>OY723406.1:61625950-62959276 GCA_963210345.1 Inga oerstediana | reverse complement strand
CAACAAAAATTAAATAAGGGTAAAATTTGAAAACAATTATTAATAACTCTATGGACTAATATTTAGTACAAAAAATTAATCTCCAGACCTTTTCATTTTTCAATGATTTTTTCCAAATATTTGCATACTTCCTCTTAATTTATAATCTATAAATTATAACTGTACATCAAATAGCTACATTTAAAAAACACGGCCCTTATTATTTACTTATAAAATTATGTCAATTTGATTTTACACTCGTTCTAGTTGCGAACTTAGTTGAACTTGCGAGTTTAGTCACCAAGCCTACTATTCTTGCATTTTTAGCTAACAAAATTATGTCGATCCGATTTTAAACTCATGGTAGCTTTTTAGATTTGATTATGTTTATTAACTTCATATATAAACTTCATAGAAATTTATTTATTAAGTATGATAAATTATAATATTGATGGATTTAATTTCAATTATTTAGATTTAACGTATATTTAAATTAGATTATTGTATTTGTTATATTTTAATTGTTTAGTCATATACTTCAATCGCTATTTATGGAGCTGTTTAAGTGCATGTTTGGCAAAGCGGTATCACTGATAGATGCACGATAACAATGGGGAAAAAGCACTTCAATGAATTTTAGGCGTTTGGGATCATGGTAGGCATAACTGTGCTTTTATGAAAAAGCCATGATAACTTGTAAGCTCAAATTTGATGCTTTTATGATAATCGTGGAGAGAGAAAGCTTGGATTGTGGAAGATAAGAGATTTTTTGGCACATGAGAGTTGGGAGAGTAGGAGTGCTCTTGATATATGGTACCACTCTGATCCTATTTATAAGTCCATTTTGACCACACAAAAAAATTGTCCTTATTATAAGTCTATTTTCAAGATAATAAATGCAATTTTTACTTTTTTGTTCCCCTATTGATTGCAATAAATAAAAAAAAATTCAAAAACAGTTTTTTGAGATGAAGATCAAAAATCTAGTTTGTCCAAAAAATATCACTTCTGCCACTATCAACCCAAGCACAAATCATATTTACAATATAACTTTTATCCTATTTGACTTTTATAAAAGTCAAATTAAAAAAAAGTAACTTATATCATCACTAACCCAAACAAGCCCTAAAAAAATAGCTATTTGTGGATAAAAATTAACTGTTGTGAGTTTACCCGCTTGGGTTTGAGAACCATGAAAATATCTTTAATACGCACTAAAAAATAAGGGTTAATTCCTAATTTTGCCCCCGAAAATTTTTTACTAAGGAATTGTGGGTATACAGAAATTAAGTTAACCTGAAATTATAAAAAACATAGCAAGGTTGCTCTCGCGGTTTAAAATGTTAACTTTCACTATTAAATTTGACAAATATCCCACATGACACCACCATACAAGTAGAGCTGGGAATCAGGGTCGGCCCGGCCCTACAGGGATGACCCTTGACGGGCCAGGGCCTAACAGGGCCGGCCCTAAAGGGCTCGGGGTCAGGAAAATTGCAGTTTTTCAAGGCCCGGCCCGAGAGCATTAGGGCCGGGAAATTTTTTTCACAATATTTAACTATTTTTCCTGCGTATTTTCCTCAGAGAGATATAATTAGTAAATAACAACGATTAAAGTTCTAATTTAATACATAAATGTTGTCAACATTAAGATTTAAATAACACGTCTCTTGCAACAAACAAACACAGTTACTAATGTATAATCAAAGGTAAAATCATGTCCATAAATAACTCACACAAAGGTCAAAGTATAAGAAGGTAAGAAGCTAAATACTCTAACCTCTAAACAACATGAGTATGACGACTATCATTTTTACCTTCTTCGCCACTATCATCAATTTCAAGGACATTTGATTGTGTTTAACTTTGAGCAGTAGGTTCAAGTAGTAAAATAATTACAACCTCTATAAAAAATTATACTCTATCAAGCAGAATAGTATATAATATGATTTTAGTCTAAATAGGCAGAACAATATACTCAAAAATCACAATATAATTCAATTAGACATAACAATATACTCAAAAATCATAATCTATATAATATGAGGACAGAGTGACATATAGATTCAATAAGGTAATTCAAAAATGTAACATGATTCTTTTCCAAGTAAAAAAAATAAAAAATAAACGGGCCTAAAGGGCCGGCCCGAGGCCCTACAGGGCCAGCCCTTTTAGGCCCGACTTCCTTTTGATGCTATAATTTACAAGCCCGGCCCTTAAAGGGTCAGGGCCTAAAAGGGCCGGCCTGACGGGCTCGGCCCGTTTTCCCGGCTCTACATACAAGCCCCTTATCATCCAAAGTTAATAGTTACTTGCCCCTTCAATTTCTCCGTCAAACGTGGCTTTTTCTATGACAAAGTACAGTGGTGTCTCACTTTTGAAAAACTAAGATGTTTGGGTTAATGTTTTGGTAGCTGAGTTTTTTTTTTAAAAGTAGTTTATGAAAATAAATTCAAAAGTCTTGCTTTTTGAAAAAATAAAAAGTCGTTTCTGTCATTATCAATCTCAATCTAAACACAAATCACATTTATAATTTAATTTTTATCCTATCTTAAATTTATAAAAATTAGATTAAAAAAACACCACTTCTATTACCGATAACCCAAACCATCACTAACTCTTCTTCCTTCGTCCCTGCAATGCTTCCTTCCCCTAAATCGACACCTTTTTGCTTACCTGCGTCTGGTCCTTTCCATGAGTTGCCACTCGACAATGCGTAGTACATAGTTTTAAAATATTAAAAAAAAGGGAAAATGAGTGGGTACGACTTACAGGATGAAATGAAACTATAAAGAGCATAAAATGGGACCGAAAGGGAGGAGGAGTGTGGTCAGTTTGGTGCAAGAAATGAGACAAAAGAAATGAAGAGGGAGTGCCAAAAATAAAAAGAGGAGGAGGAGGAAATGTGAGAAGTGATAGAACAAAGGAATGAGGGGGAACTGCAGATCGAAGTGGGGACGGTGATGAGTGACAAAAGAGGAGAAGTAGAAAATGTAGGAACTAAGAGAATAAGGAGTGATGACATGTGTTGGATGAAGAGTAGAGACTAAGAGGATAAAGGTGATGGAAGCAGATTACGAGAAAGAGAAGGGTTTGAAATTTTTTTTTTTAAATATTATTTTGTGTGGCGCTTGCTAAGTCAAGTGCCACACAGAGTACGTAGTAGCTATGCCATTTCTTTGAGCAAGTGTTACAGCTGTTATTTCATTTTTTTTTTAAAAAACACCTTAGGTGGGAAGTACTACCTAAGGTCACCAACCAGTTGAGACACTTCCTTAAAAAAGTGTCACTTAAGATATTTTTTTAAAAAAAATTAAAATAATTTTAGAAGAAGAAGAAGTGCTATAAAAGGTGCTTCACTTGTCCTTTTTTTTTTTTTTATAGTAGTGATTTATTGAATTAAGCATGCATATTAAAAATGCAACCGGCGATAATTATTTGTTAGTCGGTGATATTTAAAAAGCTAGTAGCAAGTAAGCGGCGTGTTCATTGGAGAAATTAAAAATGAGAGTAGCACAGCATCCTCCCATTCAATGGCGATGGCGACACATGTGAGGCAGTCTTTACTTCTTACGCAGGTCAACTTAATTCGGCCAATCTATAACGTATCTTTTCTTCCTGTCTTTTTTCTGTTTTTGGTAAAATCTTTTCTTCCTGTCTTTATTCTTAACCCACACACATGTAATATTTATACATGTTGATAGGCTCATTAATTATTTTTTAAAAAAATTTCAGAAAAATACAATTAAAAATGGGAAAAGATATGCTGCGAATTTATAAAATCCCAAGTTAGAACTCAAATAGAAATATGAGATTTCCAATTCAGACCAAATAATTAAATTGCTCTTAATTCAGTTGTGAAATATGAAAGTAAAGTCGTTCATATAAAATTTGATGTTTTTAATATAGATACATATGTTGTTATTGACTCATGAAACTTGTGCCCTCAAAATTATCCCTAGTTTTTGGGATATGAAGTTATGAAACATGAAAGTAAAATCGTTAATGTAAAATATGATGTTGTTAATATAAATATAGATGTTGTTATTGACCCCTGAAACTTACGCCTTCAAATTTATCCTTGATTTTTGGGGTATGAAGTTGTAAAATATAAAAGTAAAGTCGTTAATATAAAATTTGATGTTGTTAATATAGACACAAATGTTATTATTAACCCATGAAACTTGTGAATTGAACTAAGGGCATTTTGGTCATTTGGTTAAAATTGGAAATCCCAAATTCCTACTTCAGTTTTGACTTAAATTTTGATAAATTCGTAGCGCCAATTTATTTTTTTCCCATTTTTAATTGTATTTTTCTAAACTTTTCTCTTAATTTTCCCCAATTTACCCTTGTTATGAATTAGGATTGAAAGTTAGAAAAATTAAATCGTATCATTTAAATGGGGGAAAATTGGAGAGAGAGAAAAGTTGTCAGCTTAGAACAAATTTAATAACTTAAATGTTATTCTTAGATATAAAATTTAGTTGAAAGTATTCTATAATAATAATTAGAAGGAGTATATACTCCCTCTGATCCCTCTTAATATATGATATCTTCTAAAAGTATTTTTGGTGCTTTTTACACTATGTTTTGATAATTTTAATGAATATTAAATAATTTTTTATATATGCACATGTTTAATAAGGATAATGAAAGTGTGTAAATTAATATGATGTTGGAGTCTGTTATAGTTAATAAAGATAACATTGAAAGTTATTTTAAATTTATAACAAATTTAATATTTTTAACTGTTTTATTTTCATAGGAAGTAGCGCAAAGAGTTATTAAACACAGATTGGGTCAAACCGGTCGGTAAACCAGTACAGTCCGGGTATCAACCCGGTTTATCTTTTTTTTTTAAAAATCATTTTTTAATTTTTTTTTAAATTCCATATTAACAACCTTAATATTTTCATTGATTTAATTTCGGTTTAACTTCTATCTAATCCACTAACCCTTGACTTAATATCCCAATCGTTTTAGTGTGGGTATAATAACCTTGGTTATTAGAAACACTCGGCAAATATGTTATACATATATGTAATATGTGCCTCATATCTATTTTGGAAGACTTGTGTGGTGCTAAATGCTCAAGCCACGTTACAGGTCTTGCTTGGACCATGTGAAGGCCAGGGAGGTTCAACCACTTTACCGTTTATACAGTTGCATTGGCCAAGTCATCATAAAATTATACTCTCTTCGGACCTAATTATAAGATATATTTTAGAGTTGATCTTGGTCCTAATTATAGGACAAAATTCTAATTTTTGTTAATTTCTTATCAAAATACCCCCTATTGATACTTTCTCAATGATAATTAAACACAATAATAATTTAATAAGAGTAGATCGGAAGTTGTTAAGGGAGATTGACAACGCCGGATTGTGTGAGAGCTTGGAGAATTCGTATGTGAGGTAGGAGAAGTACAAGAAAAAATAGAGAATTAACGTAATTGGATGTCATTTTAAATTTTAAATAAGGGTATTTTAGAAAAATAAATATGATTAATTAATTTAACCACCATCCTTAATTTCTCCAAAATTAGATAAACATGTCCTATAATTAGAACCGGAGGAGGGAGTAGATAATATAGTAGTAACACATAATCTTTCGAGACGTTATTTTAATAGCCAGTGGTCATGCGCATATTAAAGTAATGCAACAATTATTTAACAATTGCAAACCCTTTTTTGACCAGTAACAATTGCGAACCCTTTCACATTAAATAATCCTATATAATCTTTCAAAATAAAGACATAATTAAAGAGGTGATGTGTTGGCAAAAAAAAAAAATAATAATAATAATTAAAGAGGTGATGAACGGGTACTACACGCTAAATAGTCCAAGGGGCAGACACGAAGAGGAAGCAACGGAATGACTCGGTTAACGAACTGGCCTTACAAGTAAACCTCAGGGTCACACCTAACCATTCACGCGCTTCCTCGATTCTTGCCACCTGTCTTGGCTCACGCGCCTTCTGCTTCTATATATATCCTTTCCCTCCATGTTACTTCATCCATCTCTGCCACCTCTCTTCTCTACCTTTCTCTGCGTTCTCCAGAATCTTCTCAGAGTTTCTCAAGCATTCTCTCTATCTCTCTGTCCATTTGCTATGGCACCTGTCAGCACATTTAAGGCCTTCGCCGTCGTCCTTGCCGTGGCTCTCTTCTCCGCCGCCGTCTCCGCTCAGGACTTGAACATGTCGCCTTCGCCGGCTCCAGCTCCCGAGGTTGGAGCTGCAGGATCTGCTTCCGGCTCGGTCGCCCTCATCGGCGCCTCCGTTGTCCTCTCAATGCTCGCTATTTTGAAGAACTAAGCTTTGAGGATCGATTAATTTATTCCCCCCTCCGATTTATGTCTACGTTGATTGATAATGATTCCTTTGAGATACGGTTTTAGGGATGTCTTCTTGTTTTGCCGAGTGAAAAGTTGAGATATGTGCCTATGTGGCGCCCATGTATGGATTATAGTTTGATTTTTATATATATATATATATATATATATATTTTATCGTACATGAATAAAAATAAGCACTTGATGCTATTTATTTTGTATTTTTTGGTGAATATTTATCATTTTATTTTATATTTTCTATATACCGAGATTGGTGATTGGAGCCGCTAAATGAGTTTATATTTGACATTGGGGGATACATGAATTTATTGTTTTTTTTAAATATATACTTAATTTAGGAATAATTTCAGAGAAATGTATTTTGTACAGTCTTAAATTTTTATAAAAAAAAAAGTAGTTTTAAATTTAAGAATTTTTTAACTAATTCACAGAAGCAAAATATAGTTAAAATAGTCTGTTATAATTAATATGTAGAAAATTTTGTGATACTTTTTAAAAAATAATCCTATCATTTAATAATTAGAATTTAATAGGCAACATTAAAATATTCCAATAAATAGGATTATTAGGAGGAAAAAAATTAATATAAGAGACAAGAAAACATTATATATTACATTGACAATTAAATATTGGTCCGGTTGTCATAAGGTTAGGAATTCTAATTATATATGACCCTCGATCTTGGTAAACCTCCAAAGCTCACTCACCTAAACTTTTAATAAACAAATAAAAACTCTAATGAATATCTTATATTTAGAGCTAAAAGGTATAAATTTAGTTATGGTCTTTTATTAGAACAAAAAATTCTTTTATCTAGCTCCAATATTTAAAATTGGGATAAGTAGGATTCTCCTCAAAGTTCATGGACGTCTCTAAGTCGGTTGAAGGATGATTTCAACTTCAAAATATATTTTAACAAACCCTCTTCTCTAATATATATTAAGTCATTGGATAGTTTGGGTTTGTTTGTTTCTATTTTTTATTTATTTGTTTTCAAAACGTTTTTATAAACCTGCTTTTAAAAACAAGTTTTAAAACAGAAAAATAAAAAAAATTGTTTGCATATTTCTTTTAAAAAAATCTGTTTTTGAAGTAACGTAGTGGCGGTTAGTACTGGTACTGCGGTAGCAATAGGAAAAATACTCACATACTCCAAAAGTATCATGTCATTTGAACTCTATCTAATAAAAATATAACAACTCGGATCATTCTAATCCTAGTTGGCTGATGACTCATTTGCAAAAATTCAAATTTTATCTTGTTTTTTAAGAAAAAACATCTTACTTAAAAAAAAAAATAAAACAAAATGATCAACCAATATTTTTCCTAAAACCAAGATAAAATTTAAAATTTTTTCAAATGAGTCATCAGCTAACTAGAATTAAAATGATCTAAGTTATTATATTTTCATTAGAAAGAGTTTAGATGATATGGTATTCTTAGAGTATGTAAGTATTTTTCTGGCGAGAGTAGATAAGTGGCGGTTTTAAAATAAAAAAATAAAAACAAGAATAAAAATATTAAAAATGTTCTTTTGTATTTTAACTTTTTAGAACAACTTTTTTTTTTTTAATTTAAAAAAAACGTCTTGAAAATAGTTTTCTGAATAAGCTTTTTAGTTCTTAAAAGGAAAAAAATTGTTTTTAAAAACAAAATGAAACAATCACTTTATTTTTTTTTCAAAAGATTATAATATGGATGGAATAATATGATCTGTACATGTCTTAATATGTGCTGTAAGGGGGCTCAACTTTTTGGTTCCGGGAGAAAAAGAATAATTATTCTCTTGTTTCTTTCTTTTTCTTTTTTACCAAGTTATTCTCTTGTTTCATGCACAACTTTGTTTGGCCAACCTTAACAAATCATACACAACTTTGAACCCCAAAAAAAAAAAAAAAATCATACACAACTCAAGTAAATTGCGTCTTTCTCAACAACTGCCAACAATTTCCTTATATTTAATTAATTGAAATCACCTTTTCTTGATTCTAAACAAGAACGAAAATACTTCACTTAAAGGGTATGACAATACCAATGGAAGTTGGCGCAGATGGGTAGGCATCTGCGCCACACCAATCCGTTCCTGGGTTCGATTCCAGGAAACGGAAGGTGTAAAGAATTTCTATTGGGAGCTCTCTCCCCTGGGGCGCCTCAAAGAGGTGAATTTCTGTCGGGCCTATCAGATTGGGGGCGCCAGGACTAGTCGGTTGTCGGGGGCCTATGTCGGTAAATCCGGCGTTGGCCTTCAGGTTAACTCCGGATACCTGGAAGGTGAGTGCACCGAAGGCAAAAAATGATCCATTGCATAAACCATAAAAAAAAAAAAGGGTATGACAATATTTTGGAATGAGTCATATGATCACTATAAAGTATTTTTTTTTTTAAATTTTCCAGTAATAAAAACACATTTATAAACAAGAAATTAAGCATACCTTTCATTATTATTCCTCTCGTCTTAAATGTAAGACCTTTTTTCTTTTTTCTTTCTATCATAATAATCATTTTTCTTTAAACTAATAATTTATTTAACTTATGAATTTATATATAATCTAATCGTAAACAAACTTATATATAATCTAATATTACACAAATATATTTTAGAGAGGTCATATCACATATGATATAATTAAGTGATTTATTTAGCTTCTTTAATTTCCCCAAATTAGATAAATATGTCTTACATTAAATATTAGAGGAGTACAATTTTTCCAATGTCACAAGGATAATTCCAAACTACGCAGAGAATGATCTTCTGGTAAATCAAATATCACTCTATATATTTTAAGGAAAATTCAATTGAAATGAGGGGAAAGAATAATAAGAGACTTAATCCTCACCTATTTTTGAACTCACAAGAATAAAGGTGGATTTCATCTCCCTTTCTCATTATTTCAACGAAAAAATTTAATGACATCCACATTAGAAATAGAACCTTGTTACAACAAGTGTCAGCCCTAGATGAAGAAGCTTTAACTGCTTAAATATGTGGTTTTAAATTCAAATATGTGTAAATGTAGAAAAAAAAAAACTATTTTTAGGAGAACTACCCTCAGTGGATCATGACAATGTTAGCATATGATAGAGTCGATAATTGTAACCCTTCCATAATTATTATCCGAAATACGTGATTAAAATGAAATAGAGATCAATAATAATCAAAACTTATTTACATTCTCATCCATAAGATAGGGTTTTTACAAATTTCTTTCACAAACCCTTTAACCTGGTCTCATATTCATATTTCTAATACAATTATCTCATGAAGAGAAACCACATTCATATAAATATCAGAGTGCACAACAATATTCATGGCAATCCCGGGTTCATACCTTCACTAAAGTTTTATAGGGCACATACGCCTTTTACAATTTCTCAAATGGGGATTACACAATGCTCATTCCAATTACACATTCCAACTTATCATCCGAACATTTATATCCAAACATATACAGTTTTCCCAATATCTAATGATAACCAACTACCAAATCCAAATGCCCACAAGGAATTCTCGCCGCCCCTAGTCATTTGCTCCTTCCTCGAACCACATGTCCTATCTAAAATGTTGGTAGGGGAGGGTGAGATTCGAAAGAATCCCAGCAGGAAACAGATACCAATATGCATGCAAGATAAGTGTTTAATGCATGACATGCTTGCATCACAATAACTCGTGATCACATAATGATATATCTGCGTGCTCAATGTTTCAACAACATACTCATGACCATAGCATAAATAGAAACAGAGCTTCAATCATTCATATATATTTCATATAATCAAGCAAAGTAATAACATGCATCAATACACAACACAAATATCAATACATGCAGGAGAGGTAAGTTCCCTACTCTTATTCTTCCACGTGTGCTCCAGTACAGCTTACTCAATATCAAACGAATATCGAACCATGATTAGGGTGAATATCGAACCCTATAAACCAAAACAAGGACATAGGGTTATTCTCTTTTCCAAATTCTCACTTTCATAACACTTATAGTTGGTTACCATTCATGACCTTTAGGTGGCTAATCAAAGTCTAACCACATGCCTAAGGGCTTGGGAAAACACTTGACCAAATACCATCTTCAGAAATCCAAAATGTCATTTTTGGGGTCGGCCGCGGCCAACAATAGGTCAGAAATATTTGGGCCGCGGCCAAGAAAATCTTGTTTCTTGGCTGAACTTCCAAAAATCATAACTAATTCTAGAAAAATTGAAATAAGGTGATTCTAAAGCCAAATGAAATCTATTTAAGTACTATTTATAGGAAAAATATGGATCATTACTATAAATCATCACAAAATTCCATAATTACCCAAAACTCAACACTGCCCCAAAACAGAGTCTTGTTTCCATCCCAAACTTTGGACAATCATATCTCCCATATCACAAAATGAAATAACACAAATTATATGTCTATTTTGAAGCTTAGGATGTAAAATTTAAGACTGGAAAGTTTCATAATTTTTAAATACCATTTGGTCATTCAAAACTTCCATGCAAACTAACTACCCAGAACAGAGTTCACACTTGACAGATTTTCAATTTTCTACCAAAGTGTCCAATGGCTCCAAAATCAATAACCAAACTTATTTCAATAAAATTTTCCACAAGGAACACAATGGCAACTTCAAAATGACCAAAATCACAAACTATCAACATGCCCTATTTTGATCAATACACAAAACCAACACAAAGGTGTCAAACTTTACATTTAAGCTTCAATTCAATTCTATCAATTCACAACACTAAACAAGGTACCATATCCATGATAACAACATACCATACTCCCCATGACCCTAAATCACGAAAATTAGGGCAAATTTTTCAGAATTTCAAGGCCCAACGAATGGCCATAAAACTTATATGAAAATGAAGCTTTCACTCACCTCAACAACTTTCCCAAAGAGGTTCGTTGGTTCTCCAATCTCTAGATTTCCTTATGTGCTTAAAACGCCACCAATGAAAAATCTAAAATCATGAAAGTGAAGCTCTCAACACAAGGAACAACTTTATAGAAGGGAGTTTTGACATTAGAGGTCATTAGAAGGGTCAAAATGGCTTACCTTTATCAAGTTTTCTTCCTCTCTCTTGGGCTCCCATGGCAGCCGAAAATATGGAGAGAGAAGAGAGAGGTGAGAGGGTGAAATGATGAAGATGAAGGCAGAAAATTTTGCCATCCCATACCCACACGCATAAACAAGAGATAGCGGAGAGAAAAGAGAGTTTAAAATGATTTAATTGACTTTTCTCCCACCAACTCTCATACTTGCTTCATCTACCAATGGCCACATGTCACTCTCTCATTGGTTTTCATAAAGTAAGTAACTAATTAGTTACTCTAACAACTCCATTAGCCATTTAGTTACATATCTCATTTCTCCTTAGTTAATAATTAATCTCTCCATTAATCACTAACTTATGGCCTTTCTTTTAATTTCGATCTCACTGATTATGACACATTTATTTAAATTGCCACATAACACATAATTAATTTTTTTCCTCTTCTTTATGCGCTATTTACCCCTATTTTAGTCCAAATAATTATTTCATCACATAATTATGCTAAAATACAGAGTGTTGGGTATTCCCAATAACTGATTCATGTATCAAATTAACTTTAATTTCCAAATTATTTTCAATAATTGTCATTAGCCCTTAATCAAAATTTGGGGCATTACACCAATAGCCTTGTAGCTTAGTAGCATGAGAGCTTTTCATAAGTGAGAGGTTGCGAATTTGATCTCATTTGTAACATCAGGTCGTTAGTGTCTACCCCTTGAATTAAAAAAAAAAAAGAATATGACATAGATAGCCATAACAAACAAAAAAGGAATGGAACCGGATTTGTATTTGGTGTCACTCATCACTGTAATAAGATCTAATTCATTTAAATTTAATCAGAGTCGTCCAAATTTAAAGTTTTTAATTTATAACTTTTTAAATGATAAATTCATTTTTATGATAGATAATAGTTATGAAATTATCTTTATTTTAAAGTATATATATTTTAAAATAAAAAATTTAATTAAAATAAAATAAAATTAAATTAAATCTGAATCGTCAAAAATCAATATAATAATATAGATTGATGATGAGCACATTTATTCTCATCAAAATGATGGATACAAATTGTGTTCCCAATTAGAATACAAAGTCATAGGATTGAATACTTCTTTGTTAGATTCTCAAAAATCTTCGGTACCAAACAACCTTGAACCACCTGATGTTACTGTTATATAAGTACATGTTGAGGAATGAGGAGACATTACTTGAATATAGAAAGGGAGACTCTCCGTTATGGAATTTCATTGTTCAACAAAAAGATATTATCGATTCTGGTACACGATGGAGAATCAGGAATGGAGCTTCAGTTAAGTTCTTCTCTGATCAGTGGCTTTATGCAGATAACAAACTGCAAAATTGTACCTTGAGACCCCTTACTGAGGAGGAGATGAATAGTACGGTTATGGAGTAGGTAGAAAGGTGGCAGTTGGGACTTCCAGAGGCTGGCAAGTGTTATTTCAGGAGAGGCATTCCAACGCATATTAGCTGCTATGCCACCTTCACAAGACGCAGGTCCAAGATGTGATGGTTTGGAATGCTACAAATGATGGCATATTTTCAACTAGAAGTGCATATTTCCAAATGGAGAATCATCAAGTTAATAGACACAGTGCTACATACAAAGATATATGGAAATGGAAAGGAGCTGAAAGAATTAAAGTTTTCATGTGGCTAGCTTTCAATGATCGCCTTCCAACCAATGCATGGAGAAGTAGATGGTCAACAGCTTCAACTATGTGCTCCTATTGTGGCAACCATCGAGAGACGAGGATGCACATCCTAAGAGACTGTATTTATGCACAGAGGCTATGGCAATTATTGATTCATCCCAGGTTTCTTAATAATTTTTTCTTGGCTGGACATCGGGACTGGTTTGCCATGAATCTTAAACATGATTTAAGTATTAAATCAGATGGGAATTGGGGCCTTCTTTGGGGGGTATCGATCTGGAAGCTATGGAAGTGGCGTAACCAATCTGTATTTGAAGATAACTTCAATAAACCAGAAATTCCTGGTGAGATACTACTATAGGTGTGGAGTAGTTATGTTCAGATCAATGAGTTAGCAACTGTAGCTAAGCCTGCAACATATTCTAGTAAATCATGGACTCTTCCTCCAAATGGGTGGGTCAAGCTTAATGTCGATGGAGCAGTCTCAGCAGCTTCAAAGGCCAGTTGTGGTGGAGTGATTAGAGATCACATTGGAAATTGGATTGTTGGGTTTTCACAATTTCTTGGATCGTGTGACGTTTTTGAAGCTGAATCATGGGCTATCTACAAAGGTCTACTGCTAGTATGGGACCTCGGTTTTAGAAGAGTTATTTTGGAATGTGACTCGAAGAACATAGTTGATATTCTTTCGGATGAGAGTAGTAGGAGATCCTGCAGTAATATCCTCCTGCGCACTCAACAGCTGATAAAGAACAACTGGGAATTGCAGATCAATTTTATTCCTCGAGAAATCAACAGCATAGCTGATGCTTTGGCAAAAGAAGGCTTGAAAAAATCTTCTTTATTTGATGAATGTCCACCCAATCTGCAGTCTCTGATTCAAAAAGATGTCATGGGACTTGTTGTCCCCAGTACCTAGTTTTTAGTTTCTGTTGCTAGGCTAATGCCTTCATTTGTAGCAAAAAAAAAAACTTGGAATCGTGGAATGGGGGTATCAGCTAGGCCCCTAGCTGACCCCAATTTTAAGGCCCATCCTGAATATTTTTTTGTGGTTCTTTTGATCATTAGATTCTTTATGAAATGAGTGACATTTTGATATATTATGGGTAAAAAATGAAAATTTTTTCAATTTTTTATGATTTCTTAAATATTTAAGACTCCAAAATTGGATAGTATCGTTTTAATCTAAAGTCTCAAATCTTTGAAAACTCATAAAAAAGTAAAAGCATCAATATTTCTTGCCCATAAGATATCAGAGTGTCACTCATTTTATATATAATTTAATAATCAAAAGAACTAAGAAAAAACATTCGGGAAGAACCCTCAAAATTAAGCGGTGGCGGGGGATGCAACTCACACCCCCAATCTGGAACCACCAACCTTGTCTACAGAGATCACATGCCCATTTCTTGACCATCAAAATTTTCAACGTCAAACCACCCTAAACCATTCAGAACCAGCTAGTCACATGATCCCAAATAGATCCAGCTCTTAGAAACTAATGCCCGTTTGGTAGCATGGAAGAGTTTTAATAGAACTGAAAGTGAAAATAGAGGTGGAATTGAAATTGGAAATGAGTTTCTAAACATGTTTGATATGATGATGGAAATGGAGTATAATTTTTTAATATGTATTTATAATATGAAAATACAAAAATGTCCTCAACAAAAGAAAAACCTCCCCTACGTCTGCTAGATCTTGATCGTCGTCCACCATCTTCATGTGACCACCACTATCATCAGAGACAACCCATTGAACGCCTTTCACTTTGATAGCACAAGAAACAATAATTTATGTTCATTAATCATTTTGTAAGTTAAATGAACTAGAGAAATCAAAGTACCATAAACAAAGCTTGAAACCAAAACAAGAGAAATCACAATTGAAGGGCGGAATAAAAAAGAAGCTTTAATAGTGAACAATCCCAGATCGATTAAGGGCATGTTTGATTTTGCAATTTGATTGTTTATAAGTTGTTTTTCACGTAAATCGAGATACAACTCCTCTCACATGCTTACTTCATATACCGTAAATCACAATTGAAAAGCTGCTTTTAAGCATTCCAATCCCTAATCCAAATAAGCACTAAGTTGATTCGTTGCCTTCAAAGACCAGAGATAGAGACCCAGATCGAAGCACCTAGCTTAGTCTCACCTCAACTTGATCAATCTCCACTGCTGAGCATAAATCGTGAAGAATAGTGAAGCACCTGAATAGAAGAAATTAAAATCTAAATCTAAATAGAAAAATCGTAAAGCAACAGATGGGATGGATGAGATTGAACGAAATCGAAATCAATGAACACATGTTCATTAGTTTAAGCATCGTTTTTAAAGGATGTTCGCCGCCGCCTCCTCAACACACCAAGGGGTCTGCCGCCACCATCTCAGTACATACATCACTATAGGGTTCGCCGTCCCAAGATGAACATGGTCGCCAGAAAACATGAAAGACTGAAGGTTGTGCTTGAAAGCTTGAGGGCAAAACTGAAAAATAAAATGACTTCCATAGAAGTGTGGCCGGCTAGTTCCACAAGGGGTCTAATAGAAGTGAGTTCCATCAATTATGATGTAAATGACTTCTTTAGTGAAGTGGCTTCTAACACACTAAACATACACAAATCTCAATTCCACTTCCACTTCTCACCTGTCACTTTTGTCCAACCAAACGGGGCATAAAGGTGTCTAAATTACAAGCAATAAGTTATGATATAAATATTTGTAGTGCAAATATTTGTCTTTGCTAATAATATGATCTTATATATTAAAGATCGAGGTAACAATCAAGTTAAAACTGAAATAACAAAATCAGATAGCCCAAGACTAAACGACTCCCTCTCTTGGATCCACATCCTTGAGAAAGATACATATATATACATGGACTGATCAAATCTAACAACAATAATAACACCAAAGCAAATATTCATCCATATGCATAATCATAGTGCATACTCCATAGTACAATATATACATCCAAAGTCCAGTCCACAAATACTAAAACACATATCACCATAAAAGTCATTCATATGAAGTTTTAGATGCTGAGTCATTAGCAGCCAAATTAGGAAAATATGAACAGGTAGCAACATGAGGATTAAGGTTGAACTCCAAGTCCAACATCATCAAATAAAGGTGGAGGCTCTGGAATGTCCATATCTTCGTCCCCTATCATGATTACAAATACAACAACAATTAACATTAATGATTGCGTATTAAAATGATTATATAATAATAAAATGAAAATATAAACCTTCATAATGCCTATCAGGAGGAGGTGGAAGTACAGTCTCTTCATGCATCAAATTGTCACAATCTGCATCATCAAACTCAGGACTAGAATCTTCTTTGGCTATCCAGAATTCAATTTTGCCCATGGACTCATAGTCAATGGGATCATAAGTTTTCTTCTTCAATTGTGACCTTTCAAGTGAAAATGAAAGAAGTCAAATACAATTATCAACTAACCATAAATCAAATATATCTTCAATGAATCATAACTTCTTTAACTACCTATGCTGCAATCGCATGTTGTAAGTAGTGAAGACCAAATCATTTAACCACTGATGATTTAATTTATTTCTTCTTTTTGTGTGAATGAGTTCAAATAACTTCCAATTTCGCTCACATCCTGAAGAAGATGAAGTTTGGCCCAGAATACGAACAGCAAGTTGTTGCAATTTTGGAACACCACCCCCGAAAAATGTCCACCATTCATCTACATCAAAAAATATTTAGGCATATGATTACATTACAACTAATAAAAATTCATTAAAATGAGTGATAAATAATAATTAAAACTTACGAGGTGGTAATCTTTTTGCTGCTTTACCATGTTGATCCCTAGCAAAACAACCGTCACGATTACGGTACAAACACAATTGTTCCATCATCTCAACATTGTTACTTGAGTCGTTTGCCTCAAACAAATCGAGCACTGCATCCATGATCTTTCCCTTGTGACAAAACTCCTCATCATACAAGAATACAGGGTTCAGATAATGTGCTGCTGCATGAAGACCAGTCTTCAAGTGCTTGTCCCATCGAGCCTTAATAAGGTTTATATAAGGCTCATACTTATCCTTATTAAACACATTCTTTATTGCTTTTTGTGCCCTTAACATGCCTCCATAAACATAACCCAGAGAGGGTTTTTCATCAGCATCAACAATTCTCAGCAACTGAATAAGGGGACCCACAAGCATCACGATGTCATAGCAATCATTCCAGAACTTGTTATCTAATAAAATGGCATGAAACACTTTTCCTGCTGCAGTCTTTGATAATTTATTATTTGCAAAATGCTTATAGACCACCAAAGCTTGTAAGTCATGCTTGTGCTCATATATACTTCTCAAAGTAATGAAGGAAGTAGAAAACTCAGTCGCCCCTGGAAGCACAATCTCCCCCCAATCCTCTCTGTTCCTAAGCCATGACAAGAATTCTGCATGATTGTACACGAACGTAGTGATCTTTGATGCCTTGGATACAAGGTCCGACACATGAGGCATACTCGCAATATCCTTCATGATGAGATTCAAACAATGTGCAGCACAAGGTGACCAATAAATATGTTTGTATTTGTCATGAATTAACTTGCCACATGCTGCATAATTGGCTGAATTATCAGTCACCACATGAACGATATTCTTAGGACCAATCCAGTCAATTACTTCGCAAAACAACATAAACAACGTCTTGACATCTTTAAAGAAACCTGAAGCATCAACAGACTTCACAAATACCATGCCTTTAGTAGAATGAACTAAAAAGTTTATCAACGTATGTTGTTTGACATCAACCCACCTATCAACCATGAGTGTACAACCATTAGTTTCCCATCTACTCCGATGAGTCTCAATGAGTAGTTGACATTCCTTTTTCAAATTTGGCAATAAATTTACTCTAACATCATAGGATGTAGGAACTTTGAATCCAGGTCCGATAGCAGTGATCGCATCGATAGCTTTTTGAAAGAAGGGACAATCCATTGTACTAAATGGAATGCAGTTGATAGTAAACCACTGAGCCATTGTCATCTTAGCATTGCTATGTGCATCTTCACTTGATAAAACACTTTTAAGGCTAGGTTGAGAACCAGGAGGCCTTTTTCGAGCAACATGATTGCTACTCCCCTCAAAAGCTTTTCGCTTGCCAAAATTACGAGTCACCATGCTAGTGGGAGTTCGACTTGGATCAACATCAACCACTTGAGATCCTTTTTCACCACCATAGTGCTCATGTACTTCAGCTAGCTTAATTGTTTTTGATACCTCTTCTAGATGCTCTTTCATTTTGAGGCGTACATCATCAGGAACTTTTTTGCAGGGAGTAACTTGACCATAAGCACAAGCAAGATGCCGTTTCATTCTATTTACGCCACCTCCTCTATAGACATTGGAACAATGAAGGCATGTAAACACAGTACTCCTCCCCTCTTTTTTGAAGGAGAAGTGTTCCCATGCAGGATCAGTCTTCTGACGAACCGAAGGGCCCATCAGTAGATGTGTATCTGATGATATATTATTATTACTGCTGCCAACAGTCTGATTGTTGCTAGAGGGATCCTTGATGTGCCTATTTACACAATAAAATTAGGTAAATAAATTGAAATTCTTGACAAAAGACAAACAACAAGATAATAAAATATTACCCGTTAAGTTTTGAAACAAATTTTGCAGAGTTTTTCCTAGAAGTTGAACCTCCTGAAAAATCCGAAAGATAGAACATTCCTCTTTCCAAAGTAAATTATGGTAAACATATAAAATGCATGCAGGTCCAAATGATTCATCGATTAAGCTAAAACAATAACAACAAAAAAAAGCCTTATCCACTAGGTGGGATTGCTTAAGATAAACATGACAAAAAATCCTATCAAACTGGCGTGTCAAATTGGAACAAAACGAAATTAAGAAATTGTAAGTATATTTTAGCCAATATGTCGGTGACGTTACTCTTTTGAGGAAAGCACTATTGGAGCCATTGTAACAAGATTATGCTAATAAATAACATGGTAAAAACTACAAGCAAGAATTATAGCCATAATAGATCCTAACAAGGGACTTTACACGTCATGAATCTTTTCCTTTAACTGGTCCCAAAAAAGAAACCTCTTCCTTTATAAGCTGCTCTTATTGAAATACCTGGCATAAGTACTGTGCTTGTTTAATTTGCAAGCCAATATTGAGTAAGAGCAGCTCAAACATGCATGTCTCGAAAATGCATGTGGAAGGAAAACAAAGTTGGAAGAAAAATTAGAGTGGGATTAGGATTTTCCCTTACACTGTACTCCCTCCCTCCGGTGCTAATTATAGGATATATTTACCTAACTTTGGAGAAATTAAGGATAATAGTTAAATTAGTTAATCATATTTATTTTCCTAAAATACCCTTATTTAAAACTTCAAATTTAAAAGAACAGTAAAATTGAGGTATTTGTGGCATTAATGAGTTGCAAGCATTACTCACTGTATAGAATACATAAATGTATTCTTAAATTATTATTGTGTTTAATTATTATTGAGAAAGTATCTATAGGGGTATTTTGAAAAAAAATTAACAAAAATTAGAACTTTGTCGTATATAATTAGGATCAAGATCAACTCTCAAATATTTTCCTACAATTAGTACCGGAGAGAGTACCTTTTTGTTGCTTCAATTTCATCATTGTTTATGGCTTCTTACTGTGATTTCTTCTCTCTGGGCTTCTTCTTCTTCTGCAAGTATAAGAAAGTGAAAGCGGAAAATCACGTTGATTATCATGTCTGTGACTTTCTAATTTGTTAGCTACAAAAGAATGGTGTTTGACAAAGACTTACAAGATAAAAGATTAATTCAAAAGTAGGCAAAGCGCATTGACCATATCATCATAAATCATCTTAGGAATTTTAAACAAGCTGACATATAAGTAATGACCATATATGTTTCAGCATCGCTCAAAATTATGCAAAACTATATTTGAAATCAGTCCTTAGTTCATCATTTACCTTAACAAGCACAATCTTCCCAAAAAGCTCATAGTACTCGCGGCAAATTTTTGTAAACATTGAAAAAAATGGTTTTGAAACCCACAAGTGCCCTAGCTCACCAAATTTTAAAAAAAAAAAAAACTGTAAAGCCAATGCCTTTGTTTTACGAGGAAAAATAGAAATGATCCTGGCAACAACGACAAAAAAAAAAAAGAAAAAAAAAGCCATTTCAACCTACAGAAGTCAGAAAGACAGAAACGTGTTTGTATCTCAGCGAGAATTAGAGGGTTAAACGAGGCCAAAAAAATGTGCATGAATCGTCAAACGAAACCTTGAATGTTGACATCAAAACTAGAAGAAGGCAACCCAAAACCGTTACATGCATTTTACGTTTTACCTCGTTTCGTTTGAAATGGTCACTATTTTCACCCTTTTTACGCCTTTTGTCTTCACTAAAGCTTTCCAAGCCGGCAACAGTCGAACCGGCCACAACCTTCCAGGCTTGCAACCCAGGGGAGAAAAAGAATCAGTGGGAGGTAACCAGATGAACCGGGTAAAAAGATTCGGTCTCTTGAAACACATGAAAAGGCCGGATTGGCTCGCAGCACAATTTCTTCAATGCTTGAATTTGACGTGACTCACTGACAAGAAAACTTGGGAAAATGAGACTAGATTAGAAAACTGAAGCTATAGCATAGTAGCCTACTGGGAATATGCAGTAGCATTGAAAGGATTCTCCGTTATATTGAAAGTTAAACTTAAAATGCATGTTATATAAATTTAGAGTATTTAAACAGTGTGATCATATAATAGAAATGCATTGGAAACTGGCACGCTCACAGCCACAGAGGAAAGCCTGTAAACATATCAGACAAAAACTCAGGCTTTTCAAATCAAAAGTCCCCTAACGGTCTATCTTGCTTTCCAGTTTCCAGCGTTAAAATTTTTCTTTTCTGAGTTTTAAGTTTTAACCTGATTACATGTGTGTTTGGCAAACCTTCAGACCATGATTTCAAATCATGATTTGCGTAACTCAAGATAAAACTTCTCTTACACATTTATCTCATAAGTCGTGAAAGCTATTAAAAAAAGTTAATCCAAACACAAACGTAAAATTTTTCTTACATACTTATCTCATAAATCGTAAAAATTATTTTTTAAAAATTAATTTAAACACACACTTACATAACAATCTGCCCACGGATTGAAGTTTCTCCCTTATCCTCCCATTCAATCCCATCATTTGCGTGAAAATTATATGGTTTTGAGGTAAAAACAAGGGAAAATGTTAATTAAATACCATTTAAAAATACAAAACCCTAAAACGTTTATTAACACTTTAAAAATACTTAAAAGTATCAAGTATCAAATTGGGTTTTTTAAGCGTGTGTTTGTTTCAGCGATTTGGCAGGAAAATCATGTAATATCCCGATTTGTGATTAGGGCTAATGACTCTGATAATTATTATAATTAATGTAATTAAGCACTTTTGGGATTAATGTAATGTGAATTTGGTATAAATGTGTGTGGCCTTTAAGATCAAGGGTTGAGATTCATTTCACATGAGTCGGAATCATATGCTTTGCGATTGTGTGAGCTCATAAAGGAATGAGTAGGATGGTGACAAGTGACATTTGGTGAGCCATTGGATGTGGCACATGAGACAAAACATCACTTTTCTCTCATTCTCTCTCTCCTATGCGTTTTGGGGTGTATGGGCAAGAAAGAGAAAGCTTGTTCATCATCATTGTAGCGCCTGGAGTTTAGAAAACATGGAGCCGCCACCAAAATTTTAGAAAAAAGATAATTTTGGAAACTTTTTTAAAAATGAAAACCAGTCTACAAAAACTATTTAGGGTTCGGGAGTAGATTGTGTGTGGGGAAGGTTTTAGGCACCCCACAACACCCATTCATAAGAATGGTTACCCTAAGTTAATTATTTAAAAATAAAAATGGCCTTTAACATTATTATAATTACCCAAATAAAAAAAGAATATTTACGAAACTAAATGAAATGAAAGAAATAGAAGAAAAAACAAGAACACTTATTTACAATAAGGAAAAATATACTTATTTTAAAAAAATATTTATTTACAATAAGAAAATAAGAAAAAATATATTTATTTACAAAATTGGACTTGACCTAGGATGAAAACCTAGGGCCTACGTACCTTTTAGAGGGATCAAAGCCCACGTAGTTCGGGGGTAGAAATGCGTGTCACTTTGTTTGTGTTTTTTAGAAAAAATGTTTATTTAATTTATTTGAGAAAAATATTTTTTTTATTTGGTTTGTATTTTTTTATTTTTTTAAAAACGTTTTTTTTTAATTTATGAAAGAATTTCTTTTATTTTTCATGAAATGGAGCTTTTCCATTTTATTTTCATTTATCAAAATGTGTCAAAATATTTTTTTTATTTTTTGAAAGAGGACCTAAAAAAGGGATAGAGAAGAAAAAAGAAAAATAAAAAAAGAAGAAGAAAAGTAGCACAAGTTAAACAAAAAGAAAGTCAAAGGTGAGGAGATTTATGCGTACCTTTTATCCTTTGAACCCGCTCTTGATTCCAAAAAGAACACAATGTATATGTGATAATTCAATGGGACAAAGCAAGTCTATTTAATTCTTGATCTCATATTCAACGTCCAGTACTATTGGCATATATTGGGATAAGATAAAAGACAAGAATGAAGTCATAGAAGAGGGAGAGGGAGTCAACGCAACATATATTGAATGAGCAAAAAAAACAAGAGCAAGTTATGGTGAAGGGAGAATTTGTCAAAGATCACCACATTGCTGTACCTTCATTTACGCAGAGTAGTGAGTATAAGGCAAATAAATGGAAACCAACAAAATTCTTGCAATTCTTATATATAAGGATTTACCCAGCATTCAAATGGGTATGCCTCCATCTCTAATAAGAAATGTTCATTGGCTTGGGCAAGAATATTAAGACCTTATTTAGATAAAGCAAAACAAGACGGCTTCTTATGTCAACTCCCCTTCCCCATGAGAATTATGCATGAGCAATGAAAAATGAGAAACTAAAATTAGCTCCCTACCTTGCCTTTCTCTCCTCCCAAAATTATTGCGTGCCTTGCTTCAACACTTACACTCATATTTATAGTTTCAAGGTAGGGTTTTCTCCATAAATGCTCCCTTTTTTCTTTTTTCTTTTTTAATTTTCGTTTTTTGATTTTTTTTTTTTTGTATTTTATGTTAAGAACTACCTAACTTAACCCAATCACCATCAATGGAGATTTTTTTTTTTAATTTTTGTTTTTTTATTTTTTTTGTATTTTCTATTGATAAAACTTCCTAACTTGACCTAATTGCCATTAGTGGAGATTTTTTCGTTTTTAATTTTTTTGTTCATTATTCTCCCTACAAGTAACTTCCTAATTTAAACCTATCAACATAAATGAGATTTTTTTATTTTTTATTTTTCGTTTTTTTATTTATTATTTTCCCTTAATGAATGACAATACCAATCATATCAATGAGGGGATTTATTTTAATTTTAATTTTTTTTATTTTTTCCCTTTCAATGATGATTGCCTATTTAGACACCGATAATCATCAATAGGAGAATTTCCTTCTTTTTTCTTATTTTCGTTTTTTTTATTTTTTCTTTCAATGATGATTGCCAATTTGGACACCAATTATTATCAATTATTTTTGTATTTTTTAGTGGGGCCCAGACAAAATAGGGTGTTCACAATCATCATTTTCATCATATCACCATTTTCCTCTCTCTCTCTCCCCTCTTTCTCCATAGTTCCGGTGATCAAGGGAAAAGGAAGAAGAAAATGTGAGATTTTGATGCTTTGTTTGATCTCTAATGCCCTAAATCTCTTCTCTAAAGATATGCATCTCATTGAGAGCTTCAACTTGGTGATTTCAGAATCTTGAAATAGTGGTGATTTGTGCGTTGGTCGAAATTAGAAGTGGGAGAATCAAGATTCTGGATTTGGCAAAGTGAAGAGGTAGGCATTTAATGCATTTTGATGTATTATTTGTGATTTTTGGATAAGTTTGGGAAAATCTGGAAATTTGCCATAGTTATGCCAAATGTTGAATATATGAGTTTCATTGTGTTTGATGTTGGAAATGGTCCATGGTGAGGATATTTGAGTATTGGATTTAGTTTGGAATGCTGGAAATGTGTTAAGAGAGATTGGAACATTGTGTGTATCATAGAGACCTAAGTGCATGGTTGTGGTCAAAAAGGTTTTGGGGGTGTTAGAGAGGTTACCAATGTGTTCCCTAGTCAGTGCTAAGTGTGTATGAGCTTTTGGTAGAGTTTGGGAACCATTGGGTATGAATTTGACCATCTGGTATTTTTTGATGTTTTCTGCGTTTCTGGTCTCTGATGCACAACACTCGAGTAGAGGAAGATCATGCTCGAGTGCTGTGTGCATTTTCTCTTTGCTGCTTTGAGTTTTGCTTGGGTTCTTTAAATGAGGCTCGAGTGCACCTCTTTGTTCTCGAGTGAGGGAAAATCATGCTCGAGTGAGCTTGGGCTTGCTCGAGTGATGGTGTAAGCCCAGAGTTGAGGTTACTCTCGGGTCCTCACTCGCTGGTTGATGCCAAGAGTGTGCTCTGACACTCGCAAGCATAGTTGTCTCACCCGAGTGTTGGGGGTCATGCTCGAGTGAGCTGGTGCCTCTGGTGTGATTTGTGCTCTCGGGTTGTCACTCGTGGTGTTGCATTTTCGGGGACTCGAGCATAATTTGGGTCAGCACCCGAGTGCAGAGCTTGGTGCTCGAGTGATGTGAGCACTTCCTGGCCGTGAAGGTTGCTCACTGTCAAACACTCACGAGTGAGAGTCGTTCTCACCCGAGCACAAGTCTCTCATCACTCGAGTGAGGTTGTCTTCACTTGAGTGAGGCTGTCAGAAATCAGTGTTGTGCCTTCGAAAAAGGGGTCTTTAGGGTAGTTTCTTCCAACCCTTTAGGAATATGTTTAGGCCTCTATTAGCCACCTAAAGAGTCCTAAATGATAACCAACTTAGAGTATTATGAATTTAAGAAATTGGAAAAGTGATTGATTGGTTGTCCCTAATTTGGTATAGGATTTGACATCTGTCGCCCTCGTGAGACCACGGTACCGGAGCCAGTTAGGAAAGATACAGGTAGTGACTCTTTCTTTATACCTTATGTGATACATTATATGTGTGCTATGTCATTGTTCTGAGATGGATTCATATGCTGCAAGTTTTGTGAAAATTGTGTAAGACCCGCTATACCAATAGTCCCTGAGTCGCTAACAACGGTTCGGGTAAGGGCTGTGTGCCTTCCCGGCGGTAAAAGGGGATGAGGTTAGGATGTCATATATATGATCATGTGGGCCGAAAGGCTAATTGTGAGCCGAAAGGCTATTTGTGAAGGCCGACGGGCCAATTGTGAAAACCGAAAGGCTATATGTGAGCCGTAAGGCTATTCGTATGTACTACCATGCCAATAGTCCCTGAGTCGCTAACAATGGTTTGGGAAAGGGCTGTGTGCCTTCTCGGCGGTAAAAAGGGATGAGGGTGGAGTATGATTTGTGTTGCTGATATGAGATAATTTGTTTACATGCTATGTGATTACGTGTGGTATGAATAATTTGTTACTACTGGGATTCTTTAGAATCTCACTCTTTCCAAATAACTAACCTTTTCAGACAGGGTGAGTGGCTCGAAAGGAAAGCGGACAACCAGAAGTAGTTAGGATTGCTCTGAGACTTTAGTGGTAGTTGGTTATCTTTGATTTGGTTTTGGGATTACCAAGTGTATATGAGATGTAAATAAATATTTTGGATATGTAATCCCCATTCTGGGAATCTTTAAACCCATGTTATATATGAAGTAGCCCGGGGTTTGCCGGGATTTTAGTTTCTGCACTCTGATGTTTATTATGTGATTTTATTTCTCAAGTAATTATATCCGCAAGTGAATGTGAGACCATGAGCAACTATGTTTTGAACTGATTTTTGGAAATACCCCATCTTGTGATGAGGGATTATAAATGGTTGATTTCATCTTATTGGTCTCTATTTCACTTAAATTTCGTAATCCGGATGTAATTACAGTGAGAGGGTTACAAATCAGACTTGAACAATGGCCAATTGGATTTGAACAGTGTGTTGATAAAAAATGGGTGTTTGTTTCAGCGATTGGATTTAAGGTGAAAAAAGTCATAAGTTGGAAAAAGTCATAAGCCCTAAAATAAAGCTTATTGGAGCTTATGTGCCTGTTGTAACGCCCCAAATTTTGATTAAGGGTTAATGATAATTATTGAGGATAATTATCGAATTAAAGTGGAATAATTATGTGTTTTGGTGGCAATATTAATTAATTTGCCATAATTGTTGGGAAAATTGAAAGAATGGCTCTAAATTAGTGATTAATGGAAGAGATTAATTACTAATTAAAAGGGTATGAGATGGGAAATTAATTGGCTAATGGAGGGATTAAATTGGCTAATTGGTGATTTGTTATGTGTGAGCCAATGACCTTGTGACATGTGGCAAGAAGAGATGAAGCATGAGAGTGAGAAAAGTCTAATGTAATATTTTAATAGTTTCTCTCTCTCTCTCTCTCTTATTCTCTCTTTGTTCAGCTGAAATAGAGGAGGTATCATCAACATCTTCACCTCTCTTCCTTCTCTCTCTCACGTTCTCTCTCTTCTCTCTCTTGTGCAGCCATTGTTGGCCAAGAAAGAGAAAGTGAAAGCTTGCATTTAAGGTGAGTAAATGACCTCTAATGCCAAAACTTCCTTCTATAAAGTTGTTCCTTGGGGTGAGAGCTTCAATTTGATGGTTGTAGTTTCTCCATTGGTGGTGGTTTGAGGAATCACGAAAATCTACAAGTTGGAGAATCATGAAGTGCCTTTGGGAAAGTTGTTGAGGTGAGTGAAAGCTTCATTTTCATATAAATTTTGTGACAATTGGTCGGGCCTTGAATTTCTGAAATTTTAGCCCTAATTTTCGTGATTTAGGGTCTTGGGGAGTATGGTATGTTGTTGTTATGGAAATGGTGCCTTGTTTAGTGTTTTGAATTGATAGAATTGCATTGAAGCTTAAATATGAAGTTTGGCACCTTTTGTGTTGGTTTTGTGCTTTGGTCAAAACAGGGCATGTAAATGGGTTGTGATTTTGGTCATTTTGAGGTTACCATTGTGTTTCTTGTGGAAAATTGTATGGGAATAGGTTTGGTTAATGATTTTGGAGTCATTGGACACTTTGGTAGAAAATTGGAAAATCTGTCCCTTGGAACTCTGTTCTGGGCAGTTTATTTGTGTTGACATTTTGAATGACCAAATGATTTTATAAAATTGTGAAACTTTCTCGTCTTAAATTTCACATCCCAAGCTTCAAAATGGACATATATTTTGTGTCATTTCGTTTAGTATTCTGTGAGTTATGGTTGTCCAAAGTTTGGGATTGAAACAGAACTCTGTTTTGGGGTAGTGATACGTTTTGTGTAATTCTGGGATTTGTATGGTAATTTTCAGTAATGGTTCATATTTTTCCTATGAAGAGGACTAAAATAGCTTTCAATGGGCTTTGGGATCACCTCATTTCGAGTTTTCTACAATTAATTATGAATTTTCGAAGTTGCCTTGGCTGCAGCGCAAAAGTTTCTGTGCACGTTTTGGCCGCAGCCATAAATTTTTTGGCTGCAGCCAAAAACCTTCTATGCATGTTCTGGTTTCAGCCAGAGGGTTCTTGGCTGCAGCTAACCCCCATTTTCAGCATTTTGGGATTTTTAAAGGTGATTTCCAACCTAGTGCTTCCCAATCCTTTAGGCTTTCATTGACCTTATTATAGCCACCTAAAGGTCATGAATGGTAACCAACTTTAAGTGTTATGAAAATAAGAATTTGGAAAAGAGAATGATCCTATGTCCTTGATTTGGTTATAGGATTGGGTATTCGCCCTGATCATGATCGGATCGTGAGTAGCCGATGTTGGAGCATACGTGGAAAGAAAAAGTGTAGGGAACTTACCTCTCCTGCATGTATTGATATTTGTGTTTGTGTATTGATGCATGTTATTGCTTTGCTTGATTATGTGAAACATATATGAATGATTGAAGCTCTGTTTCTATTTATGCTATGGCCATGAGTATATTGTTGAAACATTGAGTATACGGATATATCATTATGTGAGCACGAGTTATTGTGATGCAAGCATGTCATGCATTAAACACTTATCTTGCATGAATATTGGTATCTGTTTCCTACTGGGATTCTCTAAAATCTCACCCTCCCCTACCAACATTTTAGACAGGACAAGTGGCTTGAGGAAGGAGCAAGCGACTGGGGGCAGCGAGAATCCCTTATGGGCATTTGGATTTGGTAGTTGGTTATTGTTATATGTTGGGATAATTGTATATGTTCGGATGATAGATTAGAATGTATAATTGGATATTCGATGTATATGTGCTTGGATGTCTATTGGGTTATTTGGTTATGTATTGGAGATGGATTTGTGTAATCCCCCGTTGAGGAATTGTAAAGGGCGTAATGCCCTATGAATCTTTAGTGAAGGTATGAATCCGGGTTTGCCGGTATTATTATTGTGCACTCTGATATTTATATAAATGTGATTTATCTTCACGAAGTAATTGTATTCGAAATATGAATGTGAGACCAGGTTAAAGTGTTTGTGAAATGTATTTGTGAAAATCCTATCTTAAGGATGGGAATGTAAATGAATTTTGATTATTATTGGTCTGTATTTCATTTTTAATCACTTGTTTCGGATATAATTACGGAGGGGATTACACCTGTGTGTGTATAGAAAAATATTGATAGGAGTATTTTTATATTTTTGGGGATCAATGAGGTACTAAAAATCACTTCTAATTATAAAACTTCTTTTATGAAAAATGTTCTGAATAATTTTCTCTTTCTTTAGATAGTAATCTTCTGCTAATTAGAGAATACTTTGGGATAAGAATTTAGGCAAGTTTTGAGTTTTGTTAATATATAACTGTAGAAATGTAGAGAATAATTAATAAATAATTTTAATCAGTTTAGATTTATTATTTATTTTTTTATAAACATGTCATAAATTAGTTTCTATATAGTGTTTTTACCCATTAAATTTAATTTAAATAATTTATTTGGATTATTGGAGGTATTATTGAGATTTTAATTGGTTTATTTTGTTAGATTTTGAGCTATGTGAAAATATGAGTTAGGATTTAATATTTAAATTAGAATTTGATATAATTTATAAGATTTAAGCTTGAGGTGCACAGTGAAAAAGATTTTTGGAGCGTACCAATTTAAATTAGAGTTTGATATAATTTTATTAAAATTGTACCATTACCAAATTGTCAAAGTTAATTTTTGAGAAAATTGTGAAAAAATCCCTCCGTGTGTAGATATCTTCCCAACTCCCATTGGCAATTAAGTTGCCAATTAGGACATTTTTCACAATTATCCCTTCATTTTTTCATTTTTCATAATTTTTCAATTTTTTTCTCTTAATTAATACAAAAGTCAAACCAAACATCCTAATTTTTACATAAGTTACTTTAAGTTATTTATCCAATCGCTAATCCAAACACTCATTATTTTACTCAATCTAACTTTTTTTCAATCTTAAGATTCCATAAGTTTAAGTAAAAATAAGTTACTTATCCAATCGTCAAAACAAACATACCCTAAATTTTGACATATTTACCATTTTAACCCTTAATTTTTTTTAAAAAAATAATAGTGGTGCCTTTGCCGGAGCACCACCGCCGGCCGGGATCTCTGACGGTCGGAGCTTTAGCAGGCTGGCCGGGACCCCTGACGGTTGGAGCTCCGGTTGGCCGGCCGGGAGTTTTTTTTAGTAGGGAAGGGATTTTTTTTAAAAAAAAATTAGTTGAGAAATGGCAAGGCGTGGGATCGAACCACCCACCCTACCCCTTTAGCAAAGGAGCATGGTCGCCATTGGGTTACAAAATCTCCTTTGATATATATACATATTATTAAATATGTATAATATAATTAAGGTGTAGTAGCTTTGACAAAGTTATTAATGGCTTTGACAAATTCAGTAATGAAAATAACAAAATTCGTAATGGTATTGACTAAACCGTTTGCTGATAAACCTGACTTGCATGTTTTTATTAGCATTTTTGCATAAAACGTTTTTGTCAAAATCATTACAACTCTTGTCAAAATAATTAATAAACTTATCAATCTCAATACTGAATTTGTTAAAATCCTTTTATTTATATTATAAATGTTTTCATAATGGAATCTCATAATGGGATTGTCAAAACCATTATAATTCTTGTCAAAATCATTACTAAACTTGTTAATCTCATTACTGAATTTGTTAAAATCCTTTTATTTATATTATGAATGTTTTTATAATGAAATCTCATAATGGGATTGTCAAAACCATTATAATTCTTGTCAAAATCATTACTAAACTTGTCGTTTCCATTACTAATTTTGTTAAATAAAAGGATTTTAATAAATTCAGTTATGGGATTGACAAGTTTAGTAATGATTTTGACAAGAATAGTAATGGTTTTGACAATCCCATTATGAGATTTCATTATGAAAACATTCATAATATAAATAAAAGGATTTTAACAAATTCAGTTAAGGGATTGATAAAGGATTTTAACAAATTCAGTTAAGGGATTGATAAGTTTAATAATGATTTTGACAAGAATTGTAATGGTTTTGACAATCCCATTATGAGATTCCATTATGAAAACATTCATAATATAAATAAAAGGATTTTATCAAATTCAGTTACGGGATTGACAAGTTTAATAATGATTTTGACAAAAATTATAATGGTTTTGACAATCCCATTATGAGATTCCATTAAGAAAACATGCATAATATAAATAAAAGAATTTTAACAAATTTAGTAATGCGATTGACAAGTTTAGTAATGATTTTGACAAGAATTGTAATAGTTTTGACAATTCCATTATGAGATTCCATTAAGAAAACATGCATAATATAAATAAAAGGATTTTAACAAATTTAGTAATGCGATTGACAAGTTTAGTAATGATTTTGACAAGAATTGTAATAGTTTTGACAATCCCATTATGAGATTCCGTTATGAAAACATTCATAATATAAATAAAAGGATTTTAACAAATTCAGTAATGAGATTGACAAGTTTATTAATTATTTTAACAAGAGTTGTAATGGTTTTGACAAAAACGTTTTATGAAAAAATGCTAATGAAAATATGCAAGTCAGGTTCATCAGCAAACGGTTTAGTCAATACCATTACGAATTTTGTTATTTCCATTACTAAATTTATCAAAGTCATTACTAACTTTGTCAAAGCTACTACGCCTTAATTATATTATACATATTTAATAATATGTATATATATATATATCAAAGGAGCTTTGGTGGCCCAATAGCGACTATGCTCCTTTGCTAAAAGGGTGGGGTGGGTTCGATCCCACCCCTTACCATTTTTCAACTAATTTTTTTCCAAAAAAAACCTTTTCCCATCAAAAAAGCTCTCGTTGGTCGGCCACCGGAGTGGAGGTGGCCGACCGGCGATGGTGCTCCAGCAGGGGCATCACTATTATTTAAAAAAAAAAATTTGATGAATAAAATAGTAAATGTGTTAAAATTTGTAAAACCAAATTTGGTACGTGATACCTTTAAGTCTTTTTAAAGTGTTAATGGAGTTTTTAAGGTTTTGCATTTTTAAATGGTATTTAATTAACATTTTCCCTAAAAATAAGTTAGGGAAGTCTTTTTTTTAAAAAGTTATCAATCATTGCCAAATATTTTTTCCAGTAACATTCAGTATTCTAAATTAATTTTTAGTACACTCAGCACATTAAAATATGTCTTTTTTGGCATCTAGTATCTAGCATCCATCGTTCAAAAGTATTTTCTTATTAGCACCCATTAGCGAATATATTGAGTGTTAAAAAATATTTCATAGTGATAGATGACTTTTTCCCCCCCAAAAAAAGGGGCCTTCCTTTGGAACCCCAAAACAACGTAATTTTAGAGTAAAGGATGGGAGCTGATGGAAAAGGTAAAGAAGAGAATCTCAATCCATCTACCCACTACTTGGTTGAAGAAAGAAGTTCATTATCTGAAGGGGAAGGGTATAGGAAGTCCACATAACCCAACTCCTTAGTATGTGTTTGAATTAGTTTTTGAAGAATAGTTTTTACAATTTACAAGAGAAGCAAATGAAAGGAGTTTTGTCTCAACTTGCGGAAAAAGACTTTTAAAACCATTGGGGTTTCCCAAACACACACTTAATGCAGCACTCCCTTATCCATTGAGGGTGGATATGCGTCAATAGCTTGGCTTATTTAAAACGTTGTTTAATTTGTAAGTTTTAGTGCCGATTTGTTTTAACTTCTTAGAAATGATTTTAAGATTTATAAAATAAGTAACATTAAAGAAATTTTGTTTTGTTTTACACAAAAGTGCTTAAAAAAGCACTTTTATAAGTTCCCAAACAAAACAAGTACATAACGAGGAACGTGAGCATAAAGTGCGATAGCTAGAATATTGATGATGAGATGAATGTATAATCGCATTAAAAAATAATAGTTGTAATAAATATATACAAAAAAGAGTTGGAGTTACATTATATGAAGAGAAAATGATAGAAAAGATTGTTTTGTTTTGGAACCTCAAAAATATTTATTTACCTGAATTGAGATAAAACTCCCTCTTATATATAATGTTTGTTTGGGATCATGTTTGGGGCCCCTAAAAGTGTTTATTCATGTAAATTGAGATAAAACTCATTTCACATACTTACCTCATATACCGCAAATTAAGATTGAAAAGCTACTTTTGAATACTTCAATCGCTATTCCAATCAAGCATGTTATTCGTATTATAAATTACAATTGAAAAGTTGCTTTTAAAGACTTCAATCGTCATTTCAAACAAATATTGAGATGATTTAGAGACATGAAAAGAAAGTGATTGAATGCACCAGCATTCACCGGCTATTAGTGAAAATGGTAGATCAACCAGGAAAAACTCTTGCAAAAATGAGTTTATAAAGATTAAAAAAAAAATTCAATAAAATTATTAAGCTAAGTCTTTTAATTAATAATTTATCCAAAGACTTGATTATTAATAGAATATAATGATAACGTGGGTTCTATATGGTGGACCTCATATATTGAGATAAGGATTATTGTATATTTAGGGCCTGTTTGAGTTAGCGGTGGAAAAGCCAGTTTACGTAAGTCGAGATAAAATTTTTCTCACAAACTTATCTCGTATACCGGAAATCTAGTTAGAAAAATAACTTCTATCACTAATTCAAATAGACACTTAAGCTGTGTTTGAGATGGCCAAAACGCCATCCCAATTGTGCAATTCTAGAAAAATATAGGATTCTACAATTGAGTCTATGTTTGGATTGGCAAGAGGACAATTGGACTTTTGAAAGAAAAACTGTTGTAATCCATAAACCAAAATTTTTTTTCTTTTGGCTTTTCCACCGTGAAGAGAGAATAAGGGTTTGTTTGGTATGAGGGAAAGGGAGGGAAGGAAAATTTTTTATGAGTTGGATTTAAGAAAATTGAAGGAAAAGGGAGGGGAGGGTTACAAAATTTTAATAAAGCAAAAATATAAGAAAAAATAATAAGAAAAATTAATCAAAAGCTTTTAACTCCACTTCTCTCTTTTTTTTAAGTCCAACTCAAAAACATTTTAACAATGAGCGAAGGAAAAATGTTTTTGAGTTAGATTTAAAAAAGAGAGAGATGTGGGGTTGAAAGCTTTTGATTAATTTTTCTTACTCTTTTATTACATATTCTTTTTATTAAAATTTTGTAACCCCACTTTTTCAATTTTCTTAAATCCAACTCATAGAAATTTTCCCCTCCCCCTCCCCTCCCCTCCCCTCCGAATCCCCCATACCAAACAAACACTAAGTTTCTATCATTGAAAGAGAAGAAAATGCCTCGTGAAAAAAAGATATTGGGTCCCACATTCTTTTATTAAATAATATTTTGATTCTTATTATAAGTTTAATTATAGATAAAAATTTTGGTCCTAAATATAAGTCCATTTAAAAATTAATAGTGATTGTTGTCCAATTTTATCCTTATTTATAAAAGTATCTAAAGAAAAAAAATGAATAATAAAACTTAAGGAAGTCAAGAAAAACTCTCACAATAAAAATTTAATTGACGTGAATAATTTGATAAATTTACATATATGAAGAATGGAACACTATTCTCCAATTGAAGTCATTCTCACCAATTAAATTTTTAAAGGGAGGGTTTTCTCCACTTTTCCCTAAAGTTTAAGTAATTTAGTATTTTTCAAATTTTTCCTAATAATACATTAACATTTTTTATTTTTGTTAAATTCATATCATTTTCAGTCATCTTACATTTAAACTCACTTTTGCATTAATCATTTAAACAAGTTTCAGTTTATCAACTAATTTTTTCAAAAACCAATCCAAACATAAATCACATTACATAATCTAACTTTTTTCTAATCTTACGTTTGCAAAAGTCAGATTGAAAAAAAGTCACTTCTATCACTGCTAATCCAAATATATCCTTAATTCCATGGTTGGTAACTTTTGAAGATTTTAGTTTTAGCTACTACTCCATCTAATTCTTTTTAGGGAAAATCACTAGTAAATACTAAATAGGGAAATTAATTGCTATTTGCCACTTAGAAACACAAGGTACTGAACAGTCATTAATATTGAACATAGAAAGACAAAAATGCTTTTAGTAAGCTTACACTATAGGAAGAAGCAAACGATTAATTGCCCATATCATAGTGACTTGTTTAGCAGAGTGCAGTGGTATGCGTCTTTTGTTTTGGCCAACGATCACTGTGGAGTTCGCTGGAGGTCGATCACTTTGAAGCCCTTCTTTATTTCAGTTTTTGGTGGAGGTGATGATTTGTATATTGATTGTGGACCTCAGTTTTGTGTATTGGCTGTGTGTGTGAGTAAGGAAATAGTAAATATTATTTTGGGTTCATTAAATATTTTGAGTTTGGAAGATTCTTTGCATATAAGGATATATTCATTGCACATCATGGAAGAGCATTGGCACAACGGCCAAATCCTTTCCATACATGGGAATAGTCACAGATGGAACAACTTTTGCATTCATGGAAGACACATTGCACATGTGAAAGATCAATTGCACAAAACGGAAGATCCTTGGCACGTAATGGAAGATCCTTTGCGCTTATCGTGGATGATCTTTGCGCACACATAAAAGATCCTTTGCACGTCATGGAAAATCAATTGCACACAACTGAATATCCTTGGCATATAAAGGATCATCATTTGCACATATCATTGATGATCCTATGGCACATAGGAAAAAGATTCATTGCACACAACGGAAGATCCTTTGCATATCATGAAAGATCAATTACACACAACGGAAGATCCTTGGCACATAAAGGATCATCATTTGCACATATCGTGGATGATCCTATGGCACATAGGGAAAAGATCCATTACACACAGCAGAAGATTCTTTACACATTATGGAAGATTAATTGCACATAACGTAAGATCCTTGGCATATAAAGGATCATCCTTTGCACATATCGTGGATAATCTTATGGCACATAGGGAAAAGATCCATTGCACACAACGGAAGATCCTTGTGTAACCCCCTGCCTTAATTAGCGTAATTAAGATTTGATAACGCATAGTAAAAAGGGGTTAGAGACCGTCGGATAGTTCAAAACTCATTAAAATACCCACTAAGTAGTAGGAACTCTACAAAATTTTCAAAACTTCTTTCCTATTCCGGTCTCAATTTCAATTATCGAATATAATCACTTGTGCAGTTAATTTACATTCATTCATATCAGAATATCTAATAACAATCCCGGCAACCCCCAGGTTACATTCATTCCCTCCAAGGTTTACAATTCCCATATAGTGGATTACACAACTATATTTATCAACTAATTACAACCCAAAAATAATTTACAAGATCTCTGTCCAACATGATTAACCAACTTATCCAAAAGAAATTGTCCCTATAGGGTTCTAACCACTCCGGGTTGTGCGCTTCTCCTTAGAACCACCCGCCCTGTCTGAAAGGTTAGTTAAAGGAAAGAATGAGATTCAAGAGAATCCCAGTAGTAACGAGACATTTATACCACACATAAGCACACAACATGTAAGTAAATCATCATACAGCAGCAGTAGCAGCACAAATCACACTCCACCCTCATCCCCTTTTTCCGCCGAGAAGGCACACTGTCCTAACCCGAACCGTTGTTAGCTACTCAGGGACTGTTGCGTGGCAGTGTATACAGATAGCCTTATAGCTCATATAGCTATCCGGCTTACACAATTGGTCCGTCGGCCCTCACAAATAGCCTTTCGGCTTTTCACATAATCACAAAGTCACATCTCATTCTCATCCCCCTTCTCTGCCGGGAAGGCATACAACCCTTACCCGATCCGTTGATAGCTACTCAGGGACTATTGGAATGACGGTGCTTACATATATCCACAAATGTCGCAACATACGAATTTATCACAAATCAATGATAACACACACATACAATGCATCACATATGGTACAAAAGAAATGTCACTACCTTGTTCCTTCATGACATTCGCTGGCTCAGTGGGCTCACGAGGACGGCAGATGTCGAATCCTATAACCAAATTAGGGACAATAGATCAATCTCTTTTCCAAGTTCTTAATTCCGTAATACTTTAAGTTGGTATTCATATGAACTCTTTAGGTGGCTATTAAATGCCTAAACATATGCCTAAAGGGTTGGAAGAAACTATCCAGGAGATATCTTTTTCGGATGCAAAACACCAATTTTGGGCTGCCTTAATCGAGTGACAACCACCTCACTCGAGTGATGCCCTCAGTTGTGCTCGAGTCCCAGCGAGTGAGACACAGAAAGTGTTTGCCCGAGAGCAAATCCTCAAAATATCTCTCACACTCACTCGAACACCAAAGGTTGCACTCGAGCAATGACCTTAAGTGTACTCAAGCACCAAGAAGTGCAACACCAAGAGTGTTTGCTCGAGAGCATAGACTACTTCCAGGCAAGACCTCACTCGAGCATGCCCATGCTTACTCGAGCAGTATCATATCTCACTCGCAAGTCAGGAGGTGTGCTTGAGGTTTCTGCCTAAAGACTTAACCAAAATTCCCAGAATTTCATGTCGTACTCGAGTGAGATCCTCCCTCACTCGAGTGATGCCTATCAGATGCCAAATCGCAGCAACTGATATGGTTTTCCAGAATTGACCAATTTGCTACCAATGGTCTTAAGATTTGTTCTAAAACTCATTCTCACTCATTTTACCACAAGGAACCTATTGGTAACTTTAAAACAACCAAATTCCTACTCAAGCAACACATTCTCAACTCTAGTTCACAAAACTACCCAAACCACAATTTGTCAAACTTCCTCTTTTCAAATCCACACCAAAACCATTGACTCCCAAACACTATTTAGCATCTATTTCATCACATTACATCACTTAATTCATATCTTCTAAAATCATAAGAAATCATGGCAAAAATCCAGAATTTACAAAACCAAACCGATGGCCAAAACAATAACACCAAAATACATCAAATGTTTACCTCTTCCTTTCCCAAATGTGGTTTCCTTGATTCCTCAACTTCTCAAACTTCACAATCTCTCAAATATCACCAATGAAAATTCTGAAACCATAGAAGTCAAACTCTCAACTTCTTGAACAATATCAATGAAGGGTGTTTAGGCATAGGAAATCATTTACCTACATAAATTTCAAACCCTTCCTTTCTCTTTCTTGCCTAGTTCATCGGAAATAGAGGGAGAATGAGGAGAGAGATAAGAGATGATGATGCAATTTTCCCTTCACACATACACACACACAACCGACTTGACAAGGGAAGAGAGAGGGAAAATCATTTGACTTTTTGACTTTAAATCCAATGGCTCACATTTGAACACATGGCACAATCTCATCCTCCCTTCTATGAATTCATATACTCTCTTACACACTTAATTCCACCTCTTGTTCTTTCCATCCTAGCCATTGATCTTGATTATTAAGGAGTTTTCTCTTCGGTAACTGACTAATCAGTTGGCAAATTTACCATTTTACCCCTGATTGCCATAACACATCTATCATCATCTATCAAACACATTTTACATCACAATATACAATTTACTTCAAAAGTGCTTAATTATCATTAATTACATCACTTTGAAGTTATTAACCTTTAATCACAATTTGGGATATTACACCTTGCATATTATGGAAGATCAATTGCACATAACAGAAGATCCTTGGCATATAATGGATCATCCTTTGCACATATTGTGGATGATCCTTTGGCACACAGAGAAAAGATATATTGCACACAATGGAAGATCCTTTGCATATCATGGATGATCAATTGCACACAACGAAAGATCATGGGCACATAATGGATCATCCTTTGCACATATTGTGGATGATCATTTGCACATAGAGAGGGTTGTTTGCACTATGGAAGATTCATTGCACGTATGGAAGAGTTTATCAATATTTGGATGATCTAATGCAGAATGCGTAAATTGCACAGCAACTGCTTGTTTAACAAAGTCCTATATATAGAGATAAAGTACTTTGTTGCAAATCAACATACAAACGTCTTTAACATGTCAAAAAAACTTTACGGCCAACTAGTGTAGATATACCATAAATGAAAAAAACTACTTTTTCTTTTTCTTAGCTCTCTAAACTTCAATGCTACGTATTATCGCTTCCTGTTATTTGTTCTTTGCATGAGTAACTAGCCACCACACCACATCCACCCTTTTTTTATCCATGTCTTCATGAACAAAAATGTTTTCAGTTAGATCTAATTATATTGTAATATTTAATGTAAAAATTTACTCATTAGCCATTGTGAAACCATTCCACTCAGGCCTCCTAATAATTTCCCACATTTGCAGCCAAGATATCACATACATGCTACATTCCCATCTACACAGAAGTAAAATATCAATTGCACACAGAAATAAATTGAATGGCAATTGCAGCAATCCAAATTGAGGGGCTGATACAAGCGACAACACAAATATGGAAAATATCAGTCAAAAGTGCAGCAAGGAATATAATGTTGACTCAACCAAACTGACTTGTGCCTATTGCTATAAAATTTCCAGATTTAATCACGCGCAACAGCAGTAGGAAGTTTAAAGAGTTTACACTTCTCAAAGTTTCATAGATTAAAGATTATGCGAGAACATTAACTAAACACAAGAACGAATGCCTTAGCAGCATACACAATAAGAGAGCAACATGAGTATGGTACTTGTGCAAAAAGCTTGATAGGTCACATGCACAGGCTAAGTTGACCTCAGGAGGATACTAAACTTACATCCTATCAAATAGGGAGAAGGCTTAAGAATTTCAGAATTAGGTAAAGTCAATCATTTTTAACAAAACAACTTAAGAAATGATGAATAATCAAATTAGGCATCTACAATATCAAGGTAAAGGCTCAAATCAGATTTACAAGTGAAAACACACAAAACCGTTGGAGGCTAACCACAAATAAAACTAATGTGACTAAATTCTTAATTATTAGTTAATGAAGTTGAACAAGACAGTCCAATACCCATGACTGATTGAAGTTCAAAACCGCTGCCAAATAAAGGTGCCTATAAAAGTAGCAAAAGTTCATGCAATTGATATAACTGCAACTTTGTCTGAAAGGAACAGATCTCAACTATCATGCATGATTAAATCCATTTATTGTTCAAATCAAATGCAGTCAAGAACCTTGTAACTAGATGTTATTTATGTCACAATATATGAAATATAATCTAATTGTTCATAACATCACAACTTTCCTACCTCATAATCGTTATGCTTAGATAAGATAGGAAATATAATTGTATATGAAGGCTATCTCTTGCTAAAACCTGACTCTAGCGCAAACTACTGAAACATGATCATCAGAATTTGAAACAACCTTTTTAATAGATAATAGGGGTTTCATGTGACAACATTGCCAACCTCTGCATCACTATGAGCACTTGAATCTCCTAGTCATTTTATATAACCAAGATCTTTACTGAACAAATGAAAATTCTTTTCTTCAGTTATCTCATCTCAAAGTTCTACAACATGACATGGTAATAACCAGCAAGTTTAGGAAGGTCCTATAAGGTAAACAAAAGAATCTTAGATCAAGCGATTGGCTGCAACTCATTATTCTTTACTATTAAGTTCATGCTAAAGTACTAAAAGTTCATGCTTAAGTTCCATACATTTCCTAATTACTTTATCTCTTTTTCTTTCTATACTTTCATTTGCTCTTTTCTCTTAATGTGATATTCAATTTAAATAACTTCCATCTCCCCTTAAGAGTAAAATTAGTGGACTCCAAACAATCTTAGGGAGAATTATCAATAAATACTTTTTGGAAAAATTAATTGTCAAATGCTACCTTGGAAGATCTATTGCACATAAACGGAAGATATTTTACACACAACGAAAGATATTTTGCACACAACGAAAGATTGTTTACATGTTCATATGGAAGATTTTTGCACATACGGAAGATTGTTTGCACATCACGGAAGACTATTTGCACACACTAACATTTAAAATTTTTTATACAAATATACATGCTATTTCAAGAAAATCTACGATTCTGGATGCAACAGTGCACCTACGGCAATCTCTTTACACTAGATGGACAAATATTATTCACAATGCAAGCTATTCACATATCTGGAACGAGGAGGAATGCAAAACAAGAGGCAGCCATTAATTATGACAACCACTTAGTAAAGGAGAAGTAAAAAGTATCTACCTTTTAAGCATTCACAAATCAAAATCTATGTCTCTGGCATAATCCACGGTGATCGACGCCACCCACCCCTAACCTACGGCATGGACCTCAAAGCTTCCGACTAGGCGAACCGCCAGACCAAGCCACAATAGTCAAAGGCTCTTACACTGCTTCTTTACGTGGTTTTCCTAGGCTTTCTCCACCCCTCACCGACGGCATCGACCTCCAAGGCTCTCCCTAGCAGAACCACCACACCAACCCTCACCAATCAAATCCTGTTACGGTTGTTTTCCTAACCATTCCCTTAACCTTAAAAGAAAATACACAACAAATGCTGGAAATGCTATTGTTAACTGGCCTCAAGCCGTCTGCAAATGCCAATTGGAAGATGAAGTTACTTTTATCTCTTGGTTCAATTTAGGGTTGCTGGTACACCAGAGAAGCCAATTCCAATGTTGTGCATTTCCTCCTTACTCCCGCCTAAAATCGTGTCATCAAACTAAGGATATTTTTGTCTTTCTATATTCAATATTAATGACAGTTCAGTACCTTATGTTTCTAGGTGGCAAATAGCAATTAATTTTCCTGTTTGGTATTTACTAGCGATTTTCCCTTCTTTTTATTTTTTTTACACAAATGGAAATAAAGCAGCAGAATTCTTTTTATAATACTATATAAAATTATAAATAATCCAAAGTCAATAAAAAAAAGTTAATTAAAAATGGTTAAAAGCATTAAACTAGGTAAAAATGTAATTTTTTTTAAGTTAAACCAAGTGTCCAATCAGCATGCCATGTCATCAAAAATTAACGATGTTAGTGACAAATCAGCAAACTTAATACTGTTGACTTTAAGTTTATGTCTTTATTAAACTACATGAACTAGCGTTGCAAATGGTAAAAAACTTCAAGGATAAAATCCTATGGTTTAAAACTACGAGGATCAAAACCAAAGTGGAGGCAAATTATAGGGCCAAACATTATATTAACCTTTTCTTTTGCTAAGCATAGGTATCCTCCTATTGTAAACAATCATGTTCAAGGTATTGTTGGGCACTAAATGTGGATATCTCTCTTAACAGGGAATTCAAACCTTGATTTACCACTTTGTGAGGGATTAGCCCTCTCCGCGAAACCCAAGTCTCCTTTGGTAATGTGTGGCTTTTAAAAAGGATAAGTGAGAAACATCCAAAAAAAATTGTAACTTGCGAGGACAGGATGAAGGAGAACCATCTATTCTTATGTTTTATGTGACCTTTTATTTGTTTTGTTAAACAAAATTGAATCAAGAGGAACAACCGCTCCGAGGTCCATAAACAAACTTTGAATGTTGAGAGGCAAAAAATGATCCACGAGATTGGCCCAAAAAAAGAATGATCAGTGTGTATCTAATCCACGCCAATGAGATTAATATCAGAAAAGTAATAACATGCGTGAGAATAAGAGTTAGCTCTCTATTTTGGCCATGATGATTAGATAGTTAAATCTACACAAGTGGCTCAAACTTACTGCATAATATATAGAAATGCAACATAATTCAAGTGAACATCTCTCAGGATATATAGTCAAAGCAGTGATATAACAGCTGAAACTTCGCATAAATTACATATGGACACTGTCATAAACAGGGGCTATGCTAATTTCAATTTCAATTTCAGATTGAAACTAAGGCATAGCAGAATTGCAAGCAACAAACATGTTGATCATACAGAAAATCACGCATTACCAGAGATAAAATCAAGAATCAAAAGATCTAAACGACCCAACAGTCTTAAAAGACTCGTGAACATGCCTCAGAATCTCCTTATCTCTGTTCCACTCCGGCGTCGGAGCATTCACAAAATGGGCATAAAGCTTGTTCTTCGCACACGTCACAGAAATCAAACTATGGGTTCCCGCACCATCGATCTCATACACATAATAGATCTGTCCATTCTCGTCCTCCTTCGCCTCCGACGTCAAGCTATCGGCATTCGCAATCAGATCCTGCAATTCCACGTCCGATAACGCCAGATTGTTCAAAACAGTGTCCTTCGGAGCTAATTGGCGAAATCCGGCGAGGAATGTAAGGTACTCTTTCTCCGATTTCTTCTTCGGGTTGAAGAATTCGCTGTCCGTTCCGTTCGTTCCCTTCTCGACCTTTGACACGAGGCGTTCTTTCCAACCCTCGGGAACGTCGTAGACGTACTCGGCGGAGTCTTTCTTGCTGGAGTTCCCGCCGTAGCCGCCGTAATTGGCGGCGCTGGAGGCTGTGCCGTAGTATACTTGGAAGTTGGTAGAGGAATCTGCTAAGGAAGGAAGAGGAGTGGTAGTGAGTACAGTGGCAATAGCCGCGGCAGTTAAGGCGGCGGTTAGCGGCGGTTTAAAAGAAGAAATGGGGAGGAGAGGTTTGGATGACGGAGAAGGTTTTGATGAGGGGGTGGTGGTTGCGGAGGTGGAGGCGGAGGCGGAGATTGGCGGTGGTGAGAAGATGGTGGCCATAGTGGTCTTGATATGGGAAAAACGTTATCCCTTTCAGAGGTGGAAATTTATGTGTTTCGTAATTTCCATTGGTTACATTATCCGAACAATCCACGGGGAAGAGCAGATAGGCGGTGGTAAGTCTTTCGATGCCCTCGTGGCAGCTTCACCAACCAATAAGATTGTGACACGTATTTGATAGAAGGGGGATCTTTTTTCAGATTTTCATTATTTTTGCCAAATGAAAATTATACATTTTTGCATATGGAAACTGGAACACAGTCATGAAAATTACTTTTTCTGAAATATAATTTAAATATATATTAAAAATAGTGTAAGAAAATGATTTAAAATGAAAGGTTAAAGTGCAAATTTACCTAAATTTTTTTTTTTCAAAAATTTTTTATGACACCATAAAATTTTATTATATGCAAAAGTACACATAAATTTTTTAAAATAGGGCAAGAATAACTAAACTGTTAATTTGAACAACCAATCAATCTCTTAATGTTTATATGGCAAAAATGACAAAACTATTAATTTGAGCAAACGGTCCATTATTTTATATTTATGGGGCTTACAAAATTTCTCCTACACAAAGTAACGACCCTTGCTCAAATTAGCAACTTTGTCATTTTTACCCAATTTTATAAATTTCATGTGTGTTTTTGTATCAAATAAAATTTTATGGTGCCATGCGCAATTTTGAGGAAACATTATGGATGAATTTGCATCTTAACCTTAAAATGAAATGCTAAAAAATTTACCAAACCATGATGAGTGATGCAATAAATATTAACTAACAGGATCATAGGATCTATTTTATTTTTGATAAACCATAGTATTATATTTTTGGATTAAAGTGTAAAAATACATATGAGATTTTCTTTAAAGTGCACCCAATACTAAGTGCTTTTTTGAGGGGTAGGAGTGTCTATGAACTTTCAAAATAGATACAAAAATATATATTAACTATTAGTTTGAATTTTTTGATTGAAAATGGTGACATGGAAGAGGACTTGGCAAAATAGAGAAGCAATTATGTTGGGCTGGCATCTTGACTAACTCCACATTAGATTTGGAAGGAGAACGGAAGAGAGAGGAAGGAAGATGACTGAGACCCAAAGGTGCTACAAAACTTCTATCTTCCAACAACTTTCAGCAGCCGCCCACCTTCGTCTGCCCCAACTTCGTCGATCAAGCCTCCTTTTCTAGAGCTTCTTGCATCGCTATTGGATCACTATCGCTTTGGGTTTTAGTCGTCTTCCTCCCTCTCTCTTCCTTTCTCCTTCCAAATCTAATGTAGAGCTAGCCAAGATGCCATCTCAGCATAATCACTTCTCTTTGTCGCCAAGTCATCCTCCATGTTACTATTTGCAGTCAAAAAATTTAAATTAATGGTCAACTAACAGTCAATGTATATTTTTACACAGATTTTAAAAGTTCATAGTCACTTTTACTTCTTAAAAAAATATTTGGTGTTCGGTGCACTTTAAGAAAAATCTCATATATACTTTTACAATTTAACCCCATATTTTTAATTAATGTAGGGCGTATTTGGCGTAGGCCTTGAGGAGAGCAATATAGAGGAGATAAAAGGAAGCCTTTTAATGATGGACTAGGCTTCTCTCCTGTTTTCATTCTTATGTTGGGTTAGGATGAAAAGGTTGTCATACAATTAAGGGTGTGTTTGGATTAATTTTTGGAGAATAGCTTCGGGAGAAAAAGTGGAAAATAACTCTGGAAAATAGATTCTGAGCAGAATAGATTATGAGAAAAAAATGATTTTGATAACATGAGAGTGTTTGGGTGTTCAGAATAACTTTTTTTCATTAGTGTGGGGCCCACATAATGAGAAAGGATAAATGTGAGAGAGAGAGAGAGTGGGGCTCACATAAGGAAAAAGGACCAATGACAGAGAGAGGGTAGGGCCCACACAAGAGGAAAAAAAAACAGCTTTTCCCAACACCTAGGTTTGAAAAAATTTTGAGTGTTTTTGCACCAAACCAAGGTTTTGAACAAGAAGCCGAACACACACTTTAAGTATGGTACATGTAAAAGTAGCCACGAATAGTTCAATTTATGAGGTTTTTTTTTTTTTTTTGCCAAACCAATTTATGAGCCATTAACTGTTTGTTTTAGACGCTATAAGAGGAATACATAACCATATGGTTAGAAATCATTTTTTGTGGAAACATACAACAAAGGCATTATTATGTATGTTAGGCTCGAGCATGTATAAGAAATCATACAGACGTGACAAGAGGCGTTGTCACTAAGACAATATGTTAATGCTAGGTTTGAGAGAAATAGCTAATACAAAGTGAAACCATCATCATAAGAAACATGAGAGGCTCGTCGACAAGGAGGGGCATTCTCATCGTACTCAGCACAACAGCTCCACCGTCTCTTCCAATTGCGGCGACCGGTGTTGGGTCTGTTGTCCCTGTCGTTCCATTTGTAAACAATCACTCCTGACTCGTCCGTCCACTCCCCATCTATCCCTTGGTGTGGTGGCGCCAATGAGAACAGCCCCTTCTCCCCTGCACGTGCAACCCAATTAGCTTTCTATATGGGCTCCCTTTCCTGGGCCTCGGCCCGATCGCAAGCCCAATCTAAGTGATCATATGCCGTTTTAAGCCCGATATAGTTCCCCCATATAGGCCCGCACAATATAAGGTCAGGGGATGATTTACTTTTTAATCAAATATATTACAATAGCTAGGTGCGTGATACGGGTCGGATCCAGATGTAATCAGGGCAAAACTCCGATGAACCGGGTGGGCAACCAAAAATATATATATATATATATATCACAATTATTATGAGGTAAACACACTAGGTCTAAGTCACTACAAAAATTTAACAATATATCGGTATAAACTATAAACACTAAAATTATTAAAATCAAATTAAAAATTAGACACACTAATTGAATTTTGATAAAATTATTAAAAAATTCTCCATTATAAATTTTATTGATAAAAAATCACCTAAGATTTATATGGGACATTTTTTCCCTCGATACAATTTAACTTTAGTTAGCCCATATTTGAACATAACTATCCTTTTTTATATTATAAAACTCAATTGATTTTTTAAAAAAATTAAAAAACTTAATAAATTATTTCTTCATAACATATGCTTTTTTTGAAAAATAAAAACATATGCTTTTTATTATTATATTATATATTAATTTATAAATAAAATAAATTAAATTAATGAAAAATGATAAATATAAATATTTTTAATTAATTTATTCAACTTTTTTTTAAGAGAATATTCCTATAAAATACTTTTGAAATAGGGAAATCCTAAATCAGTGTATCGAAATTAGAAAATCCCAAGAACAAAAAGTGAAGTTACTAATATAGAATACGGTATTGCTAATAAAAAATGATGTGTTATTATTATGTACTGGCACATATATGAGATTTTGTAATTTCGACGCAATAATTTGGAATCGCCTTATTTCCACTTCAACGGTATATTTTTTGAGATTTACCCTTTTTTTTTTTAATCTCTCCAAATATATGCCGTAATATGCTCCGCATTATTACACACACAAGCTGAAGGTCACTGAATATGAGTTGCCCTGAAGCTCGTTCTACTTTAAGAGCATAGCAAATTTGATCCGCTATTTTCCATTGAATCTTTACAAATTCATAAATTTCGTGTAGTGTTGAAAAGTCTTACATAATAATTTCCATAACAGGGTTAAGATATCGAAACGAACAAGCAGACAAGTAAGTTTCAGGACACAGATTGCAAGCCCACAAATATTCGAAGATAGAGATTTCTGTGGACGGTTTTCACAGGATAGTTTTCAAATCCCAAATTCATAAGAGAGAGATCAGAAATCGCAAAAACAAAAATCCAGAAACAGAGCGATTGTATTATAAATCAATCGCCGCTCAACAGCGACGAGAACGAGACGAACAGAGAAGTAAGAAATTGAGTGGGCGAGAAAGAGGCAAAGGAATACCGTTGGCGTGGCCATGGAAAGCACAAGCAGTGGGAGAATTTTCCTGATCAGTGTAAAGCGTATTGCATCGCAAGCATCGTTTCTTGGTCTGAATCTGGATCTGAATCTGAGAGCACGATTTCACCTTCAATTTTCCACGGGAAGCTTTGGGCAGAAGAAGGTTGTGAGGGAGACCTATCGCAAAAGCCATTCGAATTCGTTCTTCCGTCGCAGAGATAAACAGAGCAAGAGAAAGGGAGAGAGGGAGAGGAATTTCCAGAAGGTCCGGTGATTCTCAGAGACTGAATATAAATAGTACAGCAATTTGTTTATAAATTTTATATTAATTTATAAGAAATTAGTTATTTTTAATTAAACTTTTACAGGTAAAAAAAAAATTAAAATTTTACTTTTTCATTCATTATTTTTTTCTTATTTTTGTTGAAGTATTTTCCATTAATTATTTCGTAGTTTTACGATATTATTCTTGTTATTTTACTATGAAGATTATTTTTATCATTGTTTTACTTTGAAGCATAATTTTTTATTTATTTTTCCATTGAAAAATAATATAAATAATTATATGGTTTATATTTTGAAAGATTGAATAGAAAATGAATGTTTTTAGTTGAAACTCATGGTTTTTATTTAATAATTACATAGTTTAATCTTATAACCAAAATATCAAATTCATCCCTTTTCCATGTGATGTAATGACTGTTTTTTTTTTTTTTTTTTGAGAGGGGACGAAACATGTACTGACTTAATGACTTTACTTGTGAAATTACCAGCATAAACTTCGGTAATAAAAAATGTTTTCTTTCTTTTCTATGAGACTAAATCTTTGGGTATATATCGATCACATACGGAAGGACATATTGGCTATTGCAAAATAAATGATCCAACTCTGTAATATATATAACACAATAAAAAAGGTAAACATTCAGGAAAACTAAAAAATATAATTAACTTGTGAATATTTGCATTAATTCTCAATAATCCCTTAGACACAAACACATTTAACTAGCACATTTTAGCCCCATATTCGTGCCAATAGCCCAATATTAATCCTAGAAATCTGTGTAAATGTAGAAATATATCACATATAGAATGATTTATAATTTTAATTTGGTTATAATAATGTAAAGTTAATTTAATATTTTATTTTTCTACAAAATGTTTAAAGTTATGATCCCCTTAAATCACGCTGCTATTATTTGATTTATTTCTTAGAGTTTAGGGTTTAATAGAGGGTAGCTCTAATTTAAATTTTAGTCCAAAATGCACTTTTAAATTATGTTTTTTATGACAAGAAAAATTTTGAAAGTTTGTTTATTGTCCTCAAACAGAACAATCAGCCTCAAATGATGATTATATTTTTCATAACAACTATTGTTATTTTAAAAATTAAACATAATATCTTTTTGGTTCTTTTTATAAGTAACAATTATCACTTTCACATATGTCAAAACGGTAGTTAAATTCAATTAAAAGCAATAAGTATGTAATCTATGTAATTTTTTTTTTTTTCAATTATACCCTTATTTATTAAGAGGGCTTAGGAGAGATAATAAGTGAAAATTTAATGTGGAAAGATAATAAATGAAAATAAGAGTAATTTAAAAAAATTGTGAAATAAGTATAATTTATTGTAGACATATGCTAAATGAAAGATTTTCCTCGTTCTCAGTGCATGTGTAACAGTAATAGTAATTATTATAAGGGTATATATTATAAAAGTAGAAAGATAAATTTTTATTTTTAAACAAAGGGGATTTATTACTTATAAAAATAACCATGCCTAAGAGAGATAATGTTACTTATAAAAAGAATAAGAAGGAGTAATGTGCCAATATTTGATAATGTTTTATCAATATTTAAAATTTCAATCGGAATTCTCCTGGTTAACTATGTTATGGTTAAAGGAGAAAAAAACCATTTTATAAAATTACAGGACTAAAATAAAACTTTGTATAAAATTAAAAGACAAAAATTGCTCTTTTACCTACATTTTATAACGAACAACACTGCTTTGCTAGCTGGCCATTGCTGTATAAAACATCAGTCACCAAGTAGAATATATTACTTTTATCTCAACAGAGTCAGATACATATTTACAGATAACAAAATCCAACGCAGCAAGCATAAACATTTGTAACACAATTGAAAAACAAGGCAACCTAGAACATTAAGACAAAATCACATACAACAGTCATATATCAGAGAAGAATTAAAGTCTATATATTAGTACAAGCTAGCATATATATATATATATATATTGTGAAATGAAACAGGAATATCATCATCACATCACATGAGAAACTAAAATAGAATTAAACCCTAGCTAGCTAACTAGCTCTCACCATCTTGTTCAATCTCAGAAGCTGGTTCATCATCTTGATCATGAAAGCAACAAGCAGCATGGCCATGACCAAAGGCCTTGATGTGATCCTTAAGAGACCTCTTGTGTTTAAAGTCAGAGCCACAAAGACAGTACCAGAGCTTGCCACAGTTCTTCTCGTGGGTCCGCCAATCGCCTTTGACGGCGAAGGGCTTAGAGCATTTCTGACACATGTAGGGTTTGATGCCATGCTTTCTCTTGTAGTGAGTCTGAAGAGTCCTGAAGTCCTTCAATGGCCTTGCCCTTGGATGCTCAATGTTGTGCTTGCAATCTGGTGCACAACAATAACATGGTAGCCTTAGCATTCCCGTTGGTTGTGTCCCTTTTAGGGAATATGCTCCTCTTCTGTATTGTGATCCATGTCCCCACATATGCATCTGTCACAATATAAGCTAGCCATGATTTTGATTGGGATAACACACTACACACGGATTTTTACAAACGGCTCTCTTCAAAATTTTACAAATTTCACTGCAACTTTAATTTGTCTTCTTTTACATTGTTTCTCCTCGTGATTTTTTTAATTCTATTCTATACAACCCTTTTGTTTTCCTATGTCTATCACCCACAACCTCTCTCTCTCTCTCTCTCTCACACACACCATATGTATCACAACCTCTCTCTCTATTCTATACAAGTGTTAGATTATACGCTTTACAAGTGCTATTAGAATAGTCTCTCACACATACATATATATACACATCATGTAGTCAAAGATTCTAACAAATAGGTTTTTAGACACATGAAAAAAATATTACACACTGTCAACATATATCCACACGCACAGACACTATACATTATGCTTATTGATCTTTTTCTTCAATAAACCCTATGATTTATTAGATAAGGGGATGTAATGAATGAACAACTAACATTTCATGAGTTAGAACAACATCGTTTTGATTAATGAAATGTCTGTGGCCATTACATGAAATGGATGGTTGAGATGAAGGACATCAAGGAGGCAGCCAGCTGACTGCTAACACTTTTGTATCTATAAATTTACAGATAATGGAAAATGTACATTTATCTAAATATTTCTCTTCAATATTAATGCTCCTCCTAATTTAATAATCATCCTAATCCTAAATGTAGAAGCTAAATAACTAATTTGTAGATATTCAAAAAAATAAATTAAGTTAGTTATTTATAAAACATGTAAAGTGAATTGAAGAGTCTTACGTTTTAGAATGAGAGAAAATCCCTCCTCAAACTTTTATATTTAGCAGGTTCAAAAAAAAAAAAAGTGATATGGTATATATAATGAGATCGAATAGTGCTATCATCATTGTCAGAATTTAAAATAATGGGGAATTACAATGAGGTCTCAACGAAGGACTTAATTATTCATAAGTTCCAATGACAACTGGAGAGCAGACAATGACAAGTTTTAGAGTAAGAAAGGATCGGACAACACCTCACTTGTTATTAGAACTTCTCGATAATTGAGTTCCTTACTTGGAATTTCATTGTAATTTCCCTATTTAAAAACCTTAAACAAGTCAAATAACTAAAATGCTCATTTTTATATTTAATATTTCCTTCATCTTTTTCTTCGTAAACAAAAATCATCATTGACCTAAGATTCAGATGCAGCAAAGTTGCAGACTTATAAGTGGATCAGCCACCACAGACTTATAATTTGCGCGAACCCATCCAATTAATCGCTTCCTCTTTTTTCATATTTTCCTTTCATTCAAGTGAAAACTTCTGAATTGTTAGTTAAAGGGAAAAAAACATAGATAACCTCCATATATATATCCCTAAGAAATTATTATAGGTTAATTATTGTGCGTATCCTGTAGTGATGGTATGACTTCTTTTTTTTTTTATGGTTTATGCAATGGACCATTTTTGGCCTTTGGTGTACCCACCTTCCAGGTATCCGGCGTTAACCTGAAGGCCAATGCCGGATTTACCGACATGAGCCCCCGACAACCGACTAGTCCTGGCGCCCCCAATCTGATAGGCCCGACAAGAATTCACCTCTTTGAGGCGCCCAGGCATCTGCGCCACACCAATCCGTTCCTGGGTTCGATCCCAGGAAACGGAAGGTGTAGTGATGGTATGGCTTCAAGTTGAAGTAAGATGTTCTAAAATCAAAAAGTAGTGATTGTGTATATCACAGCTGGAAAGATGATAAAAGCAAAGAGAGAGGAGGATGACGGTAGACAAATAAAAGATCTAACAATGGCACTTTGTGTTGATCTCTCTTTCTGGCTGCATGTAGAACAATAAAAGATCTAATTTACTTCGAATTAATTAGGGGTTTAGATGGAGAAATATGTAGGTTTTAATGAATTAATTTTCTTCCATGATCTTCAACCATGATACAATTATTTGAAATATTTTGTGAAAGCCCTCAAATTGGCAGCTGAAAGCGAAAAAGAAGTGTTTTAAGTTTGGTTTAGCATGTTTATCTCTTAAAACATGGATTGTTATATGGTCTCAAACTGCCCTGGATAGAAATGGCTAGAAAGAGAAGATAACTAGAGAAGTTCACCCAAAAAAATGAAGATAGCTAGAGAAACCATCTAGTTATTGTCAGAAATTGGGGGGAACAACTAAAAGAGAAAAGTCAAGGCAGACATAAAGAATAACCTAGTGCGTGTGCGTGTGTGTGTGAAGTTTCTTTCATAATTGTGAAAATTGAAAAAGTTCTTATCATCCAATTAATATGTAGACAATGTTCTCCAATTTCAACATTGAGGAGTAAATATTTGAGATCTCTCTCCTCTTTATATATAACCAATATGTGAAAGGTGAATTCGAAAGCTAAATTCATGTCAAAACAAAAGGAGAATTAAAGTTATTCTTACGATAGTTTTCTATAGCTAATTATTTCACGTTTCCAGAAAAGTATGAGACCAATTAGAAGTAACTTGAAGTTCGTACAATTTGTACAAAAAAGTTATCACTATAACTCAGATCTATCGCTCAGGTTACTTTTTTTCCTTAATTATTCTTAAAATTTGCATATCAAAGGTATAGGAAGAGTGAATCTTCATAGCCCTTCTTCACTGACTCATAATGTCCCAAGCAAGCATTCTTTTGCATCTGATCAAAGACAAAGTCTTTTAAAATTTTTACTGTTCAGGTGTGCTTTGTTTACAGACTGAAATCTTTCAGAGAGACTGAATGAGCTCAGAGTCTCACAGACAACTGAATTTTGGTAAAAGAAATATCTGAATCCTGAAATAGGCGCTGTCATTAATGATTTATCTTGCTTCGTTTTCATTCATTTGTACAGCACAACGCTCTAGGTGACATAAGAGTATATATACATGGAACATATATTCAAAAGAATTAGATTTATTTAACTCTGTTTAAGAAAACAGCACTAGTAATTAGTTAAAGTACTGGTGATGAGTCTGAGAACTGACCAAACAGCGCACTTTCAGATATGAATCTTAGATGAGAGTGCCAAAAAAATAAAAATTAAAGAGAGACCCCATGAAAAAAATTTAGGGACTTTTTCTTAACCGAGATGAATTAACAAGAAAAGAGAAGAAATAGCAAGAACCAAAGTACCTGAAGATTATTGTATCTATTGAAAGTCTTCAAGCATAGAGGGCAAGAGAACTGAGTAGGGCCAATGAGAATCTGAGAAGGGGTTGGAATCCAATACTGACTCTTGTTTAATCTCTCCAAAGGGTATCCAGAAGCCAAACCAAGTTCCTCTTTTTCAGCCATTTCAACACAATTTGAGATCTGCCTGGTTGACCCCATATGAAAAGAAGAAGAAGAAGAAGATGAAGTGTCCATACTATTAGGAAGCCCTATCCCTAGGGCTACAGTTACAGTTTCTCTATCGTCATCATCTTCGTCGTCATCTTCTTCGTATTCTTTCTCCATTCTCTCAATCTTTTCCTCCTCATCCTCTTCAAGGGCTCTCTTTGAGAGTTCACTTGTTGTGAGGCATAAATTGTTTATGAGAGGAAGGGCTTCTTTGAGAGGAGGAGAATTTGGAGGATGGTCTAAAGTGGAAGAACTAGAAGAGCTTTGGTATTGATGAATAATGGAAGATGATGATGATGTGCGATGATTATTTGTGTACGGATGAGCGTGAAGTTGGGGGTATAAGGAATTATTACAGGCGTTGATGGATTGATGATGAGAAGGATGAAGAAGAGGGATGAAGTTGAACCAAGACTGAGGATCTGTCATGGCTAAATGTTTAATGCCTTGGCAAGGCGATTTGGTTTTGGATGGTTTGGTTCTTTGTCCAGTTGTGATGGATCAGTATATAAATATTGTGTGCTTATACGTGTGAGGGAAAAGGTTAAATACAGTAGAGAGAGAGAGAGAGAGAGAGAGAGAGAGAGATGATATGGTGATGAGGGGGAATGGATAGCCATAGGCATGTTTCAGGGTAAGGAAAACATTAAGTTGAGGTAGATTAGGTCAAACAAAACAAACAAAAAAGGTAGAACAAAGGTAATTATAAATAACATTTTATCTGTGATATTTGTTTCCTTCTTAAATATAAGAGCTAGATAAATAATCTAAAGATCTTAAAAAAATTAGTTAAAGGTAATTATTTTGTAATAAATATGTGTTGGTTTCCTTAAAATACCCACTTTAATCATTATTCGTATCGGTGAAAATCCTTTTTTTATATGCAATTGATAGAGGTAAATTGAAATATAAATTTAGAGGACAAAATAGATTAAGATCTTATATTTAAAATCAAAACAAATCCTTCAATTAATTCTTATATTACGATTGATTGCAGGGAGTATATCATATAGTTGGTGTGTTATGAAGGAAAATATAATTTATGATCATGTTCATATTTTTATTCACATTCACTTATTGTTGAGTTGGTATATTACTCCCTCATTTCTTTTTATAAGATATGATTTTTGGATATGTCATATTCCTTTTTATAAAATAGCTAGGGTTAGGGGATATCTATTTTTTTTTTTTGTAAACACCCCATTTTACCCTTACTTGCAAAAATTACTTATGTCACTACTACATTTAATTCTCATGTTTGACTAAAGCCCTCAATATAACATATTCTCCCTCTTCCACATAAATGAAGGTATTTTTGGAAAACAAAATTTATGTTTTTACATCTTTATTGCGCTTATCTAATTTTAACTACCTCTTTGAATAACGCAATTCGGTTAATCTTATCCTATAAAAAGGACGGGGTCTTTATTTTTTACCACTGGTATTAATTAGAATTCTAAAATTATTGACATAATATAATTATTTATTGACATGGAATTATTCTATTCTGCAGTAGAATATATACAGATAAATTCTTATATAAACTTGTGTTGATATTAGGATTATGTATCACGAGAAAAATGAGAGAGTTTTACAAAGCCAATATAGGTAAAAGTTTGAATAAGAACATTGATCATAAATGACTTGAACAATGCTTTTATTTTTCTTGTATAGCAGTCTGTCATTATACAAATAATTTACTATTGGCTTTATACTTTATTTATTTGTATTAGTTTTAAAAAATGTTTGTTTTATTAGTAACTATATTAAATTTTATCATAAGTAAGGTCTACACTTGTAAAATTATACAAGCTAACGTGTCCAGAAGACTTTCACACAACACACAAACTAACATTACTATATGATACAATCTGCGCAATTCAATACACAGATGATTAATAATGTACCTCTCGATTATGATAAATAATTAATATACGTCTGGCTCTACATATTGATGTGTTGAAATAATAATAATAATTATGTGAACAAAACTAATTAACCAAACTGATTAAATACATGCATTCATATATACATATATTAAATATAATGAAGCTATGAATTTATTTTAACCAAGGTAAAAGAAGAAAGGCAAAAAGTATGAAGAAATTACCCCCTGCAAAACAATAAGAGGAATTAAAGGCTTTTTAAGGAGAAAGGCAACAGCGAAGTCAGAAATTGGACCTGTAGGTTGTCTCCCCTTCCCTTGAGACAAGAGAGTGTCGTCTCTCCACACAAACACACACTCACACACTCTCTCTCACGCACACAAAAAGTGTAGCTAGAGAGAGAGAGAGAGAGAGGGCACATTGTGTAAATTTTTAACTTTTCTTTCTTTCTCTCTTGCTCCAAGTAAACGAGTTGTTGTTTCAGGCTTTACCATCTTCCAGAATTTGCTTGGGTTTACTGTTTAGGGCTTCTTGCATTATCATCACATTAATTCCAATATATATATATATATATATATCTTATTTGGGGGTTTGAACTCAAGCATAAAGTGAAAGTCCAATATCAAAGACTAATCTATTAGGAGGGAGAGCAGCCGGTAATTCACTTAGCTTTCTACCAATCACTTGGCCCTGGGGAAATAACCCTTTATGAAGTTATTAGATACTCTCACTAAAAGTCTAATTTAGGCTTAAACTTATAGAACTCTGGTCCTATTTATAAGTCCACTAGTTTCCAAAAAAAAAAAAATTTAATCCTTATTATAAGTCCACTTCTAGAGTAATAAATGAAAGTATTACAATTTTGCCCCTATCAAAGGTAGAGAGAGATGAAAGAGGTGAAAAATACTCATTCATAAATGAGGACAAAATAAAAAAAAAAATCAATTCAGTCCATATTTTATTAATTAAGTTAACCAACTTTCATTAGTATATATGAATTAGATAATTTAAATTTATAAATGGGACTAGAGTGACATATCACAATTCTCTGGTGAGGCTCCCTGTGGTAAGACTCGTCACATTTGGCTTTCAAGTCTGAATTATTGGCTTCTTTTAAGATTTCTAAATTACCACCTCCTAGTTTTCTTCCACTCTCTCTATATCTCTACCTCAACATACACAGGGAGAAGGTAAAAGTTACACACACACACACACTCCCCCTCCGGTTATAATATAGAACACTTTAACTAATTCACTGAAAACAAGAAGTGACAGTTAATTCAATGTGCCATAAACTGAATTTTTTTCCTCTTTAACCCTTATTGGAAAATGTATTTGAAATTTAATGAGTGGACAAAATTGAAAATAACCATTAATTATAGGAATAAAACTGAAAAAACAGCATTAACTATCTTATAAGTTATTTATATTTTGGATAAAGATATTCTTCTAGAAGTGCCCTATATTGTGGGCCGGAAGGAATATATATATATATATATATATATAAAACTCAGAAACATGTATAAGAGTGCTACTGGTTAATTAACAAGGAGGTGCGCAGTGCCACACAAAAAATAAAGGCACCAGTTAGAAAATGAAGTTTGAATTGTCTGTTTTCATTCTAATATATATATTCAAGTTTTGCAGGTATGAGTGTCAGATATCATCTAGTGAATTTAATTCAATTCCTTTTACAAAATATAAGAAACAGGTTAATTAAGCCTTTGAACACGTGGAGCTCATATCAAGCACACAGAATTTGGTGACATTTTTACTAGTTGGACGCGTAGAGGCCAAACCATACACACATATATATATCTATGAGCTTGAAAATGAAAGGAACAAGGCATTAGTGCTTAGTGATATGGAACAAGTAGGTGACAGTGAAGCAGCGATAGATGGGCTAAAGCTACAAGTTTTTGCTCTAATAATGACACATCAAGCTGGGCCTAATTTGTTTGGAGAAAGCTTAGACCAATTGTTTAATTTCAAGTTGGATATGGAATTAACGTTAGAAGAATGTAATGGATACACAAATGAAAATGATTTCTTAAAGAACTTTCACCTTAATGTGCTACAGTTGGTGATCGAGGTTGTATGAGTTAGAGGGTTAGCCTCAGAGCAACAAACGGCAAAGCTCCTATCATGTAACTTTGGAAGTCACGGTTCAAATCTTAGAGATAGTCTCTCCATTCATAGAAGTAAAACTGTATGGGCATATATCCCTCCCCACACTCTACTGTTATATTTATGATATGGGTTATGTCAAAATGAAAGTCCCACATCGAAGAATCACTTCGTTTAATGTTTGGGTGTGTGCTAGTAAAAGTCTCATATTGCTTATTCTCAAGAGACTTAAGTGACTGCCGCCTATTAATACATAGTTTCTGGTGCTGGTCAAAGCACACACCAGTTATATTTATATTTATATACTTCTACTGTCATATTTCCCTGTTATTAGTAGGAATAGCTCGTTTAATCTTGGCAAATTGCTGCATATTTTTTTGTGTGTGGTGAAATAACTCTTAAAGACCGTGTTTACGGTTAAACAACACATCTTGTGTCACTTCAATGCAAGCCCCAATCTTGTATCATATGTAAAGGTAATGTTCTTGCCCTAAAAAAGTGTTCTGCAAAACCATTGATTGAATCTACGTGTACTATATGTTGGCCAAAAGAATCTGTATGTGTGTACGTACCATATATAAACTTTTTAATTTCACTAAATCTTAACAAGAAAAAGCTAAAGAAATTTTAATAATTTCAGAATTTATCATGATCCAATCGCTTTCACTGGGCTACAAAAAGAAAAAAGGGCGAATAAATCCCCTTTGTCCTAGTGAATGATTCTATGGTTGGATGATTGACTATATGAAAGACAAAGGAAATTACCATTAAAAAATTGTGTAAACCTTGATCCTAAATATAAGACTCGATTAATTTTTTTTGAAGAAGTTAAGGAGGCAAAATAAATTACTTAATCATAGTATATATTGTATATCATCATATTATATACTCCCTCCGGTTCTAAATATAGGACATAGTTTGTAGTGTAATAATTTATACTACAAACTATGTCCTATATTTAGGACCGGAGGTAGTATCATTTTATAAGTCAAATTAACTATTTTCAAAATAGAAAAAACAATAAGCATAAATACTTCAAAATAATTTATTTAGCTTCCTTAATCTCTCCAAAAAAATCAATTAAATCATATATTTAGAATCTGGGGTGGTATTATATATATATATATATATATATATATTATACTCACACAAGTGTCACATCCTTAATTAAAATGGATTGAGTCCGCAATTTCAGTCACCATGCAGGAACCCATCATCATGTCCCACCCAAATTCTAGCCATGTATCTTCCTGGACCATATTGTTGTTATATATCTTCTTCACAAAATTTTAACTTTGTGCACAAAAAAATACACTTTAATATTAGCAAAAACTTTTCTATATTAACTTCATTGTTCTTTTTTTAAAAAAACATATTTCATGTTTCTTGATCAAACCACCCAATATATGAAAGTAATATAACTATACACACACAAGGGTCTACCTCAAAACCACTCTACTGAATAATTAATAATTAGTTAGCAGTTAGCAAATAATAGCTTCCTACCAACTTAATTAACATTCTTAGTAATATTTTTTTAGGTTTTATTAACAAAGTGAGATATATTAGTGGGAACATAGATCTCTTTGAATTTCATTTCTATATATAATCATTGATCTTTAATTAAGTCAGCGGTATAGATTCCCTAATGAAAAGAATAAGCACAAAGCTCTTCATTCTCTCTTCTCATTAATAGATATGGAGTTGTGAACCTTTTTTTTTTTTGGACGGAATGGAGTTGTGAACTAAAATGTGTGGAATGCATCAATTATCAATCTCAACAACTCTCTTTATTATTTGTCTTCAATTTAATTCTCTGTTGATGGATCAATTTGGATGGTAAAGTCAATCCCCAGAAATATTGCTCAACACTTCCATTAAAAAAGAATATTGCTCAACACATTTTTGTATATAAACTTATAATCGAATCACTATTTAACTAACATGTATTGGTCCTAATGATAGAATTATGATAACTTAATTAGTTACGAGGTATGGAGTTATAGAAAAATTAGTCTAATGACTTAAAATTAAAAGAAGATACAATTTACAAAAAATAAAAAGAGGCATTTTTATAATGGACAGGAGCCAAATTTGATTTTTGTACAATTTTAACTATTTTGTTTGATAAACTATAAATATTTCATCAATTAAACTATGTACCATACAAAAATATCATTTGTTATATAAAAATATTTCTAACACAATTTAAGTATTAAAAATAACACTTTTTGAAAATAAGTTACATCAAAATTTTAAAATTATCATATCTTTATCTACAAAGTCAATAAGCTTGTTCGGGAATGAGGTTAATTTGAAAATGATGTTGGCCCCAAAAAAACCAGACTTATTTAATAGTGTGTCTGAAATCCTCAATCTTAAGATTGAGACTATTTTCTGCTTCAATTCATATTTATCTCTCCAAATAAAATATGAAATATTTCTTATATTATATCATAGTAAATTCGCTCTCGCTCTCTCTCTCTCTCTCTCTCTCTCTCTCTCTCTCTCTCTCTCTCTCTCTCTCTCTCTCTCTCTCTCTCTCTCTCTCTCATTGTTCCTTGGAATTGTTGTCACTAAGAGAAATCTTATGTATAAAAAACTTGGGTAATAGATGGGATATGCAATTCTTTATATACCATTCGATAATTAATTACAACTCTTTCAGTCTTTAATGTAAGAATCATTTATTTAATTTGATTATATTAAGGAATATAGTTAAATTAGTTAATTATACTAATTATGGCATATTTTTCCTTAAAATACCCTTATTTAAAAATAAAGGAAAACGGTATTTGAAAAAGAACATAACCAAAATGATTTGTTTACTGTAATGAGATGCTTTATAGATTTGAAATGAATTTTTATTATACAACATATATAACTAAAATAATAAATTTATTTTTATTATATAATTAATTTAAAAATATAATTTTAAATAAGTACTTATTCATGACCACGACCTATCTAGTTTCTGAAATTATTCTTAAGAGACCCTACTCACTTTCAAAAACAGATGCATGCTGACCAAAATGCTCTCTAACATTTAATAGTTGTGGAACGAAAAATTTGTAATTATTATAACTTCCAAATTTAGCTCACTCAACTTTAGGATGCGTCATTAGTAAATTCAACAACTTATTATGAGTAGAGCTGGGAGTGTGGGCCAATCTATGGGTTGCGGGCTGGCCCGCACCAACCCGCAGGTTCTGTGCGGGCCTCACTTCTGCGGGTTGGCAAAATGCTAACCCTAACCCGCAATGTGTAGGTTCCCGTATTTTTTTTTTGAAAAAAAAAATCTTATTTTTTAAAGAAGGTTGAAAATATGAAACACATATATATGAGTCATTAAATTTACTTTCCTAGCATCAATTATTTCTCTTATAAAAATTTAAAAACATAATCCACAATTCAAGAGATAAAGTTATCAAATTTGCCAAAGTTTATAAACAAAACATAAACTCATCCTCAAGCAACCAAGATATAATAATTTTGTTTAAAGAAGAAGGGAAGATGTTAAGATCTTTTCTCTTTGGGTTGTGAGGTACCAAGATAAGAGTGGAAAACTTATAAGTTTTATAAAATTATAATATATAAAAAAAATTTTGCAGGCCAACCAGTTAACCCGCGGGCTATGCGGCCCGCATTTTTGGGAGTTGGGATTTTCCCAACCCTAACCTGTCAAAACCCGCGGGATCATGGGTTGAACCCGCGGGTTGAGCCCATATTACCGGCTCTAATTATGAGTCACATATAAAGCAAATTTAGAAGTGCACTACTCCCAAAAATAGCACTCAACTTCATAATGCCTCAATTATTTTTTTTAACAAAAAGGACCAAATAAAATCCTTAGATATATATTTTTTTTGGCCAGACTTAGAATTAATTTCAAACATTGAAGTTTCCTTTGAATAATAATTAATTTCATCATTTGGTCCCTAGGCCCTAGCTACGCCAAACAATAGTTTCTTTTGTTTATCACTATGTATATATATGATGTACTCAATAAAGTTTTTTTTTTATATTGTTATCCAGTATTCGGTTTGGGGTTCGAGCCTGCCTCTTTCAAAATATAAATGTTTTCGCTGTGACTCAAACTCAAGACTTAAAAGAATCTAACACGTCATACAACGCTAAACTAATTATATGTTGGTGATGTACTCAATAAAGTAATAATAAATATTTACGTATAATAATTAAGAAGAGTAGTTGATAGTAGTGAGGATAAATATATGTAGCAAGATGCTATATTCGCGCTGCTGCTTCATAAAAAGTTTCTGCGAAGAGTCACAGAGACCCACTAGGTAGCTACCTTCATTAACTTGAAAATGGAGAACACGACGACCTTACTCTCTATATCTATCTCTTTAACGCAAAACATTGTCTCTACCTATCATCAATATCTATATCTTTATGTTAAATTATTTTTAAATATATATATGTCCCCTTAATACGGTTTGAAAGCGAAATATCAGTGCATGCAGGAAATAGTGCAGGAAATTCTTTGCCTTGTGTTATGTGTGTGTGTGTGAATGTGTGTGTGAGTTGGAGAGTACTGAGTACTGAAGTTGACCCATGAGAGAGAGGTTTCTGTATTGTTATTGTTATATAAATAAAACCAAAATTGGAAGTCACTGTTCACATATGCATCTAGCGTCACTCTTTTTCAGTACACACCATTCATTTTTCTCTGTGTTTTCCAGCCAGCTCGATCTCTCTTAGATTATATATATATATATATATATATATATATATTTTATTGAAAGTCTCAGAAAGTGATAGCCCAGTTTCTCTTTCACCAGGGTTCTTCTTATTCACTGCTACCATAAAAAGTTACCCACCAATATTATATTTATTGCCCATTAAGCTAAGTTTCCATAGAAAATTCCACTTAGAAGCTTTCAGTATTGTTTGTTTGAAGTTTGAACTCCTCAGTGGATGAACCATGATGTTGGCAAGCTAGTGTACTAAATAAGTTTATACCGAAGAGTGAATAATAAATACTCCCTCCAGTCCTTAATATAAGACATATTTACTTAATTTGATTAGGTTAAAGAAGTTAGTTGGGGTAGTTAATATGACGTATTTTCTAAAATATCCTAATTATATTCCTTAATTCCCTCATTCTCTCTCTTCCTTGACTATGGTTGAAGGAGCATCAATAGAGGTAAATTAGAATATGATTGACAAATATAAAAACTATGTCTTATACTTAGGAGTTAGAACCAATAGCAATTTCCAAATATTTCTTATATTAAAGATCGAAGGGAGTAGCTTATAATACTCCTCCTATCCTAAACGTAGGACCTAATTTGGGGTGAAATTTGGTCTCAAATATAATTCTTTTTTTTTTTCCGTTTTATCTTTTATATTTATTATTTTTCTCCAAATTAATTTGTCTAACTTATAAATTAATGCACAATCTAATGTGACACAGAAGTATCTTAAAGATATCATATCACATATATTCTAATTAAGTAATTTATTTAGTTTATTTAATCTTTACAAATTAGATAAATAGGTATTATATTAAAGATAAGTGGGGAGGGGGGAGAGAGAGAGAGAGAGAGAGAGAGAGAGAGAGAGAGAGAGTGTGTGTGTGTGGTTCTTGACACAGTACAAAAAAATCACCTTTTAGTAGGGTTAACTTGCAACAGTATGACTCATGCCAAATGGCGTGTTGGTAAGCCATGGTAATTTATAGAGGTTGGATCATATAAACCACAATGCCACATTTGTAGCGATGACTAAGTAGCAGTTGGGTCATACTAATCGCTACACCAAGCTGGCGCCACATTTGTGGCGACAGATTTGTAACAGTTGAATGGGCAAAACCGCTACAAAAGGGTTGCAGGTTTGTAGTGGTTTTTGGGGCAATAACTGCTACAGAATACAAATGGTTGTGTGTTTGTAGCAATTTCTTGGAATCGTTACAAAGTGTCACGTAGACCAAGGTAGAGTTTCGTGATTTGTAGTGGTTTTAGGGAGAACTGCTACAAATCACGTGGCTATATAAACGTCGCCAACCCTCATTTTACTACTTTTAGCAAATTCGTTCACCACGCATGCTCTGAGAAGTTTTCTTCAGATATGAGGTTTTACTAAAAAATTTAAGGAGTTAGGTACTTGACGTTAGTAATTTTAAATATGTGTTTGTAATATTTATGAGTTTCTGAGCCTATTTTGCCATGTGTAATATGTTTTTTTAACATTTTTTGTCCTTACATTTTTAATTAGGTTTTAAAAGATATTGAAACTTGTTTTATTTTGTTTGGTTATGAGTAGTTATATTATTATAATATTGTGAAGTTATTTCTTTATAATGTTGGTTATTATTTATTTTGTAATTATATTATTATAATATTTTTATAAATATTGGTTAGGTGTGACTGTAATTTATTTTTAATTGGTTATGTGAGAAATTATAATCAATTATATTTATATTAATTTTCTTATTCCAAAAAAATTTACATTACTTTGAAAAGTGAATAATTGTAGTTATAATGTCTTACATGAGAGATAAGGGAAAAGGGAAGGTAGTGGATGAGCATCCCCCTAGAGGACCTCTTTTGAGAGGGGACAGTAGTCAGGGCAGAGAGCACCCCACATGGTGACATGTCCCCGTGCCACCACAGCAGGCGACCCCACTAGAGGTTCCTGTTCAATCAGAGGCGCCTAATATTAGTGTGAGCGACTATGAGGAGCAGGGGGAATTTGATATCAATTTTCCCATTAGCAAGGTAGAGTGGTTCCTTGATGCCGAGGAGGCTAGGGACGATAATCACCCACGACGGTCGTCTTCAAGGTCAACTGGATTTGATATGCAGATTCAAGGTAAGTAATTGTTTTAGTAAGTTAATATTTTAATTAAAGTGGTTTAAATATGAAATTATGTTTAATTAAAATTTGTGATAAATTGTACAGATGAGCAGGGGAACATCACCAATAGGAGGTTGAACGTGGCCTGTCTAAATAAGCTCGGCCAAGGCCTACGTGTAGTAGTTCCATGGAATGAGGCCATGAACCATCCGATTGAGAATGAGTAGGAATTGGATCCAGTTCCTTATCCACTTCCAAGACCAGTAGAAGATGCCTAAGAGGCCAAAGAAGGAAGCGTGGGATAGGGCTGAGAAGGTAACTAATTTAATACATTGAATCAAATATAAAAAATTATCATTTATCTAATTTTTATTTAATTAATCAAATGTATTTAATTATAATTTATTTAATTGTTACTATGTATTTAATTTTGTGACGCAGGATAAGTTTGTCGTGCAAGATGATAGGAGGCGGTATGGCTTGTTAAATGTAATGCCCCAAATTTTGATTAAGGGCTAATGACCTTTTAGTATGTTGTAAAGAATATTTAATGAATGATTTTGTGAAATAAAGCATGGGTTATGATCGAAATAATTATTGAAAATGCCCAACATCTTGCATTTTAGCATAATTATGTGACAAGGTCATATTTGAGCTAAAATAAGAGGGAATGGCGCATAACAGAAGGAGAAAGAATTAAAATATGTGTCATATGGCAATTCAAGTGGTTGTGCCATAATCTGGGGAAAAATTTAAAGAATTAAAAAATTTACCAGCCAATTAATTCAGTAATTGATGAAGAAATTAATTACTAACTAGAAGAAATGAGGAGTGTGACTAATGGCTAATGGAGTAATTAGTGTAACCATGTGGTTACTTATTTTGTGAGAAACAAGGAAATTGGGACAAGTGGCATGTTGAGATGATGAGACGGTAGTTGAGAAAAGTCAAAACTCATTTTTTTAAATCATTTCTTCCCTCTCTTTTCCTACATTTTAGCTGAAGGAGTATGGGTATGGGAAGAGTCCATCATTTCTTCATCTTCCTCACTCTCATTTCTCTCTCTCTCTCTCTCTCTCTCTCTTTCTCTCTCTCATTCGGCTGCCATGTTTGAAGAGGAAAGACGAAGAAGCTCTTAGTTAAAGTGAGTTATTTGACCCTTAAGATGAACTCAAATGTCAAAACTTTCTTCTTTAATCTTGTTCGTTGGGCTGAGAACTTTGATTTTATGGTTTTAGACTCTCCATTGGTGGTGGTTTGTGCACTCAAAAAAAATCTAGAGGTTGGTGAAGCAAGGAACAAGTTGTTGCAAATTATAGAGGTGAGTAAGATGAACATTTCTACATAAGTTTTGTGGCCATTGCTTGAGGCTTGAATTTCTGGGATTTTTGCCCTATTTTTCGTGGATTAGGGTGTTAGAGAGTTTGGTATGTTGTGATCATTGACATGGTATTTTGATTTGAGTCTTGGATAAATAGAAGTGAATTGAACCTTGAATGTAAAGTTTGGCAATTTTTGGTTTTGGTTTGAATTGTTGCTTAAAATAGAGCATGACAATGGAATGAGAATTTGGTTGTTTAGATGTTTCCATTGGATTCCTTGTGGAAAATTGTGTGAGAATAGTGTTGGATGTGAATTCTGAACTATTGGAAACTTAGGTTTAAAAGTTGCAAGATTTGGTTAATGAAAATTCTGTGCAAGTAGTCAGTTTGCATAAACGTTTTGAATGGGTAAATTGTGGCTAAAAATTCTGAAACTTTCCAGCCTAATAGTGCACATGACAAGCTTTAAATTGATGTATTATGGTGGTTGTTTTGATATGTGTGCTAGGAGTTATAAATTTCCAAAGTTTGATATCAAAACTGTGATCAATTCTAGAACAACAAGGAGAATTATTGAATTCTGTATTTTTGTGGGCATATACAGCAATTATTCATATTTTTAATCTATAGAGGACTTAAATAGATTTCCATAGGCTTTAGAATCATCTCATTTTGATTTTTCTAGAATTAGTTATGATTTTTAGAAGTTCAGCCAATAAACAGAATATTTCCTAGCCTCAGCCAGAAGATTCTTGATTGTAGCTAAGAACCTTTAGATCACTTTCTGGCCGCAGCCATAAAATTCTTGGCTGCAGCCAAAAACTATCTGAGCTATTTTTAGCCACAGCCAGAGATTTCTTGGCTGCAGCCAATCTGTGTTTTCAGCACTTTGTAATTTTAAAAAGTGGTTTCTAACCTGGTACTTTCCAATCCTTTTAGGCTATTATTAGAGACTTTCATAGCTACCTAAGGGACTTTAATAATAACAAAATCTAAGTGTTTTGAAGCATTTGAGTATTGGGATAAGTGATAACTTATCATCCTTAATTATGATTATAGGATTTGATATTTTCCTAGAATGTAGAAGGTCTGTGCCTGAACAAGAACTGAAAGACCAAGGTTGTAACACCCCAATTTTTGGATTAAAGGCTAATGGTAATTATTGAGGATAATTATCGAATTAAAGTGGAATAATTATGGGATTGGTGGCTATATTAATTAATATGCCATAATTGTTGGAAAAATTGAAAGAATGGCTCTAAATTAGTGATTAATGGAAGAGATTAATTACTAATTAAGAGGGTATGAGATGTGAAATTAAAATGGCTAATAGAGGGATTAGAGTAACTAATTTAAATTCCCCCACACTTAGACCTTTGTACTCCTGAACAAAGGCAATTACGCACAATTTTCTAAATTCCAATCATCAATGCAATTGAGAGACAAGCAATTTCATAATTAGAAAGCAATGGATCAATTAATTAAATTTCTCAAGTCAACACTAGTCATAGTAAAGTGATGCAAAGAAATTAGCTAACCACACAATCCAAAATATTAGAATGGAGCACAAGAGAACTCTCAAGAAAATAGTGTTTAACTCATCTCACCTCATAGTGGTCATTTCACTCTAATTCACTTAATCAACACCTTACCATAGGCTTGTAACAACTCTAACTTCTCCACTACTTATAACATTAAATGCAATGAATCAAGAGGGCTTAAAAAGGTTGTAATGATGGATGAAGGCTAGATGGCATGAATTAATTAGAAAAAGGAAATAGTTGATATGCAAGTCAAAGGTAATGGTCAAGTTCATAGCATCTAAATTACTTCAAAACTCTTGCCAATTCTTTTCTAAATTCATGAACAAATGCCTTCTTGATATTTCTTTTGTTTTTCTCTTTCTCTTTTTTTTTCTATTCAATTTTTTTTTCTTCTTCTTCTTCTTCTTTTTTTTTTCAATTCCATTTTTTTCAATACTTTTCTTCTTTCTTTTTCTTTTTTTTTTTTTTCAATTTTCTTCTACTTCTCTTTTTTATATACATGGCATTTCAATATATACCTTGTTCAACTTTTTTTTATTTGGCAAACCACTTTGATTTTAAAATGCCATGAACACTATGATTAATAACATGACATGCATACAACATAAAAATGGCTCAAAGGGGTAAGCAAATGGTCATGAATGTGTTGGATATGATTAGTTTTGATGATGTCAAATATAGATGTGAAGTGATAAGAGCAAAAAGTTTATATGATGTATTTCTTTGACTAACTGTTATATTACATATTTTGTAGATTAGTCAAGCAAAGAATGAAGAAGATTGAATTAATGAAAATGAACAAGAGGAAGAAGAAGGAAGAAATTGAAGATAGTCAAGGAGATGCTTACTTTGGTTATGGAGAATTATTATCAAGAGGAAAACTAAGAAGAAAGATATTGAAGAATGAAGAACTTGGAAGATCTATCATGAATATCAAGATTCAAGTTGTTAGATGTGATATTGGAGGTTTCTATAATGATACCGGAGGTTTCTATGATCAAATGATGGTTGGAATAGGTTAATACGAAGCTAAGATGACTTATATATGAGTTTTGGCACTTCTAGAGGTGTTATGCTCGAGCACAAGGTGTTATACTCGAGCACAGGAAGAACACACTCGAGCACAGATGGATTCACTCGAGCACGGGGTGTATACTCTGTTTTACATTCAGCCTGAGTGAGGTCTGGTATTTTGATCATATCTCCCAAACCACACGTCGGATTGACCCGAAACCGGTGGCATATGAAAGAGGACTCACAACATGTAAATTTGGCACCAGGATCACATTGAACTAAGATCAAATGATGGAGATATGATCTGTGGAAGAAGACAGTGAAATCACCGTCACTTTTTGACACAGGTTCGGTATTTTGCACGTAACTTACAAAATACACATCGGATTGAGACGAGACCAGTGCCAAATGAAAGTAGACTCAAAGAGCTTTCCATGGATAGGTAATTTGCCTAATTTGAAAGTATATTCTAGGAGGTATGCCTTCTGGAAGTTGATGCTTGTGCAGACTAGCGAAATATACACTCTTTCGATCATAACTTGCAGAATACAAGGAGTTTGGAGCTGATTCTTGTTGCATTGGAATGCATTTGGCAAGACCTTTCTTATGATACATCATTTGAATCAAATAAACAAAATTTTTCTAAAGTGGCCCCACATCACCCGCGAGTGTAAAAACTGACTCTCTGAAAAAGTTGTGCGAGTGATGTCCAGAAGCAGCTGAAACGTGAAGGAAATTTCATCACTCGAGCACTAGGATCCATGCTCGAGCATTGGATGATTTCTCACTCGAGCACATGGAAGTTTTGACGTGGAAGTGATAACCCGAGAAGAAGTTTGTACGTGGAAGCATGAAACTCACTCGAGCATGACTGGTTGTGCTCGAGTGATTCGAAAATTCACTCGAGCAGATGCGAGTGAAGTGCAGTGAGTGCTTGCCCGAGAGGAAGTCAGAACGTGGAAATATGAATTGCACTCGAGTGAGGCATATTGCACTCGAAGTGAGGACCCGACAGAACGTGGTAGAATGCACAAACAAAACAGAGCCTCACAACCATCAATCCAAACATGGTTAACCGTTATACAATCATTATGTTTTCACTTGTTATTGTTCCTAAATATTAACTAACATATATTTCAAGTGTAAAACAGGAGATTAAATAATCTGGGTTGTATCTTCAAGAACAGAGGTCACAGCGAATATCTTCATTCAACGTGATGAGTCCCAGAAGCCAGAAATTCAGTTTTTAACCAATGATCCAATATACCCATGACTAATACTTCATCATATTAATGATTAAGTATTTTGCAGTGTGAAACAGGATATTAAACGTTCGGGTTGCAGATTCAAATAAAAGTCAATTATGGTGAACTCCATCATTACACACCGAATGGCGGCTACCAACCACGACAAGCAAATGACCCACCATGAGAAATTGTCTGAAACACAAAACGCTCCACAACGTGATGTACAGCTCAAAATGAATCTTCCTGCTGTTCAACTAGATGCTCCACTTTGCTCCACAACGGACAGTAGCTTGTTTTTCAAATATGCTCAAACGTTCAAATGAAGCAATGGGACTCCAACGGACGAATGCTCACAACGGTCATCATCTTCATCAACTATAAATGAGAAAGCATTCAATATCGATGGAAGACAGAAAAAGACAGATAAAACAGTGCAACGACACCAACATGCGAATAACATGAATCCTCTGCTTCTACCCAAACTCTCTCTGTTTTCCAGTTTCAGTATTACTTATCATTGAGAGAGTGATTATTTGTATTGTACTTCAGTGAGCATTATATCCACTCTGTGAGAGAGTCTGTAAACACTTTCAACTATATTTCTGAGTTGATCTCAAGGTAGAGGGACCTTGAGAGGGTTGATTTTCTTACGGGGAAGCAGTAGAGAGAATTGCCAGTAAGACATTCTGCTCGTAAGACTTACAAGGTGCAAGCAGTAGAGAACATTGCTGCTCATAAGACTTACAGGGGTGTAAGCAGGAGAGAACGTTGCTGCTCGTAAGACTTGTATGAGTAAGCAGGAGAGGAAGATCTTCGGGATTGCTCTGCTCGTAAGACTTGCCGTAAGGGGGAGTATTTCAGTAAGAGATTTGTAAAAGGTTTCACAAGTACCCGGCTAAACTTGTGGGATTGTAAAGGCTTTTCTTGTGCCCGGATTAAACAAGAAGATAGTGGATTTGAAAATCTCAGGAGGAGCCTGAGGACTGGACGTAGGCCATCACAGATTGGACCGAACCAGGATAAATCACAGTTTGCATATTCTCTTCCCTAAACTCTTATATTTCCAGCATATATTATTTAATTTAACTATTGATTTATAAACCTTCATACTTAACGCTTTCGTTAAGATACGAAAAGATTTCTAAAGTTCTTAAGTTTTTATTATACACCCAATTCACCCCCCCTCTTGGGTGATAGCCGGTTCTAACAGAATGAGGGTTTGTGTTTAGGTTAAAAAGGTTTAAAATGAATGCCTCTTTCATTTCCATCACACTAATGTAAATGCCGTTTCGAAGAAGAGTTGAAACAAGTTCTAGAAGGTAAAAGACTAAGTGAACATGCACACATAGAAAGAATTCAAAGCCCAAATAACCTTCCAACAAGGCTTCTCCCTAATGCTCACTCCAACACAATCAATTGTATAGGAAGCTAACCACAATGCATTCACTTAACTAATTCGAATGATAACATTGCAAACACAATTAATCAAAACATTGCAATCAATTATAAGAATGCTCAACTCTTAAAAGCATTAATGATGTGGAAACTTTCTTTATCAAAACAAGGAGTTAACAAAATCCAAAATGTGGGTTCATTTCTCTTCCCATTCACTTGAAAAGCAAAATAAGGTTTTAAAAAGTTGCCAAAACACTAGATCTCATAAAAGCTCAAAGAATTTCTCACAAATAACATCTCAAAGTGGCAAATGCGACCCTTTACCACTTAGGACATGCATCAAAGCAAGTCATTTTTAAAAATATTTTTGAAAAATTTTCTAGTTTAAAGCATTTCTCATTTGAAAACAACCAATTCATGGGATTTAAAATGTATTTCCCTCCCCCACACTTAATCAACACATTGTCCTCAATGTGTAAAGCAATTCTAAAGAGAGTGCTTAGCAAATGGAATTTCAAGGCACAATGGTAATTAAGTAGGGTAGTGGCTACAGATGTAAAGCATACAAAGGGAAGTCTTATTAAGCCTACTAAACTACACTACTTCTACCTTTTTCTACTAGTTTGTGTCCCTCCCCCACACTTATCTTCCTCATACAACAATTAAACCCAAAGAAACATAAGAATTAGGAAGAAAACAAGTGAGGAAAGAGACAACCTGTGTTAGAGAATCTTCAGTCGCTTGAAGAAGAAGTTCTCATCCCTGATGAGAATCATGCATTTGTCATTAACAACATCTTCTCCTGCATTGAAATTCCTTGGTGGAGGTGGTTCAGGATCAATCAGAAGAGGTCCAAGGATGTATGGTGGATGTTGGCTCCTCCGATGACCTTTCTAAGAATGTGTCTGTAAAGAAGACAAGCAACCAGCAGTATCCATCCAAAAATAGAAACATGGAGAGATTTTAAATGAAGTAAAGGCATATTAAGTTCCAAACTCTCCAAGTAACTATCACATCCAAGAAAATCAATGGTACTCCCATCAGTAGGAGTCAAACAAACAGTTAAATTCTCTTGTGTTTGCAAAGTGGAAGGTACAGAATCCAACTTAGTGTTGGGGTACACCACATCATTATTGCAATCACAAGAAATGGAAGGTAAAAGAGTAGAAGAAGAAGGAGAATTTTTCAAATCATTACCACCCAAAACTTTTGAACTTTCAAAAGAATCATTTTTCTTTTCTATATCAGGTGGCAAATCACAAGAAAGAATCATATGGAAAGATTCATTTTCATTTATAAAGTCATCAATTAAAGCATTTGAATCTTTCCGTATGAAGCTATCATGTAATTCATTGGAATCAAGAGAAAGATTCTTTCCTAGGCTATGGTCTTTATCACTCACATCAACCACAGTGGCATTCATACAAGATTCAACATTTTCACAAGTGTCATGCTTAGAAACATCAATAGTACAAGGAGATGCATCAAGATGAACGGTAGAATCAACCACTTCATTAAATGCTTTCTTTCAAAACTCAACAAGTAAGTGGCATTTGCCATGATAACAATCAACACATATTTGATCAACCGTACAAGAACATGAAGATATATCATTCAATTGACCACAATTATCCCTAGTACTATGAAGAGAAGCATTTTCAACAATAGAAGCATCACATAAAGATGTAGAAGCACAGTCATTGACAAGTACAATCGAATCACTACTACTTGAACTAATGGGTTGAGCAATTACATTTTCAAACAATTGAGGGGATTCAACAATGATTTCCTCAACCACCTCATCATCACTCAAATCATTAATTGCTTCATTAGTTAAGGTAGTAGGAGAGTCTACTTCTATAAGGATAGGATCATTACCGAATGGTAGAGAAGCCTCTTCAATGTTCTTTTGTACTCGTTGCACTTCTTTTACTTGTGTGGGAATAGGCAACGGAGGTCCGAAATCTTCCACTTGTAAAGTGGCATATGACTCTTGAGCTTGAACTCCTTGTTCCTCCTCCACAGGAAGGGAAGACTCCTCTGGAAGTTGAAATCGCACCTTTTTGACTTTCTTGACTTGAATAGGTGGATTACATGTAGGCAATGGAGGAACAGTCTCTTGTGGAGTAATGCACTTAGAAATCTTTTGTGAGAGCAACTCCATAATTTTCTTAAATTGTTCAACATCTTTCTTCCATCCCTTTACTTCTTTTGATGGCTGAGTGAGACTCTCAAAGTCCTTGGCCAAACTTGCACGCTCTTTATCTCTTTGCTCCATTGATCTCATTATAGAGGCCATGCAATTGGAAAAGGTGTCCTTGTGTGACTGCTCCTCATTTATAGTACAAGTCATTGGTTTCTGGAATTCTCCAATAACTCCACCAATAGAAGGTTCTTGGAGAGGCACACATGGTTGAGAATGATGTCCATAAGATGGTTGAAATGGTGGGAATAGAGGCTCATGAGGTGGATGGCATGGTTGGAAAGTGGAATGGAATGAAGGAGAAGGGTCATGATATGGCATGTGGTTATATATGGAGGATTAGAGTGAGGCTCATGATATGGGTTGTATGGTGGCGGAGAAGGTTCATGGTATGATCTATAGGGTGGGTGTGGTGGGTAATGAAATTGGAATGAAGGTTGTTGGTAGAGTTCATGGTATGGAGAGTAGAATGGACCATTACATTCTTCACCAATTGGACTATTTTGACATCCCAATTTGGCTTGAAGAAGCTGCAATGTTTGTCGAATAGCATGGATGCTTTCAGAGATGGACTCTTTCCTTCCAGTTGAATCTCCTATAGAAGAGTGAGATTGAAAGGATAAACCTTGATTACCATTAAACCAAGCCATGAAATCCAATCACAATAAATTCCAATGAATCACAAAGAGGATTATCTAACAAAAAACTATAAAAACTAGGGGAAGAAAAAAAAATCTAAGAGAACACAAATGCAAATGAAAAAGGGAAAAAGGATTTCAAAATGACAAAAGATGCAATATGCTTTGAAAAACATGCAAAACTACCTAAACTAACTAAAATGCAACCTAAAGGCTCAAGGTACCAATTAATCAAAGATTGACACTTAGCTACTAAGGAACCAATTACTTGGCTCCCCGGCAACGGCGCCACTTGAAGAATTAGGCTTTGTCGGCTTTTATACCTTGGTAACCTCTTCAAAATTTAAACCAAGGATTGCAATATAGGGTACAATCCCGGATCGTCTCTCAAAGAGCCTTTTATTAATTACCTAGAAACTAAGTGCAATGATTGACATGAAATGAGTTAAAAAAGATCTTTGAGCTTTTTATCTAACAACTAAATTGCAATTAAACTAAAATGCTTTTAAAACTAATATTTTTGGATTTTTGGAATAAAATTGAAGAAGGAATGAAAATTGGTTAGAAATGCAAGTGATGAAGATGCTCTTGGAAATGATTTTCAATGGCTATCCTTGCTCAATTAAGATATTTGGGGAGTTAATTCACTAAGCTTCTAATATATCAAACCTCAATTACCATTGAGTCTAGCATCACAAGAGAGGAACCCCTACCCTTGAAATGCTATTAAGCTCTTTTAGTGTAATGAGTTTCTCTAAGTTTTCTAATATACCAAACCCCAATTACCATTGAGTCTAATGCTTAAACTCATGAACCCATTTATTTAAGCATTATTAAAACCCCTTAGAGAGTGATTATGGAATAAGCAATGCATTTAGGTTCAACTACAATTCCAATTCAATCAAACTATCCAACAATACCATGTTAAATAGATAGAAAGCAATAGAATCATGGGAAACATATATATAACCATATATATTGATGAGTACAAATCCTCATTACAAATTCCAAATCACAACAACTCAATCCATAGAATAAAACATAACTAAAATTATAGTCTCAATATATAAATGAATTCTTAAACATAAGAAATCAAAAATACAATGAGCTATAGATAAAATAAACTCCCCTTTGAAACACATATGAGCTCAAGTCATCTCCAATTCATCTCTAAAAGCATAAAATTGCCTAGCCAATCATGAGAATAGCTTCAACAAATATAATCACACACTGATTCAAACATCCAGCTATAAAATCATAGATTAAAATAACCAATTATCACTAAATCAATTTAATGCAAGGGCTGGGTTTGAATTCAGAAGCAGAACAGAAGAATAGGCATGGCTTAGACAGTTCAAGAACAGAGGAGAGGTTGCCGGAGGTGGAGCAGCGACAGTGAGGGATGACGATGGTGGTGGATGAATGACGATGGTGGTGGATTTGAGAGTTCGAAGAAGGAGGTCTCTAGCTCTCTCTCAGCTCTCGTCTTACTGCTCCCACTGTTTAGCTCTATTCTGGCCTCAGTCTGAAGCTCGCCGGAATCTGGAAAATCACACCAGAAACTGGAAACAGCGGTGGTGGTGGTGTTCAAAGATGAGAGAGAGGCCGACGGTGGTTGATGGTGGTGGTTAGTTGAGAACCGATTCTCAGCTCCCTCCTCTCAGCTTCCAGATCCTAACTTCTCAGATTCTCTTTTGTAGCAGCTCCCACTGGTTCCCGTGGCTCTCTGTGATTCTGTTTCAAGGTGGACGCCGGCGGCAATGGTGAGATGAGAAGCTTGTGCCGCCGGCGACACAAGAAAGGGAAGGGAGGAAGCAGATGATATGCGTGATGATGATGCGATGATGGTGATCCGGTGATACCACCTCTCATGCGGCGCTATATCTCTTTTTCATTCTGTCTCCCAGCTCGCCTCTGTGTTTTCAGTGTCGGGTCCCCTATATCCATATTGCATGTCCACCGGGTCCTCCTTTTCTGTGTTTCGGATTCTCCAATTAGGCCTGGGCTCTGCTAACGGATCTGTCTCTTTTCCTTTTTTTTGTTTTTGTTTTAAGCTTAAGCCCTAAAAACTGTAGCCCATGTCTCTCAAAACCAACCCAAATTGGGTCCAAATTTCATATCCTCTCTTCACTTCAGCTGCGGCCCAATTGCTTCCATTTCTATATATGTTTTTTTTATATACATTGGGCTTGCTTTATGTCTCATTTTCCAGCCCAGTTGCAAAAATTGACTTAGGCCTTGTCTCTTCTCTTGGCCCCAAAATTTGAATCTCCAAAATCCTCAATATCTTCTTTAACACCTACAATGTAAAATTAAGCACAATGTAGCATCAAAAGTTCAAGGGACAATTGTATAAAAATAATTAATAAATTGTGACCATTTTACCCCTAATTACCATTAATTCAAAACAAATGTCCCTAATTAAAATTTGTGCTTAATCATGCAATAATGTCCTAGAAAATACATTAAAAATCCCAAATTAATCAAGAAATATTATATAAAAATATGGTTCAATCAGGTTACTTACTTTATGAGAGCCAATGAGGTGGAAACATGTGGCAAGTGGTTAGGATGAGAGAGGGTGTTGGAAAAGGTCAAATAGCCATATTTTATTGTTTTCTCTCCCTCTCCCTCTCTCTTATGTGAATTGTCATGTGCTAGGGAGGCAAAAAGCTAATCCCATCATGCTTCATCATCATCTTCATCTCTCTTCCTTCTCTCTCTCTCTCACGTTCTCTCTCTTCTCTCTCTTGTGCAGCCATTGTTTGCCAAGAAAGAGGAAGTGAAAGCTGGATTTTAAGGTAAGCAAATGGCCTCAAATGCCAAAATGCTCTTCATTAATATTGTTCCTTGAGCTAAGAGCTTTCATCCTATGGTTTTAGATTCTCTATTGGTGGTGATTTGAGGAATCACGAAAATGTACAAGTTGGAGAATCATGAAGTGCCTTTGGGAAAGTTGTTGAGGTAAGTGAAAGCTTCATTTTCATATAAGTTTTGTGGCCATTGGTTGGGCCTTAAATTTCTGGAATTTTAGCCCTAGTTTTCGTGATTTAGGGTCTTGTGGTGTTTGAATTGTTGTTGTCATGGAATTAGTGCCTTGTTAAGTGTTTTGAATGAATGGTATTGAATTGAAGCTTAAAGGTGAAGTTTGGGAACTTTATGTTGGTTTTGTGCTTTGGTCAAAACAGGGCATGTTGGTAGGTTGTGAATTTGGTCATTTTGAGGTTACCATTGTGTTCCTTGTGGAAAATTGTATGGGAATATGTTTGGTTAATGATTTTGGAGTCATTGGACACTTTGGTAGAAAAGTTGGAAAATGCTGTCAAGGTGAACTCTGTCTGGGCAGTTTATTTGTGCGAACGTTTTGAATGACCAAATGGTATTGAAAAATTGTGAAACTTTCCAGTCTTAAATTTCACATCCCAAGCTTCAAAATGGACATATATTTTGTGTCATTTCGTTTAGTATTCTGTGAGATATGGTTGTCCAAAGTTTGGGATTGAAACAGAACTCTGTTTTGGAGTAGTGTTGGGTTTTGTGTAATTCTGGAATTTTGTGGTGATTTCCAATAATGGTACATATTTTTCCTTTAAAGAGGACTTAAGTACCTTTCATTTTGCTTTGGAATCACCTCGTTTCAATTTTTCTAGAATTAGTTATGAATTTTGGAAGTTCAGCTAAGAATCTGGGAATTTCTTGGCCGCGGCCCAAGGTGGCTGGCCGCGGCCCAGACCTTTCTGGCCTGATTCTGGCCGCGGCCCATGGGTGGCTGGCCACGGCCAGTGACCTGCTGACCATATTTTGGCCGCGGCCCAAGGAAGGGCTGGCCGCGGCCAACCCCTGTGTTCCAGCACTTTGAGTTTTCAAAAGGAGATCTCTAACCTATTGTTTCCTGACCTTTTAGGGCTTTTATTAGAGGCATTTGTGGCCTCTTAGGGTCAATTATGATAACCAAATTTAAGTGTTATGCAAATGAGAATTTGGAAAAGAGAATGACCCTATGTCCTTGATTTGGTTATAGGGTCAGATATTCGCCCTGATCGTGGTTTGATATCTGCTCGGATCGTGAGTAGCCGATGTTGGAGCATACGTGGAAAGAATAAGGGTAGGGAACTTACTTCTCCTGCATGTATTGATATTTGTGTTTGTGTATTGATGCATGTTATTGCTTTGCTTGATTATGTGAAACATATATGAATGATTGAAGCTCTGTTTCTATTTATGCTATGGCCATGAGTATGTTGTTGAAACATTGAGCATGCGGATATATCATTATGTGAGCATGAGTTATTGTGATGCAAGCATGTCATGCATTAAACACTTATCTTGCATGCATATTGGTATCTGTTTCCTACTGGGATTATCTAGAATCTCACCCTTCCCTACCAACATTTTAGACAGGACAAGTGGCTCAAGGAAAGAGCAAGCAACTAGGGGCGGCGAGAATACCTTATGGGCATTTGTATTTGGTAGTTGGTTATCGTTATATGCTAGGATAATTGTATATGTTCGGATGATAGATTAGAATGTGTATTTGGATTGAAATTTGTGTAATCCCCGTTGAGGAATTGTAATGGGCGTATTGCCCTATGAACTTTTAGTGAAGATATGAACCCGGAATTGCCGGGATTGTTATTGTGCACTCTGATATATTATGAATGTTAATTATCTTCGCAATGTAATTGTATTCGAAATGTGAATGTGAGACCAGGTTAAAGTGTTTGATTTTGAAATGTATTTGTGAAAACCCTATCTTAAGGATGGGGAATGTAAATGAATTTTGATTATTATTGGTCTCTATTTCACTCTAATGTTGTATTTCGGATATAATTACGGAGGGGGTTACAAAGGTAGTGACATTTTCTCCTATATCATGTTTAATGCATTGTATGTTTGTATTTATCATTGAATGATCGATTGAGTCGTGGTGGGTAGCCTGGCTTTGAATGTATGATTGAGTCACGGCAGTTAGCCCAGTTTTGAATAAATGATTGAGTCACGGCGGGTAGCCCAGCTTTGAATACCACTGTTGTTGATTGTCATGCCTATCACGGAAGTGATTATGGTAATGATTGAATGTTGCTGATTGTCATGCTTTTCATGATTGTGATCAAAGTCATGATTGAATGCTACTGTGTTGCTGAATTATGATATATGTCTACATGCTTTGCTTAATTATGCATCATATAAGTGAAATGTTACTACTGAGATTTTTTTGAATCTCACTCTTTCCAATTATCAAATTTTTAGCCAGGGCAAGTGGATCAAGGGACAAGCAAGTACTTAAGGGTGACTAGGACTACTAGTGGTAGTATTTAGTTTTTGGTTTTTGGTTATCATTTTGGACAATTGTATATATTTGTTGACCATAGAATAGTATTTGTATTGTAATCCCCGGTATGGGAAACTGAGATGGGCAATGATGCCTTGTAAAACCCGTTAGTTAATGAATATATCCCGGGTGAATGTCAAGAATTTTGCTAGCACTCTGATATTGTGGTATATAACAAAACCGAATAGGCTAAATAATGTATGGAGATTGTATTATACAGGTTTTGTAAAATGTTTTTGTTTATTCTCGATCTCTTATTTATTTATGACACGTGTTTTAACACTAAGTACATCCTTTGTGAGGTCGGGGGTTTACATTAAAGATAGGGATGGGTGGAGGAATAGGAGAAATCGACTCTACCATTCTGTGGATAAGGATGACACGATGCCATTGGATCAATTGATGGAGACTGTGCCTGACAGCATCCCACCTAATGAATAGGCAATATTTGTCCAGTACAGGAGGAGCCTAACAGGACAAGTAATTTTTTAATAATTATTATTTAGAAGGAAATATTAAAAATTATTGAAAAAAGGAATATTAATTTTTTTTGTTTTGGTAGGCTGTTTCGGAGAGAAATACCAGGAACCAAGGGCACCAGAAGATCCATCATATGGTAGGATTGAAGACATTTACTGTCACCTATAGCGAATTGGTATTTTTTATAATTAAATTAATTTTAGTTTAATACTATAAAATAGATGGCTGTTACTAATAATTTATTGTTTTAATTCTTTTAGGAGAAGAAGGCTGAGCAGGAGAACCATCAGATGGACTACGGGGAGTTATTCACTGTTGTACATAGACACTAGGAAGGTACTACAACCTCTTAGTAGGTAGAAGAAGCCATTGTAAGAGATATACATTTTTTGTTTAAATATATTTTATTTATTTTAATTATATAAATTGCTTAATAATTGTTTAATAAAATGTGTGCGGTAGGAGCGGATTCAACAGACATAGGCTGAGTTGGGAGAGTCCCAGATGATGGAGTCCCAGGGGTCAGCTGTGGATCCCACTATGCCTCTGACAGCTTTTATGGGCCCAATTGGGCACCCTGGACGTTGTAGGGGTCTAGGGATAGGTGCTAGGCCTAATATGGTATATGGAAGAAGTTGCACATTTAATATTGGTACCTCTCAAGCAGGGACATCCGACGTCAAGAGGCCGAGTGGGATGGCTATTGAGGAGCTCTGAGCGAAGGTTGTTAGGGCACAGGCCATGATGTCCTAGCAGATGTAGGTCTATGCCTATTACTTTTATTAGCAGCTGACCCAATAGTGGGAAATTACAAAAAGCCACTGACCAAGTCCTGGGAGAGGGTGTTTCTTGCCGAGTCTATTCTAGAGGTCCTGCCAATAACTAAATTCATCATCCAGCCACTGTAAGAGGCAAGCTTCACACAAGAGGGGGGTGAATTGGGTGATGTTATAAATTTTTCGCTTGAAGTGGTGATATGTAAATATAGTAGATAGAGTAGAGTAGAGAAGATTTGAACACAGAGAGTTATACTGGTTCGGCCTAACAACAATGCCTACGTCCAGTCCTCAGAGATCAAGACCTACTGAGCTTTTCACTATATCTCTAAGATTCAATGGGCTCTTAGAACGCCACAAGACAACAATTGTCCTTAAACAGACTACGAGCAGAAATATTCTCTCAACAAGAAATTTCTCTCCCCCTTACGACAAGTCTTACGTGCAGAAAAACAACCTATGACTCTTCTCACTTGCTTATGTATACAAGACTTATGAGCAGCAACGTTCTCTCCTGCTTACACCACTGTAAGTCTTATGAGCAGCAACGTTCTCTTCTGCTTGTATCTTATAAGGCTTAAGAGTGGAAGACACAACAAGAAATTCTCTCAACGGCTTCTCTCGTAAGGAAAAAAAAACAACCCTCTCAAGGTCCCAATACCTTGAGATCAAGTACACATAGAATTTTGAATTGTATGAGGACTCTCTTACAGAGCAAATGAATGAACACTGAAGATCAATGTGTATACAGAGAGAAATGATGAATAGCAGAAACTTGGTATGAACTTATGAATGCATGTGCTACGTTCTTGTAGTTTCTCCGTGAGTCTCTGTATATATATATAGTTGCTCCAGTTTTTGCCCGTTTGGAAATTCTTCATTTGTGGAGCGGGACATTTTGAAAGTATTGGCAGACACGTGCATGTTTGAATAATCTGAGTGCGGTAGGTGCCAGCGTGTTTATAATCATCTTGTCTGCCGTTGTATCACTTTCCTCATGTGGTTCAATTCAAACGTTCATATTCCTGTATCATACTTTTAAAACAATCAAAACAATGTTAAACAATGATAAAAAGTAATGATGATATGAATTAATAACAATAAACCATATTCGGAATGAACGTTGTGATACTTAGCATTTTCGATGGTCAAACAGGGCATCACTCGAGCATGAAAGGCTCACTTCGAGTGATCTCCTATTTTCCTTCATATACCTCTGTTATCGGGTTGTGCTTGCATGAAATATCAGAGAGACAAAATCTTCACTCGCGGGTGAAGAGGGGTCTCACTCGAGCACAAAATCTCTGCTCGAGTGATCTTTGCAATTTACACAGGGAATGTCTTCTCGGGTCATCACTCGCATACCATTTTGACAAGAGTGAGAATTTGTACTCGCGAGTGATATGGACCCTCACTCGAGCACACTTACCTCTGCTCGAGTGAGAAGCATATTCTCAAGGAATATGCTCTCAAAACCATCACTCGCATCAGAATTACAGAGGGATAGAATTTTCACTCGCGAGTGATGTGGGCCCTCACTCGAGCACAAAGACTCCTGCTCGAGTGAGAAGAATATTCTCAAGAATTATACCTTTTGACCAAGCACTCGCAACTGATTTGGAGAGGGATAGAATTTTCACTCGCAAGCATTGATGTGTCACTCGAGCATGGATGGGTGTGCTCGAGCACACTTGCACTTCTCTGAACTTCATGACTCTCGGCCAAGTACTCGCAGTGCCTTGCTCGAGCACAGAATGCTCATGCTCGAGCATTGATGTCTCTGCTCGAGTGAATAAAGGAAGCATGCCATTACTTACTCTCGGCCAAACACTCGCATGCCCTCACTCGCATGTGTGCTCGAGTGAGAATGACTTCTCTGCTCGAGTGCATACCTTCTGCTCGAGTGATCTAGTGAATACAAAGGGAGAATGCCTCTCGGGTACATACTTTCTGGCTTTCTCTCACACATGCTCGAGCACAGAGGTGATCTCTGCTCGAGTGCAAACTTCATGCTCGAGCACTCAAGTGCAATTTCACAGCAGACATCGGCAAATCATCAACTATGCATTTGGTAACTTGAAAACTTTTCTTAACCTTCTAAAAACATGTTTTGCACATAATTGAATTATTGTTATCATCAAAACTTGGGATCTAACATTCTCCCCCTTTTTGATGATGACAAAACTCTTTGTGATGAAGATTTAAGAGAAATTGATTGAGATTGAAAATTTTGAAATTTCTTCAAAGTTTCCAAATGCATATCAAGTTTAAGTTTCAAATTCAAGTTTTCCTGCAATGTTTCCTCTGGACACTCAACAGCCAAGGTAAGTATAGTATGAGGTATATAACTTAATAAGAACTTAATAACTTAAACATTGAAATTTTGATAATCAAAAAACTTGAACAATATCATTAACTTTGGAAAAACTTGAACAACATAACATAATAACTTGTAATTCAAAATGACAAAATGACATACAAATCAAATCCTACCCAATACAGAAATCTACCCAAACACCCATATACACCCTACAGAAGCTCAGAAACATCACACATCCTTCTCCCCCGTTTTGTCAACATCAGAAGGGGGTCTGGAGGTGGAACAAAGGAAATCATAGCAGAGAGAGGGTCAATGGGCTGATCAGAAGGAGATGGTGGTTGTGGTACAGATGATGAGGGAGGTAGTGAAGGCGACCGATCAAATGTAACATCTACATTGGAATCTGGATCGGTGAAGAGCACATGAGTCTGTGGTACTGAGGGAGGAGTGGTCTCAGGAGGCACCCCGGATGATGAAGAGGGAAAATGGGAGTGCAAGAAAGTCTCCATATTGGTGATCCTCTGTGACATCTCATCCTGAGTTTTGAACATCAGTTCAAAATTAAGATTGGCCTTGTCTACCAGATTGATGACTTGTGCTTCCATCTTCTCCACAAGCTTCTCATACTCAGTCACTAACTCCTTCTTCAAACTTGATACAGCTTGATTGATTACCTCAGACAAATGATTGGACAGAGAGGCATTGAGAAATGAAGGAGGAGGAATAGGACCTTGTGCAGATGATTGTGCCTCATCTCCTCTGGATGGAGTGGCTTCCCTTTTTGATGTGGCTTTGGTCCGACTCACCGGAAGATTGATACCCATATGAGTTAACTGAGTCTTACCAAACCGTGAGATGAGTACCCTTTCTTTTCCTTCCAGATACCAAATTTTGTTTTTCATCAAGATGAAGGAAACAAGTTGAGGGTAAGGTATGGTTGTGGATCTTGTTGAAGAAAATCGAAACCGCCTCATCTCATTAAAAATGATCTCCCCTACATTCCTTTGTTGCCCAGCAACCAAAGAAGCCAAGAGATAGTAATCCTTTTGAGCAAAGTGGGTAAAGTTTTTGGATTTATTGACTATGCTCCGGGAATAAATGTAATGAAGGATTCTGTGATTATCAGGCATATCAATAGGCTTGAAAATGAGGGGGCCAATTGGGTCTTTTGGTCTCAAAATTTTAAAGGTTTCATTGGCAGAGAATGAAGGTGGATCAGTAGGAGGTGCAACATAACCAAGTAAATCATTTATGATTTTGGCAGAAATCATAATAAATTTCCCTCTAATGGTTGTAGATACAGCTTCTTCAATCAACTCACCGGATCTAGACATAATATTATGAGTTTTCATGTTGCAGTAGAAAGTTTTCACAACAGTGGGGGAATATGGCAAATGAATATTTAGCCAGGGAGCATAGTATTGAAGGTAAGGGTACAAGTCCAAATGACAGTTCTTTTTCAGATAATCCAAATCCACATATACTACAGGGCAGAAATGTCTATGCTTAAATTCATCATCATATACCTTCTGAGATAAGGCCTTAAGCTCTGTCACATTGAATCCCTCAGAAGGACTAGTGAGTTGGTCATCCACTGGTGCTTGGGAGGCAGAAGGTACTCCTGAAGCAGAAGCACTTGGTTGATGTGAACTTGAAACACCGGCTTGAGAAGCAATCTTCCCAACTACCTTGTCCAGTTTGGATTTCTCTATAGCTTCCCGGAGTTGTCTACTGAAGGTATCCCCAGAGGAAGAAGATGATTGGGGTTGTTCTGAATCCTTCTTCTTTCCCTTTCCTTGAACCTCTTTGGATTGAGACCGGGTGATTATTGGTTCCTTGAATACCACCCCCTTTGGTTTCTTTTGAGGAGGTTGGTCTTTCTTTGAAACTTGAGGCTTTGGATGAGGTTTCTTAGCCGGAGTCCTCTTTTTGGTTTTTGGTTTAGGAGGAGGTGAAGGTGAGGAAGAGATTTTAGGAGATGGAGGAGTAGGCTCATGAGTTCTAGATTTACTGGCAGCAGAGTGAGTAGGAGAAGGTGAATGAGATCTTTGAGGGATAGAGGGTAGTTTTGTTCTTGCCATTGTTAAGAGAATGGAAGAGAGGCAAAGACTCTTAGTTTTTGAAAGAAAAACAAGTAGGGATTAGGGCACAAGTGAGAAATGCAGAAGACAAAAATCACCTCTTATAGAAGATTGAAAGGTTGTAACGGCGATTTGAAGCAGAGAGACGTGATTGAATGATGGGAAAACGGTTGAAGGTGAAGAGTTGTGTCTTTCGAGTGAGAGAGCACTTCGAGTGAGACGAGGAAGTGCGACGTTCTGAGCTCCCTAGTAACTGATATAAGTGACAGTGCTCGAGCATGAACCCTAGTGCTCGAGTGATGTTCATACTGTGCTCGAGTGTGTTCTATCTGTGCTCGAGTGATATTCTGGAAAAATAAAGAAACAAGTAAAACGTACCTGGATTGTGGATTCCTTGTCATATTTTGCATCTTTGTACTCAAATCCTCCAAGATCATTTGAGTAACCATGAGTTTGATAACTTTTGCAAAGAGATTCTTCTTCTTCACTCGAGCAGGCATTCCTCACCTCAAGCATGTTCATATCATGCTTGAGTGAGAATTCCTCACTCGCGAGTGAGTTCAATTCTCACTGTTGTTTCTGATATATTCCCTTGGTATTCTTAACTCCTCTGTTAACCTCTATTTTAACTACCAAAGAACAGAGTATCATAAATAGTGCTGTGCTCGAGCAGAGCTTCTTGTGCTCGAGTGACACAGCTCCTCACTCGAGCAGTACCCTCTGTGCTCGAGTGAGAATCCTGCAAAAACAAGTTTTGGCCACTCCGATGCTAAAGTCAGTATAGTTATCATCAAAGGAACTATTTAATTAAACTTTTTAACAAGAAAACTTACAACTCATTGGGATTAACCATTCCCAATTCTCTTCGAATATAGAGGAATTGCTCTTTTGCAATTGGTTTTGTGAAAATATCCACAAGTTGAAGATGAGTTGGTATGAATTCTACTTTGACATCTTTCTTTTGAACATGATCTCGAATGAAATGATGTCGAATGTCTATATGCTTGGTTCTTGAATGTTGTACAGGATTCTTTGCCAAGCTTATCGTGCTAGTATTATCACAATAGATTGGGATTTCTTTTAAATAAATACCCAAATCTTGAAGTTGTTGTTTCAACCATAGCACTTGAGAACAGCAGCTTGCCACAGCTATATATTCAGCTTCAGTCGAAGATAATGAAACTGTGTTCTGCTTCTTGCTGAACCATGACACTAGAGAGCCTCCGAGAAATTGACATTGTCCACTGGTACTCTTTCTGTCAATTTTATATCCACCGTGATCTGAATCTGAATATGCCATTAAATACTCGTTTCCTCTTTTTGGATACCACAGTCCAAGCTCAGAAGTATCTCCTAAATATTTGAAAATTCTTTTTACTGTCTCTGCATGAGATACCTTAGGATTGGATTGATACCTTGCACACATTCCTACACTGAACTGAATATCTGGCCTGCTTGCTGTAAGGTAGAGTAATGAACCAATCATTCCTCTATACTTTGTAATGTTGAAGCTCGGTCCCTTTACATCAGCATCCAGCAATGTTGTAGAGCTCATTGGAGTATCAGCTTCGTTAGCATTATCTAATCCATATTTCTTCAATAATTCTTTCAAATACTTTGTCTGAGATATAAATATACCATTCTTCTTTTGTTTGATCTGAAGTCCAAGAAAGAAGTTCAATTCTCCCATCATGGACATTTCAAATTCTCCCTACATAATCTTAGAGAATTCTTGACACATAGATTCATTAGTAGCACCAAAAATAATATCATCAACATAAATTTGAACTATTAGAATATCATTTTTGTTATGTTTGATGAATAGAGTTGTATCAACTTTACCTCTGACAAAACCTTGATCAAGAAGAAATTTGCTTAGTCTTTCATACCAAGCTCTGGGTACTTGTTTCAAACCATATAATGCTTTCTTAAGTTTGAAGACATAATCAGGTTTTGTTTCATCTTCAAAACCAGGAGGCTGTTCGACATATACTTCCTCCATAATATAACCATTTAGAAAAGCGCTTTTTACATCCATTTGATAAAGTTTAAAACTTTTGATGCAAGCAAAAGCTAAGAGTACTCGTATTACTTCCAATCTCGCTACTGGAGCATATGTTTCCTCATAATCAATACCTTCTTCTTGATTATAGCCTTTGGCAACCAATCTTGCTTTATTTCTCACAATGATTGCTGATTCATCAAGTTTGTTTTTGAAAACCCATTTAGTCCCTATAACCGTATGATCTTTAGGACGCGGAACCAAATCCCAAACTTGATTTCTTTGAAATTGATTCAATTCTTCTTGCATAGCAATCACCCAATCATTGTCAGATAAAGCTTCTTCTATATTAGAAGGTTCAATTTCAGAAATAAAAGCTGAAAATGTTACCTCATTGAGGACTCTATTTCTGGTTTTGACACCTTCATGAATATCTCCTATAACTTGATCAATTGGATTATCCTTCATATGTCTCCATGCTTTAGGTTGATCATGATCATCAACATCTTCTAAATTTTGAAAATCATTTGTTTCAAAATCATCCATTGTTGTGAATGAAACACTTACACCCGAAGATATGAAGATGAGCAATATTTGGTTTTCTTCCTTTGTAAAGTTCATATGGTGTCTTTCCAAGAGATTTGCGAATATATGCTCTGTTTGAAATATAGCATGCAGTACTCATTGCATCTGCCCAGAATACTTGTGACATCTCTTTTTCATTAAGTAATGCTCTTGCCACTTCTGTAAGCACCCTGTTCTTCCTTTCCACTACTCCATTTTGTTGAGGTGTTCTAGGGGCTGAAAAGTTGTGATCTATACCTTCATTGTTGCAGTAATCTTCAAACAGTTGATTATCAAATTCTCCTCCATGATCTGTTCTAATAGAGACAATAGAAATACCTTTCTCATTTTGAACCTTTTTGGTAAACATAATAAATTCAGCAAAAGTTTCATCTTTAGAGGCAATAAATATAGTCCATGCAAACCTTGTAAAATCATCAACAATTACTAACGTATATAAATTTCCTCCAAAACTTTTAACTCTTGCAGGTCCTACCAAATCCATATGAAGTAATTGTAAAGGTTTTGAAGTAGAAATTTCATATTTTGTTTTAAAAGAGGATTTAGTTTGTTTGCCTTTTTGACATGCTTCACAAATCATGTCGTCTTTGAATTTGAGTTTAGGAAGGCCTACAACTAAATCTTTTCTGATCAATTTGTCAAGTTGATTCATATTGACATGAGCCAACCGCTTATGCCATAACCAACTTTCCTCGGATCGACTAAGAAAACAATTTTCAGAAGAATTTGAATTTAAATAAATAGTATAACAATTACCGTCCCTTTGAGCTCGGATCTTTGCCTTGATAGTTTCTTTGTTTAGGAGTAGATCTTTCTTGCTTACTATCAAGCATTCTTTCGAGTCGAAAATCACCCAGTTATCTTTGTCAGTGCTTTGGCTTACGCTTAAGAGATTGTGGCATAATCCTTCAACATAATATACTCCGTTGATTTGAATACCATCGGTTCTTCCCACTTCACCAATTCCAGCAATACGTCCGGATTGATTTCCTCCAAATGTCACCTTTCCTCCTTCTCTAGTTTCAAACATGGTGAACTTATTTTTGTCACCAGTCATGTGTCTCGAACATCCACTATCAATATACCATTTGTTCACTCGAGATGCTTTGAGACATACCTAGAATAAGATGATCAAGTTTTAGGTACCCACACTTTCTTGGGTCCTTTGTGGTTAGTATTTGGAATATGTGTCCCTTTCGGAACCCATTTATATGTTCCAACAACCTTTCCCTTTTTGAAATAACATGATGAAGTATAATGTCCTTTCCTATTACAATAATTGCATGACACAAATGGATTTGATGTATGCATAGAATTCCTGAAGTATTTAAGATAGTCTCTACTACTCTTCTTATTCTTATCATGCATAGCATTATATCCAATTCCAGATTTATCAAAGGAAACTTTCTGAGAACTTAAGATAACCTTGAGAGTTTCACTTCCTTTAGTAAATTTTTCAACAATCTTTGTTAAGTCTTCTATTTTCTTATCTTTCTCTTTACACATTTCATATGATGATATGACATTACTTTCTAATTCCTTTACTTTCTTCTTATAACTAACCATTTCTTTAGCAACTTTAATGAACTCTGTATGCAGTGCATTATATTCAGACAGCAATTCATTATAAGAGGGTTCAGAGTCACTTACCTCAGAGTCTGATTCTTCTTCCTTAGCTACCAAGCATAGATTTGCTACTTCGTCGTTGTCATTTTCTTTGTCGGACGAACTATCACCCCAAATAGATGATATATATGCTTTCTTTTTCTGCTTCTTTTTGTCTTTGTTTCTGAAGCATTCAGATTTGATGTGTCCTGGTTTCCCACATTCATAGCATACTATTTGTTGTTCTTTGTTTTCTTTCTTGCTTGGTCCACCTTGATAATTCTTGAAATTCCTTTGTCCTCTTCTGTAGAATTTCTTGAATTTTCTCACGATCATTCCCATTTCATCATCACTAGGAACATCTTCATTCTCGGAGGTTTCTTCTTCTTCTTTAATAGCTTTAAATGCAACTCCCTTTTTCTTTCTATCATCGACTTCTTCAAGTTCCTTTTTGAATCTCAACTTACCTTCATATTCGGAAAGACTACCAAAGAGAGCAGCTACGGATCTCATAGACTCTCCTTTGGCTTCTTCGATGGCTGTCACCTTTGCTTCCCACTCTTTCGTAAGAATATTAAGAATCTTTCTTACCTGGGAATTTTGATCAAACGTCTTTCCAAGAGCAGATAATTGATTAACAAGATGAGTATACCTTAGTTCAAATTCTGATATACTCTCTCCAAATTTCATACGAAATAAATCATATTCTGTAATCAAAGTATTGATTCTATTTTCTTTGATTCCAGATGTACCTTCATGAGCAATTTCAAGAGCATCCCACATATCTTTGGCAGTAGGTAGAGTACATATACGAAAATATTCTTTTTGACTAAGAGCACTCTGTATCATTAAAATGGCTTTACTATTTAATGTTACTAACCTCTTGTCATTCTCGTCAAACTCATCTGGGCTCTTTTTAACTGCTCTATCTTCGATTTTCTTTATTGGAACATAGTCACCATCTTGTATAACATTCCACAATCCGTACTCGTTGGCCATCACGAACACTCTGAATTTGGCTTTCCAGAACGAAAAATGTTCTCCAGCAAAACCAGGAGGTCTAGTGATTGAAGCACCGTCTAGAAGGATATTTTCACCCATTGTTGCCATTTGTCGGATCCTTCTCAAGCTGTTAGGCTCTTCGGAGAAGACGAGGCTCTGATACCAAATGTAAGAGGCAAGCTTCACACAAGAGGGGGGTGAATTGGGTGATGTTATAAATTTTTCGCTTGAAGTGGTGATATGTAAATATAGTAGATAGAGTAGAGTAGAGAAGATTTGAACACAGAGAGTTATACTGGTTCGGCCTAACAACAATGCCTACGTCCAGTCCTCAGAGATCAAGACCTACTGAGCTTTTCACTATATCTCTAAGATTCAATGGGCTCTTAGAACGCCACAAGACAACAATTGTCCTTAAACAGACTACGAGCAGAAATATTCTCTCAACAAGAAATTTCTCTCCCCCTTACGACAAGTCTTACGTGCAGAAAAACAACCTATGAATCTTCTCACTTGCTTATGTATACAAGACTTATGAGCAGCAACGTTCTCTCCTGCTTACACCACTGTAAGTCTTATGAGCAGCAACGTTCTCTTCTGCTTGTATCTTATAAGGCTTAAGAGTGGAAGACACAACAAGAAATTCTCTCAACGGCTTCTCTCGTAAGGAAAAAAAACAACCCTCTCAAGGTCCCAATACCTTGAGATCAAGTACACATAGAATTTTGAATTGTATGAGGACTCTCTTACAGAGCAAATGAATGAACACTGAAGATCAATGTGTATACAGAGAGAAATGATGAATAGCAGAAACTTGGTATGAACTTATGAATGCATGTGCTACGTTCTTGTAGTTTCTCCGTGAGTCTCTGTATATATATATAGTTGCTCCAGTTTTTGCCCGTTTGGAAATTCTTCATTTGTGGAGCGGGACATTTTGAAAGTATTGGCAGACACGTGCATGTTTGAATAATCTGAGTGCGGTAGGTGCCAGCGTGTTTATAATCATCTTGTCTGCCGTTGTATCACTTTCCTCATGTGGTTCAATTCAAACGTTCATATTCCTGTATCATACTTTTAAAACAATCAAAACAATGTTAAACAATGATAAAAAGTAATGATGATATGAATTAATAACAATAAACCATATTCGGAATGAACGTTGTGATACTTAGCATTTTCGGTGGTCAAACAGGGCATCACTCGAGCATGAAAGACTCACTTCGAGTGATCTCCTATTTTCCTTCATATACCTCTGTTATCGGGTTGTGCTTGCATGAAATATCAGAGAGACAAAATCTTCACTCGCGGGTGAAGAGGGGTCTCACTCGAGCACAAAATCTCTGCTCGAGTGATCTTTGCAATTTACATAGGGAATGTCTTCTCGGGTCATCACTCGCATACCATTTTGACAAGAGTGAGAATTTGTACTCGCGAGTGATATGGACCCTCACTCGAGCACACTTACCTCTGCTCGAGTGAGAAGCATATTCTCAAGGAATATGCTCTCAAAACCATCACTCGCATCAGAATTACAGAGGGATAGAATTTTCACTCGCGAGTGATGTGGGCCCTCACTCGAGCACAAAGACTCCTGCTCGAGTGAGAAGAATATTCTCAAGAATTATACCTTTTGACCAAGCACTCGCAACTGATCTGGAGAGGGATAGAATTTTCACTCGCAAGCATTGATGTGTCACTCGAGCATGGATGGGTGTGCTCGAGCACACTTGCACTTCTCTGAACTTCATGACTCTCGGCCAAGTACTCGCAGTGCCTTGCTCGAGCACAGAATGCTCATGCTCGAGCATTGATGTCTCTGCTCGAGTGAATAAAGGAAGCATGCCATTACTTACTCTCGGCCAAACACTCGCATGCCCTCACTCGCATGTGTGCTCGAGTGAGAATGACTTCTCTGCTCGAGTGCATACCTTCTGCTCGAGTGATCTAGTGAATACAAAGGGAGAATGCCTCCCGGGTACATACTTTCTGGCTTTCTCTCACACATGCTCGAGCACAGAGGTGATCTCTGCTCGAGTGCAAACTTCATGCTCGAGCACTCAAGTGCAATTTCACAGCAGACATCAGCAAATCATCAAATATGCATCTGGTAACTTGGAAACTTTTCTTAACCTTCTAAAAACATGTTTTGCACATAATTGAATTATTGTTATCATCAAAACTTGGGATCTAACAGCCACCTCGTGACCTTGTGATGATAATAGTACTATCAATTCTTATGACAGTCGTGATGCCGACACCCTTGATGGAGGACCTGATGATCAGGACGCATCTTAGATATTGTTATTTTTGTAATGTTTAGACTTGGACTTGTTTACTTTGAAAATTTTGTTGCTATGGACTTTAATAATTACTATTTCAGGAAATGTTATATGTGTTAAATATATTTAAATTGTCATTATATAATTTGAATTGTAAATTTATGAGTTTTAAAAATAATGTAACTTAAAGTAAAACAAAATAACATCTGAACTTTAAAACGTAAAAGTGAATTTTATTTAAGGTTAAAAAAGTTGTAAAGATACGATAACCTTAATTTAAAAAATAGAAATTGTACTTTGTAGCGGTTAAAGGCTTTGAATTGCTACAAAATGTAACTTCTATTTTTTTTTAAAAAAAATTATCTTTTGTAGCGATTTTGGCCTCAAAAGCACTACAAAATGAAATTTTTGGAAATCTAAAATTTTGAAAGCGCGCCAATGGTCATGAGGTTTTTAGCGGTTTTAGTCTATAAGCTGCTACAAAATGATTTTTTTTGAAATTTGAAAATTTGAAAGCATGATAACGGTCATATGGTTTGTAGCGGTTTTAGTCTATAAATCACTACAAAACGAATCTTTTTGAAATTTGAAAGTGTAACCCACTACCTTAATAGTCATAATTATAGTTATAAAATGCATCATTAAGTTAAACTAGAGACCAACGAATAATTCAAAACTTATTAAAAGTCCCAACTTTAAGACAGGGTTCGGTCCTGTGATAAATTGAGTTTTCAAAAACTTTCATAACCTATTTAACACGGTCTCACATTCAAATTTTGAATTTATTTTGCCTGTGAAATTTTGTTCCATTCATAAATATCAGAGTGTATAGGAAAATTCCCGACGATTCTCGGGTTTCATATACTCACAACAAGGTTTTATAGGGCATATTCGCCCATATCAGTTTCCCATACCGGAGATTACATCACACTAACCAAATTTACAACTTTTTTAATATGTACAATAATTCCAAAAATATGATAACCAACTAACAAAGTACAAATCTCCTAGCTGGGAACTCTAGCAGCCCTTAATTACTTATTTCTCCTTCAATCCGCTAGCCCTGACTGTAGGTTAGTCATTGGAAAGAGTGAGATTCATATGAATTTCAATAGTAACAATTCACTCATGTGATATATACTAACAAATCATGTAAGCAATTATCACAAAGCAGCAACACAACAACGACATTCACAGCAACAATACAATAACAGCATTCACAACAGCAATAATATGCGTGACTTTCGTCACATCCACGACAGCTTTCGCTGTATTCACTTTCACGATAGCTTTCACTATATTCACAACGGCATTTTCATGATAGCTTTTGCTGTATTCACAATGGCATAAATAGCAACATTCCCATTCATCACAATTCAATGATAAGCACAAACATACAATGCTATATACATGATATGAAAGAAAGGGTCACTACCTTGTTCTTTCTGCTCTTGATTGGGCACAGGTTTCTTACACTCAGGATAAATGTCAAATCGTATAATCATAATCAAGGACAACGAGTTATTCTCTATTCAATTCTTAACTCCAAAACACTTTGGGTTGGTTATCATTTGAAACCCTAAGGTGGCTATGAGAAGCTCAAACAAAAGCTTAACAAGGTTGAGAAGAACTAGACCAAAAACCACCCTTCAAAAGTTCAAAACATTGAAATTGGGGGTTGGCCGTGGCCAAGGAATGCTCTGGCCGCAGCCAAAAATAGTTTAGAAACTTTTAGGCCTTGGCCAAGGACCTTCTAGCGGCGGCCAAGAAAAATCATGTTTCTTGACTGAACTTCCAAAAATTATAACTAAATCTAAAAAAACTCGAAATGGAGTGATTCCAAGTCCTATGGAAAGCTTTTTAAGTCCTCTTTACAGGAAAAATAAGAATCACTACCATCTACAACCATAAAAATACATAATCCAATGAATTTTCATACTGTTCCAGAATTAAGTCCGGTTTTAACCTTACACTTTGGAAATACATGACTTCCAATACACACATCAAAATGCCATCCATTATGTATCCATTTTGAAGCTTAACACGTCCTCTATTCAACTAAAAGTTTCAGAATTTTTAGACACCATTTACTCATTTCAAACTTCCATGCAAACTGACTACCTGCACAGAGTTTACTCCGACAACATTTTCTAGTTTTACCAGCAAATGTTTCCAATGGTCCAATTTTCACAACCAACACTATTTCCACACAATTTTTCACATGGAATTCAATGGAATCATCAAAACAACTAATTTCTCACTCTTTTAACTTCTTTTGGTTTTGGCACATTTCAACACAATACCACAAAATTGCCAAACTCCACATCCAAGACTCCAAACCACTTCCATTGTCCAAAACACAACACAAGACACCATTTTAACAACCAAAACACCATGACCCTCTAAAACCCTAATACACACAAAAATTAGGGCAAAAATCCATAAGACAAAGTACTCAACTAATGGTCACAATATATATGTCAAAAGGTTATTTTTGCTCACCGCTTCCTCTTTCTCTAGCTTGTTATTCAATTCTCCAACCACTAGCTTTTCTTGAGTTCCCAAAACACCTCCTCTTGAAAATTTAAAACCATAAGATAGAAGCTTTCATCGAGAGGAATAAGATTAAAGAAGAGGTTTTGAGCAGTAGGAGCATCTTCAAGGTCAAAATGCAAGAAGAAATACTTACCTTCATACTTTGCTTCTTTCTCTTTCCTCTTCCACCTCCAACCGACCTTAAGAGAGCTTGAGAAAGAGAAAGGACAATGATGATGATATGATTTTTCCAACCCTCCCATGCTCTTGACCGAATTTAGAGAAGAGAAAGGAAGAGAATTAAGTGTTTGACACTTTGACCACATCCTATGATGCCATGGGATGCCATGTGTCATGATCTTGTGCCTCCTCCCAAAAGGAAGTATTTATTAGTTAATATAACTAATTCCATTAGCCATTTAGTCACGCCTCTTACTCTTTTATTTGATGGTGACTTTTTTCTTCGGTGGCTTACTAATTCCCGATAAATTTCTTTCTTTCCATTTTGCCCTTGACTATGTCAATTCCTATTAAATCACCATTAAGCACATTATATACTTCCATTTCTTCATGCCATGCACCCTCCCCTTACTTTTAATTCAATTTAGGTTTTAATACCACAATTGAGCTTAAATACAGGGTTAGGGCACTAGTTACTGCCACTTCAGTTATAATTCACATTGTATTCTTCAAAGGTGTTTGTTTACCATTAATTACATTCATTTTTGGAGTCATTAGCCCTTAATCATATTTTGGGGTATTATAGGATGCGTGCAAACGGTCATAAGGTTTGTAGCAATTTTAGTCACAGAATTGCTACAAAATGAATTGTTTTGAAATTTGAAAATTTGAAAGCGCGCCAATATTCATGAGGTTTGTAATGGTTTTAGTCTATGAACCGCTATAAAGTTTACATTTTTTCACGGTTTGAGAATCGCTACAAAATGTCGAACAATGGAAAAGTTTGAATTTAATCTTTTACGCATATGTCAGTTAGAAAACTCAAAATTCTCTCTTTACTCATATACTTTGTTAATTTTTTACGTTTTCTATCATACACTAGCTATGGATAAGTCATGAATAAAGTTGTCACACAATTGTCCAACATATTTGGGAGGATTAAACAATTTCTTGGATTTCACAAACTCTTACGCAATATGTAATGGAAGATAGTTTCTCCGTGTCCCAAATGCAAGTTTAAGAAGTGGCATACGCAATAAGTTGTCAGGGAACATGAAGCCTTTCCCAGAAGATTATACGTTTTGGGGAGTTCATGGTGAGAAACCCTATATGAGATATGATTCTCTTCCTGGAAGTTCATACAGTAGGAGTTCAAGTAGATCATGATGATCCTATTAATGATGTCGTTCGTGATGCATTTGGCGTTCATGACGACAACTTCAATGAAGAAGTGGAGGGTTCAAACCTTATGTTCTTGAGGAATGAAGCCGCTTGGGATGTTTTTTGCCTATTAGATGAAGCAGATCGTCCTTTGTATCTTGGCTGTGAAAAATATTCAAAATATTCTTTTTTTGATTAAATTGTATCATATCAAGTGCTTGTGTGGAATAATTGATAAGGGAATGTTGATGTTGCTGAAATTATTACAAGATGCATTCTCCAACACAAAGATTCCCACAATGTTCTATGACGCAAAGAAGATTATTAACATATTGGGCTTAAACTACCAAAAAATAATGCATGTCCAATGATTGTATGTTGTATTGGTGAGATGATGCTAGTAGAGAGACTTGTAAGCGATGTCACACATTGAGGTATAAGACAATTCGGAAGGGGAAAAGCAGACGAAGAAACCTGTCAAGATTCTCAGGTACTTTTCTTTAAAGTCGCAGTTGCAAAGATTGTTTATGTCGTTTAAAAAAATTAAGCACATGAGGTGGCATGAAGTTGACAAGAATCAAAATGGTAAGTTAAGACATCCACAGGATGCAGAAAACTTAGAAAGTATTCAACTTAGACTTTCCTGGCTTCGTGGTTGACCCTAAAAATGTTCAACTTGCTTTAGCGATCAACAGTTTTATTCCTTTGGGAATCTTAACACAGGTTATAGTATTAAGCCGGTAATCTTAGTTCTATACAACTTGCCCCCTTGGATGTGTATGAAACAGAGCTGCTTCATTTTGTCTATGATCATTCTAGGGAAAAAGGCATCAGGTAATGATATAGATGTGTATCTCCAACCGCTTCTTCAAGAATGTCTAAACTTGTGGAATGTCAGTATCGAGACATATGACGTATACAAGAAGACAGTGTTCAACTTGTGTGCAGCCTTGATGTGGATGATAAGTGACATTCCTGGGTGGGAACATTATCCAGGTTGATTATGCATATTGGGAAGGCGTGTCTAACTTACAATTTTGACTTGGACTCAGTGCGCCTTCCCCACAGTTGAAAGGGGTGCTTCATGGGTCATTAGAGGTTTCTTGATGGGAAACACATTCAGATTGCAATAAAATATTTTCAATAGGAAACCAGAAAAAAGAGGACTTTCTTAGACTTTATCCAGTGCAGATATCTTATAGCAGCTTCAGGATGTTGAATTCGAATCTGGAAAAAATGACGATATAGCACAAGTAGGGAGAAAGACTAACGGGACTTCTGCTTCTGAGCCTCAATAATGGTGGAAGATAAGCATCTTCTTTACTCTTCCATGTTAAAAATCTAATTTGCTACGTCACAGTCTTGATGTCATGTATATCAAAAAAATGTATATGATAATCTTCTATACACGCTGGTAAATGAACCCGACAAGTCAAAAGATCATCTCAAAGGGAGGAAAGATTTATGGACCATGGGAGTTTGTGAAAAAGCGTGGCCAAATAAGCATGACAAATTTCAACTAACAAAATTCACCTTGACAAAACCGAACAAAGAAATCTGCCTCGCAACTTTGAAGAAAATAAAAGTTCTTGATGAGTATTCAAGCAACAATTCACAATGTATTGACATGCAGGCTTGAAAGGCTGCTGGGCTAAAAAGTCATGACTCATATGTTTTTATGCAACAGTTAGTTCCATTGCAATAAAAAATACACTATCTCCCGATATATCCATTGTTTTGGTAAAGTTGTGTTCTTTCTTTCAAAAATTGTGTTCTAAGGTTTTGATCGTTGATGAGCTTGATCAAGTGCAACACAAATTCATTCTTATGCTTTATCATTTGGAGATGATATTTTCTCTATTCTTTTTCACTGTGATGGTTCACTTGACAGTTCACCTTGTCATGAAACGAAGCTAGCTGGCGCAATTCAATATCGATAGATGTATCCTATAGAGAGTTACTCATTTTACATTTGTCCATCAACATTAAATTCTATATTTTCTAGCTGCACATTTCAGCATTAATTAACATTTTTCATTATTAAATTTATAGGTTTCTTGAAAAATTGAAATCTTACGTAAGGAATAAGGCATGGCCAAAAGGTTCTATAGTTGAAGGTTATATAGGGGATGAAGTCCTATATTTTTTTTCAAAGTACTTTGATGACATTAAGTTGTGTTTCAACCAACCGCTTTGTGTTGATAATTGTCCTGAACATGAGCCATCATCAAGAGAGTTGTTAATCCCTCGTGTTGGTAAATCAGTTGGAGGAAGTGAGAGCTTTAAACTAACTGTAACTGAAAAGTTCCAAGTACATAGACATATCTTGATTAATTGCAGTCAAGTTGATTACTTCCTTAAGTAAGAATTGTATGCTCTTGTGTTATTCTATACATTTCCTTACCTTTTGCTTTCATCTAAAGATCACTGCCACTTACATCATTACTTACAAGGAATTTAGAAATAGTCATGTGTGTTAGAACTGGCTGACACCCAAGAGGGGGTGAATTACGTGTAAGATAAAAAAAATTTAAGAACTTTGAAAATTTTTTTGCATCTTAGTGAAAGCAATAGTATGAAAGTAATGAATTATAAATCCATAGTTAGTTATTCAAATCATATGTTGGAAATATAAGAGCTTAGGGAAGAGGAGATGAAAACTATGATTTATCCTGGTTCGTTCCAATCCACGATGACTTACGTCCAGTCCCCAGGCTCCTCCTGAGATTTCAATCCACTATCTCCCTTAAGTTTAACCGGATACTTAAGAACCACTACAATCTCACAAGTTTGATCTTGACACTTGTGAAGCATTTACCATTCTTACACTAAGATAAGGACTATCCCTTACACATTGTACGGATACAATCTGTTTCCTACTCAAGGTCCCCCAATCTTTAGTAACTCTCATAAAGATAGAATGATTACAATGAAAGCATACTTCTCTCTATCTGAAGTTGATAATGATTAACACTGAAGTATATAGTGGAAGTATGATTATAGAGCTTCAATCTGGTAAGATTCAGAGTAACAGTATATCAACATTGTAGGCATGGGCTCTCATCTTAGGCTTTGAATAATCTTCTATTTATAGTTGATGAAAACTGATGACGGTTGAGCTTTTCTTCTTCCCGTTGAGGCTTACAAAATATGACCATTGAAATAACTATTGGAACTTCTGACACAAAAGTGCTTTTTCCAATTTGTGTGTTAATCCTTATCTGATCACCTGGAAAATACTTAAGCCCTAATATAAAGAAGAATTAGAGTGATCAGAAGCAAGAATAACAAGTTACACAATCATTTCAATGATTTTTAAAAGTTTCAAAGTAATGCTCTGTTTTCTAGAATACTTAGTTATTCGAATATGATCATCCATATTCAAATATCTCTGTTGACTTTGAAATATACACAGATATCGTTTATTTTATTCGAATAAAATAGCTTATTTTTTGTTTAGGTATATTCGAATACACTTTCCCTTATTCAAATAACATTTAAAATAAACTTGATCTTTGTATTGGGATTACATTTTTCGTTATTCGAATAACATTTAGAATAAACTTGGTCTTTGTATTGGGATTACTTTGCCTTATTTCAATACACTTTTCCTTGTTCGAATAACACTCTTTGTATTGGAATAACTTGGCCTTATTCTAATATAGTTTTCCTTATTCGAATAGGCTCTGACATTACCTAGTGACCTTATTCGAATATAACTTTGGGTTTTGAATAGTTCTTATTCGAGTAAACAAGTCCTTATACAAATATAATCTGTGAGAAACTAAATATCTATTCGAATAAGTTTTCCCTTATTCGAAGAAGTTTTAACTTGTAAAACTATCTCACTATATTCATAAAAACTCTCTTATTTGAATAACACTTCTTACCAGAAACAAAATTGAAATATCAAAAGTCTTGTCTTATCTAAATAATTGATCTTCTATTCGAATTAGCCTTGCCAACAAGACATAATTGAAACACTAGGCAAGATTACCCTTATTCAAATAGTGGCTTGAGTATTCGAATAAGCTTTTGTTTTATCTTCTCCTTTTTTTAAAATAAGTGTGACCTTACTCGAATAAAAATATTCTTATTCGAATAATTCACAATATTTTGATAGAACCATAAGCTTTCATACACTAATTATTCGAATAAGCTAAGGGTTATCCGTATAACTCTTGACTGAAAATGAACTCCCTTATTCAAGTAATTGAATATGCATTGTAATAAACCTAAGATTTGTTATCATCAAAACTTTGAATCTAATAATGTGAAGTGTCAACTCATGATCCATACACAAACATCATCCAAAACTGATAAAAAGGTCCATAGAGAATTCCCCAGTTGGTTTGTGCACAGAATACTAAATGATCACAACCTACACTCACCAGATTTCAAAGCTCTCACAATCGGTCCACTTGACCATGCAAGGAGGTTTACTGTATACAATATCAATAGTTTCAAGTTTTGCACGGTTTCACAAAATCAAGGAATTCTAACCCAAACTCAGGAGTTTATGGCACCTTTAGGAAAAGGAGTTATGTGAGCAATAGTGATGGAAACATGTAGGTTGGAAGTGTCCCTTATTATGGAAAGCTTGTTCATGTCATTGAACTAAATTACCAAAGTCATTTCACCGTGACACTCTTCAAGTGTTCATGAGCAAATACAACAACTTCACGAGGACTCACAAATGACAAATTATGCATCACATCAGTAAATTATTCCTAGCCAATTCACACCAGTCAATTTGAAGATGATGAGCCATATATTTTGGCCTTAAAGGCACACTAGGTTTATTATGTCGAGGATGAGAGGTACAGAGATTGGAATATGGTGGTTCATTTAAAGCCTCGAGACCTTTATGACATGGGTGATAGTGATAACATCACCTATAAGAGTGAGTCATTCCAGCCATCAATTCAAAAACTTCTTCCCTAAAAGCGATGGCAATTTATCTATAGTTAGGTGCATTTTTATAAGTTACATTTTATTATCACTTAATTTAAATATAATTTTTGTACAAAATCATACACTCAACACTAACATTTTCTCCACACACTTTTTCTTCAGGGATGGCACGAAGAATGATTAAAAAATTATATTTTTTAAAAAAAATTCCAATTAATATTTTTAGCGGTTCATAACCCCTACAAACTAACAAATAACTGCTATAAAAAGCAACTACTACAAACACCATTACCTTAACGGCTACAAAAGTCTCGTTGATCCCAATAAATACCCTCATCGCACCTTATTTCTTACGTTTTCCATTTCTTCTAACCCCTCTCCACTCTCGTTTTTCTCCTCATTGTTCAAATCATTTGGATGAAGAGCTGAACTTAAGGAAATTTTTTTCTCTCAAATCTTTGATTTCATCATTTCATTTTATTTTGCTTCTTCATATAATTCTTATACTAATTTTTTTTTCTTTCTACAGAAATTCAAGGTTACTTCCTTTCTCCACCTTTTCAACATTCCTTCCATAAACAAATATATCTCTCCATCTTCAACTTTAATTTCATAAAATGAAGAACCTAAATCATTATTTTCTACACATTATGAAGATGAATTGGGACATATATAATATTCATACTTATCTAATTTGATATAATCATTCTCCTCAAATAATAATTATTATCATTTAAAATGTTATTTAAATGAAAAATCATTCAAAATAACATTGGAAAAATAAATTTAAAAAAGTATTCACGCAACTTTTTTTTCAATCCATGGTGCTACATCAACTGCTACAAAGTTAAATTTAAAATTCAAATTTAAATTTTTGGTACAATAATTTGAAATTTCATTAAATATTAGTATTGGTTTGCCAACGGCTACAAATGTTGGAGCCAAATCTTCAAATTTTTTTCTCGCCACACCTACATTTTGGCTAAAAATTTTGGCGCCACATTTGTAGCAGTTAGCCAACCACTGCAAACAAAAAATTAAAAATTTAGTCCCCCAAATTTAAATGACATTTGTAGGGGTTTGTTAAGCACTACAAGACGCTCTTAGGGTGTGTTTGGTTTGAGAGGAGGAGAAGGAAGGGGATGAGGAGTAAATTACCGTTTTAGACAAGAGGAACCCAAAATTTACCCTCTTATTAAAGGCAATGAGAGGGTAACTTTTGGGTTCCTCCCGCCCACAAAAGTAATTTACCACACATCCCCACCCCTCCCCTCGAACCAAACACACCCTTAGAAGGTCTAATCTACAGATGCATCTTGTAGTGGTTGGTTAGAACCACTACAAACATAGTAGCGGTTATATTGATATGCGTAGCGATTATGTAAAAATGCTCCAAAACCATTTAAGAGGCTTGATTGATGTTAAGAAGTATATTAATTGTTAGTAGTTTATGAATTGAGAAGTTGATTTCATGAGTTAATCTTAAGTGTATGTAAGGTGTTCAATGAAATGTTTGATACGAAAAAAGCTTATTTGAAAAAGTGTGCCTACATTTTTCTAGTGGAGGAGACTTTAGATATTTTTTTTAATAGAAATATGATTGAAATAGAGAAATTGAGTTATAGTAGTAAATTGAGAATGTTGAGGATTTGTGTTAAAGTGAATAATTTGAAGGTGATATAAAGATTTGAAATAAGGTTTGATTTGTAAGTTAGATTTTGAGTTGGTATTAATAATGTGATTAATGAAAATAAGGTTTAGTAATTGGGTTGATTGAAAATGATAAAAAATGATAGTTGGGACTTCTAGAGAGAATTTAAGTCTCTAAATTGTTTTTGTTAACCATTCAATTAGTTTGAATACTAAATTGTGGTTCCGATTGGTTGTTATAAATTGATTTGTAAATTATGGTTGAACTTGGAGCTTAGATTCTTGTGATAAACTTAGTTTTGGCGAGAGGTAACAACTTTCTACTTGTTATATGTATTGGTATGTTGTTTATGAGTATTTCATAAAATGATTATAAGAATGAAAATAGTATATAGATATTGATTAGACTTCAATGAGTACTCTGAAATATTTATTGAGATTGAGAAAGTTATTATAATGTTGATGAGTATTTTGATAGAAATTGCCTCGTGAACCTTATAATTTGAATTGTGACATGCATGCATACATACATACATACATATTGTGATAATTATTGTTATGTTTGGATTGAGATGAAATGGAGTACATACATACATACATATTGTGATAATTATTGTTATGGTTGGATTGAGATGAAATGGAGTAGTTTGATCCACCACGTGGTGTAGTGTAACATCCCGAATTTTGGTCACTGAAATTTCTTATATTTAAGAGAATGAAATGGTGAATTAAAGAGTACATGGAATGACAAAACAAGGCAATTAGGGGTCACATACAACATTATGATGTGGAAACACAAGTTGTACAAGTTGATGTTTGCTACCGGTGAGTTTTTCTGTGTAGCAGTTTTGTTGTGTGACATTTTTAAATAGGTAAATGATGTTTAAAAATTATGAGATTTTTCATAATGAAATTAGATATCCTAAACTTTAATTTGATAGGTCATATAAATCAATTAAAGCTATATATAAAAAATTATGAATTTTTGAAGACAACCCAAAAAAACTAGAAATTTTTTAAAACATTGATGTAACTGCGGTTTTGTCCAATAACTAAAGAGCTGGATCCATCTCAGGCCGAAACATTGGCTTGCGAAGAAAAAGCTAGATGTCAAGTTTTTTCTATGTTTGGATCCCCCAAATGACATTTACCCCTCAACCTAATGGTGTGTTTGGATTAGAGTGAGTTGTTGTAATATGATTTATGTCTGAACTAGCTTTGGTAAAAAAAAAAAAATCGCTTTTAAAATTGAAACTTATTTGGATTATTAATAAAAAAATCAAATTTATATGTAAAATGATTATGAAGAACATGAATTTGCATAGTATTAGTATTCTATGTGTATAAAAAAGTCTCATATTATTCTTACCAATTAAATTTTTAATTGGAGAATTTTCCCTAATGTCTGCCCAGTTTTATTATTTAATTTTCCCCATTTTAAATACATTTATAAATATCGAATTATTAGACTTTTTGGAATCATTTTATCTTTTCTTATAGTTATTGTTTTCTCCCTCTGCAAGGTGATTGAAAGCACCAAATTCTATCTTTTGATGCAACATAGCTTTTGGGTCAAATATTCATTAGCTGTATGTGTGTGTAGGATTAGTTTTTAAAAAATAACTTCTACGATTTACAAGTTCAGTATGTGAGGAAAATTTTGTTTCGGCCTCTGAAAAAAGACTTCTGAAATCACAGTTTTACAGTCACTTAAACATGCACTATATGTTGAACCCAAATGTTAATATCCTTCAATAGTACATTTTAACCCTTCCACCGCTTTGCCAAACATAGCCTAACTCATGCTAGAAGTACGTAATAGTTTTTGGATTAATTGCGTTGAGTTAGTAGGCAGTCAATACAGTTTCAAATTCTAAAGAATCCTAATTACGCCAGACTTCCTTCCCTTTCGTCCATGCGAACTGTCCTACATGCACGTGGGGGTAAAATAAAATTTAGTATAATACTATTACTCTATTAGTCATAATAATTTAATTGAATTTTGATTTTGGTGCATGTTGTTTTGAATTGTTGGTTTTGATCACTATAGTTTTATAAAAATTTAGTCTGAGACTCTGAGTTTAATGATTAATCCCTATACATTTAACGATTTTTTGTTTTAACCTATATACTTAAACTCTGACCAAACTCTTATGAAACTATAGGAACCAAAATTAATAATTTGAAATTATAAAGACTAAAATAAAATTTGATTAAACTATAAGGATCAACAACAACATTAACATTTTCCTATATCATTCTTTCCATAGCACAAAAGCTAGAAACCGTGGAGGCAACGAGACCCATTTTCTGTCATCCTAACAGACTTTGGCAAAAACACAAATATAGAGTTGGTCTAGTAATATAAGGTCTCACTTGATCCCTATGGGTCTTGATTTTGATTTTCAAAGGAGTCAGCTATGTTGGGAGAGGAATCACGAACCTCGGACCAGATACCGGATGATGATATCAAAGATTTTGGCAAAAAACAATAATTGTCTATAAAAACAGAGAGTCCATTCTGCCCAAAAAATTTAAAAACACAGAGTCCATGAAATTAAGACTGACAAGCACTAAGATAATAATGTTGGCCCAATAGGTTCCTCATTCCAAGCTTTAGGACAACAAAAACAACAGCTTTATGTACCCGAAAAAGAAATAATAAAATAACAGCTTTAAGCCCAAATGATCTTTATACTCTGTCCAACTTTGTGGTCTCTGATTTCTTTTATTTTTTATTATTTTTTTTATGGTTATGTAACTCGGCCCCGACCGGGTTACTATTTTTAAAAAAAAATTTAATTTTTCTTTTAGAATTTTATACTATAAATCTAAAATTTTCAATTTTTCACCGGTTTGGTCCCAGTTTAGCTCTGGTTTGGCCCCAGTCTAACCCACTGACCCTTAACCCAGTACCCCGACCGGTTCAATACCCGGTCCGGGTTTTAATACCTTGATTTTTTTCACTTAACCGGTTTAGCTTTATCATTTCAAACTTAAAAAAAAAGGAAGAAGAAGGATTAAGGTGCAAATTTATCAATGAAGTTTTTTTTAAGGAGCGTTTGGTACAAATAAATTTTAGAAAGGGTAAAAATACCAATAAACAATTAAAAATATGCAAATTCACCAAAACCGTTAAATTTGATCAAACGGTCATTAAATTATAAGAGAAGAAAACACTAATGGCATTTGGTAAAATTTAACAGTTTTAGTAAATTTATGCCCTTTTAAATTATTTATTTATATTTTTATCCATTCTAAAATTTATTTGTGCCAGAGGTCCCAAAAAGAAAGAGAGAAAACAAAAAATAATTAGTATATGTTTATTCCTCTAAGAGCTAAGAAATCCTTTCAGTAAACAACTCAACATATTACATGCTCCTATATCACCCTGGGGTGAAATTGTCTTGTCTGCCAATCCTAGAGGCATTAAATAATATAATAATAACAATAAAAAATAAATTCAAAACAAAAATTATAGTTTTTCAAATATTAAGTTAAGAAAACAATTTAAATCAAATATCCCTTCTGGTACTATTTATAAATTGAAAGTTTGTGAATTATATCTCTAATACATTGTTATATAAACTGTTTCACTTAGTACCTTATGGGCACCTATTGGTATGTATGATGAGTTGGATAGCTAATTATTAAAACTTTGGTTTCACTTCTTTGCTTTTAACACTTTTCAAATAATAGTTCTATTGTTAGTCAATTGGGAAGGCTCTTGAGGCTTAATTATTATAATAATCTTTGTAAGGCCTGCTTCTTTTTATTTATGTGGTAAATTGTTTTGTAGTGCTGCTGTAAGGCTCATGCTGCATACTCTAATATGAAGTTATGTTTTGGATTATACTATTTTCTATCATGAATAAGTACCTTAAGTGGATATTTGAGAAAAATTGTAATTTAGATATTTTGATAATTGGATTTGATATTAGGCTTGTGATCAAATAATTATATTCTGTACTTCAAAAAGTCTAAGGGCCAAGTGTGTTAATTAATTATGGTTTAATATGTGGAGCGATCAGAAAAATTTTAATATCATTATAGATTTTAAATGTTGACTAATGGATAGTTCACTTTTGACTTTTTATAGATGTTTACATATTGAAAATATATATATATAGCACCATAGCTTCCCATGCATAGGATACAGCCAAAAGAGAAAATTCAACTGATCCACGGGATCAAAGTTAATTTCTTCAAATAGCATTAGTTGTATCTAGCATATGCAAATTTATAGCTTAAATAAGCCCTCCTTCATAGTGAACCAAGACAAAGTGAAGCAGTGGAAAACTTTTGGACAGAGAAATACACAAATAACCTCAAGCAATATGCTGTTATGAAGATTTGACTGTCTCAACTGCAATAATCGAGCATGTTCTCTCTTCTTCTCTGGCTCCCTCAAATTGCTCCGAAAATGATAAAAATCAAGGAGCATGTGAGGAAGGGCCACGGTTAGGGAAAGAGACGTTGTCGACACTATGGACTCTCATTGTTATTTTTTAGTGAACATGAGCTCCTCTTCCATCTGTGAGCTCCTCTTCCATCTGGTGCTTCTTCTTTTTAGAAAGAGCTTATAATTTCTGTAATAAGGGACTACATTTCTCTTTGTTAAAAAAGAAAATGAACAAATACATAGAAAGAGTTGTCCTTTTGTAGGAGAAAGGTTTGTATTAATAATGAATTAGACTTGCAATCTATTAGGTGATTTAATGCCATAAGTTGGCGATGACTTAATTAAGTACTATACGAGAGTGTGAATAGTTAAACAAAATTGTTTAGCAGTGAAAATCAACATCCTTTAAGATAGGGCAACATTACTATGATTCAGAAGCTTTTAGGACAATGTTGAACATAATAAAGTTCTGAATATGTAGCGCTCTAAATTTAATAGTACTTAAAGGCGCTTTTAAATTTGAGTGCATTTTTTTTACCTGAAAATTTGAGTGCTTATGGTTGGGGAAAAATTGACTACGTGATTATTAATGTCTATGGCTTTTGAATTGGATTCGTTTGATTTTCTAAAGTAACAAATATCTAAATTTACTCATACTCTAGTGCTTTGAAATCTGCATTTTGTTGTAATACCTCCAATCTCTCATCTATAGATTTCTTGGAATCGTCTTTTCTTTTTCTTCTGGCAATTCTTTGACATAAAAGCTGTACAAATTTTACTCCCACACATATATGATTGGGTCATTCACTCTAATCCATTAAAAGTCTTGTTATTTTTTTGATCAATCATTAAAAGTCTTGTTAGATACTTTCGAAATTGTATTTATTATGTTAATATAATTTCTTAACCATAAAACAGTGCTATCCTTTTTTAGTTAAGCCCACTAAACAAAAAAGCTAAATTGATAAAGTGTTTTAATTTATTTCTATAAAAAAATTCTTCAATAGAAAACAAAATTTCTTCAACTGTTAATTAATTTAGTCCATATAATTTCAAATAATTGGTTTTAGTCCCTAATAGCCCGTTTGGTTCGATTCTATGGGAGAAAATTATATGTAATCCTGATGCAATCACTATTACAAACAGGGGTTTTAACATCCCTATTTTGACACTTTTAACGTCCAAAAATAGAGGGACATCTATGTGAGGGGCATCGTATATTTTAGAAAAGACGTCCCTAAAAAATGGGAGGTCTAAAGTGGACTTTAGACGTCTCAACTTTGAAAAAGAACGTCTAAAGTGAAGACTTTAGACCTCCCAAATGGAGAAAAGGGACGTCTAAAGTCATTGTATAGGGACTTTAGACGTCCGTTTTTAAAATAGGGACGTCTAAAGTCTCCATTTTACATGTCCCTTTTTTTAAAAAAGGATGTCTAAAGTCATTTGAATTTCAAATTTCCTGTAGATGCTGAGGTCATCAATTACGGAAGCAAACAAAAAGTTTCAATCGAAAATCCTTTGCAATAGTTTTGTTGAACACAAATGCTAGTTTTCTCCATTCTCTTTTTGGATCCAGAATTTCCTTTTATGGCATCACCACACTTCCACCACTTTTCTAGCTTTGTTCAAACTTCTTTTAGTCAAACTTTAGAATTCAAAAATCCATTTTTTTTCATCTCCAAATGCACTATACCAGATGTGATTGTGAAAAAAGAGAAGAAATTATATTATAATAATAATAATAAACAAACAAGCATGTTAGATTTGAGAAGTGATAAAGAGAGAGTTACCGTTGCAGATAGAGGTACCGAAGGGCATGATGAGAGGGGGGAGGATGGCGAGAACACTAAAGGAATAAGTCATTTTAATCTATAGAATGTGGGTCTCTCTCTGCAACTCTCAAAGAAATTGAAAAATGTTGTGGGAGCGAGAGGGGGGAAGGAAAGCGTCCCTTATATTCAATACAACTTGTAAGTAAATTTTCAAATTACTTTAGACATCCTAAATTGAAAAAGGGACATCTAAAGTTCCACTTTAGACTTCCCATATTCAATTTGAGACGTCTAAAGTAAAAAAAATTAAAATTAATTTTTTTTGTCACTTTAGACGTCCCATATTGAATTTGGGACGTCTAAAGTGGGAAAAAAATTAATTAACTTTAGACTTCCCATATTCAATCTGAGACGTCTAAAGCAAAAAAAAAATTAAAATTAATTTTTTTGTCACTTTAGACTTCCCATATTCAATCTGGGACGTCTAAAGTGGGAAAAAAATTTAAAAAAATTTCACTTTAGACGTCCCAATTTCAAAAAGGGACATCTAAAGGGTGTCTTTAGGCGTCCCAATTTGCATTTGGGACGCCTAAAGCTACCTAGTTCCCACCTAGAATTACAAAAATGTCACCGTCTATGTTTTAGATGTCCCTATTTTAAAAAGGGATGTCTTTTGGGGTAACAGAATCTATATTCTGTAGTAGTGAATAGACTGATTACAATGTTTGGTTGAGCTTATATAATATAAAGAGGACTACATAAATGATGTAATCAGGATTACACTGCAAGAACTTATAGATGGAAATGCACACATCCTGTAATCAAGTGAAAAAGACACTATTTCCAATATAATTTTTTAATTAAAAAAAATACCACCATTAAATGATGTTAAATATTAAATAATTACCATAATTAAATATTAAAAAACTATATAAAAATATAAAAAAATATATTCCGCTACTAAATTTTTAAAAAAAATTATATTCTACCATTAAAAATATTAAAATAAATAACATTCCCACCATTAAATATTAAAAAATTACCATGAACTCAACATGTACACTGCATAATATTTCCACCATTAAATATTAAAATGTTATTATGAGCCCAACATGTACACTGAACAAATTGAGAAAATTATCTTGAACCCAAGGTGTACATTATACATACATGTGTAGATAGGGATAATTTTATCTCTTGTTGTATTATTCGCATATGTTCTCATTTTTTATGTAATCCAACCAAATATTTTTATGCATATGCATAATCTTTCTTTAATGATGAACCAAATAAATTCATGTAATCATCATTACATTACATTTCATTTTATTACATTACCTCTAATTCTGTGAACCAAACGGGCACTAATACTTTCATAAGAATCTAGTCACAGTTTAACAGCTCATTTCTATACTTTTAGTAAGTTTTAGTTTTGGTCCATGTAATTAAATTTAGACCAAGTCCTTATAAAACTATAGAGACCAAAACCAATTATTTGAAACCATAGAGATCAAAACCAAAATTTAATCAAACTATAAGGACTAACAATAATATTAACATTTTCCCATATTATTCTTTCCACAGCCTAATAACTCTAAACCTTGGAAACAGGGAAGCCCATCTTAACATAACCTTTCTCAGTTTTTTGTCACTCTAACAGATTTTGGCAAAAAAATAATAAGGGTAAATGTGTAATTTTAACAATAAATTTTTCCAACACAGACTTCTGATACTATTAAGTTTTTGGGAAAATTGCTATAAAATACCTCATTAGCCTAATATTTGCTGAAAGGGACCTGACCTGAATTGTCATTATTTTCGTAGGAGTAAAAGACTCAAATGCCCTTAATGAGAAAAGAGAGGGCAAATGAAAGGAAATAGAAACAGAACTAACGAAGGTCTCAAATATTTTTTGATTTTGAAGGCCTGCGAATTTGAAGAGGGAAGGGCGGACTCGGTGGAGAGAATCAGACGAGGGTGTGGGGTGGCGGAGTATGGGTCTTGGAGGCGGCGGTGTAAGATTGGTCTTTGCGGTGGTGGCGAGAAGAGGTCTTTGAGTTTTTGCAGTGGCGGGGAGGTGTGTTGGTCTTTACGGCGTCGAGGAGGTGTTGGGTACGGCGGCGACTGCAGCGGCCTCTCCAAGTAGTAGCACGGACAGAAGGTGGTGAAGAACACCCAACATCTGAGGTTTGTGTTCCTGTTTTTCTCTTTCTCCGTTTTATCATTACCATTATTAATCTGCTTGCTTTCACTCTAGTACTTCCCATTTGTTTTTTTTCCTGGTTTTTTCCCTTTTAAAATTCACTTCTCTTGCGCATGAGCTATTTGGAAAGATATCCTCTTAATTAGAATAGATATTTAACTTGGGTTAAACAATTATGCTTTTTGTTTTTTAACCTTTCAGTTTGAGCATTTTCTTGGTCTTCTTTCTTCCTTTGCTCTTTGATGTTTATGTTAGTATGCTCAAATCTAACTGACTTTTGAACTTGTACTTTGAAATGGGTTTTCAATAATTTGTCTTGATGGGTTAAAAAATGAGGGGTAAGCATTAATTTTGCACCGCAAGATAAATTTTGCTTATGTGAGAATTTTTTTGATGGAAATTACTCATCCGGGTTTCTTTAGGTATAAGTGAATTGGTTTAAGTGCATCACTTAAGAAACCTGAGTTGGTGTGACAAACTATATCATATATCTAATTCATCAATTTTGTTGTTTCTGCCTTATAGTCAATCAGTAGCTTAAGTGCTATTTAGTGTTATGAACTTTTAATAGTTGTTTGATTGCTTGGTTGATTTGAAGAAACTAAATACCAAGCAATACACTGATATTTTGAGTCATGTCAGTTGTTATGTCTGTGTGTCAGTGTATTGCTTATAGTTCATCATTTTTACCTTTACCTTTTTATTTTTGAGATGCTTGTCGTCATTGCATTTGGATCAAGTGGTTTTTGCTTGTTATGACTTGGATGGAGATGATGATGCCCAGTCATGTTGCCCTTGTCCTTTCTATTGTGTGGAAATTGAAGTTCCTGTTCTTTGTAGCCATCTGCAAGAGGAGCATTGCTTTGTCCTAAAAAATGCTGTACATGGTATCTTTTCTTTAGACTATATTTTAAAGTTTGTTTTTTCCCCTGAAAAGTTGATGGTTAAACTATTTAATATTTCATTTACATATAAAAGTTCCTTGATTAAATGCAGCTTTTATCAATCTAAACAGACGAGTCGCTATTGGTAATGTCCTGATTTGGATTGAAAATATAATAATAGCAAAGTAACCTAGCAGTTATAGTAGCTAAATGTTAAGGAAAAACAATAGGACATTTATAAGCATTGATTACAGGTAATTAATTTTAATTTATTATTGAAATTTAATTTACTGCTATAAAATGTTCCTATACCAGGTCTGTCCTTTATGTGCGGCAAATTTAGGGAAGGATGTTATCCGGCATTTTATAGTCAGACATTTGAGCTCACTGAAGGTATCTCTTGTCTGATTAAGAGTCAAAAATCTTGGAATTTTCCTACTACACTAGAACAAAGTACTCTAATAATTGAATTCCTACATTTTAAGTATAAAATCAAATTAAAGGTCTGATATGAGATTTTGAAAGTGCATTCCAATAAATCTTGGTCATTCACTTGATTTCAGAATTAGTATTTTTCTAAATTTTGCTGGAACTCCTGGAACTTCACCTTAGTGCACTGCTATGCCTACTTTTGTGCCGAATTTCTGTCCACCACTGTATTTTGAATGGAAAACCTTAATTGGAACATGTTGCTGTTATTATAGCGGATGATGAGATGGTCAGATGGAAAAAGAATGATAATGTTTACTTGTAGTATGTGATAAATACCTATTTAAGTAGTAGATATAACTCTGTTTAAGAATCACAGCAAGTGTATGAGTTAAGCCCTAAGAAATTACATGACAAAGCTATAAACCACAAGCTATGGTCATTGAACTTTTGATTTTGATAGAGTAAACATTTTGGTGAATTACTTGCACACCTTAATCATGACATCTATGGATACAACCCTTACATTGAGTTTAGATTTGGTCTTATTCAACAACATAACAATGGGTGAGTTAGTCACAATGGGTTACACATTAATCATTAATATATGCATGAATGGATGACATTTTTATGTTTTGATATTTTATTTTTGTGTAGATGGGACTGTGGAATGTATGTGATATCTTGGTTGCAAAGCTGAGAAAATATTCGAAAGCTCGAGTGGAATGGTTTTACTATGCCTAATGTGAGTATATTGGTACATTACTTGTTATAATTGCACTTTATTTGACTAGGAATGTGTTTTTAAAGGAAGACATGGATTAAAAGTGAGTTGATGTGGTCTGGTGGTTAGTACCCTATGAGAAGAATAAACATCGGGACATGGTCATGCATAGCATTGAAGGTTGGAAAGATATGAAGAAAAGGAGAAAGTAGTTGACGTTATATTTATTCTGTTCATATTGAAGGCTGGCATCATCTTTTGTGTTAATGTAAATGAAACTCAATTATTTATATACAACTTTGGTATACAAGTACTTGTTTTGCATATTACGCGTGGTCTGCAAACACTCTTCCCCTTATACACCACTTATTACTTACATGTGCAAACTCTTCCCCTACATGCAATTACTCTTACTTATGTGCAAAAACTCTTCCATGTATGTAAGATGTGACCTTATGTGTAACGATCTACCCCTATGTGTAAAACTTCTGTGTGCAAAAGATCTCCTACTTAGATTCAATTTGTATTACCAAGATCTCTCACCATGTGCGAAAACGCTTCCTCTACGTGCAAAAACTCTTCCCTATGTGCAAAAACTCTTCCATATGTGCAAGATGTGACCTTATGTGCAATGATCTACCCCTACATGTAAAACTTCTGTGTGCGAAAGATCTCCCACTTGGATTCAATTTTCATTCCAAAGATTTCCCACCACGTGCGAAAACTCTTCCTCTACGTGCGAAAACTCTTCCTTATGTGCAAAAGCTCTTCCATATATGCAAGATGTGACTTTATGTGCAACGATCTACCCCTACGTGCAAAACTTCTGTGTGTGAAAGATCTCCCACTTGGCTTCAATTTTCATTCCCAAGATCTCCCACCATGTGTGAAAACTCTTCCTCTACGTGCAAAAACTCTTCCCTATGTGCAAAAATTATTCCATATGTGCAAGATATCTTCCCTATGTGTAATGATCTACGTGCAAAATATCTTCCGTGGTTGCAAAATGTCTTCCACTCGGTTCCTTTTCAGTCTTCAGAGGTGTCATATAACCATGTGCGAGAACTCTTCCCCTACGTGCAAGAACTCTTCCTCTACGTGCAAAAACTCTTCCTTATGTGCAAAAACTCTTCCATGTGTGCAAAACCTCATCCATTTGTGCAACGATCTACCACTATGTGCAAAACATCTTCCGTGCTTGCAAAATGTCTTCCACTTGGGTTCCTTTTTAGTCTTCAGAGGTGTCATATAACCATGTGTGAGAACTCTTCCCCTACGTGCAAGAACTCTTACCTTATATGCAAGAACTCTTCCATGTGTGGAAGGATCTACCATTACGCGTAAAACATCTTCCATGGTTGCAAAATATCTTCCACTTGGGTTCCTTTTCAGTCTTCAGAGGTGTCATATAACCATGTGCGAAAACTCTTCCCCTATATGCAAGAACTCTTCCCTATGTACAAAAACCCTTCCATGTGTGCAATGATCTACCACTACGTGCAAAACATCTTCCGTGGTTGCAAAATGTCTTCCATTTGGGTTCTTTTTCAGTCTTCAGAGGTGTTATATAACCATGTGCAAAAACTCTTCCCCTACGTTGCATAACAATCACATATGCTACTTTGTAAACAACTTAACATTGGATATAAATCTATCTGCTACAAAGTAAATGGAACCTTGATGATTATGGAGAAAATCAGAAAACCTAATGAAGCCACAATTTTATTTATTTATTACTTCCTTACTTAGTAAAACAAAAATGAAAAAACCTAGCTTTGGAGGGAAAATGCAAATCATCATCTTCACCAAATACTGAACCATAATAAGACCTTTGTTAGATCCCAAGTTTTGATGATAACAAAAGTCAATTGTGTGCAAATCATAGTTTTATAAGTCTAAGGAATGATTACAAAGTTACCAAATGCATATGGCAAAGTTCTGTGAAGTCTGCTGTCAGATTTAACTGATGTACTCGAGCATGGAGCTCTTTTATGCTCGAGCAGATGCGAGTGATAGCCAGAAAGTGTTTGCCCGAGAGCATACTATTGTCATTTCTACTAATTCACTCGAGCACTAGAGACAATACTCGAGCAGAAGAGACTTTCTCACTCGAGCACATGCGAGTGAGGGACTGCGAGTGCTTGGCCGAGAGTAATTCCTGTCATCCTTATTGATGCACTCGAGCATTGTAATCAATACTCGAGCATTAAGTTGTTTGTACTCGAGCACTAGCGAGTGAGAGAGTGCAAGTGTTTGGCCGAGAGTCATAAAGGTCAGAGAAGCACAAGTATGCCCGAGTGAGGCTTCATATGCCCGAGTGACACATCAACACTCGCGAGTGAGAAATCTAACTCTCTTAAATTCTGATGCAAGTGCTGATCACAAGAGTATATTACATGAGAATATCCTTCTCACTCGAGTAGGAGTATGTGTACTCGAGTGAGGGCCCACATCACCTGCGAGTGCAAAATCTCACTCTTGCTAAAATGGTATGCGAGTGTTGTCCAGAAACAAGTCTCCTAGTGTAATATGCAAGGCCACTCGAGCAGAAGGAGTTGTGCTCGAGTGAGGCCCCACATCACTCGCGAGTGAGAAAATTGTCTCTCTGAAATCCTGAGCGAGTGCAAGAAGAAAACTGAAGAGCAAGTAGAAAAATGGTAAGTTCACTCGAGTGAGCTCATCCATGCTCGAGTGATACTTTGCCAGAAGACAAAATGCACCAGCTTTTACAACGTTCAATCCGAATATGGTTTAATGTTATTTATTTATCTTATCACCACTTATTATTATTATTTAACATCATTTTGAATGTATTATAAAAGTGATACAGGAGGATGAACGTTTGAAATAAACAGACGCGAAGGAAGTCAAACAACAGCAGACAACATCATGACAAGCATGTACCTACCGCATTCAATGTTTTCAAACGTGCGCATGCCTTTCCACAGTAACATGCCCCGCTCCACAATGATCGTTATTCAAATGGGCAAAACTGAACATCTATAAATACAGAGTTCCAGAGAGATCGAAAAAAACAACTAAGCACAAGAATTCACAAGCAAATACACGAGTCTCTGTTATTCATATGTTCTCTGTATTCATATTAATCTTCAGTGTTTATCATACTTGCTCTATAAGAGAGTCCATATACATTTCAAATTCTATTTTCATTTTATCTCAAGGTATTGGGACCTTGAGAGGGTAGATATCCTTACGAGAGAAGCAGTTGAGAGAATTCTTAGTTAAACCTTCCACTCATAAGACTTATAAGATACAAGCAGTAGAGAACGTTGCTACTCGTAAGACTTACAGTGGTGTAAGCAGGAGAGAACGTTGCTGCTCATAAGACTTGTATACGTAAGCAAGTGGGAAAGGTCATAGGTTGTTTTTCTGCACATAAGACTTGTCGTAAGGGGGAGAGAAATTTCTTAGTGTGAGAATATTTCTGCTCGTAGTCCGTTCGAGGACAATTGTTGTTTTGTGGTATTCTGAGAGCCCATTGAATCTTAGAAGAATAGTGAAAATCTCAATAGGTCTTGATCTCTGAGGACTGGACGTAGGCCTGGTTTTTAGGCCAAACCAATATAACTCTCTGTGTTTCAATCTCTCAACTCTACTCTGTCTACTACTATTTTCATATCACCACATCAAGCGAAAAATTTATCACATCACCTAATTCACCCCCTCTTGGGTGAAGCTTGCCTCTTTCAACCTTGACACAACTCACATCCCTAACATTTACTGATACATTGAACCTCCGGCAGCATCCATGGTGAACGACACCTAGAAGGAAGGATGTTTAGCTCTATGCAGGGAAGGAGAAAAAGGCTTCACTAATTCGTGTCATTCGCTTGCTCTGTTTATGAATTCGCTGGTTCTGTTCTCTATTAGTTCTGATGCATTTTCTCATTAAGGGCATTTGAGTCTTTTATTCCTACAAAAATAATGACAGTTCAAGTCATGTCTCTTTCAGCAAATATTAGGCTAATGAGGTCTTTTATGGCAATTTACCCTAAGTTTTTTTATGCCAAAATGTATATAAACTTTAAAAAATTAGGATAATTTTAACACAATCGTTAAGTAAGTGAAGTGAAGCATTTTGTGGGCCCCATGCAATGTACAGGCATCATTTTTGTAGGCCCCACACTACCCCCAACATCATTTCCTTCAAACTCATCAAAGGTCTGATTCTCATCGTATCCCTTATCGTCGTCCCCTTCATCCTCCTCCTCTTCACCTCCCTTCCCTCTACCAATCCACGCAGCTGCTTGGTCGCCGTTAATCTTCTTTTTCGTCACTGAACGATCCAATCAGGAGACGAGTATAGGTGTCGTGTGGCGAGGTATACTTGGTTTCGAAGTGGATCAGTGGAGGGGCTGCTTCCCCAAATAGCAGCTCCTGCGTAGTCTTCCTCAAATTTGGTGGATTTACTATATAGGTCTGCCATAGCCCACAAGACACAGCCACTTCGAGCTTCTAGTTTTGCAAGGCTCCGGTATAAAACACAAATTCACTTAGTGCCCGTTTGGTTCACGGAATCGGAAGGAATGTAATGTAATGTAATGCAATGTAATAAAATGTAATGCAATAATGATTACATGAATTCGTTTGGTTCATCATTAGGGAAAGATGATGCATAAGCATGAAAATGTTTGGTTGGATTACATTAAACAAGAGAATACATGATAATAACACATGAAAAGACAAAATTACCCCTGCCTACATATATATGTATAATGACTTGAAATTTTCTATTATTTTACAAGTATGTGTAATAACCCTATCCACACCTATAATAATCAATTAATAGACAAAATTACCCCTTGTCCATATGTATAACAACAATTTTATTAACTTAACAACTCGTATAAGTTGAATCTTCCTCATGTATATAATAATAAATTAAAGTATAATGCATGTTTATTAATTTTTGTGTGTGTATTATATAACAAGAAGTATAATTTCTATGTAAATCAAAACTGAGCCAATAAGCCAATATATAAATCCATGCATAAGAACCAATAAGCAGTGTTCTGTTTTTTTTTTCACCGAAGAGAATAGATAAGTAGGGTTTATTTGTGGGTAATATGGTCAATTTTATTTGTGGGTAATATGCATAAGAACCAATAAGCAGTGTTCTGTTTTTTTTTTTCACCGAAGAGAATAGATAAGTAGGGTTTATTTGTGGGTAATATGGTCAATTTTAAAAGTTATAATGGTAATATTGTCTTTTCCACTGGATTACAGGATGCCTGCATCCTCATTCATTAGCTCTAGCAGTATAATCCTGATTACATCAAATGATGTAATCAGGATTACAAATGTAATCCTCTTTACATCATAATAAGCCCAACCAAACATTGTAATCAGCCTATTAAAATAGGATTACATGTAATCCCCTCCCATGCAATTGAACCAAACGTGCCATTAGCTGGTTTAGCATTTCAAAGAAAGTAAGTAAGAAAAAAAAAATGAGTATTTGTTTATTCCTTGAAGAGCTAAAAAAATCCTTAGCGGTGGACCTTGTCTTGTCTGCCAATCCTAAGCCGTTACATAATAGTTGATTAAAAAAAGGCGTTAAATAATATAATAACAATAAAAAATAAAAGGAGAAATATACTCAAATTCCAAAAAAAAGGAAAATAAAGAAATGGCCATTTTAAATTGTAAAATAAAAAAATAGTCTCATGATGTTGTCAATACAGACACATAAAGTTGTCAATGACCTACTTTAGGAGCTGTTAATGAAACCATTTTTTTCATTTTATAATTTCAAGAGACAATTTCCTTATTTTCCTTCTTCCTTGAAACCTGAGTGTAATTCTCCCAAAAATAAATTCAAAGCTAAAAATTATAGTTTTTTAGTATTAAGTTAAGAAAACAATTTAAATCAAATATGAGATTTTCTTTCCCATCATTTCAACAAAATTGCTCTAAAACCTTTGAGTGATATTTTTAAAATAAAAAAAAAAACTAGTTGTGGGTACTCATCGTTACAAAAGAACGATCAATACCAATACCAACATCAAACTCAGTACCAACTCCTCCAATGCCTCGTATTACACAGGGCCTTTGAGTTTCAATAAACTAGCATAACCTTCACTTTTACTCTTTTGCAAATTTGTCTCCAGCTAGTGATGGAAAACCAAACCAACTCAACTGCAATTAATAATTGAGCATTGTTTCCTTGTTGCTCTACATCTGTATTCTATCATTAGAGTGTCTTCTTTTTTTTTCAAATACCTGAGTCAAAACTCAAAAGAAGGTTATCAAGTATGTGGAGGTATAAATATACAGTTTATTGTTATTAATGTTTTTGGCTTTTGGATTAGATTCGTTTGATTTTCAAAAGTAACTAGTATCAAAATTTACTTATGCTCCAGTGATTTGGAATCTCCGTCTTGTTTTTGCGCCTCTAATCTCTCATCTCTCTATTTCTTGGAATTGCCTTTTCTTTTGTTTCGGCAATTCTTTGAATTGTGTCCTACAAAAAAAAAAGATTAAAAGATAAAAACATCCATAAACTTTTCTCATAAAGTACATTTGGCAATATAAAGTTTTTTTACTGTAAAACTACATATGAACTTTATTAAAGCCAGTAAAAATATCATATCCGTTAAATACATCAAGTGGACGTCACTTTCCTTATTGTGGGTCCCACTAATATCCAGTTGGCAAATACTTTGGGTTTTATCTCTCACCTCAGTCAAGCCCCCAAACCGGACACGGATTCCCTCATTTTCTTTTTCCGTCTCCTGCCATCTGTTGTCTCTTTTATTTTTTTATCTTTTCTTTCTTTCTCCACTTTTCACTATCCAAGCCTTTAAACTAGTAATTTCAGTCTCACTCTCTCCCTCCTGAACGTTTCATTTATACTTAGGGGTCCAAAAAAAACTTTAAAAAAAAGAAAGTAAAGGATAATTACAAAAAGTTTTTTCTCAGATATAAGTATTAGTTATATGTTCATAATTTGTTAATTATGACTAAAAATAAATATAGATTATCATGATAATAATAAAGAATTTTTTTAAAAAAATCATTTTTTGTTTTTGTTTTTTCTGAAAACTTGTGTATTTTCTTTAATATCCTAATCATATTTTTTATATTTTCATTATTTTGATATACTCTCTTCAGTCCTTAATACATGACATATTTATTTAATTTGATTAAATTAAAAAATTTAATTAATATGACATATTTTTTCTAAAATTTCCTAATTATCTTCCTTAATTCCCACTATATCTCTCTTATTTGATTATTATTGAGGGCCATCAATAGGTGTAAATTAGAAAAAAAAATTGATCAATATAAAAAATATGACTAAGGTATTAAAGAAAATACATAAGTTTTCAGAAAAAACAAAAACAAAAAAGGATTTTGTTTTAAAAAAATCCTTTATTATTAACGTGATAATCTATATTTATTTTTAGTCATAACTAACAAATTTTAAACATATAAACCATTGAAAGAAAAACCGGACCGGACCGACCGGTCGGACCGGAAAACCGGAAAACCGGTCCCAGGGCCGGTCCGGTCAGCTATCTGTGAGGGGAGGGGGATCAACCCGGCCGGTTCACATGCGACTCGGCCAAACCGCAGAGTCAGGCAGTTTGACCGAGTCACTTAAAAAAATCGAATTTTGTCCTAAAACGTCACCGTTTTGGGACATTGAAAAAAAAATGCAGAGATCTCAGAACTAAAGCAGAGAGCCGCGCGAGACAGATCACAAAACTAAGGATTCAGAATCAGATCCCCTTCCCTCTCGAGTCCCGACCTTGTGCCCTAGCTCCAATCGGCGGTGGCTGCTTGAACGGCGAGTGACGACGGCGAGCGGCAAGGAGCAAGCGGTGACGGTGAGCTACGGTGACTGTGAGCTCCGGCGACGGCGACTAAAGGAATTTTGAATATTTTCGTTTTCAGATTTTCAAATGTTTCATGGAACAACATGAGGTTTCTCCTGTTGCTTTCTTCTTGTATGTTGTCATTGCTGTGAGTTACCATTGTTTTACTTTCTGTGAGTTGCCATGACTTGATTTTGTGTTGGGGAATAGATGAATGAAGCTTGCATTTGGTTGATTTTGTGTTGGGCAATAGATGAATGAAGCTTGCATTTGGTTGAGTCTCTAGGTTGAGTAGGTTTTTTATTTGATCTCTCACTTTCTATGCTGCTGTATTTGTTTTCGTTCTTTTTTTAGTTTCAAGGTAAGTGCTCAAACCTCATATAATTTGATGCTAAAAAAGGATGCAGGACTAGTATATGAAGAGTAAGTTCATGATTATGAGGTGTGATTAGTAACATTTAGGTTTGGACAGATGGATGGCACAAGCAATTTCATTTCTGTATATAACGAAGTACCCATTTTGGTTTTTGAGACATTATTGTTGAACTTGGAAATATAGTCTATTGGTGATGAGAATTAGTACTCCAATGTGTTTGCGAGTTATTCCCTTTAAAGCTGAATTCCAAGTATTTTTTTTTCTTTTTTTGAAAAGAAAAACATGGTTCTGCTTTACATGAAGAGTATATGTTTGAAAGTGAACTTGTTTGTCAAGTGACTTCTTTTTAATTTAAATGGATGGAACTTCTGCTAAAGGTAAATTTCATGTTTGATGGAATATTGAGAGTTGAAAACTTTGGAAGGGAGGATGGGTTTAGGATTAGAATTATGGATTGCTTTATTGAGGTTCTTAAAAAGCTTCAAGTTTAGGGAAACAGTAAACATTGTGTAGAATGTAGATAGAAAATCGATAATAGCATTGTGTAGAATTATGGATTTGCTTTGCTTATAACCAATGTTGTTAATATCTGATTATGAATTCCATGAATAATAGCATTATTGCAAGGATGGATATATCAAGTTCAGAAAATGAGAATGTCACTCCTACTCCTAATACCAAGCCTTACACTTCTAATACCGAGCCTCATACTTCCAATTCGAACACGAATCTTACTCCTACTCCCAGTACCATAATTCGTGGTAAAACTGATCCAGCATGGGCACATGTTGCCTTCAAAAAGAGGGGACACAGAATGTATACACATGTCTCTTTTGTGGTAATAGCTATAGAGGAGGAGGCATAAATAGGATGAAGCAACATCTTGCTAGTGTGTCTGGACAAATTGCTTCTTACAAAAAGGTTACTTCTGATATGCGTTATAGGATTGCAGAGTCTTTGAAAGAAGGTTCCAAGAAAAAGTCAATTGAAGTTGAAGATATAAGAGAAGAGGAAGTTGAAGTAGAGGAGGTTGATAGTGGAGCTAAGAAGAGGAAAGCTGGGACAATAGATAAATATTTCGCTCCTAGGATAACTCCTGGAGCTCAGCCAACCATCAAGAATGCCTTAGCATCAAAAGAAGGACAACACAATGTGAAAATGCTTCTTGCTGAATGGGCTATAGTCAACTGCATTCCATTTAGAGCATTGGAGTGCCCTTTATTTCAAAGAGCTGTGGATGGAATGTGCTCTATAGGGCATGGGTTTAAAGCTCCTAGTGCTTATGATTTCAAAACCAACTTGTTGAGAGAATGGAAAAAGGAATGCCAGTTGCTCATTGACAATCATAGAGCTAAATGGAAGAATAATGGCTGCATACTTATGGCAGATGGGTGGACTGATATGAGACAACGAACTTTGATAAACTTCTTAGTTTATTCTACCCACGGAATGGTGTTTGTTAAGTCTGTTGATGCATCAGACCTAGTCAAAGATGCTAAAACTTTGTTCTCGTTGTTTTTTGAAGTGATTGAGTGGGTTGGTTCGAAGAATATTGTCCATGTGGTCACTAACAATGCTGCCAACTATGTGGCATGTGGAAAGTTAATCAAGGAGAAATATAAAAATATGTATTGGACTCCTTGTGCTGCTCATTGTTTAAATCTTGTATTGAAAGACATTTCAAGCATGCCTCATGTGTCAGACATTGCAACAAAGGCATCAAAGATAACAGTATTTGCTTATAATCACATGGTATTCTTGTCTTGGTTGAGGAAAAGGCCAGGTTAGAAAGAAATTGTGCATCCTGGTGCTACAAGGTTTGCCACTACCTTTATTACATTGCATAGCATATATATATGCACAAGCATGACTTGCAAGCCCTTGTCGTTGATAAACATTTTGTGGACTATAAGCTATCTAAGACTACTCTAGGAAAAAATTTTAGTGCGATCATATTAGATAGCCGGTTTTGGAACGAATGCTTTCAAATTGTGAAGATTGTAACTCCTCTAAAAAAATTGTTGACTCAGATGAGAAGCCTTCACTTCCATATGTTTATGAAGGCATGCAAAGGGCAAAAAGTGGAATTAAGGAGATGTTCAAGAGGAATAAAGATCACTACAAGCCCTACACAAGTATCATTCAAGCGAGATGGGATAAACATTTGAAGACCAATCTCCATGCAGCTGCCTATTTATTGAACCCGGCATTCATATATGGTTCAAACTTTGTTCACAAGGGAGGGTTAGTGCAAGCTCTGATTGACGTTGTGGAGACTAATTCAGATGAAAATGTTGATTGCTACAAGATAATGAAGCAAGTGACATTAAATCTTGATGGCAATGAATCTTTCAGCAGAGAGACATGTAAAAAGGGAGCTGAAAAACTTGATCATTGTAAGTAACTAAGTATTCATCTTTTTTATTTTAATGTTTAATCAACAACATATTAATTGATTGCAACTAATATTATGTACATTGTAGATGAATGGTGGATGTACTATGGCTGTTCAGTTCCAGGATTGCAACGTGTTGCAACACGTATTCTTAGGCAAACATATGCTTCTTCTGGTTGCGAGAGAAACTGGAGCTTATTTGAGCGCATCCATACAAAAAGGAGAATAGATTGCAGCATCAAAGGCTGAATGATTTGGTTTACACTAATTATAACTTGTGATTAAAGCATAGGTAACTTTAGATATTATGAGAAATATTTTTAATTAACATGGATCAAGTTTTAAATTTTGACTGAAATCATTTGTCATTGGGAAATTGAAGGAGTGCATTGAAAAAAAAAACAAGACAAGTTATGATCCTATTGACTTTGAGTCGATTGATGAGGTGGATTTTTGGATGATTGAAGAAGATCCCATTCCAGATTTCAATGATGAAAATGCAGAAAATCTTGAAAGTGCTCTTAATAATGAAGAAATTGCACTTTCATCAGCTCTGGATAGGATTAATGAAGGTTTATATAATTATATGTCCTATTAATATCCTGTTACTATTAATTATCCATCCATATTATTATTTGTTATACATAACCATTGATATTAATTATTGTTGTGCATATGCATAGGCGACGAAGATAGGGACATTCTTGATCCCCCGGCTTTGAATGATGATATCACTACTTCTTTGTATTTCCCTAATCCAACACCTATTGACTCACCTCCAATAGATCAGCTTGATGAGTTGTAGAGTTTGTTGAATGATGATTTACTCATTTGGCTATGGTTGATGAATGATGTTATTGGCTATCTTTTTTACTATTTTGATGTTATTGGCTATGTTTGATGAATGATTATTGATATTGTTATGTTTTGACTATGTTTTCATGTTAGTTATGGGTTTGCTTTGAAGAATTAATTAGGTATTTTAGCTATTTTGATGTTAGTGATAACTTATGAGTTATGAATGTTCATTATTTTGTTATTGTCAATTAAATTGTAATATTTTAATATGACTGGTTCAATCACCGGTTCGCTCACCGGTCTGACCCCGGTTGACCCAATGACCCTTGAACCTGTGCCGCGACCGGTTCATTGACCGGTCCGGTTTTTCGTTCCTTGATATAAACTAATACTTATATCTGAGAAAAAAAATTTGTAATTATCTTTTACTTTCTTTTTTTTTAAAGGTTTTTTTTTTTGGGACCCCAGGAGTATAAATGAAACGTTTATGAGGGAGAGAGTGAAACTGAAATTACTAGTTTAAAGGCTTGGACAGTGAAGAGCTGAGAAAGAAAGAAAAGAAAAAAAAGAAAAAAAAGAAAAAAAAAAGAGGCAGCGGGTGGTAACGGAGGAAAGAAGAAAAGGAGGGAATCCGTGCCTCCCCCCCAACCCCCACCCTTCCTCTCTCTTCTCTTTCTTCTCTCTTGCCATCTCCATCAAGCTCAAGCCATTTCATAATGCTTGGTTAATCTACCTTCAACATACCTAATGCTTGGTTAATGTACCTTCAACATTCTGGAATGGATGATTTCGATGGTCCTTGGTTGATTTCCCAAATCCACATCCAAGTGCCAAACACAGGCGTGCTCACAAGAGGATCTGTGGAACCATTGAAGGTTACAAACTGATCGACTCAGTGTGTGTTTGGTATTGTTTATTTGGGTTAATAAGTACTTATTACGTAAATCGAGATAAAACTTATCTCATATATTTACCTCATATATCGTAAATCACGATTAATAAATATTTATTATCTAAAAATAAGTTATCACAAACAAACACTGAAGGGTATCCCATTCCAACGCATCACCTGGGGACTAGGAAGGTGTGAGAATCTCACATTTTTACTTTGCCCAGGATGCCAGGTAAGTCCAGTCAACACCACATAGTACTTGTTATATGAACTGAATCACAGACTCGGTAAAATTATAAGAAATAAATAAATAATTTTCCCCATATGTATCATCATTGCACTTCTGTTGGTGGTAGTAGAAAGTGTCCAACAGGTTATGTTAGACTGGAAGTAGATGGTTCAGTCTTGGAGACAGGTCAGAGCGGGTACGAGGGTGCTATTATTGATGCGGACGGTGGATGGGTCTGTGGGTACAGTTCCAAGCTTGTTTCGGTTCCTCCAACAATTGCAGAGGTTATTGGAATTATTCAAGGCCTTCAAGTTTGTTGGAGCAAGGGTTTCAGAAAGGTTCTGGTACTCACGGATTCTATTGAGGCTATTAACATGATATCGCGAGGGTGTGGTACGGATCATCTTTTTGTGGACGTGGTAGTAGATGCTAGAGTTTGGCTATGTAAGGATTGGCATGTACTTATTAACCATTCTCCGAGGGAGGATAACTTATTGGCTGACCATTTAGCAAAACTTTCCCATAGTTTAGTAGAGAATTTTGTGCTTCTTGATCAGCCACCACCTTCTAATTTGGGAGTTGGTGGTGGGTGATGAGGAAGTGAGATAGATGTTTGTTTTAGGTGATTTGTATGTGTGGATATTTATTATCTAATTGAATTCCAGTTTTATTAAAAAAAAAAAAAGTGTAAACCAATGCAATTTTTTACTAGTTCCAAAATTAGATACTCTCTCCAATTTTAATTATAAGATAAAATTGATTTTTAAAAAAAAAATTAAAGAAATTAATTAAATTACTTTAGAGTATTTATATTTATATTTCTTTTCTTCAAACTAATTAGTTTGACTAATAAATTAATATATAATCTAATGATACATAACATATGATATGATTAAGTAATTTATTTAGCTTCCTTAATTTATCCAAAAAAAGTCAACTTTATTTTATAATTAGGACAAGAGGTAGTATTTCTTTATAGTGAGATGGATGGATAATAATTGAAAAAGAAAAATTTTAAAAAATTGTTTTTGTTTTTCCAGTATTTAAACTGAAATGTGAAAAACATTTGTTTTTGAAAGATGCTTTTTGAAGTATTTTTTATAAAAAAACATTTTTTCTTTTGCAATTGAATTGGGTTATTTCACTCTAACACCATTAAAAGACTTTTGTCAGATCTATTTTTTACTTTCGGAATTTTATCTCCTATGTTAATATATTTTCTTAAACATAAAACAGTGCTATCCTTTTTTTAGTTAAGCCTACTAAAATCTATAGCAAACACTGATTAGTCCAATTTTAATTTATTTACCAGTTCAAAAAATTTTGATTTATTTCTAAAATAAATCTTCAATCAAAATGACAGCCCCAGTTAAAAAAAAACTTTAATTATTAATTAATAAACTAGAGGCCATGTGGCTCGTGTGACCTGTATTTGTCTGGCGACATTTTCATGGAGATTACAAGAACACAGCTTAATTAGAATTAATTTTAATATATATTATTTTATGGTTAAGCTCCAACGCATGCGGGAATCTCAGAGCCGGGATATCAAATATCTATGCGGAATGATAGGTCAACGAAATACAACTATAGTTGGTAAGCACGTTTTTTCAATTAAAGGCAGTGTAAAATGCACAGAAACTAGCTATTTGGAACATTGATGGTAGAAGTGATTTTTTTGTAATATGAATTTTGTAAATTTAAGATTAAGTAAAAGTCAGATTATGTAATGTGATTTATGTTTGGATTAGTGGTAGCATAAGTGATTTTTCTGAAAATGAAATTTGTTTGAATGATTATTTTGAAAAGTAAGTTTAGATGAAAAATAATTGAAAATGACGTGAATCTTATTAAATAATGCATATATATTATATGTGTGTCTATTGTGAAAAATACAGAAATTTGTTTGGATGGTTGATGGAAAAAACAAGTTTAAAGGTAAAAGACTGAAAACTACATAAATTTTATAAATAAAAATAGGTAATGTATTATTTAGAAAAATTTAACAATACTGAAATACTTAAATTTCTTAGGAAAATTGGGAAAAAATCCACTGAAAATTTAATTGGTGAGAATAACCTAAATTAGAATATTGTCATGATTTTTATATAAAAAAATTATTAAGTAATTCTCACAAATTAAATTTCTCATGGACCTAAATTAGAGTACTGAAATGATTATTAACTCTTAAGTGAATTTATATTTAGGACAAAAAAGTTCATCTATAAGGATTTATAATTAATAAGGACTATAATAGTATTTCAATTAAAAATGGTGGGACCCAACATTTTCTTTCATAAGGTACTTTTATCTCTCTGTGATGGAAAAGCCACAAGCAAGAAATTTTGGATTATGGCTTAGGCTGTTTTTTTTTCTTCTCAAAAATTCAATTGAAAAAAAGTCATTCCAAACATATTTCAAGAGAAGTTCTACAATTATGATTTACAGTATATTAGATAAGTATGTGAGAGGAGTTTTATCTCAATTTACATGAATAAGCACTTTTGAGGGTTTCAAAAACGATCCCAAACAATAATCAACCATAAGTATATTTGGGCATCAAAAAGCTAATTTTGGCGCACCCTGTATAAGATTAAAATCTTCAAAGAAAATGACTCTACATCTGTAAGGAGAATATCCATAATAATAGTTTCAGCATCTAATGAATAACCTTGACAAGCCCAAAAAAAGAAAAAAGAAAAAAATAAGTGCAACAATTAGCTTCTCTTAACATAAGGCCAAACGTGACAGTCTTATCACTGAGAGGATAATTGTACGTTTGATTGTTATTGATAGACTATTAGATTTTGGAGTGAACCATGGTTTTGGGTTAAGAATTCTCCCCAACTTATACCAAAATCATAGTTTTGAGAGTTAAAATTTTTCTTTGTTTTAGTGTTGGGTTATGGGTTCCCTTCCTTTACAGATAAAGATCCAATGTTTAAGGTCCATTTATGTCTCACTTATTTAAAGGGATAATTAGAAGAAAAACACAGCCATTTAAGAGAAAAGTAGAGAATCACAAGGCCTAAGACAATTGATATTTAACTGTGTTCTTTAAAGCCCCTTCAAAAAATCTACAATGTGAGGAGATTAGTCACCATTATCAGCGGTGGATACCTTAGGCCTTCCAAAAAAAAAGAGAGAAAAGAAGAGAGAATGCTTTTTAATTTATGTCACATATTTGTTTATTTGTCTTTCTCATAAATTCTTGCAAGTGGTAAGAAAATTTAACATATACTTTGCTCTTTCTAATAATGAGTGTTTGGCTATTTAGTTTTTAAAACCTTGATTTGGGCCAGAATCTTAATATTTGTTTGGAGTCTTTTATTATAAATATGTTCACCCAAAATCAAAATAAAACAACACATACATATTTATTCCCTGCATCATAAATCATCATTGAAAGATTCCAACTTCTAATCGCCATTCAAAGGAGGCGTTTTTTAGTTTTGAAAGCTTGACCAAATAAGCACGGATCTGCAAGGCGGCTTTGACTTTATAATCACGTCTCATCTACCCCCTGTCGACCTCCATGGAAAAGTCCCTTTGGCTCACTTTTGACCAAACACGCCCACCTTCTTGGGGCGTTTCTTTTTTGAAGAATAAATTTTCTTAATAGAATTTGTTGAAGAGTAATCAAATTCTAGAGAAAACAAATCATAGAATTTTTGCTCAAAACAGTACAGTCCAATAAATTAATTTAAAATGGGAGAATTATAATGAGGTCCCAAGGAAGGAAAAAAATGAAAAAATAGTCCCTGTAGATTGCAAAATGAAAAAATGGTCCCATTAACAACTCCAGGAGCCTGTATTGATAACTCGTTAACAACTCCATGAGCCTGTATTAACAACTTCATAGGACCATTTTTTCATTTTACAATCTATTGAGACTATTTTTTCATTTCTCTTCTTCCATGGGACCTTAGTGTAATTCTCCCATTTAAAATCTCCCCTTTCGTATCCCATTCCCCTTCTTCTAGGGAAAAAACATCATACGGCATCCACTTTCGGGAAGCTTTCCAAACAATGCAAATGGTCAATTATTTATGATTTAGTTTTTTATTTTTATTTTTTATGCATATGGAGTTTGCAAATTTTGTACACCCAAAGCCCATACTCTTATTTAGGTTTTTTCCATCAATAAACTTTTTAATGAGGGATTTTCCCTGTTTTTTTTTTTTTTTACCCATTCTTCCTATCAGCCATATTAAGCCTTCGACATAATTTCTTTAAAGAAATTATAACGCTCATAATAATGTTAAACTTTGAATACATTAATGTTAGACATTGTTTAACAGGCTCGAATTTGAAAAGAAAAACTTTAAACTTAACTCTAATAAATCCGAAAAAATGAACTTGAATTATCCCATAAAGTGATAAAACTACTTTTTTATGCATCATTATAATTGTAATTGTAATTTTAGCCCCCAAGCAATAAAAATGAAAAATGATGGAAAAAACTTTAAAATTGTAAAATCTCAAATTAAATTTGTTGCAAAGAATTAATAAGGTAATAAGAAGAATTGATAAATAATTTATAAATTATTTTATAAAAAAATACTGATTTTAAGATTTTACAACCTAAAAATTTTTTTACCGTAATTTTGGCATTTTGCTCAATAAAAATCTAAACGGACTTGAATAAAAAAATAAAAATCTAAACGGACCGCAAAGAGAGATAAATAAAAATTAAATAACGAAATGGAAACGCAACTTCGAATCCAACGAATAATAGAAAGGTGCCGTACCGACCATGGATGGGCCCCACAGAGGATTATGCGGTGCGATTGACGCAGCAAGCACATGCCAGCCGAGCCCGCCCACTCTCCTCATTTTGCCAATAAAAGCCTAATTTGCTCAATTCAAAGCTCGCCTCCCTCCTCCATACCTGATACCCTTCTTCGCCTCCCTTTTCTCTCCCAGGATCTCGCTCATCCATCAATTTACTTCGTTTCGTTTTTTACACTCTCACAGGTATACATAACTCAGTCTCTCTCAATTCTCACCCCTTTTTCCAGATATGCGATATAACTCGCACCATCGTTACAGATCTGTTGCGACCATCTTGTGCATGTCTATTATTAAATAGATGGTAGATAATAACGCTTGAAGAAATTTATTTGTTATCTGTTTTCATGATTCCTCTATCTGACCCTGTCACTTACTTCATTTTCTGCAGTATGCAATATGCCTAGTGTATTATTCTTGTATTGGGATATGTAGACATAATAGCCTTCAATACAGGCTCCTTCCTGTTTATGAATTATTGAGTTGTTTCCTGACATCTTTATTATCAATGACCTCAATAAGCATCCATGTAGTGTGCGAGTATTTCTATAGATTATACTCTATTATTGAAGTTGCTATGTCTTGCTTGTTTTGAATATCCTCTTGCCTCATCATTTTTCTAATTCCATCACACATTTTTACCCTTTGGTTGATTGAATCTATACAGTTCAGTTGTATTCCTCCTGAGTTCCCAGGAACTAACCTAGAAGTTATGACATTACATTATGTGCATGTCTGTGTATTTGTTTTAAGGTTTTTTTTGGTATCCAATTGCCTCTATCTTAATGTGTGCTTGGAGAATGCTGACTCTTGGATTTTTCAGATTGTTTGTCATTTTTTTAGTTGCTGTGAATATTTGAATGGATCACCATTCAAAGCATCTTTTGAGAAAATTAGCTGTTGTCTGCATTCTTTGTGGGAACCTACCCTGAATGAATCTTACAACCATACACTATTGTATTAACTTTTGAAATTGGCTTCTTGAATTCATCAGGGAAGCCACCATGGTTGATCAGGTTCACCACCCCACAGTTGTTGAGAAGGTTGCAAGCCAGCTCCATCTCCGTCATGGTCTCTCACCTAACATGCAGAGTTACGATGGCAGTTTCCAGGGACCCTCTGTTTACCAGAGGCGCTCATTTGGAAACTACTCCAATGCTGCATTGCAGTATCCCGTGATTCCAGCATGCAAAACTGCTACTGATCTCTCTTCTGTTGCAACAACTGCCTCCCCTATCTTTGTTGCAGCTCCAGCAGAGAAAGGCAGCTTTCTTGTTGACTTTCTCATGGGTGGTGTTTCAGGAGCTGTATCCAAAACTGCCGCTGCCCCCATTGAGCGTGCTAAGCTTTTGATCCAGAACCAGGATGAGATGATCAAATCCGGGAGGCTTTCTGAGCCCTACAAGGGCATTGGTGATTGCTTTAAGAGAACAATCAAGGATGAAGGTGTGGTTTCCTTGTGGAGAAGTAACACTGTCAATGTCATCCGTTATTTCCCCACTCAGGTTAGTCTCTACCAGTATTAGCCTTTGATATTTTCTCCCAGTTCATTTTGCTTTAGTGAGTGGTGCTAATACTGCTACTGAACCAAAATTGCAGGCTTTCAACTTTGCCTTCAAGGATTATTTCAAGAGGCTCTTCAACTTCAAGAAGGACAAGGATGGCTACTGGAAATGGTTCGCTGGAAACTTGGCCTCTGGTGGTGCTGCTGGTGCTTCATCTCTTCTGTTTGTTTACTCCCTTGACTACGCTCGTACCCGTCTGGCCAATGATGCAAAGGCTTCAAAGAAGGGAGGAGAGAGGCAGTTTAATGGACTTGTTGATGTCTACAGGAAGACCTTGGCATCTGATGGTGTTGCTGGACTTTACCGTGGTTTCAACATCTCGTGTGTTGGAATCATAGTGTACCGTGGTCTCTACTTTGGAATGTATGATTCTCTGAAGCCTGTTCTCCTCACCGGAAAGTTGCAGGTTAGTTCTCAACCTTTCTTCTTGCATTACTTTGTTGATTTATCTAAAGTTTCGTTGTGCTCAAGTAACTCAAAAGCTCACTTTAATTCTGGTAGTTTGACAAGCTTCCATGACTATTAAAATCTTACTTGATCTTTCTCTCTTAGACTCAATAACCTAAACTAATCTGATCATGCACTGAAACCTTTGGTCTATCTCTTTTGATGATGATTGCAGGATAGTTTCTTTGCTAGCTTTGCCCTTGGATGGCTCATCACCAATGGTGCAGGTCTGGCATCATACCCAATTGATACAGTCAGAAGAAGAATGATGATGACCTCCGGAGAGGCTGTGAAGTACAAGAGCTCCATGGATGCATTCTCTCAAATCCTCAAGAATGAGGGTGCCAAGTCACTGTTCAAGGGAGCCGGTGCCAACATCCTCCGTGCCGTTGCCGGTGCTGGTGTGCTCGCCGGGTATGATAAGTTGCAGGTCATAGTTTTCGGAAAGAAGTATGGTTCTGGTGGTGCTTAAGTTCTCTTCAAGTTTCAGTTAGGCTATTTAGTTTTAGATGGTGATGAAAATGGTTGAGCTCTCAGAGAATTGTTGACTAATTGCTACTCCCTCCGGTCCTAAATATAGGATAAAGTTTATAGTGCCAAGCAATTAATACTTGGAAAAAGAAACTAATGAGCAACGTTTTTAAAGCCGGACCGTCGACCGGAGGTAGCAACGGCTTGGCTTTATGGAAGAGGCCGTTTTGATAGTCAAGCTGGATTTGACTGGAAAAAAGCCGTTATCAGGCGGGGAACCACACTTCAACCGGAAACCGGAACGGTTTTTTGTTACCGGACAGCTTATTGCCAACATTTACATCAAGGATAAAAATGAGGAAGCCAAAGATATGAAGAAGAATAAAAAATATGAAATAGCATTTCTCATAATATAATCTATTTAGCGGAGTGTTTTTAGGTTTTTCCTAACATTCATCATGAATATGAGCTCCTTCATATCTTGTTTTGACTTCTGAAGTTGGAACTCATCTTCACCGGAAAACGCAGATCTGGTTCGAGGGAGAGGATGTGGTTGAAGAGGGAGAATTAGTTGTGTTGTATGATATTTTCGATTCCCCATATTACTTTTCTTTTCTTATGCAGCTAGCAAGTTTTGTCTTTTAGTGGAATACATTAATTTGTCCAACTGTTAAACCCATTATATGGCCGGGTCAAAGAAAAAAACCATTATATGAATAAAAGGGTTGTGTGGCTGTGTCATAAGAAAGGAATAAAGCTTCTATAGATTACTTGATTCTCTCTCATCACGCGGGTTTGAAAAAAATTCACACTGAACCTTTTTTTTAATAGCTTTTATGACTTACGAAGTAAATGTGTGAGAGGAGTTTTATCTCAGGTTGCGTAAATCATGGTTTGGGATGTTGTCAAACACATACTAAAACTTGTAGAAGTCTTTTCAACTTTTATTTTGATTTTAGTTTTTGTTGTCAGGTTTTAAATTTTATTAGTGTATGTTTTACCAGTTTTGTTTAGCTGTATATATAGGATTTTATTGGCCGGCAAAATATCCGTGTCAGCCTTACATTTGTTTAAAAATATGATGATATTTTTTGTCCAAATATTTTTTAAGAAACTCATGTTTGGATCAATTAAGAGCTATCAAATATCAATGTTTAACAAGGCATGAAATCATTATTATTTATGTTTTTTGTTAGGATAATGGTTACTAAATACCAATGTTTAACAAGGTATGAAATTACTACTGTATTATTTATGTTTTTTGTTAGATATAAGGCTCAAATCGAAACCAACTTGAACCAGAGCATGCAACCTTGAATCTAAAACCACCGAGGAGATGTTGGGATGAATAATCAACACAGACAAGTGAACCAAACTGTGAAGCCAATAGAGAAGCCACCTCCTTGGTATAAAATTCTATAGGCAGATTAAGAACTTGAACCCATACTGAAAAACAGTCAGAAGAAAACTGAGCGATCGATACTTCCGGTGACCAAGGATAAACCGCTATAGATAAGCCTTGTAAAATCCAGAAACCAGGATCTAAAATGAACGTACAATCCTCAACTTGAGCAAAGAACAGAACAAATTGATTACCATGATGCTGCATAATAGATACCCGACCATGCAAATTCCAGTGAATCGTTACCAAAGCTTTAAGCTTTTTAACATGCGCCAGACTAGGATAGAAGATCTTAGCAAACATTTAATGAGAGTGAGTGAGACATTTCTTCTTATTTTGCGCGCCTATATATATATATATATATATATGAGAAAATTAATTATTTAGTCCTTATAGTTTGACCAAGTTTATGACTTGGTCCTTATAGTTTAACTCATCGCGACTCAATCCTTATAATTTTCTAATATTTATAAAAAATATGAGTCTCTTGTCATACACGATCAAAACAAAATAAGTTGTTTTTCTAAATTAAGAAGTTTATATTTTTTAAAATTATAAAATTTGAATTTCTTTATATGACTCATCTATTATATAAGATTAAAATAAGATGAGTTGTTGTATTTTAATTAGTTAGAGTATAGGTGAGGTGCTTCTTGAAGAGTATGTAAGCATTTTTCTAACTAAAAATTAGGGGTGAGCATGGTGCCCAGTGGCCCGGTGCACCCACCCTAACCCTACAAAAAATTGTCCGTCCCAACCCTAAAAATGTGGCCCGAAAAAATTTTGGGCAGCTTTGAGTTGGCTAATAACCCGGTAGGGTAGGGTAGGGCATCGAGCAAGAGGTGTTACCCTGCCCATTTGGCTCTACCTAAAAATTATTTTCATTTATTTAAAATATAAAATTTCATATCAATTAAATATTATTTCATATATATATTTTTATTTAAAATAGATATCGCCTATTGTATAATACTCTTCTGATCCTCTCTTTTTTTGTCTTAGCTTCTAAACACTGTTTACAAGTAGATTTCTTCCTTTCTTCTTTACTTTGTGATGTATTAAGTTATAGTTGCTTTTTATTTTTTTTCCAGATGCTTCATCATTTAATCAACTTTTGGAACATTGAATTGATGCAAACTATTTTGACTTCATGGCTTTAATTACAATCGTTTTGTTTCCTTATTTATAATAACTTATGGATGTTTTGTTTAATTTTTAAAGTATGGATATTTATTAAGACATATAATATTTTTTTTAAAAATTTTAAGACTCAAGTTATAGACTTATTTTAAAATATCTCAAGATGTGGAATCATCGAATGTATTTAAAGTTTATATTACTTAGGGCGAAGTTAAGATATCTGATATTGGTAGCTATATGAATGTTTATAAAATTTACACAGAATTATTTTTTTCAGATGTGGATAAGACAAGACGTTATCACTTAGGCAGGGAAGCCTACCCTGCCTAGCCCACCCTTACCCAATCCAAAACGATTATGGCTTTTAACGGATAAGGTCAGATATCAGACTACAAAATATAACCCGTTCATCCTTCTGACAGAGCATCAGACAGGGATCTCACCCTACCCAGCCTTATCCATACTTATCCATACTAAAAATGTGAGATTCTGATCACTCCTCACTCCTCTCTCTCTCTCTCTTTACCGTACTGCTTTCTTCTTCCTCCGCCTCTGCGCTTTTTTTCCCTCTTCTCAGCCACACTCTTCCGGCAGCTGCAGCTGCAGTAATACCCCGGTGAACCCAACAGAGCATGTTTTACTGTCAATTTCTGCAACTAAGTTTCATTCTCCAAGAGTCCAAGTATGCCTTCTCAATTGCCATGGCTATTATATTGTTTGAAGAATATGACTTTATTTCAACACCTGTGGAGCAGAACGGATTGTGTGTGTTTAATTAACAAGATTATTCTACCTTTATATTACCACTTTTACGGAAAAGTAGTCTGTCTTTCGGTTTTTTTCTAAAGGAAAAGTCTCTACCTCTCGCTTTTCTTTCCTTTTGGGGTTTTTATCTGAGTTTCTGGAATGGACGATTTCGATGGTCCTTGGTTGATTTCCCAAATCCGCAACCAAGTGGCAAACACAGGCATGCTCACAAAAGGATCTGTGGAACCATTGAAGGTTACAACCTGTTCGACTCAGAGGTGCATCCCCATTTCAACGCATCACCTGAGGACAAGGGAGTTGTAGGAATCTCATTTTTATTTGGGAAAATGACTCTTAGGTCTCATGACTTAAGAAAATTAAAATAAAGTCCTAAAAAAGCAAAAAATGATTTAATATATTGTGAAAACTGTTATAAAAAGTATATGTGATAAAAGAGAAGATTGATAGGATTCAGAGAAAGGATTGATAAAATTTCTAGGGAGAAGTTCTCATTCAGTTCATCTGAAACAATCGATTACAGGCCTTTATATAGAGTCAGAAATCTAATCCTGGTTGCATAACCATGGTTATATTTAATCCTGGTTACATGACCATGGTTACTTTATATCTTCTTTATATCCTTGTCTTCTTTTGCTTTTGTTTTGTGTCAAGTATTCTTTTCTTCTTTATGTCAAGTTGACTGGAAGAGTAATATGAGTTAATGGATATCCACATATTTATTATTCATAACACTCCCCCTTGGATGTCCATTATGAATATGCCTCATTAAAAATTTTAACTAGGAAAAAAACTCAGTGAGATAAAAACCTAGCCAAAGAAAAGAGTACATCATTTATTGATATACCGTTGAGTGCTGCCTTATTAAAAACCTTTCTAGGAAAACCCAGTGAGACAAAACTTAGATAAGGGAAAAAGAGTACAGCGTGTATCGACTCCCCCTCTTGATAATATCAGTTGAAATCTTTGAATCTCCGAAGACCAATATCATGAACAAGTTGTTCAAAGATTGTACCTGGGAGTGACTTAGTGAATAAATCTGCTAGATTTTCACTTGAACTGATTTGCTGGATATCTATTTCACCATCCTTTTGAAGGTCACGAGTGAAGAAGAATTTTGGTGAAATATGCTTCGTTCTATCGCCCTTGATATAGCCTTCTTTAAGTTAAGCGATACATGCAACATTATTCTCATATAGAATTGTTGGGATCATTTTGCAGAAAGATAAATGACAAGTTGTATGTATATGATGTATTACTGACCTCAACCACACACATTCTCGACTTGCTTCATGTATTGCTAAAATTTCAGCATGGTTAGATGATGTGACTGATATAGTCTGTTTCATATATCGTCATGAAATAGCTGCACCTCTACATGTAAATAGATAGCCCGTTTGTGATTTACCATCATGTGGATCAGACAAAAATCTGGCATATGCATAACCAACCAGTTCATGTTTGGATACATTTGAGTAGTATAACCCCATGTCTGTAGTACCTCTGAGATAACGAAGAATGTGCTTTATTCCATTCCAATGCCTTCGTGTTGGTGAAGAACTATATCTTACTAATAAATTAACAGAAAATGATATATCAGGACGTATGTGATTAGCAAAATACATTACTGCTCCAATAGCACTAAGATATGGTATTTCTGGATCAAGTAGTTCTTCATCACATTTTTCACCAATTTCTCGTGGTCGGAATGGGTTTTTATCCACCTTCAAAGACCTTACAACCATTGGGGTACATAATGGATGAGATTTATAAATGTAAAATCACTCTAGGACCTTCTTTGTATAAGTTTCTTGATATACAAAAATTCCTTTCTTGAAGTACTCGATCTGTAATCTAAGACAGAATTTTGTTCTTCCCAAGTCCTTCATTTCAAATTCTTTCTTCAAACATTTAATTGCCTTTTTGAAGCTCTTCAGGAGTTCTAATGATGTTGATATCATCAACATAAACAACAATTATAGCAAACTCACTATTAGATCTTTTCATAAAGATGCATGGGCATATCGGATCATTTTTGTATCCTTCTTCCAACAAATATTCATTAAGACGATTATACCACATGCGCCCTGATTGCTTCAGGCCATACAGGGACTTATTTAACTTAACTGAGTATTGTTCTCGAGAACTTGAATTGGATGCTTCTGACATCTTAAGTCCTTCATGAACTTTCATATAAATATCATTGTCAAGTGATCCATATAAATAAGCATTCACAACATCCATTATATGTAAATCAAGTCCTGCATCTATTGTTAGACTAATTAAATAACGAAAAGTAGTCGCATCTACTACTGGTGAATACGTTTCTTCAAAATCAATGCCAGGTCTTTGTGTAAAATCTTGGGCTACAAGACGTGCCTTATATCTAGTTATTTTGCCCTTTTTATTTTTTTTTTCGTACAAAAACCCATTTACATCCAACTGGTTTTATATCTTCAGGTGTAAGGATTACAGGTCCAAATACTTTTCGTTTAGCCAATGATTTTAGTTCTGCATTAATGGCACCTTTCCATAGAGGCCAATCTTTTCTATGATGGCTCTCACTAATGGATTTTAGCTCATGATCCTTATTATCATTCATTACATCATATGCTATATGATAAGCAAAAATATCGTCAACGTTGACTTCATTTCGATTCCATCGGATTCCATTCATAACATAATTTATTGAGATTTCATTATTTTCACATATATCAGGTACCTGGGTCTCTTCTGGGACTACAACATTCTCTTCTGGAGATAATATCTCTTCAGGAGATGGCTCTTCTGGAGCTACTAATTTTTCCTCATTATCCTTGACTTCACCATCTATATTATTTGCCCCTTTTCTTTTTCGAGGATTTTTATCTTTGGAACCGATGTGCATCCCCGCCTCGTTGGTCCAAAAGACGCAAGGGCATCCAGAAGATACGGGCTCAAACCCCGGGGGGACAAAACCGTGAGGGGGCCCTATAGGCTTTCCAAAGCGGACAATATCCTCCCTTAAGGACCCATTTTGGTGCGTTTGTGGTAATGCTACAGGCACATATACCGCACATCCAAAAATTCTTATATGGGAAATATTAGATTCCTGACCAAAAACCATTTGTAAGGGGAAAATCTTTAGATAATTAGTTGGCCTAATGTGAATTAACATTGCTGCATGCAAAATGGTATGGCCACAAGCAGAAATTAGGAGATTAGATTTTATAAGTAAAGGTCTTGCAATTAGTTGCAACCTTTTAACCAATGATTCTGCAAGTCTATTTTACATATGAACATAAGCTACAGGATGTTCAACATCAATTCCAAGGGACATACAATATTCATTAAAAGCTTGTGATGTAAATTCACCAACTTTATCAAAACATATTTTCTTGATAGGATAATCAGGGTAATGTGCTCTTAATCTAACCAATTGAGTAAGTAATCTTGCAAATGCCAGGTTGCGAGAAAATAATAAGTAAACATGCGATTATTTAGTTGATGCATCAATTAAAACCATATAGTACCTAAATGGTCCACATGGTGGGTATATTGGACCACAAATATCTCCTTGTATCCGTTCTAGAAATGTGAGAGACTCACTTTCTATTTTGCTTGGTGAGGAGCGAATAATTAACTTTCCCTTTGAACATGCAGCACTTGAGAAATCATGGGATTGTGGTATTTGTTTACACTTCAGGATATGTCCACATGAATTCCCAATTATTTGTCGCATCATGATTGAACTAGGATGACCTAACCGGTCATACCAAACAATAAATTCATTAGTAAACTTCTAGTTTACATTATCAAACTATTGGTTTGAAGTGGCAAACTTCTGGTATGCATTAATGAACTTTTGGTTCTTAATAGCATGTGTTTCAATTGTGCTTATACATGTGTAATACAAACCAGAAGAAAAAACTAGTAAAACTTTCTAATATGCATTTTCTACTAGCAACTATATTTATAATCATAAGATATTCTTGATTATTTTTAGTTGTTGTTCCTAAATGTTATCCATTTCTACGGATATCTTTGAAACTCAGTAAGTTTTTTTTAGACTTGGTAGAATAAAACGTATTATCAATGCATAATTTTGTTCCTTCAGGTAACAAAATATTAGCTCTTCCGGAGCCTTCAATTAAATTTATACTACCAGATATAGTTTGAACATTGGCTTCTCGTATTACCAAGGAAGAAAAATATTTATCATGTTTGAGTATGGTGTGGGTTGTTGCACTATCAACGAGACATAAATCTTCAGGATTGATGCTAATATGATTCATTCTTCATAAAAACATAATTAAAATTAATACATATGATAGAAGCAACTTTAAATAAAATATAACAGTTCAAATTATATTAAGAAATCTGCAACATCCAAATAGTTATTATTTATATCGCCATACTCAGAATTCTCGCCCTGATCAACATGATTAACTTTAACATTTGATCATTTACCATTATTTTTAATTGATTCTTGGTAAAGATCAACTAGGTGCCTTGGTGTACGACAAGTACGAGATCAATGGCCCTTGCCATCACATTGATAACATGGATTATCAGCATATTTATTATGCCTACTACTTTCTCCTTTTTGATTCTTATTAGTCTTTTCCTACTTCTGGTAGGAATTTGAACCACCATGATATCGACCACGACCACGTCCACGGCTGTAGCCACGCCCACGTCCACGTCCATATCCACGTCTACGGCCACGGCCATAACCACGGCCACAGCCAGGGCCACAATAAAATTCATTTGTTACTACATTCACTTTAGGGAATGGAGTTGAGCCTGTTGGACTGGATTTATGGTTTTTCAATAAAATCTCATTATTTTGTTCAGCCACAAGGAGACAAGAAATTAACTCAGCATATTTCTTGAAACCTTTTTCACGATATTGCTGCTGCAGGAGCAAATTGGATGCATGAAATATGGAGAATGTCTTTTCTAACATATCATCATCAGTAACATTTTCTCCACATAATTTCAATTTAGAAGTAATTCTGAACATAGCTGAGTTATATTCACTTATAGATTTAAAATCTTGCAAGCGCAAATGCATCCAGTCAAAATGAGCTTTTGGAAGAATGACCATCTTCTGGTGATCATACATTTCTTTCAAATTGTTCCAAAGAACAAGTTGGTCCATTACTGTCAAATACTCAATTTTTAAATACTCATGTAAATGGTGGCGAAGAAAAATCATGCATTTGACTTTATCTTGGTTGGATGCTTTATTCCCTTATTTAATCGTGTCTTCCAGACTTTTAGCATTCAGGTGAATTTCCGCATCCAATTTCCAAGATAAATAATTTTTCCCAATAATATCAAGAGCCACAATTTCAAATTTTGCTAGGCTTGCCATAGTTCAAACTAATTAAAGAAATAAATAAAAATAATTAAAATATGAAATGTAAATATGCAATATAATAACTGTAAATTCATAAAGACAATAAATAATTCATAAGGCAAGATAAGAAAATTAAAACATGTATGGCTTCGGGCCATTTAATTTCATGGCTTCAGGCCAATTAATCTCAAGATGAGGAATTAAATTATTATCTTCAGGATAAAAGTTGTACATGACTTCTGGCCGTACAATAAGATAAAAGATGAAAAATATATATAGCTTCTAGCCATATACTAGGAAAAGAGATATAGCTTCTGGCCGTATCATATCATAAGAGATTAAAACAATATGACTTATGGTCATATAATTTCAGGAATCATATATGTATGGCTTCTGGCCATAAAATAATAATATAAAAGGACTTATAAATGATATATAAAAATAATAATGATCTCCAATCTTAGCCATGGAACCCGATGTTACATAACAATTGGTAAAAGTATTTCTCTAATTCCATATAGTGGCTTAGATTATCCCAGATCTATTAAATAAAACAAGGTATATATAATCACTGAAGGAACTATAAGAAGATCATACCTTCGTTTAGAGCTTCGTGTTGATAACGTGTTATAAAAGTATATGTAATAAGAGAGAAGATTGATAGGATTCAGAGAAAGGATTGATAGAATTTCTAGAGAGAAGTTAGAGAGAAGTTCTCATTCAGTTCATCTGAAACAATCGATTACAAGCCTTTATATAGAGTCAGAAATCTAATCCTGGTTGCATAACTATGGTTATATTTAACCTTGGTTACATGACCATGGTTATTTTATATCTTCTTTATGTCATTGTCTTCTTTTACTTTTGCTTTGTGTCAAGTCTTCTTTTCTTCTTTATGTCAAGTTGACTGGAAGAGTAATATGAGTCAATAGACATCCATATATTTAATATTCATAACAAAAACTTATTTAATGAATTGTTATTTTTATTTTTTAGGATTTTATTATAATTTTATTTAGTTTGAGACCCAAGAATGATTTCCCCTTTTGACTTTGCTCAGGATGCCAAGCAAGCCCAGTCAACCCCACATAATACGTGCGGTTAGAGCTGAATAACAAATTCAATTAAATTATAAGGGCGAAATAATTAATTTGTTCAATATATGTCAAGGAAAGCGCAAACCAATGTAATGTTTTAGTAGTCCCAAAACTATATATATCTTTAGACCGAGATGGATGGATAATAATTGAAAAAGAGAATTTTTAAAAAATTGTTTTTGTTTTTCAAGTATTTAAACTGAAATGTGAAAAACATTTGTTTCTGAAATATGCTTCTTGAAGTATTTTTTTTAAAATACTTTTTCTTTTGCAATTGAATAGGGTTATTTCACTCTAACACCATTAAAAGACTTTTGTTAGATCTATTTTTTACTTTCGGAATTTTATCTCCAATGTTCATATATTTTCTTAAACATAAAACAGTGCTATCCTTTTTTAGTTAAGCCTACTAAAATATATAGCAAACAATCATTAGTCTAATTTTAATTTATTTACCAGTTCAAAAAATTTTGATTTATTTCTAAAATAAATCTTCAAATGATAGCCCTCAGTTAAAAAAAAAAAAAATTTAATTATTAATTAATAGACTAGAGGCCATGTGGCTTGTGTGACCTGTATTTGTCTGGGCGACATTTTCATGGAGATTACCTGAACACAGCTTAATTAGAATTAATTTTAATATATATTATTTTATGGTTAAGCTCCAACACATGCGGGAATCTCAGAGCCGGGATATCAAATATCTATGCGGAATGTTAGGTCAACGAAATACAACTATAGTTTGTAATCACGTTTTTCAATTAAAGGCAATGTAAAATGCACAGAAACTAAGTATTTTGAATAACAATGGTAAAAGTGGTTTTTTTGTAATTTGATTTTTATAAATTTAAAATCAAATAAAAATCAGATTATATAATATGATTTATATTTGGATTAGTGGTAGTATAAGTAACTTTTCTGAAAATGAAACTTGTTTGGATGATTATTTTGAAAAGCAAGTTTAAATGAAAAATGATTAAAAAGAGCGTAAATCTTATTAAATAATATATATATATATATATTGTGTGTGTGTGTTGTAAAAAATACAGAAACTTGTTTAGATAATTAATGAAAAAACAAGTTTAAAAGTAAAAGATTGAAAAAGACATAAATTTTATAAAAATAAAAATAGGTAATGTATTATTTGGAAAAAATTAACAATACTAAACTACTTAAATTTTTTAGGAAAATTGGGAAAAAGTTTACTGAAAATTTAATTGGTAAGAATGACCTAAATTAAAGTATTATCATGATTTTTATATAAAAACTTATCAAGTAATTCTCACAAATTAAATTTCTCATGGACCTAAATCAGAGTACTGTCATGATTATTAACTTTTAAATGAATTTATGTTTAGGATAAAAAATTTCATCTATAAGGATTTATAGTTAATAAAGACTATAATAGTATTTCAATTAAAAAAAGTGGGGCCCAATATTTTTCTTTCATAAGTTACTTTTCTCTCTTTATGGTGGAAAAACCACAAGCAAGAAATTTTAGCTTATGGCTTAAATTGTTTTTTTTCAAAAGCCCAATTGAAAAAAAGTCATCCCAAACATCTTTCAAAAGCACATTTTTAATCATGGTTTACAGTATACGAGGTAAGTGTGTGAAATGAGTTTTATCTCGATTTTCGTGAATAAACACTTTTAGGGATTTCAAAAGTAATCCCAAACAAGAATCACCCATAAGCATAATTGAGCATAAAAAAGCTACTTTTGGCACACCCTGAATAAGATTAAAATCTTCAAAGAAAATGACTCTACATCTGTAAGGAGAATATCCATAATAATAGTTTCAGCATCTAATGAATAACCTTGACAAGCAAAAAAAGATAAAGAAAAAGAAAAAATCCGTGCAACAATTAGCTTCTCTTAACATGACGCGAAATGTAACAGTCTTGTCACTGAGATATGTTTGATTGTTATTGATGAAATAGAAAGACTATTAGATTTTGGAAAAGAAAATTTTGGAGAAAACCATAGTTTTAAGGGTTAAAATTTTTCTTTGATTTTAGTGTGGGGTTCTGGCCTCCATTCCAACAGAGAAAGACTCAATGTTCAAGGTCTATTTATGTCTCACTTATTTAAAAGGAGAGCCAGAAGAAAAACATAACCATTTAATAGAAAAGAAGAGAACCATGAGGTCTAACACAATTTGACGCTTAGTTGGGTTCTTTAAAACCCTTTCGAAAAGTTTACTGTACGAGGGAATTAGTCACTACTACCGGTAGTGGATACCTTAGGCCTATCAAAAAAAAAAAGAGAAAAGAAGAGAGAATGTTCTTTAATTTATGTCATATGTTTGTTTATTTATTTCCTCATAAATTCTTGCAAGTGATTACAAAATTTAACATCTACTTTGCTCTTTCTAATAGATGAGTGTTTGACTACTTAGTGCTCGTTTGAAATAGCTTATTTTTGGGTAATAAATGCTTATAAATCGTAATTCATGGTATACGAGGTAAGTATGTGAAATGAGTTTTATCTCGGCTTGCGTAATAAGGACTTATTGTCCAAAAATAAGTGTTTCCAAACATAGCTTTAGTTTTTAAAACCTTAATTTGGGTCAAAATCTTAACATTTGTTTGAAGATGCTGTTATAAACGTGTTTACCCAAAATTAAAATAAAACTCCACTTATATATTTATTCCCTGTATCATAAATTATCATTATAAAATTATTTTTAAATAACTTCTTATCGTTATTCAAAGAAGGAGTTTTTTAGTTTTGAAAGTTTTCCCAAATAAGTACGGATATGCATCGTGGCTTAAGACTTTATAATCAAGTTTCATCTACTACCAGTCGACTTCTATGGAAAAGTCCCTTTGGGTCACTTTTGACCAAACACGCCCATCTTCTTGCGTCGTTTCTTTTTTGAAGAATAAATTTTCTTAATAGAATTTGAAGAGTAATCAAATTCTTTTTTTTGTTCAAAGAGTAATCAAATTCTAGAGAAAACAAATCGTAGAATTTTTGCTCAAAACAGTAAAGTTCAATAAACTAATTTAAAACTGCCCTTTTCGTACCCCTTTTCCCTTCTTCTAGGGAATAAACATCATACGGCATCCACTTGCGGTGAGCTTTCCAAAGAACGCAAATGGTCAATTATTTATGATTTAATTTTTTTAATTCAGAGAAAATATTTTTTTACATGAAAAAAAAAAATAATATTTTTTATGCATACGGAGTTTGCAAATTTTGAACACCCAATTCCCATACTCTTTTTTAGGTTTTTTCCACCAATAAACTTTTTAATGAGGAATTTTTCCTGATTTATTTTTGTCGGCCATATTAAGCCTTTGACATAATTTCTTTAAAGAAATTAGAATGCTCATAATAATGTTAAACTTTGAATACATTAATATTAGACAATGTTTGACAGGCTTGTATTTCATTAGTTGTATTGAAATTTTAAAATTATACTATATGTTATATAATATAATAAAAAAGATAAGAAAATACTAGCTGGCCTTCAAAATTCAAATCAATAAATTCTTATTAAAATGAGTTATCAAAAGGTTATATTCTTATAGTTAATAACTATATTCTTATAGGCAATACGACTAATTTAGAATTTTAAAATTTAAGTTGTATTTATTTATCTTTTTTCTTACAATATATGTGTATATAATTATATTACATAATCAATATTATATAACTTATCAATATAAAATATAAAAAGATAAAACAACATCACACAATCCGCAGGTGATGAACAAGAATTCATCTGAGGGGGACTTTGGAAATTGAGAATTTGGAAAAAAAATACTTTTAAACTCGTATCTAATAAATTCGAAAAAAATGAACTCAAATTATCCCATAAAGTGATAAAACTACTTTTTTATGCATCATTATAATTGTAATTTTAGTCCTCAAGCAATAAAAAGGAAAAATGATATAGAAGATTTTAAAATTATAAAATTTTAAATCAAGTTGGTTATAGATAATTAATAAAATAACGAAAAGACATGATAAATAGTTCATAATTTATTTTATAGAAAATAATAAATGTAAGATTTTGCAATTCCAAAATATTTTTCCTCTCGTTTTCCTCAATAAAAATCTAAACGGACCGGAGAGAGAAATAAAAATGAAAAAAAAAAACGAAAGGGAAACGCAACTTCGAATCCAACGAATAATAGAAAGGTCCCGTACCGGCCATGGATGGGCCCCACAAAGGATGGAGCGGTGCGATTTACGCCGCAAGCACATGCCAGCCCAGCCCGCCCACTGTCCTCAATGAGCCAATAAAAACCTAATTTGCCCAATTCAAAGCTCGCCTCCCTCCTCCATACCCGATACCCTTCTTCGCGTTCCTTTTCTCTCCAAGGATCTCGCTCATCCATCTTTCTCCTTCGTTTCGTTTTACACTCTCACAGGTATACATAACACAGTCTCTCTCAATTCGCACCCCTTTTTCCAGATCTGCGATCTAACTCGCACCATCATTACAGATCTGTTGCTGTGTAATTGTTCAAGGTTTAGTTTTTGTTCTTGTTCTGGTTTATTTGATGCGATTCACCGCTTTATTTGGCTTTTTGTCCTTTTGATCCCTTATCTTTGAACGTCATTTTTGTCTATATGAAGTTGTTTCTGCTTCTGGTGATTTTTCTTTTCATGTTTAAATCCGTAGATTCTGGATCTTTCTTTTCTCTTATGGTTTCCACTGCATGTGGGTTACTTCGTTTTCTGTTGATCAGATCTGGATTGGCTTGATTTTTAAGCTATATCTTATTGTTTGCTCTGGCTTAACAAAATGAGTTTGTTCTTTTTAAACCTTTGATTGGATCTTTCAGTGGCTTGCTTGATTTGAAATTCATCATAAGAATTTGGATCAACGTTCGTGAAATGAGAATCTATATGACTTTGTAGATCTTGGTGGCCTATAGATATTTGAGCCTTATTTTTGGTTCTGATCTCCAGTCCGCCTGCAGTTTGTGTTTCTGCCTCTCCGATTTGTCCCTAAATGTGCGATCTACAACCATCTGCATTCATTGGATTGGTTATTTAGTCCTCAGCCGTTGCTGAATAATTTGTTTGCGACCATCTTGTGCATGTCTATTATTAAATAGATGGTAGATAATAACGCTTGAAGAAATTTATTAGTTGTCTGTTTTCATGATTCCTCTATCTGACCCTGTCACTGACTTCATTTTCTGCAGTATGCAATATGCCTAGTGTATTATTCTTGTATTGGGATATGTATAGACGTAATAGCCTTCAATACAGGCTCCTTCCAGTTTATGAATTATTGAGTTGTTTCCTGACATCTTTATTGTCAATGACCTCAATAAGCATCCATGTAGTGTGCGAGTATTTCTATAGATTATACTCTATTATTGAATTTGCTATGTCTTGCTTGTTTTGAATATCCTCATGCCTCATCATTTTTCTGATTCCATCATACATTTTTCCCCTTTGGTTGATTGAATCTATACAGTTCAGTTGTATTCCTCCTGAGCTCCCAGGAACTAATCTATAAGTTATGACATTACATTATGTGCATGTCTATGTATTTGTTTTAAGGTTTTTTTCAGGGTATTAAAAACCGGACGGCCGGTTCAACCCGTGAACCGGCGAACTAGTGGTCCAACCGGTCTGGTCCGGTGGGTGAACCGTACAGACCAGTTCACTCATTTTTAAAAAAATAATTTTTAATTAATTTTTACACATGATTTCATATAAATAAGCCTGAAATATTTACTTCCTCACGAGTCTAGGCCCGGTTTAGCTCCGTTTTGACTCCTAATTGACTCACTGACCCTAAACCCTAAACCCTTAACCTAGTACCCCGACCGGTTCAATGTCCAGTCCGGTTTTCTGTACCTTGGTTTTTTTTGGTATCCAATTGTCTCTATCTTAATGTGTGCTTGGAGAATGCTGACTCTTGGATTTTTCAGATTGTTTGTCATTTTTTTAGTTGCTGTGAATATTTGAATGGATCACCATTCAAAGCATCTTTTGAGAAAATTAGCTGTTGTCTGCATTCTTTATGGGAACCTGCCCTGAATGAATCTTACAACCATACACTATTGTATTAACTTTTGACATTGGCTTCTTGAATTCATCAGGGAAGCCACCATGGTTGATCAGTTTCAGCACCCCACAGTTGTTGAGAAGGTTGCAAGCCAGCTCCATCTCCGTTATGGTCTCTCACCTAACATGCAGAGTTATGATGGCAGTTTCCAGGGGCCCTCTGTTTACCAGAGGCGCTCATTTGGAAACTACTCCAATGCTGCATTGCAGTATCCCGTGATTCCTGCATGCAAAGCTGCTACTGATCTCTCTTCTGTTGCAACAACTGCCTCCCCTATCTTTGTTGCAGCTCCAGCAGAGAAAGGCAACTTTCTTGTTGACTTTCTCATGGGTGGTGTTTCAGCAGCTGTGTCCAAAACTGCCGCTGCCCCCATTGAGCGTGTTAAGCTTTTGATCCAGAACCAGGATGAGATGATCAAATCTGGTAGGCTTTCTGAGCCCTACAAGGGCATTGGTGATTGCTTTAAGAGAACAATGAAGGATGAAGGTATGGTTGCCTTGTGGAGAGGTAACACTGCCAATGTCATCCGTTATTTCCCCACTCAGGTTAGTCTCTGCCAGTATTAGCCTTTGATATTTTCTCCCAGTTCATTTTTGCTTTAATGAGTGGTGCTAATGCTGCTACTGAACCAAAATTGCAGGCTTTGAACTTTGCCTTCAAGGATTATTTCAAGAGGCTCTTCAACTTCAAGAAGGACAAGGATGGCTACTGGAAATGGTTCGCTGGAAACTTGGCCTCTGGTGGTGCTGCTGGTGCTTCATCTCTTCTGTTTGTTTACTCCCTTGACTACGCTCGTACCCGTCTGGCCAATGATGCAAAGGCTGCAAAGAAGGGAGGAGAGAGGCAGTTTAATGGACTTGTTGATGTCTACAGGAAGACTATGGCATCTGATGGTGTTGCTGGACTTTACCGTGGTTTCAACATCTCATGTGTTGGAATCATTGTGTACCGTGGTCTCTACTTTGGAATGTATGATTCTCTGAAGCCTGTTCTCCTCACCGGAAAGTTGCAGGTTAGTTGTCATCCTTTCTTCTTGCATAACTTCGTTGATTTTTCTAGAGTCTCGTTGTGCTCAAGTAAGACAAAAGCTCACTGTAATTCTGGTAGTTTGACAAGCTTCCATGACTATTAAAATCTTACTTGATCTATCTGATCATGCACTGAAACCTTTGGTCTATCTCCTTTGATGATGATTGCAGGATAGTTTCTTTGCTAGTTTTGCCCTTGGATGGCTCATCACCAATGGTGCAGGTCTGGCATCATACCCAATTGACACAGTCAGAAGAAGAATGATGATGACCTCCGGAGAGGCTGTGAAGTACAAGAGCTCCATGGATGCATTCTCTCAAATCCTCAAGAATGAGGGTGCCAAGTCATTGTTCAAGGGAGCCGGTGCCAACATCCTCCGTGCCGTTGCCGGTGCTGGTGTGCTTGCCGGGTATGATAAGTTGCAGGTCGTAGTTTTCGGAAAGAAGTATGGTTCTGGTGGTGCTTAAGTTCTCTTCGAGTTTCAGTTATGCTATTTAGTTTTAGATGGTGATGAAAATGGTTGAGCTCTCAGAGAATTGTTGACTAATTGCTGCGGCAAATTTTGGTTAATAATTTTATTCAATGGGAGATGAATCCCTGAACAAAAAGTTTACAATTTTGGATCAAAATTTTGGTCCTCTAAACATGATTTATTTGAGTGTTAGCATAATTTACTAGCACTCGGAAGTTTTCCTTTAGACATTTCTACACACTGATCTTGAGTAATCTCTTTTCACTCCTAGAATAAAATGCTACTGCGCCCTTTTTTTTATGATTATGTGGTGACGTTAGTATGGTTTCATTGTTGATTTACAATCTTTGTTCTTTCTGAGTTTGTATTCTTTTAATTTACGATGGAAAACTGTATGTTTTGGATTAATTTTTATTTATCATTTGATTGAGATAATTTAATTTGTTTCCTATAATTGAAAATACATTTATTTTTAATACATGTAAATTAAAATTATTATAACTCATCTATCTGGATTACAAGAATCATGATCTAGTTTTGGGTATTTTTCTGGGAAGAAATTTTAGGTGTAACATTTAAAATGCTGCAAACAAATTCCTGGCAATAGGATCAAATGATCCCGAATAATTGAGACCAAACATGGAGATATTTTAATCCTTCATTTCTAAATTTTTCTAGGCGGCATAATCATTCTGCTATTTTATGTATAAATTATAAAAAGTTCCGAATTCCGATTATGAGCAAGTCAAAAAAAAAAAAAAAAAATCCGATTATAAATCCTTGTTATTATCATTTAGTTATTTTCATTTACATCAGGTACAAAAAGGTCTTTCTAAACTGATATCCATGAGAATTGAATCATTCATTGTTGGAATTATGCTTTTTCCATAAAAAAAAAAATTATGCCCCTTCTTTTTTTGTCCTAAAAATTAATTTTGCTCTTTCCTTGAGACAAGCTAAATACGAATTGTATCATGACTGAATATAAAAGCATAATTGATTGATGCAGGCTATGAACATTAAATATGTATATTTATTTATTTATATTCTATGAAATTTAACGATAAATCTGGCAAAAAAAAGAAATTTAACGATAAAATGTGATTTAATGAGCAAATATATATAAGAGAGAACGTTTTCCTGTTCTTTTTATGATTTGTGAACTCATCTAATTAATATATGTAATATCCTAAATTTTATATTCACAAAAAATATATTATAATTAATTGAGAAATTCAATAAAATGATGAATATTCATGAATTTGGATCTTGTGAAATTTGAAATATTCATATTCATAAGGAAATGGGCAAATTAATTCATGAAAGGAATTAAATTATAAAAGTGATAACAAAATTATAATTTTTCCAATTTAATCCAAAATTAATTATTTTTCAATTAATTGAAGCTAATTTCAATTAATCAAGGAAAATAAAAGAAAATGTATAAAATTGAATATTCTTAATGGAATAAATGAAGAATTTTAGAATTAGAGGGACTTGGGCATAAATCAATTAAGGGGAATTATGAAATTAGTGAAACACATTTTTTCTTTCCTTCTCCTCCCTAATTTCGGCCAACACATAAAATTAAGGGCAATAAATTAATTCCATGAGCACATGTCCAAAATGCTATAAGAAAAGAATAATGATGACAATGGTAAGGTGGGTATGACATGAAAGTATGGATATGATGATCATAATGGATGATGGTTAGGGAGCAAGTAGGTCAAATTATGGTGAAAGCATGGAGGCAAGTAAGACATAAAGTGAGTCAAAGTATGGGTGAAGTTATGGAAGGAGGTATAGTGGGAAATATGTGTCACCATAACAACCCTTGATGAGATCAACGGTATAGGATCAAGGGAGCATTTTTATGAAGCTTTTCTCTTCCCTTCCCTTCGTTCATTTCATCCAAGCCGAGAGAGAGAGAGAGAGAGAGAGAGAGAGAGAGAGAGAGAGAGAGAGAGAGAGAGAGAGAGAGAGAGAGAGAGAGAGAGAGAGAGAGAGTGCCTTGGAGACTTTTGAGAGCTAGAGAGAAGAGGAAGAAGAAATCTTAAGGTAAGAAGCTAAACTCTTAAGGTTTTTTGTGATTTTGTCCTAGATCATTCTCTAGACCTTTCTTTTTCATGGAATCCATGAATTTGAAGACACATTCTTAACTCAAGGAGAGAGAGAGAGGAGACACCTAGAGAGAAATGATTCAAGATTTCAAGAGGTAACCTTACAAACCTTAGATCTAAACTAGTATGGTGTTGTTGTTGAAGTTTGTTGTTACTTGGTGATTTTTTGGTTGAGTTGGAAAATTGGAAAAGCTATAACCCTAAGGGGTTATGTGTCAACACCCGTTTCCATTTTGATAATCGAAGAGTAATAAAGACAAAATTCAATAGGCATACAGAAAAGTACAATTATACTGATAAAAACATTCGTTTACGATCCTAACGTCGTTTGTTTACAATTTCGATATTGTTCGTCGACGGAAACGGAAAATACAGTGGAAGTTTTAATATTTACAAATTTCACCAAAATATCACAAAATAGACTAATTATGACCACGATCTTGTCTGCGCCTCGAGACACGTGCCGCTCACTTACCGGCGTCTACATCTTTTCCCTTTGGCCCACTGGTACCCGCTGAGGTGTTTATTTAAAAATAGGGTGAGATTCCGGAGAATCCTCGTAGAGACATAATATCATTCATAGAAAATGCGAAAAGTAAATATGACATGCGCCAAGGTATGCACAAATTAATGAACAATATAAACACATCATCGTCATGTATACATGAGTAGGGCCCAGCCCCACAATCTACACCGGTTGGACTTCTGCCAACTCCCAGTGTAAGTGCACCTATGGCACTAACTGCCCCTCTCTAGGCAAATCATATTGATTAATAAAGTGCATTTACAAAACAATGGCATCCACACAATCACATAACTTATGGCATAGTGTATGAAGGATAATGTCCCTACCTCAACACTTTATAATCCTCTGTTTAACGATGTCTCGTAAAACGTGTCGATCCGGCTCTCGACTCGGTCCTAAAATATTAAATGTACAAGAAATAGGTCATAACCTATCCAAGTATCATTTTAGACTCTTCCATAGTGTTTATTGTGGTTATATTAATCTATGGTGAAAATTTACAAAAATGCCCCTGGGAACTCGGCCCGGGCCCGCCGTACCCGGCCTGATGGCATGTTTTTCCAAAATTTTGACTAAGGCTATTCTAACTTATTTTCACCCAAGGAATCCATTTCCGGACTCGAAATTACCAAATTCAGTGTCAAATTACGAAAATACCCTTGACATACCCTATTTAGTGATTTCAGTGGCGTTTTCGTAATTATGCTTTTTCGGCCTCTACCGAAAAAGTGCCCAACTGTAACCCCACTTATTTTTGCCCACTGAGTCCAATGGAACCATTTATTTCATGAAAATCCAAATTCTACTATAAGATCTGGTCCTGGCCGAAATATTAGGGGGGAAATGGAAAAATGAGGTTTTGTGTTTTAGCTCCCAAAACTTATACTTTTTCACTTCTAATCCTTGATTAACTCATTTAAACCCTTCATAATCATGATTTAAAGGATTTTTGGCGGCATAACCCCTTAGGGTTATGGCTTTTCAAATTTTACAACTTAACCAAAAATCACAAAACCAAACAATAATCACCAACAACAACTTCAATACACTAAGAAGTTGAGATTTTGGAGATTACCTCTTGATCTTTGATGTCTCTCTCTCTAGGACGTCCTCTCTCCCCCCTCAACCTTGAAGATTAGCTTGCTAATCCATGATTCCCATGAAGAATAAGAGATTAGAGAATGAACTACACAAAATAAGAAGCTTAAATCACCTTGGAATATAAGCTCTTACCTTGATTTTTCTTCCTCTTTCTCTCTAGCTTCAAGAGCTCCACAAACTCACTTTTTTTTCTTTTTCTCTATGGCTTGTGCGTGAGGTGCATGAAGGAGGAGGGGAAAATATGTATTAACTTGTCATCTTTCTTCTTAGCCATTGATCTAGCCAATGGTTGAGATTCCTCCACCTCTCATCAACACCATACCTCCCACCATACTCTCTTGCTTTAAGCCATGCTTCCTCAACTTTATGCCATCCCTTGTCATTATTTAGGTCCAATTGGATTTGACTAACATTTTCCCTTATTTTTCCATGTATTGGACGAAAATTATGAGGGGAAGGGAAGGAAAAATTATGTCACTCATTCCATAATTCACATAATTGAATTATGTATAATCCCCCTTAATTTCCCAAATTCTTGATTTATTCTACCAAGAATAATCTCATTTATGTATTTTCTTTTATTTTCCTTGATTAATTGGAGTTAACTCAAATTAATTGGAAAATAATTAATCTTGGGCTAAATTAGAAAAATTATGATTTTGCTATCCCCTTTGTAATTTAATTCAATTTTTTGAATTAATTTGCCCATTTCCTTATGAATATGAATATTCCAAAATTTACAAGATCCAAATTCATGAATATTCACCATTTTATTGAATTATTCAAATAATTACAATATATTTTTTGTGAATAAAATTTGGGGTGTTACATTATGCTGCCCAAATTTCTTTAAATCATGATTAGAATGTGATTAAATAAGTTAATAAGGGATTGGAAGTGGAAAAGTACAAGTTTTGAAAGTTAAAACACAAAAGCTCAATTTTTCCATTTTCTTGACCAATATTTCAGTCAAGACCAGATCTGAGGGAAGGAGTAGGATTTTCATAAAATATATGGTTTCATTGGATTCAGTGGGTAAAAATAGATGGGGTTACAGCTGGACACTTTTTCGGTAGAGGCCAAAAAAGCATAATTACGAAAACACCACTAAAATCCCTAAACTGAGGCTGTAAGGGTATTTTTGTAATTTGACAGTGAATTTGGTAATTTCAAGCCTGGAAATGGATTCCTTGGGCAAAAATAAGTAAGAATAGCATTAGTCAAAATTTTGGGAAAACGTGTCATTGGGCCGGGGTCCCGGGGGCATTTTGGTAAAATTTCACCATAGACTAATATAACCACCAAAAGCACTACAGAAGTGTCTAAACGGTACATTTGACGTTTTTGGACCAGGTAGAGAGCTCGAGGGATTGGCATGTAAATCGAGACACGTTATTCGAGGATCAGGGAAGGGCGATTAAGGTAGGGAACTTACCTCTTCTGCATGTATTTGATATTTGTGCTAGTGTATTGATGCATGTTATTGCTTTGCTTGATTTTGTGAAACATATATGAATAACTGAAGCTCTGTTTCTGTTTATGCTATGGTCATACGTATGTTGTTTGAAACATTGAGCACGCAGATATATCATTGTGTGAGAATGAGTTATGTAATGCAAGAACGTCATGCATTAAGCACTTATCTTGCATACATATTGGTATTGCTTTCTTACTGAGATTCTCCAGAATCTCACTCTCCCCTACCAACAATTTAGACAGGAGAAGACAGAACGTATGCTGAGAACAAAGAAGAGAACCGTATGAGGGGATTGCAGTGGTGGAACGAAGATGGGAAGATGTCTCCGTTTCACTGAGACGGGTTTAGACACCCACGTAGAGCTGCGAGGCTACATTAATTGTAATTATCAAGTACAAACCCCTATGGGGAATTTTCATAATCATGCACATAATATCAGTATATTTATGCTATTCCTGTGTTGCCCACTGAATTGCGTATCATTTTCCACAAATACTTTGAAATAGGTGAAATAAAGATGAGGGTGTGAATGGACATAATTCGTGTCTCAGGCGAAAATTCAAAATTTACTGGTGAGAATTTTATTGATATATAATTTTTAATAACTTTATAAATGTATTTTGAAAAGTATATTTGTCATACCGTATGCAAGTCACTTAGATTTTTATATTTATTTTTTTGGAAAAAAAATGTTAATATGGTTCGTAGGCTTTTCTTCTTTTTTCCTTGGGGTGGGGGGGGGGGGTGTTTTGAAAAGGCCACCAGCTCCCTCATATAGGGGTGTGTTTTATTTATTTAATTAACATTTTTAATATTTGGAAGATTTTTAATTAAATCTTTTAAATTATCTATTAACTATTAAGTGTCATTATATTTTAAACTCCATTTGACTATATTAATGTAGACAAATGGGCCTATGGGGTGCTAAATAGAGATTTCAAGAGTATTATTTAATACTTAATATCTTGTTTTTATGTTTCAATATACTTAATTTAATTTAGGTAGATGACATCTGAACCTTCACATCATTACAATATTTAAGTTTTGTTTAATCTTTAGAGTTATAAATGTTGTGTTCGGTTATTCAAAGATATAGATGATATTAAAATTATGAGTTTAAATAAAAGCTATGTTTGGAATAGCTTTTTTTTTTTTTTTTGTAAAATAAGTGTTTATTACGTAAGTCGAGACAAAACTCCTCTTACATACTTACCTCGTATACCGTAAATCATGATTTATAAGCACTTATAAATAAAAAATAAACTATCACAAACGAACACTAATACTTATTATTTTTTTCGTTTTGATAGAATATTTTAGATTGTGAGAGTCCGATCAACTTACTGTATGTCCTTTAAGGTTAAGGAGTAAGAAACAAGTTTTTCTAATTTAAGTTTGTGTAGATGCAGAAAACTACTTTGGAAGAGTTACTTCCAATTGAATCTAACAATACTCGGATTTGTTTCAATCAAATAGTTATATAAACAAAGAAACAAGTTTTTTTCTTCTTCAAATTTTAACTTATAATTTTTGTTTTTAAATCTTACATTCCAATATATTCTTGGGGTCTAGACAGGGTCGTAAATGATAAAATCAAATAACCAAAAATTTAACAATCTGATAATAAATTTAATAATTTTTTAATGAAAAAAGTTCTCAATAAGAATCATTAAATGGAATATAGCTTTAATGCAAGTTGACCGTCTAGTGCCCCCATTCTGTGGGGCTTGTGCTTGATTTTTGACCATTTTTTCAATATTTTTTTGATTTGTGTGTGTCACTTTCATCCTACTTGTTCTTGTGTATGTGGTTCGGAAGAGACAAGCACATACAATTGCACTAAGAAAGATGAATTCCTTGCTTGCAATTAAGGCCTTGTATGGTGCCATGAATCTCTGGCCACTTTCCATCACACTTTTCCACATAAGACTTAGGGTCCGTTTGGTTCGATCCCATTACACCATATGGTGCAGTGCAATGCGATGCAATGGTGATGCAATGCAATATTAATTACAGGGGTAGTGTTTGGTTTGATTTTTAAGCAACGTGCAATGAGTTAATATTTTAACAATTATTTAAAATTAATATATTACACAAAGTCTATTTTACCCCTTAATATAATCTTTGTAGAAAAAATAATTACAAGCCGGCGATGGCGGGGATGGAGGAGGAGGAGGAGGTAGTGGCGGGGGAGGAGGAGGCGGCGGGCAGCAGGGGTGGAGGAGGAGGTGGTGGCGGCGGGGGTGGAGGAGGTGGTGGTGGGCGGTGGGGCGGCGGCGAGGGTGAGGGTGGACGAGGTGGAGGAGGAGGTGGTGGCGGTGGGTGGCGGGGGGTGGAAGAGGTGGTGGTGGGTGGTGGGCCGATGGCGGTGGCAGCGGGCGACAGGGGTGAGGGTGGCAGCGGAGGAGGAGGTGGCGACTGTGGCGGTGGGCGGAGGGCTGGTGGCGGGGTCGGGGGTGGCGGCGGCGGGTGGAGGTGACGGCGGAGGATGAGGTAGTGGTGGCGGCAGAGGGTGGAGGTGACGGCGGTGGCAGTTGTGACGTGATGCGGTAAGTGAAATGAGATAAGTGAAACAAAGATAAGGGAAACTAAAGGGTAAATTGGATTTTTTAGACCATGCAATAGGATGGTAATAAGGATTTATAGGGGGAGGTATGAATGAGGATTACCAATTTTTTGGTAATCATCATTACCATGGTAAACTCTATTACCATGCTAAAGATCAACCAAACACTCTTCTCTTGGTAATGCAATCATGATTACCATTACAGACATGTAATGAAGTTGAACCAAACGGGCTCTTAAGCTTTTACACTATACATGTCCCAATGTGACCAATCCAACTTTTCCCCAATAACTAAATTACTCATACGGAGAAACTTGCCAATCTAAAAGATTGTCTTGAGAAGACTAATATGCCCCTCCTTATCATTGCCTATAAAATGGCCTAAGGACAATAGGGAGGGGCATTTTCGTCTATTAAACATTATTTCTCACTAAAAATAATTGAATATTTTAAAAGGCATTTAAATGTCTTTTTCGTTGTATTCTTTTGAAAGGGCAATGTTTTTGTCAATTTGTTATACTTTTTGTTTGAATGTGATAAACTATTTGATTCTTGAAATGCTATATAGATTGTTTTCAATATTTTTGAAATAATGAAATTGAAGCTAATTGCGCTTCTGAGTAGTTTAACCATAATATATTAAAAATATCTCAGAAATTAGTGAACAAAACCAATTTTTTTTAAAGTATAAGGTGCAAATTTATTCATGAAATATTTTGGTATAAGCACATGACTCTATTAACTTTCCTAATGAGTAAAAGTACTTCTGAAATTTTCAAAATAATGTAAAAGTGTTATGGCCATTAGGTCAATTAACATTAACTGTTTGTTAAACATGCTACTTAAGAAAATGGTGTGACAATGTCATAGTTTGTTAAGTTAACCAATGTTGATAGTTTAACAAACAGTCCCAATAGTCTTGTCTGCCAATGCGGCTCTTCTGCAATATACAATGGTTGCACAACCCCTTCCTCTCATTTTCTTTGGTTTCTTCACTGTCGATGTATATTATCAAAGGATTTAAACGCATTAACTTATAAGGACAATACCCCTAATTTGCAATTCATTATATTATCAAGGTAAAACCACTGACAACAAAGAAAACCAAAGCAAAGGACGATGAATGTGACAGTTGGGGGAGGGGTAGCTCTGGCATTGAAAATGTGTAGCCATTGTGTTGTGTAGAAGACCCTATAGTGGCAGACAGGACCAGTGGAAGTGAATACATTGTGCAAAGCGTGTGGGTTTTTACTTTTTTTTTTTTACTTTTTTCACCATTTCGGAAACTTTAATTGTATTTTTACATCATTTTCTTCACTAACATATTTGCTAAACTATCAACATTAATTGACTTAATAGCCAAGATATTATTGCACCATTTTAAAAGCTTTATATGTACTTTAACACCCAAGTAAAATTTAAGGTATTTGGTGGGTGGTGCCAATGACAAAATACTTCATAGGTAGAGTTGCACCTTAACCCAAATAATAATAATAAACACACAGCACTTTTGTTTTATTCTTATTCATTTTCTTTTTTTCCTTTTATATCTCTCTTTTTTCTAAAATCATACAACAACATTTGATCCCAACAAACTAGCAAGTAGTTCACCATGATGTCTAGGGGGTTCCTATGTTAATTCTGTTCATACGTGGGTGTGTGTATTTATTTAAAATGATGTACTTTTTTAGTTCTTAATGTAATACTTATTTATCTAATTTGAAAAAATTAAGAAAACTAAATAAATTACTTAATTATAAGGCATGTGATATGATTTTTCTAAAATACTTTTGTATAACATTACATTATATATTAGTTTATAAATTTGACAAATTAATTTGAAGAAAAATGATAAATGATAAATATAAGAGATAAAATGATAAAAGGTCATACATTTAAGACCAAAATTTACTACCAAACTAGATGCTATATTTAAGATTGGAGGAGTATGTCGAATGGTTATGATACATTATTGCAAAAAAAAGAAAAAACAAACCCAAGTTGTTAAAAACAAGGTTATTAAACCTGGATTGGGCATTGAACCAGTCGAGGTAGTGGATCAAAAGTCAATGGGTCAGATCAGAGTCAAGTTGAAGCTAATCTAAGGCTAGACCGATGAGGAAATGGAGATTTTAGGGTTATCATTATGAAATTCTGAATTAAATTATTTTTTAAATAAAAAATACTGAATTGGTCAAACCGACCAGACCAGACTAGTCAAATGACCGGTTCGTCGGCTTCCGGCTCAAACCGGCTGGTTCGGTATGATTTTAATAACTATGGAGAAAAGTGGCATAAAGTGAGCAATGTCATGGTTTTCTTGTGATATTTCTTATTAAACATAAGCAGCTTTTTGGGATTTCAAAGTGAAATATGTTGTGATGGAAATACGTTGGTCACCTACTTGCTTCTATCTTCCATTTATCTATTGGCCTCCCAACTCCAACCTCTTTGACAATATTCAACCACCAACTATTTCTCTCTGGAGAGAAAAATGTTAATTTCATTTAGGTATAATTAAAAGAGATGATTTTTTGCTATTTAAGATAAGAAAGAAAACGGCTTAATGATTGAAAAAGATTCACCTAATGATGGTTGATTGACAGATTAATTAGTTAGCAAATTGCTTTTATCAGAACCAACCATCAAAAGTGAAACATAACTAACCACGCAATAGTTTCTGTGTACCTTAGGATCATTATTAGTATTCTTCCTTTCCATTCTGCTTGCGGAATAAGAATTGAACATTTTTTTAATATTTTCAGATTAGGTTTATTTAAATTTTGACAAATGAAAAATTTTCACTTGCAAATTAAAATTTAAGCCAACTGTGATTTAAAATCATGAAGACAACAACATGTTGTTGTCTTCAAATATACTCCTATGATGTTTGACATTGCTAATTTAAAATTAATATTTTTTAAGTCAAATGAGAGCAATTTTTCTAAGTAACTTTTTTTTCATTTATAGGATTTGACTAAACGATGACGACAACAATTTTTTTTTTTAATATTCATGCCTTTTATATATTGATACAGCGAATTTTGATTTTCCTTGCCATACTTTTAATGAGTTTTAGTTGTAGTTCATATACTTTAATGATATTAACAAAGTTAATGCCATTATATTCACACCCATATTCTTATAGAATTATATGATTAACATTTTGGATGGCATAAAGTATATGGATGAACATGAAATATAGGGATCAAAATCTAAACTAGTTCAGGTAAAAAAAAAGTAAGCTCATTAGAAGTATGAGACCAAAAATAGGTTTAATCCTTTTAAAAATCATTAAACAAGAGTACATATGTTCGTAGAATTTAGTAACAAATCATAAAATAGTATTCCTTCAGGTCCTAATTATAAGAAAAAGTTGATTTTTTTGAAAAAATTAAGGAAGTTAATTAAATTATTTTAGAGTATTTATATTTATATATTTTTTCTCCAAACTAATTAGTTTGACTAATAAACTAATACATGATTTAAAAATACATAACATATGATATGATTAAGTAATTTATTTAGTTTTCTTAATCTCTCCAAAAAATTAATTTTATCTTATATTTAGAATCGGAGGTAGCACAGGATATTAGTTGGACATCAGGTGGCAAATCTTTGACCTGTTTTTAACAAGAAACTTGTTTGTTGATTTTACAAGTCATGAAAAGAAAATCTGTCTAGTCTCTTCCCCAACGTGACTGCTCCTCACAGATGTAAATAGCCCACTTACCTTTCCCTGCTAATTGTTTAGCCTTTCTATTTTTAGTATTCATAATCCCCAACAAATGTGAGCGTATGGGGGAACTTGAATTCTCTCAGCTTAAATATATTTACTTTATAAAAATAAAAAATTTAAATTCTTGAATTGAAATAGACATTTATTTTAAAACAAAAAATTGTTGGTTGAGCTAGTAGGCGGCCTCACCACCATAAAAAGAAGATTACATGTTCAAATTCTAGAAATCATATTTGTTGAGAGAGATGAAAACCTTTTTATTCTTTAAGTCTTGAAACGGATTAATTGTTGGAAAAATCCCATAAAAATACAAATAAAATTGGCAAAAGACAAATAGGTACTGACAATATATGAAATCTCATGTAAGACCTTTAAGAGGAATCTGGGGTTAATAAATATCTCCAAAAAGACCTTTGTGCCCTTAGCAATTTCTAGATCTCAGGCAATCTTCTCCCTCCCTCTCCCTCTCTCTTATCGTCGACACTACTCACCACCATAAGAAAAAGACTGTGTCTAAATTCTAGAAATCATATTTATTGAGAGAGATGAAAATCCTTATACTCTTTCAGCCTTGAAATGGATTAATTGTTTGGGATTCTATTGATCAAATAAAAAAATAGACACATTTTATTCTAACTTTCGAAAGGGATTGATCTCAAACCCAAAATAGATTCCGGACACCCTTGGCCCTTGCTAACTCACCAAAAAGAAATAGTTATTTTTTATTTTTGAGTATAATTTTTTTTTGGCTTTTTACTTGGATTTTAATAACCCTTTTCTTTTTCATCATCGATGCGTGTGTATATATATTATGAATTTTTTTTTTTGCGTGAAATATATATAAATTATGATTTATAGAAAAATTATGACATCCTACAAACGATTTAAAGAACTGGGGAATTTTTGTTAAGTTCATGGATCCACCTAATTATTTAATCAACGTATAACACAGAAATCACATCCCAATGGAATTTGTTAATTATGATTGCCATTGTCTCTTTTTTTCTTTCTTCATTTTTTTTTCTGAAGGTATTTCTTCGATTACTCAAATTCTGGGATGAGGTTGTTTGATGATAAAACTTGGAATGTAAAACTCTGTGGCGGTGGTGATGGCCATCGTGGTGGTCGGCGGTGAGATACAAAGGAGGAGGAGGATGGAAGAGGGTTTTTTTCATGAACATTGCGGCCTTTTTATATTTTTCTTCTTTTTCAAATTTAATTCATCGAAAAAAGATAAAAAAATAGACTTTAAACTTCAAAATCTCAAATAAGTTTTATTACCTATAAGAGTATTTTAGAAAGAAATAACTTATTTGGAATTTTGAAATACAAGTGATATTTTCTTTTCTCTTCCTTAATTCATTTGTAACAAACAAAATTACATAAAAAAGCTGTGAAAATTCGGAAAAATTAATTTTGTTTTGCTAGACACATGTATCTTTATATAAATGGTTGACTTATAATAATAAAGTTATGAGTTCAAACCCTACAAATATGACCCCTTTATTAGTGGATGATTTATAAGTATCTCTATAAATCTTTTTTAGACTAAAATCAAGATCCAACTCATTTAAACCTTTTTATACCACACAAAAAGTTATGAGATCCATGAAAGGAAGTCACGAGGTTCTAGGTCGTATTTCTTAATCAATTTCTTAATTTATTCCCACTTTTTCCACAATTTTATTCAACTTTTTATGCCAAACATATACTTTTTAATCTTTTTTTTTGCCAATATATACCTTTTAATCTTAATTCATACCCCTTTCACTTTTTAATATAAGATATATTTAGGGAGTTGATCTTAATCCTAAATATAAGATAGAGTTTTCATATTTATCAATGCTTTTCTAATTTACCGCTATTGATATTCTTCCACCAATAATCAAGGAGGAGAGGGAAGGAAAAATTAAGAAAAATGACTAGAATATTTTAGAATATACATATCATATTAATAAAATATTTTAATTTAATCAAATTAGGTAAATATATCTTAAAGATATAAGGGATATTTATATTTTCATGAAAATGAATTCAACTAAACAAACGGGGCCTTAAAACGCATAGAAGTCCAAGTGTCGTCGTTTCGTTAAGCTGCATCTGGCGTGTCTCTGAATTTCAGCATAAAATAAAGCGCCACCAAAACAATGAGAGAGAAACTCGGATGAGAGAGAAACAAAGCCCAAAACTGAAACCAAAGCACGACAAAACAAAACTGCAAGTGAGCCATCCTCATCGATAAATAAAACCCCCCACACTCTTTCCTTTCTTCTTCTTCTTCTTCTGTCCCCCCCTCTCTCTCGACTTGGATTCTCGTAATTTCGTCGATTGAGGTTTCCACACTCCAGGACTTCTCTGATTCCTTGCTCTGCACCTTCGATTCTCCGATTCTCGTCATGCTTTCTTCGGAATATGAAGAAGGTAAGGCATATGTGAAAATTTTGGTCTCTGTATGATTACTCTGAAATCTGAGGAAAATGCATTGTATGAGCGGTAGTTACGGAGTTTGTCCTTTTACCTGGCAATATTCGTAGAAATGCCATGAAACCGAGGCAAATTTTTAAAGAAGCAGGCGAGAATCTCGTGTGACCTGTAAGCTTCTCTCGTGGATTACGCTCCTGGAAACTGAACAATGTGCGTCGAATGAAATATGTGAGAAGGTTCAGATCACGGATTTTGACATCGTTACTTTGGTTTGCTTTTGCTGTAAATCAAACGATGTTTTTAACTGAAAATTTCTGTTTAATTATTTACGCTTTTTCTTTCGGCTGACTAGTGATATTTCGAGAGAAGCGCGTAGTGCTGCGGCAAGATGTGTGTGTTGATAGGTTTTTGGTCTTCGGATTCAGGGAAGTCAGAAAATGGCCTTTGATTGGTTCTAACAAGTCGAACCTTTCTTTTCAGGATTGTTAAAGCTTCCTCGCACTGCACTCTGTTGAATTCGAAAGAGCTTGACCGTGTAAGGGAGATGAATTATATAAGTTTCCTCTTATTTTAAACTTGTTAATGTTTTGATTTGGCTTCCTAATTTCTTAAAATCAATATGCAACGTTCGATTATGACGTGATTTTTATTTTTGTTTTTTCGCAGTTTTTTTGAGAGTATTGTTTCAATATTATCGATAATAGACCAATGGAGGTGCATTACATAGATACGGGCTTTCCTTATACTGTTACAGAAAGCTTCATGGACTTCTTTGAAGGCATCACGTATGCGCCAGCGAATTGTCTCCACACCGGATCTGTGCCTGATCAGGTTTTACTAATATCTTTCCCCCCTTTTTTATGAAGTACTGCCATAAATGCAAATATGAGAGACGAGGAATGACATGAGAAAACTACTGTGTAATCAGTTTTATGTATAATTCTTAGAAGACTATAAAAATAGCGATCCATGATATGAATAATATTTAGGGATTTTAGGATACTTGAATAAGTTAGCATTGTTCGGTTTATTTTGGTTTAGAATAATCATTATCTATGCGCTTAGGATTATTTGGATTGATAAAATATTCTAGTAGTCCTATCTCTCTCCGTAGAATTTTCTCTGTCCTTCTTTCTTCTTGTTCTGTATCAGTGTCTTCTTGTAGGAAGCCAGTACTTTGTTTTTCCTAAATTGAAGTCTAGTCTTGTAAGTAGCACTAGTTGTTATGATGAGAGCGAAATTTCATCTGTATTTTACTTAAAAGTTTAGCAAGCATCAGAAAGTTTGACGAAGAAGTAGGAACGTTTGCTTCTTTTAGTTCAACTACTATTGTATATGGGTGATGCTGTAACAGAAGCTATACTGTGACTCTGTAATATTTCTGTCCGTACAATTGATATTTGTCTTCACATTTGAATTGGTATTTCTAACATTGTCTTGAACTATTAATGCATTGTTCTGATGCTCCCAAAAATTATCTAAGTCATTTTGTCACCTCATATTAGCATTAGCTCTGTTACTTCCCTAATTCTAATTATCTTGTTCAATTGAACATGAAATTAACATATGTTGTCTTTACAGGAAAGTGCCAACTGGATGATGAATATGAGCCCATATAAATATGACATGTCTGGCCCTTTGTGTCCTTCTTATTTTGGTTATCCTGAATATATCCTTCCCTTACCAAGGATGGAGGTCAACAGGGGCCAGTGGGAAGGCCCTTCACCAATGACCATTGAGGAGCCCGCAACAACAGACTCTTTGTCCAGAAGAGATGGAGTCGCTGGCATGCAGACCATTCCTGAAGAATGTTGGTTCAAACTTCTTATTTCATTTGTACAATATGCGTGAACTAATGATCATCTTGGGGAGGACTTCCAAATTTTTGCAATTTAATTATAGTCTTTGAATATTATGAAAATTATATGATAGCTTCTCTCGTTTTTGGGTTTTCTTTTGCAGGCAGCCCTAATCATCAAGATTCCCCTGGTACTCAGGTAGGTAGCTTTCTTGTCAATGGGGCTGGTTTGGGGCCTTAAGTAAGTAATTTCTTATTTATATTTTACTTTCTCTAAGGTATGAATACTAAGAGTCCGGGACCCTATAATTGAAATATAGAATGCAATTTAATGTTTGGCTCAGCATGGCATTGCAAACTTCCATCACAAATCATATTCTATTAACCCAGCCCCGCACTTGATCAAATAAAGTATTTCTTTATCAATTTATCTTTCATTTTTCACAAACGTATGGAATTGACATCTCCCTCAGAACTATGTAGTCAAGACTGTCTGGACTGACAATAAGAATATGTATAGAGTTATATATGCTAGATTTATTAGGATAGTTTGTTAGTTGTAAAGCGTACAACAACAACAACATGCCTTATCCCCTGTATGTTAGTTGTAAAGCATAATTCCAATAAATCGGGAGATCATGAGAATTGAGATGACATGGAGTGTGGCCTTTCATTTATTATTCCTTACCTTGAACTCTTATTATTAACAAACATTCATGACAATTTTAAACGATTCTTCAACAACAAAAATAAGCCTTAAACTACTTGGTGGATTGGTTATATGGATCGCACAATGCTATTGCTCATTATACTATATCCTTAACTAAATCTTTGGATAGATTTTTAACCAAAAGACATCGCTCAATAACTTCATTGAGTGTTCTCTTCAATCTTCCTCTGCCCCTTTTCATAGGATCTCATACTATTTGTTATATTTTCCTCATTGATGCATCCAATGGCCTTCTTTAAAAGTGTCTGAACCCCCTCAAATGATGTTTTATCATTTTCTCTTCAACAGTTGCCACTCTAACTCTTCTGCATATATGATTCTACATAGCAGAATTGTACTTCTCACTGTGGTTCTTATTTTTAAATCATTTTCGTCTTCTTCTGTCTTTGCTGATTCTTATCCTTGATGTAGATGATTTTGCAACAAAAGGCAGTGATATTATGTCCAAGATGCACTATCTACTTATTTTTCTTCTTACGAATGTGTTTTTAGGTTATAAACGCTAGGTGTTGTGAAGATAATTCAATACTTTTGTGATGTTTATAAATAAAATATGTCATCAATGTGACATAAAAATTCGTCATAATGTTTTTTGATTGAGTACAGTATGCTTTCTAAATCACTAAAAGGTCCAGAAACTTGGATTTGGTTTATCAGAAATAAGATAAAGGGGATAAGGTTGCAGTTCAGTAGTTCAAGCTCTTAATTTTGGCAAGATGTCAACCCTTACTACTATCTGCAGTTTTCAACTTGTAACCTAAAACACAAAACCTGGATCTAACTTCTGAGTGTCTAACACTTTTTGTGCTTTGCCTGCAGGTTGTATGGCAGCAAGACAGCATTGATCCCGATAATATGACTTATGAGGTGTGATGCAAGTATTTATATATTTATATTTCCTTGATTTTTATTTTATTTTATTTTTTTACGAACTTTCCTTTCAGCTAGTCATTCAATTATTATGTCTGATTTTTTGTGGTGCAATTAGATGCCATGTCACAGCCTTACAGGAGTGACATTAGGTAGATGGCATGAGAAATTTCAGGCATTAAGCCCCCTAAAGTTCTCATTCTTTCAGGAGGGTCATGTATCTTTGGCAGTTTACCAAGTCTTTTCATTGATTTTATAGTATAACACTGTTTGGGAAACTTCTCTTATACATATAAATGAATTATATTATTGAAGGATTAAGGTGTTAATCATTGTTTGATGTGAAAACAAATCTGATATGGTAGTTTTAAGCAACATAAAAATGCCTATGGGGTTAGAAACAGGGTATTTCTAATGAGATGCAGGAAGTTTGTGTTAGAGGAAAGACCCCCTTTGGACAGTTGGTTCACATTTTGACAAATGAAGTTGAACTTGGTGATTTGCCTATGGTCATTTTTTAATCTTTTAAATTTATATTGCAGGAATTACTGGACTTGGGTGAGGCAGTTGGAACTCAAAGCAGAGGCCTTTCTAAAGAACTTATTGATTCGCTTCCAGTCTCAAAGTACAATTTTAAAAGCATGTTTAAAAGAAAAAGATATGGGAAAAGGTAGATTCCTGGTTCTCTTCTTTTTTTTGTATATTTGAAAATGAGGGGAATGGCTAAGTGGAATATAGGGTGATAGTGATCTTACCTTCTTTGGGAAGCTGGGCGAATATGAGAGTAACATAAAAGGTGAATATTTAACTTTCAAACCTCATGCAAATTTCATCTATTAAGAGTTGGAAGGAAAGTGAAGCGATTATTTGGACATGAGCTTGTGTTTATAGGTAATACGTTTGATTAAAATATAGAATTTTGAGCAACTTTACAATGGTCACTTTTCATATCTCTCAATTTCAATGAGATCTAAGCAAGAGAGGAGAAAGATACTTTTTTAGTTCTTTTTTTTTTTTTTCTATTTTGTATTTTCATTCCCCTTAAAAAATTTTCTCCTATTTTAGCTCCTACTCAAAGGCGTTGTTTAGATTCTTTGCTGCATTGACTGAGTTTGATACTGCCATCTCCAAGGACGTATTGACTGTACATGTACTATGGGATTTTTTTTTTCCCATTTCTCTATCTTTGCAATTTGTAACCTGGGTCAAAAGAACTTCTTGCTTTCTTTGTGACTCCAGGATGATATACAAACTCCCCCTCCCACCTTTTTTACCTTTTTCTTCCCATCTATGTCTGAGTCTATTCCCTCCTGCCCAAGTTCATTATTTGGTAATGACCACAGTGCATGGAAAACAGGTGTGTAATCTGTCAGATGACATACAAAAGAGGTGACCAACAAATGAAATTGCCATGCACGCATGTTTACCATAGTGAATGCATCTCCAAATGGCTTAGCATTAACAAGGTCAGTCATTGATGTATTCATTAAAGGCTCACTTTTCTGATGGCCAAAACAAAAGGTTACACTTTTCCGAAGGATGAATCTTCCTGTGGCTTTACTGTAATTTTTTTAATCAAAATATAACTAGTGAATGTTATTTTTTTAAAAGAAAGAAAACACATTTTTATTCTATTGACTTCCTAATGTCATAATTCTACTAGAAAACGGGAAAATGTTCAACAACTGTACCTTGTTTGTTTTCTTTCTTGCCTATCGAATTTCTCTCTGCTCAGTGTATCTATTTTCATATGCTAAACCACGTTTTGTGGTGTTCTTTTCAGAAGTGCCCAGTTTGCAACAGTGAGGTGTTTGGCGAGGATTCAAGGAATTAGCGTTAAGATGTTGAGAAGAGAAGAAATATGGAGGTTTATCTGCTCTGTTATTCTCCCCCTTTTTATCACTTCTACCTGATTTTGATCTTTTTTTTTTTTTTTTTTTTTTGCATTAGAAATCCCAATACACGTAGGTAGGAACATTAGAAAGAACTCTGCGGCAACGTGTTATGTAATAATTGTTCTCTAGAAACATCCATAGCAGTCGTTAGTCGCATCTTCTGGTGGTTAATGAAATTTGAGTTATGTGTTATTTTATTCCTCAGATTCTGCCTCTCCTTGCTCCAGGTCTCTTCACATTGATGCAATGTGCGTAGTCACTCCAGTATTTAATATAAGACTTAATCGTAGAGTTGATTTTGGTCCTAAATATAAGACATATTTCTCCTATGTGTCTTTTTTTCTCTTAGTTTACCTTTATTAATACTCTAGTAATAATAATCAAGTAAGAGAGAGATTGAGGGAATTAAGAAAAATTATTAGGGTGTTTTAGCAAAAATTGTCATTAACTAACTTCTTTAATCTAATTAGGAGACTAAGATGGCAATGAGTGAAGCTCGTAATAAAGCATATTAGGAGTTTTATAATGAGTTAGGAATAAAGGCAGGAGAGTGTAAGATTTACAAGATTGCAAAGAATAAGGAGAGAAAATTGAGAGACTTGGACCAAGTGAAGTGTATAAAGGATGAAGAAGGCAAAATTTTGTTTACTGATGGAGATATTAAGAATAGGTGGGAAGCCTACTTTTATAAGTTGTTCAATGATGGAGGGGGAGGGCCTTGTGATTGTGAAGATTTGACAACTTGAGAAGGTGATTTCATATTGTTATTTTACCGTAGGATTTGAGTTGGCGAGGTTAGGGAAGCTCTTAAGAAAATGAAAAATGGTAAAGTTGTTGGGCTTGATGGGATTCCTATTGAAGTTTGGAAATGTTTGGGTGAAGAGGGTGTTTTGTGGCTCACAAAATTATTTAATAAGATTTTACGACTCAAGAAAATGTTGGATGAGTGGAGGAAAAGTACTTTGATTCCTATTTATAAGAATAAAGGGGATATTCAAAATTGTACAAACTATAAAGGAATTAAGTTTATGAGTCATACAATGAAATTATGGGAAAAGGTGATTGAACGCAGGTTGAGGTTGGAGAATGAAATTGCTGAAAACCAATTTGGATTCTGTTATGGATTAATCAAGAAATAGAGAGAATAGATAAAAGAAACAGAGGAAAGGAGAAGAGGAGAAGAGAAACAGAGAGAAGAGAACTAGAACCCACAAGTATTATTGCTAACAATAGGCATAAGAGGTATTTATAATATTCCCTTACTTAACTGCTAACTACCGCCTCTCATTCTATATCACTAACGGCTTTATTTATTAACTAACGCCCTTAACTAGCTGTTAACCCTTATTTATATATTACATAACAATACCCCCCCCCCAAAACATCCTTGCCCTCAAGGATAATTGACAACAATAGAAAAATACAGAACTGAAACAACAAAACAGAAGCTTCATAAGCTACTAAATTCTAGAAAAAAAATTCTGGTAATCAGTGAAGTAATGTTGAACTTAGAGCCCGTTTGGTTCAACCCCATTGCATGCCTGCAATGGTAATCATGATTGCATTACCAAGAGAAGAGTGTTTGGTTGCTCTTTAGCATGGTAATAGGATTTACCATGGTAATGATGATTACCAAAAAATTGGTAATCCTCATTCATACCTCCCCCCCTATGAATCTTCATTACCATCCTATTGCATGGTCTAAAAAGTCCAATTTACCCTTTAGTTTCCCTTATCTTTGTTTCACTTATCTTATTTCACTTGCCACATCACTTCACAACTGCCACTGCCACAACCTCTTCCTCTTCTACCGCCGTCACCTCCATCCTCTGCCGCCACCACTACCTCCTCCACAACCGTCACCTCCACCCGCCGCCGCCGCCGCCACCCCCGACCCAGCCACCGGCCCACCGCCCACCACCACCGTCGCCACCTCCTCCTCCTCCGCCACCCTCACCCCCGCCGCCCCCGCCACCTCCTCTGCCACCATCGCCCCACCGCCTACCACCACCTCTTCCACCCCGCCACCCGCCGTCGCCACCACCTACTCCTCCGCCGCCATCCTCACCCCCGCCGCCGCCACCGGCCCACCGCCCAACACCACCTCCTCCACCCCCGCCGCCCCCCGCCATCGCCCCACTGCCTACCACCACCTCTTCCACCCCGCCACCCACCGCCACCACAACCTCCTCCTCCGCCACCACCCTCACCCCTACCGCCCACCACCTCCTCCTCCACCCTCGCCACCGCCAGCCCACCACCCACCGCCACCGCCACCACCTCCTCCTTCTCCATTCCTGCTGTCGCCAGCTTGTAACTATTTTTTCTACAAAGATTATATTAAGGGGTAAAATAGACTTTGTGTAATATATTAATTTTAAATAATTGTTAAAATATTAATTCATTGCATGTTGCTTAAAAATCAAACCAAACACTACCCTTGTAATTAATATTGCATTGCATTACCATTACATCGCATTGCACTGCATCGTAGGATGTAATGGGATCGAACCAAACGGGCCCTTAAGCTGCTGCACACTTCTCCCTTTCTTTTCTTCCTACTTGGAGAACAAAAACCCCTATGAAGCATTGTGACTAACTCTTATAGCAAGTATAGCGTCACTGATGGATTCTGAACCAAATGGAAATAATGGGTCTAATGCTGATCTAAAAAAAACATTTAGACCAAGCACATAGAACCTTGCAGCATTTTCACCAACTTCCCCTTAAACCAACTTAGAACCAAGCTTCTTGCAGCAAAAACAACCCAATGACAAAAAGAACTTGCAGGCTTGATAGGTAAAATCCATGACATCAAAAAACATGGGCCTAATTCATGAAAAACAAAGCCCGTATGCCCCTGATTTTCAAAAGAGTTCTGCCCTCTCGAGAATGTGCAAACCAGTGGTGAAGGGATAGGGATTTTTGACTTTTCAAACCCAGCTTTACTCAGCCACATAGATCCCGGGACAAAAGATTGATGCTCCAAACAATTCGTATCTCGCCACGCAACCCCATCTCTAATCTTTGAGATGCAGCAACTCTTGGTAACTTCCGATAATTCCCAAACTGCAGTGTTAGCATCGACAAAGACAACGATGAAGCTAGGGAAGTCTACGACAAGTAGGGGTGGAAACAGGTCAGGCCGGGCCAGGCTTTGCCCTTAACAGGCCAGGCCTGTATTGCAACAAGTACGCCTGAGCCTGGCCTGTACAAAGGCCTGGCCTGGCCTGAAGCTTGTTTAAGAAGCCTATATTCCTAAAATCTCTAAACAGGCCAAAAAGAGGCCACCTTTAAATAAGCCAAAAAGGGGGCCACATTTAAACAGGCCGAAAACAGGTCATAATTATATAAACTAAAATTACAGTAACTTTATACAAATTATCTAAAATACATATAATCTAATCAATCAACAAGATAACACCAAATAAAAGAATAAAAGAATTTTGATTACAATTACAATTTAAACCAAATCAGTATAGCCACCAACCACAACGCATCAAATCTTCAATGTAATTTCTTCTTCTAGTTCAAAGACCTGGAAAAGAGGAAATCAAATACATATTATTAGATCATAACACAATTTGCAGCCTTACATAGCTAAATGAAGCATCTAAGGACCAGGTCCTAACTCAAGTAAAATTCAAAAGCGACAAACCTCAAAGTGACAAGGATTTTACACAATATAATAAAATGATTTTATGTTTATAAAACATAAAAAGATACCTGTGGTTGATTGAGAGTGAGAGATTTAGAGTTAAGCATTTGAAAGATACTTGCAGTGGCTTGTGAGTGAGTGATCGAGACAGAGAATCAGATTGGAGGCGGAGACAAGGTATATCACTTACACCTAGATAAGAACAAAAGGGAGTTTTAGACGTAGATAACAGGGACCAATTTTGTTCATACCGCAAAGAATTTCAGTCTCCTCTGAGGAAGCTGAAAGAAAATGAAAAAATATTATACAATCTCATCTCATAATAAATCATTTCAAACTCATCTGAGGAAGCTGAACGCAAATGAAATGGAAAGGCAGGATTTTGGTAGGCTTTGTTCAAATGCATAACGAGTTATAGAATTTTGACAAAATCAATTTTCAAAAAGCCTCAAAAAGATGGAAATAGATGTCAGTGTACATTGTAGTATCCATCATTTAACCACAGGCCTAAAGAAATCCTGAAACTCGGCATCACTTAGATTAACTAAGACAAACCAGAACACCAAGAAGCATAAAAGTTAAGTCACCGCAAGAATTACAGAGGAAACTATGAACCCAAGTATCAACAGAAACATACCACAGTCTCGTTAATAGATTTGTGAACCAGATCCTTAAGTAAGGAATGAACCTGAAAGTAAACCATGCGAGTGATAAATCAATTGAACGTGAACAACAAGAGGAAATAGCGAGGGAACAGAGGAGGAGAGCAAGATTGCGAGAGGAAGTCGAGTGATGATCGAACTTGAGTAGTTCTTTCTATCTCCAAGCTCAAACAAAACCGTAATCCCCAAATCAGTTTCTTTTTTTCGAAAAAGAGGAAATAGCGAGGGAGAAGAGGAAGAGAGTGATAGGAACTTACTAGAATATGGAGAAAACTGCAACCGTGTTGGCGAGCTTCAAGACAGAGACGGCAGAGTAGTGGAAGATTGGTGAAGTGGTGATGAGAGGAAGCGGCGAGGCGAGGAGAGAGCGAGGGTTTGGCCGTTTGGGTGAGGGGGTGCACGATGGGAAAATTAAAAACCTAAGGAGGTTCTTACCAAAAAAAAACCTAAGGAGGGGTGTTGGGCTGAATCTGAAAAGTGGGTGTTGGGTTATTCAGTTATTGGGATGTCAAATAGCCCAAACTTTTATATATATATATATATATATTAGCAGGCCGGCCTGATAGGCCTAAGCCTGGCCTGTTTAGTAAAATAGGCTTTAAAATAGGCCTAGGCCTCGCCTTTTATTCTATTAGGCCAGGCCTGATTAGGCCGAAAGTAGGCTAGGCCGCAGGCCCCTGACAGGCCGCCTGGCCTGTTTCCACCCCTAACGACAAGCAATGAAACAGAGACAGTGATGAGGGAAGGGAACTCGATTGTGGAAAGAAAACAGAGACCGTAGACGAAGAACACAAAGCAAGCGGCAACGGCGAAGACTTCCCGTGTGATTCACCCATAAATTTATCAAGAGAGTCAAAACTCACTAACCCACCAACGTCTGACTTTGCTTCCTTCACCAACCCATGTCCTGTTTCGCAATGACCATGGCTGTTTTATTTCCTTTCGCCACATATGTTGCCTTCTGAATGGAGTGGGAATTGTCGGCAACCAGAGCTGGGGCCTTTGTTGTGGTTGGTTGCGCATACTCTGCTTTCAAAACATGGGGTCGCACATCTTGGTCAGCCTTCAAGTGATTCCTTTGATCATCTTCTATACTTTCCACAGAGTCTTGTGAGGCGAAGGGCGAATAGCAACGCAAGTCGATGAAGGATTCCTAGCCCTTCTTGAGATCACCATGGCCATCTTTTTCCATTGCATCTGTTGCCCTCAACGCACTCTGGGAAGGTCTAAGAAGACTCCAGCTCGGCATTTTTGTAACGTTTCTGGCTTCCTTTTGCCTTTGCGTATGTGCGACACACCTCACTTCCTCTTCTTGGGTGTTGGTTGAACACGACCTACCACTTTCTTAAACCTTGGAGGCTGCTTGAATAATTGTGGGCTGCTCTGGAATTGATGGCAGAGGAACCCCATCATCTTCTTGATCTTTCAAGACTCTTTTTGCCTTCTCCAATCGCCTCTGTAGAAATATTTCTTCCGATCTGGCGATAGAACGAGCCTGTTACATCGTGAGAGGGTAAAACAATCAGACTGAATCTGCTATCTCTTTCTTTAGACCTAACACATATGTCATGACAAGATAACATTCTGGCTGCTGTATGTTACGCGTGGCATCATCAAAGAAGGCATTAAATTCCTTCATGCTGCCACGTTGCCGTAGCCACATCTTGTTTTCATTAGAGTCTTGGACAGTAGGGGGAGGCATGTTCTTGAGTACAACCGAAGATTGTGGGACATCCTTTTTTTCTTTTTTGGTAAGATATGTAGCAGAAAGAAGGAAGGAAGGTGTGGGAGAGATAGCCAAGGAAAGACCGCTCTGATACCACTATTGTGGATTAATCAAGAAATAGAGAGAATAGAGAAAAGAAATAAAGGAAAGGAGAAGAGGAGAAGAGAAACAGAGAGAAGAGAACTATAACTTAGAAGTATTATTGCTAACAATCCAGATGAATGATGATCCTTATAATAGGCATAAGAGGTATTTATAATATCCCCTCACTTAACTGCTAACTACCGCCTCTCATTTTATATCACTAACGGCTCTATTTATTAACTAACGCCCTTAACTAGCCGTTAACCCTTATTTATATATTACATAACAGATTCATGCCAGGAAGGTCTACTACAGAAGCGATTTATTTCTTAAGAGGGTTTATGAAAAAGTATAGGAGCAAAGGAAGAGATTTGCATATGGTTTTCATTGATTTAGAAAAAGCATATAACCGTGTGCCAAGAGATGTACTCTGGAAAGCCTTGGAAAAGAAGGGGGTGTGATTTGCATATATCAAAGCTATTCAGGACATGTATGAGGGGGTTACAACCAATGTTAGAACGCATGGAAGTGTAATAAAGGATTTTCCTATAATGATTAGCCTACATCAGTGATAAACTTTGAGCCCTTATTTGTTTAACCTAGTGGTAGATATTCTAACTGAGCCTATAAGAGAGGAGATCCCTAAATGCATGCTTTTTATGGATGATATAATTCTATTGGCTAAATCCAGGGAGGAAATTAATTCTAAACTTGAGATATGGAGACGGACTTTGGAAGTGAAGGGTTTTCGCCTGAGTAGGAGCAAAATTGAATATATGTATTGTAAGTATGATAAGAGACATGGTCAAAATGAAGTGGAAGTTAAATTGGGGGGCAAGTCATTCCGCAAGTGACAAAATTTTGGTATTTGGGATCAATTATACAACAAGATGGTGAAATTGATGGAGATGTCAATCACAGAATTCAAGCTGGATTGTATAAATGGAGAAAAGCTATTGGAGTTATTTGTGATCTGAAAGTACCTAATAAAGTAAAAGAAAAGTTCTACCGCATTGCTATAAGACCATCAATACTATATGGTAATGAGTGTTGGGCTTTAAAGGAATTACGTGAGCATAAAATGGGGGTGGCCGAGATGAGGATGTTGAGATGGATGTGGGGTCATACAAGAAAAGATAAGAATTGTAATAATTATATATGTGAATGAGTTGGAGTGGCCTCTATTGAAGGAAAAATGGTAGAAAGTCGTTTGAGGTGGTTTGGACATGTTTAACGAAGGCCGTTGAATGCACCGGTGAGGAGAGTTGATCAAGTCGTATGGAGTTCTGTAAAACGCGGTCGCGGAAGGCCGAAATGAACACTTAATGAAGTAATAGAGAGAGACATTTTGATTAATAATATACCTAAATATATGATTTTCGACAAAGCACAATGACGCCGTGTGATCCATATAGACGACCCCACCTAATGGGATAAAGACTTTGTTATTGTTATTATTGGTTTTATATCAAAGACCAGAGAATATAATATTTGGGGATATATGCACATGCTCAATACTAGAGTCAAACGATGAAAGACTAATTCTCCATAACAACTTTTGAAATTTAGTTCAGTTACGTATGATGATGAAAGTTTCAAGAAATTGAGTCCGGATAAATTGAATCTTTTTTAAGATCAAGATGTAAATTAAATTTAGAATTCAAGGGTTTTGGTGTGATTATTACAAATTACAAATAATTCACCTGTACCTTTGGTCTTGAAAAATTAGACCATTCAGTATATGAATTTAGTTTCTATTTAATGTGAAGCGACGCTGCATCATTTGCACATTGGATTCATTAAAGTTTTTGTTAGATTCCAAAAAAGTCCTTCTTCAGGAAAAAAAATAAAAAAAATAAAAACATAAATGTCCTTCTGAACTATTTGGGAAGACACAAACATTTGGCTACAAACTTACTGATCGGGAAGGTTGATTACATTTCAAGATTGTTATCCTATACATAATATGCTTTACTTAAGTAAGTTTTTTCCATCAAATTTAGGGCATCTAGATTTTCTTACATATTACTTACCATGTAATTAATTTCTTTTTATTAAAAATTAATTTTTCTTCAACAATATAAAATTTTTACATTAAACTTGTTTAGTTTTTTAATTTTGTATAAGAAGAAATTTATATTTTCACATCATAAAAATTAATTTAATTTAAAAAAAATGTAAAATTGTTATAGAAATCTAATCAAATTCAAAGACCAAAAATATTAAGTTAACCACAAACGTTTTGTTTAAATAATAAGACATGGAAAAAGCTTATGTATGAAATGAAAAAAAGTAGCAGGCAAAAAATGAAATTAAAAAAAATAAAAAGAATATCAATAAAAGGATATTTTCATATCATGCTTATTCATGGTGATCAAAAACTAAAATAATTAATTTATTTCATAAATAATAAAATATAATAAAAATCATAATTATCATTAAATATTTAATTAATAATATAATAACTATTATATACGTACTCTATACACTGGCAAAAAAAAAAAAAAATATACGTACTCTATATCTATATCTTATTTTTTTTGTACATAAGACTATCCGGGTGCAGCATTCCTAGAATAAATCCGTGCACACCAGAAGAAAACTTAGTAACAAAAGAAAAGGTCAATGACTCACTAGTCTCCAACGGTCAGTGAATTCAGTAACACCTATTTCCCCAACGTTCACTACTTCACTCTCTTCACCTTCCTCGATCCCAATAACGGTTACATTTCCACCATCCTCTCTCCCAATTCTTGCCCTCTGCACGCACTCTCTCTCTTTCTCTCAGCTTCGTTCTCTGCCGCAACCCGATTCCTCATTTCCTGGGTCGCCTTCGTAATCCCTCTTTCTCTCACTCTCTTCCTTCCTTGTGTGAGAGTAATGGAACCTGCGAAGATCGACTGGAAGAGATTGGAGTGGCACTTTGTAGAAGATGAAAAGTACGAACACATTAACGCGCCAAAATGGGTCGATTTCTTGGCCCCAGACCAATCGGTCGACGATGAGGGCTGGTTTTGCAGATCCGGTTAGAATTTGAGTCTCTTCTTTGATTCATTTACAGTATTTTCGCACCTGGTGTTTCTTCTTTAATCTTGCTTTTTCTTTGATGCTTATCGGTAATGGTCTTTTCAGATTGTAAACATCCCAAGACAGTGGACGATTTCCTCAGATCAACTCCTTCAAAGGTTCCATTCTTCTCTACTATGTGTTTTCTGATTCTTGTGTAAAGAAATTCAATAAGATTAAGATGTAACAATCTTGAGCTAGCTAGATAAGCTGAACTTTTATTTATGTTTTTAATGTCGTTTTGTCAAATTTCTTGGGTGTCAGTTATGATCTTTGGTCTATATAATGCTCTTTTTAATTTTCTTTCCTTGCTCGTTTTCTTTTAATTTCTGGAAGCTTTTGAGCTTGGGTGATTCTCCAGGAAATCTTCCATTGGGTGACCAAAATAGGAGGTACTTATGAAGATCCCTTTTCCCCCTTTTAATGCTGTTGTAAGTTCTGTTTATTATAGAATATAGAATTTCAGTGACTAATTTTCTTATTTTGGATCTTGGTATATATAGAGATCAGAAGTTAAAGAGAAGGGTGCCCACCCTATCTTCGGCTTCCCCTGATGGTAAACTCAAATTCAACCGCCACAATAGTGAGAATCAAGACCCAAACCTGGTTACCCCACCAAGTATTAATCTATTCAAATCGATGAAGGCATCGATCAAGTCAAGCGAAGAGAAAAAGAAACTCATTGATGACACATCGCAGCACAACAAAGTGCCTTCTCTGAGATCCACACTCTCAGCGAAGAATTTGTTTGCAGGGCGGCCTATTTTGAGCCAAATCACAGAATTCTGTAATGAACTGAAGAAATTGGCAACAAGAGCTAGAGAGAGAGAGAATGTAGAAAATAAGAGTGAGGTGAAAAGCGAAGAGGGTGAGGAGAATCAAAAAGCAAAGACGGGGCCTCCAGCTGTTGTTCAGCCTTTGGAACAGTCAGTTAAGGAAGAGAATGAAACGAAGCCGTTTCTTGAATTGAACAAAAAATCTGATGAAAGAATCATTAAACCGAAGCTGCAGAGAAAGAAGTAGGTTTAACCTTCTTTTGTATCCATATGCGTTTGATTACTTAGTATCTATGAAACATTGACACTAACACAGACATGTGGGCATTTGCATCACATATAAATCTCAAACTTTTTCCATTTAGTAATCAACTTCCATAAAAAACACTATAAATTTTAATTTTTTGATCTTCTTGGTGATCTACTTACAGATAAAAACAAGAGCCAGGCTTGTCCATGCTCCATTGTTTAGCTTAGTACAGTGACTGCAAAATGCCCTGTGGTTTCATCTCCCTCTGTATCTATATCCTTAGGTTTTCTTGGTATCTATTAAATATTGACCCTTAACACAGATAAGTAGCTTTTCACTCTTTTAATCTCAAATTTTTTCACTTTTCATGCCTGCTTTTTTAGCTTAGTACATTGACTGCAAAGTTCTCTTTAGTTCCCATACATAGTGATCTGATAAACGGAATAACAAATTAATTCTTCATTTATCGTATTGGTGATGACAATTATCATAGATGGAGTTGAGAAATTCAAATACTTATCTTCAATTGGTTTTTATGCCTGACTATAGCTTCTTTTATTTATATAAACACGGGTGAACATCAATCAGACAGTGAACTATACTGGTTATTATATTCAAACTGATGATTTGTTTATTGTTCTATCCTGCAGGAGAGCGGATGAGAACGAAAACACACCTATTCTGCTGAACTTGGAGAATGTGAGACGCAAGAAAGATGAGAATTTACCACAAATTCGCACAAACCCTCCCTCTCCTCAGTGCTTCTCTGAAATTCGTGGTCTAAATAAACCTACCACTTCAAAGGCTTCCAAATCCAGATTAATGGTGTGTTGCTAGCGGCACTTTATTACTATATTCAGATTGATAATTACTCGGTCAAGATAGAAAATTTGATAATTACACCGCCATTGACACCAGAACTGAAGTCTTTATTTAATATGGAATGTAAGTTCCAGAAAGTTTTGGTGAAAGACTAGATGAATAAATCATCTCCAGTTGACCTTAAAATTAGATGATAATATAGAATTTTGGTCCTGCATATGAGAGGATAATGAACGGTGAGTGACGCCATAGATCGTTGAATAGTTTGAGGTTAGCCAGCTACATGTTTAGTGGTTTGATTTGAGGTAATTAAGATTAGTAAATTATCTATTTTGGAAGCTGTACATGTTAATTAACTTCGCTGCAAGACTCTTTAATGAGCATACTGTTCATTCACCCACAAGATTCTTTCAGCACCACATGCTTTCTTTTTCCAGTTGCAGACTTGGAATTGCATTTTTTTTACTGTTCTATAACTAAATATTATCTCTGGTCTGGAAAAAAAAAATATTACAGGGGAGAGGAATTCTTCAAGAAGTTGTGCTAAATAAGGAGGAATTTGCAGAGAACAATAGCCGAGACATGTCAATAGTTGATGACGAAAAAGAAGCAAGAGCTTTGGACGTGCTCTGGTTCTTGAAGCCTTGCACATTATCCAGCTAGCTTAATTGAGAGACAAACCTCGGAAAATTGCTATACTTGAGATTCTTTCATTCTTTATTATATATATCTCTAAGAATACATATAGGATCATGCAAAACCATACTAGTTTATTTAGGTTCATAGAGTCAGACTATTGTTTTTATTATTTGTCTCTTGTTCCTTCCATTCTTCTACAAAAGCTGATAAGAGGAATCTGAAAATTAAGGATTCATCAATACTTGTGTATTAAAACCCAAGATTTGTGAATAAAATGTTGTATCTGCTGCTTTGCTCTCATTGAGGAACAAATAAGATCAATTACGAACTATACTCTCTCTCTCTCTTCACAATTATTATGTTTTCAGGGGTGAAGCCACAAGATTTTATCCCAAGTCCCTGTCGCAATTGAAAATTATTTATGCTAGATATTTTGAATAATATTAGTTAAGAAAATGGTTGCTTTTCAACTCTGGTAAGAAGGAACTCAGTATCTGACTATCTTAATTATATAAAAGTAGTAGCATCTTCTTGGCCGATACATTAGCAAAATGGCACGCTCAAAACACTAAAATAAAAAAAAAAAACTATAATAATGCTAGGCGGTTATGATAAGCAAAATGGCAGGTTCCAAACACTAAAATAAAAAAAAGAAGATAATAATGCGAGGTTGTTATGAGAGATAGATAATGGGGAAGGTAGTTGCACAATATTTTGTGAATTAATAATGGGGAAGGTAGATACAAAATATTAAGTAAATAATTAATTTAATATAAAAAAAGATAATAATGGCAGAACTATATAAAAGTAGAGCAGTAAGCATCTCTCTAGCTGACATATCAGCAAAATGACAGGCTCAAAACACTAAAATAAAAAAAAAAGATAATAATGCAAGGCGGTTATAACAGATAGATAATGGGGAAGATAGTTACACAATATTTTGTAAATTAATAATGGGGAAAAAGATAATAATAGCAAAACTATATAAAAGTAGAGTAATAAGCATTTCCCTGACATACATATTAGCAAAATAACATGCTCAAAACACTAAAATAAAAAAAAAAGGATAATTATGCAAGGCGGTTATGATAGATATATAATGGGGAAGGTAGTTACACAATATTTTGTTAATTAATAATGGGGAAGGTAGATACAAAATATTAAATAAATAATTAATTTAATATGAAAAAAAGATAATAATGGTAGGCGGTTATGACTGACAAATAATGGAAAAGGTAATTACACAATATTTTATAAATTAATAATGGAGAAGGTAGATACAAAATATTAAGTAAATAATTAATTTAATATTTTGATTATCCCCTTTGAGATATTTAAAAGGAACAAATATAATACTATAATTTTTTTTAAATATTCTACTTTAACCACTGTTCGGTTTATACAGACACAGGTGAAAACAGAATGAACTACCCCCGATACCCTTGGTAGAAGGGCTAAGCAATGGATTGTTTAGAGTCGTGTATCATATTATGGATTAACTACATGAAACTTTTGACAAAATTTGTTATATATTTTATATTTTTGATTTTTTGTATCATGTTTTTCAAATTTATTATGATGGAATAATTTTTAAAATTTTTGTTTTTCATATATTTTATGATGAAATAATGTTTAAGAAAACATGCAGATATTGTTTTAGAGATTCAAACAAGCATGCTGACCTCTTATCGATTGGTTAAAAAATAAATTCTTAGAGTTGTTAATGATAATATTAAATTCTTATATATGTATTATTAAATTTTTAATGTAAAAATCTTAAAATATCCCAACTCCCTAGCACGTTATCTATAATGGCAATACGAATTTAGTACTCCTTCATGGCTTAAATATAAGATGGAGTTGACTTTTTTTAGAGAGATTAAACGTGTATTTGGTTCAGCGTTTTGGGGGCATATAAGTCCATTTTTCATTGAAAAATGACTTACTGAGTTGGGGTTTTTTTTTTTTTTTGATGTTTGGTTCAGCTTTTTTTAATTGCATCACGGGTAGAATAAGCTACTTGTTAAATAAGCTCCTCACTGCAATTTTTTTATTAAGTCACTTATTACATAAGTCGAGATAAAACTCCTCTCACATACTTACCTTGTATATCGCAAATAACTATTTATAAGCACTTATTGTCCAAAAATAAATCGTTCATCCAAACATAAATCACATTACAAGAACTGACTTTTCTATTAAGTGTGTGTTTGGCAACATCCCAAACCATGGTTTGTACAACCCGAGACAAAACTCATCCACACACTTACCTCACAAGTCATAAAAGCTATTAAAAAAAGTTAATCCAAACACACACTAAGTCATTTTTAATAAGTCAGAATCATAATAAGTCATTTTTCCTACCGCTATCCCAAACACACACTAAGGAAACTAAATAAGTTACTTAATTATATCATATGTTGTGTATTCTTAGATTATATATTAGTTTATTAGTCAAACTAATTAGTTTGAAGAAAAAAATATAAATATAAATACTCTAAAGTAATTTAATTAGCTTTTTTAATTTGTCCACAAAAGTCAACTTTACCTTATATTTAGGATCGAAGGGAGTAGTTTAATTTTTTGAATTTATTTTTGATTATAAAGTTGAAGTGAATTTTTTTTTTTAAAAAACTCTGAACCTTGAATGAGATATATATATATATATATTTCTTTTTTGCATATATGTTATGAAAATATAAATGTAACCTTGATACTGGCCTTGATTTATTTAAGAAATCATGAAAGCACAAAATATTAATTCTTCTAATTTTCTACTTTAAACATCTATTAATAATTAAGCACATGTTAAACATATACTTTAACAAGAATATAATAGTTAATATTGGAGACATTATCACATAGAGGAAAAACTTTATACTATTCTGTTAAAAAAAATCATGGGGATTCATTACAGAATACTTGCGAGCTGTGAGCAACTAAGTATTCAATTATTTGATAGAAATAGTTATTTGAATTTTGAAATAGTGGGGCAAATACCTATGTCTATTACAGTTCAAAAAGAAAAAAAAAAAACCTTTGTCTTACCAAACGGTTATTTCATCAAGCACAGTTGAGGACATGGCACTAATGCAAGGAAGTTTCATCAGTTTAATCTGGATATGATGGTCTTGAATTTGTCACAAATCTTATTCAGTTTGCTAATATGAATAAAGAATAGCTGTAAATTTAAGAAGTACCCATTTAGGACAAGTATATAACTGTTTTTATTTTATTGCATAAACTTCATTGCATCACTTCTTCCATCTCCACCTATTTTAGTGCCCACAGACATGTTCAATCATTTTCTCAATGTTCGTTTGATATTTTAATAGGTAATTTTGTTGCATTCGTGTTCACATCAGGAGTGTTTGATTGCATATTATTGGGATCAATATGCATCAAGATGAGACTGATGAAAGGAATCCTAATACTGTAACACCCCAAATTTTATTCACCAAGAATATATTGTAATTATTTTATATATTCAATGAAATGGTGAATATTTAAGACCAAAGGAATAAAATATTGAAAATTGAAAGTGGAATAGTGGTTCCAGTGAAATCGCCTGCGAGGCAGTAAGATTGTCATATAGTTTTGGAAGACCAAATGATGACCAAAAATTATAAAATTTTATAGGGTGAAAGTAGATATCCTAAGCTTTAATTTGATAGGTATTATAAGTCATTTTGACTTGTGTATTGAGAGTTATGAATTTTTGAATTTTGCCCAGCGAAATTGACTAATTTCTGAAGCAGTGGTCAAAGATTGAAAATCTGGGAATGATATGATCCCAGCCAGTAAAATTAGATATTTGTCCTTGAAACTAGACTCAATAAGGGTTCCATAGGCTTTGGAATCGCATCAAAATGATGTCTACAAAATTAGTTATGATTTTTCAAAATTAACGCAGAAAATCTGCCAGAATTGGCATTATTCCGAAAATTGAAAATAAAAGGCGTTAGAAATTGATTAATGGAATTAAAATTCCAAGTGTTATGATCATATGAGGAAGGGATTAAATTATAATGGATTTGTATGAGCACATGTCAAATTGCATTAAAAAATTGCTACATGGACAAATAATGATGAAATGGTATGCTACCTTGAGTGCAAGAATTGGTCTAGTTGGAAGAGTAATGGTTTAGTTGGAGCATGAGAAGGGGGAGCACGTTTTTTTTTAAAGCTAACCAAGGGAGAAGGCTAGTTCAATGTTAAGGAGAGTCAAATGGAGCAATTATGGAGGGAAGTATGAGCACATGTCAAATTGCATTAAAAAAAATGCTATATGGACAAATAATGATGAAATGGTATGCTACCTTGAGTGCAAGAATTGGTCTAGTTGGAAGAGTAATGGTTTAGTTGGAGCATGAGAAGGGGGAGCACGCTTTTTTTTAAAGCTAACCAAGGGAGAAGGCTAGTTCAATGTTAAGGACAGTCAAAGGGAGCAATTATGGAGGGAAGTATGGTGAAGTGCATGATGAGAATAGCTTGAATGAAGGAATGAAATAACTTGAGTGCTTGGAGGAGTGCAAACTTGGACTTAGTAGGAAGAGAACTTACTTGTCTTATAAGAGGAGAGGAGGGACGGTTTTCTTGCCTAATCAAGGGAGGAAAATGTTGTCCAAATGTCAAAGGGAACTAAAGGAGTAATCATGAGTAAATAGGAAGGAGGCATGGGTGGATGTAAGGTTGTGACAAGTGTCACATTATGGCTCCTTGATGAGATCAATGGTGTAGAATTAAGAGAGGAAGTTTATGAAGCATTTCTTTTCCCTTCCCTTCATACACTTCACGCATTACATGAGAGAAGGAGAGAGAGAAAGTGCCTTGGAGAAGCATAGGAAAGCTAGAGAGAAGAAGGAGCAAAATCCAAATGTAAGTTTTATAGATCTTGTGATTAAGCCTCCTTTTTTGTCAAATAGCTCCTCTAACCTTTTGTCCTTCATGAAAATCATGGTTTAGCAAGCTATTCTTCAAGGTTGAGGAGAGAGAGAGAGGACGTTCTAGATCAAGAGGTAATCTCCAAAATCTCAATTTCTTAGTGTATTGAAGTTGTTATTGGCGATTGTTGTTTGGTTTTGTGATTTTTGGGTTGAGTTGTAAAATTAGAAAAGTCATAACCCTAAGGGGTTATGCTGCCCAAAATCCTTTAAATCATGATTAAGAAGTTTCTAAATGAGTTAACCAAAGATTAGAAGTGAAAAAGTACAAGTTTTGGAAGCTAAAACAAAAAGCTACATTTTTCTATTTTCCCTTCAATATTTCGGTCAGACCAGAAATGGTAGTAGGAGTTGGATTTTCATGAAATAAATGGTTCCATTGCACTCAGTGGGCAAAAATAGGTGAGGTTATAGTTGGGCACTTTTTCGGTAGAGGCCGAAAAAGCATAATTACGAAAACGCCGCTGAAATCCCTAAATAGGGGCTGTCAAGGGTATTCTCATAATTTGACAGTGAATTTGATAATTTTGAGCCCGGAAATGGATTCCTTGGGCGAAAATAAGTCAAAATAGCCTTAGTCAAAATTTTGGGAAAACGTGCCACCGGGCCGGGTATGTCGGGGCCGGGCTGGGTTCCCGGGGGCATTTTTGTAAATTTTCACCATAGACTAATATAACCACAATAAACACTATGGAAGAGTATAAAATGATACTTGGATAGGTTATGACCTATTTCTGGTACATTTAATATTTTAGGACCGAGTCGGACGTCGGAACAGCACGCTTTATGAGACACCATTAAAAAGAGGATTATAAAGCATTGAGGTAGGGACATTATCCTTCATACATTATGTCATAGTTATATGATTGTGTGGATGCCAATGTTTGTAAATGCGCTTTATTAATCAACATGATTTGCCCAGGAAGGGGTCAGAAGTGTCAGAGACACTTACACTGGAGTTGGTAAGAACCCAACTGGTGCAGAATAGTGGGGCTGGGCCCTACTCATGTATACATGCAGATGATATGTTTATAATGTTCATTAATTGGTGCATACATGACATATATCATATTTACTTTTCGCATTTTCTATGAACGATAGCATGTTTCTACGGGGATTCTCCGGAATCTCACCCTATTTTTAATAAACACCTCAGCGGGGGTCAGTGGGTCTAAGGGAAAAGATGTAGGCGCCGGAAAGTGAGCGGCACGGGTCTCGAGGTAAGGACAAGATCGTGGTCATAATTAGTCTATTTTGAGATATTTTGGTGAAATTTGTAAATATTAAGTTTCCGCTGTATTTTCTGTTTTTCGTTGTCGAACGATATCAGAATTGTAAACGAATATTTTTATCAGTATAATTGTACTTTTCTGTATGCCCATTGAATTCCGTCTTTATTACTCTTCGATTATTGAAATGGAAACGGGGGTTGACAAATACCAACTGGCAAAGTTCAATAAAAGGAAAAGCATTCATCATGGTACTTCCCTAGAAATAACTGTAAATCTAGGTACTTAGCTTCCACAAATAATTCCATTACCGAATCTCCAATGTGCTCTCATAAACATACTCCCTCCGGTCTTAATTATAGGATAACATTTAGGAGTTGATCTTGGTCTTAATTATAGGACAAAATTTTAATTTTTGTCAATTTCTTCCCAAAATACCCCCATTGATACTTTCTCAATAATAATGAAACATAATAACAATTTTATAATACACGTATGTATTCTATAAAGTGAATAATACTTGCAACTCATTAATGTCACATATACCTCAATTCTACTGTTTCTTTTATTTTTTTAATAAAATAATTTTGAAACCCTGAGAAACTTTAAATTAACGCATTTTGATAGTCTTTTAAAATATAGAGTAATACACATTGTTTGTGGTTTTTTCTTGACTCTTAGGTGCACTAGTTAGAGAAATTAATTCTCAATCTTTGTAATGAATGGATCAAACAAACAATGAGTTTTGAAGTCCTTAACTACAATTTCCTCATATACAAGAAGTGCTCCAATTAATACTCCAAATTTAGGGCATTTTTGGAAAATAAATAAGATTAACTAATTTAACTACTATTTTTAATTTCTCCAAAGTTAGGTAAATATATCCTATAATTAGGACCGGAGGGAGTAGTATTTATTCATAATATGGTGAGTTACAAAGTCACTACAGTTATTTATTGCTTCTTTAGTAATTCAACCTTCATTCCTTAATTTAGTTGCAGATGAAACTGAAAATAATTGTAATCACTTCAGATCATTAATTGTAATATTTTTACCGTTTAATTCATTCTGAAAATTGTAACTATAATTATGCTACACTAGCCTCCCTTCAATCATATATGTAACTATAATACGTTTATAGCGGGTAACTTGTACCGATCCCAACTCTAAAATTTCCTTAAAAAAAACACTAAAATATATAACTCAAATTGCCATGAAAATTAAACATTGTGCGTTTTTTAAAATTTAAGGGTGCCCATTAAAAAGGGTAAGTGCAATTAATTCAGCATGGGGGAAAATTATGCACCCAAAAAATACTCATTTCATATTAGCTGATTCACTATTCTCCATGAAAAAAATTAGCTTTAGCGGACAAATCAATATATCCATTCATACTATATTTTAGCAATAAAGGTAAATAAAATTATGCATTTTTTTTATGTCAAAACTTAAAAGAAAAATACATTGAATTGCACTCTCGAGAATCCGGCAAAGGGAGGGACTAAGTATTGATCTTCAATGAGTAAGGCATCCCCATTGACAAAACTTTAAATATTGTATATAAAGAAGTTTTCTATAATCTTTTTGGTTGAATGACAAATATATCATTTATTTGTAATAGTTGTATTTAATAAAACTTCCTCATCTACATATTTCTTTAATGCACGTATTTCTTTAATTTGACCCGTGCAATACATATTTCTTTAGACGGGTCCTGAACTAGTGATCAAAAAAGAAGGAACTCAGTACATTTATATAGATCCAAATTGAGCCATATTATTTATGACTTTGCGATCCTGTAACTCTGTATACTTTATGGAATTTCGCTATATGATATACCGAATAAAAAACATGTTTATCCACTCAAAGAAATAAATAAATTGAAATGTAAGAAAGCAAAAGAATTAAAAGGTTAAAAAGCAAAAGCTTGATCATGACATTGTAAACTTTCACTTTGAAAGTGCAAAAGAGCTATAAAAATGCACTATGCAAATTTCTTACTGAGTTTGTTATTGTTCTTTTTTATATAAGTAGCAAAGTCACAGATGAAGTCTTGAAAAGGTATATGAAAAGAATACTTTAGCCAAATTAAAATTATTGAACATATCTCATCTCCATGATAAGAGAGGAATTTGACATGCCTTTTTGAAATAAGATTTGTCTTATTTTTTTTGGTAAAAAAAGTTTAGGTGAGTTTGGTCTCAGATGCTCATTAGGGTCAAGGTATGCCTCCGGATACAAAGAATGCTTATAGAGATATTTATAGATTGCCCACCAATAAAGTCCTTACATTAGTGGGACATGAACCCACAACCTTATAGTTGAGTCAACCCCTTTACCAGAAGAACAAACTTTGTTGGCATAGATTTGTCTTATATAAATGTTGAAGCATATAGAAGGGTCCAAAGTAAGGTCAGAATTTTTTTTTTCAGATTGGATTTATCGAATTTATTTTTGCATGAATAAGTATTTTTGTTTTCCACAAAACCCAATCAGATAGATATCCGCATGGTTAACATGAAATTAAAGACACACAACCTTACAAGAAGTTGTCTTTTTATAGAAAGCACCAAATGATTTTGTTTACCATGAGAAAGCACCAAATGATAATTCATTAACTATAAATTAAAGTAGAGACACTCATTCCTAATCCACAATAAAATAATAAGGAGGAGTTATAGAAAGCCGGGCGCATATTAATATAATAAGCTTAATGTCATAATACCCTTATCTTATTTTTCATATTTTCAAAGTGCTTGCGTGTAATTCGGTGAGCAATATAGGAATAGTATAAATATACTGATATATTAATATATGGTACTTAATTACATCACAGGGTAGGATGATATTTACAAATCTGTCCCAAAATATTCAAATTAACGACTATATATAACCCCCTGTCCTCGCCTCGGGATCCGTGCCCGTCAGTTCCCTGTGTCTACAACCTTTCCTTTGGATTTGCTAGTTTCCGCTCAAGTCTTTTTGTACTCGATTTGTGTGCCAACAACCCGGACTCTCAACTTGGTCCTAAAATATCAAATGTATAAAAATTAGGTTGCAACCTATTCATGAACTATTTTAGACACTCCCATAGTGTTTCTAGTGGTTATATGAGTCTATGGTGAAAATTTACCAAAATGCCCCCGATGACCCTGGCCCCGACTTACCTGGTCCGATCGTACTTTTCCCGAAATTTTGATCTGGGCTATTCTAACTTATTTTATCCCAAGGAATCCATTTCCGGCCTCAGAATTACCAAATTCACTGGCAAAAGACCAGAATGTCCTTGGCAACCCCTATTTTAGGGTTTCAGGGGCATTTTAGCAATTATGCCTTTTTAAGCTTTTCTAAAAAAGTGTTCAATTGTAACCTCACCTAATTTTTTCTCCTTAACATAATGGAATCATTAGATTATCAAAAATTCAACTCTAACCCCTCCAAATAGTACTGGCCAAATCCCAGGATTCTTCGAGAAAAGTTGAGGTTTTTCAATTCCAACTCAGCAGACTTGCTCCAATATGTTCCTAATCACTTTATTAACTATTTAATTACGTTAAAATCACCATTTAGACTCAATTTAGGCAGCATAACGTTTAGGACATAACTTTTCCCAATCTTACAAACAAAGCAAATCCAGCAGAATTTCACCGATTAAATTGTTCACAGTAACCAGAATAATCACTATTTGAAGTTTAGGAAGTTACCTTTGCTTCCTTCTGGCTCTTTCTTTCTTGACCAAACCCTAGCCTCCCAAAAACCCCAAATTTCTGTTTCAAACACCTTAAATTATATAGAAAGCAAGCTTAGGAGAAGGATTATCCAAGTTAGAAGCTAATTCACCAAAGAAATCAAGCTTACCTGGTGAAATTTCTCTTCCTCCCCTCTAAAATTCTCACAAACTCTCTCTCTCTTCTCTTTGTACAAAACCGTCAGTTTAGAGGAGGGAAGAAGATGAGGAAGTGTTTTATAATATCATGCTTATGTCATCCTTATCTTGCTTATGTCAAAATTTCTAATTTCCAAAAATCAAAATGTCAGCATTTGTGTACATAAACTTCATGTATATATAATGTTGTCACAAGCCCATTTAGCATGCAACTACCATTTCCCTCTTCTTGTTACATGTAATGGCGTCCCAAGGGTCCTTCCTTTAGGTCCAAATTGACTTCATAACATTGTTCAAGTCTCATGTATATTGTGTCACAATTTTTCCATTTTCGAATTTTATGGTAATTTTTGGTAGATTTTCTGCCCAAACTTTGAAAAATCATAACTAAATTTATAGAAATAGAATTGGAGTGATTCTAAAGGCTATAGAACCCTTATTGAGTCTAGTTTCAAGAAAAAATATAACATTTTGCCAATTAGAAGCACATCATTCCCAAATTTTTAGTTTTTGAAAGCTGTTCCAAAAATAGATAGTTTTCTTAGGCTAACTCAAAAATTCATAACTTTATGTGTATAGCTCTAATTGTATCAAATTAAAGTTTGAGATGTCTACTTTCACCCGGTAAAATTTCATAATTTTTGAACATCATTTGATTTTCCAAATTCATATGACAATCTCGCTGTCTTGCCGGAAATTACACTGACAACATTGTTCACATTTCAATTCTCAATGTTTAATTCCTATGATCCAGAATTTATAGCTAGAGGCTATTCAAAGTGTATCAATCCTCACCATTTTATTTCTTTAAATATAAGAAATTTTGATGACCGAATTCTTGGATGTTACACTTAAGCAAGAAATGCATTTATTTATTATAATTAGTAAAAGTGCCCTTTCTGCAAATATTCATTTGTCCTCACCCTTTCCACAACTTTTGAACGCACGAGAAAGCATCTCCCTACAAGATTTAACATCGGTGTTATGTAGATGCCTCATTTTAATGATCAACTGCAGCATCAGTATATAAATGGAAAAATCATCCTTGAGCTACCTATAAATTCTTTCAACTTTAAATTTGGCATATGTGTAGTTTCTTCTTATTATATCTTTTAATTTTACATTGTTATGACAATTAATTTCTATACAAGGGCTAATAATACAAACAAAGTAAAGTTACATAGGCTAATGGTACTAAAAGGGTAAAATTTGCAGGCCAAAAAAAAAAACTAAAAGGGTAAAATGAAAAGATTTAATAAGAAAAAAATATATAAGTGCCAAATAAAAAATTTTAAAAATTACCAGTATCTCAAAAATAATTTTTAGTGTATAATTTATAATAAATTAATGAGAAAATCCCTAATAAAGAATTTTAAAAATGCTAAAAGGTAAAAAGGTGTTTCAAATATTCATAATCCGAGAGAGATGTTAGGGTCAATTTGTCTTTTTTGAAATTAAAAGGAAAATATCAATTTACCCTTATATATATTTTTTCATTTAAAAAAAAATTATCCTCACCGTCCACCCCGCTGTTTATAATACTTTGACAGTGGTGGTATTTTTGCCCTATTTATAAAAATTTATAGGCATTTTTGCACCTAAGTGAAGTTTATGGTGCTGGATGCACATTTAAGAAAAATTCATGGGCGTTTTTGCCCCTTAACCCTTTATTTTTAATCAAAGGAAAAAATGATATGGCAAAAAGACTAGTGAGGTGGCCACATAAGTAAAATCAAGTCAACTTGACAGTCAAACGTTTGAGATCTGATACAAAGGACAAACATTGCACCCATTTTAAAACAACATGACGGAAATTGAGCTAAGATTTACGTTGGGACAAAAATTGAAACAAGTTGCGAACGTCGGGGTGGATTGCACTTTAACCCTTAAAAAAACATACTCTCTTTCTGACCGAGCAATAAAGACAACATCAATAGGAAGTGCGAATGTAATATAGTGAATAAAGAGAAATATTTATACATTTAAGAGTCGTACGTCATCTAAATTCTATTTAATATAAATATAATAACTAAGATCATTTTAATCCTAGTTAACAGATGATTCATCTATAAAAATTCACATTTTAATTTATTTTCAAGAAAAATACATATCTTAATTTAAAAAAAATAAAGCAAACTGATGAACTCATATTTTTCTTAAAAACAAAAACAATCTTTCATATAAGTTATCTGTTAATTAAGATTAAAATAATTTGAGTTATTATATTTTTATTAAAAAAAATTTAAATGACATGATATTCTTAAAACAGGTAACGATTTCTCATCAGCAAAGAGGTGCCGGGTGGATTCATCCAATGGCTGAAGGGCCAATCCCAACAACACAAGCACCACATTCTGTGGGCTGTTTGTCGTTTTGAGATCTCTTCCACATGACACAAAACTGTCCCTTCGGGAACATCCGATAAAATTGGAACGAAACTGTATATTTTTTATTTTAAAAAATGACATGAAGTCCTAATAGGCCCACCTCACCTGCTCACAAGGAAATTACTCCAGAAGTACATTCTAAGTAAATTGTCGTTTTAAATTCTCAAGGGTCATGATACCCGAAAAAATTTATTGCTTGTCAATACTAATGAATAAATTTTAAAAAGAGATCTAAACCTCTAAAACCGACCTTTTTAAATTTAAGGGAGAATGATAGTGAAATCTTAAAGATAGAATAAGATATCAGTAAAGTCCTTAAAAAAAGAAAAAACAACTCGTTGAGTTATTTTTACAACGTGTTGAGTTGTAAAACATGCTAAACAAATTGTTATTTCTTTTTTGTAGGGATTTTACTACTACTTTCTTTAATCCTTGGGATCGCACTATCATTCTTCCTAAATTTTAAAACCGACCTTTTTATTTTATTTTGTGTGAGTCTAGAGATAAGATCAACTAATTTTTTATGTGTATCTAAGTTTTTTTAGGATTGTTCTTATGTCAAAATTATGTTCATGTTATAACATCATAATAAAAAATTATATTATAAAAAATAAAATAGTGATAATATTATTTAAAATTATTTATTTATAATTTTTCTTAGGAAAAAAAGGAAAGAATATGGGTAAAAATGTGGATTAAAATTATTTTAATTAAAAATTAACTCAAATACACAAACAATTATTTTTGTCAAGATAACTTGGTTTTTAAATTTTATTTTTCTCATTTAAGCTTTAAATAAAGTAATATAAAAATTTATATCTAAATTAAAAAAATAAAAAATCCTACATTTATTTTTAATAATCAAAATTATCACAATATGTTCTTAAAAAAATCATTTCACCCATAATTCAACCGAGGATATAAACATTATAATTTTGAAAGTCATTTAACTTTATATTCTAACATCTGGCCCCTATTTCTATATATTTTAAAAATCATTAACTTTTGTTTTACTATAACTGGATAGCATTACTCTTTAAGAGAAATTACATGGCAAGACAGCAAGGCAAGCATTTTTCAACCAACATATCTGGTCTTTAATATAAGATATGTTTGGGGAGTTAATATTGATCCTAAATATAAGACATATTTATTATATTTGTCAATCTTTTTCTAAACAATAACAAGGGAGGAGAGAGAATGTGGGAATTAAGGAAGATGACTAGGATGTTTTACAAAATACATATCATATTAACTAACTCAACTAACTTTTTTAATCTAATCAAATTAGATAAATATGTCTTATATTAAAAATTAGAAGAGTATATGATAACTTTGCAAGCTTATCAGTGGCCAAGGTGGCGATGCCATCTCTTAATGCAATGCTTACAAGAACTTATCAATCTCTACACAACAAAAGTCTAGCTTTTTACACTATATCCATAAAATGAATGACTACTCTCACAATCCTAGTAACTAGATTAATAACCACAATACAATTCGATTCTAGGAAAATTTTAATTACCCTTTAGACTATAGATGTGGTCCTTGAATAATTCCGCAATAGCTAAAGGAACTCTTGTAAATTTAGAGCTAAATCCCAACATCCATTGTCACTCTCTGTCGTGGATAAGTCCTCTACAACCACTTCTGTCATCCTCTAGTACTAAGCCATCCACCTCTAACATGATGAATCCGTAAGGGAGAAATAGCTGATGTTGATAAGGATTCGTAGCTGTAAAACTCATCAGCTCTGAAATTTTTGATCTGAACATGCTCTGAAGAAACTATAATTGGCTTAGAGATTCTCTAGAGAAGAATATGCTCCAAAAAACGTGGTACATATGGAGCTCCAAATGTCCCAACAAATGTAATCAAAAAGAGTTTGCCAGGAAATTTTTTTGTATGATCTATTCCCGCTTGATGTTCTAATACCATTTAACCCAAGATACTCCCTGCAATGAAGAAAAAGTACCACTTTTTTTTTTTGCCTGAGTTTTTGTTACCGCTTCAAGTTTTGTCGGTTTCTCCCTTATAATTATAAAAAGTAAAAACACTGTATTATTTGTCATGACTTTCTCTTTTTTGACCTTGATTTGTCATGTTCCTGAAATCTTCTAGACTTTTCCAATTCATTCAGGGACACTGAATGCATATCTTGTAAAAGATAGGAATTAGAATTAGATTTAGTTGTTGTCGTTTTGGTACTAATGAGTGTCGTATTGCTTAATATGGCAAACCATTAGGCCTATATAAATGTGATAACGGGACGTGTGTACATATGGGTGTAAAATATACTTTACAAAATATATGAGAATTGCTTTTCTCCAAGATCTGTGTGGTTTTTTGCTCAGTAGATTTACAGGGTTCATCATGGTACCAGAGCCATAGGCTGCTTTATTCCATTAACCCAACAAGAAAGCCCAAGAACGTAGCCCATCACTACTGATTGCGCAAAGAACCCTCATCGGAGAAGCAAGATTCCTCCATTTCAGCCGCACGAACCCAAACCGAAGAGAAGAAAGTGTACAGCGTTTTTGAGAGAGCCCTAAATCGGAAAGGTCACAGCGCACGCCGGAACTCCTATAAGCACAGCCAATATCCACGCTTCCATGGCCGCTGAGAAGACTTCTGTGAGCACTGAGAAGAATGTCGCTGAGGCGCTTCCATTTTCTCACCCTCTGTACCTTCACCTATCCGATACTCAAGGAACGTCTATCATCCAACACACGCTCACCGGACCGGAAAACTATACGGTGTGGAGTCGCGCCATGAGAATCGCTCTACTCGATAAGCATAAGCTTGGGTTTATTGACGGCACCTGTTCTAAAGATTCGCACGATCCATCCCTTCATCCCCATTGGGAATGATGCAATGCAATCGTTCTTTCTTGGTTACTCAACTCGATTTCAAAGGAGCTAGCCAACATGGTTATATTCTTTCAGAGTGCTCACCAAGTCTGGATTGATTTGAAGGAGCGTTTCGACAAGAAGAATAGGGCTCGAATTTTCGCTCTCCATCGTGAAATCTCCTCTCACCGACAAGGGAATTCCTCTGTTTTAGTTTATTTTTCAAGACTTAAGGAATTATGGGAGGAGCAATCGGCCCTCATCACTCTTCCCTCATGCACCTATAACACGTCGATGGCCTATGCGGTTTTGATGCAAGAACAGAAGCTTGTGCAATTTCTCATGGGTCTCCACGAGTCTTACCATCAAGCAAGAAGCCAAATCTTGCTCATGAATCCCCTACCAACTGTAAATGAGGCTTATGGAATGCTGATCCAGGATGAGTTGCAACGCTCAATCGCATCTAATGATAAAAGCCCTCCTATTGAAGGTATAGCCATGGCAACTAGAGGGCGTTGCCGTGGAAGAGGGCGTGGCAGAGGAGATAGTTCAATTGAATGCTCACATTGCCTTAAAAAGGGACACCTGCGTGAATAATGTTACCAACTTGTTGGGTATCCACCCAATTTTAAGGGAAACAGAACCAAGCAGGGGAAGGACTCAAATTCTAACGATCCTGAGGTTCATACTCATACAACCAGCATTATGGCACCCACATTCACGCAAGAACAGTATGAGAAGATCCTGGAACTGCTGTAAAAGGACACTGAGGCACCTATTCACGCATTAACCGGTACAGGTTTGGTAAATCTTAACCGAAATTCTTCATATTCTGCCTACTGGATCTTGGACTCGGGGGCCACAACCCACATGGTTGGAAATTTAAGCCTTTTTGATAATTACACGGTATATAAAGGCCCCATTAAGTCTATAAAAATACCCGATGGGCAAAGAGTACCAGTTACTCACACTGGCACTGTTAGTTTATCATCTGATATTAAACTGGTTAATGTGTTGTATTCCCCTAAGCTGAAATTTAATCTTATTGCTATTCTCGCCTTACCAAAGAACATGGTTGCATAGCTTGTTTCTTCCCTAATCGTTGCCTACTGCAGGACCTTCAGGGTGGAGTGATGAAGCTGACTGGTAAAATGATTGATGGCTTATACATTGTTAAGATACCTGAACATTCACATGTAATGAACATTAGACATAGCAAGGATTTTAAGTCTAAACCTGTAGATGTTTGCTTATGGCATAACCGAATGGGTCATGCTCCTATTTCTGTAATGAAACATCTAGACCTTGTACTTGATGACTCTGAATTCTTGAATGAGAAATGTGATATATGTTTTCAATCCAAGCAAACGAAATTTCCTTTTTCCCCTAGCTGCATTAAAAGTGTCAAGTGTTTTGATTTGCTGCATGTTGATGTGTGGGGGCCATATAGAACACCCACACATCACGGTTACCAATATTTTCTCACTGTAGTTGATGACTATTCTAGAGCTACGTGGATATTTCTTATGTGACATAAATCAGATTGCCTTCTTTATATTAAAAATTTTGTTGCATATGCCTTAACCCAGTTTAATGCACAGGTTAAAAGAATAAGAAGTGACAATGGTAGTGAATTTGTAAACAGTAGCTTTAAATCATTAATTCAAGCAAAGGGAATCATACATGAAACTACTTGTCCCTATACACCACAACAAAACGGTGTTGTAGAAAGAAAACATAGGACCATTATGCAGGTAACTAGAAGTTTAATGTTGCAGTCACATGTTCCTACTCAATTTTGGGGCGAGTGTGTTAAAACCGCTGTCTATTTGGTTAATCGAATACCTTCAAAAATACTCAACTACAAAACTCCTTTTGAGAAAGTATATGGGCAGCGACCTAATCTTCAAAATATCAAGGTTTTTGGATCTCTTGCTTATGCCACAGACTTAAAAAATACTGATAAATTGCAAGCTAGAGCTATTCCATGTGTTTTTCTAGGTTATCCAGAAAATCAGAAGGGATATCTTTTGTTTAATCTTCATACCCATACTGTTTTGACTAGTTGACATGTAAGTTTTGTAGAAACTAATTTTACTTTCAGGTCTCCAGTATCTCCTCATTCAGGGGGAGTGAATCAAGAGCTAAAGGAAATGTTCTGGTATGAAAATGAACCTGTCCAGCTACAAGATAAAGAGACTACAATCCCTATTCACATGCCTAATACCTCTGTGACAGCAGAACACTGTATTAAGGATAAGGAAGAAGAGAATATCCACAATCATGACAATAATCATCATGATCCACCTGCAGAACTGAGTCTGCCCAGAACCAGCAGAGAGAGACGTCCACCTATATGGACAACCGATTATGTTTGCTCCCTAGCAGTACCAGAAACTGAACAGAAACATGCAAATAAATGTCTATACCCCATTAATGATTATGTTTCCTATTCTTCTATCTCTTGTGATCACTTATGTTTTTTAACTAGCATTGATGCAGTGCCTGAACCAACCTGCTACAAGGAAGCAATTACAAATCAAGAATGGGTTAAGGCCATGCAGGCTGAAATGCAAGCGCTGGAAAACAATGCAACATGGGAGATAGTATCTCAAGGGGAAGAAAGCAATTGGATGCAAGTGGGTTTACAAGGTTAAGTATGACTCAACTGGAAACATTGATAAATATAAGGCTAGATTAGTAGCCAAAGGTTATAGTCAAAGGGAAGGCATAGATTATCATGAAACCTTCTCTCCAGTAGTTAAAATGTTTACTGTTCGTTTGGTCCTTAAACTAGCATCACTAAATTCATGGAACCTTTATCAAATGGATGTTCATAATGCTTTCTTGCAGGGAGATCTCCATAAGGAGGTATATATGAGGATCCCTCAAGGGTTTGATAATAAGGGGGAGAACATGGTATGCAAATTAAAAAAATCTTTGTATGGGCTGAAACAGGCATCTAGGCAATGGAATAAGAAACTTTCTCATGCTCTCATAAAGGGTGGTTTTACACAAAGCAAAAATGACTATTCTTTGTTTATTATGGATTGTAGTGATAGAATTGTGCTAGTTTTGGTATATGTTGATGATCTTTTGATAACTGGTAGTTTTGAACAAGGAATTGCATTTGCGAAGAATTTGTTGCATAGTCATTTTAAAATCAAGGACTTGGGCATAATGAAATATTTTCTAGGAATAGAAGTAGCTAAATCAGAACATGGTATAGTCTTAACCTAAAGAAAATATGTGCTAGATCTTTTGTCTGAAACAGGTATGAGTGGATGCAAGCCACTTAGTATACCAATGCCACAGAATCTGAAGTTGATGCCATATCGGAAAGGAAAAGACAAAAGGGAGGATTTGCTCATAAGTCCAGACAGCTACCGAAGGCTCATAGGTAAGCTGATTTATTTGACTATGACCCGGCCTGATATAAGTTTTTCTGTGCAGACACTCAGCCAGTTCATGCAAGAACCAACTAAAGCACATATGGCAGCTGCTAGGAATGTGGTGCGATACTTAAAAGGCACTCTGGGGCTTGGAATTCTTTTAAGCTCAACTGGACAGATTCAGCTTGAGTGCTACTGTGATTCTGATTGGGCTTCCTGTGCAATCACACGAAGGTCAGTAACTGGGTACTTGCTGAAATTTGGTGGTTCGTTGGTGATGTGGAAGACGAAGAAATAGACCATGGTATCCAAGTCATCAGCAGAAGCAGAGTATCAGGCACTTAACATGGCGGTTTCTGAAATAATGTGGGCACGAGGACTTCTCAAGGACTTAAAAATTCATCATAGACAGCCGGTACTTGTATATTGTGACAGTAAGGCAGCCATTCATATTGCTGCTAATCCAGTCTACCATGAGAGGACGAAGCACATTGAAGTCGATTGCCATTTTGTTAGAGAAAAATGGCAGCAACACATAATTGATCTTAAACATGTCTGTTCCAGTGAGCAGTAGGCTGATTTGCTTACCAAATCTGTTGCAGGAGATGTTCAACGAACTTTGTTGAGCAAGCTGGGTTCTATTGATATTTTTCGTCCCCATCTTGAGGGGGAGTGTAAAAGATAGGAATTAGAATTAGATCTAGTTGTCGTCGTTTTGGTACTAATGAGTGTCATATTGCTTAATATGGCAAACCATTAGGCCTATATAAATGTGATAACGGGACGTGTGTACATATGGGTGTAAAATATACTTTACAAAATATATGAGAATTGCTTTTCTCCAAGATCTGTGTGGTTTTTTGCTCAGTAGATTTACAGGGTTCATCATATCTCATATCAATACATCTATATATATATATGGAAAGTATAAGTTAGACTACATAGAATTAAAAAATATTCTCTTTTATTCTTTGATGCTTGTTTTGCAATGAATTACAGTATTTATTAAAAAAAATTAAATCTATTGAAGTCTCAAGTCTCGTGATAATTCTGTGTATTGAGAGATTCAGTATTTTAATTTTTAAAATACTGAAGAGTGGCCACAAGAGAATATTGTGGTAGTAAGCAGTAACATAGTGCTACATTCATAAGAGTTATAACTTGGACATGAAGCCACCACATACCTACCAACATCCTCGAGCTTTCGTTCGGCTGACGTGTTAATACTTTTAAAATTTCAACTTACCACAACATTCAATTTGCTCAAAATATCTTTAACTATATTTTCAATAAGTTTGGGTTCAGGCCTTGCACACATATAAGTTAAAAAAGATGATCATTTTTAATATCTGAAGAAAGAAAATATAAGTGAAAAATGTGTAGTAGAAGCTACCTAGTATTCTTTGAATCCCATCCAGATAGATTTATTGATTGAATCAAAGCATTTTTTTCACTTAGAGAGAGAGAGTAAGGAAATTATTGTAATAAAGAGAATTATAGAAGAGAGAGAATAAGAAAATTAATATTGTAAGAGCAATATATATGATTATAGAAGGGAGAGAATGTGTGGGGGTGAGAGTGTGAGAAATTTGGGTAATTAAATAAGGGCAAAATAGGAATGTACTCCCTCCGGTCTTATTTATAAGCAATTTTCTCTCTCATGAGACTGATCCCTTTTATAAGCAACTTTCACTTTTTGTTTAAAAATGTAAGCTTCTTTTTCCTATTTTATCTTTAATTACCTGTTCGCTTTGCGTAATAAAAAAGAAATTTGCTTATAATAGGACCGGAGGGAGTAATAAACAAAAATTAAGACATTCTTTTAATGTTTTTTATAAATAGGAATTTTTTTTTTGTTTGCCACGGTACAAATAGAAACAAGACATATGTGGCGGTTGTTTCTTATATTAAGTAGTGTCTTATAAAGAGTTGGACCTAATACTAGTGGGCTTCACAGATGACCTTGCTATATTGGACTTCAATTAGGCCATACTGTTAACAAAACCAAACCAATAGAACAAAGTCCAGTGGGCTGATCTCCGAACTGTGAAGGGAAATATAAAATTCATAAAACAACTAGTTGAATTATTGAGGGGCTTAACAGTACCTTAAAAAAACAAAAAGATATGAAACCATTTTCTTTTCCAAGGGAGGAAATTTCCAGAAAAGGATCCGCAGCCCAGAAATAAAAATGACTCAGAATCTAAGGAACAATTAATAATCCTAATTCAATGTAGTTTTTGAGGATTATACAACATACACATGTAGTTTTTGAGTGTAGAATTTATATAGATTCTATTTCTTCCATCTTCCTCATCCAGTTCATCTTCACGTTATTCTTCTGACAAATTAGGCCTTTTTGTACGCTGGCCTTGGTTTATCATAAAAAATTAATTAAGAATGGTGTATAGGTAATCTTAAAATCATTCTATTTTCTCGAGGATCTTTTTATTAAATCCTAAATAAATTAAAATGCTATACAAATACAATGAAATAAGGGAAAATTGGTTTTGGACTTTTTTTCAAATTAATAACTAAAATAGTAATGTAATTTAATTAAAAATTAAACTATTTTTTTTTTGGTATTTTTATAAAAATGGGATGGATATGAAGAAATGAATCTTGGTAGCAAAGTGAATGACTTTCTTAGCGTCTTAAAGTGATTTGAGAGTTAATTTATTGTCAAGTCAAATTGAAAACCTCAAGTAATCGCATTGAGTTCAATTATCTAATTAATGACTAATCCTATTATTACATTCATAATCATCTCTTTGATAAATTGTTAAAAAACTCTTGATGTGTGTTTGAAAATTATTTTAATTCACTTGTTTTCTCTTAAATGAAAGCATAATCGCAACACTCAATATGAAATAAATCAATTATACACCATAATAATCACATATAATGAATAATTTCATTAAAACATAAAGAAATATAAAATTCATTACAAATCCTAACCAACAAGGATAAATGAATATTCATCCACGTCTCATAAATACGTATCAATTACAAAAATCAAACCAAACATATCAGAATACATATAACGAGTTAATTAAAAACTAATAAACTCCCCCTTTATAGAAATTTCTAGCCATTCTCTTCACCATCAAAACTCAAAGAAGATTTAGCCACAAATAGTGATGAAAGCATCACCATATGTAAAATCAAACCAGCCATGCAAACAAGCTTGCCATAAAATACAGAGCCTCACTGGAATCTGGGAAAACAAGCTCGCCCGAAATTCAAAGCTCACCGTAAAATTGTAAAATCTTACCGGAGAATCAAAACTTCGCCAGAATTCGCAGAAAGATGGCCTACAGTGCTCTGGAAGGACAAAGAACATCAGAAGAACAACAATGGTGGTGTGGAGGTAATGTACAACTGTGAAAAATGTGGCTTCGATGGAGGTACGGTGGTCTCGTCTCCTTCCTTCCCTTTCTCCGATCAGTTTGCTGGCGTTGAAGGTTTTAAGGCCGGCAGCGATGGTGTCGACTTGTGACGGTGAAGAAGAACGTCAGGCATTCAATTTGAGCTTTTCCCTTATTTCAGTCTTGCTCTGCGGTGCTGTGAAGGTCCAATCGTGTCCACGTCACTCCACTCTCAACCTCTGTTAACTTCCGGCTCTCTCTCACGGTGTAGGTGGGTTGCCTGCTGCAATGGTGAGGAAGATGAAGGTCGTTGGCGACAAAAGAGGAGGAAGGTGGAGGAAGGAAGGAAAAGATCTACTGCGATTCTCAGCTCGTGGCACTCTGATGCTTCCCTCGGGTCTGTGTTTTGACGAAAGAAGAAGGAACCTATTTTGACTAGGGATCTATAGGAAATTTTCAAAAGTTTTCAAGGATGGACTAAAGTGTAAATTTTGAACCATTATTGGACTAACTGTAATTTCCAAAATATTTGGGTCCTTTTCTGTTTATTTTCCTTATCCCTTTTCTTCATTGATTTGCAATTTTCAGAAATTCTAGAGACATTTTTTTTAAAAAAATTTTCCCAGATCTCAAAATATTAATTTTTTTTTTTTTTTATACATGAGAGGAGGGGAAGCCCTCAACCTATCACATTATTCAAGCCTGAGCAAAACATATTGTCTCTAGCCATAACTTCTAACAGATTCCCAAATAAAAAAGAGAAGGGTTGATATCTTGACATGATATTTAGAGCCTGTTTTGCAACATAATCCGTAGCCATATTCGCTATCCTTGGGATGTGTCAGACACCCGCCTTCACTTCATGACACAACACTGCCTTCACTTCATCAACCAAAGTTGCATCCAGGTGGGCATCTATATGGGGTCTTGACAATCATGCGGCTACCTTCGTTGAATTAGTTTCCATAATCAGATGGCACACACCATGGTCCCAACACATCTTGAGATAAAAAAGGGTAGCCTACAATTCTGCTCGTAAGCTATCTACAGGCTCAGGATCATGATACATAAACCCCACCTTGAAGTTGCCTTCGTTATTTCGAAGCACCCTTCCACATGCAGTATTTCTCCCTTCCGAACAACCCCCTCGACATTAAGCTTCATCCATCCCATTTCGTGATGTTCTCAATGACCCGACCACATCTAGCCAAGTTGACCATTGAGGTTGACCCCTTTTAACCAGCTTCATGCTTGTGTCATCGTGTCTAGGATACAACGTGCTTTAGCTTTGATGCTGTCATTGCTCATGTCCACATTTTCATAAATTTTCTTGTTATGCTGTTGCTCCAGGAGCCAGCATAAGGTGGAGGAAAATTCACTCCACCCCCCTTTACCCTACCCATTTGACATTATAGGTTCAGCCTCATCCTAGTCTCTAGATCCATGTGCAAAAAGTGATGCACAAGCATTGGATCCACCACATCTATTTATAGCTTCCTTGTTTCTGGGCAATCTTGAAGGACGTGAAGTATTCTCTTACTCGGTTCCACACTATGAACATCCTCTATCAATACTCATACCTCTCTAAAATCTCTCTTCATTGGTGAGTAATTTATTATGAAGTGTTACCACATGAATTTCTTGCATCAAGGTATTGCATGAAGCTTCCAGAGATGCTGCCACACTGTTACTCACATTCAGCTCCTGTTCAATAGCTTGGTAAGCCATTTTGATGCTGAACATACCATGGGGGTCATGTCTCCATCTGATTGTTTGCGTATAAGGATCAACGATCATTCCTTCATTCACTACCCCTATGCTTTCTTGATGCCAGACCAAGTATTGGATCCTGCACTAGCGACATCAATGGTTGGCACCAAGTCATCTTCGCACCGATACTTACTCCTTAGGGCTCTCACCTATAAATCATCCATACGGTTTATTAGGTTCCATCCTGACTGTGCCATATATGCTTGGTTCAAGCTTCTAAGATGTTTCAAACAAGTCCCCCATTTTTCTTGGTCTTACAAACTATCTCCTAATTCACTAAGTGTGCTTTCCTTTTCTCTACCATAGATCCCTAGAGGAAGCCCCGATTATGCTTCTCAATTTCATCACAAATACCACTCGATAATAAAGCTATTTGCTTGGTGTAACCTGGAATAGTAAAGGTAATAGAGGGCACCAACATTGACCTTCTAGCTAGAGATAACGAGTGGACCTTCCAGTTTGAGAGTCATTTTTGAACCTTGTCCACCACAGCTAGTAGCTTCCTTTTGTGACTCTCTTATGGTGAAGGGGAACTCCCAGGTATTTGCCCATGTCTAGAGTAATTTGAAACCCCATATTATTGCACAACTCCGTCTATCTAGTACGGTGAACATTTTTATAATAGAAAACTCTGGTCTTATTTGTATTCACCGTTAATCCAAACGCTACACAAAACCGATGAAGAAAGGCTTCCACAAACAAAACAATTATCATAAACAAAAAATAAATGAGACATATGAGGCCTATTCTTACATAAATTATTTGGCTTCCATGCCCCATTGGTGATTTATTCCTAAATTAAATGTGCTAATTTCTCCATGCATATGACAAAAAGATACGGTTAGAGGGGATCTCCTTGTTTAACCCCTCTGGATGGGTTAATTGTACCCGCTTTCTCTCCATTCCATAACAACTGCATACTCAATGTAGAAACACAAGCATATATGAGATCAATTATGGAACTTGGTAAATTAAGTTCCACTAAACAACTCTGGAGAAAATCCCAGTTGACTCTATCATAAGCTTTCTCTAATTCAATTTTGATTGCCATAAATCCTCGCTTCCCTTGCATATTATGCATGGAGTGAATGACCTTATGTGTAATAATGATATTATCAGAGCTATGTCTTCTCAGCACAAAGCTACATTGTTGTGGGCTTACAAGCTGCGGTAGTGTCAGTTTAATTCTATTGGCAAGCACTTTCGTAATGGTTTTAAAAATCATATTGCACAAGCTAATAGGTCGTAGATCCTGAATAACTTCTGGGGGATCCTTCTTCAGAATATGCACAATCAAGGTGTCATTAATAGTTCTGATCTCAATAGGATTAACCCACAGTGACTGAATAACCTTGTAGATCATCGGCTCTACTACCTGCCATTGACTTTGGTAAAACAAAGTATTAAAACCATTCAGTCCAGGTGCCTTCAATTGATAGAGGTCACCCTAGAAGACTCAAATCTACCAACTCAATGGAAGGGTAAATGACACCACATTCGAAGGGGGGAGGTATTCGGATCTCTTCCTGGAAGAGTGAGGAGAAGAAAGAAGTTGCCATACCTTTAATTTGCTCAACATCGTACACCCAATCCCCATTTTTCACCTTCAAAGCCCTTATAAAGTTTTTCTTTCAACTGCCATTGGCTCAGGAATGAAAATATCTCGTGTTTTTATCTCCATTGATTGTCCAGTCACTTATTGCTTTTTGTGCCCATATTAGTGATTCCTGTAAGAGAACCTCTTCCAATTTCTTCCACAGCTGAACTTGTAGTGCTTGAAGCTCAGAATTGAGACCAAATCTAGTTTCAACTCTTGTAATTCCTTGTAGTCTACTCAGAATTTCCTCTTGCATGTTTTAGTGAAATCGAAGATATGTTTATTCCAATTCACACAAGCTGCTGTAAACTAATCTATATTATCCATCTACTTCAACCCATTTTGCCAATGATTGGTCACAAATGAGGTAAATCGGTCATCTGGAAACCAGGAAGCAAGAAAACAAAAAGATCGGTTGGGTCGGATAGGAATGCCTGTGTCCTTCAATTGTAGCAGCAATGGTCAATGATCACTCCTATCCCAAACCTGTAATGCATGGTTAGTAATGCGCATATGAATATATTGGTTTGTCACATCCAGTATATCCACTTGCTGAAATTTTTCTGACCACAAATACCAAATGTCCCCTTTAAGTCCTTTAGCATTTACTAGCTTCATGTTTTTAAACCCCAACTTCGCTGCAATTGTATGAGCTTTTACACTATTGCAACGAGTTTCAAAGAAAGCAACAAAATCTAGACTATAAACCTGTACCAAGTCATGAACTAGGATGGGGAATGTCTTTGCTCCTACACCTTGAACATTCCAAAGTAAGAAATTCCTGGAGACACTTGTTGTTGTATTAGGATACTATCCCTCTAGACATCCACATTAACCATAGATATATCCGCTGAGTTAGTCACTGTGCTCGCCTCTTCTTAAATTAAGTTCATAATTTCATTACTGCATGGTTCGACACATGGCACTGTCAACTCGGTAGCGTGGAAGACTTACATCTCGTCTAAAACTTCCATACAATAGGTTTCCTTTGGCCCATTACTAGGCCCTTCCGCGGTAGGCCCAACAAAATCTAGTGGCCCACTTATTAAGATTCAAAAGAGTTGGTCACCATAGCACTAGGCCCCTCTGGATCTACTTTAGACTTGCCACGTGAAGTAGCCTTGGATATAGACTTATTTTCCTTCCCATATGTCTTCCTTCTATCCCTTGACTTCCTCTTAAACCTGACCTGGAACCACTCTTGCATATTTAAATTGCTTGGAACCTCTATCCCAAATCTTCGTTTATCCTCCTCACTCCCTCGTGAAATCTTCTTCTCTGAAAGCTTCCCAATAACTAAAGGAACACGGTGTTCCTGATTTCCCTCTAGTGCACCACGATCTTTGTCCAATTTCCTCGGCATATTCCGAGCTTGAGATCCCTTCAAATCCAAGTTGATAATTTTCTTCCCAAAATCAAGCTTGACCAACATCTGTGGACCATAATCAAGGCGATTAGAATTTCTATTTTTAGCTCCCCCCAGAACTTCAATCTTCTTGCCGGAGACAATCGCTGGCGACACTATCAGTAATGCATCACCATGGATAGAAACAGGTACTTCTGTCAGTCCGCTACTGAACGTGCATGGCCTAGCGTCCTTCGGTTGCTTCCCACCAACCCCACTACATCTAGCTTGTCCACTATTCTGCAAGGAGCACTATTCTATATGATGGCCATATTTCTCACAATGAAAACACACTAGATGTAAGCCTTCATATTCAAATCGATGATCTTCCCAAATATGATCAAAACTGGCAGCAAAGGTTTTTGGAGGTAAATCTCAACACACATGCGCATAAAACCACCTTTCTCTGAAAATGCCATAGTATGATCAACTTTTAGCGTATTCCCAATCATATTTCCTAGACGCCGAATCAACTCAATGCTATACAATTCTACAGGAAGGTTCAGCATCTGAACCCACACATCTATCTTCTTTTGATTATCTACCTTCCAGGGATTGAAGTTAGGCCTCCAACATTGAACTAGTAAGTAATGATCGGCGATCATCCAAGGACCCTCCTGTAGTGCATAATCTCGATCCGCCTGGGATGAAAATGAAACGACATAGTATCCATTATTCAATGGGGTAACCCTCATTGGCTCTTTAGGGTTCCACAACGCTCTATATGCTGACCCGACATTGAAAGATTTCCCAAGAAGTTTCACTATGAGGGAGTTCATGTAAGGTTTACACCAAGCCATGTACTCCTTTGCCCTCACCTTCAGTTTTGGTAATTTACATTTCTTCTCCAAGTCTCAATGGCATCCTCCCCATCTTCATCCCCTTCATCAGTTGCACCCTCACCCATAACATCTCGCTTGTCGTTGGTTTTGGAGAAGTAGTCCTTCCACCCATTCAGTGTGCTAGTGAGAGACATATTCAACTCCAAGTAACTATTCTCACTGAGACATAACAGTTTGTCTTTGTACGATGAATGCTCTCGAGCCGTAACAGTTGGGTTGCCAGTCAAACCTTGCTATGATGATTGAGAGCCTTCTCCTTTGCTCCAATTCCCCAGACCACTAGACCCTCCTCGACTTACCCCGCCAACTTTGGTCTCCCTCTAACGCTTGCCTCCGTCGCCACCTCCGTCGCCCTTCGTTCTCCCGTCACTCTCTCTCGTAGTTTTAATCACTTTCCCTAAATTTTTTAAGTTGTTCTTTTTCTTCAATCTAACAAAAATATTAATCCTGACACTACAAAATCTCAATTTTTCTTCTTAAACACCTACAATGCAAGATTAAGTATAAGATAGCATCAAAAGTCCAAGAAATCATTTGCAAACTTAATTTAATGCAAATGTCCCTAACTCTAATTAGTACTTAATCATGTAATAATGTCCTAGGAAATGCATTAAAAATCCCAAATTAATCATGAAAAAGCTTATAAATATATGGTTCAATAAACACCCATCCAATCTTCACCATAATTTCATATAGATCGGATGACACCCACAAGCACAAACATATAGCAATTGAAGGATCATACCTAATTAAAACCATGAAGATAGAAGTATTTTCATAATGATGAAAAATCTGGTTTCTCTTCTTCCATTAAAACAACTAGTTCAAACAACAAAACTGAAGCGAAGATTGAATCCATGCTACTTTCTTAAGGGAGTATAATAGAGTAGAATGGAAGATAATTATTTCTCTAGTCCTGTATAAATATAAGTGATATATATACACATAAAAGAGCCTTTTTATGAAGGCGTGAGAAAGGCCTCGAATTGTAAAGGTGATATTTGATAAACATAATGTGAATAACGTGGAATAAAAAGAAAAGAGTAGTTATTTAAATAATATGATGTTAAAATCCCTACAACTCTGAACTCATGATGAGTACAACAATATAATATAAAAGCATCAATGTGAGCTTGAACTGTCCTAGCCCAGCTTCCTTAAAAATGAAATTGTAAAAAGTGGGCGTGATGATTGGGAGTCTGCAGACCTAACCCATAAACCGTGACCCTCACAAACAAGAGACAAAAAATCGCGTCGTTGGTTCAAGTCGTTATAATCGATATGGATATAATGGCCTGAAGTGGACGTTTGAGTGTCTGAAGAGAGCTTTACATCTAAGTGAGGTTGAACCCTTGTCCAATAATTATCATGAGAGAGTGGAACAAGTGATTGGATGATTGAGACTTGAGCAATGGTGCTACCAGCTGCATTATTCCCAATAGTAATATCACTCTCTTTTAATCTCAATTGTCTCAATAATGACCAGCGAGTGATACTGTTTGGAACTCTTGTAAATATATCAGCACTGTTATTGCAACCATATTCCATTATTAACTCATCATCCTGATCTTCTTCTTCGTCTTCCATCAATGTAGCACTGTTACAACAACAATATTCCATTATTAACTCATCATCATCCTCGTCTATTAACTCATCATACTCTTCTTCTTCTTCATCCCACACCTCGTAGTTGCTCGCCCAATCATCATAGCTATAGGTATAATGTTGGTTGAAATCATCCCCAAACTCAATTGGACTCTCTAACCATTCAACTATCCTAACAAATGGAAGTAAAGACCTCAAACTCTGTAACCCCGCTCTCAATTCTACTTTCTCTGCCAATGGCATTCCCACATGTTTCACTTGAACACTAAAGAAGATCTTGCCAGATACAAGGATCTTCGTTGTCACTTTATTGAATGACAAATTCTCAAGATCCAAATAATTGTACACTATCACTAACCCTGATCTTATCCCTTCAACACTGCCTCCAATGTTTATCTGCACTGGCCCACTGCCCTCTATATATAATTGGACTTCCTTCCCCGGCACAGTTGAAGAATGGATTTGAGCCAAATTCACACATCCATCAAGATCCATAAATTCAATGTTAGGGGCATGAGAGAGTTCTGGGAGCGCAATGAGATGTTTTGAATCCGATAAAATAATTTCCTTTAGATTTGGAAAATGCTGAAAAAATAACAAGAAGAAATGTGGAATAAATCAGATAACTACGTACACATGTGTACAATTTATTCAAAAGTTTCTCTCATGCCAATTGAAGTTGAGATTATAAAGGAAATAAGTCGATGCATTTACAAGATGATAATTGGATTCCCTACTAATAGTATAACTACTACTATATTTAAATTGTGAGTTATTTGGTTAATGTTTGATGCGAGATCTTAAAATTAGAACCACCCTATGAAAAATATTATGATATATGAAAAATAATGTGTACCTGATTTCCATCACAAAATTGTTTGATATTACTATTAGGCATTTTCAGTATAATTAGATTCTCTGAGCAGAAATGTGTTGGCACGTATGACAGTGGATATTCTTCCCAACTAAAAAACCTTAGTTCTTCTGGAAGATAGTCCAAATCTTCACAAATATTCAACTTTGAAGGCTCACTCCTGTTAGACCTGTAAACTTTAAGAAATATTAAACCACGCATCTTTCGAAAATTACTGGCTCTCAATGTTGTCCTTTTTATCTTGCTTCCATCCAAAGACATACATCGAATTGCCTCAATCCCCTAGTAATAGCAAATCAAGAGAAAAATAATTACCATTGCCTAAAAATTTTAAAAAAGAAGAAGACATATTGCAGAGCAATTAAATATATATATACTTTTGGGGATATCCAAATTAAAAACGCTATAGTGCATTTTGTTCAAAAATGAAAGGTCAAGGGGGGTTAAATTTAAAATTTAAAATGTTAGGATATATATGTAACTGACGCAAAGTTTAGGGTTGTTTTGTATAATTTAACTAAAAATTTTATATTCATATTTCATAATTTGTCCATTTTGTAGTATAAAATTTTTTATCAATAAAACGCGTGAGGGTATGCATGTGTCAGTTCACACTATAACTTTTATATTACATGAATTATTAATTAATATTAAAAAGTAAGCCTTTGTGGATAGTGTATAAATTATTGACGGTCGTTCATGTTCTAAATTTAAAATATACATCTTAGAATCTATCTCAAAGCTTAAGAAGATGAATATTTCGAAGATTAAGAAAATTAATAAATCACACCTAACCAAAAGGCTTTGCCAGAACCAATTTTAGTCCGAGAAAGATTTTCTTAAAAAAAGTCTAATTAGGCAAATATTGAGACTTACCGAGCATTTTAATGAATAAACAAATGACTTTCAAGAAAATACATGACAATGAAATAAAATATTAAGAGAATAAAGAATATAATAAAAACTAAAAAATAAATTACTACCTCCGATTCTTAATATAAAATCTAGTTTTTAGTGCAATTTGTATTATAAACTAGATCTTATATTATAAGGACCGGAAGTAGTATTATTACCTTGTCATCGTTAAATACGTGATAAATATCCTGGTGCCTCCATAGTCGAATGGGTCTTTCAGGGTTAGATATTAATTGTTGCCTAGAAATTTCAAGCCCCATTTCTATTAGAAGAGCATGCATCTCAATATCATCATATTGATCCACTGAGATGAGGGATCTCTCTTTAAGTACACTTATCTCAATATCAGCAGAAGAACCATATAAGCCTTTTGCACAATCCAGAGAAATACTCCATGTTTCATTTAGGAAAAATGCCAGGTCAAGAAATACGTTCTTCTCCGTGTTATCAAGTCCATCAAAACTCAGTTTCAACACATCAAGAATTTTCTTGGGAAGAGCTTGATTTAGTCTTTCCAAAGCACTTTCCCACTCTTCTTTTCTTCTACCTTCAAGGAAGCAACCCAATACTATTAGGGCTAATGGGTTTCCTTTGCAATAATTCACTACACGCTTTGATAACTCCAAATAGCCTTCTGATGGCTCATTTTTCTTGAAAGCTTTCAAACTAAAGAGATGAAGGGCATGAGGGGGATCCAATTCCAGAATATGATATGTTGTACATGCAGAAGTATTCTTAAGCACTTGCATATCTCTTGATGTTATAATAATTCTACTTCCTTCTCCAAACCAACTACATGCTTTGATTAAATCTTCAATTGCTATAGAATTGTCCACATCATCAAGTACCAGAAGAATTTTTTTACGATGAAGCCTTTTCTTCACAAAAGTGGATCTTAAATTGTAAGTGTTAATATCCTCATCTTTTAATAATTCTTTAAGGCATTTTTCTTGCAATTCATCCAATCCATTCCTTTCTAGTTGTTGTCTCACATCTTTAGCAAAGTAGAAAGCTTCAAACTGTGCTATTAACCTGTCAAATATTGCTCTTGTAAGAGTGGTCTTGCCTATACCACCCATACCCCATATTCCCACAATGCGAGCTTCACCTAGTAACCTTTCAATTTTCTGAATATGATGATCAATCCCAACTAGTCCTTCTAAATGAAAGGATGACTTGTTATTCAATTTGCTCAAGATATCTTTGACAATCATTTTGATCAATTTGGATTCAGGCCTAGCATAAATGTAAAGTTAAAAAAATTATTATGTGTAATCACAAAGAAAGAAAACAATACCAGCGTGTTTAGATGAAGAGAAAATTAGGGGAGGAGAAAATGGAGGGCGAGAAAAATGGAAAGATAATATTATGTCGCCTTATGTTTGGATAGAGGGGAGAAAAGAGAGATGAGAGAACATTCATAATATTTACAATGACAATAATGTCCTGATTTAGTTTTTAACCCATTTTTCAAGTAAAATCAACACCATTGAATTAAATATCAAAGTTAAATTAGAAAAAAGTTATTTCTATATTTTATTTTAAAATTAAATATCAGTCAAATATATTTCCTCACAAACTAAAATAATAAAAAGAAAGTTAAAATAAAAATAACATGTCTCAATGATAATAATATCCTTGTATCATGATTTGTTAAAAATAAGATAAAAATTTATTTACAAATTAAGCTCGTTTTATTTTTTTATAATGTATAATTATGATATAATTATTATTAAATTAAATTTAAAATGAATGAATATAATATAAAAATACCATATTATCGCCAAAATTTCCATGCTTGTCACGGATGAAAGATAAAAAAGAAATTAAGAAAATAAGAAAAGGTCCTTATTAATGGGAAGATTAGAGAGTAGGACCAAGGAAGAATAATATTTATTGTAAAGGATTAAAAAAATGTAATTATTTAGAAAGAATAAATTTTAAAATATAAATTTAAAAATACTAAATTACTCTTAGTCAAATATGCACACTCCTTTTCTATATCATTAAAACTCGCATAAATTGCAAAGGAGCTTGCACAACTTATTTTTCGTTTAAAATAAATTTATTTATGAGAGTATTAAAAATATAAAAAATCTAGGTAAAGTTATTATACTAAAAAAAAGGTCTAGATAATCTATATATTTTTATATGCAGTAGTCATATAATTGCCTCTAGGCGAGGATAAAGCTTTTTTTAACATCTTAATATATTAGGATGCATGCTTTATTTTTTGACCAAATGTAGTAACATTTTATTTTTGTAATTTGAGCCTATACAGAACTAGTAGCTAGGATGAAATATAAAGGGAAAATCCTAATTAAATTCATTTGAAATAATTAAATTCAAAATCAAGTATGCACTTTTAACAAATCCCTAATACAGCCTATAGGCCTGATTAGGGATTTATGAATATTGTTAAAAGACCATAATACCCTTTAATAATTAAAAATTTGAAGATTTTTAATTGTAAATTCCTATAGACTTTTAACCCTAAGGCCAGAATTCACGTTTTCTTGTATGATCTCAACTTTTAGTCAACTCACAACAACATTGAAGGTTAAGTTCTCTCAATTTTGTAACCCTGAAGCGGCGTGATTTATATGGGGTGATTGAAAGAATAAACACTCATAGTATATTTTTGAAACTGTATATTCGTAAAAGAATATCTTTGATTCGCCCAGAAACAAAATTAGTCCAACGGTCAAGTTAATTATAGATGTCCTTCAATTAGAAAATTATTGATATACCGCCAGAAACAAATTTAGTTTGAAAAATTTTTGATAAATCTTTGAGCTATAAGCAAGTACATGATTAACAATCCTTCTTACTAAAACTGGATGAAAATTTTGGAACAAAGAAAAAAAAAAACGGGATGACAGAAGTTTGAAAAAGAAAAAAATCTTTGAGCTGATATTATAAATAAATTATAAAATGTAAAACTTTTCCTTTAATTTGTATTGAAAATTTGAAACAAGAAGCCCCAAATCAAAATTAAAAAAAAAGAAAGAAAGAATGAGGAGTAGAGAAAATAGCATAAGGACAAATTGGTAAAATCAAAAAATTTAGAAATTCCTAATTAGTCCTATAGGCCTTATTAGAGATTTATTAAAAGTGCAGGCTTAATTTTGAATTTAGGTATTTCAAATAGATTTGAATGAGATTTTCCAAAATTTCAAATCTGTTTAATTTTTTTGTTGTGGTGAATAAAACCTATTTTATACCAGATTATATAAATCAAGAAAAAAAATTAATGATAAAAATGAATCAATATCTATGTAATTAAATAATAGGATATGATTATGTTGATGTTAGTGAAAAATAAAAGCTAAAAAATGATTTTGGCGGGTTAAAATTTTGATGGAAAAGAAAATTTAAATTAGTTTTAAAATAGAATGGGGGAGAAATTGGAGGTGAGAGTATAAAGTTTGACTAAGGATAATTTTTTATTTTTAAATTAATATTTTAAAATTTGGTATTTTTAAATAATTATATTTTTTAAGATCATTTACTGTAAATATTATTCTTCCTGGATCATTCTCCCTAATTTTCCCTATATTAATTTGTAAAGCATTTCTGGAAAAAAACTGTAAAGCACTTTAAATAAAAATTAAAGCAGTGACTGTGATGAATGATGGCGTGGGCGAGAAGGTGGGTAAGGACCGTTTTCGAAAGCTCACTTCCTCCTCAAAATCACTCCATCTTTGTGGAGAAAATTTGAGGAGAAAAACACATGGGTCCGTACCATTTTTTCCCTCCCCTGATTTTTTTCCTCCAATTTAAATAAGGGAAAATTCATTTTCTTTTCCATTTTCTCCCTTACTTTTCTCTTCATCTAATTTTCTCTCCATCTAAACACATTGTAAGTGAAAAATGAGTAGAAGCTACCTGACATTCTTTGAATCCCATCCAGATAGATTTGTTGACCGGATCAAAGCATTTTTCCACTCCTGCACTTTTTCTTGGTCGTGTTTAAATCTCTGCTTAAGCTTAGCAAATCCATCTCCAAAATGCCCATTTTGTTTGCGAACATTGGATGGATCTATGTTGTAGAAAATAGGGATGACAGATCTTCCATATAGATCCATACATTTTATAATATGAACAAGCTCATCCATGCACCAAGTTGAAGAAGCATAATCTTTGGAAAAAATAATCAAAGATATCTCAGATTCTTCTATTGTTTTTAGAAGAATTGGTGAGATATTATCTCCTTTGTGGAGCTTATGATCCATAAAAGTTTGAATACTTTTGTCACTGAGTGCTTCATAGAGATAACTTGAGAAAGTTTCACGAGTGTCTTCCCCTCTAAAATTAAGAAAGATGTCATTCTTGGTAGCAGGAGCAGCTCCAGTGATATGCCGAGGAGAAGAAACTGTGGGAATCGAATCAACAACATCTCTAGTTGTAGAGATGGAAAGAAATCATCAATAATAATAAATATTGCGCCAGAAGAAACCATAAAGTGAACATTTATAAAAGATGTTACCTATCATCAAGTGGAGAGATTAATCTGGTAGCTTTAGAAATTGCTATAGCCACTAAAATCAATACAGCTTCTATGAGCGTTAACGCAATAGTTGCATCCATGGGATTGTAATCTCTTGCTTCAACCTCAAACAAATCCTTGTTCGATTTTTGGGTTTACCTTCTCTCAGGAGGTGCTATATATGGTTTGGCTCTTGATTAGCCTGATAACAAGATAAACAAAAATATTCAAAAAGTTTCAATTGATTAAGTTTTACGACAGTATGATATCTACGGAGGAGATTGTATAAGCAGCTAGCACTACGAGAAGAAATAACCTGCATCCATATGGAGGGAAGCTAAAGAAATAGCCCTCACAAGCAAAGTTCTCAAAAAATAGCAGCTTCAGAATTTGCGGACTTAGCTTTCTCCTCAAGCATGCCCTCTCCTATATTCCTCTTTCTGAGAAGCTCGGGCGGGGTGTGGATAATTCCAAAGGCTGGCCCCACCGTTGAAGTTAATAAATGGGAAAATTACACTCAAATCCCAAAAAAAAAAAGAGAAATAAAAAAAATAGTCCCTTAAAAATATAAAATGAAAAAATGGTTCCATTGACAACTCCACGAGCGGGTCATTGACAACTTCAAAAGTGGGTATTGATGACTTCATAAGACTATTTTTGCATTTTGTAATTTAGAGTGACCATTTTTTTATTCTCTTCTTTCTTGAGACTTGAGTGTAATTTTTCTATAACAAATCAGTGAGCACTAGTACAATATTGTTTCTAAATATAAAATTCAGTTGACTTTTTTTGAAAAGGTTAATGAAGTAAAATATATTACTTAATCATAATATGTATAAGTTGTGTAGCATTAAATTATATATTAGTTTATAATTTGGAGAAAAAAATGATAAATATAAACGATAAATATAAATATTTTAAATTAATTTATTTAAAATTTTTAATATTTTTAAAAAAAATAAGTTAGATCTTATATTTACCACATAAGTGGTATATAGTTACTTGCCCAGAAATATTGGTTACGTAATTTGTTTGGGGGAAAAATCAATAACTAGTTTTTAATAATAAGGAAAACGCGTGAGAGGATATATTCGCAAGACTAGGCAACAAAAAATTATAAAAGTCAACTAGGTTTTTTTACGTTGGCGCAGAAAAAAAAATTTATAGTTTGTTATGAATATTAAATATGTGGATGTCCATTGACTCATATTAATCTTCCAGTCAATTTGACATAAAGAAGAAAAGAAGACATGACACAAAGTAAAAGCAAAAGGAGAGAAGGACATAAAGAAAAGAAGACAAGGACATAAAGACGATATAAAGTAACCATGGTCATTTAAATATAACCATGGTAATACAACCACGGTTAGTTTTCTGCCTCTATATAAAGGGCTGTAATCGATTGTTTCAATTGAACTGAATGAGAACATCTCTCTAACTTCTCTCTAGAAATTCTATCGATTCTCTTTGAATCCTATCAATCTTCTTTCTTCAAACAATTAATTGCCTTTTGGAGCTCTTCAGGAGTTCCAATGATGTTGATATCATCAACATAAACAGCAATTATAGCAAACTCACTATTAGATCTTTTGATAAAGATGCATGGGCATATCGGATCATTTTTGTATCCTTCTTTCAACAAATATTCATTAAGTCGATTATACCACATGCGCCCTGATTGCTTCAGGCCATACAGGGACTTATTTAACTTAACTGAGTATTGTTCTTGAGAACTTGAATTAGATGCTTCTGGCATCTTAAGTCCTTCAGGGACTTTCATATAAATATCACTATCAAGTGATCCATATAAATAGGCAGTCACAACATCCATTAGATGTAAATCAAGTCCTGCATCTACTGCTAGACTGATTAAATAACGAAAAGTAGTCGCATCCACTACTGGTGAATACGTTTCTTCAAAATCAATGCCAGGTCTTTGTGTAAAACCTTGGGCTACTAGACGTGCCTTATATCTAGTTATTTTGCCCTTTTCATTTCTTTTTCGTATAAAGACCCATTTGCATCCAACTGGTTTTACATCTTCAGGTGTAAGGACTACAGGTCCAAATACTTTTCGTTTTGCCAATGATTTTAATTCTGCATTAATGGCATCTTTCCATAGGGGCCAGTCTTTTCTTTGTTGGCTCTCACTAATGGATTTTGGCTCATGATCCTCATTATCATTCATTACATCATATGCTATATGATAAGCAAAGATGTCATCAACATTGACTTCATTTCTATCCCATCGGATTCCATTCATAACATAATTTATTGAGATCTCATTATTTTCACATATATCAGGTACCTGGGTCTCTTCTGGGACTACAATGTTCTCTTCTGGAGATAATATCTCTTCAGGAGATGGCTCTTCTGGAGCTACTAATTTTTCTTCATTATCCTCGACTTGACCATCTATATTCTTTGCTCCTTTTCTTTTTCGAGGATTTTTATCTTTGGAACCGATAGGCCTGCCACGCTTCAGGCGTGTTTTAGATTCATTCATAGCAGGTTGTCCTTCAGGGACATCAATTTTAATAGGAGCATTAGCAGCTGGGATATGTGACTTTGTCACTTTCTTTGGGTCAGTAAATGCTTCTGACATTTGATTAGCTAAATTCTGTAAATGAATTATCTTTTGAACTTCAAGTTCACATTGTTTTGTACGAGGATCAAAATGAGCCAATGATAATTCATTCCAACTAATTTCTTTACCCAGCTGCTTGTTTTCTCCCCCTAATGTTGGGAAAAATGATTCATCAAAATGACAATCGGCAAATCGTGCCGTAAATAAATCTCCTGTGGATGGTTCCAACCATTTTATAATTGATGGAGATTCATACCCAACATATATTCCCATCTTTCTTTGTGGGCCCATCTTGGTGCGTTGTGGCAGTGCTACAGGCACATATACCGCACACCCAAAAATTCTTATATGGGAAATATTAGGTTCCTGACCAAAAACCATTTGTAAGGGGGAAACCTTTAAATAACTTGTTGGCCTGATGCGAATTAACATTGCTGCATGCAAAATGGCATGGCCCCAAGCAGAAATTGGTATATTAGATTTCATAAGTAAAGGTCTTGCAATAAGTTGCAACCTTTTAACCAATGATTCTGCAAGTCCATTTTGCGTGTGAACATAAGCTACAGGATGTTCAACATCAATTCCAAGGGACATACAATATTCATTAAAAGCTTGTGATGTAAATTCACCAGCATTATCAAGACGTATTTTCTTGATAGGATAATCAGGGTAATGTGCTCTTAATCTAATCAATTGAGCAAGTAATCTCGCAAACGCCAGGTTGCGAGAAGATAATAAGCAAACATGCGACCATTTAGTTGATGCATCAATTAAAACCATATAGTACCTAAATGGTCCGCATGGTGGGTGTATTGGCCCACAAATATCTCCCTGTATCCGTTCTAGAAATGTAAGAGACTCACTTTCTACTTTGCTTGGTGAGGGGCGAATAATTAATTTTCCCTTGGAACATGCAGCACATGAGAAATCATGGGATTGTGGTATTTGTTTACACTTCAGGGTATGTCCACATGAATTCCCAATTATTTGTCGCATCATTATTGAACCGGGATGGCCTAACCGGTCATGCCAAACATTAAATTCATTAGTAAACTTCTGGTTTACATTATCAAACTGCTGGTTTGTATTGGTAAACTTCTGGTCTGCATTATTGAACTTCTGGTTCACAATAGTATGTGTTTCAATTGTGTTTATACATGTGTAATACAAACCAGAAGAAAAAATAGGAAAACTTTCTAATATGCATTTTCTACCAGCAATTATATTTGTAATGACAAGATATTCCTTATTATCTTTGGTTGTTGTTTCTAAATGATATCCATTTCTGCGGATATCTTTGAAACTCAGTAAGTTTCTTTTAGATTTGGTAGAATAAAATGCATTATCAATGCATAATTTTGTTCCTTCAGGTAACAAAATATTAGCTCTTCCGGAGCCTTCAATTAAATTTATACTACCAGATATAGTATGAACATTGGCTTCTCGTATTACCAGGGAAGAAAAATATTTATCATGTCTGAGTATGGTGTGGGTTGTTGCACTATCAACGAGACATAAATCTTCAGGATTGATGCCAATAGAATTCATTCTTCATAAAAACATAAATAAAATTAATACATATGATAGAAACAACTTTAAATAAAATATAACAATTTAAATTATATTAAGAAATCTGCAACATCCAAATAATTATTATCTATATCGGCATACTCAGAATTCTCGCCTTGATCAACATGATTAACTTCAACATTTGATCTTTTACCAGTATTTTTTATTGATTCTTGGTAAAGATCAACTAGGTGCCTTGGTGTACGACAGGTACGAGACCAATGGCCCTTTCCACCACATCGATAGCATGGATTATCAGCATATTTATTATGCCTACTGCTTTCCCCTTTTTGGTTCTTATCAGTCTTTTCCCACTTCTGGTAGGAATTTGAACCTCCATGATATCGACCACGACCACGCCCATGGCTGTAGCCACGCCCACGTCCACGTCCATGTCCACGTCCACGGCCACGGCCACGGCCACAATAAGATTCATTAGATACTACATTCACTTCAGGGAATGGAGTTGAGCCTGTTGGACGGGATTCATGATTTTTCAATAAAAGCTCATTATTTTGTTCAGCCACAAGGAGACAAGAAATTAACTCAGAATATTTCTTGAAACCTTTTTCACGATATTGCTGCTGCAGGAGCAAATTGGATGCATGAAATGTGGAGAATGTCTTTTCTAACATATCATCATCAGTAACATTTTCTCCACATAATTTCAATTTTGAAGTAATTCTGAACATAGCTGAGTTATATTCACTTATAGATTTAAAATCTTGCAAGCGTAAATGCATCCAATCAAAATGAGCTTTGGGAAGAATGACCATCTTCTGGTGATCATATCTTTCTTTCAAATTGTTCCAAAGGACAAGTGGGTCCATCACTGTCAAATATTCAGTTTTTAAATCTTCATGTAAGTGGTGGCGAAGAAAAATCATGGATCTGGCTTTATCTTTATTGGATGCCTCATTCCCTTCTCTAATCGTGTCCTCCAGACTTTTGGCATTTAGGTGAATTTCCGCATCCAATTTCCAAGATAAATAATTTTTCCCGGTAATGTCAAGAGCCACAATTTCAAGTTTTGCCAGGTTTGCCATTGTTCAAACTAATTAAAGAATTAAATGAACATAATTAAAATATGAAATGTAAATGTGCCATATAATAACTGTAAATTCATAAAGACAATAAATAATTCATAAGGCAAGATAAGAAAATTAAAACATGTATGGCTTCGGGCCATTTAATCTCATGACTTCAGGCCATGTATGGCTTCGGGCCATTTAATCTCAAGATGAGGAATTAACTATTATCTTCAGGATAAAAATTGTACATGACTTCTAGCCGTACAATAAGATAAAAGATAAAAATATATATAGCTTCTGGCCATATAATAAGATAAAAGATAAAATATATATAGCTTCTGGCCATATAATAAGATGAAAAATGTATATAGCTTCTAGCTATATAATAAGAATGGATATGGCTTCTGGCCATATTATTAAAACATTACGACTTCTGGTCATAATTTCAAGAATCAGATATGTATGGCTTCTGGCCATAATAACAATAATAATAATATAAAAGAACTTGTATATAAAAACAATAACGATCTCCAATCTTTAGCCATGGAACCCGATGTTATATAACAATCGGTAAAAGTATCTCTCTAATTCCATATAGTGGCTCAGATTATCCCAGATCTATAAATAAAACAGGGTATATATAATCATTAAAGAAACCATAAGAAGATCATACCTTCTATTAGAGCTTCGTGCTGATAACGTGTTATAAAAGTATATGTTCTAAGAAAGAAGATTGATAGGATTCAAAGAGAATCGATAGAATTTCTAGAGAGAAGTTAGAGAGATGTTCTCATTCAGTTCAATTGAAACAATCGATTACAGCCCTTTATATAGAGGCAGAAAACTAACCGTGGTTGTATTACCATGGTTATATTTAAATGACCATGGTTACTTTATATCGTCTTTATGTCCTTGTCTTCTTTTCTTTATGTCCTTCTCTCCTTTTGCTTTTACTTTGTGTCATGTCTTCTTTTCTTCTTTATGTCAAATTGACTGGAAGATTAATATGAGTCAATGGACATCCACATATTTAATATTCATAATAAATATAACCATGGTAATACAACCACGGTTAGTTTTCTGCCTCTATATAAAGGGCTGTAATCGATTGTTTCAATTGAACTGAAAATATATATAGCTTCTGGCCATATAATAATTTGAGATGAAGGACTTGGGAAGAACAAAATTCTGTCTTGGATTACAGATCGAGTACTTCAAGAAAGGGATCTTTGTATATCAAGAAACTTATACAAAGAAGGTCCTAGAGCGATTTTACATGGATAAATCTCATCCATTATGTACCCCAATGATTGTAAGATCTTTGAAGGTGAATAAAGACCCATTCAGACCTCGAGAAATTAGTGAAGAAGGTGATGAAGAACTACTTGGTCCAGAAGTACCATATCTTAGTGCTATTGGAGCACTAATGTATCTTGCTAATCATACACGTCCTGATATATCATTTGCTGTTAATTTACTAGCAAGATATAGTTCTTCACCAACACGAAGGCATTGGAATGGAATAAAGCATATTTTTCGTTATCTCAGAGGTACAACAGACATGGGGTTATACTACTCAAATGTATCCAAGCATGAACTGGTTGGTTATGCAGATGCCGGATTTTTGTCTGATCCACATAATGGTAAATCACAAACGGGCTATCTATTTACATGTGGAGGTGCAGCTATTTCATGGCGATCTATGAAACAGACTATATCAGCCACATCATCTAATCATGCAGAAATTCTAGCAATACATGAAGCAAGTCGAGAATGTATGTGGTTGAGGTCAGTAATACATCATATACGTACAACTTGTCATTTATCTTCCGGCAAAATGATCCCAACAATCCTCTATGAGGATAATGCTGCATGTATAGCTCAACTTAAAGAAGGCTATATCAAGGGCGATAGAACGAAGCATATTTCACCAAAATTCTTCTTCACTCGCGATCTTCAAAAGGATGGTGAAATAGATATCCAGCAAATCAGGTCAAGTGAAAATCTAGCAGATTTATTCACCAAGTCACTTCCAGGTACAATCTTTGAAAAACTTGTTCATGATATTGGTCTTCGGAGATTCAAAGATTTCAACTGATATTATCAAGAGGGGGAGTCGATACACGCTGTACTCTTTTTTCCTTATCTAGGTTTTGTCCCACTGGGTTTTCCTAGAAAGGTTTTTAATGAGGCAGCACTCGACGGTGTATCAATGAATGATGTACTCTTTTCTTTAGCTAGGTTTTTATCCCACTGGGTTTTTCCTAGTTAAAGTTTTTAATGAGGCACATTCATAATGGACATCCAAGGGGGAGTGTTATGAATATTAAATATGTGGATGTCCATTGACTCATATTAATCTTCCAGTCAATTTGACATAAAGAAGAAAAGAAGACATGACACAAAGTAAAAGCAAAAGGAGAGAAGGACATAAAGAAAAGAAGACAAGGACATAAAGACGATATAAAGTAACCATGGTCATTTAAATATAACCATGGTAATACAACCACGGTTAGTTTTCTGCCTCTATATAAAGGGCTGTAATCGATTGTTTCAATTGAACTGAATGAGAACATCTCTCTAACTTCTCTCTAGAAATTCTATCGATTCTCTTTGAATCCTATCAATCTTCTTTCTTAGAACATATACTTTTATAACATAGTTTTATATATCGTTTCATTTTTTAATTTGTATAACTACGTTGATCACAGTAAGTCTTCAGAAGTCAAACCAAAGTATTCTTATCCTTCAAAAGAATGAAATGCCAAAACCCAAAAGGATGAAGGGACGGCCTGTCCTAGTTTTTATTAGAGGAATTCCTTCTAATTTCCAAAGCGCACATATGCTTGCGTGCATTGAAAGCTCACTTTTTTAACTTTCTTCTTAATGAAATTATGTTTCAATACAACATGACACATAATTTTGCTTTTGATGGAATAATAAAGAAAACTAAATATTAAATTTCAACTCCAAAGCTGCATGAATCTTAAAAGAGCTTCTGTTTTCTGACATTGATAAAAGCATTTATTAATTTTTATTAAAAGAAATTATTAAATAAAGTGACGTTTGGTTTGTCATTGCCATGGAAATGTTAATGTAGTAGTTAGTAGGTGATAATTACAGGAGGTGGTCCCTCCAACTTGAAATTAGAAAGCGACCGAGCACTTAATATCAGCTTATATCACATCATCAAGAGGTTGAGTACGAAGCTGCTTCCCAAAATAATTAAGGACATTAACATGTTTTTATTATAAAAGAAAACGCGTGAGCGGATAGATTAGCAGGACCCAAAACCAAAAAAAATATATTGGTAGTCAAGTTAGCCTGCACACGGCAAAGAAAAGTATGTATTTACTTCCCCAGCTTTAAGATTAACTATCATCCGCCCTCTGATTTCAAATTAATGCAATTTCGAATTCGTGGAAATCTCCATCCAACAACGGCAAGAAGATACTCCCTCCGGTCATAATTATAAGATAAAGTTGACTTTTTTAAAGAAATTAAGAAAACTAATTAAATTACTTTAGAGTATTTTTATTTTTATTTTTTTCTCCAAACTAATTGGTTTGACTAATAAATTAATATATAATCTAAGGATACATAACATATAATATGATTAAGTAACTTATTTAGCTTTCTTAATCTCTCCAAAAAAAGTCAATGTTGTCTTATATTTAGGACCGGAGGTAGTACTTAATTTAATTTAAACTTGATAAACACAATTAAGATAATAAAAATACCTACAATAATATAAAAATCATCCCAAAACAATCAAACTTAATCGTAAATCCTTCAAAAATTAAAGCTCCAACAACATTAAATTAAAAATAAAAATCAATTTCTAATTTACAAAATGTTTTAAAAAGATTCATCTGATTGACCCCTGAACCAGCTAATCACCTGATCCTGAACCCGGTTTAGCTTGACTAGTCAGTTTGGTCTAATATGATCCAATTTCATTATGTTACTTATTTGAACTGGGTCACACCAGATTAGACCACCTCAAGTTGGACCAGACTAAACCGGACTATCGGGCTTTTGCACACCCCTAACTAATACTATGCATAACTTGTTGATTACTCATAATAAATGGCCCAAATTTCACGGTTAGTATTCAAAAACTATCATTTTCACGCTGATTTAATTTCCACACGGCAAAGAAAAGTATGTGTTTACGTCCCAAGCTTCAACATTTACTATCATTTATGCATCTTTAATTTCGAATTAATGCAGTTTCGTGGAAAGTTCCATTCAATTACTATAAGAAATATTTGTATAGACCTCAAAACAAAAAACGATATAATTTAGAAGGATTCAAGAAAAATGAAAAAAAAAATTATATTAGACTATCAAGGGTCGTCCCAGTTGCAATGATCTGACCTTCTATGTGGGGCATATATTTAGTCTTGATAGGAGTAAGAGTAACGTTTGGGACGAAAGACTCACCACCGTAAATTTTTTTTAATTGTAAAAGTAATCATGAATTTTTAAAAGGGGTAAAAATGACACGTTCATTAAAACTAACTAACGGTCTTTAACTCCAGTACAAAAAGACTAAAATACCCCTATATAAAAAAAAGGTTTTAGTGGTGGACACAATTTTGAAAAAAAGTTTAGGGTATTTTTACACTTTTGAAAAAATTTTATAGGTATTTTTGCCCCTCAACCTTTTTTTAGATAGGGGTATTTTTTATACTTTTGTATTGGAGTTAACGGTCGTTAATTAGTTTTAACGGAAGTGTCACTTTTGCCCCCTTTTTGAAAGTTCATTATTACTTTTGCACAAAAAAAAAGGTTTATGGTGGTGGATGCACTTTTGAGAAAAGTTTATGGGCATTTTTGCCTTAACCCTTCTTTTTTTCTCCTGATTTTTACATAGATGGTCTCTCCAATTTGAAATTAGAAAACGACGATGCCCTTAATATTAGGGCTTGTTTGGGTTAGGGTTGAAGAAGTATATTCACGTAAGTCGAGATAAAACTCATCTCACATATTTACCATATACTCAGCAAATCACCTCAGAAAAAGCAGTTTCTATCGCCAAGCCAAACAGACACTTAATTATTGTCAAATCAAGATGTTGGGTAAACAGTTAGTTACCAAAATAATACATTAAAATATTAATTATGTAAAGTATTGCCAAAAGAACTTAATTACTAAGGACAATAGATTAGCAGGACCCAAAACCAAAAAAATAATAATTTAAAGCCAAGTTAGCCTGCACAAAAATATTCCATGGTATTCTTATGCTTGTTCTCCCATGAATGTAGTACTTATTCCAAAAAAATAATAATAATTGACAACTATTGAAATCTCAAATCTCGTTATTTTATAGGGATCAAATAAATAGCACACAAGCACAAGTTGATTTTCTTTCTGATTTTGACTGCTCCGATCTAGCTCTGGTTCCCGTGTCTAGCGCTGTTCTGTTTTGGGAAGATTTTGAATGTTCCGGCCACGGTGGGGATGGGATGAAGGTGAGGGAGACAGCGTTTGTTAAATTTTGCTAAAAGTGGAAGAGATTTTTTTTTTTGTTGGGGGTTATTTTAGTATCATCATATTATAAATATATATTTTAATTAAAAATTATATTTCACTTCTACTGTGTAACCAAACATGTTTTAAAACTCACTCCCACCCTCATCAAACACTCTTCCAATCTACCAAATGGTTTTAAGGGAATTGAGTGGCAACGGAAGAAGATTTCTCTAGTGCTGTGTAAATGAAAGTTATATATGCAAATAGATCATTAGTAACGCACACTAGACTTTTATTATGAAGGTGTGAGAAATTTGTTGAAGTTATAACATGTGAGTGTCTCAAATAGATCAAGACCCACATTTTTTGAGAGTCCAAATGTATATATTATAATTTGTGAGCTTGGACAAACAAATGGGTCAAGAGACAGAGTAGGCTTGTGAGTATAACAACGAATCATCAGGATTTCCAAACGCATTGGAAATCTAACGATTCCCCCCACGTCACGAGTCAAATATGGACTAGGCACTTGAAATTATATATACAAAATCATACGAGAGGTCTCTCTTTTTTTTTTTTTTTTTGGTTAAAGGGCAAAAATATCCATAAACTTTTTTCAAAAGTGCATCCATCACCATAAACTTTTTTTAAGTGTAAAAGTAACCATGAAATTTCAAAATAGGGCAAAAATGACATGTTTGTTAAAACTAACTAACAGCCGTTAACTCTAATGTAAAAGTACCAAAACACTCCTATCTAAAAAAAAAAAAAGGTTTTGGTGGTGGACACACTTTTGAAAAAAGTTTATGTGTATTTTTGCATTTTAAAAAAAAGTTTATGGGTATTTTTGCCTCTCAACCTTTTTTTAGATAGGGTTATTTTGGTACTTTTGTCCTAGAGATAAAGGCCGTTAGTTAATTTTAACGGAAGTGTCACTTTTGCCCCCTTTAAAAGTTCATGGTTACTTTTGTAAAAAAAAAAATTATGGTGGTGAATGCACTTTTAAGAAAAATTTATGCGTATTTTTGCCTTAACCTTTCTTTTTTTTCTCCTGATTTTTATATAGATGGTGTCTCCAATTTGAAATTAGAAAACAACGATGCCCTTAATATTAGGGCTTGTTTGGGTTACGTTGAAGAAGTACATTCACACAAGTCGAGATAAAACTCCTCTCATATACTTACTTTGTATTCAGCAAATCACGTCAGAAAAAGCAACTTCTATTGTTAAGTCAAACAGACACTTAGTTATTATCAAATCAAGATGTTGGGTACACAGTTAGTTACCAAAATAATACATTAAAATATTAATTAGGTAAAGTATTGCCAAAAGAACTTAATTAAAAAACTCATCTGTCATTTCCCAATTTCCAGGTTCCTTTTCAGGGATTCTCTCAAATAAAATCCATTTACATCAAAAGCTTTCCATTAAAAACATTTGCCTAAAAATAGCCAATTTGCTTTGAAAATCACTATGCATGAAGGAGGGAAAATTTCATGCTCTTTATAATTTATGACCAATATATGATAACATTACCAGTTATATTAGGATATATAAGGACAAAATTCTGTAGGTGATGTGAAGGGGGATTCCAGAGATATATATGTTGGATAGTATGATCAAGGAAAATATATTGGGAGAGTAATAAACATGTGGTGTCAATATTAAAAGTTAAATGACATTAATTTAACTACTATTGTGGAAAAAATGTCCGAAATTGTTTTTAAAAATAAGGGAAAAACTGACCATCTTTGTAACAGAACGAAATCAAAATATTCAACTTGCCGGTAATTATAGAAAAAAACTCAGAAAGCAACAACAACTATATTAAATTCAATGTGAAGAAGGTACTAAATTCGTTGTTTTACTACTCAATAGGGTCAAATTCAATCTTTGTTATATTTCTTTTTTTTAATCAAAACCTTTGTTATATTATTCTTTGAAACTTTTAATGATCATTGGAAAATACATGATCAACTTGGACCATTTTTTTAAACTGATTCAAAGCTTGTTTGGGATGGTTTATGAAAAGTAGTTTTGTTATTAAGTTCTTTTTGGAAATGATATATCAGTCATTTCGTAAGAAAAAGTTGGGAATTCTTTATCACATTTTGACATTTTCTTTATCGACCTCCTCCTTCTCTCTTTCATCATGCTAAGTTCCCAAGGAACTCCTCCGCCGTCGCCGCCCCCTCCGCTAACGCCACAGCTACCTCCTCCTAAATTGGAGGCTCTAATGTAGATGTTGTCAGGCCTTAACCGCCACACAAAGTGTCTTGCGGCATGTGCCAACACGCTGAACAGGAAGTTAAACCATATACTTCATCATAATGATGTTGAATATGACTTGCAGTCAAATCCTTCATCTCTCTCCTTCAAAAATAAGGATGAGGAAGAGGAAAAGGATAAGGAAGAGGAGGATGATTAAACATCATCATTGTTTTTTTTAAATATTAAAAATGAAGTTAATAGAAAAAAAAACTTAATAATTCACAATTATTAATTAAGAATCGTAAAGTATTCTTGCCTTCCTCCTCTTCTTCATTTTTAATATTTAAAAACATAATGATGATGTTCAGTCATCCTCCTTTTCTTCTTCCTCATCCTCAAACTCATCCTCATCCTTATTCTCATCATTAGAGGAGGGATATGAAGTTAACAAAAAAACTTAATAATTCACGGTTATTAATTAAGAGCCGCAAAGTATTCTTACCAATATACGTAATGGTTATAAATTAATAAATGTTAAGTTAATAATAAAGTTAGAAAAAAAACAATGTAGTACTTCACGCTTATTAGTTAAAAACCGTAAGTATTCTTGCAAATATACTTAATGATTCTAACTTAATAAATGTTAATTAGAGCTTTTGAAATACTGCTTCTTCCTTGTACGTGCTGACTATGGGTGCCTCCTCATTATTTGATGATCGTTAGGAGAACCAGGCACCCTTTTATTGCACCCTATTCAACTTCCAACACGTACAATGATAATTTTTTCACTTCCCTCCCAGATTTCTATTATTTAAACTCCATATTTTCATTTGTTTTTTCTACATTTTCTTTATTGTCCTCCTCTTTATTCTCCAGCTCAATTGACAAGATGAAACGTCATGCGCAAGACATACCAGAAATCCCTTGGCATCATCCTTCACTTCCTCATTCTTTTCCTTCTCCTTAACCTCCACCACCTACTTCTCCTCCCTAACATTCGCCTCTGCCACCGAATCCTCTACCATCGTTACCTCCTCCTCCACCCCCACATCCTATGCTTCCTCAATTGGAGCAATGTTGCTGCATGCACAACAGATTAACCATGCTGTGAGGAGGCTTTCTAGATACCTCTCTAGTATGAACAGTAGGGGTGTTAAAAGTTTTCCCGTCTCGGTCTTCTCGTCCTGATCTCACGCAATTAGGAAAGGAAAATTGGGAAAATTCAGGATCGGAAAAAAAAAATTTGGGATTAAGAATGAGACTTCCCGATCTTGAATATATATATATATATGTATTAAAAAAATTACTTATCAACATCTTCGCGCAGGTTAGATGAATAGCAAGCACCAAATAACTAATCAAATGTGCTATTTTGATTTCATAAATTAATAACAACAATGATTAGTTTGTTTTATTAAGTGAATATATTGAACTAATCTTGAAGAAATGAAGCACCTTGATTTGTCTCTCAAGCTTTAGGCATGTAGTTAGACTTATTTTGATTATATAATGTGTTGGACTTTTGATTATGTAATGTATTGGATGGGGTCTGTCAATGAGTGACTTTAGAGTGAGTAAACAACATTTCAAACCAAAATCATTATATTTATGTTGCAAATCAAGTGAGAAATTGTTACAATTTTGAATTAATGATGGATAAATTTTGGGTTTCATATAGATTCTAGAGCATTGCATGCTTTGAGAATTCTTGATCCCGACACGGGAAATCCTAATCACAATCAGGACGGGAATTTTTAGGCATCGGGAATGATTTTCCTTCCCGTGCCTTCTTCAGAACAGGATCGGGATAGGGTTTCTCGATCTCGTCCCTTCTCGAGAACACCTCTAATGAACATAAAGGCCAATTTCATCCTTGACGAGTATGAGATTGGCCATGATACTAACAATGATCCTGACCATTCCTTTGGTGACAAGTAACCTAGTGATCTCATCAGTTCATTAGGTTACTCGCCATTGTTCCTTTTTTTTGTTTTAAGTATTTTATAAAAAAAAAGAATATATACAATGATTCTTACATAACAACCATCATGAAATAAGAAAAATAATAGTTATTATACTGTTCTTTCTTAATGACCGAAAATAAATAATGGTTCTATTGAGACAACCATCATGTAACAAGTACAGGAAAAATGACAAATTAATAATAGTTATTTAAAACAAATCATCACCATTTATAAAATATAATGATCTATAAATTAAATCAAAAGGACATCATATAACCCCCTGCCGTAATTATATCTGAAATATGCAATAAAGTGAAATAGAGACCAATAATTATCAAAACTCAATTTCAATCCTATATATCAGACGGGGTTTTCACAAATACTCTTTGAAATCATTTATAACCTGGTCACACATTCACATTCCGAATACAATTACTACACGAAGATAAATCACATTTAAATATATCAGAGTACACAATGTAATAATCTCAGCAATCCCGGTTTCCATATATTAATCAAAGCCTTACAGGGCACAATCGCCCATCAAGCCCTCATACGGGGATTACACAGATCTATCTCATACATATAATCAAATCCTTATCCACATATACACAAATAAATCCAAGTACAAATATCCCAACTATGATGATAACCAACTACCAAAATGATAATCCGAAAGAGTCTTCATCGCCCTTGGCTGCTTACTCATCCCAGATCCACTACCCTGTCTGAAAGGTTAGTAGGGGAGGGTGAGATTCGAGAGAATCTCAGTAGGAAAACAATATCAATATGCATGTACGATAAATGTTTAATGCATGACATGCTTGCATCATATAACTCATGCTAACACAATGACAATTTTGTAAGCTCAATGCTTCAAATAACATACTGATGGCCATAGCATAAATTGAAACATAGCTTCAAATTACACACAATTATGCAAAGCTAAGACATGCACCAACATGCTAACGCAAATATCAAATACATGCAAGAGAGATATGTTCCCTACACTCTTTCCACGTAAGCTCCAGCTTCGGCTGCTCACAATCAGGGTAATCATCAAACCCTACAACCAAAACAAGGAAATAGGATTAATTCCTTTTCCAATTCCTTAACTTTCAAACACTTAAATTGGTTATCATTTATGACCTTTAGATGGCTACTCAAAGCCTAAACTCAAGCCTAAAGGGTTGGGAATTACTTGACAAAAGACTATCTTTTGAATCCTCAAAATCCCCTTTTTAACTGTAGCACTCAAGTGAAGATGACCTCACTCGAGTGATGGATGCCTTACACTCGAGTGATATCCTCAACACTTGAGTGATACTTCCTCAAGCACCCGAGTCCTACCGAATGAAGCTCAAGAAGTGATCACCCGAGAGCCACAGAAAACCCAGAATCAGCAGTGCACTCGAGCACTACCCTCAGCACTCGGGTGATATCACAACACTTGCGAGTGCACTTTCATACTTTTGCCAAACCAATAGTGAGTGTTTGGCCGAGAGCAACCTCTTAGCACACAACACATATTCACCCGAGTGAGCCATGGTGCACTCGAGTGAAGACCCACTTCACTCACAGGTGAGGAAACACACTCTCACTTCTTCCACATGCAAGTGCAACCAAAACTGAAGGGGAAATGGAAAATATGCTGCATCACTCGAGTGAGGCAGTACCAGAACCTAGAATGCAGCAAATATCAGAACTTTCCAAACGTAACCAATATGTCTCCAATGGTCCTAAAATTCTTACACAAGGCTATTCCCACATAATTTCACACAAGGAACCCATTCGAAACCTTAAAACAACCAAAATAATACCACAATGACATTTTCCCCACATTGGTCACACTTATCACACACTTTACGAAATTCCACAACTTTTACTCCCAATGACTCAATCAATTCTAATGGCATTAAAACACACAATGATACCATTTTTACCACAATACACCACCATTCCACAATCATACCAAATTAGGGCAAAAACTACAAATCACAAAACTCAACCATAAATCACAAATAATAGATCAAAAGGGAGTAAACACTCACCTCTTCCACTTTCCCAAGCCAAATCCTTGATTCTTCATCTTTCTAAATTCCACAAGCTCTCAAAACACCTTCTTTCCCAAATCTAAAACCATAGCAATGAAGCTCTCATTACTAATAACAACTTTATAGAAGATGATTTAAGCAAAAGAGGACATTAACCAAGCTAAATCTCACCTTTTCCATTTCTCTTTCCTCCCTCAAGCTCAACGAAAATGGAGGAAGAAGAGAGAGAAAGAAAAGCATGAAGAAGGACCAAATTTTTGGCTCTCTTACACACACACCACCGACTTAAGGGAGAGAGGAGAGAGGGAAGAGAGTTGAATCTTTGACCATGATTTAATGGCTCATATTATGCCAAGTGTCACCATCTTGACCAACCTCTCATAAGCTCACATACACACATATACATGGGATTCTGCCTCTTGATCTATTGCACAATCAATCCTAACCATTGATCTTGAAGTTACCAATGAGTTCTCTCATCGGCAATTGATCAATTGGTCGGTAACTTTACCGTTTTGCCCCTGATTATGGCAATTCCCTTGGAATCACCATCAAACTCATTTTCATATTTCTTAATCCAATTTGGGATCCTGCTAAACCAGGGCTTAGCAGTTTCCTAACCTCAGGCTTATTCTCTAAGCTCAAGTCTTAAAATTTGGGGTATTACACGTCACGACTCGATAATTCATGAAACCCTCTCTATATAAACATTCAAAAACTAAACTCTACTTCTCCACTTTCATTTCAACTTCTCATAGCTTTTGTTCTTCTTTACCAAACTTATAGACAAAGCAAGAGAACTTCTGCCTCATTATCTTGGGAGAAACCAAAAGATGAACTCCCTTCACCAACAAGCATTGAAGGGCTCGTCTATGCGACCTACGAACTCCATTATATAATCCAAGTTTACCTACGAGAGTTCTAGTGCTTGAAGGAACTCACCACTTTCTTTTGCTCTTTGAACGAGAAGGTGGACAAGTTACTAGAGATGGAAGAATCTGATAATGCATCATATTCTTAAAACATATCCATAGCTTATTGTTTTTATTTTTTTATATACTTTGTCTTTTTTTTATTTTGTTTGTAAAATAGTGGTTGCAAAATCAACTACCAAAATGAGAAAAATAAAATACATAACAATTATTAACAGAAAAAACCCTGATAAATGTAAACAAATAAATAACAATTCTTACACTTGACGCTTAGTCTGTTCGAATGAAACCCACCAACATGTTAACCTTGACTCGTATTGTCTTCTTTGGTCTTCAGGAGTCATTTTCAGTCTAATCCTACCATAAAAAACCTTCATCTGGCTTCTTAGGACAGCTTCACTAGTGAATACACTTGACTCTTGTCTCAACGCCTACAACGTCAGTGTTTTCATTCGTGAGCCCTAGCTAGGTATAGTTATGATTTTCCTCATCCATTTTGCATTATCCTTCCTACATTCACTTCTAACAGTTCCTCTCCTGTTTCTTGTAATGTTCAACCCAGCCTACTGGGCTGCCTTTGTAAAGTCACGTCATGATTAAACATCCAAGGTAACATTAAATTGCTTTTGTGAAGTTATGGTTTTTAGGTAACCTAGTATTGCTCTGATCAAAGGTTCCTTAAATTGCTTTTGTAAAGTTATGTTTTTTTTTGAAACACCTAGTATTGCTATGATCGAAGGTTCCTTTGCTATTATAAAAAGTTATCAACCCATTGCTTTGATTCACAGTTCCTAATTTGTTGATTTTTTTTGAAGTGACTTCAGGAGATATGGATGGCTAAGCAAATACCTCCTTTCTTGAAAGTGTCCATATCTCTAGAAGTTACTTCAAAAAGATTAATAGGGATGTGATGAATAAACTAGTTTAGTTGTACCGAGTGTCATACATAAACAAGTGAATACTTGCATCATTTATGATGTAACGACGTAATAAAGCATCCAAGGTGACATTAAATTGCTTTTGTGAATTTATGTGTTTTTTGGAAAATCTAGTATTGCTCTGATCGAAGGTTCCTTAAATTACTTTTATGAAGTTATATTTTTTTGGAAAACATAATATTTCTCTAATCGAAGGTTCCTTTCCTGTTATAGGAAGTTGTCAACCCATTGCTTTGATTCACGGTTCCTACTTTGTTGATCTCTTTTGAAATGACTTCAGGAGATATGGATGCCTAAGAAGATACCACCTTTCTTTAAAGTATCCATATCTCCAGAAGCTACTTCGAAAAGATCAATAGGGATGTGATGAATAAATTAGTTCAATTGTATTGAGAGTCATACATGAAGAAGCGAATACCTGCAACATTTTTGAAGTTGTGATGCGATAAAGCATTCAAGGTGACATATTAAATTGCCTTATGAAGTTATATATTTTTTTCGAAAACCCATTTTTGCTCTGATCAAAGGTTCCTCTCTTGTTTTTGTATTAAGTAGGTGGCACCAAGTTAAAAGCTCTAAAATTCAACATTGTGATTAGTCTTAGACTTTTTAATGTGAGAGTTTTTGAGCTACTTAGTCTTGACTCTATCTAATAGAGTAGTACTTCCCACATCGAGTAACTATGCAATTTGAGATGGACTAAGATTTTCTAGGCTTTGTGGTGTGAATCAATCGTACTCCTGACCTTTATATCTCATAATATAAGTGTTTATCACCTATACCTTATGTTTCTTCAGTAATTAAGCTAGGAAAGCAACTCTTGGGTGAAAAAAAACACGAATATCCGTATAGGAAATGCCGCAAGGGGTAAATCAAACCCTTGAGTAGCTCAACGGTTTGCATATCCCTTGCTTTGCTTAAAGGTTTGAATACCCCAAGCATCTTTTCCTATATGCAGATTTGTTTATTTTTCCCCTCAAGGGTTTCCATATAGAGACACAATTTATAGGTCAACAGTTATATTATCACACATATATGTTAACAGTTGTCATTGATTCTCCATACAAAGTCTAAAATGTCTTGGTCCATCCCCGAATTACATAGCAACTCGGTGCGGGGTACTGTTCTATTATATACAGACAAGTCCAACTAGCTAAGAAACTTTCACTTAAAGAGTCTCACATCTATACATCACGGTTATTACATAATAACCGTAATTTATTATAAAAGTTCACGGTTCATATTCAGAAACCGTTATTAATGTACTAAATACATAATGGCTGTCTACGTGATACTGTTATTTATTTTTATTAAAAGTAACGGTTCTTACATAAAACCATTATAAATGTTACAAAATAAATAACAGTTGTCAATATGAGACCATTATATATCACATAATCATTGCCATATATTATGACGATTGTTTATGTAATGCCCCAAAATTTTGATTAAGGGCTAATGATAATTATTGAGGGTAATTAGTGAATTAAAGTTGGAATTATTGAGTAATGTGGCTATTTTAATTAATGTGCCATAATTAAAGGAGAAATTAAAGGAATGGAACTATTGACTTTCAGTTGGTGATTAATGGGAAATTAATTACTAACTAAGGGAAAAATGAGAAGTGAGATTAAATGGTTAATGGAAGGATTAGAGAAGCTAATTGGATGATTTATTGTGTGAGAGCCAATAGGAAAATGACAAGTGTCAAGCTCACATGTAAAGGGACTAATGGAAAAGTCAAATGCATTTGAAAAAATATATATTTTTCTCTTTCCTCTCCCTCTCTTTTCGCAGAGATAGAAGCTAGGGGGGATTATAATCATTTCTTGTCATCATCCTCAACCTCTCACCATCTCTCTCTTCTCTCTCCATTTTCGCCATTGTTGAAGGAAGAAAGAGAAAAGGAAAGCTTAAGATTTAGGTAAGATTTTGACTTCAAATGCCAAAATCTCCTTCTTTAAAGTTGTTCCTCTTGTTAAGAGCTTTCATCCTATGGTTTTAGATTGTCAAGAGGAGGTGTTTTTGTGTGTGAGAAAAGTTGGAGATTGAAGAATCAAGAAACAAGTTTAAGAAAGTGAAAGAGGTGACTGTTAGCTCCCTTTTGATATGCATATTGTGGTTGTTGGTTGAGCATTGATTTTTCTGGAATTTTCTGCCCTATTTTCAAAATTAGGGTCTTAGTGAGTTTGGAATGTTGTGATCATGGAAATGGTATATTGTGATGTCTTTTGGACAAATGGATTGGTTTGAATCATTAAAAGTAAAGTTTGGCAACTTTGTGTTTGGTTTGTATATTGGTCAAAATAGGACATGTTGATAGGTTGTTATTTTGGTCATTTTGAGGTTGCAATTGTGTTCCTTGTAGAAAATTGAATGGGAATAGGGTTGGTTATTGATTTTGGGAGTCATTGGACACTTTGGTAGAAAATTGGAAATCTGTCAATGTGAACCCTGTTCAGGGCAGTCAATTTACACAAAAGTTTTGAATGATCAAATGGTGTCTAAAAATTATGAAACTTTTCGGTCTTAAATTTTACATCCCAATCTTCAAAATGGACATATATTTCATGTCATTACGATTTTTGAGCTAAGAGTTATGACTGTCCAAAGTTTGATGTGAAATTTAGGATCAATTCTGGAGTAGGGTGGACATTTCTTGAATTCTAGAATTGTGTGGTGATTTCTTGTAATGGACCATATTTTTCCTATGAAGAGGACTTAAATACCTTTCATTTGGCTTTAGAATCACCTTATTTCAATTTTTCTAGAATTAGTTATGATTTTTTAAAGTTCAGCCAAGAAACAGAATTTTCTTGGTCGCGGCCAATAGATTTGTGGGCCGCGGCCAACCCCCAAAAATGACATTTTGAAATTCCGAAGATGGTTTTCGGTATAGTTGTTTCCCAACCCTTTAGGCATATGTTTTAGCTTCTAGTAGCCACCTAAAGAACATAAATGATAACCAAATCTAAGTGCTTGAAGTTAATTGAGTATTGGAATAGAGTTTAACTCTTCGTCCTTAATTATGACTTTAGGATTTGATCTTTGCCCGAAGCATAGAAGGCCTGTGCCTGCTCAAAAGCGGAAAGACCAAGGTAGTAACACTTTATCCTATATCATGTATATTGCATTGCTTGTTTGCATTAGTCATTGAATATAGATACAGTAAGGGAACGTTGTGTAAGCCCGACCTTGAATACAGATACAGTGAGGGGACGCTGCGAAAGCCCGGCCTTGAATACAGATACAGTGAGGGGATGTGGCGAAAGCCCGGCCTTGAATACAGATACAGTGAGGGGATGTGGCGAAAGCCCGACCTTGTATAGAGTGAAGGCGACGTGACAATGTGCCCGGCCTTGAATATTGATTGCTGCATTGTGATGTATGCTTACTTTCTTTGTTTAATTATGCATCATATACGTAAACTGTTGCTACTGGGATTCTTTTGAATGTCACTCTTTCCAAATAACATTTTTAGACAGGGCAAGTGGATCAAGAGGCAAGCAAGTGGATAAGGACGACTAGGACTGCTGGTGGTAGTCTTAGCTATATTCTTTTTGGTTTTTGGATTGGTTATCATTTTGGACAAATGTATGTATATATTGAATAGATCATATTATTATAGTTTTGTGTAATCCCCGGTATGGATACTGAGATGGGCAATGGTGCCCTGTACCAACTCTTGGATTAATGTGATTATCCAGGATGAACGTCGGGAATTGTGCTTATACTCTGATATTATACATGTGACAAACCGAATAGGCCTATTGATTTTATAAATGAATGAATGGAGATCTATTTGTACAAGTGTTGTAAAAAGTTTTTAATTATTCCGGATCTCTTATTCAATTATGAAACGCATTTAAACACTAATTGCGGCCTTAATCGTGACGGGGGTTACATTTACATGTGCCCAATAAGTATTATCATAGCAATGCACATATCATGGCCTCACCGAGATTTAATCCATAATGGGTGTTATATTAGAACCATTATAATATGTCCAAAATAAATAACAGTTTGGAATCGTGATTTATGGCCGATAAGAACTGTTAACTCTTAAAAATTGATAACATTCTAGCACATTTTCTTCTCTTTTTTCCTATTTTTGGGATCAAATGTGCATAGAAAGAAGTTTATAGAAGAAAATGTGTATATCAAAGCATCATACAAAAATCAAAGAAATTCTTGTTTATCTTATTTAGTTTGTGATTCAATTGAGAATTTATAAATTCCCCTATTTTGTAGGAGGATGGAGACAAGTTTTGAAGCCTCTAAGAACCAAGAAGCAAGTAAAGAACAAAAAAAGTAAAGCATTACAAAGTTGGAAGAAGGAACTTGTACAATTTGCCTCAGCAAGTAGGAGAAAAACAAGAAGTTTGCCCTTTGTGTAACTGGCCTCAACAAGTTGACAAACTTGCCATGGCAAGTTAACCCAATTTGCTCTCTGTGTAACTGATCTCAGTAAGTTGACAAACTTGCTGTGGCAAGTAATCCCTGTTTGATCTCTATGTAACTGGTCACGGCAAGTTGACAAACTTTTAGTTGCAAGTCCTAAAAAAATACAGCTGTGCGCTTTGATTTTAGAAGTTGCAAAACACTATTTAATCTAGGGGAAAGTGCCAAAAACATGGATTCTTCACTTGGGAGCCTTGAGCGACGAAAGAAGAGAGCTTGGGAAGGGGTTCTAAGTAAGTTTGGAGGCTTAGGTGGTCACTTTAAGAGATATTTTGGAGTTTCTACTTGGATTTTGTCACTTTCATCCTCTTTTCTTGTTATTTAGCTATGTATTCAATTTTGTTGTATGGATTTTCTATACCTAAGGCTATAAGTAGCTAAGCATTTCATTTCTAGGATTATTTAAACCTCTATATGGATTGAGACTATGTTATTCTCTCTTTTCTAGCATTTAATGAAGTATTTTGTGTTGATTTTATTCTATGCTTAATGCTCCTAATTGCTTGATCACTGCTTAATTTTCTAATTGCTTGATCACATTGCTATGTTTGAGATAACTTATTTTTAACTTATAAGTGCTTTTTAGGTAAATCGAGATAAAAATCCTTTCATATACTTACCTTGTATACCGTAAATCACGATTAAAAAGTACTTATAAGCTAAAATTAAGCCATCCCAAACATCCTAAATGAAGTATTTACCTTGTTTTGAACCAAATATTGCATTCATAAATTGAAATATTCAAAATGATTGTGCCCAACCTAACTAAAAGCATAATTGCATTAGTTAGCCTACTTTTGTCTTAGTCCTCGTGAGAGCGACAACTTTTTATCCTACTTGCGAGCTGTATACTTGCGATAAGCTAGACGACGAGCAAGTAAATGGCGTTGTTGCCAGGGACAAACGACAAAAGTTATACTGTTAATTGTTGCAATTGTGTAATTAATTATGCTTGAGTTTTTCTTGTTCTTTTTATTTTTCTTAACTCTTTATTTTCTTTTGCTTTGCTTATTATCTTAGGTAGTTTTGTTAATTTTGTTAGTTTAGCTATTTTGTGTTTGTTAGTAACTTTCTGTCTATGAATTATCCTTGGTGGACTAATAAAACAAGTGGCGGATTTATGCATGATAATGTTTATCTTAATTCTTGGTATGACTGCTATGTTTTTGAAGCTCAATATGAGTACATTTATTGTAATTACTGTAAAGATAATCATTATAGTGAGCAATGCTCACATTTCTTAACCTTAGATTACATGAAGAATGATTTTGCTAAGACGCAAGCTAATTTAAATGATGATACTTTTAGCCTTCGTTGGAATCAAGACCATTCATTGAAATCCTGACTCTCTTTCTTCACATACATCACATCCTCATATATCACTCAATTCCTATATAGATGAAACCACACCTACTCGTGAGAAGAAGTCCATAACAGAGGATATGTAGCGGTATATCCTTGATAATATAAATGAAATAAGAATGAGAAAACGAAACTCATTGATGACACATCGCAGCACAACAAAGTGCCTTCTCTGAGATCCACACTCTCAACGAAGAATTTGTTTGCAGGGCGGCCTATTTTGAGCCAAATCACAGAATTCTGTAATGAACTGAAGAAATTGGCAACAAGAGCTAGAGAGAGAGAATGTTGAAAATAAGAATGAGGTGAAAAATGAAGAGTGTGAGGAGAATCAAAAAGCAAAGACGGGGCCTCCAGGTGTTGTTCAGCCTTTGGAACAGAACAGTTAAAGAAGAGAATGAAAGGAAGCCGTTTCTTGAATTGAACAAAAAATCTGATGAAAGAATCATTAAACCGAAGCTTCAGAGAAAGAAGTACGTTTAACCTTCTTTTGTATCCATATGCATTTGATTACTTAGTATCTATGAAACATTGACACTAACACAGACATGTGGGCATTTGCATCACATAAATCTTAACCTTTTCCATTTAGTAATCAACTTCCATAAAAAAACACTATAAATTTTAATTTTTTGATCTTTCCTTAGTGATTTACTTACAGAGAAAAACAATAGCCAGGCTTTGTCTATGCTCCATGGTTTAGCTTGGTACAGTGACTGCAAAATGCCCTGTGGTTGCATCTCCCTTTTGTATCTATATTCTTAGGTTTACTTGGTATCTATTAAATATTGACCCTTAACACAGATAAGTAGCTTTAGTATCACTCTGTTAGTCTCAAATTTTTTAACTTTTCATTTAGTGATCTCCTTCCATTGAAAACGTTGTTCAGGTTCGTGCCTGCTTTTTTAGCTTAGTACATTGACTGCAAAGTTACCTATAGTTCCCATACATAGTGATCTGATAAACGGAATAACAAATTAATTCTTCATTATCGTATTGGTGATGACAATTATCATTGATGGAGTTGAGAAATTCAAGTACTTATCTTCAATTACTTTTTATTCCTGACTTAAGCTTCTTTTACTATATAAACACTGGTGTACATCAATCAGACAGTGAACTATACTGGTTATTATATTCAAACTGATCATTTGTCTATTGTTCTATCCTGCAGGAGAGCGGATGAGAACGAAAATACACCTATTCTGCTGAACTTGGAGAATGTGAGACGCAAGAAAGATGAGAATTTAACACAAATTCGCACAAACCCTCCCTCTCCTCAGTGCTTTTCTGAAATTCGTGGTCCAAATAAAACTACCCCTTCAAAGGCTTCCAAATCCAGATTAATGGTGTGTTGCTAGCTTCACTTTATTACTATATTCAGATTGATAATTACTCAGTCAAGATAGAAAATTTGATATAATTACACAGCCTTTGACACCAGAACTTAAGTCTTCATTTAATATGGAATGTAAGTTCCAGAAAGTTTTGATGAAAGACTAGATTCTGAAGGCTAACTAGTTGAATAAATCATCTCCAGTTGACCTTAAAATTTAGATGATAATATAAAATTTGGTCCTGCATACCTATTACCTGAGAGGATAATGAACAGTGACGTCATGGATGGTTAATAGTTTGAGGTTAGCCAGCTACATGTTTAGTGGTTTGATTTGAGGTAATTAAGATTAGTAAATTTTCTATTTTGGAAGCTGTACATGTTAATTGACTTCGCTGCAAGACTCTTTAATGAGCATACTGTTCATTCATTCACAAGATTCTTTCAGCACCACATGCTTTCTTTTTCCAGTTGCAGTCTTGGAATTGCATTTTTTTACTGTTCTATAACTAAATGTTATCTCTGATCTGGAAAAAAAAAAAATCTTGCAGGAGAGGAATTCTTCAAGAAGTTGTGATAAATAAGGAGGAATTTGCAGAGAACAATAGCCGAGACATGTCAATAGTTGATGATGGAAAAGAAGCAAGAGCTTTGGACGTGTTCTGGTTCTTGAAGCCTTGCACATTATCCAGCTAGCTTAATTGAGAGACAAACCTCGGAAAATTGCTATACTTGAGATTCTTTCATTCTTTATTATATATCTCTAAGAATACATATAGGATCATGCAAAACCATACTAGTTTATTTAGGTTCGTAGTGTCAGACTATTCTTTATATTATTTGTCTCTTGTTCCTTCCATTCTTCTACAAAAGCTGATAAGAGGAATCTGAAAATTAAGGATTCATCAATACTTGTGTATTGAAACCCTAGATTTGTGAATAAAATGTTGTATCTGCTGCTTTGCTCTCATTGAGGAACAAATAAGATCAATTACGAACTACCCCCCCCCCCCCCCCCACAATTATTATGTTTTCTGGGGTGGAGCTACAAGATTTTATCCCAAGTCCCTTTCGCAAGTGAAAGTTATTTATGCTAGATATTTTGAATAACATTAGTTAAGAAAATAGTTTTTTGTTTTTTTTAAAACTCTGGTAAGAAGGAACTCAGTATCTATCTATCTTTCTATTAATTAATATATAAAAGCAGCGCCAGAAGCAGGTCCTAAAGCAGCACCAGAAGCAGGTCCTTCTAGAGTGCGTCACATGGCAACACCATGTATTAAATAAATCAGCCATTTTTTGACTTTTTAATTAATTGTTATTTATTCAATCCGTTTAAATAAGAAACAAGTCGGTTGTAGTTGGTATATGGGTAAGATGTGATTTGAATTAAAATAATTTTGAATTTTAAATAATCTCGTCGTTATTCTCATTATCGTTATTTTTTCTGAGATTTTGTCAGCATTTATTACGTAAATTTATTAAGTTAAAAAAATTGGATTAATCATCTAGAATATATGATAAAATTATTTTTATGTGCTTTAATTATTTTTTTGAAAAAATCTATGCCATAGTTATACAATTACATTTTAAAAAATTGAGATGATAACAAGTTTTAAAATGTTTAATAACCTAGGTTATCTAACCCGGATCGGACCGGCCAAACTGGACCGGAAACCGGCGATTTGGTCAGGGTCAAGCTTTTTATATTTTTTTAAGTTTTTTTTTTTAAAAAAAATTTTCCTTTAGAATTTCATACTATAAGTCTAAAATATTCTATTTCTTATTGGTTTGGTTTCGGTTTAGCTCCGGTTTGACTTCGGTCTGTCCCATTTACCCTTGATCCAGTACCCCGACCGGTTCACTGACTAGTCCAGGTTTAATTACCTTATTAATAACTATCTCATTAATTTAAGATATTCACACACACACACACACATATAACTCAATTCCTAATTTCCTAGTATTTTTTGTTACAGAAAAGGGGCGTTATTTAGTGTACTAAGTTTCAAAAAAAAAATATTATGAATATTCTTTTATATTATGTTATATTATATTATATTTTTTATACCCCAAATCTCATTATTTCCCCAAGTTTAGATGGAAGAGATTATTATGCGATATTTTTATAAGTTTACCTTTTTTTTGTCTAACATGTGAACCACAACTATTTTCCTTTCTCCATTATTTTTTATTTTACTTCCACTTAATGTACTGGTAATTACTTATTTATTTTTTTTAATACAATTGCATTTAAAAAAAACAGAGAGAGATGATAACGAAATTTTAAGATCGTAAATAAATATCTCATTAATTTAAGATATTCATGTGTGTATGAATCTCCAACAAATCATGGCTACTCAAATGTTATATATGAGGATATTGGTAAGTTGTTGAGTTTCTTTGTTTTTGGGCAGATAGCTCAGGTACGTAATTGTAGCTTTCAAGTTTACAGATCTCTGCAATCATGCACCGTCTCGATTACAAAGATATGATGTAATTTCGTTTTTCCTCTCATTAATGATAATTGTTTTCCATCAGAAAAAAAAAAAAAAAGCAATGCTGAAAGCAGTCTCTTCTAGAGTGTGCCATGTGCTAACACCATGTGTTAGATAAATCAGTCATTTTTTGACTTTTTAATTAATTGTTATTTATTCAATCAATTTAAATAAAAAACAATATGGTTGCAGTTGGTGTATGAGAAGTAGGGATGGAAATAGGCCATGCCCCTAACAGGGGCCTACGGCCTAACCTACATAAAGTCTAACTTAGCCTATTTAGTAAATAGGTCAGGCTCAAGCTCAAGCATATTACTAGACCTATTTAGATAAACAAGTTAGGCTTATTTTCATAAGGTCTAACCTATAAGCCTACATGCTTGACCTATTTAGCTTTTTTTAATGTATACTATTACATAAGTATATATAATATAATCTAAATAATTTTATAAATTTATCAACTTAACCTTATTTCTAAGTTTCATATCACATCGTCATTACACTCAACCATTACTTTTGCACAAATCATTCACCCTTGCCTTTCTTTTCTTCGATCGCTTGAGATGGCAACACTAACTCACTCACTCTCCCCTAATTTGCACCCTCCACTAAAGCATAATAGTTGTTATGAATTTATTTTAGTGTCAAATGAAATATTATAATCTGAGTAAGAAGAGTTTGTTCCAATTTACGTGAGAAAGGTAAAAGGGGTAGAATCTAGTTTTATATGTTATTTGTTATGCTTAGTCAATTTTAGAAAATATATCTCATTAGTCAACAATTGATTTGTTTTTTTATTCCTATTTGTTCGGACAATTTTTGTCGCTAGATATTATTTTCTTTTCCTTACTAAACCCTAATATTACTATGAGAATGGATATTAGGCTTTTAAGGCATAATGTATGATTGTATATAACTGTGAAGGGTTATATATGAATTTGGAAGCATAAGCTTTAAAGGCTATTTAAAAGCTTACATTATTTAAGTAGGCCTTTAAACAGGCTTCAAGCCTTGTCAGGCATTCTCAGGCCTAAAAAATGCCTACATGCAGGCTCAGGCTTTGAATCTCTGTTGCAGGCCCAGACCTATTTAGCCAAAGCATAACCTAGCCTAGCCTATTTCCACCCTTAATGAGAAGGATGTGGTTTGAATTAAAATAATTTTGAATTTTAAATAACCTCGTCGTTATCCTCATTATCGTTTTTTTCTGAGATTTTGTTAGCATTTATTGTGTAAATTTATTAGGTTAAATAAATTGAATTAATCATCTAGAATATATGATAAAATCATGTTTACCTGCTTTACTTATTTTTTTTAAAAAAATCTATCCCATAGTTATACAATTACATTTTAAGAAAGTGAGATGTTAACAAAGTTTTAAAATGTTTAATAACTATCTCATTAATTTAAGATATTCATATACAGGAAAATAAAAATTTAAGATATTCATATATATATATATATATATATATAACACTCAATTCCTAGTTTTCTAGTATTTTCTGTTGCAGATAAGGGACGTTATTTAGTTTACCAAGTTTTGGAAAAAAATGTTATGAATATTCTTTTATGTCGTGTTACATTTTGTTTTATTTTTATACCCCACGTCTCATTCTATCACCATTTTTAGATGAAAGAGATTATTATGCGATATTTTTATAAGTTTACTTTTTTTTATCTAACAGGTGGCCCGCAATAATTTTCCTTTCTCCACTGTTTTTATTTTACTTCCACTTAATATATTGGTGGTTACTAATATGTGAGTACTTATTTATTTTTTATACTATTACATTTAAAAAAAATGAGATGATAACAAAGTTTTAAGATCTTAAATAAATATCTCATTAATTTAGGATATTCATATATATATATATATATATATAACTCAATTCTTAATTTCCTATTACTGTCTGCTACAAATAAGGGACGTTATTTAGTGTACTAGGTTTCCAAAAAAAAAAAAAGATTATAAATATTCTTATATGTCATGTTACATTTTGTTTTACTTCTTGTACTCATTTTGTTTTACTTCTTGTACTCATATCTCATTCTTTGCCCACGTTTGGATGGAAGAGATTATTATACAATATTTCTATAAGTTTACCATTTTGTTTAATAGGTAGCCGGCAATTATTTTTCTTTACTTATTTATTTATTTTTTAAATTTTTCTTCCGATTTAACTTTTTGTGTCCGTTTAGGTCGCATATTGCGGTAATTTTCCTACTATGAGACTCCCATAAATCCACTTATTGGGTCTTTACTTTTTTCCCCTTCCTCCTTCATTTTGGCGCTGCCTTTGATTCTTTTTTAACCAGTATATATATATATATATATATTTCTTTATCCCATATTTTATATCTTCTCTACTTCCATGGCTCCTTTATTTGCCGTTGTCCGTGATCTCAATCCTGCTAGAAAAAACTGGGTAATCCTGGTCCGTGTTTTGCGACTGGGTCAATCCCCGCCCATCCATTGAATGGACAAACTTCATCTGTTCAATTGCTTTTTCAGGGACATCACATCTGTATTTATTTTATTTCACCTTTTTTTTTTCTTTTTTCTGGATGCTGTTCTAACTATGTTGTTAACCTGTGATGTGCACACTTTGTTCATCTCAAGGAGACCATATTCAAGCGACTGTGAGGCCTACCTATGTCTTGCGATATCAGGAACTCGTTCAAGAAGGAGGAACATACGTCATTGCCTATTTTTCTGTTGTGCCTAATGCATTGAATATTTTTACCACCGATCATGATTATCGATTGCATTTTCTAAGCTCAACATCTATTCAGCCCTGTGAGGATTATGGTTGTATTGATGTGAACGAATTTGGTTTTGAGGTCTTTCATACAGATTTTGAGCATTCAGTTTAATACGCGGCGCTTAGTGGGTATGTTCATGATGGTTTTTATCATTTTTTTTTAATATGTGTTCTCATGTTTACCTGTCTTAAGTTTGGTTCCAGATGTAATTGGGAAGCTTGTGGTGGTTGGTGGGCGGGACATTTGCTATGTTAACGGTCGAAACTAGGATAGGGTTGAGACCTTCTTTGTTTAGTGTATTATTTCAATTGGTGCACATTATGAATTTCATGTTTACTTATGTTTATTGTAGGGGACCATATCTGATCTATCACTTAATATTAAGTATTCCTATTTTGTGTTGTAGTTCTTCATTTTCCAATGATATTTTCTATATATTTGTGACTACATGTGATGTTTTTCATATTTTGTGCTCTTCATCGGTGTTGTGTTTCATTATTCTTCATCCCCGCTAAATAACATACTTTTTCTGTAAAATAAAAGACAAGGAACGTGAAGTTAAAATATAGATATACAGTTTTAGAGGTGCAAGCGGGTATGCCAAACTCTTCCCAATTGATTACAAAATAAATTCTCATAGTATATGTCTATTTAATGATGATATTAACTTCTTATATATGTATTGATATATTTTATAATGGAAAAATCTTAGAAGATCCCAACTCTCTTACGCATAATCTACAATGCCAATGTGAATTTAGTAGTTAGCACTACTACAAAAAAAGGTTTTAACGTCCCTATTTTGGCACTTTTAACATCCAAAAACTGGGGGACGTCTATGTAGGGGACGTAGTATGTTTTAAGAAAAGACGTCCCAAAAAAAATGGGACGTCTAAAGTCAGGACTTTAGACGTCCCAAATTAAGAATTGGGACGTCTAAAGTCAGGACTTTAGACGTCCCAATTCTTAATTTGGGAGGTCTAAAGTCCCGCCGTGGAGGACTTTAGACCTCCCAAATTGAGATTTGGGATGTCTAAAGTCCTACATGGGGGGACTTTAGACGTCCCAATTCTCAATTTGGGAGGTCTAAAGTCCCCCGTGGAGGACTTTAGACCTCCCAAATCTCAATTTGGGACGTCTAAAGTCCTCCACAGGGGGACTTTAGACATCCCAATTCTTAATTTGGGACATTAAAAAGTTTTATTTTTTTTTAAATTATTATTTATATTCTTCATTACCCAGCAAATTAAAATTGCAGAAACAGAATTGAAGATGGATTCATAAACCACAAAATATCCCTTACAAAATGATAAAGACATCTAGCATTGCAATCTTTTTACTATATATATATATATATGTATAATAACAACAACTCATACAACCTAATATTATATATGTATAACAACAATCAGAAAGTGTCAAAATGTTTGTTACTAACAACTATAAACTAATTGTTGTTCATTTCATCAAACTAAATATACATATGTATTTCCCTCTATTTCCAAGCTCCAAACGTATAAAATAAAAATATTATTAGTATTGCATAACTACTAACAACTAGTTTATGATTCTGGGAAAAAAAACAATCAAGGGAAAAACACTCCAATAACTAGAATCATGTAAATAAATTGAAAGCATTATAATAATTTCACATTGCAAATTTAACTTAATTCTTCATGTAAATTTATATTTAAAAAAAAAAAAACCTGATGAAAGTAGGGGAGAGGGCACCAACGGTATCTATGTGCTTCCAAGGTGGAGAGAAGACGTTGGAGGAGTTGTTTATGCACAGTGGAGAGGAGAGGTACGCCGAAAGCTGAAAGCAATGATGAAAGTGGGAGGTCTACGCCGGAGGGGGGGAAAAAGGTGGAGGAGGCGTTCGCCGGAGGGTGAGAGCAAAGAAGGTGCTATGAGAATGGAAGGAGGTGAAGGAAAAGGGAATGAAGAAAAGGAAGAGAGGAAGACGAAGTGTAATAAAGAAAAGAAAATAATGAAAAAGCATACCCATGGTGTAGATAGAGAAGACGAAGTCACGGGAATGAAAGAAAAAAGGGAAGAGAAGTCATGGGGGATGGGAAAGGAGGGATGAGTTTCTGACATGGGAATGAAGAAAAGGGAAGAAAAGTCTTACGCATGTCAGAATTTCTGACATGACTTTAGGAGTCCCAAATCTCATTTGGGACGCCTAAAGTCAATACTTTAGGCGTCCCAAATCCCATTTGGGACGTCTAAAGTAAGTTAAATTTTTTTAATTTATTTTTTTCGCGCCAGTGGAAATCTTTAGGCGTCCCAAATAAAATTTGGGACGTCTAAACTCTACTTTAGGCGTCCTAAATTCAAATTTGGGATGTCTAAAGGTTTCTCTACGTACACATAATTACGAAAATGCCACCGCCTTCCTTTTTAACCACCCAATTTTAAAATTGGGACGTCCATTAGGTTGGTTATATCATAATTCTGTAGTAGTGTAGATTATTTCAATTTATTTTATTTATAAAGTTGGAGTGAAAATTGGAAAATAAAACTGACTTGATATATCACTACTACAAAAAATACGGGTTATAATGCATAATTTAGAGCCGTAGCTTCCAGCGCCATTAAAAAAAGCTATGACACTTTTTAAATATACAGAAGCGCCATAGTTTGAGTATTTAATTTTTTTTTAATAAAAAACTATGACACTTATTTAGAGAAGCGGTGGTGGAAGTATACTACTCCAACGGCGCTTCCCTAGGGAAGTGGCATTGGAGGTAATATACCTCTAATGGTGCTTCCCCTCGGAAGCACCGTTGGAGGTACGTTTTTTTTTTTTACCAATTGCATTTAATCTGCATTTAATTTACAATAATTTACATTTTACAAATTCACAGCAGCAAAAACCCAAGCCAGAATAACAACAAATCAGAATGAAATAACCTAAATCAAAATAATTAATTCATAACCCAAATCACACTTTGTTCACCTCAAGGAGACCATATTCAAGCCACTGTGAGGCCTACCTTTGTCTTGCGATATCAGGAACTCGTTCGAGAAGGAGGAACATATGTCATTGCCTATTTTTCTGTTGTGCCTAATGCATTGAATATTTTTACCACCGATCATGATTATCGATTGCATTTTCTAAGCTCAATATCTATTCATTATTCTTCATCCCCGCTAAATAACATATTTTTTCTCTAAAATAAAAGACAAGGAACGTGAAGTTAAAATATACATATATAGTTTTAGAGGTGCAAGCAGGTATGCCAACCTCGTCCCAATTGATTACAAAATAAATTCTCATAGTATGTGTCTATGTAATGATAATACTAACTTCTTATATATGTATTGATATATACTACAAAAAAATATGAAATTTCTGATTCCGGCAGAAATTTATCAAAAATTTCGTCAGAAAAGTTTCCGACGGAATTTTTTCAGTGGCAAAATTTGCGACGGAATTAGCCACAGAAAATATTCCATGGAAAATTTCGTCTTATGCCACTGAATTTCCAATGGAATAATTATGTTGCAAATTTCCGACGGAAATTCGCAATTTCTGATGGAATTTAATTCCGTCGGAAATTTCCTCGCAATTTTAATTCCGTCGGAAAATTTAAAAAATATTATTATTTAATTAATTATTATTATTTAATTAAATTTAATTTAAAAAATTGTTTTTATAAAATTTATTATTTATTAATTAATATTTTTAGTTTATTTTTAAATTTATTTTTTAATTATTATTTTCTAATTTCTAAAATATTTTTAATTTCCAATCATAGGTTTTGGTCCTGTAGGGCAAAACGGTCATATAGATATTTATTTATGAAAAATAAAATTTATTAGTTATTAATCAATATTAGTAAAAAAATATTAGTTAACAATTATTTATTAGTTATTAATTAATGCTAATAAAAAATTAATTTTAGAAATTAGAAAAAAATATAGTCATATGAAATTTATTTAAGATGCAAAATTTTTTAATTTGAAGTTAATTTCTATTAAAAATTATAAGAATATATAAATTTATTTTATATTACTATTACATTTATATATAAGAACAAATATATATTTATAAATAATTGATTATGTATGATAAGATTATATATATATAACTATGTAATAGTAGAACGCTAAAGCAGTTGAGCCCATCCGATAAGGCATCACGTCTGTACGGATGAGGTCGTGGGTTTGAATCTTGCAAAGGAGAGGCAAGTTGAGTTGCATTTCCAAGAATAAAGAGATTGCGACACGTGGCGGAGGGAGGTTGCGACACGTGGAGGAGCGAGGTTGGGACACGTGGCTGATCTAGGTGCCGACCACAAGGTGGACGTCGCCAGAGCTACCATGTGCATCCGTAGGCTATGAGGGGGCGGTCGCCGGACCACATGGTTTTTTAAATTTAAAAAATAAAAAATAAGTTTACGACAGAATTTCCGCCGGAATTGAATTCCATTGGAAGTTGCAAGGGAATTTCCATTCCGTAGGAAATTGATAGAAATTTTTGTAGGAAATTTCCGATGAAATCTGAATTTCATCGGAGATTTATTTGTCACGCTATTATTATCGACGGAATCCATTCCGTCGGAAACTCTAAATTCAGTCAGAAATTCAGTGTTTTTTTTGTAGTGATATTTTATAATGTAAAAATCTTAGAAGATCCCAACTCTTTGACGCATTATCTATAATGCCAATGTGAATTTTGTAGTTAGGTTATTTCAATTTATTTTATTTATAAAGTTGGAGTGAAAATTGAAAAATAAAACTGACTTGATATATATATATATATATATGGATATATGCTATAAAAACATAAATTTAATTGTGATGGTCTCATATTTATTAAATTTAACTGTGTAACATTGGCCTTGATTTTTTTACGCAATCATTAAAGCAGATAAAGCTAATTTTTTAAATATTCTACTTTAAACACCTATTAAATATTATACTTAAATCACAATGCGGTTTATACAGACACATACATGAAAACAGAATGAACCACCCTCGATACCCTTGGTAGAAGGGCGAAGCAATGGATTATTTAGAGTCGTGTATCATATTATGGATTAACTACATGAAAATTTTGACAAAATTTGTTATATATTTTATATTTTTGATTTTTTGTAACATGTTTTTCAAATTTATTATGATGGAATAATTTAAAATTTTTTTTTTCATGAATTTTATGATGAAATAATGTTTAAGAAAATATGCAGATATTGTTTTAGAGATTCAAACAGGCATGCCGACCTCTTCCCAATTGGTTAAAAAATAAATTCTTAGAGTTTTTAATGATAATATTAAATTCTTATATATTTATTATTAAATTTTTAACTGTAAAAATCTTAAAATATCCCAACTCCCTAACACGTTATCTATAATGGCAATATGAATTTAGTAGTTTAATTTTTTGAATTTATTTTTTATTATAAAGTCAAAGTGATTTTTTTTTAAAAAAAAAACCTCTGACCTTGAATGATATATATATATATATATATTTGCATATATGTATGAAAATATAAATGTAACCTTGACACTGGCCTTGATTTATTTTAAGAAATCATCAAAGCACAAAATATTAATTTTTCTAATTTTCTACTTTAAACACCTATTAATAATTAAGCACGTGTTAGACATATACTTCAACAATTTAACCACTATGCCGTTTATACGGACACACAAAGGAAAACGGAATGAACCACCCCCGATTCTCTTGGTAGAAGAGCGAACCAATGGGTTATATTTAGAGTCGTGCAGCATATTATACATTTTCCCCCCAACACATCATATTATGAATTAACTACATGGAAATCAACTTTATATATACAATCAAAGGGTTATTTTAGATTTGAAAAAAAATGCTGAACCAGTAAGTATGCACACGATATATTTCTTCCCCGTTATTTTTCTAAATTAATTTATGGCATTCTGTTTTTTTTTTTTTGGATAAAAAGTTAACCACCCCCCTCCCCAAAAAAAAACAACAACTGAAAATAAAATCCTTACGGATTTTATATTTTCAACGCAAATCTGCGAAGCAGGAAAAAACACATTCCCTTCCCGGTCATATAATTACTAATCATTGTTGTGTTTGCTCTTGATTTTATTTGGCTCAAGAATATAATAGTTAATATTGGGGACCTTATCACATAGAGGAAAAAATTTATACGATTTTGTAAAAAAAAAAAATCATGGGGACTCATTACAGAATACTCACGAGCTGTGAGCTATTCAACTATTGCAGTTCAAAAAGAAAAAAAAAATACCTATGTCTTATCAAACGGTTATTTCATCAAGCACAGCTGAGGAGATGGCACTAAGGCCAGGAAGTTTCGTCAGTTTAATCTGGATATGATGGTTGATGGCCTTATGGAAGTCAATATTTACTATCCAAGTACGTGTTTTTCAGTTGAAAGTGGTCGACCAAAAACAAGAACTAGCGAGGGAATAAGCTAGAAATAGTTAAAAAGAAAAAAGAAATTACCACCAGGGAAAAATAAAAAAGGAATACCAAGCAACAGAAGAAATCAGCAGCGTGCATTAGTTTTTGCGTTGATTGCTGAGAATGAAGCACTGGTATGATTTATTTTAATTTTTCTGTTTTTGTTATCGTGATTCCTTTATATGATGGTCTTGAATTTGTCAACAATCTTATTTAGTGATACTTTGGAATTGCTTATTTTTGGGCAATAAATGCTTATAAATCCTGATTCATGATATACAAGGTAAGTATGTGAGAGGAGTTTTATCTCGGCTTGCGTAATAAGGATTTATTTTTTAAGAAAACCCTGAATATGAAAAGAGAATAGCTGTGAATTTAAGAAGTATCCATTTAGGACAAGTATATAACTCTTTTTATTTTATTGCGTAAAATTCATTGCATCACTTCTTCCATCTCCACCTATTTTAGTGCGCATAGACATGGTCAATCATATTCTCAATGTTCATTTGATATTTTAATAGGTAATTTTGTTGCATTCGTGTTCACATTAGGAGTGTTTGATTGCATATTATCGGGATCAATATGCATTAAGATGAGACTGATGAAAGGAATCCAAATACCAACTGGCAAAGGTCAATGAAAGAGAAAAGCATTCATCATGGTACTTCCCTGGAAATAACTGTAAATCCAGGTACTTAGCTTCCACAAATAATTCCATTATAGAATCACCAATGTGCACTGAAACACATAATTTATTCATAATATGGTGAGTTACAAAGTCACTACAGTTATTTGTTGCTCCTTTAGTAATTCAACCTTCATTCCTTAATTTAGTTGCAGATGAAACTGAAAATAAAATAATAGAGATGGATGAGTGACAGATAGGTTATTTATAGGACTATTTATTACTGAGTTGAAATCAAATAAGAGGAAATTTTTTTGTAAGATCTATTCCCGCTTGATGTTCTAAATTCCATTTAACCCAAGTTACTCCTTGCAATGAAGACAAAGTACCACCCTTTTTTTTCCTGTGTTTTTGTTACCGCTTCAAGTTTTGTCGGTTTCTCCATTATAATTATAAAAAGTAAAAAAAAAACTGTATTATTTGTCATAACTTTCTCTTTTTTGACCTTGATTTGTCATGTGCCTGTAACCTTCTGGACTTTTCCAATTCATTCAGTGACACTGAATGCTTATCTCATACAATACATTTATATATATATATATATATGGGAAGTATAAGTTAGACTACATAGAATTGAAAAATATTCTCTTGTATTCTGTGATGCTTGTTTTGCAATGAATTACAGTACTTATTAAAAAAATTAAAACTATTGAAGTCTCAAGTCTCTTGATAATTCTATGTGTTGAGAGATTCAGTATTTTAATTTTTAAAATACTGAAGAGTGACCACAAGAGAATATTGTGGTAGCAAGTTGTAACCGTGCTACATTCATAAGAGTTATAACTTAGACATGAAGCCACAACATACCTTCCAGCATCCTCGAGCTTTCGTTTGGCTGACGTGTTAATACTTTTAAAATTTCAACTTACCACAACATTCAATTTGCTCAAAATATCTTTAACAATATTTTCAATAAGTTTGGGTCAGGCCTTGCACACATATAAGTTAAAAAAATTGATCATGTTTAATACTGGACAAAGAAAATAAAAGTGAAAAATGTGTAGTAGAAGCTACCTGATATTCTTTGAATCCATCTAGATAGATTTGTTGATTGGATCAATGCATTTTTTCACTCAGAGAGAGAATAAGGAAATTATTATAATAAAGAGAATTATAGAAGAGAGAAAATAAGAAAATTAATATTGTAGGAGTAATACATATGATTATAGAAGGGAGAGAATGTGTGGGGAGAGCATGTGAGAAATATAGGTAATTAAATAAGGGAAATATGGAAATGTAACAAACAAAAATTAAAATAGGGGAAATATGGAAATGTAACAAACAAAAATTAAGACATTCTTTTAATGTTTTTATAAATAGGAACTTTTTTTTTGCCAGGATATAAATAGGAATAAGATATATGTAGTGGTTGTTTCTGATAAAAGTGAAGGGAAGAAGTAGTGTCTTATAAAGAGTTGGGCCTAATAATATTGGGCTTCACTGATGGCCTTGGTATATTGGACTTCAATTAGGCCACACTGTTAACAAAACCAAACCAATAGACCGAAGTCCAGTGGGCTGAACTCCGAACTGTGAAGTGAAATATAAAATTCATAAAATTGAATTATTGAGGGCCTTAACAGTACCTTAAAAAAAAAAGATATGAAACCATTATCTTTCCCAAGGGAGGAAATTTCCAGAAAAGGATCCGCCGACCAGAAATAAAAATGACTCGGAATCTAAGGAACAATTAATAATCCTAATTCAATGTAGTTTTTGAGGATTATACAACATACACATGTAGTTTAAGTTTAGAACTTATCTAGATTCTATTTCTTCCATCTTCCTCATCCAGTTCTGCATCTTCACGTTATTCTTTTGATAGAGTAAGCTTTTTTGCACGCTGGCCTTGGCTATACAATAAAAAATTAATTAAAGATTGTGTATAGGTAAATCTAGGAACGTTTTCTCTTCTTGATGACTCTTTTATTGAATCCTAAGTAATCTAAATACTATACAAATATAATGAAACAAGGGAAAATTGGTTTTGGATTTTTTCAAATTAATAACTAAAAAAGTAATGTAATTTAATTAAAAACTAAACTATTGTTTTTGGTATTTTTATAAAAATGGGATGAATATGAAAAAAAATGAATCTTGAGAGCAAAGTGAATAGTTTTCCTAGCTTCTTAAACTGATTTGGGAGTTAATTAAACATCAAATCAAATTGAAAATCTTAAACAATCGCAATGAATCCAATTATCTAATTAATGATTAATCGTACGACCGCACTCATAATCATTTCTTAGATAAATTATTGAAAACTACTTAATGTGTGTTTGAAAATTATTTTAATACACTTGTTTCCACTTAAATAAAAACATAATTACGACAATCAATATGAAATAAATCAACTATATACCATAGTAATCACAAATAATGTATAATCTCGTTAAAACATAAGGAACTATCTTCAATACAAAATCCAATTGCATCAACACAAAATTTAACACAAATACTAACCAATAAAGATAAATGAACACGCACCAAATCTCATAAATATATATCAATTACAAAAATCAAACCAAACATATCACAATACATCAACTAATTGAAAACTAATAAATTCGCCCATTGTAATAGCTCTAATCATTCTCTTCACCAAAACTGAAGAAAATCTAGCTACACATGGCCATTAAATCATCCAACACCATCTATAAAATGGAACCAGCCACGCAAACAAGCTTGCTGGAAAATACAGAGACTTACCGGAATCTGGGAAAACAAGTTCGCCGGGAGATTCAAAGCTCGCCGTAAAACTGGAAAATCTTGCCGAAGAATAAAAACTTCGCCATAATTCGCAGAAAGATGGCCGACGGTGCTTTGGAAGGACAAAGAAGGTCAGAGGAACAACAATGGTGGTGTGGAGGTGAGGTACAACTGTGAAAAATGTGGCTCCAATGGAGGTACGGTGGTCTCGTCTCCTTCCTTCCGTTTCTTCATTCAGTTCGCTGGCGTTGAAGGTTCTAAGGCGGGCAGCGATGGTGGCGACCTGAGACGGTGAAGAAGAACGTCAGGCTTTCGATATGAGCTTCTCCCTCATTCCAGTCCTGCTCTGCGGCGCTGTGAAGGTCCGATCGTGTCCACATCGCTCCACTCTCAACCTCTGTTAAGCTCCGGCTCTCTCTCAGGGTGTAGGTGGGTCGCTGGCGGCAATGGTGAGGAAGATAAAGGCCTCCGGCGACAAAAGAGGAGGAAGGTGGAGGAAGGAAGGAAGAGGTCTCCTGCGATTCTCAGCTCGCGGCGCTCTGATGCTTCCCTCGGGTCTGTGTTTCGAAGAAAGAAGAATTTTGACCAAGGACCTACCGTCTAGAGCCGGGAAAACGGGCCGAGCCCGTTGGGCCGGCCCTGGCCCTTCAAGGGCCGGGCTTGTAAATTGTAGTCTCAAAAGGAAGTCGGGCCTAAAAGGGCCGGCCTTGTAGGGCCTCGGGCTTAAAAGGGCCGGCCCTGGAGGGCCTCGGGCCGGCCCTTTAGGCCCGTTTATTATTATTTTTTTTTATTTGAAAAGGAACCATGTTACATTTTTGAATTACCTTATTGAATCTATATGTCACTCTGTCCTCATATTGTATAGAGTATGATTTTTGAGTATATTGTTTTGTCTAATTGAATCATATTGTGATTTTTTGAGTAGATTGTTCTACCTATTTAGACTAAAATCATATTATATACTATTCTGCTTGATAGAGTGTGATTTTTTATGGAGGTTGTGATTATTTGACTACTTGAACCTACCGCTCAAAGTGAAAAACAATCAAATGTCCTTGAAATTGATGGTAGTGGCGAAGAAGGTGAAAATGATTGTCGCCATACTCATGTTGTTTAGATGTTAGAGTATTTAACTTCTTGCCTTCTTATACTTTGACCTTTGTGTGAGTTATTTATGGATATGATTTTACCTTTGATTATACATTAGTAACTGTGTTTGTTTGTTGCAAGAGACGTGTTATTTAAACATTAATGTTGACAACATCTATGTATTAAATTAGAACTTTAATCGTTGTTATTTACTAATTATATCTCTTTGGGTGAAAATACGCAGGAAAAATAGTTAAATATTGTGAAAAGAATTTCCCAGCCCTGCGGGCCGGCCCTGACCCTGATGCTCTCGGGCCGGGCTTTGAAAAACTATAATTTTCCTGACCCCAAGCCCTTTAGGGCCGGCCCTGTTAGGCCCTGACCCGTCAAGAGCCGGCCCTGATTCCCAGCTCTACTACCGTCCGAAATTTTCAAAAGTCTTCGAAGATGGAATAAAGTGTAAATATTTGAACTATTATAGACAAGCTATAATTTCAAAAACATCTGGGTACTTTTCTATAACTTTTCTTGATCCCTTTTCTTCATTCATTTACAATTTCAAGGGCATTTTGCTGTAAACCTTCTTCTTATTTCTCAAAATATTAATTCTAACTCTACAAAATCTCAAATTTTCTTCTTAAACACCTACAATATAAAATTAAGCATAAGGTAGTATCAAAAGTCTCAGAAATCATTTGCATAAATAATTAACAAATTATGGTCATTTTACCCCTAATTAAACTTAATTCTATACAAATGTCCCTAACTCAAATTAGTGCTTAATCATGCAATAATGTTATAAGAAATGCATTAAAATACCAAATTAATCATGAAAAAATTTATAAAAATATGGTTCAATCAACACCCATCCAATCTTCACTACCATAATTTCATATGGATCGGATGACATATAGCAATTGAAGGATCATACCCAATTAAAAACATGAAGGCTGAAGTATTTTCATATTGATGAAAAATCTGGTTTCTCTTCCATTAAAACAACTAGTTCAAACGACAAAACTGAAGCAAAGAGTGAATCCATGCTTCTTTCTTAAGGGAATATAATGGAGTAGAATGGAAGATGATTATTTCTCTAGTCCTGTATAAATATAAGTTATATATATACACATAAAAGAGCCTTTAATTTTATGAAGGCGTGAGATCGAAAGGCCTCGAATTGTAAAGGTGATATTTGATAAACATAATGTGGAATGAAAAGAAAAGAGTAGTTATTTAAATAATATGATGTTAAAACTTAAAATCCCTACAACTCTCAACTCATGATGAGTACAACAATATAATATAAAATCATCAATGTGAGTTTGAACTGTCCTCACCCAGCTTCCTTAAAAACGAAATTGCAAAAAGTGGGGAATCGTGGTCTGCAGACCAAACCCATAAACCGTCACCCCCATAAATAAGATGCAAAAATTCGTGTTGTTGGTTCATGTCGTAATAAAGGATAGAGATACAATGGCATGAAGCGGACGTTTGAGTGTCTGAAGAGAGCTTTAGATCTACGAGAGGTTGAACCCTTGTCCAATAATTATCATGAGAGAGTGGAACAAGTGATTTGAGGATTGAGACTTGAGCAATGGTGCTACCAGCTGCATTGTTTCCAATAGTAATATCACTCTCTTTTAATCTCAGTTGTCTCAATAATGACCAGCGAGTGGTAGTGTTTGGAACTCTTGCAAATATATTAGCACTGTTTTCCATTATTAACTCATCATCCTGATCTTCTTCGTCTTCCATCAATGTAGCAGTGTTACAACAACAACATTCCATTATTAACTCTTCATCATCATCTTCTTCATCTTCCGTACACCAATATTCTGTTAACTCATCATCATAGCTATAGGTATAATGTTGGTTGAAATCATCCCCAAGCTCAATTGGACTCTCTAACCATTCAACTATCCTAACAAATGGAAGTAAAGACTTCAAACTCTGTATCCCCGCTCTCAATTCTGCTTTCTCGATCTGCCAATGGCATTACCACATGTTTAACTTGAACACTAAAGAAGATATTACCAGAGACAAAGAACTTCGTTGTCACTTTATTGAATGACAACTTCTCAAGATCCAAAATATTGTATACCATTACTAACCTTGATCTTGTCCCTTCATCACTACCCCCAATGTTTATCTGCACTGGCCCACTGCCTTCTATAAATAATTCGACTTGCTTTCCCAGCACAGTTGAAGAATGGATTTGAGCCAAATTCACACATCCATTAAGAATCATAATTTCAATGTTAGGGGCATGAGAGAGCTCTGGGAGTGCAATGAGATGTTTTGAATATGATAAATCAATTTCCTTTAGATTTGGAAAATGCTGAAAAAACAACAAGAAGCAATGTTGAATAAATCAGATAATTACGTACACATGTGTACAATTTATTCAAGAATTTTTCTCATACCAATTAAAGTTGTGAGATTATGAAGGAAATAAGTCAATGCATTTTTAAGATGATCATTGGGTTCCCTATCAATAGTATAGTTAAACTGTGAGTTATTTGGTTAATGTTTGATGCGAGATCTTAAAATTAGAACCACCCTATGAAAAATATTATGATATATGAAAAATAATGTGTACCTGATTTCCATCGCAAAATTGTTTGATATTACTATTAGGCATTTTCAGTTTAATTAGATTCTCTGTGCAGAAATGTGATGGGACATATGATAGCTAGTGGATATTCTTCCCAACTAAAAAACCTTAGTTCTTTTGGAAGATAGTCCAAATCTTCACAAATATTCAACTTTGAAGCCTTTCTCCCGTTAGACTTATAAACTTTAAGGAATATTAAATCACGCATCTTTTGAAAATTACTAGCTCTCAGTGTAGTCCTTTTTATCTTGCTTGCATCCAATGACATGCATCGAATTGTCTCAATCCCCTAGTAATAGCAAATCAAGAGAAAAACAATTACCATTGCCTAAAAAAAAAAAGAACTATTGCAGAACAATTAAATATATCTACTTTTGGGGATATCCAAATTAAAAACGCTATAGTGCATTTTGTTCAAAAATTCTCACAACTCATGTTTTTCGGATACTAAATGAATTTCTCAAAAAACATAAACATGCATACACACTCAATACATATGCCTGCATCCATATGTATGCACAGTTACCATATTTAATATAATTATAAAAGTAAATATTCATTTAAAACACTTGGTACACATAATTTCTTTAAAAAAACTATTTTGGAGCCCCGAGCAGAAGATAGCTTCAGCCCCTAGTGATCTTTTTTCTTTTGGGGGATTACTAATATGTAAAAAAAATCAAATAACAAATAGAACAATTAAATATATTTATTTTAGGAAAATCTAAATGAATATGTTTTGGTGTACTTTATTCAAATAATTCATGTTATCTTATAACAAATGAATAATAAATAAATTCGTCAAAATAAAAACACACGCTGGCTCGAGGGCACAACTACTGTACGAATCTGCTTACATGCACTCCTTTAAATTTCATTTATAATTGATACTCCTGAAAGAACAACTTGAGTATTTTAAACCGATGGCCAAAAAAAAAAAAAAAAAAACTGAATATTTTAAAACCCTGGAATAAATAAAATTTGTAAAAAAACTTTTGGCTAAACTATACAAAGAACTCCTAAATTTTGGGTCAGTTGTATATAACCCTATGAGATTTCAAAGTTTTAATTTAACCCTCCCGGCATTTCATTTTTTCAACTATTAACCCCAGCCGTTAAGTGATCATTATATTTTTAATAGAAAATGTCATGTTAGATTAAGAGTTGATATGTGACATTCTGTATACATTACTAATTTCGTAAAACCCCCATGGACTTTGAAAAGGTGTAGATAATCCCCCTAAATTATGATCTATTACAAATAACCCTTTAATATTTTAAAATTTAAATTTAACTCCCTTAAAATTTTGATTTATAAAATTAAACCTCATGTTTTTGCTTTTATCATTTTAATATTTTTATTAAGTTTTTTACTATCAGTTTTAATTAAAATAATTTTCTTGTATGGTAAAAACTAGAAGAATAACATTTAAACAATATAAAAATAAAAATGTCAACATTTATATAACATTTACTTATTTTCTTGAGATAATTGAGCATTGATATTTGATAGTATAAAAATGTCATTATTTGTGTTAAATATATTCTCGAGATGATTAATCATTAATATTTTAAATATTACATTTGTATTAGAGGATAACTTTTGCCCTCATTAAATTTTTTTTAGTAATGTATATTTTTTCTTGAATCAGAGGTTCAACGTTTACTTTATATTTTTCTAAATATTATTCTTTTAGTTTTTGCCATACAAAAGAACTACTAGTATTTTAATTGACAAGTGATAGTAAAACTCTTAATAAATTTATTAAAATGATAAAAAGTAATGGCATGTGGTTTAATATTATAAATCAAAATTTGAAAGCAGTTAATGTTGGGGGATTATTTGCAATTGACCAATGTTTGGGTGGGGGGGGGGGGGCTCTGCAACTTTTCAAAATTCAAGTGAGTTTTATAAAATTAGTAATTTATATATGATGCCACGTGTCATCTTATAATCTGACGTAGTATTTTCTGTTAAAAAGATAACAGTCACTTTATGGTATGAAGTTAATAGTTAAGAAACGAAAGATCAAGCGGGTTAAATTTAAACTTTAAACTATCATGGGGATATATGCAACTGACCAAAAGTTCAGGGGTTTTTGTATAATTTAATAAAAAATTTTATATTCAAATTTCATAATTTGCCCATTTTGTAGTATAAAATTTTTTATCAAATAAAACGGGTGATGGTATGCATGTGTCAGTTCACCCTATAACTTTTATATTACATATATTACATGAATTATTAATTAATATTAAAAAAGTAAACCTTTGTGGATAATGCATAAATTATTGACGATCGTTCATGCTGTAAATTTAAAATATACATCTTGGAATCTATCTCAAAGCTTAAGAAGATGGATATTTCAAAGATTAAGAAAATTAATAAATCACACCTAACAAAAAGGTTTTGCCAGAACCAATTTTAGTCCGAGAAAGATTTTTTTTAAAAAAAGTCTAATTAGGAAAATATTGAGACTTACACGAGCATTTTAATGAATAAACAAATAACTTTCAATAAAATACATGACAATGAAATAAAATATTAAGAGAATAAAGAATATAATAAAAAATAAAAAATAAAAAATAAATTACTACCTCCGATTCTTAATATAAATCTTGTTTTTAGTGCAGTTTACATTATAAACTAGATCTTATATTAAGGATCGAAAGTAGTATTACCTTGTCATTGTTGAATACGTGATAAATATCTTGGTGCCTCCATAGTCGAATGGGTTTTTCAGGGTTAGATATTAATTGTTGCCTAGAAATTTCAAGCCCCATTTCCATTAGAAGAGCATGCATCTCAATATCATCATTTTGATTCACTGAGATGAGGGATCTCTCTTTAAGTACACTTATCTCAATATCAGCAGAAGAACCATATAAACCTCTTGCACAATCTAGAGAAATCCTCCATGTTTCATTCCTGAAAAATGCCAGGTCAAGAAATACGTTCTTCTGCCTGTCATCAAGTCCATCAAAACTCAGTTTCAACACATTAAGAATTTCCTTGTGAAGTGCTTGATTTAGTCTTTCCAAAGCACTTTCCCACTCTTCTTTTCTTCTACCATCAAGGAAGCAACCCAATACTATTAGGGCTAATGGATTTCCTTTGCAATAATCCACTATACGCTTTGATAACTCCAAATAGCTTTCTGATGGCTCATTTTTCTTGAAAGCTTTCAAACTAAAGAGATGAAGGGCATGAGGGGGACCCAATTCTGGAACATGATATGTTGTACATGCAGAAGTATTCTTAAGCACTTGCATATCTCTTGATGTTATAATAATTCTACTTCCTTCTCCAAACCAACTACATGCTTTGATTAAATCTTCAATTGCTATAGAATTGTCTACATCATCAAGTACCAAAAGAATTTTTTTACAGTGAAGCCTTTTCTTCACAAAAGTGGATCTTAAATTGTAAGTGTTAATATCCTCATCTTTTAATAATTCTTTAAGGCATTTTTCCTGCAATTCATCCAATCCATTCCTTTCTAGTTGTTGTCTCACATCTTTAGCAAAGTAGAAAGCTTTAAATTGTGCTATTAACCTGTCAAATATAGCTTTTGCAAGAGTGGTCTTGCCTACACCACCCATACCTCATATTCCCACAATGCGAGCTTCACCTAGTAACCTTTCAATTTTCTGAACATGATTATCAATCCCAACTAGTCCTTCCAAATGAAAGGATGACTTGTTATTCAATTTGCTCAAGATATCTTTGACAATCATTTTGATCAGCTTGGATTCAGGCCTAACACAAATATAAATTCTAAAAAATTATTATGTGTAATCCCAAAGAAAGAAAACAATGACAGTGTGTTTAGATGAAGAGAAAGTAAGGGAGGAGAAAATGGAGGGCGAGAAAAATGGAGAGATAATATTATGTCTCCTTATGTTTGGGTAGAGGGGAGAAAAGAGAGATGAGAAAAAATTGATAATATTTACAATGACAATAATATTCTTATTTAATTTTTAACCCATTTTTCAAGTAAAATTAACACCATTGAATTAAATATCAAATTTAAATTAAAAAAAAGTTATTTTTATATTTTATTTCAAAATTAAATATCAGCCAAATATATTTCCTCACAAACTAAAATAATAAAATAAATTTAAAATAAAAATAACATGTCTCAATGATAATAATATCTTTGTATCTTGATTTGTTAAAAATAAGATACAAATTTCTTTAAAAATTAAGCTCGTTTTATTTTTTTTATAATATATAAATATGATATAATTATTATTGAATTAAATTTAACATGAATGAAAATAATATAAAAATACCATGTTATCACCAAAATTTCCATGCATGTGACGGATGAAAGATAGAAAGGAAATTAAGAAAATAAGAAAAGGTCGTGATTAATGGGAAGATTAGGGAGCAGGATCAAGGAAGAATAATATTTATTGTAAAGGATTAAAAACTGTAATTATTTGGAAGGACTACATTTCAAAATATAAATTTAAAAATACTAAATTACCCTTAGTCAAACCTTATGCACACTCCTTTTCTTATATCATTAAAACTCGCATAAATTGCAAAGGAGTTTGCACAACTTATTTTTAGTTTAAAATAAATCTATTTATGAGAGTATTAAAAATATAAAAAATCTAGGTAATGTTAATATGCTAAAAAAAAGTCTAGATAATCTATATATTTTTATATGCAGTAGTCATATAATTGCCTCTAGGTGAGGACAAAGCTTTTTTTAACATCTTAATCTATTCGGATGCATGCTTTAATTTTTGACCAAATCTAGCAACATTTTATTTTTGCAATTTGAGCCTATACACAACTAGCTAGGATGAAATACCAAGGGAAAATCCTAACTAAATCCATTTAAAATAACTAAATCCAGAATCAAGCCGGCACTTTTAATAAGTCCCTAATAACGCCCATAGGCCTGATTAGAGATTTATGAGTGTTATTAAAAGACTATAATACCCTTTTATAGTTAAAAATTTAAAGATTTTTAATTACAAATTTCTATAGACTTTTAACTCTAAGGTTAGAATCCACGCTTTCTTGTAGGATTTCAACTTTTAGTCAACTCATACCAACATTGAAGGGAAGTTCTCTCAAATTTTTTAACTCTGAAGCGGCGTGATTTATATGTGGTAATTGAAAGAAAAAACACCCATAGTATGCTTTTAAAACTGTAGAGTCATAAAAAAAAAAAAAATCTTTGTTTCGCCCAGAAACAAAATTAGTCCAACGGTCAAGGTAATTATAGATTACCTTCAATTAGAAAATTATTGACATACCGCCAGAAACAAATTCAGTCGAAGGGTCAAGGTAATTATAAATCTTTGAGCTATAAGCAAGTACATTATTAACAATCCTTCTTACTAAAACTGGATGAAAATTTTGGAACAAAAAAAATTGGATGACAGAAGTTTGAAAAAAAAAAATCTTGAGCTGATATTATAAATATATTATAAAATGTAAAACCCTTTCCTTTAATTTGTATTGAAATTTTGAAACAAGAAGCCCCAAATCAAAATTAAAAAAAAAAAAAGAAGAAGAATGAGGAGTAGAGCAAATAGCATAAGGATAAATTGGTAAAATCAACAAATTCAGAAATTCCTAATTAGGCCTATTGGCTTTATTAGGGATTTGTTAAAAGTGCATACTTAATTTTAAATTTAGGTATTTTAAATGGGATTTTCCCAAATATCAAATCTGTTTAATTTTTTTGTTTTGGTGAATAAAACTTATTTTATACCAGATTATATAAATCAAGACAAAAAAAAAAAAAAACTTAATGATACAAGTGAATCAATTTCTATGTAATTAAATAATAGGATATGATTATGTTGATGCTAGTGAAAAATAAAAGCTAAAAAATGATTTTGGCGGTTTAAAGTTTTGATGGAAAAGAAAATTGAAATTAGTTTTATAATAGAATGGGGAGAGAAATTGGAGGAGAGAGTATAAAGTTTGACTAAGGATAATTTTTTATTTTTAAATTAATATTTTAAAATTTAATCTTTTTAAATAATTACATTTTTTAAGATAATTTACAGTAAATATTATTCTTCCTCAATCCTTCTCCCTAATTTTCCCTATATTAATTTGTAAAGCATTTCTGGAAAAAACCTGTAAAGCATTTAAAGAAAAAATTTAAAGCATTGACTGCGTTGAATGATGGCGTGGGCCAGAAGGTGGGTAAGGACCGTTTTCGAAAGCTCACTTCCTCTTCAAAATCACTCCATCCTTGTGGAGAAAATTTGAGGAGAAAAACATATGGGCCCCGTACCATTTTTTTCCTCCCACTTTTTTCTTCCCCTTCCACCAATCTAAATAAGGGAAAATTCATTTTTTTGTCTCCATTTTCTCCCCTACTTTTCTCTTTCCTTAATTTTCTTTCCATCCAAACCCATTGTAAGTGAAAAATGAGTAGAAGCTACCTGATATTTTTTGAATCCCATCCAGATAGATTTGTTGATCGGATCAAAGCATTTTTCCACTCCTGCACTCTTTCTTGGTTGTGCTTGAATCTCTGCTTAAGCTTAGCGAATCCATCTCCAAAACGCCCATTTTGTTTGCGAATATTGGATGGATCTATGTTGTAGAAAATAGGGATGACAGATCTTCCAAATCGATCCATACATTTCATAATATGAACAAGCTCATCCATGGACCAAGTTGAAGAAGCATAATCTTTAGAAAAAATAATCAATGATATCTCAGATTGCTCTATTGTTTTTAGAAGAATTGGTGAGATATCATCTCCTTTATGGAGCTTGTGATCCATAAAAGTTTGAATATTTTTGTCAATAAGTGCTTCATAGAGATGACTTAAGAAATTTTCACGAACATCTTCCCCTCTAAAACTAAGAAATATGTCATACTTGATAGCACGAGCGGCTCCAGTGATATGCGGAGGAGAAGAAACTGTGGGAATCGAATCAACAACATCTCTAGTTGTAGAGATGGAAAGAAATCATCAATAATAATAAATATCGGGTTAGAAGAAACCATAAAGTGAACATTTATAGAAGATGTTACCTATCATCAAGTGGAGAGATTAATCTCGTAGCTTTAGAAATTGCTATAGCCACTAAAATCAATACAGCTTCTATAAGCATCAACGCAATAGTTGCATCCATGGGATTGTAATCTCTTGCTTCAACCTCAAACAAATCCTTGTTGGTTTTTTGGGTTTACCTTCTCTCAGGAGGTGCTATATATGGTTTGGCTCTTGATTACCCTGATAACAAGATAAAACAAAAATATTCAAAATATTTCAAATGATTAAGTTTTACGACAGTATGATAGCTACGGAGGAGATTGTATAAGCAGCTAGCACTAGGAGAAGAAATAACCTGTATCCTTGTGGAGGGAAGCGAAAGAAATAGCTCTCACAAGCAAAGGTCTCAAAAAATGGCAGCTTCAGAATTTGCAGACTTGGCTTTCTCCTCAACCATGCCCTTCAGTTTCAGTCTCCTATTCCTCTTTCCTAGAAGCTTGGGCGGGTGGTGGATAATTCCAAAGGCTGGCCCCACCAAGTTGAAGTTAATAAATCAGTGAGCACTAGTACAATAGTATTCGTCGCGCGCGTTTCTAAATATAAGGTTTAATTAATTTTTTTAGAGAGATTAATAAAATAAAATATACTATTTAATTATAGTATATATAATTTATGTATTATTAGATTATATATTAGTTTATAATTGTGACTAGTTAGTTTGAAGAAATAAAGTGATAAATATAAATATTTTCAATTAATTTATTTAACCTTTTTAATATTTTCAAAAAAATCAATTTTATCTTATATTTACCGCATAGTATGTAGTTACTTACCAAGAAATATTGGTTACGTGATTTGTTTGGGGAGAAAATCAATAGCTAGCTTTTACTAATAAAGAAGACGCGTGAGAGGATATATTCGCAAGACTAGCAACAAAATATTATAAAAAGTCAACTAGGTTTTTTCTACGATGGCGCAGAAAAAAAAATTATAGTTTTATATATCGTTTCATTTTTTAATTTTTATAACTATGTTGACGACAAATAACTCTTCAGAAGTCAAACCAAACTATTCTCATCTTCATTCAAAAGAATGAAATGCCAAAACCAAAAGGATGAAGGGACCTCTCCTATTTTTTATTAGAGGAATTCCTTCTAATTTCCAAAGCACACATATACTTGCGTGCATTGAAAGCTCACTATTTTAACTTTCTTCTTAATGAAATTAATTTTCAATACATCATGACACATAATTTTGCTTTTGATGGAATAATAAAGAAAACTAACTATTAAATTTCGACTCCAAAGCTGCATGAATCTTAAAAGAGCTTCTGTTTTCTGACATCGATAAAAGCATTTATTAATTTTTATTAAAAGAAATTATTAAATAAAGTGACGTTTGGTTTGTCATTGCCATGGAAATGTTAATATAGTAGTTAGTAGGTGATAATTACAGGAGGTGGTCCTTCCAACTTGAAATTAGAAAAACGTGGAGCACTTAATATCAGCTTATATCACATCATCAAAGAGGTTGAGTACGAAGCTTCTTCCCAAAATAATTAAGGACATTAACATGTTTTTAATATAAAAGAAAACACGTGAGCGGATAGATTATCAGGACCCAAAACCAAAAAAAAAAAAAAAAGATTGGAAGTCAAGTTAGCCTGCACACGGCAAAGAAAAGTATGTATTTACTTCCCAAGCTTTAAGATTAACTATCATCCGCCCTGTGATTTCAAATTAATGCAGTTTCGAATTCGTGGAAAACTCCATCCAACAACTGCAAGAAGATACTTAATTAATTTAAACTTGATAAACACAATTAAGATAATAAAAATACCTACAATAATATAAAAATCATCCCAAAACAATCAAACTTAATCGTAAATCCTTTAAAAATTAAAGCTCCAACAACATTAAATTAAAAATAAAAATCAATTTCTAATTTACAAAATGTTTTAAAAAGATTCATCTGACCGACCCCCGAACCAGCTGATCACCTAATCTTGAACCTGGTCTAGCTCGATTAGTCAGTTTGGTCTAGTATGATCCAATTTTATTATGTTACTTATTTACACTGGGTTAGGCCAGATTAGACCACCTCGAGTTGGACTAGACTGGTCCGGACTATCGGGCTTTGGCACACCCCTAACTAATGCTGTGCATAACTTGTTGATCCCTCATAATAAATGGCCCAAACTCCACGGTCAGTATTCAATAACTATCATTTTCACGCTGATTTAATTTCCACACGGCAAAGAAAAGAATGTATTTACGCCCCAAGTTTCAATATTTACTATCATCTATGCATCTTTAGTTTCGAATTAATGCAGTTTCGTGGAAAGTTCCATTCAATTACTATATAGAAATATTTGTATAGAACAAAAAATTTTCTACGAGACCTCAAAACAAAAAAAACGATATAATTTAGAAGGATTCAAGAAAAACGAAAAAAAAAAAATTATATTGGACTATCAAGGGTCGTCCCAGTTGCAATGATCTGACCTTCTATGTGGGGCATATATTTAGTCTTAATAGGAGTAAAAGTAATGTTTGGGACGAAAGGACTCACATTTTCATGATGAAGACAAATTAAAGTACCTAGACTTAACCTTGTATGCAGGGCTTATGTTTAGACTTATTAGTAATGTAATATTAACAATGACGACAAAGTCCATAGACTTGGTGAAAAGTTGCAATCAAGTTTTTGCGTACTTGAAATGCTAAGTTTATTGACTTGAAGAGTTGTGGGGTTGGCTGTCATTTTCAGTTTCATTTGGAGGACACCAGCATATTATTGAACATTATTTTAATGGTACAGTTTCATTTGGATTAATTAAGCATTGATTTATTTGGTTGAGGTGCGAAAATATTCATAAACTTTTTTTAAAAGTATATCCACCACCATAAACTTTTTTTTAGTGCAAAAGTAATCATGAACTTTAAAAAAAGGGCACAAATGACACGTCTATTAAAACTAACTAACGGCTATTAACTCCAGTGTAAAAGACCAAAATACCCCTATTTAAAAAAAGGTTTTGGTGGTGGACGCACTTTTGAAAAAAGTTTATGGGTATCTTTGCCCCTCAACCTTTTTTTAGATAGGGGTATTTTGATACTTTTGCATTGGAGTTAACGGCCGTTAGCTAATTTTAACGGAAGTCACTTTTGCCCCTCTTTTGAAAGTTCATTGTTACTTTTGCACCAAAAAAAAGTTTATGGTGGTGGATGCACTTTTGAGAAAAGTTTATGGGTATTTTTGCCTTAACTCTTCTTTGTTTCTCTTGATTTTTATATAGATGGTCTCTCCAATTAGAAATTAGAAAACGACAATACCCTTAATATTAGGGCCTATTTGTGTTAGGGTTGAAGAAGTACATTCATATAAGTCGAAGTAAAACTCCTCTTATATACTTACCTTATATTCAGCAAATCACCTCAGAAAAAATAGATTCTACTGTTCACCTCATAGCCTTAACAATTTTTAGAATGTACACATGCTCTAATTAGGAAGAGTGAGTCTTCTTAGAAAGCAAAAGGAAACTTGAATAAGAGGTAAGGAACATATTGGTGGTTTCTGCACATAGGCTCAAATGGCTATCATGTAAGGGTGGCTATTTGGCTTTTTTTTTTTTTTTTTATGAAAAATGAATGCCTTGGCCCTCTTTATATCAAGCAAATGAACATCAAATTTGACCTCAAACCAGATACATGTCAAGTTCTAGATTAGGTAAAGGATAAGTGGTACACATATGAAAATGAAATCATATCAATAGGTTCAAATCCTCACATTGTTAGATCTCATGTTTTGATGATAACAAAAGAATGGTTTGAAAAGGAAATGATTAATAATCAAGCTTGAACTAAGTAATGACAGGAACAAGCTTTACTTGAGGTTAGCATGGAAGTATTGAAGATTAGCCAAGAGAAAATGCTGAGGAACTTGATCAGAAGTATAGTTTCTAAGGCATTACTCGAGTCGCTACTCGAGTAATGAGACAAAACTTGAAGTAACCAAGGAAAACTTCCAGTAACCTGCCACCATTATTCGAGGAGCTACTCGAGTAACCAGGTAAAATTTTAAGGTTGCTCTCGGCCTGCTAATGTTACTCAAGGAGGTACTCGAGTAACCAAGTGAAAACTTCCAGTTGCCTTCAAGTTTTCTCAATGATACTCGAGGAGCTACTCGAGTACCTGTGTTTCCTAAAATGTGGAACTCTCGGCATTTTATACCACTGCTAATGTTACTCGAGGAGCTACTCGTGTAACTCTGTGAAAACTTCCAGTTGCCTTCAAGTTTTCCCCATGATACTCGAGGAGCTACTCGAGTAACTCTGTTATGAAAATATGTAACTCTCGGCACTTTGTACCACTGCCAATGTTACTCGAGGAGCTACCCGAGTAACATACTAAAGTAAGTGAAAACTTGAGGTTGGTACCCGATTAACCTGATCTCTCTTTGTTTTCATCTTCCTCGAGTACTTACTCTAGTATACAAGTTTTTCATGGTTTATTTTAAGTGGATTCCTCGAGTAAGTACCCCAGTATGCACAAATATTTTCAAAGTAAACTTCAAGTCATTATCAGAGTAAATCATGCTCAAAAGTCTTAGTTACTCGAGGAGTAACCCGAGTAACCTATGCAAAAATGAATGCATTACTCGAGTCCCTACTCGAGTAACAAGATAATTGCTCTCGGCCTTAAAATCCTGCCAACATTACTAGAGTAGAGCATCGAGTAATCAAAAGTTTTTTAAAGGATTACTCGAGGTGTTACCCCAGTAATCTATGAAATTGCAAAAGCATTACTGGAGTAGCTACCCGAGTAAATAACTATTCCCAAAGGTTTGAAATTTAGTTTACTCCATGCACTACCCGAGTAATCTTGTTTCTCTTCATTAACTTTCAATTAAACAATGATTTCTCGATGTTACTCGAGGAGCTACTCGAGTAAACTTCAAGGGTTACTCGAGGAGCTACTCGAGTAAGCATACCCAGAAATTTAGAAATCATTCAAACTTTCATTATATTGTTTCCTATATAATTAACCTTTCATTGTATTAGTATTCTTAGTCTATTTACAGATAAACAATGAAGAAATCATATCAAGAGATGAAAGTCAAAAGAAACGTTCATATGCCAACCACCGCAAACGGATATTTTTCAAAAACTTGAAAAGTCAATAGTGGCTGCGCACTCACCAACGGACGAAAGGAAGTGTTCCAACGGTCATCACCAACATACCTATATATATGGGAACCTTCAAACAGAGAAACAACAACCAAGCACACATACGAACATATCATTAAGTTCATTGCTCTGTTTTCACGTTGAAATTGTATTTCTATGCTTCAGTGATTATCATTTACTCTGAAAGAGAGATATTTCATTCAAACTCAATATTTGTTATTGAGATAACTTAAGGTTGTGGAACCTTGAGTTGGGATTGGATTACAACCTGTAAGGGGGAGCGAGTGTCCAGGTGTAAGGAACTTGCTTGTACTGAGGTGCCAAGAACCCACTGAATCTTGGAAGCTATAGTGAAACTCTCAGAGAAGTTCTGAGGACTGGACGTAGGTCAAAGTGGTTGTGACCGAACCAGTATAACTCCCGGTGTACACTTCGGTGATATTTCTCCTTACTCATTACTGTTTTAATTCTTTTGTCAAAGTTTTATATTTTCAAAAGAAATTTCAGTATCACCCAATTCACCCCCCTCTTGGGTGAAACGCTTGATCTAACACACATGTCTTGTGTAATCATCATCACATTGTGGCCAAGTTAAGAAATTTACCTTTTAAAACTAGCCTCATCAAGATGGGGTCGAGTCATTTTCAAAACTAAGCTTCTTCATAGTATGATACCACATCTATGCAATCAACTTGTATAAAACAAGTTTTTATGCCCTTGACAGTTTTCTCCTATCAAGAATAATACTCTCAGAAAGTGAAAAGAGAGACAAAAGTCTTAGCCTCACATCAAGAATAAAGAACAACCATTTATGTGAAGGAGTGATGATATGGACAAGGGTAAATAAAGTCATTTTTAAAGAATTATATTCTATGCAAGCATTTTTAACTAAAGATATGACTGTATTATTTTTTTTAATTTTTATTTACATGCTTATTTTCCCTCTTTTTTGCCTCCTTATTTAATGATGTTTATTATGTATAAGGCCCATATCAAATGAAGCTAAATGCCAATGAATGATTCAAGGGTGCCTCATGAGACATAAAATAATGATAACATGTACTTCCAGTTTTGATATGGGTGATGGACATTGAGAAAAAGAATTCAACCTTCTCAGGAGATCCATTACCTTATAGGGAGAATGAAGTGCCCATTAACCAGCGAATGGCCTAGGCTATCAAGCAGCTAAGGGTTTTAAAAATGATGATTATATCCGAGGCCCATATCAAATGAAGCTAAATGCCAATGAATGATGCAAGGATGCCTCATGAGACATAAACGTGTGATGACTTGTACTTTAAGTTTTGATATGGGTTATGGACATTGAGAAAAAGAGCTCCACCTCATCAAGAGATCTTTTACCTCATAGGGAGAATGAAGTGCCCATTAACTTGCGAATGACCCAAGCTATCATGCGGCTAAGGGTTTTAAAAATGATGATTATGTCTAAGACCCATATCAAATAAAGCTAAATGTCAAAGAATGATGCAAGGATGCCTCATGAGACATAAAAGAGTGATGACTTGTACTTCAAGTTTTGATATGGGTAATGGACACTAAGAAAAAGAACTCCATTTCCTCAAAAGATCCATTACTTCTTAGGGAGAATAAAGTGCCCATTAACCTACGAATAGCCCAGGACATCACACGGCTAAGGGTTTTGAAAATGATGATTATGTCTAAGGCCCATATCAAATAAAGCTAAAAGGCCTATAAATGATGTAATGATGCCTCATGAGTCCTAAAGGATTATCTCTCATTGAGATGTTTTCTAACATGATTGATGTGATGAGATCATGGTCTTTTAGGGTCATAGACCCTTAGACTAAGGTTGGCTATCTAATGCATACACTGTCCTTGCGATGTATCTTTATGTGGAGTGATGTTAGATACATACTTAGGTGAAGCGACAGTTAGTCACTTGATCCTAGGGGTTTCATTGATTATACATAGATGACAATAAAGATGATCAACAATAAATAAATATAGGCCATCCAATGTCCTATTTTAGGAATAACTCTAAGTTGGGGGTATATATCTTTAGAAAGGTAGGTACTAATTAAGTAGGTAGGTCAATAATTTCCACTACTAGGTGCAATAATTTCAAGGTAGTTCTAATTCTCACAGATAAAGGTCTCCTAATTGCCACAATCGTAAAGATGAAGACCCCATCTGACGAAATTGATCTTTAGGGGGTTCTGAAAACCCCACATGGATCAACCTTACCAAATGAGTAATAGTTAAGATGAAGTCTTTATAGTAACCTCAGGGTGTTCTTAAAACCCCACAGGGAGACTGCTAAAAACTTCCGCCCACCTAAGGAACTAATAGGCCTAGGTATAGGGCCCATGTGAACACCCTATTTTGTTTGGGCCCCACTCAAAATTAAAAAATAATCAAAAACAAAAATAAACAAAAATCCTTTCATTGATGATGATTGGCATCTAAATTGGCAAGCAACATTAAAGGGAAAAATAAATAAATAAATAAAAGAGAAATAAGAAAATTCTCCTATTGATGATGATCGGTATCTAAATTGGAAATCATCATTAAAAGAAAAAAAACAAAAAAACAAAATAAAAAAAAATCCTCTTGTGGATGATGATTGTGGTTCAAATTGGCAATCATCATTAAAAGAAAAATAAAAAATAAAATTACAAAAAAAAATAAATAAAAAAAATCCTCTCATTGATGATGATTAGTATCTAAATTGGCATTGTCATTTATTAAAGGGAAATAAAAATATAGAAAATATCTCTCATTCATAGATTTAAATTAGGAAATTGCTTATAGGGAAAATATAAGGAAATAAATAAAAAAATGAAAATAAAAAATAAAAAATTCTCATTTATGTTGATAGGTTTTAATTAGGAATTTACTTATTGGAAAAATAATAAAAAAATGTAAAAAAATCTCCATTGATGGTGATTGGGTTAAATTAGAAAGAGCATTTATGAAAAACAATCCTACATTGAGACTATAAATAGGAGCAAGGGTTAAAGCAAGACACACAAAAATTTTGAGAGAAAAAGAGAGGCAAGGTAGAGAGCTAATTTTATCTTCTCATTTCATTGCTCAAACATAATTTTCATAGGGAAGGGAAGTTCACATAAGAGGCCATCTTTTCTTCACTTTGTTCAAACAAAGTCTTAATATTCTTGCCTAGGCCAATAAACATTTCTAGTTAGAAATGGAGGTATACCTATTTGAATACTAGGCAAATCCTTATATGTGAAGCTTGTGAGAGATTTGTTTGTTTTTCATTTACTTGCCTTATATTTGGGGATTTGTGGCTAAGTTTGCGTTCTCGCTTTCTTTTTTTTTTTTTTCTATTGATGTATGTCATCTTGTGTGAGTGCTACATGCGACTAATCCTCCTTCACCATGCTTTCTTGATTTCATTCTCACCTTTATGCTTACCTCATGTATGCGTGAATCACCATGGCCTTTTATATATGTTGGGGTTGCTTAATATAATGAATAAGGTGGCTAATAAGTGTGTGGATGAATGGTATGTGTTGGCGTGAATCACCTTCTTGTGTATAGCTTGCAAGGATAAAATGTGTGCATAAGTTTCCTCATCTTTAGCTTCTTATTCTTTTAACTTGTGCTTTTTTTTCTTCTTTTTTCTTTATCCCTTTGTTAGGTTCTCTTTCAAAAAAGAAAAAATATTTCAACACATCTTTATAAATGGAAATAAAATAGAAAAATTCTTTTTCATGAAAAAATAAAGAATTGCTTTTATAAATAAAAAATATAAACCAAATAAAAAATCATTTTCTCCAATAAATTAAAATAAATTTTTTTCTAAAAAACACTGACCAAGTGCCACGCCTTTTTACCCCTAACGAATTACATGGGCTTTGATCCCTCTAAAGGATACATATGGCTTAGGGTTTCATCCTAGGTCAAGTCCAACAATGTAAATAATTAATCTTGTTCTTTGTTCATTTTGTAAATACTTTATTTTTGGGTAATTATGATGAAATTTTAAAAGGCCATATTTATTTTTAAATAATTAACTTAAGGTAACCATTCTTATGAATGGGTGTTGTGGAGTGCCTAATATCTTCCCCATGCACAATCGACTCCCGAACCCTAAATGGTTTTTATAGACTAGTTTCCATTTTTAAAAAGGTTTCTAAAATTATTCTTTTTCAAAATTTTGATGGCGGCTTCATACTTTCTAAACTTCGGGCACTACAGCTTGGCGACTCCACTGAGGAAGGTTTGAGAGTCAAGCCCATTTAAGTTAAGTATTTAAAAATAATATGGCGTTAATTTTATTTTAATTACCTTTTTTCTTATTTTTTTGTGAATATTTGTTTTTATTTATTAAATTCTTTATTTATTTATCTTGTGATCATCTTAGCAGATGAGGGTTGGGTAGAACCTAGGCCCACAGGTTGGTATGCTCTCCACACACACTGAACACATGCACTATTTTCCTTACATACATTTTGGGCCCTATACTCGGGTTTGTGAGTTCCTTATGTGAGCGGAAGTTTCAAGTAGTCTTCTTGTGGGGTTTTCAAAACCCCCTGAGGTTACTATGAAGACTTCAACCTAGCTATTACTCATTTGGTGATGTTGATTTATGTGGGGTTTTTAGAACCTCTTGAAGGTCAATTTCATTAAATGGGATTTTCATCTTTATGATGGGGGTAGTTAGAAGACCTTTGTCTGTGAGAATTAGAACTACCTTGAAACTATTGCACTTATTAGTGGAAATTATTGATCTACCTAGTTAATTAGTACCTGACTTTCTTAGAAGGGATACCCTCAACCTAGGGTTATTCCTAAAATAAGATATTGGAGGGCATATATTTATTTATTGTTGATAATCTTTATTGTCATCCATGCATAATCAATGAAACCCCTAAGATCAAGTGACTAACTGTCGCTTCACCTGAGTATGTATCTAGCATCACTCGATATAAAAATACATCACAAGGATGTCGTATGCATTAGATAGCCAACCTTAGTTTAAAGGTCTATGACCGTAAAAGACCATGATCTCATTACATCAATCATGTTAGAAAACATCTTAATAAGAGATAATCCTTTAGGACTCATGAGGTATCATCACATCATTCATAGGCATTTTAGCTTCATTTTGATATGGGCCTTGGACATAATAATCAGTTTATAAAACCCTTAACCACTTAATAGATTGGACCATTCACAGGTTAATGGGCACTTCATCCTCCTTATGAGGTGCTAGATCACTTGAGGAGTTAAAGTTCTTTTTTCTTAATGTCCATCACCTATAACAAGGCTAGAAAGTAGATGTAGTCATCTCATATTATGCATTTGGAAATACTTTCTAACTCTTCCTTCCACTTTTCTTTAATTAAGGGGAAACGAGTTATCCAAATTGAAAATTTGGCATAAAGGTTAAATGGCACAAAAGCCAGGTTTAAATCAAGTTCCTACAGGAAAGGTGTACAGAGGGAATGACATCTAACTGACTACAGGAGTAGAACCACTTAAAGGCCTAATTCAATTAAGTGGCTACATTCAAGGTTCAGTGAAATTGGGCTTCATAAAGAAGTATGGAAATATCATTGATCTATTACATGTGACTGTGCATACTGATGCTATCATAGAGTTGAGCTAGTATTAGGATGCCTCTTTAAGATACTTTACTTTCTCTAATTTTCAACTAGCCCCCTTGAGGAATATGGGGAAATGCTTAGGATGCCAATCAAGAGGAATGATAATATGTACCATTATCCAGAGCGGCTACCTTCTCAGTGTTTAATTGTGAAGCTGTTGGGGGTCCATATGGAAGAAGTACAAATTATAGGCACCATACAGGTCAAAGGGATTAAAAAGACCATAGTGGAAGCCGGCTTAGCAAGATTAGTAGAGAATAAAGATTGGGAGAATTTTTGTAGGGTCTTTGCCTTTGCTAATTATGGTATGATCCTCTTTCCTTCATCAGAATAATCGACTTTGGAGCTATCAGTGTCTTTCAATTGGTTGAACATTACCAAATCAACCTGGTACCCACAATTTTATCAGAGACCTATTTGTCATTATCTCAGTATCACCTAAAGAAAGAAGGTCGAATAAAATGTTGTCTTGTATTACTTTAGGTATGGATGTTGAGTCACGTGTATGGAAAGAAGAAATACTTCCAGACAAGTTTACTCATCCACTCATGGCTTTCAATCATCTTCAATTAAACAAAAATGATTGAAGGAAAGAGTTCTCAAGGTTAACAAAAAATTCTCTCTTATAGAAAATAGAATGGTAGGAGGATGAAGAGATTATCTATCACTGTAGGGACTTTTCTAATGTGCCTCTCATGGGACCAAGATGATGTATTAATTACAACCCTTCTTTAGCATTAAGGCAACAACATTTCGGCAAAAACCTCCTTCTCGGGAAGAAGTGCAAGCCATACACTTCTTGTACGAAGAAGAGGGCGTAAGGGACTTATGTCAAGAAATCAAATAAGCTTAGAGCAGGATAGCATACAAGGGAAAGGCTGAACTGGGGAAGCGAGAAATAGGTACAACTTCAGGCTATAAGGACTAGCTCAAGGACAGAATTAAAGGAGCCAATCCAGCTTATTCTCCCCAAGATCCTTTATTAGGAAACAATGCCTAAGAAGTAAATAAAGAATTGGCAAGGCGCCTGGAAATAACATAAAAAGAACTAGAGGAGTTGTCTATGATATAATCTCAAAATAAGGGAAAGATGAGTCAGCTGAAGGACAAATTCGCATCCCTCCAAGAAGAATTGACAGAAAAGAGAACGAGAAGAGATTTACAAGAACGCTCAGGAATCATGAAGCTGGAAGAAGAAAAACAAAAGCTTAAAAAGGGCTATGCAAGAACACGACAGGAAAATGAAGAACAATAGAGTTTGACTGTTGAAGATGACTACAACAAAAGAGTTGCTTGAAGAGAAATTGCAAGACAATGCCCCCCTTAGGAAATTGTAAGGGGAAGTTGATATTATTACTCAACTCTTAGAAAACAAGAAGGGTGAATTGGTTCCTCTAAGAGCCAGTAATACTGAAACCATCTAGAACCTTGTGGACAAGCTGAATCATGAAAGGAAAGTTTTAGCCAACTTGGAACTTCTTTACCACAAACAAGTTGTTGTGATAGAAGAATGGGTAAAGAGGTACGATAACTTAATCAACTTTGCTAACACCAGGATCCCAGAATTTGCTAGCATATTTAAGCACGCTGAAAGCATAATTATTGCTTTGAATCCACTAGCAGCGATTGTTGAATTTTTCAACTTATGTAATCAAATAGTAGAGGAACTCAAACTTGTAATTAAATTTTGATATTATCAAATAAAAGTATATCTCACTTCATTTACTATCAGTTTTTTATGTGCTTTTCACTACGATCAATAACAAGATCTTGGGCTAGGGTGGAATTCAAGGTCTCCCTTATATAATGATCAACTCTAGTTCTCTCTGTAGAATAATGGATTCTCTGAGAAGACCAGAGGACACTCGTTCCAAAAGACTATGTGCCATCTAAGCACTCATTAATGATAAAATCTTGGCTAGGATAGGACTCAAGGTCCCTTCTATCTAATGATCAACTCTAGTTCTCCCTGTGGAATAATAGATTCCCTAAGGAAGCTAGAGGATACTTGTGCCAAAAGACCTTTATACCAATACATCATGGATAACTCGTTATGCCTGCTTGAAATTGTGAGTTTAAATAAAGTAATGATATTTTGTTCCTTTCTAAGCAGGTGATACAATATTGCTCCGTCTAAATGTCCTAACCAGTTACCCCTTATGCATTCATACAACACACTTTCATGTAGTCATTAGATGGCAACCAATCACAATGAAGTCGAATCTAATCTGAATCATCATATGTCTCATATAGAGGCACAAATGGCAGATTTGAAAGAAATGATTTCCACCTTGACTATAGCTCTTCAAGCGTAGAATAATGAGACAGAGTTAGGAATATATGATCCATTGAAAAATGCTGAGATAAGTATACCAAAAAATGGTGAGAAAGAAAAATGACAGAAGAGCCTCAGAATAAACAGAATCCTCAAATTCTAAGCACTAAGGAGGAGCAACCAGGTGAAGATTCAACATACGCTTTTAACTTTCCCTCCCTATCAACTGAAAAGGAGAAATGGAAGGAAGAGTTAGGTGAAGTAAAAGGCCAACTAAAAGCCCTCCAAGGATCAAACACTTGGGGTTCACTTGATCTAAAGGATTTATGCTTGGCACCACATGTCTTGATTCCCAAGAAATTCAAGATGCCAGACTACGATAAGTACAACGGTACGAGAAATCTGATATACCATCTTAAGGCTTATTGTGTAACCCCCTGCCTTAATAGTCGTAATTATAATTCAAAAATGCATCATTAAGATAAATTAGAGACCAATAGATGTTAAAAGCCCTAACTCCAAGACAGGGGCCCACCCTGTATAAAGTGGGTTTTCAAAAGTTTCTTTCAAAACTTGTTTAACCTGGTCTCACAATTAACTTTTGAAATATAATTAACCTATGCAGTGCAGTTGCATTCATACATATCAGAGTGTAAATAAAATTGCCGGCCACACCTGAGTTCCATATATTAACTAAAGGGTTTACAGAGCATTTTTGCCCCTAACAATTTCCCATTCAGAGGATTACACCACACTATCCAAAATTTGCATTTATAATTTATACAGTAATCCCAACCAAAATATAACCAACTACCAAATTACATGTATAGAGGAGTACTAGCCGCCCTTGGTTGCTTGTTTCTCCTTCGAGCCGCTTGCCCTGGCTGTAAGTTAATCAATGGAAAGAATGAGATTCAAAAGAATCCCAATAGCAACAAATCACTCATACAATATATAATCATATAGCATGCAAGCAAATCACCAAGCAGCAACAATAGCAATGAACACAACATACACATAGCCTTCTCGACATACACATAGCCTTCACGGCATACACATGGCTTTCACAGCATCAAACTCCGCAGCATTGGCAAGCAATACAATTTAATGATAAGACATATATACATTGCATTACACATAGTATAAGAGCAAGTGTCACTACCTTATTCTTTCCGGGTGTGCTCTAACACCGGTTGGTCACGTACAAGGCAAATATCAAACCCTAAAGCCATAATCAAGGATGACATGTTAATCTCTATTCCAAGTTCTTAATTCTGAAACACTTAAAGAAAGTTGGTTATCATTTAAGACCTTTAGGTAGCTACTAAAAGCTTAAATAAATACCTAAAGGGCTGGGAAAGACTTGACCAAAGACCATCTTTTAAAATTTCAAAATGCCATTTTTCAAAGGTTGGCTACGGCTAAGCCATCCACTGGCCGCGGCTAACGGATGGTAAGAAAGTTTTGGGCTGCAGCCAAGATCCACTTGCCAAGGCCCAAAACAGGTCAAAAACTTTTAGGTCACGGCCAGAAACAGGTTAGAGAGTTTTAAGCTACGGGTAAAACCATTTGGGAAGCGGCTAGCCATCCTAGCCGCTGCCAACCATTGGACTACTTCCTAGCTGATTTTCAAACAATCATAACTATTTGCACAAATATCAAATGTCTCATACTTTATGTCATTGGAAAGCTTGCAATATAAACTACAAATTTGGAAAGTTAGTCCCCATTTGATATTTCAAATCACCATGCAAAGTTAGTCCCCTGCACAACATTTCATACTTAGCTATTTTTCCAGAATTTCAAGTTTTTTACCAAAGTGTCCAATGGCTCCAAAATTTACAACTAAACCTATTCCCACACATATTTTCACAAGAAAACCAATGGAAGCACTAAAACAGCCAAATTCACATCACATCTATACATTTCCTATTTTGACCACATTGAAACACAACATCCCAACATCACCAAACTTCTCATTCAATGTTCCAAACCAATTCCATTATTCAAATAACACAAGATACCTATTCCACCATAAAACACCATACAATTTATGCAATCACATGTCACACAAAAATCAGGGCAAAATCCAAAAATTCCAAAACTCAACCAATAGTCGCGACATATATGTCAAAAGGTAGATATTACTCACCTCTTGCACTTTCCAAAGCTAGTTCCTTGATTCTTCAACTTTTAAATTTCCTTAAGCACTCAAACACCTCCTTTCAAAAATATAAAACCATAGAGATGAAGTTCTCATCAAGGTGGTCAAGATTAATGAAAAGAATTTTAGCACTTGAGCTTAACTACTAAGTCAAAATCTCACCTTAAGTTGGAATTTCTTTTTCTTTCCTCTTCCAATCTTGGATGAAAATGGAGAATGGAGAGAGAAGATGAGATGATGATGATGATAAAAGTCACATTTTTGGGGGGAGCATGGCCTCTTGGCCGACTTTGAGAGGTGAGGAGAGAGGGAAAGAAGTTTGATACTTTAACTTTGATCAATGCTTCATGTGTTGCCACTTGTCATGATCTCCCAACACCTCTCATAAGCTTACAACCACATGATTCTTCTCTCTTGTTCACTTGTCAATTCATCTCACCAATTAAGTTTTAAGTTACTAATGAGTTCCCTCTTCAGTAACTGACTAGTTGGCTGGTAACTTTTCTCTTTCCCATTTTTCCCCTGACTATGAAAATTCCTTTTAAATTATCACTAACACATTTTCTCCTTCATTTCCTCACTCATTTTCCCTCCTTACCTCTTATGGTTTATTTAGGCTTTGCCACACAATAAAGCTTAAATACAAGATTTAGGCACTGATTACTGCACATTCAGATCATAATTCACATCATAGTCTAAAAAAGTATTTATTTAACATTAATTTCATTCACTTTTGAAGTTATTATCCCTTAATCAAAATTTAGGGCATTACATATTGCGCCAAGATGCACATATGGTCTAAAGACGAAAACTTTTTGCTACTCTTCTTCCATAAAAGCTTGAAAGGGCCAGTACTTGAATGGTACATGCAACTTGATCAGACAAAGATCAAGAAATAAAGAGATTTGACTGATGTATTCATGAAACAATACATGTTCAATCTTAAGACTACTCCCATTAGGGAACAACTGAAGTCAATGAGCAAGCAAGCCCATGATGTAATACCCCAAATTTTGAGACTTGAGGCTAGAGAATAAGCCTGAAATAAGTGAACTGCTAAGCCCGATTTAGCAGGATCCCAAATGTTGATTAAGGGTTTAATGACTCCAAAAGTGGATGTCATTAGTGATAAATGAACCCTTTTGGAGAATCTGTGTGATTTGAGATTCGTATGTGATTCGTATGTGTTGTGAAGAGTGTCGAAACCCTGTATTTAAGCTTAATTATGGATTAACATCTAAATTGACTTAAAATAGAGGGATGGCGTATAATGTGGTGATATGAAAAGTTAAGATGAGTTTTGTGGTGATTCAACAGGGATTGCCATAATCAGGGGGAAAATGGTAAAGTTACAGGCCAATTGGTCAATTACCGAAGAGAAAACTCATTGGTAACTTCAAGATTAATGGTTGAGATTGATTTGTGCAAGAGATCAAAGGGTGGAACCAAGTATGTGTGCCTATGTGAGCCCAAGGGAGATGAAGCTTTAAGATCATGACAAGTGGCTCAATAGGATTTAAGTCCAAAAGTCCAATTTAGTATTTTATTCAAAATTCTCTTTCTCTCTTCTCTCATGTCGGTTAAGAGTGATGAAATCTGATTTCTCACTTTATCATCTTCATCTCACATCTTCTCTCTCCAAGGTTGCCATGGACGTCCAAACCTAAGAAGAAAGAGAAAACTAGAGGTGAGATTTTGGTTGGTTTATGGTTCTCTAATGCTCTAATGTCCTTCTATAATCTCATTCATAGTGATGAGAGCTTCTTCTCTATGGTTTTAGATTTGTGAGAGGAGGTGTTTTGTTGCTTGAGCAAAAATGGAAAGATGAAGAATCAAGGAATTTGTTTGGGAAAAAGGAAGAGGTGAGTATTTGCTTCATTTTGATCTCTATATTGTGGCTATTGATTAGGTTTTGTAAATTGTGCATTTTGCCCTGATTTTTGTGGTATTTTCGTGTGGCATGTAATTGGGACAATTGCATGTTGATTTGTGTTGAAAATAGTGATTTGTTGTGTAATTTGATCATTGGAATTAGTTTGACATTAGAAATGGAAAAGTTGCAATGTTAGAGTTTGAGATGTGAAATTGTGTGACATGTTGAGATTATTGGTAAAACATGTCAATGTGATGTGAATTTGGTTGTTTTGGTGTTTCCAATGGATTCCTTGTGAAATTTTGTATGAGAATGATGTTTGATATGAAAATTGGACCATTGGAAGCAAGTATGCAAAATCTGGAATTCTGTCTTTTGAAACTCTGTTCTGGACAGTCTGCTTGTGTGGACGTTTTGAATGGGCAAATGGTCTCTAAAAATTCTGAAACTTCCAGTCTTAAAGTTCACATTCCAAGCTTTAAAATGGACATATAATTTGTGTCATTTCATTTTGTAAACTGGGAGTTATGGTTTTCCAAAGTTTGAGGTTAAAACTAGGTGCAAATCTGGAACAACAAGGGAATTTTGTGTAATTCTGGAATTGTGTGGTGAATTCTAGTAATGGGTCATATTTTTCCTATGAAGAGGACTTCAAAATATTTCAATGGGCTTTGGGATCACCTTATTTCAATTTTTTTGGAATTAATTATGAATTTTTGAAGTTGCCTTGGCTGCAGTAGAAAATCTTGGCTGTAACGCAAAAGTTTCTGTGTGCGTTTTGGCTGCAGCCAGAAAATTCTTGGCTACAGCCAAAAACCTTCTGTGTGTGTTTTGGCTACAGCCAGAGGATTCTTGGTTGCAGCCACAGCATTTTGTGATTTTGAAAGGTGATTTTCAACCTAGTACGTCCCAATCCTTTAGGCTTTCGTTGAGCTAATTTTAGCCACCTAAAGGTTGTGAATGGTAACCAACTTTAAGTGATATGAAAGTAAGGATTTGGAATCAAGATTGACCCTATGTCCTTGCTTTGGTTATAGGGTTTGATATTCGCCCTGATCGTGAGTAGCCGGTGCTGGAGCATACGTGGAAAGAAAAGTGTAGGGAACTTACCTCTTCTACATGTATTTGATAATTGTGTTGGTGTATTGATGCATGTATTGCTTTGCTTGATTATGTGAAACATAAATGAATGATTGTAGCTCTGTTTCTATTTATGTTATGGCCATGAGTATGTTGTTGAAACATTGAGCTCGCAGATATGTCATTGTGTGAGCATGAGTTATGTATTGCAAGCATGTCATGCATTAAACACTTATCTTGCATGCATACTGGTATTTTTTTCCTACTGAGATTCTCTAGAATCTCACCCTCCCTACCAATATTTTAGACAGGGTAGGTGGAATCGAGGATGGAGCAAGTAACCATGGGTGATGATGACTCCTTCAGGTTGTAATCTTGTGATAGTTGGTTATCAATACATGTTTGGGATTAAGTATATTTGGATATATGATTGTATAGGTTGGAATGTATATTCGAGTATGTATTTGGTATGAGAATTTGTGTAATTCCCTATTTGGAAAATTGTAAAGGGTGAATGTGCCCTGTAAAGCTTAGATTAATGTAAAGAATCCGGGATTGCCAGAAATTTATATTGTGCACTCTGATAGTTATACGAATATGATTTATCTTCGCAGAGTAGTTATATTCGATATGTGAATATGAGACCATGTTAAATTGTTTGTGAAACGATATTTGTGAAAACCCTATCTCAAGGATGGGCTTGTGAATGATTTTTGTTTATTATTGGTCTCTATTTCACTTTAATCGCGTATTTCGGATATAATTACGGAAGGGGGTTACACCTGAAGCTTTCAAAGATTATGCCCAAAGATAGAGGGCAGTCATAGCAAAAGTTCAACCTCCCCTTATACCATTTGAGCTTAGTTCTTATTTCATCCATACTTTATAGGAACCTTACTGCAGATACATGGTTGGGGTGCACGTCACCGACTTTTCCAGTTTAATTGAGATTGGTGAGCAAATTGATGTTGACATACGCGATGGCAGGATTCCTCAAAGTGAGAGTAACATTAAAAAGGGGGACAACGGGAAGAAGAAGGAAGGAGATGTTAGCTTCATCTAAACCATTAGACAGCCCCAAAAAATACATCAAGGTGGTAATAATGGGTTTTGACAGACTAAGAATGATTCAACACCAAATAGGCAAGGTTAAGCTGGAGGATGAAGGAATTGGCAGCAACGAGATAATCACCAATGGCTGGATTTTGGGATGACAAATACTGAGTTGTATTGCCAACTTTTAGAATCTCAACTGTTAGGCCACATACTTACAAACAGTTTTAATCGACATACCTCGCTTGGTATGACTCCAATGCCCAATGTGAATACCATATGGGTGCCCCAGGGCACTCAATAGAGGACTGTGCAACATTCAAGAGGAATGTATTAGACTTAATTGATTCCAATCACATTCAATTGAAGAGGAACGACAACTCCGCTATCAACGCCAATCTTCTTTCAAGACACAAAAACCAAGTAAATGTTGTTGATAAAATTGAGTTCTCTAACAATCCTCTACTAGTAGGAGAAGATATTTATGCTCGTTTAAATGTAGTAGGTTATACACCTCAAGAGGAGAAAGAAGTAGGAATGGTGGAAAAGAGACATGTCGAGTTTGTCATTAAGGAACCGTATGAAAAAAGAAATTCCAATGTTGTCTCTTTCACCATCTTGACACCATTACAATAGCCTTCAATGACCATTAAGGTATCGACCCCTTTTCCATATTAGAGTAATCGTGCTGTACCATGAAGGTATAAAGGTATTATTGAGAATCCTTCAGGGCAAGTAATGGAAGCTGAGGCCAGTGACAAAATAATAGGTCGCCTAACAGGTGCCACACGAAGCAGGAAATCTTATCTGACTCAAAATATTGGATCGTCAAAGAAGGAAAAACAAGCCAATGTTGATATTCCATCAAGCTCTGGTTTAAAAGATATGGGAAATAAAGAGTAAGAATTTCTTCAAATCATGAAGCAAAGTGAATATAGCATAGTAGATCAATTGACTAAAACTCTAGCCAAGATCTCAATTCTTTCTTTGATCTTGAGTTCTGAATCGTATCATTGTGTGCTACAAAAGGGGCTAGATGAAGTATATATGCAGTCCAATGTGACCCCAGAAAAGGTGGTGAGCATTATGAATGTGGCGAGGGTGTTTTCTACCATTTCATTCTCAGGTAAAGAAGTTGTTCAATCAGTCGTTGATCAATATAAAGCCCTTTACATTACCCTAAAGTGTAAGGGGTTCGTTGTGGCCAAAGTGTTGATAGATGGAGGATTAACGTTAAATGTTTGAGGACACCTATAATTCTATTATTTTAGAGTAACATGTCTAGCTAAAAAGTTGCCCTTTAATGTTTTGTATGAGTCTTTAGGCAAGCTCTTATATGAACCATGAATAAAGAATAATATGCGAATAAAATTCACTTATTTATATCCATTCTTCCTTTTTTCTTTCTATTAATTTGTTGTTCATTTTTTGCCCTCCAGGAAATCGATTTCCTCGAAACTCCTGTCTAACGCAGAGGTTTCTGAGTACCTGAATGATGATTCGCTTATTGCCATTAATATGCATGATTACGAGTATGATGATGATAAGATCATTCAAGTATACAAAAAAATCCTCAAATCTGATGACAATAAAATGTGCCCACATGAAGATGTAATTAAAGTAATAAACATGGGCACAGAGGAAGAAAAGAGAGAACTGAATATAGTAGATAACCCCGAAAGAGAGCAAATGGTTAAACTCTTCAAAAAATTCATGGATGTGTTCATATGGTCCTATCAAGATATGTCAAGCCTTAATCCATGGATTGCCTCTCACAAGATTCCCTTATTCCCAAACACCAAAGCTAAAAAGGAGAAATTGAGGAGGCTCACTTCCAACATGTTCTTAGTGGTTCGAGATGAGGTGATGAAGCAATTAGAAGGGGGTTTCCTAGAAGTATCTAAATACCCACAACGGATATCAAATGTTGTTATTGTCCCAAAGAAGGATGGTAGAATTTGAATGTGTGTTGATTATCCAGATCTAAACAAAGCTAGCCCAAAAGATGACTTTCATTGCCTCATATTGATGTCTTAGTTGATAATACGGCTCGTAGACTATAGATACTCATTCATGGATGGGTACTCAGGGTATAACCAAATCCCTATAGATGAAGAGGACAAAGAAAAAACCACCTTTATTACGCAATGGGAAACTTATTGTTACCACGTCAAGACATTCAGGCTAAAGAATACAGAGGCAACTTATCAGTGTGCCATGGTGGCACTCTTCCATTATATGATGCATAAAGAACTTGAAGTATCGTGGATGATATGGTAGCTAAATCTTCTAAGGGAGAAAGTCATGTTGTGGTGCTGAGGAAGTTGTTTGAAAGGCTACGCAAGTACAAGCTGTGACTAAATCCTAACAAGTGCGTCTTTGGGGCTTTATCTGGTAAATTGTTGGGGTTCATTGTAAGTCAAAAAGGGATTACAGTAGATCCTAACAATGTAAAAGCAATACAGGAAATACCCTATCCTCAAACAGAAAAAGAAGTTTGAAGCTTTTTAGGGCGGCTGAATTACATTGCATAATTCATTGCCAACCTGACAGCAACTTATGAGCCAATATTCAAGCTTTTGAAGAAGAACTGCACAAAGAAGTGGGATGAAGATTGCCAGCAAGCATTTGATAAAATCAATGATAATTTGCTAAATCCCCCAATTTTGGTTCCTCCTACACTAGGACGACCTTAAATTTTATATTTGACAGTACGACCAAACTCCATGGGGGCTATGCTGGGGCAACACGATACATCGAAGCAAGAGAACAAGCGATCTATTACTTGAGAAAGAAGTTTAATGACTATGAGGCACGTTGTTAGATGATTGAGCGAACTTGTTATGGTTTAGTATGGGCTACAAGGAGTTGATTCAATACATGCTTTATTACACCACTTAGTTAATTTCTAGAGTGGACCCACTCAAATACATCTTTGAAAGCCCACATATAGATGGAAGAGTCTCTAAATGGCAGGTAATATTGTCTGAATATGATATAAGGTACGTCACTCAAAAATCTGTCAAGGGTGGTATGATAGCTGATTACTTAGCGAAAAACCCTATAGATGAATGCTAGCCACTACATTTCAAATTCTCAGATGAAGACATATGTGCTACAGAGGATCCAAATGAGGAAATCAAATAGAAGGAGTGGGAGATGTATTTTGATGGTGTAGCAAATATGCATGGCAATGGTGTGGGGGTAGTAATCATATCCCTAGACGGAAAGCAATTCCTGATTATTATAAATCTAGGGTTTGACTGCACCAATAACATGGCGGAATACGAAGCTTGTATTAATAGTCTTTAAGCCACCATAGATTTTGGAATAAAAAACCTAGAAGTTTATGGTAACTCAGCTCTTATAATTTATCAAGTAACTGGTGAATTGTGAACCAAAGACTCAAAGTTGATCCCTTATCAAGAGTACCTGATAGACTTGATTCAAAATTTTAAAGTGATCAATTTCCATCATATGGCCAGAGAAAAGAATCGATTTGCTGATGCTTAGCTACTCTAGCAGCTCTGATCCAACTCAACTGTGGGGTTTAAGTTCAACCAATGCAGATTGAGACTAGAAGACCGTCAGCATTTTGCTTCAATATTGGAAAAGAGAATGACGAGCAACCTTGATATCATATTATCAAGATGTATATGGAACATGGTACTTACCCTCCAGATGCAACACAAAATGAAAAGAAGACTATCCGGTGAATGGCCATGGGCTTTTTTATTAGTAATGACATCCTGTATAAGAGGAGTTTGGATGAGACATTGCTACACTGTGTAGACATGAGGGAGGCGCATAAGATTATGGCAGAGATCCATGAAGGCATATGAAGTACACATGCAAATGGCCACTTATTAACTAAACAAGCTCAAAGATCCTGCTACTGTTAGATAACTATGGAGAAGGATTATATGAATTATGTTAAAAAGTGTCATAAGTGTCAGATATATTCCAACAAAGCTAATGTTCCTCCGACTCTAATGCATAGTCATGTATCTCTATGGCCATTTTGCATGTAGGGGATTAATGTCATCAGGCCGATTAACCCAAAAGCTTCGAATGGTAATCGTTTCATCCTTGTTGTTATTGACTATTTCACCAAGTGGGTAGAAGCCAATTCCCTTACTAGTATTACTCAGAAGGCCTTCATCAAATTCTTAAAGGCTAATATCATCTATAGATATGGGTTGCCAGAAAGGATCATAACTAACAATGCACCAAACCTCAACAGCACAGCATTTAAAGAATTATGCTATTAGTTTAAGATCAAACATCATAATTATATACCATATATGCCATATATAAATGGCGCAATTGAGGTAGCTAATAAAAACATTAAGAAGATCATCGGCAAAATTATAATGACTTATAAAGACTGGTGTGAAATGCTTCCATATGCATTACATAGATACCGTACCATAACGCGTACTTTAACTTGGGCAACCCCTTACTCTTTTGTTTACGGCATGGAGGCTATCACTCCAATCGAAGTAGAAATACCATCCCTAAGAATATTAGTTGAATCAAACCTAGATAAAAGTGAATTGATACACTCTTTGTTTGAACAATTAAGTATGATTGAAGAAAAGAGACTCACAGCAATATGTTAAGGGCAGTTATATCAGTCACTAGTAGCAAGGGCCTTTAATAAAAAAAACTTTGACCCATGGGGTTTAAAGTAGAAGACCTGGTTCTTAAGAAGATCTTGCCAAATCAAGAAGATGACAGGAGTAAATAGGCTCCGAATTATGAAGGCCCATATATTGTTAAGCAGGCTTTCTCTGGAGGGGCATTGATATTGATAGACATGAATGGTTAAGATTTACTAAGACCAATCAATTCATATGCTGTAAAGAAATACTATACGTAAAAAAAAATAGCTCGATAAGTTGAAAACCCGAAAGGGCGGCTTAGGCAAAAGTTAGAGAAAAAAAAGAGGCATTGTTAAGTGGAAAACCTAAAAGGGCTACTTAGGCAGAAGTTAGAGCACAAAAAAATAGCTCGCTAAGTTGAAAACCTGAAAGGGTGACTTAGGCAAAAGTTAGAGTAAAAAAGGGACTCGCTTAGTGGAAAACCCGAAAGGGCGACTTAGGAAAACATTAGAGCACAAATTGGGAGCTCGCTAGGTCAAAAACCTAAAAGGAATGTAAACAAATATCGAAGAAGGTTATCAGTCCTAGCCCTATGAATCTCTTTATTTTGTTTATTTGGATGACCCCATTATCACTCGATGAAAAGTGCATATCTCTGGCAATTAAGCAAGGCACCATCAAGGGGACTACATGGAACCGAAAGCGAAGGACCTCCTAAAAGTAAAGGACCTTCTTTTAAATGAATCTTCATCCTTAGTATATCTTTCCCTTCCATTAAATCGCATGTCAAATTGTGTCATGATTTGTATAAGGGTAACTCTTTTTAATGAAAATGCAACTTTTGTCTGGATAAACACTCACAATGATATATATGGAGTCCTCTACTCCTAATTAACTTGTGTGATTTTAGGATCATTAGCAAAGGTCCCAACTGGAATTTTTGTTGTGGGTCAAACAGTTGAAAAGAGACACAATCTAAACTAAGGGTCTTGGGCTGTGGCATCTATACACATCTTATACATCCTACAAGACTGGGCGAGTAAGGGGGTTCTGGTTAGGCACCTGGACAAAGAAGGAGCAATATCACCTATCAAGCAATTCTCTAACACCATATTATTGGACTCATCCTCATTTCATCATTTCCTTATCATTATCATCATATCCTTATCATAATTATCATCATCATCATCAGCATTATCATTGCATTCATTATCCTCATTAGGATTTCATTTTCACTGTCATCATCATTATCAATGTCATCACCTTCATCATGATTCACCATTTTCATATTATCCTCATTATCATGGCCATTATCATCCTCTTCATCATCATTGTTGTCATCCTCATTAGGATTTCATCATTATTGTCATTATTATTATCAATGTCATCATCTTCATTGGCATTATCATAAGCACTACTTCAAGGGGGCATCACATGTTCATAGCACCCTTTTAAAAGCCCTATACCGGCAGGCACCCTCAAAGCCCAATAATGGCTGGTACCCTTTCAGAGCCCTGTACTGGCAAGTACCTCAAAGCCCAGTAATGGCTGGCACCCTTTCAAAACCTTGTACCGGTAGGCACCCGTAAAGTCCAGTAACGGCTGGCATAATTCTTGTAAAGCCTTGTAACGGCAAGCACTATTCTGTCAAAGCCCTGTATTAGCAGGCACTCTCAAAGCCCAGTAATGGCTGGCACAATTCTTTTACGCCCTACCAAAGTCCTATGCAATTAGGCGCTTCACTTCTACTTCAAGCAATCCTCTAGCTACACTAGTGTTATTCCCCCCTATGAACAAAGTAAAGAAGGGCATGGGCACTGTATTTTGTCCAAACCTTTTTTGATTCCAAGGAGGGCACCTTGTTCTTTTGGCCGGACAAAATACGTGTTCTTGTCTTTACTTGCTTCATAGACAAGGATCTCACTTTTCTCAACTGCGAAAGAAGTAACAAGGGGCAACTATGAACACCCTATTTTGCCCGGGCCCCACTCAAAATTAAAAAATAATAAACAAAAATAAACAAAAAAAGAGAATAAAAAATCCTCTTGTGGATGATGATTATGGTTCAAATTGACAATCATCATTAAAAGAAAAATTAAAAATAAAATTACAAAAAAACGTAAATAAAAAAAAATCCTCTCATTGATGATGATTAGTGTCCAAATTGACATTGTCATTTATTAAGAGGGAATAAAAATATAAAATATAGGGCAAAGGAGCAAAAATGCCCATGATCATTTGCAAAAGGAGCAACAGGCACCATGTAAAAAATTTTGGTTCAGAAATGCCTATGTACATAACAAAATGGACCATAAATGCCATCACCGTCAACGTCCGTTAACTGGCGCAATTGGGACTCTTATTTATTCATTATACTGTACAGTAGTTGTTGAGTAGGAAGAGGACATGGCAGGTAGTGTTGGTGTGGATATTTATTCAAAAGCTCGACTTCCAAGCTTTCTACCACTTCTCTTATTCCATTGATTGAAAAAAAAGGTTCTCTTGTTCCATATTTTCTTTTACGGTGGCATCGAATGTGAAAGCTACGAGGAACCGCCCAGGATTTTGCTCATTAGGTTCAATCCTTAGAGTCTCCTTCTTGACATTAACAATGTTCCTTATCGTAACCGCCTTCTGACGCTCTACATATGGTGCAGGTGGAGGCATAGCAGGCCCGCAATGGTAACCAGCACTCATCCATAAGGGGTCCATTTGTGGATGAGGCCCCTCGCATAATGGTGGTGATAGAGAGGAGCCGGCAAAGGCGCCGGCATAGCCTGATAGGGAGCAGAATGGTGACCTGGCTACTGGAAATGTGGGGAAGGATTCAAGTTTGGGGATTGCGATGCCTGAGGTGTCGATGCTGGATGAACAGACTGATTCGGCGTGATTTCTGGCTGCGGCCTAACCGCCGGAGGTGGCGACAGATGACTCTGTCTGCTCTTGCTTCTCCGACGGCTGTTAGCGCTGCTACTTCCTATGTTACCCATGGAATGAGAGGCTTCTTTCAAGTTGCGAGGTATGAAGAAAAATATCCAAAAGCTCACTTTCTCAATCAAAATAAAGCAGTGTTTCAGTCTGATTTTACTCTAAGGGCTGAAAAATCCAAATGTTTCGGAATCCGGATGCTCCGAAGGTATAAACACGCAGAATTTGTCCCTTTCTAGTGATTTGCACCACGGAAGAATTCAAACTTGGAAGGATTCATGAGAAGATGAAGCGAGCAGAGGCCAACTGAAGAAGAATGAAGATTTGGCGCATATGAAGATTTAGGGCTTGTGATCATGAGTTAATTCTATTTGATCATGAGTTAATTCTATTTGCTCAACATTTCAAATAAAAGCGGTCAACGTAACGGATAGTGACGGTGGTGGCATTTATGGTTCATTTTGTTATGTACATAGGCATTTATGAACCAAAAATTTTTACATGGTGCCTGTTGCTCCTTTTGCAAATGATCATAGGCATTTTTGCTCCTTTGCCCTAAAATATATATATATATATATATCTCATTCATAGGTTTAAATTAGGAATTTGCTTGTAAAGAAAATAAATAAAAAAATAAAAAAAAATTCTCATTTATGTTGATAAGTTTTAATTAGGAATTTACTTATTGGAAAAATAATAAAAAAATTTAAAAATTAAAATAAAAACAAATCTCCATTGATGGTGATTGGGTTAAATTAGGAAGAGCATTTATGAAGAAAACCTTACCTTGAGACTATAAATAGGGAGCAAGGGTTGAAGCAAGACACACAAAAATTTTAGGATAAAAAGGGAGGCTAGGTAGATAGCTAATTTTATCTTCTCATTTCATTGCTCAAACATAATTCTCACAGGGAAGGGAAGTTCACATAAGAGGCCATCTGTTCTTCACTTTGTTCAAACAGAGTCTTAATATTCTTGCCTAGGCCAATGAACATTTCTAGTTAGAAATGGAAGCATACCCATTTGAATACTGGGCAAATCCTTATATGTAAAGCTTGTGAGAGATTTGTTTGTTTTTCATTTACTTGCCTTGGATTTGTGGATTTGTGGCTAAGTTTTCGTGCTCCCTTTCTTTTATTTCTACTGATTTATGTCATCTTTTTTAAGTGCTACATGTGACTAATCCTCCTTCACCATCTTTCATGATTTCATTCTCACCTTTATGCTTACCTCGTCTGTGTGAATCACCATGGCCTTTTATATATGTTGGGCCTGCTCAATATAATGAATCAGGTGGCTAATAGGTGTGAGGATGAATGGTATATGTTGGCGTGAATCACCTTCTTGTGTATAGCTTGCAAGGATAAAATGTATGCATAAGCCTCCTCATCTTTAGCTTCTCATTTGTTTAACTTGTGCTGTTTTTTCTTCTTTTTTTTTTATCCCTTTCTTAAGTTCTCTTTCAAAAAAGAAAAAAAATATTTCAAGACATTTTTATAAATGAAAATAAAATGGAAAAACTTTCTTTCATGAAAAAATAAAGAAATTGCTTTCATAAATAAAAAATATAAACCAAATAAAAAATCATTTTCTCCAATAAATTAAAATAATTTTTTTTCTAAAAAATACCAGTCAAGCGCCACACCTTTCTACCCCTAACGAACTACGTGGGCTTTGATTCCTCTAAAGGGTACGTAGGCCCTAGGTTTTCATCCTATGTCAAGTCCAACAATGTAAATAATTAATCTTATTCTTTTTTCATTTTGTAAATACTTTATTTTTGGGTAATTATGATGAAATTTTAAAAGGCCATATTTATTTTTAAATAATTAACTTAAGGTAACCATTCTTATTAATGGGTATCGTGGGGTGCCTAACACATTCTCTATGCACAATCGACTCCCGAACCCTAAATGATTTTTGTAGATAAATTTCCATTTTTAAAAAGGTTTCCAAAATTTTCATTTTTCAAAATTTTTGTTGTGCTCCAAAACAAAGAGCATACCAACCTAAGGCCATATTATTTTAAAATACTTAACTTAAAGGGGCTTGACTCTTAAACTGTCTCCAGTAGAGTCGCTAAGCTGTAGCGCCCAAAATTTGGAAAACAAAGAGACGCCACCAAAATTTTGAAAAAGGATAATTTTGAAAACTTTTTTATTTAAAATGAAACTAGTCTACAAAAGTCATTTGGCTTCGAGAGGTGATTGTGTATGGGAAAGGTGTTAGGCATCCCACAACACCCATTCATAAGAATGGTTACCCTAAGTTAATTATTTAAAAATAAAAATGGCCTTTAATCTTATGATAATTACCTAAATAAAAAAGAATATTAACAAAAATAAAATGAAATGAAAACTAAAGAAAAAATGAACATTTATTTATAAAAAGAAACATAAGAAAAAATATATTTATTTACAAAATTAGATTCGACTTAGGAAGAGAGCCTAGGGCCTTGTCACTTCGTTTGTGTTTTTTAAGGGAAAAGTTCATTTAATTTATTAAAGAAAATGATTTTTTATATGGTTTATGTTTTTTATCTATAAAAGAAATTTCTTTATTTTTTCATGAAAGTGAGTTTTCCATTTTATTTTCATTTATAAAAATATGTTAAATTTTTTTTTCTTTTGTTGAAAGAGAACCTAAGAAAGGGATAAAGAAAAAAAGAAAAAACAGCACAAGTTAAACGAATAGAAAGCCAAATATGAGAAAACTTATGCATACCTTTTGTAACCCCCTCCGTAATTATATCCGAAATACGTGATTAAAATAAATTAGAGACCAACGGATAAACATAACTCATTTAATATCCCATTTAAATAGGGTTTTCACAAATACCTTTCGAAATCTAATACATTTGGTCTCACATTTACATTTCGAATACAATTACTTAACGAAGATAAATCATATTCATAAATATCAGAGTGCAGAACATAATCCCCGGTGAACCTCGGGTTTCATATCTTCACTAAAGGGTATATATATACGGCACATTAGCCCATTACAATTTCCCAAACAGTGGATTACACAATATCCTTTTCAAATACATATCCAAATACTCATATGAACATATACACATCAAAATAACCAAATATACATCCAAACCTTATACAGTCATCCCAACTCATATTGATAACCAACTACCAAATCAAATATCCCTAGGGAGTCCTCGCCGCCATTGGTTGCTTACTCCCTCCTAGAGTCGCTTGTCCTATCTAAATTGTTGGTAGGGGAATGTGAGATTCGATAGAATATCAGTAGGAAAACAATACCAATATGCATGCAAGATAAGTGTTTATGCATGACATGGTTGCATTACATAATTCATGCTTACTCAATGACATATCTGCAAGCTCAATATTTCGAACAACGTACTTATGGCTATATCATAAATTGAAACAGAGCTTCAATCATTTATATATGTTTCACATAATCACTACTACAAAATATAGTTTTTACGTCCCTAAAGGACGTCCCTTGTTAAAAATGGGAAGTAAAAAATAGAGGCGGTGTCATTTTTATAATTATGGGTGAGAACTGAATAGCTTTAGACATCCCCAATTTAAATAGGTATGTCTAAAGTGTGACTTTATAGACTTTAGATGTCTCTATTTGAATTGGGGACGTCTAAAGTTAAAAAAAATTTACTTTAGATATCCTCAATTTAAATAGGGACGTCTAAAGTTACACTTTAGACGTCCCTATATACATTGGGGACGTCTAAAGCTTTTTTTTTAAAAAAAAATTCTTTTTTTTTAAATGAGGGACACCCTTTGGTGTCCTTATATATATATATATATATGAGGGACGCCAAAGGGTGTCCCTCATTTTAAAAAAAAATTTTAAAAAGCTTTAGATGTCCATATTTGAATTGGAGACGTCTAAAGTAGCAAAAAAAAAAAAAAACTAAACAACTTTAGGTGTCCTTAAATTAAATTTGGGACGTCAAAAACAATTCAAATTTATACTGATAGTCTTTATTTGTCAGTTTTATACGATTCTTACACTCATCTTTCTCTTCCCATCGCCACAAATACAAGAAGAGCCACTACCACTATGTCTTTCAACTCTTGCTTCTTCTTCATTATATGCTCTTTTTAACTCTTGCTTCTTCCTTTCTCTCTCTTTTTTTTTCACCTCCAGATCTGTTTTTCTTATTATTTTATCTTCTTTCTCTTTTTTCTTTGGGTTTCCCTTCTATTTTATCTTCTAACTCGTGCTGTTATGGCTTGTAGATCGAGACTCTAAAACATGCTTCATGGCCACGTTCCCGCCGAGAAAATGAGATTCATCTCTACCTGTCGCTCTTTTCTATTCATTATTATGAGAAAATGAATTTCAATAATAGAAGGAGATAAGTTTTTTACAACTGATTTCTCTTATTGTTTTCATCTTCTGCCTATGAGATTTCAGCTTTGGAGTTATTATTGTGTAGATTTTGGATTTGGAGTTCATATGCTATATCTGTAATTTTATTGACGAAGATCTGTAACTTTTAGTTTTAAATACTGTTTAGTCCATTTCTGTAATATAAACAATTTTTTTTAAAAAAACACTTTAGACGTACCCACTTTAAATTGTGGACGACTAAAGTCCTTTAAAAATCACTTTAGACATCCCCACTTCAAACTGGGGACGTCTAAAATGTCACCTAAAACTTTAGACGTCCCCAGTTTGAAGTGGGGACGTCTAAAGTCCAGACCATGGATGTCCCCTATTTTACGAATGTTATTGACAAGTTTTTCTACGTCACTCATATAGACGTCCCCCTATTTTCAGACATTAAAAGACCCAAAAAAGGGACGTTAAAAGTGTTTTTTGTAGTAGTGAATCAAGCAAAGCAATAGCATACATCAATACACCAACACGAATATCAAATACATGCAGGAGAGGTAAGTTCCCTACCCTTATTCTTTCCAAGTGTGCTCCAGCACTAGCTATACACGATCAGAGCGACAACAAACCCTATAACCAAAACAAGGATATAGGGTTATTCTCTATTCCAAATCTTCACTTCCATAACATTTAAAGTTGGTTATCATCCACGACCTTTAAGTGGCTACTCAAAGCCTAAACACATGCCTAAAGGGTTGGGAAAGACTACACTAAAAACCACCTCTCAGAAGTGTCAAAATACTGATTTTTGGGTGTTGGCCACGGACCAAAAATCCACTGGTAGCGGCCAAAAATATGTCAGAAACATTTGGGCCTCGGCCAAGAACCTCTGGCCGTGGCCAAGAAAATCCTATTTATTGGCTGAACTTCCAAAAATCATAACTAATTCTAGAAAAATAGAAATGATGTGATTCCAAAGTCAAATGAAAGCTATTTAAGTCCTCTTTACTGGAAAAATATGGACCATTACCAGAAATCACCATACAAATACAGAATTGCACAAAATCCAACACTGCTCCAAAATATATTCCAGTTTTAATCCCAAACTTTGGAAAATCATTACTCCCAGCTCACAAAACGAAATGACATGAATTATGTCTATTTTGAAGCTTGGGATGTGAATTTTAAGACTGGAAAGTTTCATAATTTTTAGACATCATTTGCCCATTCAAAACGTCCACACAAGTAAACTGCCCAGTAAAGAGTTTCAATGGACAAATTTTCAGATTTTGCACCAATGCTTCCAATTTCACAACAAACCTCATTCCCACACAAATTTTCACAAGGAATCCATTGGAAACACTAAATCAACCAAATTCACATCACATTGACATGTTTTCCTAATAATCACAACATGTCAACACAAGTCACAATTCAAACTCAACATTACCATTTCTTTCCATTTCACATTCCAAATCAACTCCAATGACCATAACACGCAAAAAAACACCAATTGCACTACAATACACATGGCAATTCCTCCATTTCACAATCATATGAAAATCAGGGAAAAATTCAAAATTCAGAAAACTTAACCAATAACCACAAAACTTAGGTTAAAAGGCATCAAATTAAATACTCACATCTTCCTCTTTCCAAGGTCAATTCCTTGATTCCTCCACTTTCCAAATTCTTCAAGCTCTCAAAACACCTTCTTTCACAAATTTAAAATCATAGCAATGACGCTCTTATCATTATGAACAACATTAAAGAACATGATTTGAACTTAAGAGAACATCTACCAAGCTAAATCTCACCTTTTCCCTTTCTCTTTCCTCCTTGAGTTTCAACAAAAATGGAGATGAGAAGAGAGAGAGATGAAGATGAAGAAGAGATCAGTTTTTGGCCCCCAATTGCATATTTGGCTTACCTAAAGAGAAGAGAGGAGAGAGGGAATGTGTTTGAAACTTTGACCCAAATCAAGGGCTCCCGTATTGCCACTTGTCACAACCTTATCACACCAACCATGACCTCATATAATCACATACACATGGGATTCCACCCTTTTTAATCACATAACAATCAATCTCAACCATTGATTTTTGAGTTACCAATGAGCTTCCTCTTCGACAACTGATCAATTGGTCAGTAATTTTACCATTTGCCCATAATTATGGCAATTCTTATTAAATCACCACCAAACACATCATATCATTCCTTTTAACCATGCACAATAGGCACCCTCCCTATATTTTAAATCAATTTAGATGTTAATCTACAATTGAACTTAAATACAGGGTTTCGGCATTACTCATAACACATTCAAACCACACTTCACATCGTATACTCCAAAAGTGTTATTCAACAACAATCACATACACTTTTGGAGTTATAATCCCTTAATCAAAAATTGGGATATTACACCTTTTATCCTTGCAAGCTATACACACAAGAAGGTGAAATGTCAACATATTATTAAAACATTTATATCAACAATAATACCCAGAATGTGAAAGAGGCCAACACATACCATTCATCCTTACCCTTATAAGCCATTGGATTCATTATTTTTAGCAACCCCAGCATACATCAAAAGTCATATAATTCATGCACATGTGAGCGCGTTGCTCTAAATGAGGTAGGCATAAAGATAAGAAAAAAAATCATGAAAGCATGGTGAAGGAGAGTCAGTTACGTGTTTCACTCACATAAGATGACATATATTATTAGAAATAAAAGAAAGGGAGCACGCAAACTCAACCATAGACCCACGAATGTAAGGCCAGTAAATGAAAAACAATAGGTGAACTTCCCTTCTCCCTCATAATGAAATAAGAATTCAAATTAACTCTCTATTTTGCCTCCTTCCTCTCCCAAAATTCTTGTGTAATTCTTATTTGTCTTACTTCAACCCTTGCTTATCTATTTATAGTCTCAAGTTAGGGTTTTTTTCATAAATGATCTTTCTAACTTGACCCAATCATTATCCATGGAGTTTTCTTTTTATTTCTTAATTTTTGTTTTTAATTTTTTGGTATTTTCTATTAATAAAACTTCCTAACTTGACCTAATCACCATCAATGAGAAATTTCTTTTTCTTTTTTTAATTTTTGTTTTAATTTTTTAATTTTTCCCACAAGCATTTTCCTAATTTAAACCTATCAACATAAATGAGAGATTTTTCTTTAAAAATTTTAATTTTCGTTTTTTTTTTAAATTTTTTTCTTATATTTTCCTACAAGCAATTTCCTAATTCAAACCTATGAATGAGAGATATTTTTTGTATTTTTTTATTTTCCCATAATGAATGACAATGCTAATTTGCACACCAATCATCATCAATAAGAGGACTTTTTTTTTTCATTTTTTTATTTTATTTTTAAATTTTTCCTTTAATGATGATTGCCAATTTAAACACCAATCATCATCCATGAGAGGATTTTCTTATTTTCTTCTTTCTTTTTCCTTTTAATGATGATTGCTAATTTAGACACCAATCATTATCAATGAGAGGATTTTCATTTATTTTTATTTTTTTTATTTTTAAGTGGGGCCCAGACAAAATAGGGTGTTCACATATACACATATATAACTCAATTCCTAATTTCCTAGTATCTTCTGTTACAGATAAGGGACGTTATTTAGTGTACTCAGTTTCAAAAAAAAAAAAGGAGAATTATACTCAGGTCCCAAGGAAGAAGATAAATGAAAAAATGGTCCTTGAAAATTACAAAATGAAAAAATGGTCCCATGAAGTTGTCAATACAGGTTCCGGAGTTGTTAACAAGTTGTCAATATAGGTTCTTGAGTTATTAATGGGACCATTTTTTCATTTTGCAATCTTCAGAGACCATTTTTTCATTTAATTTTTCCTTAGTACCTAAGTATAATTCTCTCAAAAAAACAGGATTATGAATATTCTTTTATATTAAGTTTTACTTTTTATATATGTTTTACTTTTAATACCCCACGTCTCATTCTTTCCCCAAGTTTAGATGGAAGAGATTATTATGCAATATTTTTAGAAGTTTACCTTTTTTTGTCTAAGCCCGCAATTATGTTCCTTTCTCCATTATTTTTTATTTTTCTTCCACTTAATGAACTGGTGATTACTTATTTATTTATTTTTTATACAATTACATTTAAAAAAAATGAGATGATAACAAAGTTTTAAGATCTTAAATAAATATCTCATTAATTTAAGATATTCATGTGTGTATGTAAAAGCAACGCTGAAAGTATAGGCCCTTCTAGAGTGCGCCACATGGCAATGCCATGTGTCAGATACATCAATCATTTTTTGATTTTTTAATTAATTGTTATTTATTCAATAAGTGTAAATAAAAAACAATACGGTTGCAGTTGGTGTATGAGTTGGATGTGGTTTGAAAATAATTTTAAATTTTAAATAACCTCATCATTATTCTCATTATCGTTATTTTTTCTGAGATTTTGTTAGCATTTATTGTGTAAATTTATTAGGTTAAATAAATTGAATTAATCATCTAGAATATATGATAAAATCATTTTTACCTGCTTTACTTTTTTTTTTTAAAAAAAAAATCTATGCCATAGTTATACAATTACATTTTAAAAGAGTGAGATGATAACAAAGTTTTAAAATGTTTAATAACTATCTCATTAATTTAAGATATTCATATATATATATATAACACTCAATTCCTAATTTCCTAGTATATTCTCTTACAAATAAGGGACGTTATTTAGTGTACAAGTTTCGGAAAAAATGTTATGAATATTCTTTTATATCGTGTTATATTCTGTTTTACTTTTATACCCCACGTCTCATTCTTTCCCCCTTTTAGATGAAAGAGATTATTATGTGATATTTTATAAGTTTACCTTTTTTTTTTGTCAAACAGGTGGCCCGCAATTATTTTCCTTGCTCCACTACTTTTATTTTACTTCCACTTAATATATTGGTGGTTACTTTTTTAATTTTTTATACTATTACATTTAAAAAAATGAGATGATAACAAAGTTTTAAGATCTTAAATAAATATCTCATTAATTTAGGATATTCACATATATATATATATATATATATAGGGACAATTACAATGAAGTCCCACACAAGAAAAAAAAATGAAAAAATGGTCCCTGAAGTTGTTAATAACAAGTCGAGGAGCGTCTATTAACAAGTTGAGGAGCTTACACTAACAACTTCAGGGACCATTTCTTCATTTTTTCTCTTGTATGGGATTTCATTGTAATTGCCCCTATATATATATAACTCAATTCCTAATTTCCTATTATTGTCTGCGACAAATAAGGGACGTTATTTAGTGTACTAGATTTCCAAAAAAAAAAAAGATTATAAATATTCTTATATATATGTCATGTTACATTTTGGTTTACTTTTTGTACCCATGTCACATTCTTTGCCCACGTTTGGAAGAGATTATTATGCAATATTTTTATAAGTTTACCTTTTTGTTTAATAGGTGGCCAGCAATTATTTTTCTTTCTCCACTATTTTTTATCTTACCTCCCCTTAATATACTGGCCGTTACTTATTTATTTGTTTAATTTTTCTTTCGATGATTTAACTTTTCGTGTCCGTTTAGGTCGCATATTGCGGTGGTTTTCCTACTGTGAGACTCCCATAAATCCACTTATTGCGTCTTTCCTTTTTTTTCCCCTTCCTCCTTCATTTTGGCGCTGCGTATGATTCTTTTTTAACAAGAATATTTCTTTATCCCATATTTTATATCTTCTCTACTTCCATGGGTCCTTTATTTGCCGTTGTCCGTGATCTCAATCCTGCTAGAAAAAACTGGGTAATCCTGGTCCGTGTTTTGCCACTGGGGTCAATCCCCGCCCATCCATTGAATGGACAAACTTCATCTGTTCAATTGCTTTTTCAGGACTATCACATCTGTATTTATTTTATTTCACCTTTTTTTTTCTTTTTTCTGGATGTTGTTCTAACTATGTTGTTAACCTGTGATGTGCACACTTTGTTCATCTCAAGGAGACCATATTCAAGCGACTGTGAGGCCTACCTATGTCTTGCGATATCAGGAACTCGTTCAAGAAGGAGGAACATACGTCATTGCCTATTTTTCTGTTGTGCCTAATGCATTGAATATTTTTACCACCGATCATGATTATCGATTGCATTTTCTAAGCTCAACATCTATTCAGCCCTATGAGGATTATGGTTGTATTTATGTGAACGAATTTGGTTTTAGGTCTTTCATACAGATTTTGAGCACTCAATTTAATACGCGGCGCTTAGTGGGTATGTTCTTGATGATTTTTATAATTTTTTTTTATTATGTGTTCTCATGTTTACCTGCCTTGAGTTTGGTTCCAGATGTAATTGGGAAGCTTGTGGCGGTTGGTGGGCAGGACATTTGCAATGTTAACGGTCGAAAGTAGCATAGGGTTGACACCTTCTTTGTTTAGTTTATTATTTCAATTGGTGCACATTATGAGTTTCATGTTTACTTATGCTTATTGTAGTGGACCATGTCTGATCTATCACTTAATATTAAGTATTCCTATTTTGTGTCGCAGTTCTTCGTTTTCCAATGATATTTTCTCTATATTTGTGACTACATGTGATGTTTTTCATATTTTGTGCTCTTCATCGGTGTTGTGTTTCATTATTCTTCATCCCCGCTAAATAACGTACTTTTTCTCTAAAATAAAAGACAAGGAATGTGAAGTTAAAATATACAAATATAGTTTTAGAGGTGCAAGCAGGTATGCCAACCACTTCCCAATTGATTACAAAATAAATTCTCATAGTATGCGTCTATTTAATGATAATATTAACTTCTTATATATGTATTGATATATTTTATAATGTAAAAATCTTAGAAGATCCCAACTCTCTGACGCATCATCTATAATGCCAATGTGAATTTAGTAGTTAGATTATTTCAATTTATTTTATTTATAAAATTGGAGTGAAAATTGGAAAATAAAACTGACTTGATATATATACATATATATATATATATGTATATATATGTTATAAAAACATAAATTTAATTGTGATGGTCTCATTTTTATTAAATTTAATTGTGTAACATTGGCATTGATTTTTTTACGCAATCATTAAAGCAGTTAAAGGTATTTTTTTAAATATTCTACTTTAAACACCCATTAAATAGTCTTGGCAAAAAAAAAAAAAAAAAACACCCATTAAATATTATACTTTAACCGCTATGCGGTTTATACAGACACAGATGAAAACAGAATGAACCACCGCCGATACCTTTGATAGAAGGGCGAAACAATGGATTATGTAGAGTCGTGTATCATATTATGGATTAACTACATGAAACTTTTGACCAAATTTGTTATATATTTTACATTTTTGATTTTTTGTAACATGCTTTTCGAATTTATTATGATGGAATAATTTTTAACATTTTTGTTTTTCATGAATTTTATGATGAAGTAATGTTTAAGAAAATAACCAGATATTGTTTTAGAGATTCAAACAGGCGTGCTGACCTCTTCCCGATTGGTGAAAAAATAAATTCTTAGAGTTTTTAATGATAATATTAAATTCTTATATATGTATCATTAAATTTTTAAATGTAAAAATCTTAAAATATCCCAACTCCCTAACACGTTATCTATAATGGCAATATGAATTTAGTTGTTTACTTTTTTGAATTTATTTTTGATTATAAAGTTGAAGTGATTTTTTTAAAAAAAAAACTCTCACCTTGAATGAGATATATATATATATATATATATTTGCATATATGTTATGAAAATATAAATTTAACCTTGACACTGGCCTTGATTTATTTAAGAAATCATCAAAGCACGAAATATTAATTTTTCTAATTTTGTACTTTAAACACCTATTAAAAATTAAGCACATGTTAAGCATATACTTTAACAATTTAACCACTATGCGGTTTACACGGACACAAAGGAAAACGAAATGAAATACCCCCGATTCTCGGGGAGAGGTGCCCCTCCACTTCCCTTACCATCCACTTCTTTATTCTCACCATTAGATTAACTCTAAACGGTTGAGATTTAATATCCTATACAAATTAAAAATTATACATAAAATACGTTAACAAAAGTATAAAGATATGAACAATTATATCAAATTTTAATGATTTAAATTTATTTATATACATTTTTGTTATTTAATATTATAATAATATTTTTTATAGAATATTAAATTTCAACCATTCAGAGTTAATCTGACGGTGAGAATAAAGAAGTGGAGGGAAGTGGATGGTAAGGGAAATAGAGAGGCTCTTCTCCCCGATTCCCGTGGTAGAAGAGCGAACCAATGGGTTATTTAGATTTGAGAAGAAATGCTGAACCATTAAGTTTGCACACGATATATTTCTTCCCCGTTATTTTTCAAAATTAATTTATGGGATTCTCTCTTTTTTTGGGATAAAAAGCTAACCCCCCCCCCCCCCCAAAACAACAACTCAAAATAAAATACTTACGGATTTTATATTTTCAACGCAAATCTGCGAAGCAGGAAAAAACACACATTCCCTTCCCGGACATATAATTACTAATTATTGTTGGGCACAAGAATATAATAGTTAATATTGGGGACATTATCACATAGATGAAAAACTTTATACGATTTTGTTAAAAAAAAAAAAAAAATCATGGGGACTCATTACAGAATACTTGCGAACTTTGAGCAACTATGCATTCAATTATTTGATAGAAATAGTTATTTGAATTTTGAAATAGTGCGCTAAATACCTATGTCTTATTACAGTTCAAAAAAAGACCTATGTCTTATCAAACGGTTATTTCATCAAGCACAGTTGATGAGATGGCACCAATGCAAGGAAGTTTTATCAGTTTAATCTGGATATGATGGTTGATGGCCTTATGGAAGTCAATATTAACTATCCAAGTACGTGTTTTTCAGTTGAAAGTGGTCGGCTAAATGGGTCAATGTTTTCAACTGTTATCTATGATATCCAAAGTAGTGGGCTGAATGTATTCCATTACTTCAAAACAAAGACAGCGAGGTACAAGAGGTAAGTCATCGCCTATATGGAATCAGAGAAATAGCAAGCCAAAAACAAGAACTAGCGAGGGAATAAGCTAGAAATAGTAAAAAAAAAAAAAAAAAAAAAAAAAGACCACCAGGGAAAATAAAAAAGGAATACCAAGCAACAAAAGAAATCAGCAGCGTGCATTAGTTTTTGCGTTGATTGCCAAGAATGAAGCACTGGTATGATTTATTTCAATTTTTCAGTTTTTGTTTTCCTGATTCCTTTATATGATGGTCTTGATTTGTCGCAAATCTTATTCAGTTTGCTAATATGAATAGAGAATAGCTGTAAATTTAAGAAGTGCCCATTTAGGACAAGTATATATCTGTTTTTATTTTATTGCGTGAACTTCGATTGCACCACTTCTTCCATCTCCACCTATTTTAGTGCCCACAGACATGTTCAATCATATTCTCGATGTTCATTTGATATTTTAATAGATGTTCTTTTGATATTTTAATAGGTAATTTTGTTGCATTTGTGTTCACATCAGGAGTGTTTGATTGCAAATTATCGGGATGAATATACATCAAGATGAGACTGAAGAATAGAATAATCCAAATACCAACTGGCAAAGTTCAATAAAAGAAAAAGCGTTCATCATGGTACTTCCCTGGAAATAACTATAAATCCACGTACTTAGCTTCCACAAATAATTCCATTATAGAATCGCCAATGTGCTGTCAAACACATAGTATTTATTCATAATATGGTGAGTTACAAAGTCACTACGGTTATTTAATATTGCTCCTTTAGTAATTCAACCTTCATTCCTTAATTTAGTTGCAGATGAAACTGAAAATAATTGTAATCACTTCAGATCATTAATTGTAATATTTTTACCGTTTAATTCATTCTGAAAATTGTAACTATAATTATGCTACACTTGCCTCCCTTCAATCATTTATGTAACTATAATACGTTTATAGCGGGTTACTATAATATCCCAAAACCGACCTTTTTATTTTATTTTCCGAGTCCAGTGATAAGATCAACCAATTTTTTATGTGTATCTAAGTTTTTTTAGGATTGTTCTTATGTCAAAATTATGTTCATGTTATAAGATCATAATAAAAAATTACTACTATATTATAAAAAAACAATAGTGATAATATTATTTAAAATTATTTATTTATAATTTTTCTTAGGAAAAAAAAGGAAAGAATATGGGTAAAAATATGGATTAAAATTCTTTTTATTAAAAATTAACTCATACACAAACACTTATTTTTGTCAAGATAACTAGGTCTTTCAATTTTATTTTTCTCATGTAAGCTATAAATAAAGTAATATCAAAATTTACATATAAATTAAAAAATAAAAAAAATCCTATATTTATTTTTAATAATCAAAATTATCATAATATGTTCTTAAAAAAATCATTTCACCCATAATTCAACCGAGGATACAAACATTATAATTTTGAAAGTCATTTAACTTTATATTCTAACATCTGGCCCCTATTTCTATATATTTTTAAAATCACTTACTTTTGTTTTACTATAACTGGATAGCATTTCTCATTAAGAGAAATTACATGGCAAGACAGCAAGGCAAGCATTTTCCAACCAACATCTCTGATTTTTAATATAAGATACGTTTGGGTGGTTGATGTTGGTCCTAAATATAAGATATATTTATCATATTTGTTAATATTTTCCTAATTTACCCCTATTGATGCTTCATTAACAATAACAAGCGAGGAGAGAGAATGGGGAAATTAATGAAGATAACTTGGATGTTTTAGAAAATATATATCATATTAACCAACTCAACTAATTTCCTTAATCTAATCAAATTAGGTAAATATATGTTTTATTAAAAATCGGACGAGTATATGATAACTTTGCAAGCTTATCAGTGGTCATGGTCGCGATGCCATCTCTTAATGCAATGCTTACAAGGACTTTTCAATCTCTACACAACAAAAGTCTAGATTTCTACGCTAGCTATATCCATAAATGAATGACTACTCTCACAATCCTAATAACTAGATTAATATTAATAGCCTCAATACAATCCGATACTACTAGGAAAATTTTCAATTACCCTTTAGACCAACATAGATGTGGTCCTTGAGTAATTCCGCAATAGCTAGAGGAACTCTTGTAAGTTTAGAGCTAAATCCCAACATCCATTGTCACTGTCTATCGTGGATAAGTACTCCACAACCATTTCTGTCATCCTCTAGTACCACGCCATCCACCTCTAACATGATGAATCCGTAAGTGAAACTTGAAATAGTTGTTGTTGATAAGGATTCATAGCTATAAAACTCATCGGCTCTGAAATTTTTAATCTGAACATGCTCTGAAGAAATTATAATTGGCCTAAAGAGTCTCTAGAGAAGAATATGCTCCAAATAACTTGGTACATATGGAGGTCCAAATGTCCCAACAAATGTAATAAAAAAGAGTTTGCCAGGAATTTTTTGTGTATGATCTATTCCCGCTTGATGTTCCAAATTCCAGTTAACCCAAGATACTCCCTGCAATGATGAAAAAGTACCGCTTTTTTTTTTGGCTGAATTTTTTTTTTATTATTACAAAGGGCATGGGTCAAACCCATGAGGAGGGGGGAGTAACCTAAGGACCACTTAATGACCATTGCCCCACCAGGCGCTGGTCTTTTTGGCTGAGTTTTTGTTACCGCTTCAAGTTTTGTCGGTTTCTCCATTATAATTATAAAAGTAAAAACACTGTATTATTTGTCATGCCTTTCTCTTTTTTGACCTTGATTTGTCATGTGCCTGATACCTTCTAGACTTTTCCAATTCATTCAGGGACACCGAATGCATATCTCATACCAATACATCTATATATATATTGTATCAATATATATATATATATATATGGGAAGTATAACTTAGACTACACAGAATTAAAAAATATTCTCTGGTATTCTCTGATTCTTGTTTTGCAATGAATTACAGTCCTTATTAAAAAAATTAAAACTATTGAAGTCTCAAGTCTCGTGATAATTCTATGTATTGAGAGATTCAGTATTTTAACTTTTAAAATGCTGAAGAGTGGCCACAAGAGAATATTGTGGCAGTAAGCAGTAACAGTGCTGCATTCAGAAGAGTTATAACTTTGACATGAAGCCACAACATACCATTTTGGTATTATTTATAAGTTCTTTTTGATAAAAAAAAATGGTCATATTTATAAGTTCAGTTTTAGGGTAGTAAATGCATTTTGTACTTTTTTACCTCTATTAATTGCAATAAATAAAAAGAATTTATTTATGTTGACTTTTGGAATCAATCATAGATAAGGGCGAAATTGAAAATTTAGCACATAGTTAATGAGTTAACTTACTCTTATTGGTATATGATAATTAGTTAAAAATAACTTTTAAATAAAGACAGAGTGGTACCTACCAACATCCTCAAGCTTTCGTTTGGCTGACGTGTTAATAATACTTCTAAAATTTCAACTTACCGCAGCATTCAATTTGCTCAAAATATCTTGAACAATATTTTCAATAAGTTTGGGTTCGGGCCTTGCACACATATAAGTTGAAAAAATGATCATTTTTAATATCTGGAGAAAGAAAATTTAAGTGAAAAATCTGTCATAGGAGCTACTTGGTATTCTTTGAATGCCATCCAGATAGATTTGTTGATTGGATCAAAGCATTTTTTCACTCAGATAAAGAATAAGGAAATTATTATAATAAAGAGAATTGTAGAAGAGAGAGAATAAGAAAATTAATATTGTAAGAGTAATATATATAATTAAAGAAGGGAGAGAATGTGTGGGGAGAGCATGTGAGAAATATAATTAAAGAAGGGAGAGAATGTGTGGGGAGAGCATGTGAGAAATATGTGTAATTAAATAAGGGAAATATGCCACTCAAAAAAAAAAAAAAAAAAAAAAAAGGGAAATATGGAAATGTAACAAACAAAAATTAAGATATTTTTTTAAATATTTTTTTATGAGTAGGCACTTTTTTTTTCAGGATATAAATAGGAACAAGATATATATAGCGGTTGTTTTTGATAAAAAGGAATGGAGGAAGTAGTGTCTTATAACGAGTTGAACATAATACTATTAGTCTTCTCTGATGACCTTGGTACACTGGACTTCTTTTTTTTTTTCTTGAATTACAATGATAAGAGCAAAAAGACTCTTGAGGCCACGCGGGCCAAAGAAAGAAAACATAAAACAAAAAAAAAAGGACTTTCAAGTCCGAAATCTCAGCGGAGATCTGCTAACAAGAGGGGCAAGCAGAAATCTGGTGGATAATGCAAAAAAGACAAATCGTTGTTCGAGTCCAGAGACCGTTTTGCCAAAACATCAGCACATTTAAGGGCTTCTCTGTGGCAGTGGTGAATCTCTAGATCCCAATCCCTGTAGATTGCATTCCTGACTTCTTCCAATTCATATTGAAGCGGGTGATACTCACCATGTGTGTGGAATAACAGTTGAACGGCCATAATGTTAACAAAATCAAACCAATAGACCAAAGTCAAGTGAGCTGAACTCCAAACTGTGAAGTGAAATACAAAATTCATAAAACAGCTAGTTGAATTATTGAGGGGTTTAACAGCGCCAAAAAAAAAAAAAAAGAGGATATGACCAAGGTATTAAAACTCGGACCGGTCATTGAACCGGTCGGGGTACTGGGTTAAGGGTCAGTGGGTCAAACCGGGACCAAACCGGAGCTAAACCGGGACCAAACCGGTGAAAAATTGAAAATTTTAGACTTATAGTATGAAATTCTAAAGGAAAATTTTTTTTTTTTATTAAAATCACCAACCCGGACCGGACCGGGAACCGGACCGGTTTCCCGGCCGGTCCGGTCCGGTTTTCACAACCATGGATATGACGCAATTTTCTTTTCCAAGGGAAGAAATTTCCAGAATAGGATCCGCCGACTAGAAATAAAAATGACTCAGAATCTAAGGAACAATTAATAATCCTAATTCAATGTAGTTTTTGAGGATTATACAACATACACATGTGGTTTTTGAGTTTAGAATTTATATAGATTCTATTTCTTCCATCTTCCTCATCCAGTTTCTTCATCTTCACGTTATTCTTCTGATGGATTAGGCCTTTTTTGTACGCTGACCTTGATGTCCACAGTTAAAAATTAATTAACGATTGTGTTTGGGTAAACTTAAGAACGTTTTCTTTTCTTAAGGATCATTTTATTAAATTCTAAATAATCTAAATGCCATGTAAGTATAGTGAAACAAGGGAAAATTGGTTTTGAATTTTTTCAAATTAAAAACTCAAATAGTAATGCAATTTAATTAAAAACTAAACTATTGTTTTTGGTATTTTTATAAAAATGGGATATATATGAAGAAATGAATTTTGGTTGGAAAGTGAATTGTCACACCCTTATCTCAATTACAACATTTTTCAAAGTATTCGCGAAAAACGATATGCGGTTCGGTGGGCAACACAGGAATAGTATAACTATACTGATAATATATGCATGATTACATAAATTTCCCAGAGGGGTTTGTACATGATACTTACGATTAAGGTAGCCGCACAAGGCTACTAGGGTGTCTAAACTCATCCCAATGAAACAGAGACATCTTCTCGTCTTCTTTCCACTACTGTAATCCCCTCGTACGATACTCTACGTTGTTGTTTACATATCTTCTGCCGTCTCCTGTCTAAATTGTTGGTAGGGGAGGGTAAGATTCAAGAGAATCTCAGTAGGAAACAGGTACCATAATGCATGCATGATAGATGCTATGTGTATGACATGTTAGTTTTAACTAGATGTATGCCCCATAATGACATTTCTGCATGCTCAATGTTTCATGCAACAAGACTATGGCCACAGCAAAAACAGAAACAGAGCTTCATTTATTCAAATATGTTATACACAATCAAGTAAAGCAATCACATACATCACCACACAAGCAAAGATATCAAATACATGTAAATAAGGCAAGTCCCCTACCTTAACCCTTTTCCTCCTCGAAACGTGTGCCTCGTAATGCGTGCTAACAGCTCGGGGCTTCATATTTGATCCTACAATGTCAAATGTACTATTTAGACACTTCCATAGTGTTTTTGGGGGTTATATGAGCCCATTATGAAAATTTACTAAAATACGCCCGGGGACCCGGCCCAGCCCCGCTGTACTCGGTCTGATCGTACTTTCCCCGATATTTTGACATGGGCTATTCTTACATATTTTCACCCAAGGAATCCATTTCCGGACTTGGAATTATGAAATTCAATGTAAAATTATGAAATTGCCCTTGATAGCCCTACTTTTAGGGTTTTAGAGGCGTTTCCATAATTATGCTTTCTCGGCCTTTTCCGAAAAAGTGCTCAACTGTAACCCCACCTAATTTTCCCTCCTGAACTCAATGGAACTATGGAACTATCAAATCATTGCAAATCCAACTCTAAGACCCATTTCTAGAGCTGGCTGAAACTTATAAGAACTCCATGAAAAATCGGGGTTTTTCGGTTTCGGCTCTGTAAACACGTTCCTTTCTATTCCTAACCACTTTATTGACTATTCCATTAGATTAAAACTACCATTTAGTATCAATTTGGGCAGCATAACCTCTAGGCCAACCCATTTTCAAAAATTAAAACCAATGGCAATCCGGCGAAATTTCACCGATTAAATTGCTCACAGTAGCTAGAATAGTCAATATACGAAGGTTTGGAAGTTACCTCAAGCTCCCACTGGCTCTCCCTTGATATGGTTGAACCCTAGGTCACTTCAACAATCAAATTTGAGCTTCCAACCCTTGAATCACATAGAAGAATAGCTTAGGAGAGGAGTTATACGCATTAGGAACTGATTTACCGAAGAAATCACTTACCTTTGTAAGCTTTTTCCTCCCCTTTTCTCTCTAGAAAATCTGCTCTTTCTCTCTCCATTTCAGGTCTGTTTCATACTGGAATGAGGTTGGAGAAAGAAGATGATATATTTTATAATATATCTAATGCCATTTTATTTATTTCCTTTATTTTCGGATTTCAGAAATTCTGGCAGATTTCCTGCCCTAACTTTGAAAAATCATAACTAATTCTAGAAAAATCGAATTGGAGTGATTCCAAAGCCTATAGAACCCTTATTGAGTCTAGTTTTAAGAAAAAATATATAATTTTGCTGAATGGAATCAAAAAATTCCCAGAATTTCAATCTTAGCATATTGTTCCAGAAATTTCACAGTTTTTCTGTGCTGACTTCAAAAATTCATATCTTTTTGTGTATAACTCGAATTGATTCATATGACCTATCAAATTAAAGCTTAGGATGTCTACTTTCATCCTATAAAATTTCATAATTTGTGATCATCATTTGGTCATTCAAAATCATATGACAAGCTCACTACCTTATAGGCGATTTCACCAAAAGCATAATTATATTCTCCAAAGTTCATCATTTTACTTTCATAATACTCCAAAGATATAAGAAAAATTAGAGAATATATTTGGGACATCTACTAAATCGAGGCTTAGCAGTCCACTTAATTTAGGCTTATTCCCAAGCCTCCAATCCCAAAATTCGGGATATTACATTTTTCCTCCCGTTCAATAAATTTCGTCCTTGAAATTTGAACGTCTACAATTTAGGGATTAATCCTATCTCATTCTATTATCACATACAAGCTCAAAAGCCATGTAACACCGCAGTCATACTTCTATTACTAATCTCAGATAGTATTCAGCATTCATCATCCATTTTGTACACAGTAGGTAGTGTGCAATTAAACATAGGTTCCCACAACGCTTGGTTACATAGGCCTTACAGCCTCTTCGGAACTTCACTTGAATTCACACGATCACTTTTTTTTAACGGCCCAATCCTTACCCCCTTAACGAGGCCTATTAGATGTCCCTCACCCCCTTACGAGGTCTGTTGGGCTAGTGAGCTGGCCATGGATCACTTTGTTAGGTTCCTCCCATGGTGGAATATCATGCCTCATGTGAGACATGGTACCATTGGACACCAAAACGCTTGGTCACACAGGCCTTAATGCCTCCGCTACAACCTGGTATGGTTTAAATGTTCTATCAACCTTAAAAGATTACCTTGGACACACCAGTCCAATATCATCGTGCTAGGCATCAACCACATTACTAGACACACAGGTCTTACAACCTAGAGACACCACCCTATGCAACCTTGCACATTGGGTCTTACCTCCTTTGTTCTCTGTTTTGTACATAGGCCATCTAACCCATTACTGTTCTGATTGTCCACCAGGACACTCAGTATATTATTCTAAGCCTCATTGCCTTGTTGGGACACTACCCGGTGTATTTTTATCCTTGCGGTTTATGTCATTCTACTTGCACAACGTTGAGTATCCCAGTGTCATCGCCCTGTACAAACATGTACATTGGGATGTATCGGCAATATTCTGTTTGTATTTATGCCCGCTTGTTCAGTATTCATGACTAAATGACTATTTGACCCTTACTGGCCATATTGTGTGTACTATAACATGAATGGGTAAGTAATTCTATGAGGCTACAGCTATGGAGATGCTCATGCCTCTACTCTCAAAACACATCCCGATCCATACCTACTTGCATCTGTGTAGACCATAAAAGCTTTACTGTGGATCTGGGATTGTTATCACTGGTGCTGTTGAGAGGTATTCACCACCATTCTACCCTACTAGACTAGGGTTCATCCCAATTCCAGTTCACATGTGTCACCACAAACTACAAAGGTTGTGTGACTGTTGACCATACAGGTCATCATACTGTACACCACGCAAGGTTTAATATTGTACATCACTTATGGTGTAATACTGTTCATCACATATACTGTAACACTATTGACCATCAAGGCCATATTATGTTTTGGGATGATCAATAATGGTGCGATCATTAACCCCTCCTGTAAGTTTCAAAATTGAACCTACATGCATCACACTTCCGCTGCCCACTCTGATGCTTCACACTGTTAAATACAATATAGGTGAAGCTACACTGCCTGGCCACCCTTGTCTTACTACCTCAATTAGATTCCACTTGGCCTCCATAGTAACCCCCCACAATCATCCATAGAAAATGTGATAGATAAATATGTCATGCACTATATAGTGTAAAATGAAAATCATATCAATCCATGTGTGTACACAAAGTTTAGGGCCAAACACCCAGTTAAAACAACAATCCGTGTGTGTACACAAAGTTCAGGGCCAAACATCCAGTTGAAACCCTTATATGTACCTCAGCTGAGTCACCAACTACAGCTAGGTAAATCGTGTATCATTGCTGGGTCCTTACTAGGCCGAATGGTACATATACACTTCCCATCGGACGATACATATACACTTCCCGCACCACAGCTAGATAATATTCGTGTACCACAGCTGAGCACCTAACCACAACCAGGAAATGTTTGTGTACCTCAGCTGAGTCCCAGACTACAGCTAGGTAATGTGCCCTAGGCAAGAGTTCATATCACAGAATACAGAACATACAACATATTAACTATCACATAGTGTATGAGAGGCTATAGTTACTACATTGGCCTTTCTTGGATAACCTTCTTGATGATCATTGATCATTACATACCACTTGTTATCAATCTGAATCAGAATAATAATATGCACTTCAGTGTACCCGTAGGTACCATGCTCGGTCATACTCAGTGTACCCATAGGCATTAGATTCGATGTACCTGAAGGCACTATGTTCGATGTACCCATAGGCATTATTCATCAATTTCGGTAAGTTTATCCCCTGTCAGTAAGCCCAATCTAGGTCCAAGGGACATGGTTCTGGACTCATCAATTTTGCTTTTTTTATTGTCACAGTCACACCAGATCGCACCGGCATCGCACCCTTCCAGGGTAAGCTGGGTAACTGGGTACCTGGACTTAATCGAATATCCTCGCTCATCTTTTTATTGTCACATCCCTATTCTTTCTGATTGGACCCCAATTTGAAGACTGGACAACTTAGTTGTAACCCCCTCCGTAATTATATCCGAAATACGCGATTAAAATGAAATAGAGACCAATAATAATCAAAACTCATTTAAAATCCCATCCTTGAGATAGGGTTTTCAAAAATACCTTTTAAAATCTAGTTAACTTGATCTCATATTCACATTTCGAATACAATCACTACGCGAAGATAAATCACATTCATATAAATATCAGAGTGCACAATATAATCATCCCGGCAATCCCGGGTATATACCTTCGCTAAAGATACACAGGGCACAATTGCCCATTACAATTCTTCAAATGGGGATTACACAATCTCATCTCGAAGGAGTCCTAGCCGCTCCCTCCACAAGCCACTTGCCCTGTCTAAATTGTTGGTAAGGGAGGGTGAGATTCAAGAGAATCTCAGTAGGGAAACATTATCAATATGCAGGCAAGATAAGTGTTTAATGCATGACATGCTTGCATCACATAACTCATGCACATATACAATGACAAATCTATAAGCTCAATGCTTCGAACGATACACATATGGCCATAGCATATATTGAAACATAGCTTCAAATCATTCATACATGTTCCACATAATCAAGTAAAGGAATAACATGCATCAACACATTAATACAGTTATCAGAGCATGCAGGAGAGATAAGTTCCCTACCTCCAATCTTTTCTCCTTGATTTGCGTGCCAGCAACTCGGGGCTTCACATTCGATCCTACAATGTCAAATGTACTATTTAGACACTTCCATAGTGTTTCTGGGGGTTATATGAAGCTATATGGAAAAATTACTAAAATACCACCGGGACTCGGCTCGGCCCTGCCTCGCCGTACGCGGTCCGGCTGTACTTTTCTTAAAATTTTGACATGGGCTATTCTGACATATTTTCGCCCAAGAAATCCATTTCCGGACTCGAAATTATCAAATTCAATATCAATTTACAAATTTACCCTTGGCAGCCCCTCTTTAAGGGTTTCAGGGGTGTTTTCATAATTATGCTTTTTCGGCCTTTTCCGAAAAAGTGACCAACTGTAACTCCACCTAATTTTCACTCCTGAACTCAATGGAACCATAAAATCATTGAAAATCCAACTCTAAGACCCATTTATAGCCATAACCAAAATATACAAGTACTGCGGGGAAAATTGGGGTTTTTCGGTTTCGGCTCCGTAAACGTGTCTGTTTCTACTCCTAACCACTTTATTAACCATTACATTAGGTTACAACTAACATTAAGACCCAATTTGGGCAGCATAACCCCTAGGCCATGTCATTTCCAAACTTTAAAACCAATGACAATCTGACGAAATTTCACCGATTAAATTGCCCACAACAGCCAGAATAAGCAATATACGAAAGTTTGGAAGTTACCTCAAGCTCCTAATAGCTTCTCCTTGACTTGGCTGAAAACCCTAGCCTCTTGAACACCAAATTTTCTTCTCAAACACCTTAAATAACATAGAAGAGAAGCTTAGGAACAAGGTTATACGTGTTAGAAGCTAGATCGCCGAAGAAATCGGCTTACCTTGTGAGATTTCTCCTCTTTCTCTCTCAAACGTCTCTCTCTCTTTTCAGCTGAAACTCACGACAGAAATGAGAGAAAGAAGAAGATGGGAAATATTTTAATTCCATGATGATGTCATCTTTTATTTTGGTGATGTCATAATTCCCATTTTCGGATTTTCTGGCAGATTTTCTGCCCAAACTTTGAAAAATCATAACTAATTCTAGAAAACTCAAAATGAGGTGATTCCAAAGCCAAATGAAAGCTATTTAAGTCCTCTTTATAGGAAAAATATTTACCAATACTAGAAATCACTACACAATTCCAGAATTACACAAATTCCATCACTGCCCCAAAACAGAGTCCATTTTCGACCTCAAACTTTGGACAGTCATATCTCCCAGTTCCCAACATGAAATGGCACCGATTATTTGTCCATTTTGAAGCTTGGGATGTGAACTTTATGATTGGAAATTTTCATAATTGTCTGAAATCATTTGCCTAGTAAACCAGTCCACACGAGAAGACTGCCCAGACAGAATTCACACTGGACAGCATTTCCAGTTTTGCAACCAATGTGTCCAATCCAATTTAAATCAATTCCAATGATTAAATACCACAAAATGACACCATTTCCATCACAATACCCCATTCAATTCTTCCCTCTATTCTAAGTCAATTTGGATGTTAATCCACAATTGAACTCAAATACAGGGTTTTGGTGTTGCTCATAACACAAGCGACTACAATCCACTTTATATTCTCTAAAAGGGTTCATTAATCACTAACCACGTCCACTTTTGTAGTCATTAACCCCTAATCACAATTTGTGATCTTGCTAAACCGGGGCTTAGCAATCCACTAATCTCAGGCTTATTCTCTAACCTCGAGTCTCAAAATTCGAGGTATTACATTAGTCGTCGGGGCCAGGGATGAACTCACAAAGATATCAGCATTCCCCCTTCAGATGCCTTTCTTTCAGCTTTCGCAAGGTTCAAACACTCAACCTAGGGGTTAAGATGAGCGCCGTGCTGAACCCTGCTACTATTGAGCTAGTGTCACACCCCCAATCTCTGACTGGACCCCACTTACTAATAGCATATTACCTGACCTGGAGGCACCTGCCTCGGGGTCGAGGGTGGACTCACAAGGATATCCCCACTCCCCTAATCCTCGATCCGATTGTAAACCGTGCATCACGTATACCGCTCCAACTCTGGGATCGGTAATGAAACCCAGATCTATCTCTGTCTTGTCCGTTTGTAGCATATCAACCGGTCACTTAACTACACACAACTGTGGCTGGTCACTGTTTAGCCAACTGGTGATTCTGTTTTAGGATGAGGCTCCACACTTTGGCCTTACTTGGATCCGCTGCCTTGATGTCTATGTCATCCTTGTACCATCCTCTCACTGGTATTGTAATATGTACTGCCTTCCAGGTATTCCACTATTTCCTTTAGGCGTGTCTGTACCTTTCAGGGGCTTGTGAACTAGTCGAAGTAATTTACTTCGTTGTTCCTACCACTGTGTAATCAAGCATATTAGTATACTATCCAGTTGCCAGAACCATCGCACTTACTCTGAGCAGACAATTCTGTGGCCAGAATCCTTGCTCTGATACCAAAATGTCATACCCTTATCTCAATTACAACATTTTTCAGAGTATTCACGAAAAATGATATGCGGTTCGATGGGCAACACAGGAATAGCATAACTATACTGATAATATATGCATGATTACATAAATTCCTCAGAGGGGTTTGTACATGATACTTACGATTAAGGTAGTCGCTCAAGGCTACTAGGGTGTCTAAACTCATCCTAGTGAAACAGAGACATCTTCCTGTCTTCTTTCCACTACTGTAATCCCCTCGTACGATACTCTACATTGTTATTTACATACCTTCTGCCGTCTCCTGTCTAAATTGTTGGTAGGGGAGGGTAAGATTCAAGAGAATCTCAGTAGGAAACAGGTACCATAATGCATGCATGATAGATGCTATGTGTATGACATGTTAGCTTTAACTAGATGTATGCCCCATAATGACATTTCTGCATGCTCAATGTTTTATGCAACAAGACTATGGCCACAGCGAAAACAGAAACAGAGCTTCATTTATTCAAATATGCTATACACAATCAAGTAAAGCAATCACATACATCACCACACAAGCAGAGATATCAAATACATGCAAATAAGGCAAGTCCCATACCTTAACCCTTTTCCTCATCGAAACGTGTGCTTCGTAATGCGTACCAACAGCTCGGGGCTCCATATTTGATCCTACAATGTCAAATGTACTATTTAGACATTTCCATAGTGTTTTTGGGGGTTATATGAGCCCATTATGAAAATTTACTAAAATACGCCCGGGGACCCGGCCCGTCCCCGCTGTACTCGGTCCGATCGTACTTTTTCTGATATTTTGACATAGGCTATTCTTACATATTTTCATCCAAGGAATCCATTTTTGGACTTGAAATTATCAAATTCAATGTAAAATTATGAAATTGCCCTTGACAGCCCTACTTTTAGGGTTTTAGAGGCGTTTCCGTAATTATGCTTTCTCGGCCTTTTCCGAAAAAGTGCCCAACTGTAACCCCACCTAATTTTCCCTCCTGAACTCAATGGAACTGTCAAATCATTGAAAATCCAACTCTAAGACCCATTTCTAGAGCTGGCTGAAACTTATAAGAACTCCAGGGAAAATCGGGGTTTTTCAGTTTCGGCTTCGTAAACACGTTCCTTTCTACTCCTAACCACTTTATTGACTATTCCATTAGATTAAAACTACCATTTAGTATCAATTTGGGCAGCATAACCTCTAGGCCAACCCATTTTCAAAAATTAAAACCAATGGCAATCCGGCGAAATTTCACCGATTAAATTGCCCACAGCAGCTAGAATAGTCAATATACGAAGGTTTGGAAGTTACCTCAAGCTCCCACTGGCTCTCCCTTGATATGGCTGAACCCTAGGTCACTTCAACAATTAAATTTGAGCTTCCAACCCTTGTATCACATAGAAGAATAGCTTAGGAGCGGAGTTATACGCATTAGGAATCGATTTACCGAAGAAATCACTTACCTTTGTAAGCTTTTTCCTCCCCTTTTCTCTCTAGAAAATCTGCTCTTTCTCTCTCCATTTCAGGTCTGTTTCATGCTGGAATGAGGTTGGAGAAAGAAGATGATATATTTTATAATATATCTAATGCCATTTTATTTATTTCCTTTATTTTCGGATTTCAGAAATTCTGGCAGATTTCCTGCCCTAACTTTGAAAAATCATAACTAATTCTAGAAAAATCGAATTGGAGTGATTCCAAAGCCTATAGAACCCTTATTGAGTCTAGTTTTAAGGAAAAATATATAATTTTGCTGAATGGAATTACAAAAGTCCCAGAATTTCAATCTTTGCATATTGTTCCAGAAATTTCACAGTTTTTCTGTGCTGACTTCAAAAATTCATATCTTTTTGTGTATAGCTCTAATTGATTCATATGACCTATCAAATTAAAGCTTAGGATGTCTACTTTCATCCTATAAAATTTCATAATTTGTGATCATCATTTGGTCATTCAAAATCATATGACAAGCTCACTATCTTATAAGCGATTTCACCAAAAGCATAATTATATTCTCCAAAGTTCACCATTTACTTTCTTAATACTCCAAAGATATAAGAAACATTAGAGAATATATTTGGGACATCTACTAAACTGGAGCTTAGCAGTCCACTTAATTTAGGCTTATTCCCAAGCCTCCAATCCCAAAATTCGGGATATTACATGAATGGCTTTTCTAACGTCTTAAAAAGTGATTTAGGAGTTAATTTATCATTAAGTTAAATTGAAAACATCAAGCAATCGCATTGAGTCTAATTATTTAATTAATGACTAATCCTACGATCGCTTTCATAGTCATCTCTTAGATAAATTGTTAAAAACCACTTGATTTGTGTTTGATCTTAAATGGGAGCACAATCGCGACACTTAATATAAAATAAATCAACTATACACCATAATAATCACATACAATACATAATCTCATTAAAACATAAAAAAATATGTTTAATACAAAATCTAAGTGCATCAACACAAATGCTAATCAACAAAAACAAATAAACACACATCTAAATCTCATAAACATGTATCAGTTACAAAAATAAATCAAATAGATCAAAATATATACAATGAGCTAATTGAAAACTAATAAATTCTTCTTTATAGCATATTAAAGCTCTAGCCATTCTTTTCACAACCAAAACTCAAGAGAATTTAGCTACACATGGCCATTAAAGCATCCAACACCATATGTAAAATTAAACCAGCCATGCAAACAAACTCACCGGAAAATATAGAGACTCTGGGAAAACAAGCTCGCCGGGAAACTGGAAAATGTTGCCGGTGAAACACAACTTCTCCGGAACACGCAGAAAGATGGCCAACGGTGCCCTGGAAGGACAAAGAAGGTTAGAGGAACAACAAAGGTGGTATGGAGGTGAGGTACAGCTGTGAAAAATGTGGCTCCGATGGAGGTACGGTGGTCTCGTCTCCTTCCTTCCCTTTCTCCACTCAGTTCGCTGGCGTTGAAGGTTCTAAGGCCGGCAGCGATGGTGGAGACCTGAGACGATGAAGAAGAACTTCAGGCTTTCGGTCTGAGCTTCTCCCTAATTCCAGTCTTGACTCTGCGGCGTTGTGAAGGTCCGATCGTGTCCACGTCGCTCCACTCTAAACCTCTGTTAAGCTCTGGCTCTCTCTCACGGTGTAGGTGGGTTGCCGGCGGCAATAATAAGGAAGATGAAGGCCGCCTGCGACAAAAGAAGAGGACGGTGGAGGAAGGAAGGAAGAGGTCTCCTGCGATTCTCAGCTTGCGGTGCCCTGATGCTTCCCTCGGGTCTCTGTTTTTGAGGATGGAATAAAGTGCAAATATTTGAACTAGTATTAGGCAAACTGTAATTTTGAAAACATTTGGGTATTTCTATAATTTCCTGATCCTTTTTCTCCATTGATTTGCAATTTCAAGGACATTTTGCAGTAAACATTTTCTCAAATTTTTAAAATATTAATTCTGACCCTACAAAATTTCAAATTTTCTTCTTAAATACCTATAATGTAAAATTAAGCACAAGGTAACATCAAAAGTTCAAGAAATCATTTGCATGAATAATTAACAAATTATGACCATTTTACTCCTAATTACACTTAAGTCAATACTAATGTCCCTAGTTCAAATTAATGCTTAATCATACAATAATATCCTAGGAAAGACATTAAAAATCCCAAATTAATCATAAAAAAACTTATAAAAATATAGTTCAATCAACACCCATCCAATCTTCACCATAATTTCATATGAATCCGATGGCATGTAGCAATTGAAGGATCATACCCAATTATAAACATGAAGGCAGAAGTATTTTCATATTGATGAAAAATCTGGTTTCTCTTCTTCCATTAAAACAACTAGTTCAAACAACAAAACTGAAGCATAGATTGAATCCATGCTACTTTCTTAAGGGAATATAATGGAGTCGAATGGAAGATGATTAGTTCTCTAGTCCTGTATAAATATAAGTTATATATATACACATAAAAGAGCCTTTTATATGAAGGCGTGTGAAAGGCCTCGAATTGTAAAGGTGATATTTGATAAACATAATGTGATTAATGTGGAATAAAAAGAAAAGAGTAGTTATTTAAATAATATGATGATAAAATCCATACAACTCTCAACTCATGATAAGTACAACAATGTAATATAAAATCATCAATGTGAGCTTGAAATGTCCTGGCGTAATGATGCCCAGTCTGCTGACCTACCAATAACCAATCATCCTTAAAAATAAGAGACAAAGAATTAAAAATTCGTCGTCGTTGGTTCATGTCCGAGTTATAATCAATAAGGATTTTTTGGCGTGAAGCGGACGTTCGAGTGTCTAAAGAGAGCTTTACATCTAAGTGAGGTTGAACCCTTGTCCAATAATTATCATGAGAGTGCACAAGTGATTTGAGGATTGAGACTTGAGCAATGGTGCTACTAGCTGCATTATTTCCAATAGTAATATCACTCTCTTTTAATCTCAGTTGTCTCAATAATGACCAGTGAGTGATACTGTTTGGAACTCTTCTAAATATATCAGCACTGTTACAACAACAATATTCCATTATTAACTCATCATCATCCTCTTCTTCATCTTCCGTACACCAATATTCTGTTAACCCATCATCCTCTTCTATTAACTCACACTACTACAGAATATACATATAAAGTCCCTAAAGGACGTCCCTTTTTCAAAAAGGGACGCCCAAAATATGGGGCGGTGGCATATGGGTAATTATAGATCAAAGTTGAATAGATTGGCTCGTAAAAAAAAATTGAATCTCGCGCCTGAATTAGTTTTAGACGTCCCCATGTTCATTGGGGACGTCTAAAGACTGTTTTAGACGTCCCCAACAAACATGGGGACGTCTAACCACTCCAGAAAAGCAGATGAACTTCGGGGAAAAAAAAATAACACACTTTAGACGTCCCCAGATGGCCTGGGGACGTCTAAAGCTTAAACATTAGACGTCCCCAGACCAGCTGGGGACGTCTAAAGATTATATTAGACGTCCCCAGCTGGCCTGGGGACGTCTAAAGATTAAACATTAGACGTCCCCAGACCAGCTGGGGACGTCTAAAGATTATATTAGACGTCCCCAGCTGGCCTGGGGACGTCTAAAGATTAAACATTAGACGTCCCCAGACCAGCTGGGGACGTCTAAAGATTATATTAGACGTCCCCAGCTGGTCTGGGGACGTCTAAAAGGGCCTTTAGACGTCCCCAGCTGGGCTGGGGACGTGTAAAGGGTGCCTTTAGACGTCCCCAGACCAGCTGGGGACGTCTTAGGCTTAAGCAAATGCACTGGTCAACATGACCAGTGCATGTGGAGTGTCAGAATTTTCTGAGCACTTTCTCTACTCTCCCTCTCCTTCATCACTTCCGTCCCCTCTCCCCTGTTTCTTGTTTTTTTTTACTTTACTCTTTCACTTCCGTGAGTTCCGTCCCCGCCCTCTCCCTTGCTTGTTGCTTTATTCTCCTACCTTCACTTCAGAATATGCGAGGCCATTTCTCCTCTCCCCTATTTCTTCTTGTTCCTTCTTAGCCTCTATTTCATCCAGACCGTTGCATCTTTGCTCTGCTGGTTCTGCACTGTTCTCTCTCATTCTCTCCACAGTCGGGCTCCTCTTACCACCGTGGGTCGTCATCTGCTCTAAAGTTCTGTGCTTGAGGTTAGCTAAAACTAAACTTGTGAATGAATTTGTGAATGATTAGGAAAAATGCGTTTGTTCTGTGCTGGAATTTAAGTGTGGTTTGAATGAATTTGTGAATGATTAGGAAAATGCCTTTGTTCTGTGCTGGAATTGAAGTGTGGTTTGTGCTTGAGCTTTATCTTTGCTATTTTGTTGAATTTAAGACGTACCACATCAAGTTTTAATCTTTTGATTTTTTCCATTGTTTTGACAAACATGAAATTGTCATTAACTAAAAATCAACCCATAAATTATGTAATTATCTTCAAGCTAGGCCAAGTACTAAGTAAGACCAGACACTAGGCAATGTATACTGCCCTGCGTATTTGGGGCTGCTGAAGTGTATATATAATTGTATTTAATATATATATATATATATATTCATTATTTGACAAAATTGAACAAGCATATTTACTTATCATTCAATTAGAATATAATGAATAAACATATTTTTTATTTACTTAGTAGATATTCATATTTTTCATAAAGAATATTTAATTAAGAAATTGGTAAATTGAAATCTTAAGAAATAAATTATTATTATTATTATAAATATTGTTCTTGTTGTTGTAGATGTTGTTGTTAAATAGTATGAAAATAATCTCTAGTGAATTAATTTTCATTGGCTCAAAAATTGAATCTAAACAATAAAATATAAACAGGATTATTGCATAGAATATGTTTTTGAAATATTAAGCTGAGATGGTTTGTTATTTTGATTTTGGGATGTCTCACTTTTAAGGGGAAATGCTGCCAAAATTTTGAAAAACATACTTGTAAAAGGAAATTCCCCGTGTTTTCAATTATTCTAAACTTGAGTGTAAATGGAAATGGCATAGGTGGTAATAAAATGGATCATAGTTGGATGAATGCTCTGAGAACAAGTGAAGAATATGAGAATGGGGTTGAAAACTTTATTGAATTTGCTAGGAGGAACGTTCCAGCAAAAAATGGGATGTATTTTTGTCCCTGTGTCAATTGTTTAAATGAGAGAAAACGGGATGTTGAAGTTATAAGGGATCACCTACTTTGTGATGGAATAAATCTTCGATACACAAGGTGGATATGGCATGGTGAGGAAGTAACTGATTGTCCGTCACACAAGAAGGAAGCTGTGGATGTCATAGATGAAGATACAATGGAGAGAATGATTCACGATGTTGAGGTAGAATCGTTTGCACAGTCGCATGAATATGACAGCCTGCGGAGTGATGCAGAGACACCGTTGTACCCTGGGAGTAAGTACACACGGCTCACAGGAACATTACATTTGGTTAACTTAAAAGCAACTTGTGGGTGGACCGATAGTAGTTTCACATTGCTGCTTGAACTGTTGTGTGATATGTTTCCAGACGATAATGTACTTCCAAATCGTATGTATGAGGCCAAGAAAATCCTATCGACAATGGGTATGGAGTATAAAAAGATACACGCTTGCCCTAATGACTGTGTACTGTACAGAAAGGAGTATGAAGGCCTGAGTGAGTGCCCTAAGTGTCAAACCGCACGATACAAAGTGAAGAAAGATGGTGGTTGTGGCGATGGGAAGACTAAAAGGCAACCTGTAAAAGTTATGTGGTATCTTCCAATAATACCGCGCTTTAAGCGTTTATTTGGCACTGCAAAAAAGGCGAAGAAGTTGAGATGGCATTCGGATGACAGAATATCCGACGGAAAATATCTTCGGCACCCGGCTGACTCTCCACAGTGGAAGAAAATAGATGAAATGTTCCCTGAATTTGGCAGCGAGCCGAGAAACCTTCGGCTTGGGCTCTGTACAGATGGCATCAATCCGTATGGAACTCTTAATAGCACACACAGTGCGTGGCCAGTACTCCTTGTAATATACAACTTGCCTCCCTGGCTTTGTATGAAACGCAAGTATGTGATGCTTTCTATGATGATTTCTGGACCAAAACAGCCAGGAAACGATATCGATGTCTACCTGGAGCCTTTGATTGAGGACTTGAAGAAGTTGTGGGAGGAAGGCGTAGATGTGTTTGATGCGTATAAGAATGAGTCATTCAAGCTACGTGCAATGCTGTTCACCACCATAAATGACTTCCCTGCCTACGGAAACCTCTCAGGGTACAGTGTGAAGGGGCATAAAGCATGTCCGATCTGTGAAGCAGACACTCACTTCCACCAACTGAAACATGGAAGAAAAACGGTCTACCTAGGTCACAGGAGGTTCCTTCCTAGATTCCACCCGTATCGTAGGTTAAGAAAGCGTTTTAACGGCTTGCCGGAGCATGGAATGGCTCCAAAGGCATTAACCGGAGAGGAAGTTTACAGTCGGGTTGAACGTATCAATGTCTTACTCGGTAAGAATCATAAGACTTCGGGTGAGAAGAACATATGGAAGAAGAGATCAATTTTCTTTGATCTTCCATATTGGCGTAGTCTTGACGTGAGGCACAGTATTGATGTAATGCACGTGGAGAAAAACGTTTGTGATAGCCTTGTCAGTACACTTTTGCACATTCCAGGGAAGACCAAGGATGGGATTAATGCGAGACTAGACCTTGTTGATATGGGAATAAGAGAACGGTTACATCCACAGCTACGAGATGATGGTAGGAGGGCATACATGGAGCCAGCAGCGCATACACTATCAAAAGCGGAGAAAAGAAGTTTGTGTGGGTGTTTGTATGAAATTAAGGTACCACAAGGATATTCTTCGAATGTGAGAAGGTGTGTGTCAATGGACGATTTGAAGTTAGTGGGAATGAAGTCCCATGATTATCATGTGTTGATGCAACAACTGTTACCAGTAGCTATTAGAGGGATTATGAAAGATGAAGTTCGAAACACTGTGACAAGATTGTGTGTTTTCTTTAATGCTATATGTAACAAAGTCATTGACACTGAAAAGCTGGATGAACTGGAAGCTGAGGGTTATATCATATTGTCCCAATTAGAGATGCACTTTCCTCCTTCTTTTTTTGATATAATGGTCCATTTGATAGTTCATTTGGTAAGGGAGGTAAGGCTCTGCGGTCCAGTTTACCTGAGGTGGATGTACCCTTTCGAGCGATACATGAAGATCTTAAAAGGGTACTCTAAAAATCCCTATCGACCAGAAGCCTCAATAGTTGAAAGGTATGTTGTTGAAGAGGCTATGGACTTCTGCAGCGATTATATATCAGGGAAGAAGGAACAATCTCGGCATGAAGAATATGCTGTGAGAAATGATCATGGTGAAGGAATATGGGAAACAATCTAGAGTAAGAGCTTAACTTAGAAAATAGTAATGTGTGCTGTTTGTTTTATTACGTCTCAGTTTATTCATTTACTTACAATTTATTCACCTATCTGACAATGATTTTTGTGCTTACAGGAATATGGACGACTCTGGTGACTCTCCAAGTGATAGGGACAATGAAATGAATAGGCCTGAAGGTGATGCGACACGTGAACCGGTTGCGAGACGAAGGGTTAGAGGCAGTACAAAAATGCCTGCATTGGTAGCACGTCATAACCATCAACAGGAGAGGTTGCATATTGACTTTGATCAAGATATGAAACCAATTGGTCCGGAGGAAGACCATTTCATTAGCTACATAGGTTTTTTGGCTCGAAGCAAAGTTCGCATTACCTATGCTGATTGGAAGTTGGTTCCACCAAAAACCAAAGAGTTGATTTGGCAACAACTTTTGGTATATAAGTTTCAATACATCTGCATTATATCTTTATTCCTATCGCTTCAAATATAATTAACGTATGTTTTTACCTTGCAGCAAACCTATGATGTCCCTGACACCGCGGAGATGTACAAGGAGTGGATGACGGAGGTTCGTCTACGATGGAAAGATTTCAAGAACAGGCTCACACGAGATTACATTCGAGGGGACTTGAGGGGTCAGGATCCATGTCATCAGTATCCATTTTTGTCTCCAGAGGACTGGAGGTTGTTTATGGCATCACGAGAAGATCCAAACTTTTTGGTAAGATTTCTGTAATCATAGTGTTTTATTTGAATATAGTTGACATTATTGATTCGGTGTTCGTTGTTTTCCTTTAAAAGGCATTAAGTGCAGCAAATGCAGAGAGGCAAGCAGCTAATAACTATCAACATTGCATGTCTCGTGGTGGTTACCGGAAGCTTCAGCGACAGATGATGGCAGAAGAGTTGGAGAAATTGAAGGAAGCAGCCACATCAGATCCTACCGTAGTGGTCCAGCCCCCGCCACCTCCACCACGTCACAAAAAATGGAAAGCAGGGAGGCTTAAGGGTGGGAAGTACGTAAATCCGACTGTTGCTGACGTTGCCGCAAGAATTGTAAGTAGTTAGAGCATAATTACAAACTTATTTTTTCATATTGGGAGTGCTTACGATAACTTTTATGCTGCAGGATGAACTGGAAGATCATAGTAGCCAAGGTTCGTTCACTCCAAGTGGATGGATGGACATCTTGTCAACGGCGATTGGGAAGCCAGATCACCCTGGTCATGTTCGGGGGGAGCCAGTGGGAGTTCGTGTCACGAAGTATTTTGGCTCAGCCTCATATCCTTATTCGTCACAAGCTGAACCCAGTAGGGAGCTTGTGGCCAAGATTCGTCAGGAAGTCTCACAAGAGCTCGAGGCCAACCTTCGCGACAAGCTCCGACAAGAGCTGTTGCCAGAGCTACGTCTTGAGATGATGCCTGAGATACGAGCTGAAATGCAGAAGATGTTTGAATCGCAGATGGCAACTACCGAGCGTAGAACCCATTCATCCCCGGCCTTCCACAGCACCAAAGGAAGTTACAACCCTGCGGAGGAAGCACTTGGCGAACCTTCTCATACTCCAGCGCCGGGAGAACCCGCCATCCTCTCTTTGGATGCCCCAGTGCTACGTGTAGTTGCAGATGCTCTCGTTCACACAGAAGCTACTACCCACCATCATCAGCAAATTCCACAGCATTTGCGTAGGGTGACTGTGACGTGTGTTCGAGCGGGGGAAGAAGGTACAGCGATCCCTATTCCTGATGCCGAGGTTGCCACGATAGCTCAGGCGAGAGGATCTTTCATCCTTTGGCCTGTACATCTTATTGGCTTGTTACCACAAACACCTCCAATGGTATGCAACTACCTCACTTTTACTTGAGATGTGTTGACATCCTACTAACAGTATGTGTTTTTATGTTCTAAAAGAACGAGCAGGAAGCAGAGAAATGGCCCTTCTTAGCACGATTGCAGCATATCTATAAAGGCATTCGCCAGATTGATTTGCATATGCCTCCAGGGATTGTGGGCCAGAATACAGAGTATCACTTCACAATTGATAAACAAGATCTTAAACAGTTCATGAAGTTCGAGGAGCTAGATATTGGATGGGGCAAATTTGCAATCCTGTAAGTTTTTTATTTCCCATTTTTTGATTCATTTATTTAAGTTGATTTTAACTAGCTAATACATTCATCATTTTAATTCTATTATAGCTCCTTCCGTCGTATATGCATTGACTCTCAGAAAGTTGATTTATATGGATTCTTGTCTCCTGCACATACGACAAGGGTTGAGAATACATTGAAACGAAGGACGAACTATGTGGGCTTCTTATTGTCAGAGGATGAGTATACTTGTTATCTAGCACCGATTGTTCAAGGGTACTCATTTTAATTTTGTGTATTTGAGATTTTTAGTAAATAATTGCCTTGCCATCTAACTTCATTTTAATCTGTATATGTTGTGATAGTTATCACTGGAGTTTGTGTGTTGTCTGTCCTCGGTCGCACGTTGTTTACTGGTTTGATTCCTTAAATAGAAGACCAGACAAAGAAACTAAAAGCGTCTTCAACCAGTAAGTTATTTTTTTGTATTTCATTGCTTCTTGATTCTTGACTTAATGAATTATTCTAATTTATGTTGATTTTCATTTTCATGATAGCGCATGCACGACGTATCGAGCGCTTGGCGGGCCACGCGAACGTAGAGGTGGCAAAGATCCAAAATGGTTGTTTCCAAAGGTACGTAGTTTCAAATCAAGTTCTTTTGATTGACGGTCGTTTTAGATATGCCTTTATTGATTTTAACCATTTGCTTTTGATTTATAGTGCCCTCGACAACCTGGCGGCTGGGAATGTGGATATTATGTCTTGCTTTATATGTATAACATCATTCAGAGTGGCATTACGAAAGATTTTGAACAAGTAATCGCTTCTTCATTCTCTGAGGATAATATTCTTGGTGTTGTGATTCAATGGGAATTCATTCACTTCATTCATTATTTCATCTAAGCTTATTTTCTAATTTACAGATTTTTGACAATGAAGATGCCTACTCATATGAAGACTTAAATATGATCAGAGACTTTATGGCTGGACATCTTCTTCAACGTGTACCAGAAGAGTAAAGTCTTTAGTAGTTTGTGTAGGACATACTTTTGTGGTAGTACATATAATTAGCGTAATTGTTGTTGGATATGGATTGGATTTTAGTCTTGGTTATTGTACAAACTGGGGACTTAGATATGGATTGCTGTGTAGTTTGTCTGGTTTGAAAGTTTGTGTGGCATGTAGTAGACTTGGATATAGATTGTTGTGTAGTTTGTGTGGTTTGAAAGTTTGTGTGGCATGTAGTAGCCTTGGGTTGATCACTGTGTTTGTTGTTGTTTTCATTCTGCTGAACTGCTGTTGTTGGAATTCTATTTCTGTAGTTTACATATTTTCCAGACAGTGCAATATGTATAAAAGGTCCATTTTAAAAAAAAAAACAAACTTTCAACGTCCTTAATAAAAAAAGGGACGTGGAAAGTACTGCTGGCGACACTTTAGACGTCCCCAGGTCCAACTGGGGACGTCTAAGGTCCACCTTAGACGTCCCCAGAAGACCTGGGGACGTCTAAAGTGGACCTTAGACGTCCCCAGGTCTTCTGGGGACGTCTAAGGTGGACCTTAGACGTCCCCAGTTGAACTTGGGGATGTCTAAGGGGGACCTTAGACGTCCCCAGTTGAACTTGGGGACGTCTAAGGGGGACCTTAGACGTCCCCAGTGGACTGGGGACGTCTAAGGTCTAGCTTTAGACGTCCCCAGGGTACTGGGGACGTCTAAAGTCCCCCTTAGACGTCCCCAGTGTTACAGACGTTAATGACGTTTTTTTCTACGACCCTCACATAGACGTCCCTCTGTTTTCAGACGTTGAAAGGCCAAAAAAAGGGACGTTAAAACCCTTTTTTCTAGTAGTGTCATCATACTCTTCTTCTTCATCCCACACCACTTTGCTCACGCTATAGCTATAGGTATAATGTTGGTTGAAATCATCCCCATAACCATTCAACTATCCTAACAAATGGAAGTAAAGACTTTAAACTCTATATCCTCGCTCTCAATTCTGCTTTCTTTGCCAATGGCATTACCACATGTTTCACTTGAACACTAAAGAAGATCTTGCCAGATACAAAGAACTTCGTTGTCACTTTATTGAATCACAACTTCTCAAGATCCAAACAATTGTACACCATTACTAACCCTGATCTTGTCCCTTCAACACTGCCCCCAATGTTTATCTACACTGGCTCACTGCCTATTATAAGTAATTGGACTTCCTTTCCAGCACAATTGAAGAATGGATTTGAGCGAAATTCACACATCCATCAAGAATCATAAATTCAATGTTAGGGGCATGAGAGAGCTCTGAGAGTGCAATAAGATGTTTTGAATCCAATAAATCAATTTCCTTTAGATTTGGAAAATCCTGAAAAACAAAAAGAAGGAATGTTGAATAAATAAGATAACTACGTACACGTGTGTACAATTTATTCAAGAATTTCTTGTTAGATATTTTAATATATTATAATTATTATTAGTTATTAATTAGGTAATTAATTAAAATATCCAGAGTGTGGCCTATTAGTCAGATTTAGGCCCAATTCACGATTAGGGTTATTGGCTATTAATGTGATTTTTCTGATGGTGGAAAATACACAATTAGGTTTCAGCAGTCTAAATTGAGCGTACGAGTAAAAACCCTAGCTGCTCATCTAAGGTTCTCTGATTGGCGACGACTCTTAACCCAGTTGTCATTGCTGTGCCTCACAGCTAGTCAGAAAGAGACCTGACAATCATCTTTTGTCTTCAATTCTTTTTTGCAGCTCTCTTTCATTAGGATTTGCAAGTTCTCTATCCGATCAAAGCTTAGCAGTGGTGAGAGGTAATTCTTATAAGTCTTTCGTTATTGATGTAGGAAAATTTATGTACTCTAATTTGTGATTTAATTATGAGTTTTGTCCTATATGTGGTATTAGAGCCATGCTCTTTGATCCTCTGCCTTCTACTCTTTGATCAAGGATAATCTAAGTATGGAATTTAATTAAGTTTACTGTTGTATTTTTACATTGTTCCATCTTAGATTAGAGATTGAATTTTCAATTGCTTATATGATTTTCAGATTTTGAGATGTGAGGATGATTAATTTCACCCAAGAAAACATCATCACCTTCATTAGGTTTCAAAGGATCCGATTATGTTGTTGGCAAAAAGGAAGGATCCGATTATGTTCTTCTTTTACAATTATTCCAACATGCCTTTTATCATGGGATTCTTGATTTCTGCATTCAGCGATATGTATGTTCTCTGTAATCAGGGTTTTTTCTTCGGATAGAGACATTTACATTTTCAATCCCATTCTTGCTTTAAATCTTGAAGTTTCGGGTAAATCGATGAGAGAAGAATCACTTTGTTCTTCGATGAACTCATGGCTCCTTCATCGGAAAATTGGAAAATTGGATGGTCTAGAATCACGTCTCTGTTTTGTTTTGATTTTGATTCATTCCTGCCATGCTATGATTGTCGCCGTTGGTTCTTCATCGGAAAGTCAAAGAACCCAAAAATCATGTTCTATATTTTGATTTGAAACTCAAATTATTTGTTTCGATTCTATGTTGATTTCGAGAGAGATCATCGCCGTCACTACCTTCATAGTGAAATCGAAGGCACATGAAATGCCTCTCTGTTCTTGGTTTAATTTCAAATTATTTACTTCCTTTTCATAAGATTTAGTGGAATCATAAGCATATTTTGTTGAGATTATTCTTTCTATGAAGAACGCTGCTGAAATCATTGGTTTACGAGCTCTCTACTGCCCTGAAATAGAGGCGACAACAGTGCCAGAAACTGTACCTCGAGCTCTCTATTTCCACAGCTGTTTTTCTGGTCACGGGTGAGCGGGTCGGGTTTTAGGGCTCTTTGATAAGGTGAGGAAGAAACACAAAAATGGCATCGTTTGTGTGTCATCCAGAAAGGCTTCCTCCCTTCATATGAAATGGCGTCGTTTGGCCCACAGTGAAATGTTGCGTTTCACTTATCAGTTATGTGGGATATGGGCAAATGTGGTTTGGGCTCAATTCTCTGAGCCTGCAAGTTTTTTTTTCAATTGTTTTTTCTGCCTTTTAAAGCAATTGGGCCGATATCATTAATAAATCCAACTAGGCCGAAAAGAAATAGGTTTTTGAAATTCATTTTTTTTAACAATAATTTGTTTTTGGGCGGAGAATCTTCTGGACCTTTTAAATTTAATTGACAGTGAAGCTTTTGCAACATTATAGGCCCTATTATTATTTTTTTTACTTTTTTGGACAATGGATTTTAAATTTCTAGAAAAATTTTAATGGGCTAATTAAGCGTTTTTCTTCACTGTTAATTAAATTAGCTTCTGTTTTGTGTATGATTTTGATTATATCACATTTAATTGTTTAAATTAAGAAAAGGGGTTAATTTTGGCATTTTTCATATTCTAGAAATTTTGCAAAAATCATTTTGACATGTTATTTAATTGCCTAAATATTTGGATAATTCATTTTGGGCAATTATCTTCCTATTCTAATTTTGAAAAACTTAATTTAAATTGAAATATGCCAAAATTAATTCTTTAAGCAATTTTTTGGATACATAAAATAGTGGGAGGGTTTCTAATTAATTATCTAGGGACCTTGTTGATCAAATTAATTAATTAATCCCTTCATCAAGAAATGCATATATTAGATTTAATTTAGATGCACAAAATAGTGGGAGAATTTATTTATTGATTATTTAATCACATTTTGTTGATTACATTAATCTACTAAATAAATTCTCATTAAAGATTTGTGCATATTTTGAATTTAAATGCATAAGGTTGGTATTTATGATTAATATGCATATTGAGGATTAGCCACAGCATCCTCTATTGTATGTGTATATAATCATATATGCATTTTTAAAATATAAACTCCATTTAATGCGTAATATTAATTTAATCAAAGTGGAAGGATTGTGTTTAGTCACATATGTTGATTAAATTAATTGGTTAAATCCTCCATAAAGTTGTGCATATACAGAATATAAGTGCACATGATTGATATTTATGATTAACTTGTATGCTAGAGTGGTAGCTACAACGTCCTTTTACAACATGCATAAATAATCATATATGGATTTAAAATTATCAATATTCAGAAGTTGATTAAATTAATTAAATAGGATTTCCATTGACATTGTGTATACATATATGGTATTTAAATTGTATATATTTGATATTAGTGATTAGTATACATATTTTGTTTAAGGAATAACTACAGCATCCTTAAACACATATTGTATGCATAGGTAATCACATAAGGTTTTACCATATCAAATTATGTTCATATGTACAATTAGTAAACATAATGATGTGATATCTTTGTGATGAGCATGTAGAATCGAGGAGTAGCCACAGCATCCTCACTAGGTGCATACACTCTATTTTGTTCTACTAAACAAAATACATCACGTAAAGATTTAAATACGTCAATTGTAATTGAATGTGTGGTTATAATTAATCTTTGCCTAAAGGTAGATAATTATAATCATAGTTTTAATTAGGGTGGAATGGAACAACATTATATTTTCTAAGTAGCCCACAGGTATTAGGGGATATAATTGCATTCCAATTTCACCAATTTGAGATAAATGCATGCTATGCTAATGTCTTTGCCCATAGGTAGACTTTAGTTATACGAATTTATAATTGTATGATTTACATTGGTAAACATACACTTATATGTGATGGTTGCTTGCCTCTTATAGTAATTTTGTAAGCATGATTTAATTTTAACTTTGTAGCATGATTGTTATCTATTCAATTATTTAGTTTGATATAATTTATTAGAGACAATTAAGCCTATAAGGAGAACTTCTGCCATTAGGACAAAATTGATATTAAGAAAAGTTCTAGTATTTATAATGCTAGCATGAGAAATGAAATAACATTATTGTCTCAATAAAATAGTCTCAGTTAAAAGTTGGTTATTATAAATACATAATGAATAGAACAAAGTCAATGACAGTTGATAGACTGAGGGACATATTTATAAATTCTCATAAATTTTATTGCATTGTTTTGTTGACTATTAAGTGATTTTCCATCATAAGGTAAGATGTCTCCATTAATTTTGGTGGAAAAGATCTTCTATTCATTATTTCATGAATTATTACCCATTTTCATGAATACATGCATGGATATTAAGTATTCATTGTAAATGTGTATATATAAGTTTTCCTCCTTTTTGGAAAAGAATGAGAATTTAAATGAGGGCTATCAAGTTACCAACCCTAAAGCTATAGAGCAATGGATATATAAAGTTTAATTTGTCTATGATTAATGGCTTGATTGGAGGCAGTAGTGGATATACACATGCCATTGGTTTTATTGTAACAGATGAAATAGTTCATCCTAGTTTAGTTGACTCTTCAAATACCTGAACATCTTTTGCTTTATAATTAAGTAGTGTCATTTGACACTTTTTAGAGAATATAAAGTAGAAGTGGGTAATTTAATCTGGTAAATAGATTAATGAAGAGAAGTCAATTAGAAAAGATGGAAGACATGATGGGTACATGGTTGGGGATAGTAATTTAGCCTATATGTTTTCCTCTTAAAGAATGCACTCAAGACAACTATATATCTTAGATGAGTTTCCAACAAAATTATGTTTAAATCCTTTTAAAATCTGAGAGTTGGAAGCTCAGTTTATATAGAATTTTCTTATAAATGAAAGAGTATGGATGGAAAACATCCTAGAGATTAAGACTGCATATTTTGGTAAAGATGCAGAGAGATCTTGGAAATTCTATTGAGCTATCCTTTCCATTTTAGAAGTTGTATAGTAATTTTGGAATGCCAAATTATTAAGAAATGGTATGATTAGTGGGAGTGATCAAACTCATTTAGAATGATCACACATAACATATTGTAACCTCCAATCATGATGGAACATTGGTTTTACATGAAACTCTTTGCCTTGAAGTAAATGGGAAATATAATGAAGTTCTGAAATTTTCAATTGGTCAAGCTTGAAAAAAGAAGCATCAACATTAAGGACTCTATCAATTATTAGGAAAAATATCCCGAAACAAGCAAGGGATATTCCAAATTGAAAGATGGTGCTCTTATTATATAACTTCAATCTGTTAGCATATTGGGTTAAGACCAAATGATAATTTAAATTTAGCAATTGCTACCAACTATACATCATGTATTTCAAGTAATCTGACTAGAGCATAAACAATGAGAGTGACCCTAAATTCCATTAGCATCTTTCCATTATAGTAACAAGGAAAGATGTGTGTGAATTAAAAAAAAGGTCACATAAACTATGAGGAGAATTTAGTTAGCAAAATTGAGAAACCGTCCACACAAGCTTGTGTCACATTAGTGATAAATAAGGGTTTATGATGCAATCACATACATGATAAGGTTTAAGGTATCATAGTCTTGTTTATATCACTAGATTAGTGGGAGTTAAATCATCTATATTGAACAAAATGAAGATTCACTCATTGCTTGTGAATTGACATAAGGTGTTACACATAACAAAATCATCATTGTTTAAATTTGTGATAGGACTAAGTTAAGTGTAGTATTCTTTTAGAATACATAAGGAAACTGTTCTCAAAACGCTTGAGAATATCATAAGAAACTTATGATCACATGTATTTGAACATTTATGGATAGATGGTAGTTGTTATGAAAATACAATTAGATTGTCCACATGTCTCTAATATATATATCATTGTATTTCTTCTAATTCAGTTTCATAGGTGCAGGCTTGCTTGAATGTGAACACAAACTGGAAATGCCATTGCAAGGAAACTTTAGGAGGATTATCAAGCATATTCTTTCTTGAATAATAATTGAAAAGCTGCAGGTCATAAATTACATTATAAAATGTACATTAAGTCTCATGCTCTACATATAGGAGAATGATTAGTTTAGTTTAGTATGATGTGTTAGCTATAAAATGGTTAACATTCTGATGCATCTTTACGTTTACTGAACAAATTGCATTATAGAGGAATACAAGATTGCTAAGTAGTCACTGATTGCTTAGTTCCACCATGAATTGCTTAATCTAGTCATTCTTAGAGGCAAGTTATAAGATTGCCGGTTAAAGAATTTCATCATGTGGTTTTAAATTAATTTAAACCCATTAAGGGTATTGTGTGACCATAAAGTCAATAGGTCATAAACACATAAAGTATAGATCCTTAAATGAATTGCATGCATTTAAAGACATTAAATGATCAAATACCTTATTTGTGAGATGGATCACATTGAGTGATCTAAATAAGGTATTGATAAATGATGAAATTCAAATTAGAGATTGTTATTTCATATTGTTACCTAGTTATCGAGATTGACAAACATTCAAGTAGGAACCGGATAAATATTTAAGGTTTATTCATTAATTTTTAACCCATTAAGTAAGGGTGCTGCTGTGTAATACATGGAACATAATACTCAACTTAATTAGATTTATCACCATAATTCTTGCAGTATAGCCTTAATTAATCTGAATAGGGCAACTGACGTTAGTTATGGGCCAAGTGGGAGAATGTTAGATATTTTAATATATTATAATTATTATTAGTTATTAATTAGGTAATTAATTAAAATATCCAGAGTGTGACCTGTTAGTCAAATTTAGGCACAATTCATGATTAGGGTTATTGGCTATTAATGTGATTTTTCTGATGGTGGAAAATACACAATTAGGTTTTAGCCGTCTAAATTGAGCGTACGAGTAAAAAGCCTAGCTGCTCATCTCAGGTTCCCTGATTGACGACGGCTCTTAACCCAGTTTCCATCGCTGTGCCTCACAGCCAGTCAGAAAAAGACCTAACAATCATCTTCTATCTTCAATTCTTTTTTGCAGCTCTCTTTCATCAGTATTTGCAAGTTCTCTATCCGATTAAAGCTTAGCAATGGCGAGAGGTAATTCTTATAAGTCTTCCACTATTGATGTAGGAAAATTTATGTACTCTAATTTGTGATTTAATTGTGTATTCATAAGTTTTTTCCTACATTTCTCTCCTACCAATTAAAGTTGTGAGATTATAAAGGAAATAAGTTGATGCATTTACAAGATGATCATTGGATTCCCTACTAGTAGTATAACTATTATATATATTTAAATTGTGAGTTATGTGGTTAATCTTTGATGCAAGATCTTAAAATTAGAACCGCCCTATGAAAAATATTATGATATATGAAAAATAATGTGTACCTGATTTCCATGGCAAAATTGTTTGATATTACTATTAGGCATTCTCAATATAATTAGATTCTCTGCACAGAAATGTGATGGCACATATGACAATGGATATTCTTCCCAACTAAAAAACCTTAGTTCCTCTAGAAGATAGTCCAAATCTTCAAAAATATTCAACTTTCACTACAAAAAAATGGTTAATAGTGACAGAATTTAGATACGGAATTTCCATCGCTATTCTATCAGCGATGAAAAATGTTCCGTCCCTAAAAAAGGCGTTACTAATTTTGTTAGCGATGGAAATTTGAATTTCGTCGCTAATTTAGAGATGGATTAGAGACGGAATTTCCATCTCTAATTAGCGGCAAAAATTCCGTCCCTAATGATTAATTTCCGTTGCTAAAATTTGAGACGGATTAGTGACGGAATTTTCGTCACTAATATCTGAGACAGATTAGAGACAAAAATTTCGTCGCTAACATTTGAGACGGATTAGGGACGAAATTTCTGTCGCTAACATTTGAGACAGATTAGAGATGAAAATTCTGTCGCTAACATTTGAGATGGATTAGCGATGGAAATTCCTTCGCTAATTGGTTCAGGATTAGCGATGGAATTTCCATCCCTAATTCGTCGCAAATTGAATTTTTTTAAAAAAATTCAATTTCGTCGCTAATTTTTGAGACGGATTAGTAACGAAAATTCCATTGCTAATCCGTTGCAAAATATAATCTTTTTTTGAAAAATAGTTTAATTTTCTATCACAAATCCATCTCAAAGATTTTTTAATATTTTCTTTCAATTTTTTTTTTGATATTTTGAATTTAACGGTAAGTCAATCTTAATAACCTATAATGGTTAAAAAATTGAAAGTCTAATTAAATTGATTGCAAATAAAATCAAATTAAAACCAAATTCTAAAATGATAGCATGTTAACAACTACAAAGAAACAAAAGTACTAAAGTGAAAATGTATAATATATCAAACAAATTACACAAATATTAAATGTAAAACAACCTAGCAATCCCCCTATGTTATGGTGGGCTCTCATCAGCGTTATGAGCTTCAGGGTTTGGATTGTTGACAGCCCTAAAGAGTTTCTGCTCAAGTGCTTCCAACCTAGTTAAGATAATTTCATTCTGTTGCTTAAGATTGTGATTCTCCTGTCTAAGCTCTGTGACAACATTTTCAATATCAAGTCGGAGCATTGTGTTGGTGGAAGGAGGAGGAGACCTATAAGAATAAGATGAGGAATCAATATCTTTGGCCTCAGATCCTAAGCCAAATATGCGACCCTTCTTGTTTTTACCACCTGTAGCCTCTAAATATAGGTTCATTTCTTCTTCATCTAGCTGATTTGATTGCATATCATTTGGAGAATCTGTATTAGAACTTCTAGATATCTTGATCCTCATGTAATAATCCTATTAAAGAAAATAATAAGTACAAAAGGTTTAAAGATATGAATAAATTATACAAGGTGAGGGAGGTACCTATATGTATTAGCTACCATACATCTCACCGCTGTGTTATAACGGGCCTTGAAGAAAACATCATAAACACAAACTATGTACATATATACCCATTTACATTATTCCAACACTCATATAATATCAGCGAATCAGATAATTCCCAAGGAATTCTAGGGCACCTGCCACTTATCTCCCTGCACACAATTCAATTCTTCATTATAACACTGTCTCTCCTCATCCATTCTTAATAGCGCAGCTGCTTCTTATTCTCTCTGCTAGCTTCATATATGATATTTGTATGTCCATTACACATTAGTCTTCTATCCCTGCCCCATTGCAGCTAGCTATTATATATATATGGGCTCAATTTTCAACTCTCTCGAAAATGATAAACATGTGCTATAAACTGGCCTCAAATTACATTCTTCTCTACTTATAAATGAACATTTACTGATGTATGTATAAGCATAAATCTTCATCTTTTATTATAGACTAAGAGTAGAATGTATGAGATTCGCAAGAATTTTAACTGACTGACAACATAAACATGTGTTTATACATGTCAATCCACAATAACAAAAATTTAACACAATTATAAATAAATCATAAAAGTAGTGACGCTGCCATCCATGCGTGATTTAATTTGGGTTTGGCTTAATATGTGTGTGTGTGTGTGTGTGTGTGTGTGTGTGTGTATAATACTCATATCAACAGCAAGTTTCATTACTCATACTTAAATAATGTGACTGTCTCTCATACTTCTTGCATGTAACCCCCAGAAGCCACGCTATATATACTAATACTTGTTATAAGAGGAGAATATTTAGAGGCCACAAACTCCATCCTGATAAGAAGGAGAGCTCCTTACTATTTTTGGTTGCATTGTGAGTAATTATTAGATATTGGTATTGGTTATGCAGTATCTCTGTTTTTTGGGACCATTACTAGTGCAACATATTTAACCAATGGTAAGAATCTACTACTATAATTCAATTATAAGAGAGTGGTTAACAGTTACACATACTCATTCGCAGGCTATTGCCAGCACTTCACTCGAGAATCAAGGAGTATATATACATATATTGTTGGCTTGATTACCTATTACTCCTTCTTATCCTAAGTTAAAATAAACTTGAGCTCATTGTAAGAAATTACATTTTCAAATCACAAAAAGTACTTCTATATTCTCAAATTGGTCTTGTTTACATCTCAACCTTCAGATATAGAAGATGCCAAAAAAGAAAATATATTCTCAAGATTTTTTAGTGTTCACAAAAAAAAAAGAAGATGAAAAAAAAAGCTTTTTTAGCCTTCCCCTTCTCTCTCTAGCTGTCAATATTCTACAGAAGACCTAAAGTCCTCTATTAAACTAAGCACACAAGCAATATATATATATATATATGTCTGTCTAGTTAGTGAAGTGAATTTAGAGTTCAGATTGACACTATAAATATTAAGGTTGTGTAGGCATACAAGTGTCTTGAGGTTGTGTCCTCCTCATAAGTTGGGAAACTAAACTGTAGACTTGTTGTGATATGTTAGTTGTTGCCTTAATACTTAATAATTTCAAAGCTGCTGAAAGTTTAGATTCCTCTTTGCAACCTTCCCACAGAGGTTGTTGTGTGACATGTAACAAGTCATAAAATGCTCTAGCATTTGAATTAGGCATCACTTCAACATCTTCATTATAGTTATCCCTAAAACTTGGCCCCGCAACATTCATCACCATGGTCTCATATTGACTTTGTTGGCTACCTTGTAGCCCATGTGAGGAGTGTAAGGCACTTGGTAATGGAGACATGGGTGAATGAAATTCAGTTTCTATTTCCCTATGACTATTCCATATATAGTAGTTCGGCATGAATCCAGCTTTATAAATGTGTGTCTTCACCTTATCTACATTTAGATATGGCCTACATTTACATTTGACACATGGACACCTAAAATTCTTTGAGGTTTGTGAATAAGATGACGCTCTCAATACATAGGCAAGAAACTCCTTGACACCTCCATAAAGTATTTTGTATACCATTTTGTTGTTCGATTTACTCTATTATACATCCATGCTCGATTTTCTGGGACTTCCATGCTACATTGTGTGGCATGATTTAAGCATTATAGAATAGAAGATACATATGTACATAAATGAATATAAGACAAACAAATAAACACTTTTATAAAGGTCTAGAGACACAAAAGTAGAACAACTTAATATGTGGGAGGAAAAATTCCAGCATGTATTATATGTAGCAACAAAAATTCCAACATGTATTTTGGTTATTTGTCACAATAGTTTAGACTTGCAAAATTATCAACACATAACTGATGACTCCTTATTTTTAGTTAGGTACATCATTTTTGGGATTTCAAGTTAGAATATAAGTTTTTCATTTTAAGAAAGAATTAAAAATAATAATAATAAATAAATAATCCATCTTTTATTAGTAACAAGTAAGATTATTAATATTCACATGTTACTCCCTTTTCTTTGATCAGCTTCAAAGTCCATACTATTGTGGAATGAATGAAAAAAATATGAAGAAAACATAAGAAAGAATGTGGGCTACAAGCTAAGTCAATGGAAGTAGAAGATGCCAAAATTGAACAAGAGGAAGGCGGCATCAATTGTCAAAAAAGCAATTTTGGAAAGGAAAGAAGAAAGACGGTGGAAATACAAAGAAAAAAAAAATCAAACTCAATCATAAGTTAGAAAGAGGCGGTGGATATTATTGGGAGATTTATCAACTATCAAGAGGATGATAGGCTTGTTCAAGAGAAGCAACCACAAGTTGACAAAAAGTAAGCAGCCAATTTGGAAAGAAAAGAAGAAGGGGCAGCTGGACGCCTACAGTAAGTAAAAGAGAAAAAAAAAAGGAAATGAGAAGAGATCACCATCTTTTGCAATTGAGGCATAAAGTAGAACAACTTAATATGTGGTCTAGAGACACAAAGTAGAACAACTTAATATGTGGGAGCAAAAATTCCAGCATGTATTATATGTGGCAACAAAAATTCCAGCATGTATTATGGGCTATTTGTCACAATAGCTTAAACTTGGAAAATTATCAACACATAACATAAATGAAATCAGCATCTGAAATGATTTAAGCATTGTAGAATAAAAGATCCGTATATACACACATACCTTTTTTATCTGGTTTCCTCTTCCTTTTCTATTAATTCCCACGTTGTATTGATATCACTATGTGGGAGAACAAATTAAGACATAAGCTAGTCAATTAAATGAAAAAGCCACAAACGTTATATCACATGAAACAATATTTAATGTTATCAACATAATCCTCTGTAAAAAAGTGTCATTATTCTTTAGGTCTTGCATGATGCAACTGAGTGATAGGTCTAACATGAAGGGAAAGGGGAAGGGGGAACAAAGAATTGACATTGTTTGACTTGAGTACCTCAACAGTTTGAGTGCTATGTGAATGACCACAAATTTCAATATAAATCAGCAGTGTAAGCAATTGTTGACAGTGAATTGAGGCTTCAATGACAACGCTAATTGATAGAGCTCAATATTTATATATATTTTTATTAATTAATCTTAGGCTTTTGTGGGACTTATTGAATATTTTGGGCATAATCAAGTGTTAAAGTGAGACTTTAGTGAAAGAATAATTTTGGAATTAAAGTGGTTAAATTGTTATATTTTTAATTAATATTTGTTACTCCTATTGTTATTTAATTGTGAGCAAAAGGTATTACCTTTGTGAATTTAATTTTGCAGGTGATGATGTGGTACAACTTGAGTGGTTAAGGTCAAAGATGTTATTTTGGAGCTTAATGAAGGACAAAAGCGGAACATCACAAGTGCAGAATTTATTTTCACATTTTTTCTAAGAGGAGATTAAATGAGTAAGGCCTTGTTTGGTGGTTACAATTTTGTGTCCAATGCCAAAACAGATTTTAATCTTTTATCCAAACAAGGCACAACTCACTTTTAACCTAAAGAATAAGGGAAGAGAAGAGGAGGTCATTGTTTGGCACTAGAGTGGCGGCTGGCTGAATGGAGACATGATGAACCCAATTGATAAGGGAAAAGAGCAGCTTAACTGAATTGAAATGGGAAGAGTGGACCGGAATGTGAAGGAAATAGATGCTAAACCGAAGGAAACTTATCAATTAAAGAAAAGAGGAGCAGCTGAACCGAGAACAAAGAGAAATAAAGAAGAAAGAAATGTTGAGCCGAAATTGCTGACTAAATTAAAGGCAAGAATGGAAGGAAAAGAAGCAAGCTCGTAGGCAAAGGAATGAATTGATGAAGAAAACAAAAGGAATGGTTGACCGAAAGAAGGTAGACCGAATTGAAATAGTGAGGGGGCTGAACCGATGGTAAAAGGAAAAAGAATAGAGAATGGAATGAAGAATAAATGAGGAGAGCCAACATTTTTAACCCAATGGGCACAAAAGGCTGACCCGAGAACAAAAGCAAAGGAGGAATTAAGAGAAGGTGCTGCGGCTGGGAATAAAAGAAGGGAGGGGGGCTGTGAGTGAGAAAAAAGGGACCGAATAGAATGGAATAGAAGGAGAGGTGTGGCAGCTGTAGAAGGCAAAGGGAGGCGCTGGATAATTCAATGCTTATGGTTATTCTCCTCTTCATCCATCAAGCTTCATCCTTCTTTTTTTCCATAAGTAGCTAAAGTGTTGGTGATTTCCTTGAGTTGGGTAATGGTTTGAGCTTCTAAAATTGAATGGAATTTCTTTAAGCTCTCTTTTTAGTTCATGATTATGTAGCTTGGTTAAGTATGTAATTGTGATCTAGATTGTTATGCCAAGTGAATAAACTTGATGGTTGAGTTAGGAGTTGATTAATTAAGCTTTGTATGATTCATATTATGAGTAGGTTGAATTGTTTATTCCAACTTGGTTAAGTGGATTTAAATGATTAAACTGAATGTTTTGAATTGTTGTAATGGTAATTACAAGCTAGAATTGGAAGTTGATTATTCATCTCCTTGAGTCTGAATTATTTGGTGGTATTCATTTAATTGCTTCGGTAGAATGAATTAAATGATTATTGCAATTATGGAGCTAGTGGTAACTTAGTTCCATCCTTTTGACTCATATTGTGGAATTCATATCATTAGCAAGCAAGGAAGACTAAAACCCCAACTCAAGGGAATCTCATTTCATTATTAATCTAGTTTATTAAATTTACTTTGTTGTTAGTGTTAATTTCAATTCCATTTGCTTCTTTATTTTAAAAACTGAAAAATATAAAAATATTGTTTTAGCTTAGATTACTTCATAGTTTTAAATTCAAACTCTCAAAAATGATTTCTCACAACTTTAAGGCTTTTTATCACTTTACTACTTAGGAACTTGGAAATTAATCTCCTCACAAGAACGACCTAGGTTGAGCTACTATGCTACATTTTCAAACCTAATTGTATTTTGTGAACTCACACTACATGGGTTCATCACTAATCACTCAAGAAATTCTTTTGCAAGTTGAAAACCAAGTTGGAGAAGTATGCTATGCACAAGTAAGCTCTTGACAAGTCAAGAGTTTAATTAGCACTCTAACACACTTACAGAAACAATAAAGAACAGTAATGTTCGGTTAGAATTCACATAAGAAGTGCCAAATTTATTTTTTTAAGGAAATCCCAAGGAAACAATTCATTGAGTGCAACTTAAGAAGCTTAAGTTTAATTAGCACTCTGACACACTTAAATTTCAACTCATAGTAGCAGCCAAAGGTTTGAAAATGTAACACCAATGAACATGGGTCATACCCCCAACAACATCAATTATACTTATGAGTTATGATAGTAATTATTACCCATGGTGTAACAACAACTACTTGCACATAAATGCTAATTACACAAGTATGTGACACCAAGCAATTATATGGCAAGAGTGATCTGTTTCACACAAAACTCAGTAGAATTTTGAAGTTTCAGCAACTATACTTCTCAATTTTTTTTAGAATCAATCACAGGAAGAATTATAGTAGTGAATCCTCAATAATGACAGCAATGCTCTCACAATCTCACTTAAGCAACTCAAATTTAGCTTCACTACCAAGAACAACAGCAAGTTCCAGATGTCACATAGCTGAACCCAAATGATGATCTAGTAATGGTGCTATCAAATTCATAATATTAACCAGAAACTACCAATGATCTAGTTGCAAACAAATTCCCAAGAATCACTAGTGAGAATTACATGAGCTCAAGATAGCATGAACTTTCCACAAGAATTTCTCAATGAAAATTCATCAATGATAGTATAAGAATACTAGCAATAAGTAATGTATACTTCAATGGAACAATTTCAGCGCAAATGCACTTGTAGTTTTAGTCCCTAACTCAACAGATTTGAAAAGTATTTTACATATTTAAGTTAAAATAAGTTCTCATTATTTGTTTGCAAAGATCAAAACTACTAATAAAGATTTCTTGCTTGAAAGGACTCACCTGATTTTGAAGGGCTTTAGATGCAGTGCCCGGGTATGCAGGATCTAATGTGAGCAGAGTACACAAAAGACCCACAGAAGCAAATCTTAGAAAAACTTGCCTAATCAAACAAATACTTACTTGAGAAGCATTGGATCCTGCATTGGAGCCTAATCAAACAAATACTTACTTAAGAAGCATTGGATCCTGCATTGGAGCCTAATCAAACAAATACTTACTTGAGAAGAAAATCGCAGAAAAACCATCCAAATCAAACAAGTAAGTATAGAAAAGACCCACAGAAAAAAATCGCAGAAAATGAGAAGCAAATCGCAGAATAAGAAAATCGTAGAGAAAAGGGCTTATGCATCCAGAAATCACAGAAAAACCAGAAGCAAATCGAAGTTAGAAACCAAATACTTACTTGACGAAGAGACGACGGAGAGAGGAGGGACTGACGAAGAGACGATAGTGTGACAGCGGAGACAGCACTGCTTGACAAAGAGACGACGGAGATAGGACGGCTGTGGGAAGGACCGAGGTCTACTAACGAGTGACGACTGTGGACGACGGATGGAGTCGGGGAGTGGAGAGTTGTACTGTGCGCCTGTACGAGATGCGATGCCAGAAAGAGGAGACCTGTGGTGCCGCTGGTGCTGCTGTAGAGCTGAGGAGGAGGAATGATCGAATGAGGAATGAAGAGGAAGAGGTTCTGAGGGAAAATTGAGGGTTTTGTAAAATTTTTGGAGGGGAAATATGTAAACAAATGAAAACAGTTTTGTAAATAGAGGGAATATGTAAATGTTTTTGCGCCATGGTCACATACATCTATAAAAACTAATGAAACACATTTTTTTTAATGGAATGAAACACATTTTTTAATACAAAACTACAACTTTAATAATATAACTCCAATAAATTTAAAAAAAATAATGTGAAGCACATAACAATGAAGCTATCAACTCAAAATCAAAGTGGTTAGAGTTATGGTTCTAATTTTAATTTTTGACTAATTAAATATATTTTACTTTATTTTTCTAAATTATAGTGAATTTTCAAATTGTATAACTTAAATATTGAGAGTCTTAGTCCAAAATACAACAACTCATTATAGTGAATCTTCAAATTGTACTCTGACTAATTATTTACTTTGGCCTATTGACTATCACTCTAATCCTACTTATTAGTCTCAATTAACTAATCAAATGAGTATTTAACATTGAACCAAACAAACTTGTCGAGGAAGAGAGACTTTAAGAGAGGAGAGCTACAATGGCTGGTGGAAAAGGGAGAAGACGGTGACTCAATGATTCCGAGAGAGAGGAGAGCTATGTTTGCCGATGAAGAGAGGAAAAGGCGGTGACTTTGTGAGGCTGAACAAGTGACTAGGACGAAGAACTAGAGATGGCAGATCTGTGATGGAATGAGAAAGCCCTAGAAATTAAGGAGAAGTGGGATTTGAAAAAAAAACGCTCAAATATGGAGGGAATTTGCAAAAATTTTGGAGGGGAAATTTTTTTAGTCTTATAAATGAAGGGAATGTACAATTGTTTATATCAACCCTAGAAATTATTGTATCAATCTAGTCCGTCATGTTATTTGTAGCATAACCAATTAAAATACAACAATTCATGAGCTGATTTGGCACCTCTTAAATATTAGTTGGTATATTAAAAAAAATTAAAAAATTGCACAATATTTATTCTTTCTTTATTTGTGAAATATTAATTAAACGATTTGAATTTTTTAGAAACATAAAAATGTGAATTAGAGGAGCAGCCAACTAGGATTAATATTTTGAAATAGATTGGCCAAGTTACAAGATTGAACTTTTTTTCGATATAATTGTAAGATAGAACTTATACTGTCAATCAAATGAGTATTTAATTACACATTCATATAATATATGTAGTAGTAATTATTTACATGTTTTTATCTATTATTTGAAATGGTAGAATGCATTATTGCAATTTGTCACAAATTCAATATTTTATAAATAAAATCTTATGCTTTGTATAACACTCAAAGAAACAAGTTGTCATATCTATTCTTTTTAAATTGTATCATGAGTTGTTATGAATTTTAATTTTTATATATTAGTATTCTTTGTTTGTATTTTTTTTAAAACAAAATTTTATTTACGGATTTCATAACTATATATAGCTTCCAAAACAACTATTGTATTTTTATTTTGTTAAAGAAATCATATTAGTAACACTAATAAATGAATGTATGAATAAATTGATTAGCATTATAATTATTCCTTCTTCAATTAGAGACGGAAATTAGCGACGGAATTATTCTGTCTCTAAATTCCGTCCTTGACCCGTCTTTGATTCCGTCTCTAAAATTTTAGAGACGGAAATTAGCGACGGAATTATTCCGTCTCTAAATTCCATCCCTGATCCATCTCTGATTCCGTCTCTAAAATTTCAGAGATAGAAATTAGTGACACAATTATTCCGTCTCTAAATTCCGTTTCTGATTCCGTCTCTAAAATTTTAGAGATGAAAATTAGCGACGCAATTATTCTGTCTCTAAATTCCATCTTTGATTTGTCTCTGATTCCGTCTCTAAAATTTTAGAGATGGAAATTAGTGACAAAATTATTCCATCGTTAATTTCCGTCTCTGATCCGTCTTTGATTTCCTCTCTAAATTAGTGATGGATTTATTGACAGTTTAGAGACAGAATAGCGACGGAATTAATTCCGTCTCTAATTTCCTAATTTTTTGTAGTGTTTGAAGGCTCTCTCCCGTCAGACTTATAAACTTTAAAGAATATTAAATCACGCATCTTTCGAAAATTACTAACTCTCAATGTAGTCCTTTTTATCTTACTTGCATCCAATGACATATATCGAATTGACTCATGTTTTTTGGATACTAAATGAATTTCTCAAAAAACATAAACATGCATACACACTCAATACATATACCTGCATCCATATGTATGCATAGATACCATATTTAATATAATTATAAAAGCAAATATTCATTTAAAACACTTGGTACGCATAATTTCTTCAAAAAAAAAAAACTATTTTGGAGCCATGAGCAGAAGATAGCTTCAACCCCTAGTGATCTTTTTTCTTTTGGGGGATTACCAATATGTAAAAAAAAACCAAATAACAAAAAGAACAATTAAATATATTTCTTTTAGGAAAATCTAAATGGATATGTTTTGGTGCACTTTATTCAAACAATACATGTTATCTTACAACAAATGAATAATAAATAAATTCGTCAAAATAAATACACACACTGGCTCGAGGTCACAACTTCTGTACGAATCTGCTTACATGCAATCGTTTAAATTTCATGTATAATTGATACTCCTGAAAGAACAACTTGAGTATTTTAAACCGATGGCCAAAAAAAACTTTTTTAAACCCCTGGCATAAATTAAATTTATAAAAAACTTTTGACTAAACTATACAAAAAACCCCTAAATTTTGGGTTAGTTGTATATAACCATATGAGATTTCAAAGTTTTAATTTAATTCTTCCGGCCTTTCATTTTTTAAACTATTAACTTCCAGCCATTAAGTGATTGTTATATTTTTAATGGAAAATGTCATGTTAGATTAAGAGATGGTATGTGGCATTCTGTGTACATTACTAATTTCATAAAACCCCCAATAAACTTTGAAAAGGTGTAGATAATCCCCCTAAATTTTGATATGTTACAAATAACCTCTTAACATTTTAAAATTTAAATTTAACTCCCTTAAAATTTTGATTTATAATATTAAACCTCATGTTTTTATTTTTATCATTTTAATATTTTTATTAAGTTTTTTACTATCAGTTGTCAATTAAAATAATTTTCTTGTAGGGTTAAAGTGAAAATTTACCAATGAAGTTTTGTCTGAGGAGCGTCTGGCACAAATATCTTTTAGAAGGGGCAAAAATACCAATGAACAATTAAAAAGGGGCATCCACCACAAAAATCGTTAAATCCGTACTAATGTCGTTAGGGTTTTCGTTTCTTATAATTTAACGCCGTTAATACGGATTAACGGTTTTTGTGGTGGATGCCACTTTTTAATTGTTCATTGGTATTTTTGCCCCTTCTAAAAGATATTTGTGCCAGACGCTCCTCGGACAAAACTTCGTTGGTAAATTTGCACCTTAGTCTTCTTATTATTTGATAATCGTCAGGAGGACCAGGCATCCTTTTATTACACCCTATTCAACTTCACACACATGCAATGGTAGTTTTTTCACGTCCCTTCCATATGTCTATTATTTAAACTCGACATTTTCAATTGTTTCTCCTACATTTTTTCATCGTCCTCCTCTTTGTTCTCTAAATCAATTGATAAGAAGAAATCTCATGTGCAAGATATACCAGAAAACCCTCAACATCATCCTCCACCTTCTCATTCTCCTCCTCCTTAACCTCCACCACCTGCTTCTCCTCCCCAACAATTGCCTCTTCCACAATCTCCTCCATGATCGCTATGTCATGCCCTTATCTTATTTTCACCTTTTCTATTGCCAAAAGACAAAATTACCCTGGCAACCCCTATTTCAGGGTTTTAGGGGTGTTTTTGTAATTATGTTTTTTGGGCTCTTCCAAAAAAGTGACCAACTATAATCCCACCTAATTTTCCCTCCTAAACTCAATGGAATCATCGAATCATCAAAATTCCAACTCTAAGGGCCCTAACTAGAGCAGGTCAAACCTTAGATGTACTCTAGGAAAAATTGAGGTTTTTCGATTTCACATAGAGGTGTTCTTTTCTACTCCTAATCACTTTATTAACTATTTAATTAGATTACAGCTACCATTTAGACTAAATTTTGGCAGCATAACCCTTATGCCTTCTCAATTTCCAAATTTAAAACCAAAGACAATCCGGGGAAATTTCACTGATTAAATTGTCTACAACAGACAGAACAATCAAAGATTGAAGTTTTGGAAGTTACCTCAAGCTCCCTCTGGCTTTTCCTTAAAGTGGCCAAAAACCCTAGCTCCTAACACTTAACTTTGAGCTTCCAACACCTTAAAACACAAGAAAAAGAAGCTTAGGAGCGGAGTTATACACGTTAGATATGAATTTATCGAAGAAATCGACCTACCTCTTGTGTTTTCTTCTCTTTCTCTCTAGAATTTCTCAACTCCTTCTCTCTCTCTATGGCTATTTTTAGGTGACAAAAATGAAGGAAGAAGATGAAGAAAAAGGTATTCTGTAATATCATGCTTATGTCATCCAAGACTTTGCTTATGTCATAATTCCCTTTTTTGGATTTTTGGCGGATTTTCTACCCAAACTTTGAAAAATCATAACTAAATTTGTAGATATCATATTGAAGTGATTCTAAAGGCTATAGAACCGTTATTGAGTCTAGGTGTAAGGAAAAATATAGTATTTTTCAAATTGGAAGCATAAAATTCCCAGAATTAAATTGTTTAGAAGCTGCTCTAGAAACTTTTCAGATTTTCTCGGCTAAATTCAAAAATTCACAAGTTTTTGTATATAGCTTCAAATGATTCATATAACCTATCAATTTAAAGATTAGGATATCTAACTTCACCCTGTAAAATTTCATAATTTTTGCTCATCATTTGGTCTTTTAAAACCTCATGACAAACTCACTGCCTCACATGAGATTTCATTGTAAGCATAATCATTTTCTCCAAAATTCGCCATTTTATTTTCTTTAATACCCCAAAGATATAAGAAATATTAGGGAATAAATTTGAGACACCTGCTAAACCGAGGCTTAGCAGTTTACTTAATTTAGAATTATTCTCAAGCTTCAATTCCAAAATTCAGGGTATTACATACTACCTCCTCCTCTGCCCCCACATCTTATGCTTCCTCAATTGGAGGCAATGTTGCGGCTTGCACAACAGACTAACCATGCTATGAGGAGGATTTTTGGATACCTCTCTAGTATGAATAGTAGGCGTGTTTAAATTTTTCCTATCTCAGTCTTCCCATCTCGATCTTGAACAATTGGGAAGGCAAAATTTGAGATCGGAAATTGTTTTTGGGATCAAGAATGAGACTTCCTGATCCTGAATATGTGTGTGTGTGTGTGTGTGTATTAAAAAAATTACTTATCAACATCTTCACACATGTCAGATGAATAGCAAGCACCAACTAACTAATCAAATGGTGCTATTTTGATTTCATAAATTAATAACAACAATGATTAGTTTATTTAATTATGTGAATGTATTGGACTAATCCTAAAGAAATAAAGCACCTTGATTTGTCTCTCAAGCTTTAGACATATAGCTAGGCTTATTTTTTGATTATACAATGTATTGGACTTTTGATTATGTAATGTATTGGATGGGGTCTATCATTGAGTGACTTTAGAGTGAGTGAACAAGATTTCAGACTAGAATCATTATATTTATGTTGCAAATAAAGAGAGAAGTTGTTACAATTATTGAATTGACGATGGATAAATTTTGAGTTTCATATAGATTCTGCAGCATTGCATACTTTGATATTTTTTGAGAATTCCCGATCCTGACCTAGGAAATCCCAATCGTAATTGGAATGGAAATTTTTAGGGATTGGGAATGATTTTCTTCCCAAGCCTTCTTAGGGATCAAATCTGGAATGGGGTTTCCCAATCTTGTCCTTTACTAAGAACACCCCTAATGAACAAAAAGGCCAATCTCATACTTGATGAGTATGAGATTGGCATGATAATAATAATGATCGTAGCCATTCCTCTGGTGAAGAGCAACCTAGTGATCTCATTAGTTCATCAGGTTACTTGCCATTATTCCCCTTTTTTTTGTTTTTTCATTTTAATATTTATAAAAGAAGAATATATTCAATGGTTATTACAAAACAATCATCACGAAATAAGAAAAATAACATTTATTATAATGTTCTTTCTTAACAACCTTGGTGAATACAAAAATAAATAATGGTTCTATTGAGACAACCGTTATGTAATTCGCACGAGAAAAATGACAAATTAATAATAGTTATTTAAAACAAATCATCACCATTTATAAAATATAATGATTTGCAAATTAAATCTAAAAGACGCCACTCAATAATCCATAAAACCCTCTCTATATAAATATCCAAAAACTGAACTCTACTTCTCCACTTTCATTTCTACTTCTTATAGCCAACTGCAAGCTTTTGTCCTTATTCACCAAACTTATAGACAAATGCAAGAGAACTTCTGCCTCATCATCTCGGGAGAAACCAAAAGATGAACTCCCTCCACCAACAAGAAATGAAGGGCTTGTCCATGCGACCTATGAGCTCTATCATATAATCCAAGTTTACCTACGTGAGGACTTGTGCTTGAAGGAACTCACCACTCTCGTTTGCTCTTTGAACGATAAGGTGGACAAGTTACTGGAGAAGGAATAATTTGATAATGTATTAGATTCTTAAAACATTTCCATCCATAACTTGTTTTTTTTTAGTTTTTTTTATATAATTTGTCTTTTTTTTATTTTTTATTTGTAAAATGGTGGTTGCATAATGAACTACCAAAATTAGAAAAATGAAATACATAATAGTTATTAACAAAAAATGGTGATAAATGTAAACAAATAAATAATAGTTCTTACATTTAACACTTAGTCTGTTCAAATGAAACCCCTCCAACATGTTAACCCTCCTACTCTTATTGTCTTATTCGGTCGTCAGGAGTCATTTTTAGTCTAATCCTACCATAAATACCTTTGTTTGACTTCTCAGTGACAGGTGCACTAGTGAATACACTTGACCCTTGTCTCAGTGACTGCAATGTGAGTTGTTTTCATTTGTTAGCCCTAGCTAGATATAGTTATGATTTTCCTCATCCATTTCACATTATCCTTCCCACATTCACTTCTAATAGTTATTCTCCTATTTCTTGCAATGTTCAACCCAGCTGATTGGGCTGCCTTTGTGAAGTCACGACGTGCTAAAACATCCAAGGTAATATTAAATTGCTCTTGCAAAGTTATGTTTTTTTGGGAAACCTAGTATTGCTCTGATCGAAGGTTCTTAAATTGCTTTTGTAAAGTTATGTTTTTTTAGAAAACTAGTATTGCTTTGATCGAAGTTCCTTTCCTGTTATAAAAAGTTGTCAACCCATTGCTTTGGTTCATAGTTCCTACTTTGTTGATCTTTTTTGAAGTAACTTTAAGAGATATGTATGCCTTAGCAAATACCTCCTTTCTTGGAAGTGTCCATATCTCTAGAAGTTACTTCAAAAAGATCAATAGGAATGTGATAAATAAACAAGTTTAGTTGTACTAAGTGTCATATATAAACAAGTGAATACTTATAGCATTTATGATATCACGATGCGATAAAGTATCAAAGGTGACATTAAATTGGTTTTGTGAAGTTATGCGTTTTTTGGAAAACTTAGTATTGCTCTAATCAAAGGTTCCTTAAATTGCTTTTATGAAGTTATATTTTTTTGGAAAATATAATATTGCTTTAATCGAAGGTTCCTTTCCTATTACAAGAAGTTGTTAACCCATTGCTTTGATCCACGGTTCCTACTCTTTTGATATTTTTTGAAGTGACTTTAGGAGATATGGATGCCTAAGAGGATACCTCCTTTCTTGAAAGTATCCATATCTTTGGAAGTTACTTTGAAAAGATCAATAACGATATGATGAATAAATTAGTTCAATTGTATCGAGAGTTATACATGAACAAGCAAATACCTGCAACATTTTTGAAGTCATGATGAAATAAAGCATTTAAGGTAACATATTAAATTTCCTTTATGAAGTTATATTTTTTTGGAAAACTCATTTTTGCTTTGATCAAAGGTTCCTCTCCTGTTTTTGTATTGAGCAGGTGCCACTAAGTTAAAAGCTCTAAAATTCAACATTATGATCAGTCTTAGACTTCTCAATGTGAGGGTTTTTAAGCTACTTAGTCTTGACTTTATCTAATAGAGTAGTACTTCCCACACCAAGTAGCTATACAATTCAAAATGGACCAATATTTTCTAGGATTTGTGGTGTGAATTACTCATACTTCTTACCTATATATCTCATAATGTAAGTGTTTATTACCTATACCTTATGTTTCTTCAGTAATTAAGCCAGGAAAGTAACACTTAGGTGAAAAAAATATGAATATTCATATAGAAAGGCCGTAAGGGGTAAATCAAACCCTTGAGCAACTCAAGGGTTTGCATATCCCTTGCTTTGATAAAAGGTTTGAATACCCCAAGCGTCTTTTCCTATATGCATATTCGTTTATTTTTTCCCCTTGGCCTTTGCTTTCCAAGGTTAATTCCTTTATAGAGACACAATTTATAGGTCAACAGTGATATTATCACACACATACACACACACACACACATATTAATTATTGCTATTGATTCTCCCTATAAAGTTTAGAATGTCTTGGTCCATCCCAAATTACATAGCAACTCGGTGTGGGAGGCACTATTCTATTATATAAAGATGAATCCAACTAGCTAAGAAACTCTCACTTGAAGAGACTTACATCCATACATCATGGTTATTACATAATAATTGTAATTTATTATAAAATTTTACAGTTCATATTTAGAAACCGTTATTAATGTACTAAATACATCATGGTTGTCTACATGACATTGTTATTTATTTTTATTAAAAGTAAAGGTTCTTACATAAAAGCTATTATAAATGTTGCAGAATAAATAATGGTTATCAATATGAGACCGTTATGTATCATGTAAGTATTACCATGCATTATGACGGTTTTTTACATGTGCATGTTAATTATTATCACATCAATGCACATATTATGGCCTCACCGAGACTTAATCTATAATAGGTGTTATATTAGAACTGTTATAATGTCCAAAATAAATAACAGTTTGGAACCGTGATTTATGGTCGATAATAGCTGTTAACTCTTAAAAAGTGATAACATTCCAACACATTTTCTTCTCTTTTTACCTATTTTTGGGATCAAAATTTTCATAGAAAGAAGTTTATAAAAGAAAATGTGCATATGAAAGTATCAAGCTAAAATAAAAAACATTCTTGTTTAATCTATTTAGTTTGTGGTTTAATTGAGAATTTATAAATCCTCCCTATTTTGTAGGAGGATGAAGACAAGTTTTGAAGCCTCTAAGAGCTAAGAAGCAAGTAAGAACAAAGAAAGTGAAGCATTACAAAGTTAGAAGAAGGAACTTATACAATTTGCCTTAGCAAGTTGTGAACGTGCTGAAGCAAGTAGGAGAAAAACAAGAAGTGTACCCTTTGTGGAATTGGCCTCAACAGGTTAACAAACTTGCCATGGCAAGTTAACCCAGTTTGCTCTCTATATAACTGATCTCAGTAAGTTGACAAACTTGTTGTGTCGAGTAATCCTTGTTTGCTCTCGAGTAACTAGCCGCGACAAGTTGATAAACTTTCTGTAGAGGGGAGAAGTAATCCTAGAGCCTAAATTTTCTTGAATTTATAATCAAATTTTATCTTGTTTAGTTCAATTTACCTTGTTTAGAACCAAAAATTGCTTTTATAAATTGAAATATTCAAAATGACTTTGCCCAACCTAATTAAAAGCACAATTGCACTAGTTAGCCTACTTTTGTCTTAGTCCTTAGAGGAACAACAACTTTTTATCCTAGTTGCAACCTGTATACTTGCGGTAAGCTAGACGAAGAACAAGTAAATGGGGCCAGAGACAAAAGGCAAAAGTTATGTGATTAATTGTTGTAATTGTGTGATTAATTATGCTTGAGTATTTCTTTTTCTTTTTCTTAACTCTTTATTTTCTTTTGTTTTGCTTATTATCTTAGGTAGTTTTGTTAATTTTGTTAGTTTAGCTGTTTTGTGTTTGTTAGTAACTTTTTGCCTATGGATTATCCTTGGTGGACTAATGAAACAAGTGGTGGATTTGTGCATAATAATAATTATCTCAATTCTTGGTATGACTGTTATGTAATTGAAGCTCAATATGAGTACATTTGTTGTAATTACTTAGAAGATAATCATTATAGTGAGCAATGCTCACATTTCTCAACCTTGGATGACATGGAGAATGATTTTACCAAGGCTCAAACTAATTTGAATGATGATACTTTTAGCCTTTATCGGAATCAAGACCATTTATTGTCCTGGGATCCTAACTCTCCTTCTTCACATGTATCACATCCTCATATATCCCTCAATACCTATATAGATGAAACCACCCCTATTCCTTAGAAGAAGACCATAATAGAGGATATGCTTTAGTGTATCAATATATCACCTAATACCTCTTTACTAAGCTGATTACTGTTAGCCAGATCTCCTGTGGCTTTAGAGACAAAGTTACTGTTCATAAGGCACCTCGTGCTCTGGTCTAAGCCATAGGCTCTAAAAATTTGGGGTTCGACTTTATTAAATTTTGAATATGGAATTGCTGCCATTTCATTTCCCATTATTTATGTTGGGGTTTATCACATGTTCTGGTCCAATCTCTCAAACTATCCAGGCTTCCCTCATTTCATTTCAAATTTTAAGAAGATACTTTTTTTATTTCCTTTTTCTCTCTTCATTTATATTTATGTCTCTTCCTTTTTCCCTTTTCTACAACCAAAAGTCCTGGCTTCCCATTCTACATCACTTTCGCTTTCTCCATCCATCCTTCACCCCCTTTTTCTTTATTCCCCAACTTTGCCCTAAAATGGACGGTCGATCGGCAGATCTAGTGATGATGCTGGTGTAGAAGCTAACATGATGATGGCAGTGACAGAGTGGACACAAAGACGAGGATGTGATAGTGATGGTGGAGATTTTGTGACGGCTTTTTTTATCTTTAAGGTAATCTTTTTCCTTTGCCTTCACTCTATCTCATTATTCTCTCTATATCTCAAGGTAATGGTTTCAATAAGTTCTTAGAGGTGCTTCACCATTTGCAATATGGGGGGTTCCTTTTATTTTTTTAGTGTTTATAGGTTGGTGATTGGATGAGTGGAAGGGTGCTTTATTGATGGAAGCGATGGCACGACCACAACACTCCTTTGCATCTTCTTTAAATTATGATAAATGGTTCCATAATTTTTTTATGATGATGGGGATGGATATGCCTTTTCATCTATGGATTTGTTGAAGATGATTATGGGTATAGCAGAATTCTGATTGTGAATGGTAAAAATTATTTTTGATGTGATGGTTGTAATATCCTGGATTTTAATCAAGGATTAGTAACTTCAAATGATGTAATTAATGTTAATTAAGCATATTTGAAGTATATGCTGTGCAATGTGAACTGAAGGCAATTATTCATAATTTAATATGTATTGTACTAATTAGGGGCAAAATGGTAAATTTACCGATCGATTGGTCAGTTACTGGAGAGGAAACTCTTTAGTAATCATGATCAATGGTTGAGATTGAAACATTATGAGGTGGAATCAAGTATGGAAGAGTTTATGTGAAATCATGGTGGGAGTAATGGGATGGTGACAAGTGGCTAAATGAGAGCCATTGGATGAGTCAAAGTTTTCAAACTCATTCCTTCTCTCCACTCTTATTCGGTTTTTTTGCATGGGGAAAAGAGAAGCAAATGATCATCATCTTCACCTACTCACTTTCTCTCTTCCTTTCCTCCATTTACGGCGAACCAAGCAAGAAAGAGAAAGTAAGGGTTTGAATTTTGTTAAGGTAAATGATCTTAAATGTTTAGTTACCCTTCATTAATGTTGATCAAGAGGTCAAGAGCATTATTTCTATGATTTCAGAATTTCCATTGGTGGTGTTTGATTGTGGGATAAATCTGGAAGTTGGTGGAATCAAGGTGTTGATTTCAGCAAGTTGAAGAGGTAGGTTTGTAAGGCATTTTGATATATATGTCAAGATGTTTGCTTAATCAATGAGAATTCTGGAAATTAGACCTAATTATGATGTTAAGTGAAAGGTAGGTTTTCATGGGAGTGTCACTGTTCATTTGGTCAGTTTTGACATTTAGGAGTGATTAGAATTTGATTTGAAGTTGAATAAGGGAAGTTGTTAGAAGGAGGTTTTGAGTGGTTTGATGATTTAGAGAGAGAATGTGTTGGATGGGTTGAATTTGGGTTGTTTTTGGTTGCCAATGGGTTCCTTGTGTTGAAATAAGTGATAATGAGCCTTGACACAAGTTTAAGAACCATTGGAATTCATTTGGTGGATTTTGGAAAAGTTTACCAGTTGCTGCGTTCTGGTTTCTGGTGTGATTTCTCGAGTGAGAGAAGAACTCACTCGAGCACAGGATGAACGTGCTCGAGTGAGCATGTTTATGCTCGAGTGAGGGTGTGTTTTTGATGCTGCGGGTGAGCGTTTCAAGTGTTCACTTGCGGGTGGATGCCAAGAGTGCGCCTGGCACTCGCGAGCATTGGGGGATCACTCGCGAGCACTGGGGTTGTGCTCGAGTGAGTCCGTTGCCTGGGCGTTGGGGTGCTTTCGGGCAGGCACTCGCTGCCTTGTGCTCGCGAGCACTGAGGGTCAGTGCTCGAGCACAGGCGTTTGTGCTCGAGTGAAGGTGTAAGAAGATGTTGAGAGATGCTCTCGGGTTGTCACTCGCAGGCCTCACTTCCGTGGTGCTCGAGTGTGCTCGGGGTCTCTGCTCGAGCACAGCCTCTTGTGCTCGAGTGAGAGTGTAGGTTTGTTGCGGGAGTTGCTCTCGGGCAAGCACTTCCTGCGTCTCACTCGCAGGTGCTCGGGTGAAAATGGGAGTTGTGCTCGAGCATGGCCTTCTGTGCTCGAGTGAGGGGTGCGAGTGAGGGGTCCAAAAAGCAGTGTTTAGCTTTCTAAAGAGGGATTTTTGGGGATAGTTATCCCAACCCTTTAGGCATATGTTTAGGCATTTAATGGCCATCTAAAGAGTCCAAATGAATACCAACTTAAAGTGTTATGGAAGTAAGAATTTGGAAAAGGAAATTAACCAAATGTCCCTATTTTGAATATAGGATTTGACATCTGCTATCCTCGTGAGCCTACTGTGCCCAGAGACATCAGGAAGGGATCAGGTAGTGACTTTTCTTTCGTACCATATGTGATGCATTGTATGTGGGTATTATCATTGATTTGTGATAAGTTCGTATGTTGTGACTTATGAGGATATATGAGAGCACTGTCAGTCCAATAGTCCCTGAGTAGCTAACAACGGTTCGGGTTTAGGCAGTGTGCCTTCCCGGCGGAGAAAGGGGATGAGGATGAGGTGTGATTATGTGATATGTGGGCCGAAAGGCTGATTATGAGCCGAAAGGCTATTTGTGAGGCCGACGGGCCATTTGTGAAGCCGGATAGCTTATGAGCTATAAGGCTATGTGTATGCACTGCCACGCCAATAGTCCCTGAGTAGCTAACAACGGTTCGGGTTAGGCAGTGTGCCTTCCCGGCGGAGAAAGGGGAGGAGGGTGGAGTGCGATATGTGCTGCTGCTGCATGATGATTTGCTTACATGCTATGTGCTTATGTGTGGTATAAATGTTTAGTTACTACTGGGATTCTTTTGAATCTCATTCTTTCCTTTGAACTAACCTTTCAGACAGGGCGACTGGCTCTAAGGAGAAGCGTGTGACCCGAAGCGGTTAGAGCTTCCTAGGGACATTAGTATGGCTTTTGTTGGTTAATCATTTTGGATAGGGATTATTGTATTACATTTTGAGATGTAAATAGTGTGGATATTTGGTTTGTAATCCCTTAATCCGGATTTGAAACTCTATATATATAGTTGAACCCGGGGGTTGCCGGGGTTTGAATTACGAACTCTGATATTTATGAATGTAAGTTAACTGCACAGGTGATTATATTCGGTAATTGAAAACGAGACCCAGATAGGAAAGGTGTTTTGAAAATTTTGTAAGGTCCTACTGCTTGGTAGGTAATTTAATACGTTTTGAACTATCTGACGATCTCAAACCCCTTTTAATTATGCATTACCGAATACTAATTACGGTATTTAAGGCAGGGGTTACATTTTGGTATCAGAGCTGTAGTTCCTGGCAAGGGTAGAGGTTGCTAGGATAGATCCCTTAGTTGGTTTAGGGATAGAAGATTGTTTGTGAATGATCGTTGTGTGTGCACATATGTGTTTAAATGATTTGGATATAGATGAGTTTTATGACTATATGTGCATACTGTCTCTGCTGGATTAATGGGGTAAGCTATTTATAGAATGAAGAAGACTAGAGGACGCCCCAAAGTTCCGCGTGTGGACCCTGTGGTGGAGGTTGATAATGAAAATCCACCAGATCCAATGCAAGAATTAATGGGTCTAATTAAAGATCAGCGGGATATGATAACTGAGCTGAGGGATGAGCTCAGAGCAGAGAAGGCGAAGAATAAAGAAGTTCCGGTTCAGTCTACTCCGGAAGGAACTCAAGAAGAGATCCGCTATGAAGATACTGCTGAGGGGTCAGCACGACCTCAGGAGTCCCCACCTCATGTTGCTCTGAATCAAGAGTCTCATGGGGGACCAGCCAGAGAAGATAGAGATCTTCAGTTCTGGGTTACAAGATTCTGCAAACATCTGCCTCCGGCGTTCAGAGGGAGGTTTGATCCACAAGTGGCAGAAGATTGGCTGAATCGTTTGGAGAAGATATTTGAGGTCCTCGGGTGTCCGGATGAAGTGAAGCCACGGTTGGCAGTTTATAAACTTGAGGGTGATGCGGATCGTTGGTGGCGGAATATCGCCCTAGCATTGAAGAGCGGAAATGTGCCACTGACTTGGGAGTTGTTCTTATAAGAATTCAACGAGAAGTACTTTCCGAAGTCAGTTCAGCTTGAAAAGGAGACAGAATTCCTTAACATCAGGCAAGGGGACACGGAGAGCTTTGATGACTACTTGTCCCGATTCATCCGTTTGTCCCGGTATTCCTCCTATCTCCGGTACAAGGATGATAGAGAATGGAGCTCAGACATGCTCATTCGTGGTCTGAGGCGAGAGTTGCGGAAGCGGTTGGTTACTCACCGATTCAAGAAGTTCAATAAGGCTGTGGAGCAATGTCGAATCACGGAAAACAACCTAAGAGAAGTGTATCCTGGTAGAGTTACTGGTCACCGCAATGAACCTAGTAAGGGTAATGTATCCCAGAAGCGGAAGGGCCAAGGATCATCTTCATTCAAGAGCGGTGATAAGAAGCCCTATCAACCTAAAGACCGTGAACCTCAGAGATTTGCAACCGAGTGGAAATGTCGTCGCTGCAACAAATCACATTATGGCTAGAATTGTCAGGGAGAAATGATTTGTTTTAACTGCAAGCTGCCAGGACATCTTTCTAGAGATTGTCAACAACCACGAGCGGATCAAAGGCCGAAGACACAGGGTCGAGTGTTTGCAATGTCCCATGAGGAGGCTCGTAGATCTCCTGAGTTGATACAAGGTAAAATCTCTCTAAATGGCTATCTATTACAAGCATTGTTCGACTCGGGTGCCAGTCATTCCTTTATTGCGTATGATTGTGTGAAACGCCTGGGTATGCATGTGCATAAGTTACCATTCGATTTGGTAGTATCGACTCCGATGGGTGTTAAAGCCTTGACCATAGAAGTTTGTTTGAATTGTGTCATAACTGTGGAAGGGCATCAGTCTGTTATAGACCTGATTTGTCTGCCGCTTTACCAATTGGAAGTCATTTTGGGTCTTAATTGGTAACAGCAAATAACGTATTGCTTGATTGCGGGAACAAAAGGGTAGTATATCCTGCTTGTCAGAGAGTTGAAATGTTGAATGCGAGTATGAACTTCCTTTCTACGACTAAAGCTGAGAAATATATCGAGAAGGGTTGCCAAGGGTATATGGTGTTTTTCTCTATACAAAGGGAAATCGACGAAATGTTGAGTAATATACCCTTAGTAAATGAATTCCCGGAGGTATTTCCGGATGACCTTAGCGGATTGCCTCCCGAGAGGGAAGTCCAGTTCCCGATTGATATTGTGCCTGGAGCAGGTTCTATTTCGAAAGCCCCATATCGTATGGCCCCAAACGAGATGGCGGAACTAAAGAAACAAATAGAAGATTTGCTTGAGAAAGGGTTCATCAGACCCAGTGTATCGCCTTGGGGAGCTCCAGTGTTATTCGTAAAGAAGAAAGATGGAAGCCTTCGGTTGTGTATCGATTATAGGGAATTGAACAAGGTTACTATTAAGAATAAGTACCCTCTTCCCCGAATCGATGACCTTTTAGATCAATTATCTGGATCGTGTGTATTTTCAAAGATTGATCTAAGGTCAGGGTATCATCAGCTGTGAGTGAAAGCAGAAGATGTTCCGAAGACTGCTTTTCGGACCAGATATGGTCACTATGAGTTTTTGGTGATGCCATTTGGGCTAACCAATGCGCCTGCGGTTTTCATGGACTACATGAACCGTATCTTCCAACAATATCTGGATCAGTTTGTTGTTGTGTTTATCGATGACATTCTGATATATTCCAAGAGTATGGAAGAGCATGAGCATCATTTGAGGGTTGTATTGAATATTTTGCGTGAAAAGCAATTATATGCCAAGTTGAGCAAATGCGAGTTTTGGCTATCGGAAGTGAGATTCCTAGGCCATGTTATCTCGCAAGAAGGGGTCTCTGTGGATCCCAGTAAAGTGGAAGCAGTACTAAACTGGAATAGGCCAGAATCTGTGGCAGAGGTACGCAGTTTTCTGGGTCTTGCCGGATACCATCGGAGATTTATCCAGAATTTCTCCCGTATTGCGTTACCAATGACCAAGCTCACGATAAAGGATCAGCCGTTTGTGTGGGACGAGAAATGTGAAAAATGTTTTGTGGAGCTGAAGGAGAGGTTGACGTCGGCGCCTGTGTTGATTTTGCCCGATCCCAGTACGACATATGTTGTGTACTCTGATGCCAGTGGGCAGGGATTAGGGTGTGTCCTTATGCAGCAGGGACGTGTGGTGGCCTACGCCTCTCGACAGCTCAGACCCCATGAATTGAACTATCCCACTCATGATCTGGAGCTTGCGGCCATTGTGTTTGCTTTAAAGATTTGGCGTCATTACCTGTATGGTGTGACTGTGGAACTGTACTGCGACCACAAGAGTCTCAAGTATCTGTATGATCAAAAAGAACTGAATATGAGACAGCGCCGTTGGATGGAATTGCTTAAGGACTACGATCTAGAGATTAAATATCATCCGGGTAAAGCCAATGTAGTCGCTGATGCTCTTAGTCGGAAGACTGTACTCGTTGCAGCTATGATGATACGAGAGAAGAAATTGATTGAAGATTTTCGTGACCTGAATTTGACAAACCAGATCATCTGTGCCAACTACACTGTTTCCCAGGAGGAAAATGATCTAATAGCTGAGATTGAAGAAGCTCAGAGGCAAGATGACTGGATACAACTCAATCTGACTCGGATTGAACGGGGAGAAGTCCCAGGTTACGATTTGTCGCCTAGAGGATTGGTTCGTTATCAGAACAGAGTTTGCGTTCCACTTAAAGCGGAGTTGCGACAAAAGATTCTAGATGAGGCGCACAAGAGCCGATATACTCTTCATCCTGGTATGACCAAGTTGTACCATAACCTGAAATCTGTGTATTGGTGGCCGGGTTTGAAGAGTGATGTGACCAAATATGTGGCGAGATGCCTCACTTGTCAGAAAGTGAAAATTGAGCACCAAAGACCACCTGGTTTACTTCAGAGTCCTGAGATTCCAGAATGGAAATGGGAAAGTGTGACCATGGACCTTGTGACGGGATTGCCCAAGATCAGGAATTACGATGCGATCTGGGTTATTGTGGATCGGTTAACGAAGTCGGCGCACTTCATACCAATCAATGCTGGTTATTCTCCCGATAAACTAGCAGAGATTTACATCAATGAGATTGTAAAGCTCCATGGTACACCAAAGAATATCATTTCTGATCGAGATCCTCGATTTACTTCGAAATTCTGGAAAGCATTGCATAAAGCTTTGGGAACTCAATTGAGGTTCAGTACGGCTTATCATCCACAGACGGATGGACAGTCGGAGAGGACAATCCAGACGTTGGAAGATATGCTGCGAGCTTGTGTTCTTGACTTTAAAGGAAGTTGGGATCGTTTTCTTCCACTTGCGGAATTCGCCTACAACAATAGCTATCATGCGAGTATTCAGATGGCTCCGTATGAAGCGTTGTATGGAAGGAGGTGTCAATCGCCTTTGTGCTGGAATGAACTATCCGAAAGGAAGCTATATGGACCAGATCTTGTTGACCAAACCTCAACACAGATTCAGATTATTCGTAAGAGGTTACTTGCAGCGCAGAGTCGACAGAAAAGCTACGCTGACAAGAGAAGAAGACCTCTAGAGTTTGAAGTTGGAGACCACGTGTTTTTGAGGGTATCTCCTGTCACCGGTGTTGGGCGTGCAATTAAACGGAAGAAGTTGAGCCCAAGGTATATTGGTCCTTTTGAAATCCTTGAGAGGATTGGACCTGTCGCGTATCGGGTAGCACTACCTCCGAGCTTGAGCAGACTCCACGACGTGTTTCACGTTTCCCAACTGAAGAAGTACCAACCAGATCCATCTCACATAGTTGAGTATGAGGATGTTGAGCTACAAGATAATTTCATATATGCGGTGGAGCCAGAGCAAATCATTGACCGAGAGGAGCGACGGCTCAGACACCGAAGCATTCCATATGTGAAGGTGGTCTGGAAGGGAATGACTCCAAGAGAGGCAACTTGGGAAGCGGAGGAAGATCTGCGGAGAAGATATCCGGAATTTATGACTCAAGTAATGTAACAATTTCGAGGACGAAATTAAATTTTCGGGGGGAGAATTGTAATATCCTGGATTTTAATCAAGGATTAGTAACTTCAAATGATGTAATTAATGTTAATTAAGCATATTTGAAGTATATGCTGTGCAATGCGAACTGAAGGCAATTATTCATAATTTAATATGTATTGTACTAATCAGGGGCAAAACGGTAAATTTACCAATCGATTGGTCAGTTACTGGAGAGGAAACTCTTTAGTAATCATGATCAATGGTTGAGATTGAAAGATTATGAGGTGGAATCAAGTGTGGAAGAGTTTATGTGAAATCATGGTGGGAGTAATGGGGTGGTGACAAGTGGCTAAATGAGAGCCATTGGATGAGTCAAAGTTTTCAAACTCATTCCTTCTCTCCACTCTTAGTCGGTTTTTTTGCATGGGGAAAAGAGAAGCAAATGATCATCATCTTCACCTACTCACTTTCTCTCTTCCTTTCCTCCATTTCCGGCGAACCAAGCAAGAAAGAGAAAGTAAGGGTTTGAATTTTGTTAAGGTAAATGATCTTAAATGTTTAGTTACCCTTCATTAATGTTGATCAAGAGGTCAAGAGCATTATTTCTATGATTTCAGAATTTCCATTGGTAGTGTTTGATTGTGGGATAAATCTGGAAGTTGGTGGAATCAAGGTGTTGATTTCAGCAAGTTGAAGAGGTAGGTTTGTAAGGCATTTTGATATATATGTCAAGATGTTTGCTTAATCAATAAGAATTCTGGAAATTAGACCTAATTATGATGTTAAGTGAAAGGTAGGTTTTCATGGGAGTGTCACTGTTCATTTGGTCAGTTTTGACATTTGGGAGTGATTAGAATTTGATTTGAAGTTGAATAAGGGAAGTTGTTAGAAGGAGGTTTTGAGTGGTTTGATGATTTAGAGAGAGAATGTGTTGGATGGGTTGAATTTGGGTTGTTTTTGGTTGCCAATGGGTTCCTTGTGTTGAAATAAGTGATAATGAGCCTTGACACAAGTTTAAGAACCATTGGAATTCATTTGGTGGATTTTGGAAAAGTTTACCAGTTGCTGCGTTCTGGTTTCTGGTGTGATTTCTCGAGTGAGAGAAGAACTCACTCGAGCACAGGATGAACGTGCTCGAGTGAGCATGTTTGTGCTCGAGTGAGGGTGTGTTTTTGATGCTGCGGGTGAGCGTTTCAGGTGTTCACTTGCGGGTGGATGCCAAGAGTGCGCCTGGCACTCGCGAGCATTGGGGGATCACTCGCGAGCACTGGGGTTGTGCTCGAGTGAGTCTGTTGCCTGGGCGTTGGGGTGCTTTCGGGCAGGCACTCGCTGCCTTGTGCTCGCGAGCACTGAGGGTCAGTGCTCGAGCACAGGCGTTTGTGCTCGAGTGAAGGTGGAAGAAGATGTTGAGAGATGCTCTCGGGTTGTCACTCGCAGGCCTCACTTCCGTGGTGCTCGAGTGTGCTCGGGGTCTCTGCTCGAGCACGGCATCTTGTGCTCGAGTGAGAGTGTAGGTTTGTTGCGGGAGTTGCTCTCGGGCAAGCACTTCCTGCGTCTCACTCGCAGGTGCTCGGGTGAAAATGGGAGTTGTGCTCGAGCACGGCCTTCTGTGCTCGAGTGAGGGGTGTGAGTGAAGGGTCCAAAAAGCAGTGTTTAGCTTTCTAAAGAGGGATCTTTGGGGATAGTTATCCCAACCCTTTAGGCATATGTTTAGGCATTTAATGGCCATCTAAAGAGTCCAAATGAATACCAACTTAAAGTGTTATGGAAGTAAGAATTTGGAAAAGGAAATTAACCAAATGTCCCTATTTTGAATATAGGATTTGACATCTGCTATCCTCGTGAGCCTACTGTGCCCAGAGACATCAGGAAGGGATCAGGTAGTGACTTTTCTTTCGTACCATATATGATGCATTGTATGTGTGTATTATCATTGATTTGTGATAAGTTTGTATGTTGCGACTTATGAGGATATATGAGAGCACCGTCAGTCCAATAGTCCCTGAGTAGCTAACAACGGTTCGGGTTTAGGCAGTGTGCCTTCCCGGCGGAGAAAGGGGATGAGGATGAGGTGTGATTATGTGATATGTGGGCCGAAAGGCTGATTATGAGCCGAAAGGCTATTTGTGAGGCCGACGGGCCATTTGTGAAGCCGGATAGCTTATGAGCTATAAGGCTATGTGTATGCACTGCCACGCCAATAGTCCCTGAGTAGCTAACAACGGTTCGGGTTAGGCAGTGTGCCTTCCCGGCGGAGAAAGGGGAGGAGGGTGGAGTGCGATATGTGCTGCTGCTGCATGATGATTTGCTTACATGCTATGTGCTTATGTGTGGTATAAATGTTTAGTTACTACTGGGATTCTTTTGAATCTCATTCTTTCCTTTGAACTAACCTTTCAGACAGGGCGACTGGCTCTAAGGAGAAGCGTGTGACCCGGAGCGGTTAGAGCTTCCTAGGGACATTAGTATGGCTTTTGTTGGTTAATCATTTTGGATAGGGATTATTGTATTACATTTTGAGATGTAAATAGTGTGGATATTTGGTTTGTAATCCCCTAATCAGGATTTGAAACTCTATATATATAGTTGAACCCGAGGGTTGCCGGGGTTTGAATTACGAACTCTGATATTTATGAATGTAAGTTAACTGCACAGGTGATTATATTCGGTAATTGAAAACGAGACCCGGATAGGAAAGGTGTTTTGAAAATTTTGTAAGGTCCTACTGCTTGGTAGGTAATTTAATACGTTTTGAACTATCCGACGATCTCAAACCCCTTTTAATTATGCATTATCGAATACTAATTACGGTATTTAAGGCAGGGGGTTACAATGGTAAAAATTCCTTACTTTACAAGACTTCTTTTTTTATTGTAGCATCGCCGCTTCAATCTACAATGTGATGGTAAAAATTCCTAACTTTCAATTAATAAACTCTTTTATCTTTCATTATAATCATGCTTCTATTGTTTTGTTTTAGGTGACATTCAAGAGCCCAGATTCTACAATGAGAACCTATTAGAATCCCTATCCTATCATTAATGGGGGGAAGAGCTAATTGTAATCTCCCTTCACAAAGATTCAATCCATATAAAACAGGCTAGTTGCTTTGTTCAAATCAGGATCCAGGTAAGTAAAGATTATATCAGTTTGATCGTGCTATAAAAATACTTGCCTATAGATCCTAAAGTTATTGGTATATGCATACCAAGTTCATGATATATGATAAATATATTTTGGTGGAGAAACATGATAGTAGAGGTATTTATGGGTCCTATTTGTTAAGTTCATGGCTACAAAAAATGAAAAGCAACTTGTAGCTTGTGCCAAGTATTTTTACAAATACCTGGGGGAATACTTTAGGTTGAAGAAAGGAGGGCATATGTTCTAGTTTCTATCGTGTTGAAGTTTAGCTTGTGTTTTTCTTTCTTTTGATGATGTAAGGTCCACTTTGAACTTTCTGTACATGCGCGGGTATCAAAGCTTAGGCAAGAGTTTCATGCTATGTTATGATTCAAACTTGTAGTTGTATTGCTTATTTGGTTTTTTGTTGCTCTTGATTTTATTTCCTTGCTTCTTGAAGTTATACTGCTTATTTGGATTTATGTTGATGTTGAATTTATTTTGTTTCTTCAACCTTGCAGTGTGTGCAGACATGATTCTTATGAATCATCCTTGTAATGGATTGTTACTTTAAATAAAAACCAAATAACATAAATAATAGATAAAGCAGTATGACTTTAAGAAGAACATGATTATTATGTTGTTAAAAGCAACTTTGTTGAATGTTGAAAAAAAGGAGTACTTTGTGCTGATAAAAACATTGACTCAAAATTAAAAAAAGGCAAACATGTCTAATTAAAAACTTATATAATATTAAAGTTATTGAACAAGAAACATAGTGAGGAGCAATACTACTGAGATTAAAACAACATGAAATAAAGAGCGGTAACTAAAATAAGTAGTTTCAGTAGAATAAAGATGAGGTTAGGGTTCTGATATTGGCCACTTAGTCTAATGAACAACATGCACATGCAAACATTTAACTTAAACTAAGCCAACTTAGTTAAGGTCATCTTCTACCTCACTAACGAACCCAAGCTTAATGGTTTTGGCGTAGTGTGTTATGTATTTATCCTTTGGTTAAAGTCCTTTATTTAAATGCTGGTTGAAAAATTTTTGCTTTATCTGTTTATGTTCTAAACATGCAAGAATATTCATTGAATAGGCAATCCTTTGTGGCCTTACACAAAAACATGTAGGATTTATTTATAGCCATTTTCATGGTAAAGGCTTATTACTTCAAGCATTTTGATAGGATTATGAAAGGATTGATACTGTTTATACCTTTTTTGCAATGTGACCAATCAAGATTCCTTTAATATAAAAATATACCTTTTGATCTGACTAATGCTTTCAACCAGGTTCTATATGATGTAGAAAAGGCGGTATGAGACATCCCTTTCATGCAGAAACGGTAGGAAGAGAAAAGGGAGCATTGCAATCATTTCAATCTACATAAGGTCAATATGTTTTGTAGCACAATTTTTTTCCTGCCATGTGAATTTTTTTTTTAAATTTTGATTTGAACAAGTCAGTTTTGCAAGTTGTCTATGCATATACATGTCTCTTTCGTTCCTTACATGTATAGGCCCTAAAAAATGAAATTAGTTAGTGTTGGTGTCATCAATCTGTATTGTTGCTTTTTGTCTTGTGATATAAATGATGCTGATTAGTTTCACATCTTGTCGGGAATATTTCGGGCTCGTAAAATATCACCCTGGAAAGGCTAATGTCGTTACTAACACATTGAGCAGTGAACCGTATGGGTGACCACCATGATGATTCGTGAGTGGAAACTGATTGAGGATTTCAAAGATATGAGTCTGTCTAAACATATTTTACTCAGAGGTAGTAATGTCAGTGGAACATATGCGGAAGCATTACCTAGAATTTATGGCTTAGAATGTGTAATAAATTTCAAGAATGAAATTTATTTAAGTGGGGAAGAACTGTAATGCTCCAAATTTTATTCACCAATATATGTTGTAATTATTTGTGGCATTTAATGAAATAGAATGGTGAATATTAACCCACCTTGAATAGCCTCTGGCTATAAATTCTAGATCATAGGAATTAAACACTGAAAATTGGAATATGAATAGTGCTGCCAAAGTAATTTTCGGTGAGGCAGCGAGATTGTCATGTGATTTTAGATGACCAAATTATGTTCAAAAATATAAAATCATACAAGATGAAAGTAGACATCATAGTCTTTAATTTGATAGGTAATGGGTAAGTTTTGGACTTATATACTAAGAGATATGATTTTTTAAAGTTAGACCCTGCTTTTGGAACTAGATCTGGAACTGGTAAGGTTTAATGAATTTTTGGAAATTATGAGCTTCTAGTTGGCTAAAGTCTACATTTTTCCCTGAAACTAGATTCAATAAGGGTTTCATAGCCTTTGAAATCACTCCAATTTTATTTCTACAAATAAAGTTATGATTTTTCAAAATTTGGTTAGAAAATTTGCCAGAATTGCCAACTATTGTGAATTTGGAAAAACAAAATGTAATGGCAATTGTGTAAATTATGGAATTAAGTAAAAGCCCATATTTTCTCTTTATTGGTGGATATGTGTTGCCAAAATATTAAAGGAGAAGGAAAATATTTACTTGGATATAGATTGTGCCAAGTGCCATCATCCAAGGCCAAGGGGTTAAATAATAACTAATTAAGTATGTTTAATTGGGCTAATTGAATGGAACCAATTTGGTTTATGGTAGGCTTAAAGAGGCATCATCTTGGGCCAACAAAAGAGGAAAGAATTTGGTTCAAATCAAATAGAAATTTATGACATAAATTAAGAGGAGATAAGATCAAAGTACATGCTTATGTCATAAATCAAATAAGCTAATGTTTATTAAATAGAGAGATATAGGATATTTTATGAAGCCTTGCCTTAATCTTTCCTTCCTTATTTTCATCTTCCACTAAGAAATAGAGAGAGGGCGGGGGAGAGAGAGAGAGAGGGAGAGAGAGAGAGAAAGGTTAATGAAACTTAGAGAGAAGAGGAGCTTGAGGAGCAAAAAATCTAAGGTAAGCTTTGTGATTTCATGAGCTTATGCCTCCTAACTTGTGTAATAGCTTCCCTAAGCTCTTGATCTACATGAAAGAACATATGTAGCAAGCAAATCTTCAAGGTTGAGGAGAGAGAGGGAGACACCTAGAGAGAGAGAGTTTGAGAATCAAGAGATAACTTCAAGAACTTCAAATCCTTTTGTGTATTCTTGTTGTTGTTGTGGTTCTTGTCATGATTTGTGGTTTAGTTGTTGATTTTGTAAAGTTGGAATGTTGAAACCCTAAGGGGTTATGCTGCCCAAATTTCCTCAAATAATGTTTAATAAGTGTTGAAAAGGTTTAATGAGTGATTAGGAGTAAAAAGGAGCAAGCTTTAAGGGTTAGATAACAAAATCTCATTTTCCCTTTTTCTTGTTGAAGTTTTGGCCAGAGGAAAATCAAGGGGTTAGGGCTGGAATTTCATTAATTTGATGGTTTCATTGTGTTCAGGAGAGAAAATTGTGTAGGGTTGATATTGATCATGTTGTGAGAAAAGCCTTAGAAAGTGAAATGACAAGAATAACCCTAAACCTCTAAGTAGGGCCTGTCAAGGGTAAAACTATCATTTATCAGTGGTTTTGAGAAAACTGAGGTAAAAAAATGGATTATATATGCAAAACTATGTAGGAATAGCCGAAGTCAAAATTTTTGAAAAAGTACTGTCGGATTAGGTAAAAAAGGACTTTAGTAATTTTGTAGTTTTAGACTAATAAATCAACAAAAGTAATTTGGAAGAGTCTAGAGTGATACATGAATGATTATTAACCTAATTCTTGTAAACTTGGAATTGTAGGGTCGGACAGTTATAGTCAAGTTGGATCAAGACAGTTAGACGATTAGGCGGGAAAGGGCTATTTTAAGTAGTAACTCTATCTTTTATACATTATGTTAATGTTTATATGCTTTGTGTATGTCATCTTTGTAATATGTATGATACACAATGCTTATGGGTACACAGAATTATAGTGCCTATGAGTACACCGAACCAAATTATAGTGCCTTCGGTTACACCAAATTATGCCCAGTTTGTGGTCTTGAGCCCAGCTGAGGTACGAAACAAAAAGGGGTTGCAATAATGGTTGGCTCTGAACGTTTTTGACTGAATTGAATTATATGCTATTATAATATTAATGTATGTGGTATTTTTATTATTGCATTTTCTATGATCGATTTTATGTTAGTATTGAGATTTTCTTGAATCTCACCATTTCCATAAAGGAATAAAGTTTGCAGCGGTAGTAGTTGGCTTCAAGGGCAAAATGGTATTCACCAACAATTGAAGACACCGGTCAAGATTGAGTAAAGACGTTAGTTATCTGAAGATCTTTTATTATTTCAAGGTATGTAAGTATTATGTACAAACCCTAGTGGAGAAAACCTGTAATGTAATCAAGCTTAATGTATTGATATATCAGTATATTTTCGTTGTTCCTGTGTTGCCCACCAAATTGTGCTCAAGTACTCTGATTAATATCAATTATAAGTGGTATGTAAGGCAGGGCCTTACATTTTGGTATCAGAGCCCAAGCGGTTTAGGTAGAGCAAGCAATTCTAGTAACATGATAGTATACTAATAAGGTTTTGATTATATGGTAAAAGGAGGTATGTTCAGAATAGGACACTAAGGAAGTGAATCACCCTATCTGTGAACTAGCCATGAAGAACATCAGAAATTTGAAGGATGGCAAGTGGTGCAATGCCGGACTTAGGTTGGTCTAAAGACATTGTGAAACCCAAGGAAGCGGGTATGGTAAAGGCTAAAGTTCAAACCACACACAATATTTAGTTAGCAAAAGGCAGCTGGCATGATGATTGAGACAAGATTAGTTTAGGGTACTAATGGTTAGGAGCAGATAGAGTTCATATCTGCCGTTTGGTATTGGTACACAAAAGTTAATCATGGTTAACTAAGGGAAATCTTAGGATGGGTGACCCCCTGAGAAATTAAATTGGCAAGGTCATGGAGACTTGAGAGATGGTTATTATGTTATGGTTTCTCCATGACTAATGATCAACTTAATTAGATGATTTAAATGATGTTTATGAGCATGGAGATGATGACAATGTAAGTATTAATCTTAATTCGAATTGTTTCTGTTGCCATAATTGTTGTGCAAAAAAATTCATTTGATAAGGTGATGGGAAACTTGAGGTGTAATAAATGTTTGAGGTTTCTCTATACTAAGTGATGATCCTTAGTAACACTGTGATGTTAAAGGAATATAAACATGATATATGATACTATATGATGAATATTGATTATACCGTATATTGATCCTACAGGATCTGATATGATGATTCTGAAGGTTGAGGATAGGCTTGAATTTGATCTAAGCGGAACTAATGCTTTGGTCGGAATGTGAATTTGTTGTAATATGGTTCTGTTCCATGATGAAAGTTTGAGACTTGTGAATAGTATTGAACCTTCAGTAATGTTTTGAGGATAATACCCAAATACTAGGGAGGTAGAATAGGCGTTATTGATCCTGATTCTTAGTAAACCTGTTAGGTATACTTGAGAAAAATGATTTCCAATCTGTGTGATGTTGAGGTTGTAGATTTCTTGATGAACCTAAAAGTGGGGTTAAAGACCCTAGGTTGGTAGATATATTCAGAATTGTGTTGGGTTAGTTATGATTTGTGGAATCGAGGAACAAGATTCTAACGAATATGAATCCTTACGAGAAGGGATTTTGAAAAATAGCTATTTGTTAAGTTTAGCATAGGGACAGATATGATCATAAAATATTCCCTTAAAGGATTGATTGAGGTGATAGCTCTTTGATGAAATAAGAGATAAAATTGTTCTGCCTGTTATTCCACTAACTTGAGGCTATACTAGGAGTTAATTTATGGATGGCAAATGATATAATGAAAGGTATGAGTAGAAGGGTTACTAAGTAAATCGTAACCCAAGAATCATCTATTAAGTTTTGATTCCATAAAAATTTGAAAAGACCCAGAATGATTTAAGTTGAAACGGGCCAGGAATTGACACAAATTTCCATATGATCTGGTAGTGTCTACACCCATAGGTATTAGAATTGTCATAACTAAAGTTTGTCAGAATTGCATAATAAATGGTGAGGGGCATAAATCAACATTGGATTAAATTTGTTTACCATTGCAAGGGTACTTAGGGCCCGTTTGGTTAGATTGCATTGCTACCTGCAATACAATGCAGTGTAATGCAATGGAAATGTAATGCAATGCTGATTACAAGGATCATGTTTGGTATGTTTTTTTTAAATAGGCTGCAATGAGCTATTTTATAACAATTTTTTAAAATTAAGATATTTTTAAAAGACCACTTTACCCTTTAAAATAATTTATAGCCCCCAGGCCTAACTTCTTCGACAATTAGCTTGAACCCTATTCTCAGCTACCAATCTTCTCACATAGGTAAAGGACGAGCGGAGGGGACAATGACGGCGGATGACGATCATGGCTGAAGGGGTGAGCACAGCAGAGGATGAGCATACCACCTTTTAGATCAATCTTTAGTAGTTGCTTGTGTGGTGTTGCTTGTGTAATATCTTCATCTGATGTGGTTCCTCCTGAATGCCCAAATTTCTCAGAGTTTGAGAAGTTACAATCAGTATTTGTAGATGAAGACAGATTATTGAGGCTTGGATTATCAGGCATTTTAATGGCAGCGAGAGAAGAAGAGTCATTTTTGTTGTGACAGTTTTGATTGTTGTTCCCGGAAATAGCCTCCACATCACAGGAACACATAACAAGCAAAACCAGAAGAAGAGAAATCTTCAAAATCATATTGATGGTATCTTCTTTCTTGGACCCATAGAAAATCCTAACATTGAACACCTTGCAAACTTCAGTACAAAATCTAGATGACAAAAAAGAAAACTTTAAGAAGTTTTGAACTCCTTGTGTACAGAAATTCCCTCGAAACAAACAACCAAACGAAAACAAAAAGAAATGGGGGAATAAATAGAGTCAATTAGGAATTGTCTCGAAAGCCCAGAAAGCAAAATCTATCCAAAACCAAAAGTTAAAACTTGATTGAAGTTGAGTGGAGATAAGGATAAAAATTAATTATAATGTGAACCCTGAAGCCCAAAATGTGTGTTTTATAATGTTAGAAAATTCAGAGGCAGAGACGTGAAATTTGTGTAAGAACGAAGACTGATGAATGATGTGGGGATGTCGGTGGTGGTTGCGAGAGTCAGGAGGTGGCAGTGGTGAATGATGGTGTGAGCTCCGGTGGCTATGCTCTGGGCCATCACATTCAGCTTTGTTTACTGTAATGGAAGATGATGGTATTTCAGTTATGAAGAAGAGGAGGTGATTGGCAGTGGTTATAATAAATCGCCAGAAATGGGGGCCAGAGTTGTGGTGTGATCGGAACAGAGGAAAGAGAAGGATGATGGTGCTGTGATGATGATTTTCTATATAGGGCATATATTATCTTTTCATTATATTAGTAGGGTTAAAATTGATATTTCATCAATGATTACAAGCCTGCAATGAGTTTTCATAGTGATACCCCTATGAATGAAGATTACCAAAAAATGTGCAATCTGTTTTACAATTGTAATCTATATTGTCATTAATAAGCCCAACCAAACAGGCCATTAATGGTAATGCAATAAAGATTACCATCACATGTGTGCAATGCAATCTAACCAAACGGGCCCTTAGTAGTTTTTATGGATGATATACTGGTTTATTCGCGTAATAGATCAGAAAAAGAACAGTATTTGAGAACTGTACTAAACATATTGAAATCTCACAACAAGGAGTCTCGGTGGATTCTTGCAGGGTGGAAGCAGTACTAAACTGGAAGAGGCAAGAGACTGTGTAACACTCCAAATTTTATTCACCAAATATATTGTAATTATTTTAAAAATAATCAATAAAATGGTGAATATTCATGAATTTGAAATTTATGAGTTTGTAGATCTTCATTTTCATGAAAATTAGGCTAGAATAATTATGGAATAAATTTGGATAATTTAAAAAGGCCAATGTCAAAGCCCAAAATGGGAAAATAATAGAGGATAACATTTGATCTAATAATGAAAGGAAATTGGCTAAAGAAAAAGGAGAAAATGAATTAAATTAAAAAGGTAATGACAAAATCATAGTTTTACGAAATTAGAATAAAATAAATTATCTGGGGAAATATATATTTGGAATGTTTTGGTCAAATAATTATTAGAAATTGAAAAGTGAACAATTCTTCCAGTGAAATCGCCAGTAAAGCAGTGAGTTTGTCATATGATCTTGGATGAACAAATGATGACAACAATTTATGAAATTTTCTAGAGTAAGAGTAGACATCCTACACTTTAATTTGATACATTGTGAACACCCTATTTTGTCCGGGCCCCACTAAAAAATACAAAAATAATTGATAATGATTGGTGTCCAAATTGGCAATCATCATTGAAAGAAAAAATAAAAAAAAATGAAAATAAGAAAAAAAAAGAAAATCCTCATATTGATGATGATTGGTGTCCAAATTGGCGATCATCATTAAAAGGAAAAAAAATTAAAATAAACCCCCTCATTGGTGGTGATTGGCATTGTCATTCATTAAGGGAAAATAATAAATAAAAAAACCAAAAATTAAAAATTAAAAAAATCTCATTTATATTGATAGGTTTAAATTAGGAAACTACTTGTGGGGAAAGAAAAAATAAAAAATGAAAATAAGAAAAAATAAGGAAATCCTCCTATTGATAATGATCGGTGTCTAAATAGGCAATCATCATTGAAAGGGAAAAAATAAAAAAAACGAAAATTAAAATAAATCCCCTCATTGATATGATTGGCATTGTCATTCATTAAGGGAAAATAATAAATAAAAAAATGAAAAATAAAAAAATCAAAAAATCTCATTTATGTTGATAGGTTTAAATTAGGAAGTTACTTGTGAAGAGAATAATGAAAAAACAATAAAAAATCTCCACTAATGGTAATTAAGTCAAGTTAGGAAGTTTTATCAATAGAAAATATAAAAAAAATAAAAAACAATTAAAAAAAATCTCCATTGATGATGATTGGGTCAAGTTAGGTAGTTTTTAACATAAAATACAAAAAAAAAATCAAAAAATGAAAAAAAAAGGAGCATTTATGAAGAAAACCCTACCTTGAGACTATAAATAGGAGTGTAAGGGATGAAGCAAAGAAGACAAAAATTTTGGGAGAAAGAGGGAGGCAAGAGTTATGTGGACTTGCTTTCCGTTGCCTCATTGAATTGTCTTATGTATTGTTGCTGGATGTGTGGCATTTGGATCAAGAAGTATGTGTGGCCCTATCACCCTATCTCTTGTTGTAGTGCGTTCAAAAGATAAAAGGTACAAATAAATATCCTCACCTTTGACATCCATTTTGTTTAACTTGTGCTATTTTTTTTTCTTTTTTCTTCATCCCTTTCTTAGGTCCTCTTTCAAAAAAAAAAAGAATAAAAAATATTTTAACACACTTTTATAAATGAAAATAAAATGGAAAAGCTTTCTTTCATGAAAAATAAAAGAAGTTCTTTCATAAATAAAAAACGTTTTTTTAAAAAATAATAATAAAAAATACAAACCAAACAAAAATTTTTCTCAAATAAATGAAATAAACATTTTTTCTAAAAAACACAAATAAAGTGATACGCATTTCTACTCCCCAAACTACGTGGGCTTTGATTCCTCTAAAGGGTACGTAGGCCCTAGGTTTTCATCCTAGATCAAGTCCAATTTTGTAAATAAATATATTTCTCTTATTTTCTTTTTGTAAATAAATGTTCTTTTTTTTTTCTTCTTTAGTTTTCATTTCATTTATTTTTGTAAATATTTTTTTATTTAGGTAATTATAATTAAATTAAAGGCGATATTTATTTTTAAATAATTAACTTAGGGTAACCATTCTTATGAATGGGTGTTATGGGGTACTTAACACCTTCCCCATGCACAATCGACTCCCAAACCCTAAATGGTTTTTATAGACTAGTTTCCATTTTAAAAAAGTTTCCAAACTTATCCTATTTTCTAAAATTTTGGAGGCGGCTCCATGTTTTTCTAAATTCTGGGCGCTATAGCTTGGCGACTCCACTGGGGATGGTTTGATAATCAAGCCCATTTAAGTTAAGTGTTTAAAAATAATATTGCTATAATTTTATTTTAATTACCCTTTTTCTTTTTTGTAAATATTTGTTTTATTTTTTAAATTCTTTATTCATCTATTTGTTTATTCTTTTTTTTCTTATCTAGTGATCTGCTTAGCAAATGAGGGTTGGGTAGAACCTAGGCCCATAAGTTGGTATGCTCTCCACACACACTGAACACATACACTATTCTCCTCACACACATTTTGGGCCCTATACCCGGGTCTGAGTTCCTTAGGTGAGTGGAAGTTTCTAGCGGTCTCTCTGTGTGGTTTTAAGAACCCCCTGAGGTTACTGTGAAGACTTCATCCTAGCTGTTACTCATTTGGTGAGGTTGATCCCTGTGAGGTTTTCAGAACCCCCTAAAGGTCAATTTCATCAAATGGGGTCTTCATCTTTACGATGGGGGTAGTTAGGAGACTTTTATCTGTGAGAATTAGAACCACCTTGAAACCATTGCACCTACTAGTGGAAATTATCGACCTACCCAATTAATTAGTACCTGCCTTTCTTAGGATAGATACCACTAACCTAGGGTCATTCCTAAAATAGGACATTAGAGGGCATATATTTATTTATTGTTGATCATCTTTATTGTTATCCATACATAATCAATGAAATCCCTAGGATCAAGTGACTAACTGTCGCTTCACCTGAGTATGTATCTAGCCTTCACATAAAGATACAACACAATGACGGTGTATACATTAGATAGCCAACCTTAGTCTAAGGGTCTATGACCCTAAAAGACTATGATCTCATCACATCAATCATGTTAGAAAACATCTCAATGAGAGATTATCCTTTAGGACTTATGAGGTATCATTATATCATTCATTAGCATTTCAGCTTCTTTTGATATGGGCCTTGGACATAATCATCATTTAACAAAACCCTTAACTGCGTAATAGCTTGGGCCATTCGCAGGTTAATGGGCACTTCATCCTCCCTATGGGGTATTGGATCTCTTGAGGAGGTGAAGTTCTTTTTCTTAATGTCCATCACCCATATCAAAACTTGAAGTATAAGTCATCACTCTTTTATGTCTCATGAGGTATCCTTACATCATCTAATGGTATTTAGCTTCATTTGATATGGGCCTTGGACATAATAAACATTTAACAAAACCCTTAGCAACATAATAGCTTGGGTCGTTCGCAGGTTAATGGACACTTCATCCTTCCTATGGTGTATTGGATCTCTTGAGGAGGTGAAGTTCTTTTTCTTAATGTCCATCACCCATATCAAAACTTGAAGTATAAGTCATCACTCTTTCATGTCTCATGAGGTATCCTTGCATCATCTATTGGCATTTAGCTTCATTTGATATGGGCCTTGGACATAATAAACATTTAACAAAACCTTTAGCCTCGTAATAGCTTGGGCTGTTCGCAGGTTAATGGGCACTTTATCCTCTCTATGGGGTATTGGATCTCTTGAGGAGGTGAAATTCTTTTTCTCAATGTTTATCATCCATATCAAGGCTAGAAAGCACATGTAATCATCTGCATAGCATGTATTCGGAAATACTCTCTCACTCTTCCTTCTATTTTCTTTAATAAAGGACAAGCAAATTATCCAACAACTAAAAATTTGGCATAAAGGTTAAATGGCACAAGAACCATGTTTAAATCAAGTTCCTATAAGAAAGGTGTATTGCATGCTTATCACTATGGTTAATGACAAGATCTTAGATAGGATGGGACTCAGGGTCCCTCTTATCTAATAATCAACTCTAGTTCTCCCTATGGAATAATAGATTCCCTAAGGAAGCTATAGAATACTTATGCTGGAATACCTTTATGCCAATACACCATGGATAACTCGCTATTCCTGCTCGAAATTGTGAGTTCAAATAAACTAATGATATTTTGTTCCTTTCTAAGCAGGTGATACAATATTGCTCTGTCTAAACGTCCTAACCAACTACCCTTACACTTTCATACAACACTGACTCACGTAGTCGTCAGATGGCAGCCAATCCCAGCGAAGTTGAATCTAATATGAATCACTGAATAGGGAGGGAAGATTAGCACTCTGAAATCCCTATATAAGGAAGAGATTCCTGATGTCCTCTGAAGTGCTAAACAAGCCGACTGTTGCAATGGTTTCAACAATAGACAAAAGAACTGGGCATGGATTTTAGCTGATGATTCTGGAAGAGCTCTAGAAAATTGGAAGTTTAAGGACACCTTTAATTCTATTATTTTAGAGTAACATGTCTAGCTAAAAAGTTGTCTTTTTATGCTTTGTATGCGCCTTTAGCCGTATATGAACCATGAATAAAGAATAATATGCGAATAAAATTCACTTATTTATATCTATTCCTTTTTTTCCTTCTATTCATTCGTTGTTCATTTTTCACCCTCCAGGAAATCGATTTCCTCAAAACTCTTGTCCAACGCAGAGGTTCCTGAGTCCCTGAATGATTATTCGCTTGTTGCCATTGATATGTATGATTACGAGTATGATGATGATGAGATCATTCAAGTATACAAAAAAATCCTCGAATCCGACAACAATAGAATGTGCCCACATGAAGATATAATTGAAGTAATAAGTTTGGGCACAGAGGAAGAAAAGAGAGAACTAAAGATAGTAGATAACCCCGAAAGAGAGCAAATGGTTGAACTCTTCAAAGAATTCATTGATGTGTTCACATAGTCCTATCAAGACATGCCAGTCTTGATCCTGGGATTGCCTCTCACAAGATTCCCATATTCCCAGACACCAAGGCTAAAAAGCAGAAATTGAGGAGGCTCACTTCCAATATGTCCTTAGTGGTTCGAGATAAGGTGATGAAGCAATTAGAAGCAAGTTTCCTGGAAGTAGCTAAATACCCATATTGGATAGCAAATGTTGTTCTTGTCCCAAAGAAGGGTGGTAAAATTCAAATGTGTGTTGATTATTGAGATCTGAATAAAGCTAACCCAAAAGATATTTTACATTGCCTCATATTGATGTCTTAGTTGATAATACGGCCTGTAGCTATAGGTACTCGTTCATGGATGGGTACTCAGGGTATAACCAAATCCTTATGGATGAAAAGGATGAAGAAAAAACTATATTTATTACACAATGGGGCACTTATTATTACCATGTCATGCCATTTGGGCTAAAGAATGCTAGGGCAACTTATCATCGTGCCATGAAGGCACTCTTTCATGATATGATGCACAAAGAACTTGAAATATACGTGGATGATATGGTAGCTAAATCTTCTGAGGGAGAAAGCCATGTTGGGGTATTAAGAAAGCTGTTTGAAAGGCTACGCAAGTACAAGCTGCGGCTAAATCTTAACAAATGTGTCTTTGAGGCTTTATCTGGGAAATTGTTGGGCTTCATTATAAGCCAAAAAGGGATTAAAGTAGATCCAAATAAAGTAAAAGCAATATGGGAAATGCCCCCTCGTCAAACAGAAAAGGAAGTTCGAAGCTTTTTGGGGCAGTTGAATTATATTGCACGATTCATTGCTAACTTGATTGCATCTTGTGAGCCGATATTCAAGCTTTTAAAGAAGAACTGCACATGGAAGTGGGATGAAGATTGCCAACAGGCATTTGATAGGATCAAGGATTATTTGCTAAATCCCCCAATTTTGGTTCCTCCTGTACCAGGACGACCTTTAATTTTGTATTTGACAATATGACCAAACTCCATGGGAGCCATGCTGGGGTAACAAGATACATCTAAGCGAAGGGAACAAGCAATCCATTACTTGAGCAAGAAGTTTAATGATTGTGAGTCACGTTACCAGATGATCGAGTGAACTTGTTATGGTTTAGTCTACAAGGAGGTTGAGGCAATACATGCTTTACTACACCATTTGGTTAATTTCTAGAGTGGACCCACTCAAGTAAATCTTTGAAAGCCCGTATGTAGCTGGAAGAGTCTCTAAGTGGCAGGTAATATTGTCTGAATATGATATAAGATACGTCACTCAAAAATCCGTCAAGGGTGGTATGATAGCAAATCACTTAGCGGAAAACCCCATAGATGAATGCCAGCCACTAGATTTCAAATTCCTAGATAAAGACTGTAACACCCCGAATTCTGAGACTTGAGCTTAGAGAATAAGCCTGAGATTAGTGGACTGCTAAGCCCTGGTTTAGCAGGATCCCAAATTGCGATTAAGGGTTAATGACTCCAAAAGTGGATGTGGTTAGTGATAAATAACCCTTTTGGAGAATAGGATGTGATTTGACACTCGAATATGATTCGTGTGTGTTATGAGCAGCGCCGAAACCCTGTATTTGAGTTCAATTGTGGATTAACATCCAAATTGACTTAGAATAAAGGGAAGAATTGAATGGGGCATTGTGATGGAAATGGTGTCATGTTATGATATTTAATCATTGGAATTGATTTAAATTGAATTGGACACATTGGTTGTAAAACTGGAAATGCTGTCCAGTGTGAATTCTGTCTGGGCAGTCTTCTCGTGTGGACGTTTTTATTAGGCAAATGATGTCATAAAATTATGAAACTTTCCAGTCTTAAATTTCACATCCCAAGCTTCAAAATGGACATATAATTTGTGCCATTTCATTTTGGGAACTGGGAGATATGACTGTCCAAAGTTTGAGGTCGAAAATGGACTCTGTTTTGGGGCAGTGATGAAATTTGTGTAATTCTGGAATCGTGTGGTGATTTCTAGTAATGGATCATATTTTTCCAATGAAGAGGACTTAAATACCTTTCATTTGGCTTTAGGATCACCTCATTTCGATTTTTCTAGAATTAGTTATGATTTTTCAAAGATTGGGCAGAAAATCTGCCAGAAAATCCGAAAATGCCAATTTTGGGAATTATGACATCAGCATAATAAAACATGACATCATCCTAATATTAAAGCACCTTTTCTTCATCTTCCTTCCTCCAAACCGACGCCATTCTGCAACAGAAATAAAGAAAAAGGGTTGAGAGGGTTTTGGGAGAAAAGGAGAAGAGAACTCGCAAGGTAAGCCGATTTCTCCGACGATCTAGCTCCTAACGCGTATAACTCCGATCCTAAGCTACTCCTTTATGTTCTTTAAGGTTTGGAAGCTCCTCTTTTGGTGTTAAAACACCTAGGGTTTTCATTCAAGTCAAGGAAAAGCTATTGGGAGCTTGAGGTAACTTCCAAACTCTTGTATATTGACTATTCTGGCTGCTGTGGGCAATTTAATCGGTGAAATTTCGCCGGATTGCCATTGGTTGTAAAAATGGAAAATGGGTTTCGCTAGGGGTTATGCTGCCCAAATTGGTACTAAATGGTAGTTGTAACCTAATGGAATAGTCAATAAAGTGGTTAGGAGTAGAAAGAAACGCGTTTACGGAGCCGAAACCGAAAAACCCCAATTTTTCTCGGAGTACATGTATATTTCGGCCAAGGCTATAAATGGGTCTTAGAGTTGGATTTTCAATGATTTGATGATTCCATTGAGTTCAGGAGGGAAAATTAGGTGGGGTTACAGTTGGGCACTTTTTCGGAAAAGGCCGAGAAAGCATAATTACGGAAACGCCCCTAAAACCCTAAAAGTAGGGCTGCCAAGGGCAATTCCGTAATTTGACATTGAATTTGATAATTCCAAGTCCGGAAATGGATTCCTTGGGTGAAAATATGTCAGAATAGCCCATGTCAAAATTTCAAGAAAAGTACAGCCGGACCGGGTACGGCGGGGCCGGGCCAGGTCCCCGGGGGTATTTTAGTAAATTTTCAATATAGCCCCATATAACCCCCAGAAACACTTTGGAAGTGTCTAAATAGTACATTTGACATTGTAGGACCGAATGTGAAGCCCCGAGTTGCTGGCACGCAAATCGAGGAGAAAAGACTGGAGGTAGGGGACTTACCTTACTTGCATGTATTTGATATCTTTGCTTGTGTAGTGATGTATGTGATTGCTTTACTTGATTGTGTAGAGCATATTTGAATAAATGAAGCTCTGTTTCTGTTTTGCTGTGGCCATAGTTTTGTTACATGAAACATTGAGTATGCAAAAATGTCATTATGGGGCATGCATCTAGATAAAGCTAACATGTCATACACATAGCATCTATCATGCATGCATTATGGTATCTGTTTCCTACTGAGATTCTCTCGAATCTCACCCTCCCTTACCAACAATTTAGACAGGGCAAGTAGCTCGTGGAGGGAGTGGCAGGACTCATTCGAGATGAGATTGTGTAATCCCCATTTGAAGAATTGTAATGGGCAATTGTGCCCTATATATCTTTAGTGAAGGTATGTACCCGAGATTGCCGGGATGATTATGTTGTTACACTCTGATATTTATATGAATGTGATTTATCTTCGCGTAGTAATTGTATTCGAAATATGAATATGAGACCAAGTTTATAAATGATTTCGAAAGGTATTTTTGAAAACCCCATCATGTGATGGGTTAGTAAATGTTATTTGATTATTATTGGTCTCTATTTCATTTTAATCGCGTATTTCGGATATAATTACGGAGGGGGTTACATTTTGGTATCAGAGCTGTTGTTCCTGGCAAGTAAAGGATTTGCTAGGATAATGGCAGTAGTTGCTGCCTTAAGTCATAGAGGATGACTTTGTTTGTTGTGGTATACACATTAAGGTCCCTGTTGTTTGTGGATATATGAGTTTAGGGGATGTGTGTATACATTATCTGTGATATGGATGTGGTGAGTCAGTATGATTCGCTCGAGAATTTGAGGTGTAAATCAGACTTATCATCTGATTTGTAAACCAAAGAAAATGATTTCCCAGGAATGTGATATTGAGCTTCTAGGTGTTATGTCTAACCTAGATGTTGGGTAAGTAACCCTAGGTGGTATGATGTTACCTGTAGTAATGTCATACTGAGCTTGTGTGTATAAAGGCCTTGAGACCTAGGGGACCGGTGTGCCTTAGGCTGGCAGAGATATCTGGATTTGTATAGGAGTTGTGATGCTCCGTGGAAATGAGGGAAGTGATTTCCCGGTTCAACTGAGGTTGAAGGTTTGAAAGATGAATTGTGATCTAAGGATCAGACTCAATAGTCAAGCTGGTCCTTAGGAGGTTGATATGACCTATATGGTCTGTGGTACCAGGATGTGGTACTAGATTGGAATTGAAATGTGTATTAGGTATCCTGAGGTTGCTAGTGTTCATCTAGCATAGGGAAAAGTGATTCTGCGGAGAATTTGAATTTGAAAGAGTTATCTACGAGGATTCGGAGTGGAGAAGGCAATCTACGGGGAGTTCTGATCGGAGAGGGCTACCTACGGTGACACCTGATCGGTTAGGCTATATGTGAGTCCTGGGTGAAATGTGAGTAACCCAGCTGCCCGCCAGGCTCAGTGTAAGGGCCGGCCAGCGGAGCCCTGGTACGTAGTTGACCAGGGGGGTGGGCACTCTAAAGGGGTGTGACAATATATATAAAAAAAAAAATTTGTGACAGCCGCCGTGACGACAAACCCTAGTGTGCAGCTACCGTGACGACGAACCTTAGTATGCACTCGCCATGACGTTGAATCGTAGAATAGAGCTCTGGAACGTTGGGAGTATGGGATCTCAACGAAGTGCTGGTTGTGGCTTTGAATGATTCAAGTTGAATCGGGCCAAGGTCTGACGCAGATGAATATATGTTGTGAATGTTGTCAGTTGTGGTGGGAGATTCCTATGGGACTTCTGTTAAATCAACTTGACATTGTTAAAGCACAGATAAGGAGTTAGACATCAGAGTGTGCAGCGGAAGCGTGAGAATGTGATATGTTTGAGAATTGTGTTGAGCAGAAGCTCGAGGTTACCGTGAGAATGATGTGTTAATCATGGCTTCGGGAGGTAAAACTTCGAAGTCCAGATTATTTTGTGGAAAAAGGGGTCTTGAAGGATCCTAGTTTGGTGAAAAGAATTTGTGGTGGGTGGAATTATTAAATGCCTGGTTCCAGCTTGTTGCAATTGTGCATTGTGAGTCTTTCACCTGCGGCCGCATGGGGTGATTCCTATGGCAGAGGACCGTTCCGCTAGGGCGGTAGTTACGGGGGATTGACTATTTGTGAGCCGCGAGGCATTGTATATGCACTGCCACGCCAATAGTCCCTGAGTAGCTAACAACAGTTCGGGTAAAGACTGTGTGTCTTCCCGGCGGAGAAAGGGGATGAGGGTGGAGTGTAATGTGGAAGCCGAAAGGCTATGTGTGAGCACCGCTACGCCAATAGTCCCTGAGTAGCTAGCAACGGTTCGGGTTAGACTGTGTGTCTTCCCGGCGGAGAAAGGGGATGAGGGTAGGGTGTGATTATGGATCTGCTATTGTGAGCCTGAATGGCTATGTGTGTGCACTGCCACGTCAATAGTCCCTGAGTAGCTAACAACGGTTCGGGTAAAGACTGTGTGTCTTCCTGGCGGAGAAAGGGGATGAGAGTGGAGTGTGATTGTGAATCTGTGACAGTTGTGAATAAGATGGGACTAAGGTATAGTTGTGTAGTAGAGCAGAACTAATTCAGCTGATGGCTAATTCGACTACATGATCGGGGGTTCTCTATTCTGAGGGCACTACCCTAGCATGGCCAGCATGGCTAGCCACCATGTTGGTTGCACTGGTGTTGACCCGGGGCCAAAAGGCGGTGTGTAATGACCCGGGGCCAAAAGGCGGTGTGTAAAATTAGAGTCTGCAATGTACGTTTGATAAGGAAGTGGATTTTCTTATGAGTCCTGGGTGAAATGTGAGTAACCCAGCCACTGTCGCGGGGCATCCCCAGCGGGGGGTAAAACCGGGGTGGGCACCACCGGCACGGGGCATCCCTATAGGGGGTAAAACTGGGGTAGGTGTGACAATAATTGAGTAACCCAGCCACCGTCGCGGGGCATCCCTAGAGGGGGTAAAACCAGGGTGGGTGTGACAATAAAAGGCGCCTTTTTATTGTCACACCCCACCGCCGTCTCACCCCACTGGGCCACAACGGTTGGTGCCCTCTCCCACCAACTGGGTGCGGAGAGGCTGGGTACACTACGTCGACCCAGGACTCACAAGAGTCCATCGCTCCCCAAGCGAGATTTTTCGCCTCCGTGGGAATCGAAGCCACTACCTGGGGGTAAGTAGCGCCTCAATGCATTCCCACTACCACTTGAGCTAGTAGCTCAAGTGGTAGTGGGAATGCATTGAGGCGCTACTTACCCCCAGGTAGTGGCTTCGATTCCCACGGAGGCGAAAAATCTCGCTTGGGGAGCGAGGGACTCTTGTGAGTCCTGGGTCGACGTAGTGTACCCAGCCTCTCCGCACCCGGTTGGTGGGAGAGGGCACCAACCGTTGTGGCCCAGTGGGGTGAGACGGCGGTGGGGTGTGACAAAGACATATGTGCTACAGAGGATCCGATTAAGGAAAGCAAATCGAAGGAGTGGGAGATGTATTTTGATGGGGCGGTAAATATGCATGGCAATGGTGTAGGGGCAGTAATCATATCCCCAGACAGAAAGCAATTTTTGATTACTATAAAGTTAGGGTTTGACTGCCCCAATAACATGGCAGAATATGAAGCTTACATTAATGGTCTCCAAGCTGCCATATATCTTGGAATAAAAAACCTAAAAGTCAATGGTGACTCAGCTCTCATAATTTATCAGGTGACTGGTGAATGGCGTACTAAAGACCCAAAGTTGATCCCTTATCAAGAGTATTTGATAGAGTTGATCCAAAATTTTGAAGTAATCAATTTCCATCACATGGCCAGAGAAAAGAATCGCTTCGCCGATGCTTTAGCTACTTTAGCGGCTATGATCCAACTCGATTGTGGGGTCCAAGTTCAACCAATACAGATTGAGACTAGAAGATCACTAGCATTTTGCTTCAATATTGGAAGAGAGCACAACGAGCAACCTTGGTACCATAGTATCACGATATATATAGAACATGGTACTTACCCTCCAAATGCGACACATAATGAAAAGAAGACCATCCGGCGATTGGCCATGGGCTTTTTTTAGTAATAACATCCTATGTAAGAGAACCTTTGATGGGACATTGCTACGCTGTGTAGACATGAGGGTGGTGCACAAGATTATGGCAGAGATCCATGAAGGAGTATGCGGTACACATGCAAATGGCCACTCATTAACTAAACAAGCTCAAAGATCTGGTTACTACCGGATAACTATGGAGAAGGATTGTATCAATTATGTTAGAAAGTGTCATAAGTGCTAGATATATGCCAACAAAGCTAATGCCCCTCTGACTATAATGCATAGTCTCGTATCTCCATGGCCATTCTCCATATGGGGAATAGATGTCATCAGGCCGATTGACTATTTCACTAAGTGGATAGAAGCCAATTCCTTTGCTAGTATTACTCAGAAGGCCTTCATCAAGTTCTTAAAGGCCAACATCATCTGTAGATATGGGTTACCGGAGAAGATCATAACTGACAATGGACCAAACCTCAACGGGGTAGCAGTTAAAGAATTATGTGATCAATTCAAGATCAAACATCATAATTCTACACCATATAGGCCACAGATGAATGGTGCAGTTGAGGCAGCCAATAAAAACATTAAGAAGATCATCAACAAAATGACAGTGATCTATAAGGACTGGCACAAAATGCTTCCATATGCATTACACAGATACCATACCATAATACGTACTTCAACTAGGGTAACCCCTTACTCTTTAGTTTATGACATGGAGGATGTTACTCCAATTGAGGTGGAAATACCATCCCTGAGAATCTTGGCTGAATTAGACCTAGATGAAAGTGAATGGATACGTTCTCAATTTGAACAATTAAATATGATTGAAGAAAAGAGGCTTACAGCAATATGTCATGGGCAGTTATATCTGTCACGAGTGGCAAGGGCCTTTAATAAGAAACTACGACCTAGGTGGTTTAAAGTAGGAGACCTAGTCCTCAAGAAGATCTTGTCAAATCAAGAAGATGACAGAGGTAAATGGGCTCCAAATTATGAAGGCCCATATGTTGTTAAGCAAGCTTTATCTGGTGGGGCATTGATATTGACAAACATGAAGGGCCTTGATTTACCAAGGCCAATCAATTCAGATGCTGTAAAGAAATAGTATGTGTAAAGAAAAAAAAAGCTCGCTAAGTTGAAAACCTGAAAGGGCAGCTTAAGCAAAAGTTTGAGCAAAAAAAAAAAAGAGGCTCGCTAAGTTGAAAACCCGAAAGGGCGGCTTAGGCAGAAATTAGAGCAAAAAAAAAAAGAAAAGAATCTAGCTAAGTTGAAAACCCTAAGGGGCGGTTTAGGCAAAAGTTAGAGCAAGAAAAAAAAACTCGCTAAGTTAAAAACTCGAAAGGAAGGCTTAGGCAAAAGTTAGAGCAAAAAAAAACTCGCTAAGTTGAAAACCCGAAAGGGCGGCTTAGGCAAAATTTTGAGCAAAAAATTGGGAGTTGTTAAGTTAAAAACCTTAAAGGGTGGTTTAAACAAATATCGAAGAAGGTTATCAGTCCTAGCCCCATGACTCTCTTTAATTTGTTTATTTGGAAGACTCCGTAATCATTCATCAAAAAGTGCATATCTCTGGAAATTAAGCAAGGCACAATCAGGGGGACTACACAGAACTAAAAGTGAAGAACCTCCTAATAACATCACATCTACACCAATATATGATCATCATCATGCATCCACTTGAATATTGGAAGATCATTTCTTTTAAATGAATCTTCATCCTTAGTATATCTTTCCCTTCTATTAAATTACATATCAAACTTTGTGCCATGATTTATATAAAGGTAATTCTTTTTAATGAAAGCGCAACTTTTGTCTGGATAAAAACTCACGTTGATATACATGGTGTCCTCTACTCCCATTTAACTTGTGTAATTTCAGGATCATTAGTGAAGGTCCCAACTGGAATTTTTATTGTGGGGTCAAACAGTTGACAAAGGGACACAATCTAAACTGAGGGTTCTAGGCTGTGGCATCTATGTGAATCTCATTATACACATCATACCTCCGACAAGACTGCGCAAGTAACGGGGTATTGGTTAGGCACTTGGACGAAGAAGGAGCAATACCACCTGCCAGGCTATTCCTTAACACCACAATTATTGCACTTATTCTCGTTAGCATGTCATCACCTCCATTATCAACATCACCATCATCATCATTAGCATTATCATTGTATTCATCATCCTCATTAGGATTCTATCATCACTGTCATAATCATTATTAGTGTCATAACCTCCATCATGACATCAATATTCTGATATTCCCTTCATTATCATGGCCATTATCATCCTCTTTATCATCATCGTTGTCATCATCATTGTCATCATTATTATCAATGTCATCATCTTCATAAGCATACTCCAAGGGGCATCACATGTTCATAGCACCCTTTTCAAAGCCCTATAACGGCAGGCACCCTTTTAAAGCCCTATACCAGCAGGCACCCTCAAAGCCCAGTAATGGCTGGCACCCTTTCAAAGCCCAGTAATGGCTGGCACCCTTTCAAAGCCCTGTATTGGCAGGCACTCTCAAAGCCCAGTAACGGCTGGCACCCTTTCAAAGCCCTGTACCGACAGGCACCCTCAAAGCCCAATAACAACTGGCATAATTCTTTTAAAGCCTTGTACCGGCAGGCACTATTCTTTCAAAGCGCTGTACCAACAAGCACCCTCAAAGCCCAATAACGGCTAGCACAATTCTTTTAAAGCCATGTACTGGCAGGCATTATTCTTTCAAAGCCCTGTACCAGCAGGCACCCTCAAAGCCTAGTAACGGCTGGCACAATTCTTTTAAAGCCCTGTAACGGCAGGCACTATTCTTTTAAAGCCCTGTATCAACAGGCACTCTCAAAGCCCAGTGCCGGCTGGCATAATTCTTTTAAAGCCATATACCGGCAGGCACTATTCTTTCAAAGCCCAATACCAACAGGCACCCTCAAAGCCCAATAACGGCTGGCACAATTCTTTTAAAGCCCTGTAACAGCAGGCACTATTCTTTCAAAGCCCTGTATAAGTAGGCACTCTCAAAGCCCAGTATCGGCTGGCACAATTCTTTTACGCCCCATCAAAGTCCTATGCAACTAGGCACTTCACTTCCACTCTAGGTAATCATCTATCTCCACTTGCGTTCTTCTTCCCTATGAACCAAGTAAAGAGGAGCATAGTCACTGTATTTTGTGCAAACCCTCTTTGGTTCCAAGGGGGCACCTTGTTCTCTGGCCGGATAAAATATGTGTTCTTATCTTTACTTGCTTCATAGTCGAGAATCTCACTTTTCTCAGCGACGAAACAAGTAAAGAGGGGCAACTATGAACACCCTATTTTGTCCGGGCCCCACTAAAAAATACAAAAAATAATTGATAATGATTGATGTCCAAATTGGCAATCATCATTGAAAGAAACAAAAAAGAAAATAAGAAAATCCTCCTAATGATGGTGATCGGTGTCCAAATTGGCGTTCATCATTAAAAGAAAAAAAATTAAAAGAAATCCTCTCATTGATGATGATTGGCATTGTCATTCATTAAGGGAAAATAATAAATAAAAAAATGAAAAATAAAAAAATAAAAAAATCTCATTTATGTTGATAGGTTTAAATTAGGAAACTACTTGTAGGGAGAGAAAAAATAAAAAATGAAAATAAGAAAAAATAAGAAAATCCTCCTATTGATGATGATCGGTGTCTAAATAGGCAATCATCATTGAAGGGGAAAAAATAAAAAAAATGAAAATTAAAATAAATCCTCTCATTGATATGATTGGCATTGTCATTCATTAAGGGAAAATAATAAATAAAAAAAATGAAAAATAAAAAAATAAAAAAATCTCATTTATGTTGATAGGTTTAAATTAGGAAGTTACTTGTGGGGAGAATAATGAAAAAACAATAAAAAAATCTCCACTAATGGTAATTAAGTCAAGTTAGGAAGTTTTATCAATAGAAAATATAAAAAAAAATAAAAAACAATTAAAAAAAATCTCCATTGATGGTGATTGGGTCAAGTTAGGTAGTTCTTAACATAAAATACAAAAAAAATCAAAAAATGAAAAGAAGGAGCATTTATGAAGAAAACCCTACCTTGAGACTATAAATAGGAGTGTAAGGGTTGAAGTAATGGAGACAAAAATTTTGGGAGAAAGAGGGAGGCAAGAGTTATGTGGACTTGCTTTCTGTTGCCTCATTGAATTGTCTTATGTATTGTTGCTGGATGTGTGGCATTTGGATCAAGAGGTATGTGTGGCCTTATCACCCTATCTCTTGTTGTAGTATGTTCAAAAGATAAAAGGTACGTATAAATCTCCTCACCTTTGACTTCCATTTTGTTTAACTTATGCTATTTTTTTCTTTCTTTTTTCTTCATCCCTTTCTTAGGTCCTCTTTCAAAAAAAAAAGAATAAAAAATATTTTAACACACTTTTATAAATGAAAATAAAATGGAAAAGCTCTCTTTCATGAAAAATAAAAGAAGTTCTTTCATAAATAAAAAACATTTTTTTTAAAAATAATAATAAAAAATACAAACCAAACAAAACAAATTATTTTTCTCAAATAAATGAAATAAAAATTTTTTCTAAAAAACAAAAACAAAGTGACACGCATTTCTACCCCTAAACTATGTGGGCTTTGATCCCTCTAAAGGGTACGTAAGCCCTAGGTTTTCATCCTAGGTCAAGTCCAATTTTGTAAATAAATGTATTTCTCTTATTTTCTTTTTGTAAATAAATGTTCGTTTTTCTTCTTCTTTAGTTTTCATTTCATTTATTTTTGTAAATATTTTCTTTTTTTATTTGGGTAATTATAATTAAATTAAAGGCCATATTTATTTTTAAATAATTAACTTAGGGTAACCATTCGTATGAATGGGTGTTATGGGGTGCCTAACACCTTCCCCATACACAATCGACTCCCGAACCCTAAATGGTTTTTATAAACCAGTTTCCATTTTTAAAAAGGTTTCCAAAGTTATCCTATTTTCTAAAATTTTGGTGGTGGCTCCATGTTTTTCTAAATTTCGGGTGCTACATGCATCATATGAATCCTTTAAAGCTATATAAAAAAATTTATAAATTTTTGAAACTAGCCCAGAAAAATTGTTGATTTTCTGGAACAATATTCAAAGAATTTAGTTCTGGGGATTGTTTTCTTCCAATTGGTAAAGGGCTCTATTTTTCCTATAAACTAGACTTAATAAAGGTTCTATAACCTTTGGAATCACTCTAATTCGATGTCTACAAATTTAGTTATGATTTTTCAATGTTTGGACAGAAACGTTGCCAGAATTTCCAATTAATCCAAAAATTAAAGGGAAAATAGGATTTATTATAAAATAATTTCTCTTCATCTTCCTCCTTCATTTCCATCAATTTTTAGCATCAGAGAGAGAGAGAGAGAGATTGAGAATTCTAGTGAGAAGGGGGAGCAATTTCGTCAGGTAAGCTTGATTTCTTTGGTGAATTAGCTCCTAACACCTGTGAAAAAAATCCCTTTTTAGACCACATCATTTAGATCGGTTTTGGCGGATAAGGTCTTAAAAATTTGTGACATGGCAGTTTGTAATTATATTGAGCACTTAAACATAATTAATCTAGAAAAAATTAAATCTGCACATTCTTGTTAGATATATGCTCTAACTTTTAATTACATCCCTGTGATATTTGGCTTGGTGTAATACCACTCTATATTTTGTTTTAATTTAGTGCGATTGTTTGATTATTGTTAATGTTATTGATTTGTTAAAACAATACTAGTTTCAAATGGTGCCTGTTAATTTCGTTGAAATCTCTAAAACTCTATTGTTGTTGGATATAGGGTGCTAGAAGTATTGAGATATATATGGATCATAGTTGGATAAACGCTAAACGAATGAGTGTTGAATATGATAATGGGGTGAGGGGTTTTTTAGACTTTGCTAGTAGAAATGCTGATGATGGTAGTGGAAAGTTTTATTGCCCTTATGTAGTATATTTGAATGAGAAGCAACTAAGTACTGCAGCTATATATACACATTTAATTTGTAAAGAATTTTGTAAGAGTTATATAGTGTGGGTATGGCATGGTGAAGAATTAGAAATGCCAAGTTTATCTCAACAGGGGGAGTAAACTTTGATGATAATGACACGGATACGGATGATCGGATAGAGGATATTATTCATGATATAGGAGAAGAGACTTTTGATAAATCACATGTATATGGTAATATGTGTAGTGTTGCTGAGACGCCGTTGTACTCGGGGTGTAAAAAATACCAATTGTAGAAAGTAGTATTGAAATTGATAAGTTTGAAAGCACGGTATGGATGGAGCGACAAGAGTTTTTTAGAAACGCTTGAAGCTTTTAAGGACTTGCTTCCAGATGATAATGTGTTGCCTTCTCGATACTATGATGCTAATAAAATATTGCGTCCACTAGGGATGAAGTATAAAAAGATCCATGTATGCCCTAATGATTGTATATTGTATAGAAAAGAACATGAAGAGGAACAACAGTGTCCGATATGTGAATCCCCGAGGTACAAATCAAATAACACTCCAGCAAAAGTATTGTGGTACCTTCCAATCATACCAAGGTTCAAGTTCTTGTTTGCTAATAAAAACTATGCAAGAAATTTGAGATGGCATGTGGATGAGAGGATATCCGATGGGAAGCTTTAACATCCGACTGATTCTTCTTAATAGAAGAAAATCGATCAATTATTTCCTACCTTCGGTAAAGAGCCTAGGAACCTTAGGCTTGGGCTAAGCACGGATGACATGAATCCTTTTGGTAGCCTGAGCAGTATACATAGTTTATGGCCTGTTTTATTGGTAATTTACAACTTATCTCCTCTGTTATGCATGAAATGAAAGTACATCATGTTATCTATATTGATTTTGGGACCAAAACAACTCGGAAATGACATAGATGTTTTCCTGGAACCCTTGATCCAAGACTTGAAAGAGTTGTAGGACGAAGGCGTTGATGTTTTTGACACGAACCAGAAGGAGGTTTTCAAAATGCGAGCCATGATCTTTTGTACTATAAATGACTTCCCTGCATATGGAAACTTGTCAGGATATAGTGTTAAAGGCCATAAAGCATGTTCAATTTGTGAAGAAGGAACATGCTACCATAAAATTCAACATAGAAGAAAGACAATTTATCTTGGCTATAGGAGATTCTTAGATGAGGCCACCTGTATCGCAGATTAAAGAAAGCTTTATTTTGGTGGACAAGAGTTTGAAGATGCTTTGAAGGCATTGACTGGGGAGCAAGTTTATGAAAAGGTTAAAAATATGAATGTTATCTTTGGTAAGACTACAAAGAATAGTAATGAGAAAAGTAAATGGAAAAAGAGGTCTGTCTTCTGCAATCTTCCATATTGGTCGAAGCTTGATGTGAGACATTGTATTGATTTCATTCATGTGGAGAAAAATGTTTGTGATAGTATTGTTGGGACACTACTTAACATACAAGGTAGTTCTAAGGATGGCATGAAGGCAAGATTAGATTTGCAAGAAATAGGGATACAAGAAGACTTGCATCCAAAGCTATATGGTAAGAGAACGTTTTGTCCTCCAGCTGCTCACACTTTGTCTAAGGATGAGAAAAGAAGCTTTTGTAAGTGTTTACATGGCATCAAAGTTCCTTCAGGGTATTCTTCAAATGTTAGGAAGCTTGTGTTGATGAAAGACTTGAAGTTAGTAGTTCTAAAGTCTCATGATTGTCATGTCTTAATGCAACAATTGCTCCCAGTAGTTATTTGAGGCATTGCCGAATATGATCTTCAACATATTTTGACTAGACTTTGTTTCTTCTTTAATGCTATTTGTAGTAAAGTCATTGAGACAGAAAAATTGGATGAATTGGAAAATGAAGGATATCTGATCTTGTGCCAGTTTGAGAAGCTTTTTCTTCCTTCTTTTATTGACATCATGGTACATCTAATTGTTCATCTAGTCAGGGAGATCAAGTTGTGTGGCCCTATCTATTTAAGATGGATGTACCCAATTGAAAGAACTATGAAAATTCTAAAAGGGTATGTGAAGAACCCTAATCGGCTTAAAGTATCTATTGTTCAGAAATATGTTTCTGAAGAAGCCATGGAGTTTTGTCAAGATTACTTGTCAAATGTAGGACACATTGGACTTCCTGAACGTCATGACGAAGAAGGCGGTAGATGCGGGGCTTCAGTAAAGAGTATGGATCTTGATGAATTGCAACAAGTCCACTTGTACATCTTGAATAATGTTGATGAAGTTCAAGATTACATTAATGCTCATAAAGAAATTGTACGGGAAGGAAATAGTCGAATGACTGAACAAAGGTTAATTAGGGAGCATAACAAAATTTTTGCACATTGGTTCAAACAAAAGGTTGATGGCAAAGAATGTGTTTGTGATACAATTAAATGGTTAGCACGTGGTCCTGGGTCTGATGTTATAAGTTGGACTTCATTTGTGATCAATGGTTATACGTTTTACATGAAGTCCCTTGATGATAGGAGCACTGTCCAGAACAGTGGGGTTATGTTAGTGGTTGAATTTATGCACTTTTCTAGTTCAAAAGATAAGAATCCTAGATTGGCAGCAATACCTTGTTATAGGGTGATTGAAGAGATTTAAGTGGTTGATTATGTTAAAGTTAAACTTCCCATTTTCAAATGCAAGTGAGTTAATATCAATAATGGTGTGAAGATTGATCAGTTAGGATTTACATTGGTTGATTTGAAGAGTAGAAGTTTTAGAGATAAACCTTTTATTATGGCATATCAAGTAAAACAAGTGTTCTATGTTACTGATCAGGCAAATAAAATATGTTCTGTAGCTCTTCAAGGAAAAAGGGTCATTGATATTAATCAGGAAAGTCATTCAATGAATGATCTTCTTGAGACTCCTTCTTTTTCTAGGGGTTTACCAGAATTGAACAAAGAAGATGAAGCAGACAATGAACACGAAACAAGAAACGATCATCATGAAGGGATATGGGAGGATATCCCTTTATAAAACTACATTGAAGGTTAGTTAGCTAAAATAATTATCATGAGCTATATTTGAATTATGTATATTGTTATTGGTGTATATATAAAACTACTTTTTTGATGTCGTCACAGGAAAATGAAGGATATGAGGTGTACGTCATGGTGTAGATTCTCCAAATCTAGGCCAGCTAGTGATCATCAGCCTGAGAAGAGTGTGTATAAAATATTTTGGCCCTAATGAATAACAGCATTGTCATTAATGTCATTTAATCTTTGATATATATATGTAAGTGAAAAGATAAGGAACTTGGTCAAAATAGTATTGTCATGGTTGTATGATTTCCTTGCATTATGATTCTGTCTATGATTGTGAGTTTATTATTCATGGTTGTTTTCCTTGCTTCTGTTTCGGCCAGCACTGTTTAAGCACAAGGGAGTTGAGTTTTAATATGTTCCAATGAGTTTTGAATCTCTCACATGTCATTAAGATTTTAGTTATAATCTATAAAAGATGAAGATTTATTTGAATGCCGTTAAACTGGCTGCTGCTTGCTGAGTGAAATTTTTTAACAGGGGAAATGAATTGCTGGGTAAATGTTTTAAATGAAAATAAAAAAACTACTTTTAAGACCGGTTCTTTCCAAAATTGGTCTGAAAAGTACATTTAAGACTGGTTTTGTAGAGAACCGATCTTAACAAAAGTTTAAAGACCAGTTCACTTCAAAATCGGTCTTAAAAGTATTACTTTAAGACTAGTTTTATAGAAAATCAGTCTTAAAATTTCAACTTTTTAGATTGGTTTTTCAAAAAACCGGTTTAAAATTTGAACCTTTTAGATCAGTTCCTTTAATAACGGGTCTAAAAATAAATATTCTTAGACCGGTCTTATAATAACCGGTCTTAAAACCTTTTTTTAAGACCGGTTCCATAACCGATCTAAAAAGTAGCAGACTTTTAAGACCGGATCCAAAATCGGTCTAAAATATCTTTTTTAACCAGTCTTAAAGGTGATTTTTCCACTAGTGTAATTTGTATAATCCTTCTTCTAAGCCTTTCCTCTAGGTGATTTGAGGTTTTTGAAGCAAGAATTTCAGTGTTAAAGGGTTAGGGTTTTAGCCAAACAAAGGAAGAGCCAGAAGGAAGCAAAGGTAACTTGCTAAACTTCAAATATTGGTTATTCTGGCTATTGTGGATAATTTAATAGATGAATTTCTACTGGATTTGCCCTGATTGTAAAATTTGGGAAAAGGGTGTGCCTTAGGAGTTATGCTACCAAAATTGAGTTTAAATGGTGGTTTTAATGTAATTAAATAGTTAATAAAGTGATTAGGAGTAGAAAAGAGCAAGTCTGCGGAGTCAAAATTCAAAAACCCCAATTTTTTCTGAAGAATTTTTGGTTTGGGCAGGGTCCAATTCAAGGGGCTAGAGTTGGATATTTTATATATGATGATTCCATTGTGTTCAGGAGGGAAAATTAGGTGGGGTTATAGTTGAACACTTTTCCATAAAAGCCCTAGAAAGCATAATGATCTAAACACCGTTGAAACCTTAAGTTAGGAGCTGTTAAGGGCATTCTAGTCTTATAGCAGTGAATTTTTTAATTCCAATTCCGGAAATGGGTTCTTTTGGCAAAAATACGTCAGAGTAGCCCAGGACAAAATTTTGGGAAAAGTACTGTCAGACTGGGTACAGTGGGGCCGAACAGGGTCCTAAGGGGCATTATGATAAATTTTCACAATAGACTCATATAACCACTAAAAACACTATGGAAGTGTCTAGAATAGTACATGAATGAGTTTTAACCTAATTCTTGTACATTGAAATTTTAGGACCAAGTTGAGAGCCCAGTTGTTGGAATACTTTATGAGGCACACGTTTCAAGTCAGAAAGGGTTAAGATAGTAACTATATTCTCTCATACACTATGTGATTGTTTATTTACTATGTGTTGCTGTATTTTGTGATATGGACACGGTGCTTGAGGTATGTTACCTAGCTGTGGTTAGGTACCCAACTGAGATATGCCTGTCGTATATTACCTAGCTGTGGTTAGGGCCTTAGCTGTGGTACATGTAAGGGATCCAAATAGTGATTTGGCTTTGAGCTTTATGTACACACATGTTATGTTTTGAATTTTCATTTTATATTATATGGTGCATTGCATATTTAATTCTCACATTTTATATGTTTGATTGTAGGTTGCTATTGGGATTCCTTGGAATCTCACCCCTTTTTATAAATCAAAATGTCTCAGCGGGAACCAACGGCTTTAAAGGAAAGGTTGTAGACACGAGAAACTGATGGGCACGTCTCCTGAGGCAAAGACTATTGTTATATATGTAGTCTTATTTTATGCATTTTGCATGTTGGAAATTGTGCCCTAGGGGCTAATCATTGTACTTTGAATGTTATTAATTTAATGAATTTTCTGCCTTATGTTATCATATTATTTTCATGTTCATTGTGATGACTGTATCCTTGGATAAATCATAAAGATTGTCATAAATGTCCCTGGTTAATAATCTATATGGGAACAAATATGAAATAAGATCAGTATGACTTTGATACGATATGGAGATATAAATCAAAGTCTTAGGTACTTGTAAGAATACAAGGTACTATATCGACCCACTATGAGGAAGCTACATGGATGAAGTCATAAGCTTATCACTTGTATAACCACGTCACAACTCACAATGCCTTTCGACCTGAGGTCATCATGGATTCCTACATGAGAGTTGCTAAGCTTTGAACTAGTCAAAAGTTACCTTTGATTGGGTGATGATAAAGGCTACAATCGGGTTTGATGGTTATTCGTACAGAGGAATATGAATGTTTAAGATGGAATTTGTCTCTCATATTAGTAGAGAGATATTACTAGGCCTCTCGATGAGTGAGTCTGAGAAATGTATGACCATACTAAGATGGAAAGGAGTTTCCATTTCTATTGTCAGACTACTCAAGAATCAAGAAAATAATGGTCAGGAGTAGGAGGATGACATCATCCATACGTCATCCTTGATCGAAATATCGTATGATAAAAGGGACATGACATGGTTGTATGATAGGTTGCATTATGTTAATGATCCTTATATGAATTGGGTAGTCGTAATGTCTTGATAGAGGCCGCTTGTGACTTGTGGATTAGTACAGTTATTAGCCTACTGCTAACTTCATATGGGCTTACAGAGTCACACACAAGAATGGCCTAACGCGAGACAATATTTAATCTAGGGTAGACAAATTTTATATTTATATATATAATATAATATTCATGAAAAAAAATATTATATATATGTGTTTTCGAAATACACATATATATATATATATGATAATATTATTATATTGTATTAGTTTTAAATTTAATTTTATTAGATAAACTAAATTTAATAACTAATATGATAGCGATATAATATCTCAGATTTAATTTATAAAGATAAATTAAATATATTGGCTCTTTATTTAGATTAAATAAATAGCTTCAATTAAAACTGTATGATAGATTTAATTAAATCAAATTTATTTAATTAGCTCATCAAGGCAGTTAAGGGTTAATTAATTTCAAAATTAATCAAGATTAATTTTGAAATTCGAATTAGCCCTCATAGGTTATAAAAATGATGGAGTAGGAAATGTCAACACCCATTTCAATTTCAATAATCGAAGAGTAATAAAGAGATAATTCTATGGGCATACAGAAAAGTACAATTATACTGATAACAATATTCATTTACAATCCCACATGTCGTTCACAGACGAAATACAAAATACAACGGAAACTACAATATTTACAGGATTCCCTAAAATATTTAAAATATGAGCTAATTATAACCACAATCTTGTCTTTGCCTTGAGACACATGCCAATCACTTTCCGGCGTCTACGCCATTGCTTTTTGACCTACTGGCACCAGCTGAGATATTCGTTTTTGAAAAATGGTGAGATTCCAAGGAATCCCAATAGAAACATGCTATCATTCATATAAAATACGAAAAGTAAATATGATATGTGCCAAGGTATGCACCAATTAATGAATAATATAAACACATCATCATCATGTATACATGCGTAGGGCCTAGCCCCACAATCTACACCGGTTGGACTTCCACCAACTCCCAGTGTAAGTGCACCTCTGGCACTACTTGCCCCTCTCTAGGAAAATCATGTCAATTAATAAAGTAAATTTACAAACAATGACATCCACACAATCATATAACAATGGCATGATGTATAAAGGATAATGTTCCTACCTCAAAGTTCGTTAAACCCCTTTTTCAGTGTGTATCTTAAAACGTGTCATTTTCGGCTTCCGACTCAGTCCTAAAATATTAAATGTACAAGAAATAAGTCATAACTTATCCAAGTATCATTTCAGACTCTTCCATAGTGTTTCTTGTGATTGTATTAGTCTATGGTGAAAATTTACCATAATGCCCCCACACCCCGACCAGGCCTTACTGTACTGACCCGATGGCATGTTTTTTCAAAATTTTACCTAGGGCTATCCTGACGTATTTGTGCCCAAGGAATCTATTTCTAGGCTCAAAATTATCAAATTCAGTGTCAAATTATGAAAATACCCTTCACAGCCCTGATTTAGGGTTTCAGTGGCGTTTTCGTAATTATGATTTTTCGGCCTTTTCCGAAAAAGTGATCAAATATAACCCCACCTATTTTTTCCTAATGAATCCAATGGAACAATATATTTCATGAAAATAAAACTCTTTCACCTAGATCTTTGTTGGCCAAAACTTTAGGGAAAAAATGGAAAATGCTCTTTTGTGTTTTAGCTTCCAGAACTTTTACTTTTCCACTTCTATTCCATTATTAATCCATTTAAACACATATTAACCATGATTCAAAGAAATTTGGGAAACATAACCCCTTAGGGTTAGGACTTTTCCAAATTTACAAACTTGACAAAAATCACAAAAACCAACCATACACTTTACCAAGAACAACATACTTGTATGAATTTGAGTTTTGTGAAGGTACCTCTTAAGGTATTGAATCCTCTCTCTCTAGGCATCTCCTTTCTCTCTGCTTGAGCTCAAAATGTGCCTTCAAGATTATGGATTCCATGAAGAAGAGAGTTTTAGAGAAGGTTTTTCATGGAAAAATTGCAAAGAAATGCTTAAGAAATCGCCTCTTACCTTAAGCTCCTTCTTCTTTCGCTTTAGCTCTTCAATGGCTTCAAGCTCTCTCTCTCTCTCTCTTACTGCTGGCCGAAATGTGTATAGGAAGAGGAAGGGAAATGTGTTTAATGAAATATCTCCAATTGTTCTCATCCCTTGATTTCAAGATGCCATCTTGTTGTGACACTTGTCACAATCCTCCCTTCCTTCATGTTTATGCCATAATGCCTCCATTTAGCTTCCCATTAGATTTAAACCAATTTTCCTCCCCTTGGTTGGCCTCACAAAACTGTCCCCCTCTCATGCTTACTAACCAAGTTACCTTCTTGCAACTAATCCAAACTTGCATTCAACTATGAACTCAATATGTGAGTTGAGTTTACTCCATCTAATTTCCATCATGCACTCATCCATGCCTTCATGTAGTGTACACTCAACCTTGCTTCCAAGTGGTGTACCATTATCATCATGAATATGTTCATGTAGCAATTAGACATGTGCTCTTGGAAATTAATTATAATTTAATCTCCTCTTCATATGATAATGATACTTGGCATATTTAATTGGGTTAAGGTGCAAAAATAGCAACGAACTATTTTCTAAAGTGCATTGAACACAAATAACTATTTTTGGGTGCAAAAGTAGACATCAACAATTTTTTTTGTAGCAATTATGACAAAGCCATTAATCAGACGTTATATGCTTGGATGGAAAAAAATTGTTGACCAGAATGGGTGACATGGCAAATGTTTGAATGTTGAGGTGGAAAGAATTGCGAGTGATGTGGAAGGACTTAACCTAGTAGATGGTTGTAAAGAGCTACACATCAGGAAAATAGGAAAAAAACACGGAATCAATCATTTGAAGGGTATGGGTTTCTACTTTCTAAGTCTGTAAGGTTGTTCGAGAGAGGAAATTGAGTGGGCCGAAGGAGAAGATTCCTCGAATGATTGAATAAAGTAAGTGAATCGAAGGTGAAGGTTGGTTGAGAGAGAGCAAATTGAGAGGGCCGAAGGTGAAGGTTCATCAAGTGAGCAAAGTGAGTGAATCAAAGGTGAAGGTTTGTCAAGTGAGTGAAGCGAAGGTGAAGGTCCGTCATGAGAGAGCAAACAGAGACAACCGACGATAAAGCTTCTTCTAGAGTATAGGACAATCAAAGAAATATTTCACGACGGGACCACAAGCGCAATGAGATTGTCGACTAGGGCACAGACAAGTCGAAAAAGTTCAAAGATTCTCTACGGGTAAGCATCGATTGTGGAGAAATTTGTATTTTGTTTGGCTTCAATAGTGAAATCCCAGAGAAGCCCTTCATTAATTTGGGTATTCTCTTTTTTTACAGTACATGGCGACAAATGGGGAAGATAAATGGAATGGCGAGGCAAATGGGGTCAACAAAGCTAATGGGAACAATGAGGAGACACTTGAGGAGAAGTATGCACGGGCTGTGAGCAAGGTAAATAGCATTTTTGTTATGACTAAAATTGGTGTGTCCAGAACGAAGGAAATATTAAGAGAGGGCCATTCCAGTATAGTTGAGAGCATCCAAAAAGTAGCTGAAAATGTCAATGAGATTGTGGAACATGCAATTGAAAATGAGAATCTGGTAGATGAAAATGTCAATGTCAATGTCAATAGTGTAGAGGAAGAGGAAATTGTAGAAAATGTTAATGTTGCAGTGGCTAATCAAGGAGTTGCAGAGGAAGAGGAAATTGAGTACCTAGGAGAGTTCGATGACATTGGATTCATAGATAATGTTGAAGGACATATTGAAGTTGTGGATGATTTTACTGGAATTGAAGACATTAATGGAACAGGGTTTGATGATGTTGGGGGTATAAAGGCTAGAGTTGGTAGGTTGGATGAAGGTGGGGGTCATAATGAGAGTGTGGATGACAATGACGATGGCTCAGATAGTGAAGATGACAGCGATATGGAAGAGAGTTATAGCGCAGATACTGAGGAGAGTTTGTTGGATGATTATGATGTGTCATATGGCTACAATGGAAGTGAAAGTGATGTGGAAGAGGACGATATAGGCCATGACAATGTTGATGGGCCTCCAGAAGAGAGCAATGGGCTTAATAAGTTAGTTGGGCAGCAAAGTAGTCTTTTTTTTATGGTAGGTATGACATTCTTGGACAAGGGTGAGTTGAGGATGGCCCTAGATAGATTTGCTATCCAAAATGGCTATAATGTGAAAATAAGTAGAAGTAGCAAGAAAGTATTGATTGCTACATGTGAAGTGGGCTGTCCCTTTAGGTTATATGCATCCAAAGATGGGGATAATGTGGGCTTCAAGGTGAAAACGTTGGTTAGAGAGCATATGTGTGCTAGGGCTTATAAGAACAATAGGGCAAGTGCAAAATTTATAGCTGAACACTTCAAGGATAAAATTCAAGAGAGGCCACAATTCAAAATTAGTGAGATGAAGGAGGAGGTTCAGCGCGAGTTGAGAGTTCATGTAAGCACACATAAATGCAAGAGGGCAAAGAGGAAAATAATGTCTGAAATGGACGGTAGTTATGTTGATGAATTTGCTAAGCTAGAAGCCTACTGTAATGAACTCAAAGTGACAAATCCAGGGTCAGATGTCAATGTAGAGGTAAGCGAGGAGGCATTGCAACAAGGAAGGCATGTTTTCAGAAGGATGTACGTGTGTTTCCATGCTTCCAAGGTATTTGTTTTTAGTTTATTTATTTATTTCCATGGTTGTTTCGAACTCTGTTTCTGGTTGAAGTGTTCAGCCAGAAATTCTTTCTCTTGCCTTGATATGTTTTGGTTTATGTTTCAGGTAGGATGGAAACTTGGATGTAGACCATTTATAGGAATTGATGGCACATTCTTGAAGGGTAAAGCAAGGGGGATCTTGTTAACGGCTGTTGGGGTTGATGCAAACGATTCTCTTTATCCATTTGCATTCGGTTTAGTAGAAAAGGAGAATGGCCTCCACTGGAGTTGGTTCATAAATAGTCTTAAGTTATCTCTGGAACTTGCAGATGGTTGTAAAGTGACCATGATGTCTGATATGTAGAAGGTATACCTTGTATATGCATAATATTTGATATTTGTTAAACAATGGACAGACTGATACTTGTTACATGCAGGGATTGTTAAATGCCATGAGTGAAATTCTTCCTTTGGCCGAGCATAGACTTTGTGCGAGGCATATTTACGCCAACTGGTCCAAACAGTGGAGGGGTAACGAGATGAAGAAGAAGTTCTTCTCCTGCGCCTGGAGTACCTTTGAGGAGCAATTTAGGGACAATATGAAGGCGCTTGAGAAGCTGAACAAGCAAGCAGCTGCAATAGCATGTACCTATCCAGTAAAAACATGGGTAAGAGCATACTTCACACATAGGTGTCTATCTTGGGCTGTAGATAACAATGTAAGTGAGAGCTTAAATGCATGGATTGATGAATATAGATACTTGCCAGTAATTAGGATGTTAGATGGAATTAGGGTCAAAATGATGGAAAAATGGGCTAGAAGTGATAAAAACATTAGGACTTGGAGGGGAGATTACAGCCCTAAATGTATGGAGTTATTTGAGACAAATAGGTCCTTGGCTAATAATTGTAGAGTATATTTTAATGGAGACGAGGGTTATGAGGTCAGTGAGGGACAGGATAGGCATAAAGTATCTTTGGTTAGCAAAATGTGCACTTGTAGGGCATGGGACTTAACTGGAATCCCATGCCAGCATAGTATTTGTGCCATGTATCATGCCAAAATTGACCCAATCACCCAAATATCCTGGTACTATCACAAGCACACATATATTACTAGCTATAGGATTAAGTTTGAACCCGTCAGGGGCAAACAATTTTGGGAAACCGAGAGATTCCTCCCTATGCTTCCTCCCCCAGTTTCTACAATGCCTGGAAGACCTGCTAAAAAAAGAAAGAGAACAGAAGAAGCGACGCGGAGAAAGAAGATCTCTTGCCCTCAGTCAACCAACCAAGAGGCACCACAAGTGCCTCAAGTTGAGAGATTAAGCAAGAAAGGGCAGCTCCTAAGATGCAGTTTCTGCCGTCAAGAAGGTCACAACCGAAGTACATGCAAAGAGGTAATATAGTTTTGCATAATGTTTTTTTAGACACCTAACATATATGCATAGAAGCTCACAACTGAACTCCTAATGTATTTGCTTACTTTTTTTTTAGGCACCCCAATCAAGCAATCGTCGCCCAGGAAGACCTAGGAAAAATATAAATACAACACCTATGTCTGAGTGCAATTCGAACTCCACTCCACAGACACAATCAACACTAACTCCCACACCACAGACCCAGCAATCTTCTTCCAAACAGCCTCACAAACCCTCTCCCCCATCCAATTCTGCAACAAACAGCAAGTGTGTACACAAATCTAGAGCTCTATGTGGAATGGATATAACTGTGGATGAAGATACTGGAAGAACTGTATACAATGTCAGTAATCACCTTGCTATTACTTGGTCAGCATAGTTTTTGCAGTCTGTTTTTTTTTCTGTTCATTTATTGCATTTCCTTTTCTGTTGTTAGGCTGGACTAAGTTCAGAGGTGGTAATAGATGAAGGTTCGGCTCAAGAGTATATGCCATCCTATGCTGACCCCCAAAAGAAATTCCCAATCCCAAATGAGAGGGAGCTCAGAATGGCAGCACGGCCTTCTTCTGCTACAATAATTGGTTCAAGGATGATACAGTTTAAAGACAAAGACACTCTCTCTCAACCACCAATGCTTCCAGTTAAACCTCCTGGATTGATGTGGAAGGGCAATCCAAGTATCACAAGCTCCCAACTCCAACATCAAGCTCACAGAATGATAAGAAGAAGCAACATTACATCTGACAAAAATATAAATACTTAGGCTACTTGTGTTTCTTGTATTTTCTACTTTAGTGACTGTACACTTGCAGTCTTTTGAAAATGTGATGATTAACACTTCTTGGTGTTTTGTAATTTGGTGGCTACACACTTATACCATGTGATTAAGCACTTAGCAAGTGAAATTTGTAATGAAATATTACCTCTTGAACATAAGGATCGGTTGGCAAGTAGATGCTCTCTATTGTTTTGTATTTTGGTGGTTAACACTTTCTACTGTTTTGTATTTTGAGTTGGGATGTATGGATAATTTCTGCTCCCTTTGTATTTCTTGTGTTTCTCATGCAGACTTCAGTGAGTTGTGTCAGGTTAATTATGATCTATTTGATCCATGCCTACCAGTTTTACATTTTATCTTTCTTCATAATTTAAGGTTGTTAGATATCATGTAGTAGACATAGATCCTGAATCACTTCCACCAAAGCTCATTCCCATAGTATGGACCGATTTCTGATTCTGTTTCTGCTGGAGTAGATAACAAAAGTTCAAAACTTTCAAGTCATTATGACCTAACCAGAAGAGCAAGAGTTCTTATGGGCATCAAGCATACTACAAGACTGCATATGGTTTTCAAATTGTACATCATTCATAACTACATTACATCAACTACCTTCTTAAAACAAGTACAATAAACAAAACCCATGAAACAAACAACAATGCTATTGCTGTTTTGAACTTCAACTGCCATATCCTTAGCTCGCCTGCATTCACATCATGTCTGCGTTTAAGATTCTGTATTTCACTGTGAATTGCATCAATCTCTCTGTGTATCCCATTCCCATGATCTCCTCTTCTAATCTTGATATTTTCGTCATATAGTCTATCGACATCATCCAAAAGCTCCTTAATTACAGTATTTGCTCGCTCCCCAAACTCACCATCATGCCACGAGAAATATCCGCAACCTCCATCCTATACTCAAAAATTAAATACAAATCAGAAACCCCCATAGAATCCTGAGAACTTTGGAAAAATTCAACAATTCCCTTCCCACCCAATTAGAACCACATACCTGATTGTAGTATGGGCATCCATAGAACCTCCTACCAGGGTTCACGTCTGTCCACGCCGTCCATCTTGGCGCCACCAATCTATGGTGGCAAAACCTTCTTGGAGCTTCGTACACCTCCTCCCGACTTGCTTGTCTGAGCAATGCTACACGTCTTCTGCATCTTGCCGTACTCGAAGACGACGATGAGTCCATCAAGCTACTACCTGCTTCACCGGCGTCAAACTGGGTTATGGATGACGAGATCACCTCTGTCGACCTGGGCTATAGGTGAGGACAACACCTTCGTTCCAAATCACCGTGCCTTCTCCACACTCCTTCACCTCCGTCGAACTGCTCCTTCACCTCTGTCGAATGCGTATGGCTTCGACTACACAGAGATTGTTGATGGGTGAAGAGATGAGGTGGGTATTAAGATGATATGCCACGTTTTAACACAATTCCTGATTAACGGCTTTGTCATAGTTGCTACAAAAAAAATTGTTGATGTCTACTTTTGCACCTAAAAATAGTTATTTGTGTTCAATGCACTTTAGAAAATAGTTCGTTGCTATTTTTGCACCTTAACCCTATTTAATTTCATTAATCAATTTTCCCTACATTTTCCTTGTGTTGGATGAAATTTGGAAGAATAGGGAAAAAATTGTTTTCATCATTTCCATAATTCAATTAAATGAATTATGTATAATTCCCTCTAATTTCACAATTCTTGATTTATTCCACCAATAATATTCTAATTATACATTTTCCTTTATTTTCCTTGATTAATTGAAATTAACTCCAATTAATTGGAAAATAATTAATCTTGGGCTAAATTGGCAAAATTATGATTTTGCTATTACCTTTCTAATCTAATTCCCTTTCTTGAATTAATTTGCCCATTTTCTCATGAATATGAATATTTCAAAATTCATAAGTTCCAAATTTCATGAATATTCACCATTTTATTGAATTTCTCTAATAATTACAATATATTCAGTGAATATAAAATTTGGGGTGTTATAGGAAACACATGTATAGATGAGAATTCAGAGCCGCGAGAAAACCCTAGTAGATATTGGAGGCGCTAGCACGCAGTCCGTGTTCTTTTAACATTTGTGTGGATACCGGTAGAGGGAGTTGATCAACATGTTGGCTCTTGAAGATTGAAAAACAAGAACACACGAAAAGAAAGGTACAATTTTCCTAACTCTGTTAAAATGTCATTGATAGATCCTCGATTGTGATTGATGAAATTTTTAAAATTATTCCACTATGCATACCAATCCCAACAGTGGTATCAGATCCAGGTCAATTGTACATTTAAATTGATTTTATGTTCTTATACATGTGATATATATGGGATATTTATGTATGTTTATAAGAAGATGATTGAATATGTATCTAATTTGTTTTTAGGTTTTAATAAAGTTGAATTGTATGCGATCTATTGCATATTTTATGCAATCTTGAAATCTATTTCTGGTTTTAAGAAAGTCGAGATGTATGTGATCTATTGCTGGTATCACGATTTCTATTCTAGATTGGATCTGAAACTAGAATTCATCATTTTTGTTTCAAATTAGTTGAAGGTCATGGATGGCTACAAAACAACCAAGTCTAGTTTGGATCTCTATTTGGGTTTTAGGGATCCAAAAGTGTTGGGAAGACGATTCGGACCAGAAGTGTTTTGGGCCGTTTTTGAAACTAGCCTGAAATCCTTTTGAACTGGACTGAAATAAATATTTTAAAACTGGGCTAAAAATTTTAAATATTTTAGTAGGACCACTGTGACTAATTGTTTGTAGCACGATATAACCTAATCACGACATTTATTGATTTTCCTATTGTATGAACTGTTACTAATTGTGGTTTATTTTCAAACTTGTTTGGGTATGGTGCACAATATGGCTTTAGTTTTTACAAGGATTGTAATATTCAAATACAGCTTGCATGTCTTGCCTTCCTCTAAATAGTCTCAACGTACATTCTTTTCTCATCTTACTCCCCTCGTATGTTTAAACGAGGTTTCTCTTAATGTATTTATTTTCTTATTTAGAGAAGTCCTCTCATTGGCTTAAGAGGATTTGAAGTTAGGTAAGCCATGTTGTGTCGCATTTAATTATTCTTTTAATTATATCATTGAATGTATACTTTTGTGTTTATATGTATGAGATACGACCATGATTGTATTTATATAAATAAAACTAATTGATTGAGCCCTCCAAATCAAATCTTAAGTCATAATGCCGTCAATTAATGAATATTTGTCAAAACCTAGATTGCTCAATTGTTGGAGCTACCAAAGTTGATGCTTTTGAGTTATCTTGATGAAACAAGTGTGAGAATAGTGCTACTCATAATATTCATTATTGTTTTGACTTAACTGAGATTAACAAAATAGTTTTGGATCTTAAGGCATTAGATGTGATTAAACATGCCGGATCATATGATGATCGAATCCCATAAACATTTAAGAGTTACATGTGATGTAATTGGTAAAGATGTTACCTACCTAAATAAATTGAATTTAAGCATCTTGCCAAAGCAGACTTAAATTTAGGCAAAATATGAATCTTAGCCCACTAATTATTATATTGAGGGTTGTTAATTTATTATAAGATTACTAATTAAACTTTGCATATTTTATTGTAGAATCATGTCGGCTAGTAATACTACTACACTATTATTGCGATAAGTCTTTGATAAGGACAAACTCAATGGGACAAACTTTCTTGACTAGTTTAGGAACTTGAGAATTGTTTTCAAGCAAAAAAGAAAGAATTATGTCCTAGATCAACACATTCCTAAGGAGCCTGCATCTAATGCTCCAAGGGCTCAGAGAAAAGCTTACACGAAGCATAAAGATGACTTTGTGGATGTAAGTTACCTGATGCTTGCAACCATGATTCCAGAGATCCAAAGAGATCTGGAACTTATAGAGGCTCATGAGATGATTGTCTATCTCAAGGAATGTTCTCGCAACAAGCAAGGCAAGAAATGTATGAGACCATAAAGGCCTTACATTCCTACAAGATGGCTGAAGGTGCATCAGTTAGTGCTCATGTGTTAAAGATGAAAGGCTATATTGATCACCTTGAGAGGCTTGGATTCCCATGAGCCAGGAGTTAGCTACGGATTGGATCCTGAACTCACTCCCAAAGAGTTATGACTAGTTTGTTATGAACTACAACGTGAAGAACATGGAGAAATCAATTTCTGAGTTGTATGGGATAGATGCTTAACATTGTTGAGCAAAGCATTAAGAAAAAGTTTAGTACTATTTTGATGGTTTAGAAAGGAAAGGGTATGAGAAGAAAGGGAAGGGCAAATGGATGGGTAATGGCTTAAGTGGTAAGACCAAAGAGTCAAATAAGTCTGAAACCAAGCTTGCACCTAAGAAGGCAAAGCCTCTAAAGAAAGGAGTCTACTACTTCTACAATGAACCAGATCATTGGAAGAGGAATTGTAGACTCTTCTTTGAAGATCTAAAAAAGAACAAGAAGGATAGTGGGGCTATCGCTTCAGGTATTTATGTTTTAGACATTCATTTTTCTACTTCTTGTATATGGGTATTAGATACTGCATATGGTTCTCACATTTGTATAAATATGTAGGGTCTCAAGGATAGTAGATAGTTGAAGAAGGGTGAGGTAGACCTATAAGTTGGAAAAAGAGCATGAGTTGCTACTTTAGTTGTAGGTACTTATGAATTAGTCGTGCCTAGTGGGCTTTTATTAATTTTGAACAATTGTTCCTTCTTTGAGTAGTAACATTTTTCTCTTTCTTATTTGGACGAGGAAGGTTATACTTCCATTACTGGGAATAGTAAATGTTCTATTTATTGTAATGACATTTTTTATGTTGATGGTGATTTGTATGTTGGTCATTATATATTAAATTTAGAACATCCTAATAGTGGAAATATCTATAACATAACTACCAAAAGGATAAAATTAAATGATTTGAATCTAACATACATTTGGCATTGTCGTCTAGGCCATATAAATGAGAAACACATTTATAAACTCCATCAAAATAGATTTCTTAGCTCATTTGATTTTGAATCATATTATACATGTGAATCTTGCTTATTAGAAAAGATGACAAAAGCACCTTTTACTAGCCATAGTGAAAGGGCTACTGATTTGTTGGGACTTATACAGATGTATGTGGACCACTTAATATAGCTACTAGAGGAGGTTATCTGTACTTTATTACATTTATAGACTACTTTAGTACATATGGCTATATCTATCTAATGAAACATAAATTTGAATCTTTTGAAATGTTCAAAATATTCCAAAGTAAAGTACAAAACCAACTTGACAAAACAATTAAAGCACTTTAATTTGATTGATGTGGTGAATATTTAAGCCAAGAGTTCATTGACTATCTTAGGAGTTGTGGGATAATCTCACAATTAACTCCTCCAGGAATACCACAATGGAATGACATAGAAATCAAATACTATTAGATATGGTTTGATCTATAATGAGTCAAACAGATCTTCCACCGTCCTTTTAGGGCTATGCCCTAGAGACAACTGCATTCACACTAAATTGTGTTCCATCTAAGCAATTGAAAAGACACCATATGAGATATAGACTATAAAGAAATAGAGTTTATCTTTTCTCAAGATCTGGGGATGTGAGGTATATATTAAGCAATAAGCCTAAGATAAATTAGCACCTAGATCCTCAAAGTGCCTTTTTGTGGGGTATCCTAAGGAAACAAAAGGATACTATGTCTATAATCCTACTGATAACAAAGTGTTTGTTATTAGAAATGGTAAGTTTCTAGAAAGAGAGTTTATCTCTAAAAGAACCAGTAGGAGAAAGGTACATCTCAAAGAAGTTTAAAGTCACAAGATAGTACAGAACCACATATGGAAAATAGGGAAGACTCACAACAAATTGTTGAGGCCCCTCAAGTAACATAAGGTCAACAAAGATCTAATAGGACACGGCATCAGCCTTAAGGATATGGATTTCTTATTACTGAAAGTCGTATTGTGTTACTCATTGAGCAAAATGAGCCAACTACCTATCAAGAAGCCATAGTAGGACCAAACTCCAAGAAATGGCTAAATGCCATGAAGTTTGAAATACAATCTATGTACAACAAGTAGGTATGGACCTTAGTTGATCCACCTAAAGGTGTAAAAACCATTAGGAGTAAATGGATTTTCAAGGAGAAAACTAACATGGATGGCAATATAAATGTCTTCAAGGCATGACTAGTTGCAAAAGGATTTACTCAAACTCATGGTGTAGACTATAATGAAACCTTTCCCTAGTTGCGATGGCCAAATCAATCAAAATCCTTCTTGCTATTGCAGTATATTATGACTATGAAATATGGTAGATGGAAATCAAAATAGCCTTCCTGAATAGAAAGTTGGTTGAGGATGTGTACATGACACAACCTGAAGGTTTTGTATATTCAGAGGACTCTGGTAAAGTTTGCAAGCTTCAAAGATCCATTTATGGATTAAAACAAGCATCCAGGAGTTGGAATCATCATTTTGATGAAGTAGTCAAAGAGTTTGGATTCATTTGAAACATTGATGAACCTTGTGTATACAAGAAGGTTAGTGGGAGGATAGTTGTATTTCTAGTGCTTTATATAAACGGTATCCTACTTATTGGGAATGACATTCCTACCTTACAAAGTGTCAAAACTTGGTTAGGAAAGCTTTCTTAATGAAAGACTTAGGTGCAGCCACATACATCCTAGCAAGAGACTAATAGACCTAAGTCAGAGCACATACATAGACAAGATACTGCATAGGTTCAGTATGCAGGATTCAAAAAAGGGGTTACATACCCATATCTCACGGCATCCATCTTAGTAAGGATCTGTGTCCTAATACACCTGATTAGCGAGATCGCATGAGTAAGATTCCATATGCCCCGGCCATTGGATCCATCATGTATGTCATGTTATGTACTCGATAGGATGTCTCATTTATCTTAAGTATGACCAGTAGATATCAACAAGATCCTAGTGAGGGTGTCATTGGACTACTGTAAAGAATATCCTAAAGTACTTAAGAAAGAATGAGGACTTATTTTTGGTGTATGGTGGATTGGATGATGAGCTTTGTGTAACTGGTTACACAGATGCAAGTTTCCAAACTGACCAAGATGACCTTAAATCATAACCTGGATATGTATTCCTCCTGAATGGTGAAGGAGTAAGCTGGACGAGCTCCAAGCAGAGCACTGTCATAGATTCTACAACAGAAGCTGAGTATATAGCAGCATCAGATGCAGCTAAGAAAGTCGTTTGGATCAGAAAGTTTATTATTGAACTTGGGGTATGCCTACCATCTCAAATCCAATAGATTCATTCTGTGACAATAGCGGTGCTATCGCATAGGCCAAGGAGCCTAGGTCACATTAAAGGACCAAGCATATACTCAAGCGATTTCATCTTATTAGAGAAATCAATGATAGAGGTGATATAAGACTATGTAAAGTGGCAGGAGAAGATAATGTTGCTAATTCTCTTACCAAGCCGCTTGCACAGGCAAAACATGGGCATCATGTTAAAACAATGGGAATTAGGCAAATTGATGATTGTACCTAGTACAAGTGAGAGGATGTTGGAATTTGTTCCCCAGAGGCTAATATTGTACTTTGAACGTTATTAATTTAATGAATTTTCTCCATTATGTTATAATATTATTTGCATGTTCACTGTGATGATTGTATCCTTGGATAAATCATAAAGATTGTCCTAAATGTCCCTAATTAGTCATCTATGCTGGAGCAGAGATGAAATAAGACTAGTATGACTTTGATAAGATATGGATATACGAATCAAAGTCTTGGGCACTTGTAAGAATACAAGGTACTAGACCAATTCGCTAGGAGAAAGCTTCATGGATTAAGTAATAAGCTTATCTCATGTATAACAACGTCATAATGCCCTTCAACTTGAAGTCATCATGGATTCCTATATGAGAATTGCTAAGCTTTGAACAAGTCAAAAGTCACCTTTGACTGAGTAATGATAAAGGTTATAATCGGGCTTGGTGGTTTTTCATGCAGAGAAATATGAATGGTCAAGATGGAATTTGTCCCTTATATTAGTAGAGAGATATTACTGGGTGATACGTAAAATATTTACATATTTATTTTCCCCTATATGATGATTTTGTGGATGATATTTTAGCTCAATTTAATAAATTTGGGTGAAATTAATAAATAAATAATGATTTTGGCATGAAATAGAATTTCTTGAAAAATACTAAATTAGACCCTCTTTCAGTTTTTAGGCAATATCTAGAGCTCTAGATGTCAGATTTGGACGTTATATATATGGATAAAAAGCTAAGAAAGACCTCTACAACTTTTATGGACTAAAACCCAATTCTATCTCCAAGGGTTTCAAATTTTTCTTAGAAGTTGAGAGCAGGAATCATCTACCATTCCACCAAGCATTCCATCTACCACTTCATCTTCCTTTCCATCTACCACATTTCATCAACCACTTCATCTTCCTTTTCATCTACTACTTCATCTTCATCTTCCTTTTCATCTACTACTTCATCTACCAGTTCATCTTACTTTTCATCTATTACATCATCTACCACATTCTATTTGCTACTTCATCTACCCTACTCTATTCTTCTTTATATATAGCTACCCTCTCCTTCACATTTTATACATTCAAATTCACCAGAGAAAAAGAGTGCTATTGTCTTGGGAATCTGACAAAAAAGACCCTGTTTACCAGTTTATAAGAAAACTGGATGGGAAGCATATCCTTAATTCATAGAAAACATTTAAGCTGTTACTGGACGTAAAACCAGAGGAAGATGTTAGCTAAAATCAAAACTATTGTACATAATCATGCTTTTGTTTAATCTGTCTTATCTTTTCTGTAACTTTTGTTTAATCTGTCTTATCTTTTCTGTAATTTTTGTCTAATATATCTTTTCTTTTCAGTAACTTTTAACTTTATTTCCTCTTTTTGTTAATTTCTTCACATAATGGCCCACCGGTCATCTGTGTCAGAAATTTTTTCAAATTTCTTTGAAAAATGTGTGATTTGTGTGATTTTGTTGTTACTGTTTTAGTGTTATATATATGTACTCTTTCATTTGTAAATATGCACACTTCCACTTGTAAATATGCAGTCTTCTACTTGTAAGCACAAATGGTCTGAGAAAAAGAAAGAGAAAAAGAGTATCACATAAAAATATAGATTTACATCTATCTGCATTAGAAAAATATAGTTTGTAAATGCAACAACAGAACTTGGAATTGTATTAGCTGACAGAAATATCAACTTCGTATATGGGGGAGGTATCTAGGGCCTAAGGGGAAGTGTGGCCATTTCTGCATCCATGAATGGAAGCAAGGGTTTGAGCGTGAGGGTAAAAGAGTTGGAAGCTTGTACTTTTTCCTTAGGACAAGATTTATAGGTTTCAATATTACGTGAATGACTGGGACGAATGTTCTACCATGCTCAAGCATTCATTGCTCTACCCGGTGGTTTGGAGATATTGGATGGCATTTCTTGCATTGCATATTGAGCTAAGTTAAACTTTAACAAAGTGCCATTAGGATTGTTAAATGTTAATGGTTTTTATGATGATCTATTGTCTTTTTTTGATCATGATGTGAAAACAGGATTCATACCCCAAGCAACTCGTTACTCCATAATTTCTGCATCAACTGCTGATCAGTTGCTTGATCAACTGCAAAACTATGAACCTCACCTAGATCTATTAGTAAAGCAAATAGGTGGGAAATCTTCAGAAAGTAGTCAGAAGCAGAATCCAGATACCACTCTTCGGTTGTAACTTTCCTTAATCTCTTGGTTTTACTCTTAGCATTTTGGTTTTACTTATTGTGTGTTTATGTTTAAAAAAAACTTTCTCCAAGCTCCAGAAGACATTAGGGACAATGTCTGATTTAGGTTGAAGGAAGAGGAAAATTTTTTTTTAATTAGTTAGTAAAACCACTAGATGCATGGGGAGTGAAAAAATGGTCGAGTAAGGAGTTATCTTAACTCCTGAGACACATTTTATTAGTTGCATTTTAGTTACATGCTTTTGTTTTTTGCTAAAAAATAAGAGGAAAAAAAGAGTAAAAGTAGAAAAACAAATTCATCTTGTTCAAGTGCTTTATAATGATTTGAAGAAATATATAAGTTTTAAGGATGGATCAATTGAATTTAGAGGTTTTATAGCATGAATGAACAACTAATTGTTGCAATTGGTGATCAATTTTGAGATTGAATGAACTGAGTTTAAAAACCCCTAGCTGTGAGCTTCTGAGCCTATAATGATTATTTCTCTTGTGTGTGATATTCACCTATTAAGTTATCACTCTAGAACTTGCTTTAAATCTGGTTGAAATTACATCTCACATGCACATTCAAAAATGATAAAGGCATTCATTTTCTTTAGCCAAAGCCAAATATCCAACCTTGCAATTATATTGTTGATAAGCCCCTTTGAACCTAATTGACTATTTCTTTGTTCTCAACCCATTAACATGTGCTTTAATGATATATCAAGTGCTTTTACCTTATTCTAAAGATTAGTGAAGCATTTGAAATTCTTGTGAAATGGGCTTTTGACAAAGTGTAGGGGTGTATCTATCATCAACTTGATAGTTGCAATTAAAAAGAGAAAAAAAAGAAAAAAAAAGATATTAAGTATTTGAATTGTGAGTTGTTGTGATGAGATAAATTTATTTATAAGTAGTCCATTTTTCAGTTGCTCTATTTCTTTAGCCTTTCATACCATGTTTTACATTCCTTTTACCTTAACCCCATTACAACCCTTAATAAATCCTTTTGATTTGAATTATGCATGTGAATTAGTTAGTGGACAGTGAGATTTTTAGCAAGCCTATAGTAATGCAATTTTTTCGATTGAATTTGAGTGAAACACTTACCCTACACACTTGAGAGATTGAGAGAATGAGTAGTAATTATGAACTCAGTTTATTCATTTTCAAATAAAGTTGCCAATTTATATTTTCATTGATTGATGAATACTATAATCTCTTTATTTTTCAATTGTGTTCTTACTTATGACTTGATACTTCTGATTTTGTTGGAAGCACTTAATGGTCACTCCTTGTCTGAGGACGTCTAAGAGCTAAGTTATAGGGGAATTTGATACCTAAAATATTTGCATATTTATTTTCCCCTATATGATGATTTTGTGGATGATATTTGAGCTCAATTTAATAAATTTAGGTGTAATTAATAAATAAATAATGATTTTGGTATGAAATAGAATTTCTTGAAAAATACTAAATTAGACCCTCTTTCATTTTTCAGGCAATATTTGGAGCTCTAGTTGAGAGCAGGAATCATCTACTATTCCACCAACTATTCCATCTACCAGTCTACCAACCATTCCATCTACCACTTCATCTTCCTTTCCATGTACCACATTTCATCTACCACTTCATCTTCTTTTTCATATACTACTTCATCTATCATATTTCATCTACCACTTCATCTTCCTTTTCATCTACTACTTCATCTACCACATTCTATCTACTACTTCATCTACCCTACTCCATTCTTCCCTATATATAGCCACCCTCTCCTTCACATTTTATACAACCATTTCATATCCATTTCTTTCCTCTCTTCTTCACATACACCATCTTAGAATAGTTTCATGCATTGTATTTAATTCCTGCATGCCTCCTACATGGAAGGCTTAGGTAGTCCTCCTTTATGGATGGTATAGGTTGCCACCTATATGGAAGGTTTTACCTCCTGAAGGGATGGTCATATTTTCCCCATTTTCATGCATTTAGTTATTGTATATTTATGTTTTAGAATTTATTAATCAAGTTTTATGCAATGTTAATTTATTTTGCTTTTGTTTTTAATTTCATCATGTGTTAAACTTCCATTTTCTTAGGGTGATGATGTAGCTTACTAATGACAGATTGAATCTTAACTTATTAAATCTAGTTTGAATTTATCCTTCATGATTGAGTTTTAATTATTATTCTTAATACTTTTTATTACTTGACCATCTTTTGAATGATTTCAATATGCATGTTGAGACCGGAAGGAGATGTATGCGTATAGATCCTATAATTAAAACCATGACTTGCAAATGAAATAGGAATATATTTATATGAGTTGTGCAGTTTTACTGAGTTTCATAAATCTTAATGCATAATTAATTACTTAAATTCATATAGGAATATATTGGATTAGCAATTAATTATTGAATTGCTTGACCTTAGAAGAGGCTAGTTATTAAATTAGGGAAACTCGACTGTCAATCATGTGGAATAAATTGGGCAAAAATAGATAAGTGATTTAATCCGAAATTTGCTAAGTGAAATCTAATTCCTAGGGCTTTTTTCTCATAGTTGCTTTCATATCATTTGCACTTGTATTTAATCATCTTTTAATTTTGTAATCTCAATCACCAATCAATCGATAGACTAAATAGAGTTAAAATTACTCATTTTGATAATTAGTGATCAATCCTCATGGGAATGATACTCTACTCACTTCTGTATTTCTTGTTTATGACAGTATACACTTGCACTTTCTAATAGATCATTTACACTCGTAACACTGGGCCCCTCAATAAGTGAGTCTAAGAAATGTATGGCTATACTAAGATGGAAAAGTGTTTTCATTTTTATTGTCAGACTACTCAGGAATAAGTAAAGTAATGATTACGAACAAGAGGATGACATCATCCATGCGTCATCCTTGACCAAAATATCGTGTGACATAAGGGACGTGACATGGTTGTATGACAGGTTGCATCGTGTTAACGATCCTCATATGAATTGGGTAGTCATAATGTCTTAGTAAAGGCCGCTTGCGACTTGTGAGTTAGTACAGTTATTGGCCCACTTTCAACTTCGTATGAGCCTATAGGGTCACACATAAGAATGGCCTAACGCAAGACAATATTTAATCTAGGGTGGACAAATTTTATATTATATATATAAATATAAAATTTGTGAAAAGAAAATTAATAATATTATATACATATGTGTGTGTGTGTGTGTTTTTTTTTTAAATACATACATACATACATAGATATATATATGTCTGTGTGTGCGTGCGATAATATTATTATATTGTTTAGTTTTAAAAATTAATTTTATTAAATAAATAAAATTTAATAATTAACATGATAGAGATATAATATCTCAGATTTAATTTATAAGGTTAAATTAAATGTATTGGCCTTTTATTCTCATTAGATAAATAGCTTAAATTAAAACTGTATAATAGATTTAATTCAATTGAATTTATTTAATTAGCTCATCAAGATAATTAAAGGTTAATTAATTTCAAAATTAATCAAGATTAATTTTGAAATTTGAGTTAGCCCTCACAGGTTATAAAAATGATAGAGCAGAAAAAACATGTACAGATGAGAATTCAGAGCCATGTGAAAACTCTAGCAGATGTTGGAGTCGCTAGCACGCAGTCTGTGTTCTTTTAACATTAGTGTGGAAACCGGTAGAGGGAGTTGATTGACGTGTTGGCTCCTGAAGATCAAAAACCAAGAACACATGAAAAGAAAGGTATAATTCTTCCTAACTCATTTTAAACGCCATTGATAGATCCTCGATTGGGATTGACGAAATTTTTAAAATTATTCTGCTATGCCTACCAATCCCAATATTGCATACATTTGTAAATATTATCAAATCCCGAGGAGAAACTAGTAAGGTAACCAAGTACCTTGTATCAATATAACAGTATATTTACGCTATTCCCGTGTTGCTTACTGAACCGCGCACAAGTACTTTAAAAATATGGAAAATAAGATAAGGGTAGATTTGGAAGAGCCTAAGTTGTTCTGGCAGAGTGGCAATTTTGGCAATAGGATAGTATACTGATATGGTCTTGATTACACAGAGATATAAAATATGCACGGACGGGGGTACCAAAAGAGTGTATCCTCCCAATATGAGAGCAAGCCCTAAGAGATCAGCAAATATCCGAAGGGCAGCAAGTAGTGTGATACTAGATAGAGGATGGACCAAGGATGTTGTGAAACTTAAGGAGGTAGGCATGGCCAAGGCCAAAGTGCATTCCACACAAAATATTTTGACAGCCGGAGACTGTCGGCTTGACTCTATAAGACAAAGATAGTTACAGGGTACTAGTAGTCGATTGCAATGGAAGTTGTTATCTACGTTTTAGCACGGGTATGTAAAAGTTAAGCGTGGTCAACCCAGGAAAATCCTAGGATGGGTGACCCCCTGGGAAGTTAAGTTGGCAAGGTCATGGAGACTTAAGGAATAGTGATTATTTTAAAATTTCTTCATGGCTAATAAATCATTTGAGTTAGATGATTTAAAAAGTGCTTAGATGCATGGAGATGATGATGACATAAGTATTGATTTTAAATCAAGACATTTCTGTTGCGGTGAATACTACCCAGAAAGGTTCATTTGATGAGGTTATGGAAATTGGAGGTATGGAACTGTTTTGAGGTTTCTCCATGCTAGTAATGACCCTTAGTAACAATGTGGTGTCAAAGGAATGTAGATACGATATACGGTGCTATATGATGAGTGGTGATCATATCGTATATTGATCCTAGAGGATTCGATATGATGATACTGAAGGTGGGGAGAGGCTTGAATCGGATCTAAGCTGAAATAGTGCTTAGGTCAAAATGCGAATTGGGTTGAACTATGGTTCTGTTCCATGATGGAAGTTGAGCCATGTAAACCTTGTGGATAGTGTTGAACTTTCAGTAATGTTTTAAGGATATCACCCAAATACCTTGAAGGTTAGAATAGGCACTACTGATCTTGATTCTTCAACAAACCTATTGGACATAATTAACGCAAATGATTTCTAATCTGTGTGATATTAAAGTTCTAGATTTCATGATGAACCTAAAAGTTAGGTTAGAGACCATAGGCTGTGAAATCTTACATGCTAGATATGTTGTAATGGACTTGTGTGTCAATAGGCCCTAAGACCTAGTAGACCAATATGTCCTTAGGCTGGTGAATTTATTCAGTATTGTGTTGGGTTAGTTCCAATTCGTGGAATCGAGGAACAAGATTCTTATAGACATGACTCCTTGCCGAAAGGGATTTTGAAAGGTTACTGGCTTTAAGCCTAGCATAGAGAAAGATTATGATCATAAAATGTTTTCGTAGAGGATTGATTGAGGTCATAGCTCTTTGATGAAATAAGGGACATAATTGATTTGCGTGCTATTCCACTAGCTTGAGGCTATACTAGGAGTCAATCGGTGGATGGCAATTGAGGTGATTAAAGGTATGAGTAGAAGGGTTACCAAGTAGTCCGTAACCCAGTAATCATATGTTAAGTTTTGATTCCATAAGAATTTAAAATGGCCTAGAATGATTTGAGTTGAAATGAGCTAGGAACTGGCACAATAAAATACAGAATTACTGGTGTAGTAAGGTATTATAGGGGGTTCCTGTAGGACTTCTATTAAATTATTCTCACATTATAAAAGCTCATATAAGGAGATAAATATCAGAGTATGTAGCGGAAATCTATGACTCTGTATTAATTGTTAGATATAATTGGTTTTGATGATGTCAAATATAGATGTCAAGTATTGAAGTGCAAAAAGTTTGTATTGTAATATCCTAATTTGGGATTAAGGGCTAATGACTCTGATATTGATTGTAATTCGTATAATTAAGAACTTTTGGGATTAATGTGATGTGAATTTGGTATAAATGTGTGTGGTATTTAAGATCAAGGGTTGAGATTCATTGTTTATGGGTCAGAATCCTATGCTTTGTGATTGTGTAAGCTTATGCAAGAGTATGTAGGATGATGACAAGTGGCATTGTGTAGACCATTGGATGTGGCACATGGGATAAAAGTTCACTTTTCTCTCATTTTCTCTCTCATATTCGGTGGAAGAATGTGGGCAAGGAAGGGGAATGCAATTATCATCATCTTCTCCATATCTCATTTTCTCTCCCTCATCCCTCCATTTTGGTGACCTTGAGCAAGGAAAGAGAAAGATAAAGCTTGGATTTAGGGTAAGCAATGATCTTTTAATGCCCTAAACCTCTTCTCTAATATTGTGCATCTAATTGAGAGCTTCTGGTTTGTGAGTTGGACAAAATTGAAAATTTGAGAATCAAGATTCTGGATTTGGCAAAGTGAAGAGGTAAGCCTTTAGTGCATTTTGATATATTATTTGTGATTTTTGGATAAGTTTGTGAAAATCTGGAAATTTGCCCTAGTTTATGCCTATTTTTGGATATATGAATTTCATTGTGATTGATGTTGGAAATGGTCTATTGTGAAGTCATTTAAGTATATGATATAGTTTGGAAGTTTGGATTTAAGTTGAATGAGATTGGGGTATTGTGTGTCATAGAGACCCAAAGACATAAATTATGGTAGAAAGGGGTTTTTGGAGTGTTTTGGAAGTTGCCAATATGTTCCTTAGGTCATTTTAAGTGTGTTTGAGGTTTGTGAGAAGTTTGGGAACCATTGGGATTGTATTTGACCATCTGGTATTTTTCTGTCATTTGCTACGTTTCTGGTATCTAATGCACAACACTCGAGTGAGGGAAGATCATGCTTGAGTGCTGCGTGTGTTTTCCCTTTTCTGCTTCGAGTTTTACCTGGGTTCTTTGAGTGGAGCTCGATTGCACTTCTGTAACTGCGAGTGAAGTTGGTGGTCACTAAAGTGAGCAAGGGATTGCTTAAGTGATGGTGTGAGTCTAGAGTTAGGGTTGCTCTCGGGTCCTCACTCGTTGGTCATTTCTCAAGAGTGTGCTCTGACACTCGCAAGCACCGCTATTTCACCCAAGCACAGTGGGGTATGAGTGAGCTTGTCCCTCCTAGGTAGTATATGCTCTCGGGTTGTTACTCGTTGTGTTGCACTTTTGGGGACTTGAGCATATTTGGAGTCATCACCCGAGTATAAGGTTTCATGCTTGAGTGATGTGAGCACTTTCTGGTCTTAGTAGTTGCTCACTGTCAAACACTCGCGAGTGAGAGTCGTTCTCACTCGGGCACGAGTGTCTCATTACTCGAGTGAGGTCATCTTCACTTGAGTGAGCCAGCCTAAAATCACTGTTTTACCTTTCAAAAAAAGGGTTTTCAGGGTAGTTCTCCCAACCCTTTAGGCATATGTTTAGGCCTCTAATAGTCACCTAAGGAATCCTAAATGATAATCAACATAGAGTATTATGAAAATATACACTTGGAAAAGAAATTGATTGGTTGTCCCTAATTTGGTATAGGATTTGATATATGTCGCCCTTATGAGACTACGGTACCGGAGCCAGTCAAGAAAGATACAAGTAGTAACTCTTTCTTTATACCTTATGTGATACATTATATGTGTGCTATATCATTGGTTTATGATGGATTTAAATGCTGCAAGATTTGTGAAATTATGAAAGCACCGCTATACCAATAGTCCCTGAGTCGCTAACAACGGTTCAGGTAAGGGTTGTGTGCCTTCCCGGTGGTAAAAGGGGATGAGGTTAGGGTGCAATATATGTGATTATGTGGGCCGGAAGGCTAATTGTGGGCCGAAAAGCTATGTGTAAGCCGTAAGGCTATTCGTATTCACTGCCATACCAACAGTCCCTGAGTCGCAAACAACGGTTCGGGTTAGGACGGTGTGCCTTCCCGGCGGTAAAAGGGGATGAGGATAGAGTGTGATTTGTGTGTTGCTGTTATGTGATGATTTGTTTACATGCTATGTGATTACGTGTGGTATGAATGATTTGTTACTACTGGGATTCTTTAGAATCTCACTCTTTCCAAATGACTAACCTTTTCAGATAGGGCGAGTGGCTCGAAAAGGAATCGGACAACCAGGAGTAGTTAGGATTACTCTGAGACTTTGGTGGTTATTAGTTAACTATTTTGGTTTGGGATTACTATTTGTACATAAGATGTAAATGATAAATTTTGGATATGTAATTCCTATTTTGGGAACTTTAAACCCATAGTGTATATATGCAAGTAACCCAGGATTTACCGGGATTTTAGTTACGCACTATGATGTTTATTAATGTGATTTGGTTTCTCAAGTAATTATATTCGAATGTGAATGTGAGACTAGGATGAATTATGATTTTAAACCGTTTTACAGGAAACCCCATCTCTTAGATGAGGGATTGTAATTTATCACTTTGTCTTATTGGTCTCTATCTCACTTAAATTTTATAATCTGAATGTAATTACGGTGAGGGGGTTACATGTATGACATACTTATTATCTTCATTGACTAACTACTATATTTGATGTTGGATATCTTGTAGATTAGTCAAGCCAAGAAAGAAGAAGATTGAAGATATTCAAGAAGATATCTAATTAGGTTATGAAGAATGATAATCAATTCAAGAAGATATCTAGTTGGGTTATGAAGAATCATCATCAAGTGGTAAAACAAGAAGAAAGAGATTGAATAAAGAAGAACTTGCAAGATCACATGAGAATATCAAGATCCAAGCTATTAGAAGTGATATCGGAGGTTTCTATGGTCAAACGGAAGTTGGAATGGGTCAATACGAAAGCTAAAATGATGTATACGAAAGTTATGGTACCTCCAGGGGATGATCACTCAAGTAATCACTCAAGTAATATTGCACTGCCTCATTTTGGAGGTGATTACTTGAGTGGCTACTCAAGTAATCTCCAAAGTTACTTGAAGATTACTCAAGTGACTACTCGAGTTATGATACTCTGTTTTTGTGTGGCAGGACAGAGGTTCGCTATTTTGATGATATCTCTTTAACCACACGTCGGATTGAGTAGAAACTATGGCATATGAAACTAGACTCCCAACACGAACTATGGACATGAAGATCACATTAAAAAGAGTTCAGATGAGAGAGATATGATCTGTTGAAGTTGACAAATGAATCAGCGTATTTTACCAGAACAAGGTTTGATATTTTTGACATAACTCTCAAAATACATATCCGATTGAGACGAAACTAGTGCCATATAAAACGAGACTTAGAGAACTTTCTATGGATATATAATATGCCATATTTTAAGCTATATACTAAGAGCTATGCCGTCTGGAAGTTGATGCTCATGATTTCAGACTTTGTCTAAATGCAGAAGATATTCTTTGGATCATAACTTTCTGTACAAAATGAGTTTAGAGGTGATTCTTGTTGCATTGGAATGTAGATTATGAGGGCTTTCTGATGATATATGATTTGCCATGTTTCAAATCAAAATCAAGAATTCACTTGAAGGGCTTACTCGAGTAATATGCAGAATTATTTGAAACCTCACTAAAGGGACAACTCGAGTAATGCAGTTGGAAATGCTCTTAGCCAAGATTTGAATAACATTACTAGAGGGACAAATCGAGTAATCTACAAAGTTATTTAAGAGCTTACTCGAGGGATCACTCGAGTAACCAGAGAAGAAATTATCCAGTAGCTCTCGGCCAAGAAATGACATACTTGAGGGACTACTCGAGTAACTAGATATAGAAGAGTACATTACTCGAGGGATCACTCAAGTAATCTGCAGAGTTATTTGATCCATTACTCAAGGGATCACTCGAGTACTCAGAGAAGTAAAGAAGCAGTTAATCTCAGCTAGATTTTGAAAGGAATTACTCAAGGGATCACTCGAGTAATAAAGTTGGAATTACTCTCGGCTAAGATTTGGACAACATTACTCGAGGGAGCACTCGAGTAATCTGCAAAGTTATTTGAACTATTACTCAAAGGATCACTCGAGTAACCAGAAGAAAAGAGAGGCTTACTCGAGTAACTACTCTAGTAACATGACCAACAACGTATCCGAAGATTCTGAAAATCATGGGAATGTTTATGTAACTTACTCTTCTTGCTTCCAATCACTCTAACACTTCATTATATTAGTGTTTAATGCATTTCTCCAGGAATACAATGAAGAGATGATGAGAAAAGATAAAAGTTGACTTTACGGAAGCAAAGCGTCAAACGTTCTAATAGCTAGTTTTTCAAAATGAACAAAAGAAGCAGCCGCACTCCAACGGATATGTTGAAATGCTTAAACGGTCATCAATCTTCATCAACTATAAATAGAAGAACATTCAGAGTTCAACAACACCAACAAGAAACATGCAAAGATCATGAATCATCTACTCCAACCCAACTACTCTCTGTTCTTATCCATTTTCTATATCATGTATATTTGAGAGAGAGATTATTTGCATTGTACTTCAGTATTCATCTATTCACTTCTGATAGAGAAGATTTATTATAATCTTTCATCATCAAAGTTGTATCCTTACGAGGTGTGTAAGGGAGAGTAACTCGGTTGTAACCTTACGGTGTGTAAGGGGGAGTAACTCGGTGAGAGATTTGTAAAAGGCTTTGTAAGTGCCCAGCTAAACTTGTAAGTTGTAAAGGCTTTTCTTGTGCCTAGATTAAATAAGAAGATAGTGGATTTGAAAATCTCAGGAGGAGCCTAGGGATTAGATGTAGGCCATCACAGATTGGACCAAACAAGGATAAATCACAGTTTGCATACTTTCTTTTTTAAACTCTTATATTTCTAACATATATTAACTATTGATTTATGATTCATTACTTTCATATTTATTGCTTCCTCTAAGATGCAAAAAGATTTTCAAAGTTCTTAAGATTTTTATCTTACACCCAATTCACCCCCTCTTGGGTGGCAGCTAGTTTTAACATTAATTATAGGAAGTTGAATAAGGTGACTATTGAGATTAAGCATCCACTTCCTAGAAGAGATGATTTGCTCGATTAGTTATCTGGTTCCTAAGTATTCTCGAATATTGATTTGCGGTCGGGATGCCATTAACTCAGGGTAAAAACAGATGATATGCTGAAAACTTCTTTCAGAACTGGATATGACCATTGCAAGTTTCTTGTTATACCATTTGGGTTGACCAATGTACCTGTCATGTTTATGGACTACAAAAGTCAAATTTTTCATCCGTACTCAGACCAATTTGTAGTAGTCTTCATTGATGATATACTGGTATACTCGCGGAGTAGAGTAGAACACAAACAATACTTGAAAATCATATTGAACATACTGAAGTATAAGCAACTTCATGCTAAGCTGAGCAAATGTGAGTTTTGGATTTTAAAAGTTAGACTTTTAGACCATACAGTCTCACAGCAAGGAGTCACGGTGGATCCTTGCAAGGTGGAAGTAGTACAAAACTGGAAAGACTAGAAACTATCTTTGTGATAAGCAGTGTTCTGAGTCTTGTTGATTATTATAAAGGGTATGTAACTTTTTCTCAAAAAACTTAACATTATATGTGGGATGATAATTGTGAGAGGAGCTTCGTAGAGCTGAGATGGCAATTTATTATAGCACCAGTGTTGAACATCCCAAAACATAATATAGCCCTGATGGTTAACAATATTATAGTATGTATGCCATACAGTCTTACACTCTGCATGGTGTATAGTGCAATGACCTGTATGGTCAATAGTCACACAACCCTTATGGTTTATGGTGACACATGTGAACTAGAAGTGGGGATGTGTTTTGATGCAAGCTGAGAAGGACATATGCATCTTGTTAGCTGAACTTCAGGAATTGAACTATTCCACCCATAATCTTAAGTTGATGGTAATAGTGTTTGTAATAAATCTGGAAACGTTTCCTTTATGGAAAAATCGTAAAGTCGTACTGCGATCACTAGGGTTTGAAATATTTATATGATAAAAAAGAATAGAATATGAGAAATCACAGACAGATAAAGCTGCTTAAAGATTTTAACTTGGAGATAAAGTATTATGCAGGAAAGGCTAATGTCGTTACTAACACATTGAGCCATAAAACAATGTAGGTGGCAGCCATAATAATTTGTGAGTAGAAAACTGATCGAGGATGTTGGATATTTTAATCTGTCTAAGCAGATTTTGATCAGTGGAAATAATGTCAGTGAGACATATAAGGATCTGAGAGCAACAATTGAAAAAAAAAAACTTAGATCAAGGGTAGATGAGTGCAATCTATCGAGAACATGTATATAAACACAAGGATGTGGATATATAAGATTATTTGACGTATGAAGTCATACATGATCGAGTCATTGGTTGGTAGGAGAAATAGCTAAGATACAGGAGTATCCCACGCATAAAAGTTGTTTGGCAAGGATTATCTCCTAGAGGATCAATATAGGAAATAAAGGAAGATATGAGAAAATGTTACTCGAGGTTTATGGCTATGTATATGTAGCAAATTTTAGGGATGAAATTTATTTAAGTGGAGGAGAACTGTAACATCCCAAATTTTTTTTTACCAAATATATTGTAATTATTTTGGAAATAATCAATAAAATGATGAATATTCATGAATTTGGAATTTATGGGTTTGTAGATTTTCATTTTCATGAGAATCGGACTAGAATAATTATGGAATAAATTTGGGTAATTTAAAAAGCCCAATGTCAAAACCCAAAAAGGGAAAATAATATAGGATAATATTTGGTCCAATAATGAAAGGAAATTGGCCAAAGAAAAATGAGAAAAGGAATTAAAATAAAAAGGTAATGATAAAATCATAATTTTATGAAATTAGCACAAGATAAATTATCTTCCAATTAATGGAAGTTAAATTCAATCAATTAAGAAAAATAATGGGGAAATATATATTTGGAATGTTTTGGTCAAATAAATATTGGAAATTGAAAGGTGAACAATCCTTCCACTGAAATCGTCATTGAGATAGTAAGTTTGTTATGTGGTTTTGGATAAACAAATGATGACAAATATTTATGAAATTTTTAAGAATGAAAGTAGACACTCTAGGCTTTAATTTGATAGGTAAAATGAATCCTTTAAAACTATATACAAAAAGTTATGAATTTTTGAAATTAGCCTAGAAAAACTATTGATTTTTTGAAACAGCATTCAAAGAATTTAGTTCTGGGCATTTTTTGCTTCCAATTGGTAGAGGGCTATATTTTCCCTGAAACTAGACTCAATATGGGTTCTATAGGCTTTGGAATCACTCTAATTTGATGACTACAAATTTAGTTATGATTTTTCAATATTTGGGCAAAAAATCTTCCAGAATTTCCAATTAATCCGAAAATTAAAGAGAAAATAGGATATATTATAACATAATTTCCCTTCATCTTCCTCCTTTATTTTCATCAATTTTTAGCTTCCAAGAGAGAGAGATTGATTTTGAGAATTCTAGTGAGAAGAAGGAGCAATTTCGCCAGGTAAGCTTGATTTTTTTTGGTGAATTAGCTCCTAACTTGTATAATCCTTCTCCTAAGCCTCTCCTCTAGGTGATTTAAGGTTTTTGAAGCAAGAATTTCAGTGGTTAAAAGGTTAGGGTTTCGGCCAAACAAAGGAAGAGCCAGAAGGAAGTAAAGGTAATTGCCTAAACTTCAAATATTGGTTGTTCTAGCTGTTGTGGATAATTAATCAGTGAATTTCTATTGGATTTTCTCTGATTGTAAAAATATGTTAAAGGGTGTGCCCTTGTCGGTATGCTGCCAAAATTGAGTCTAAAAAGTGGTTTTAACATAATTAAATAGTTAATAAAGTGATTAGGAGTAGAAAGGAACAAGTCTACAGAGTCAGAATTCAAAAACCCCAATTTTCCCCTGAGAATCTTGGGTTTCAGCTAGGTCCAATTTAGGGGGGCTAGAGTTGGATTTTTGATAATCTGATGATTCCATTATGTTTAGGAGGGAAAATTAGTTGGGGTTATAGTTGAACACTTTTCCAGAAAAGCCTTAGAAAGCATAACGATCTAAACGCCCCTGAAACCCTAAGTTAGGGGCTGCTAAGGGCATTCTGGTTTTTTGGAAGTGAATTTGATAATTCCACACTTGAAATAGGTTCATTGGGTAAAAATGTGTCAAAATAGCCCAGGTGAAAATTTCATAAAAAGTACGGTCGGACTGGGTACAGTTAGAGCCGGGAATTCGGGCCGAGCCCCTCGGGCCGGCCCGTTTAGGCCCGAGCCCGTCAAGGGCCGGGCCTATGATTTAGAGACTGAAAATGGAAGCGGGCCTAAAAGGGCCGGCCCTACTGTAGGGCCGGCCCTTTTAGGCCCGTTTAACCTTTTTTAAAAAAAAAAAAAAATGGGCACAAGGCAATGGGCAACAAGCATTAGTCAGAGGGTAGAGTTAACCTAACCTAACCCTCATATTAGAAATACTCTCACACTAACTTAGACCTCATTTGAAGCTTCTCTTCTTTGATTTTCTTTTTTCTTTTTTTGCATGTATACGCCAAAATCCAAATTAGGTGTTATATTATTACTGACATTTGAAGCTTGTAGGCTTGTTTGATTGTGGCTGTGAACTTATTTAATTGGTTATGAATATTAATTATGGTTTGGACATAAGTTTTAGTGTTTGTATTCTATTAAACTTGGATAATATTTATGTTTTAAATTAGTGTTGATGATATTTATGTTTTAAATTAGGTATTTTAATCTTTATGAGAATAAGAAATAAAAAAGGAATGGCAAAAAAAAAAAAGGAAAAAACATAAACGGGCCTAAAGCCCGTCGGGCCGGCCCGCGGGCCTACCTTAAACGGGCCGGGCCGCTTCAAACGTGTACGAATTTGAACTCGGGCCTAAACGGGCCGGCCCGTTTAGGCCCGAGCCCGTCACGGGCCGGCCCTGCAGGGTCGGGCCGGCCCGTTTTCCCAGTGTTAGGTACAGTAGAGCCGGGTAGGGTCCCCATGGGCATTATGGTAAATTTTCACAATAGACTCGTATAACCACTAAAAATACTATGGAAATGCTTAGAATAGTACATGAATGGGTTCGAACCTAATTCTTGTAATTTGACATTTTAGGACCAAGTTGAGAGGCTAGTCATTAGCACGCTTGACGAGGCACACATTTCAAGGCAGAAAAGGGTTAAGGTAGTAACTATAATCTCTCATACACTATGTGATTGTTGATATGCTTTGTATTGCTCTATTTTGTGATATGAACACGGTGCCAGAGGTATGTTACATAGTTGTGGTTAGCTACCCAGCTGAGGTATGCCTAGGGTACATTACCTAGTTGTGGTTAGGGGCCTAGCTAAGGTACAGGTAGGGGATCCAAACAGCAATTTGGCCCTAAGCTTTATGTACACATACAGTATATCATGAATTTTCATTTTACATTATATGATATATTGCATATGTAATTCTCGCATTTTATATGTTTAATTGTATGTTGCTACTAGGATTCCTTGGAATCTCAACCCTTTTTATAAATCAAAATATCTTAGTGGGAACTAGCAGCCTTAAAGGAAAGGTTGTACACACAGGAAATTGATGGGCACGTCTCCTGAGACAAAGACTGTGGTTATATATGTAGTATTATTTTGGGCATTTCACATACATTTGTAAATATTTTCAAACCCCGTGGCGAAACCAATAAGGTAATCAAGTACCTTGTATCAATATATTAGTATATTTACACTATTCCTGTGTTGCTCATCGAACTGCACACAAGCACTATGAAAATATGGAAAATAAGATAAGGGTATGACAAATTGTTTCTAAAATACTCATTTTTCTGGGTCTTACCGAATATTACCGAAGATTCATACCGAATTCCTCTAGAATAGCTTTGCTTTTGATAAAGTTAAACTGAAAAAAAACAGCATTATCTGTGGGACCATAATTGTGAAAGGAAATTTACCGAGTTGAAATATATATCAATGTCAACACCGATACTGATAATCCTAGATCCACTGTATACCTTCGTTGTCTTTACTAATGCTAGTAGCCATAGATTGGGAAGTGTTTAATACAGCATGACCATGTATTGACTTATGCAACTAGTAAATGAAAGTCTCACTGAAATTTAATTATTATCCCACATATGATCTTGAGTTAGCAGTAATTGTGCTAGTATTAAAAATCTAGAAATGCTATCTTTATGGTGTGATCGTAGAACTATATTGCAACCACTAGGATTTAAAGTATTGATATGATAAAAAAAACTGAATATGAGAAATCATTGATGGATGGAGCTGCTTAAATATTATTATCTAGAGATAAAATATCACCTAGGAAAGGCTAATGTCGTTACTAATACATTAAGCCGTGAACTGTATGGGTGACCGCCATGATAATTCATGAGCAGAAACTGATCTAGGATTTTAGAGATCTGGGTCTATCTAAACATATTTTTCTCAGAGGTAGTAATGTCAGTGGAACATATGCGGAAGCATTACCCGGATTTTATAGCTAAGTATGAATAGCAAATTTCTGGGACGAAATGTATTTAAGAGGGGGATAACTGTAAGCCCCAAATTTTATTCATCAATATACCTTGTAATTATTCATGACATTTAATGAAATGAAACAGTGAATATTGACCCACCTTGAATACCCTCTAACTATAAATTCTAGATCATAGGAATTAAACATTGAAAATTGGAATGTGAATAGTGTTGCCAGAGTAATTTCTGGTGAGGCATTGAGATTGTCATAGGATTGGATGATTAAATGATGTTCAAAAAATGTGAAATTTTACAGGATAAAAGTAGACATCATAGGCTTTAAGTTGATACGTAATAGGTAATTTTTGGACTTATATACTAAGAGATATGATTTTTAAAATTTAGACCCTATTTCTGGAACGAAATCTGGAATAGGTAAGGTTTAAAGAATTTCTGGAAATTATGAGCTTCCAGGTTGCTAAAGCTATATTTTTCCTTGAAATTAGACTCAATAAGGGTTTCATAACCTTTTTAATCACTTTAATTTGATATCTACAAATAAAGTTATGATTTTTTAAAGTTTGGTTAAAAAATATGCCAGAATTGCCAACTATTCCGAATTTGAAAATACATATGTAATGACAATAATGTAAATTGTGGAATTAAGTAAAAGCCCATATTTTCCCTTTATTGGTGGATATTTGTTGCCAAAATATTAAAGGAGAAGGAAAATATTTACTTGGATAAAAATTGTGCTAAGTGTCATCATCCAAGGCCAATGGATTAAAAAAATAATTGATTAAGTATGTCATCATCCCTAGGGGCATTTTAGTAATTTTACAGTTGTCGACTAATATAAGCAACAAAAGTAAATTGGAAGAGTCTATAATGATACATAAATGGGTCTAAACCAAATTCTCATAAACTTGGAATTTTAGGACCAGACAGTTATGGCCGAGCCGGATCAGGACAGTTAGACAATTAGGTGAGAAAAGGGCTATTTCAGGTAGTAACTTTGTTTATCTACATTATGCTAATGTTTATATGCTTTACGTATTCCATCTTCTGTAATATGTATGATACATAGTGCTTATAGGTACACCGATTCGAATCATAGTGCCTACGGGTACACCGAATCGAATCATAGTGCCTTTAGGTACACCAAATTATGTCTTGTATGTGGTCTTGAGCCCAGCTAAAGTAAAGAACAAGTAGGGGTTGCAACAGTGGTTGGCTCTGAACGTTTCCAACTGAACTGAATTATGTGTTATTATAATATTGCTGTACATGGTACCTACCATATTTATTATTGCATTTTTATTATCAATTATATGTTACTACTGAGATTCTCTTGAATCTCACCCTTTCCATAAATGAATAAAGTTTGTAGCAGTAGTAGTCGGCTTCGAGGGCAAATTGGTGTTCACCAACAATTGAAGGCACCAATCAAGATTGAGTAAAGACGTTGGTTATCCAAAGATCTTTTATTATATCAAGGTCTGTAAATATTATGTACAAACCCTAGTGGGGAAAACCGTATGTAATGTAATTAAGCCTAATGTATCGATATATCAGTATATTTCCATTATTCCTATGTTGCCCACCTACTTTTGCTCAAGTACTATGATTAATATTAATGATAAGTGGTATGTAAGGTGGGGTCTTACAATACTCATGAACTAACTATACATTATCTTGATCTAAAAAACTTATTCTCTTTTCCTTATATCTTTGGTAAGTTTCTTGTGTAACATAGTTAGAGTTCACATGAGTGTTTCATTTTCATATGGAAACTTCAACAAGTCAGTTGAATTCCATGTATGCTTGAAATACTGCAATTATGAATCTAGATCACAAGTAAGTGTAGTTTTCTAGACGCAAATAAGCAGCAGTTCAAGAAAGCAATAAAATGAATTAGTTTCAAGAGTTATTGCTTTATTTGTGTTTAACTTATTTAACATTATTGTTTCTTTAATTCCATTTATAGTAATGTTTTATTTTTGTTTCCTTTAAAAATATTTATGTAATGGAGTCCCATTGTCAAATATACACTATACACAAATTAACAAACTTCCATATACATGCTATGGATAGATTATCATACAATTTCCATGATTAATGAAAATTCATACTAGTGTCATTCTACATTGATTGGGTGACTAGATCTAACCCTTTCCTACATATGTAAGGTCTTAAAGGAGAGAAACCCTTTATGTTTTTCTCTCTCCTATTGGATCCCATTCATTCATTTATGAGAGAACAATATTAGGAAGAGAGATATTTTTAGAAAATATTGTGTAACAGTAAAAACACAACTTATTTTTCAATAGAGAGGGAAATAAAACCAAAACAATAGCAATGCTTAAATACCATGAACTAAAATGCATTAATGAAAAGGGTTTTGATTCTTTTGTCTCAAGTTTGATTATATTCGAAAGTATAAAACATCTTTAAGACAACTACTCCCAAATATTTTTTGTTTGCAGAAGCTCCTAAATTGTCATGTAACTCTGTGGATCTTCCAATTCCTCCTAGTGCTATGTAGATCCTATTAGTCACAATACCTGCAAATAACAAATTTGATTCGAGTTACACCTAAGGACACTATGCTTAGGAGCTATTCCACAACTATCAGTAGATAAAAAGTGCACTCCCCAAGATTAAATGAATCCTTCTTACAAAATAGAATGAGTAGAATTATGAAAGATAATATAACTCAATAAGTAAAAGAATATGTCAAAGGAGGGAGATAGGCGTTTGAAAGTTCAAGAGTAGAGTGTGTAGACCTCTTACAAAGATCTCCTTATATAGTCAAAAGAATGAGAGATGTTGGGTAGCTAAATAAAGCATGTAAATGCCCATTAAACTATCACAAAGCCGTTTAATAGCCATTAAGAAAATGTTTCTGGACATTGGGATGTCATAAAACTTTCTCAATATGAATATGTTTGATGCGTTATAGAGTAAATATATTTCAAGACTATTAAGCAATAATAATAAAGTATTAATGAAATATGTTTCCAAATTCAAAACCTTGCCACATCCATATTTCAAAAAATCACAAACAATAAATAGCATTAAGGCTATTCATCAATTCGGTTTATGAAATTTAAAAAGCTGCAAAGTATTTCATGTACATATTTCACAAATAGTACTAGTAAAAAATAAACCTGAACTTTTAGTAAACCATTTATTTTGAAAAACAAACCTAAATTTTTCAAGAGGTCTCTCATAAAAGCACCCAGTCTACTATTAACTCGCTTAAGGGAAATTACCATATTTCCATGTTACTTATCATGGTATGAGTTCACTCCTCCACTAAGCCCATTTAATGTTCAAGATCACTTATTACTTAGACCCTCCCATGTAACACCTCAAATTTTATTCACCAAGAGTATATTGTGATTATTTTATATATTCAATAAAATGGTGAATATTTCAGGCCAAAGGAATTAAATAATGAAAATTGAAAGGTGAACAGTGTTTTCAGTGAAATCGCCTACGAGGTAGTGAGTTTGTCATGTGGTTTTGGAAGACCAAATGATAAAATTATGAAATTTTACAGGGTGAAAGTAAACATCATAAGCCTTAATTTGATAGGTCATATGAATTAATTGATGCTATGTACAAAGAGTTATGAATTTTTGAAGTTAGTCCAGAAAATTTGGAAATTCTCTGGAGTAGCAGTCAAAGAAATGAAATATGGGAATGATATGCTTCCAATTGGCTAAAGACCATATTTTTCCCTGATACTAGTCTTAATAAGGGTTCCATAACCTTTAGAATCACTTCGAAACTATGTCTACAAAATTAGTTATGATTTTTCAAAGTTAGGGCAGAAAATCTACCAGAATTGGCATTATTCCAAAAATTGAAAATAAAATGTGTTAGAAATTGTGTAAATTATGGAATTAAAGATTCCAAGTGTCATTATCATATGGAGAGGGGATTAATTTATAATTGATTTACATGAGTACATGTCTAATTGCATTAAAATAATGCTACATGGACATAGTAATCATGATTAATCATGATAATGGTACACTACCTTGAGTGTAAAGTTTGATTAGTTGGAGGAAACGAATTTGGTTAGTGGAGCATGTGAGGGGGACGGTTTTCTATGCTAACCAAAGGGGAAAGAAATTAGTTCCATGTTAAGGGAAGCTAAATGGAGCAATTATGATATAAACTTGAAGGAGGTGTGGATTGTGAGAAGTGTCACCATAAAATCCCTTCATGAAAACAATGGTGTAGGATGAAGGGAGAAACTTTATGAAGCATTTTCCCTTCTTCCCTTCATATTTTTGGCCAAGCTAGAGAAAGAAGAGAGTGTGTGTGTGTGCGCTTTAAAGGCTTAAAGACTTAGAGAGAAGGAGGAGCTTAAGGAGGCTAGAATCAAAGGTAAGGCTTAAGATTTCACATGTTTAGGTCCTCTAAATTGTGTAGCAACTCTTCTAACCTCTTGATCTTCATGTAAATCATGTGTAGTAAGTAAATATTCAAGGTTGAAGAAAGAGTGAACAGTTGTAATATCCCAATTTTTGATTAAGGGATAATCATGATTATTATGGATAATTATGGATTTAATTGGGATTATTATGTGTTTTATGGCTATTTTAATTAATTTGTCATAATTATGGAAAAAATTGGAATAATGAAATTATTGGCCATGAGTTGGTAATTAAGGGAGAAATTAATTACTAACTAAGAGAAAGGAAATGTGTGATTAAAATGGCTAATGGAGGGATTAGATAAGTTAATGTGTGACTTATTTGGTGAGAGCCAATGGTAGGGTGACATGTGGCGAAGAGAGTAGGCGTGTATAAAAGTCAAATGGGATAAGAAATTATTTTCTCTCTCCTCTCCTCTCTCTTGTTCGGCTGACATGGGAGTATGGGGGAGAACATAATCATCATTTAATCTCTCACACTCTTCCCTCCATCTCTCTCTCTCTCGTCAGTTTTGTGGCCAAAGGAAGGAAGAAAAGATTGATCTTTGGGTAAGTAAATGATCTCCATTGCTCAAGTTCTCTTCTTAAATGTTGATCCTTGAATCATGGGCTTCATTTTGGTGTGTATAGTGTAGCCATTTGGTGCTGATTTGTGCTACACGAAAATTTGGAAAGTGGTGAATCAAAGAGTGTCTTTGGAAAAGTGAAAGAGGTAAGGGAACTCAATCTATCTATCTATGTTTCATACCAATTGAATTAGTTTATAATTTCTGGAAATTTTGGCTTGAATCCGAAAATTTAGTGCCACTGTTCATTTGGTATGTTTTTGCCATGAGAATGGTGTTTTGAATGAGGATAGGATAGATAGATTGATTGGAGGTTGAAATGTTAAGTTTAGTGATTTTGGGAAAATTGATGATTTGTGTTGATTCAAACCAAAACATGAAAATGGAGTTGGATTTTGATCATTTTAATGATTCCATTAAATTCCTTGGGTGTTTTTGTGTGGGAGTAGTTTTGGGTTGGTATTTGGGTTCATTTGGATCACTTGGAAAAATTTCTGGAAATGCTGTCACACCTTCTCGTTTTCTGGTGTCTGATAATCGTGCTTGAGGTGAGAGTGTGTGTGCTCGAGTGAGGGAAGAACATCACTCGAGTGAGGATTTTATGCTTGAGGTGATTCCATATTTGTGCTCTCGGGCATGTGCTTTCTGTCTTCACTTCCTTGTGCTTGAGGTGATTTCCGTACTTGTGCTCGAGTGAGGATTTTGTGCTTGAGGTGATTCCATATTTGTGCTCTCGGGCATGTGCTTTCTGTCTTCACTTCCTTGTGCTTGAGGTGATTTCCGTACCTGTGCTCGAGTGAGGATTTTGTGCTTGAGGTGATTCCATATTTGTGCTCTCGGGCATGTGCTTTCTGTCTTCACTTCCTTGTGCTTGAGGTGATTTCCGTACTTATGCTCGAGTGAGGATTTTATGCTTGAGGTGATGTCCGTACTTGTGCTCGAGTGAGACCATTTTCACTCGAGGTGAAGCAGTGAAAAATGAGTTTTTGTGCTTCCAAAAAGGGATCTTTGGGATACTTCTTCCAACCCTTTAGGAGTTTTGTTAGGAGTATTTAGTGACTCTAAAAGAGCAATAATGATAACCAATTAAGCATTATAAAGTGAATTAAGCCTTGGAATAGAGAATAACTCTTCGTCCCTAATTGTGAAAATAGGATTTGATATTTGCCTTCCTCGGGAGAGACCGGCGCTAGGACACGCCCGGAAGAACTCAGGTAGTGACTTTTCTCTCATATCTTGTATGATGTTTTGGTATGCATATCTTATCATTGAACTTGTGAATTGTGTGCCATGGTCCATTATGGTGCGAGCAGGTCAGCGTGAGCCGTATGGAGAGTGACAGTGGTCATCTCTAGGTCGGCCGTTGGACTGCCATCGTAATCGACATGGATCTTTATGAAACCTACCCGTCGTGGCGGCGTTTGTGAAACCAGCCATGGGCTGCGTGTGTGTATCTTGCCTATATGGCTTTGCGATTATGATATGCTTTATATGGATCCCAGCTGTGGTGAATTATACTGTGTTGATTGTTGTGATGCAATACAACGTGAGCAATTCAGCGTGAGCAATCGTCAGGGATGACATGTGTCATACTAACCATTGCCGTTGTAACTGCCGTTGTAGTTGCTTGTGTGGATAGTGATTTGATTACATGCATTATTATTGTACATTATATGATTGACTTGTTACTACGGGGATTCTTTAGAATCTCACTCTCCCAAAATTAACCCTTTTAGACAGGGCTGAAGGATCAAAAGGCAAGCGGGCGACGAAGAGTAGTTAGAGCTCCTGTTTAGGAGTATCTTTAGGAGTGGATGGTTATCATTGTATATTTTGGAATTGTATATTGTAGACTTTGTGTAATCCCCAAGAAAAAGGGTATGAATTGTAGGCTTCGTGCCTTGTGTAAATCCCTTTTTATTTTTGAATGGAACCCGAGTGAGTCGGGAATATATTTTGCACTCTGATATTTGTAAATGAAATCAACTTGTACAGGCCATATTGTATTAAAATGGGAATATGAGACCATTGTAATTGAGTTTAGAAAAGTTTTTACAAATCCGATTTTGGGCAAAATATTTCTTTAATAAGTCCCAAATCAATTACGGTCTCTAATTCCACATTAATTACATTTTTACGAACTAATCTCGGCCTTAAGCGTGAAGGGGGTTACATTTGTGGTATCAGAGCTGTAGTTCCTGGCAATGTGAGGATTTGCTAGGATAGCTCCTTAGTTGACCTTAATCCTTTGAGTTTAGGGTAGCTTATTGATTGATAAGTGCTTGTTGCGTATATACACGAGTATTTATGCTAATTGTGGATTGAGATGAATGCTATGGATTATGTGTATACATTGGCTAAGGTACTGACATGGTGAATCATTGTAGAGTAAAGGACAACATGGTTCGCCCTAGAGGCAGATAAGGGGATCCAGATGTGGAGGAGTTGAATGACAATCCTCCTGACCCAATGCAAGAAATGATGGATCTCGTGCGGGAGCAAAGAGATATGATCCGTGAGCTGAGAGAAGAGCTCCGGGAGGAAAGGTCCAAACGTAATGAGGAAAGGGCCCAGTCGACTCGTGAGGAAACTCAAGCAGAGACTCATCATGAGGAGACAGCTGAAGGGTCCAATCGGTCCCATGAATCCCCACCTCACACGGTGCCTAACCAAGAGTCTCTAGGGGTGCCGGCTCGTAAGGAAAGGGACTTGCAATACTGGGTCTCTGAATTTTGCAAGCATCTACCTCCAGTGTTCAGGGGGAGGTTTGAGCCCCAAGTTACTGAGGATTGGTTGAATCGTCTGGAGAAGATCTTTGAAGTCCTCAGTGCTCTACGGAGGTTAAGGCAAAGCTAGCTGTGTATAAGCTAGAGGGGGATGCCGACCGGTGGTGGCGGAATATCGCCATGACACTTCGAAGCCGGAATGTGCCATTGACTTGGGAGTTGTTCCAAGAGAAGTTTAATGAGAAATACTTTCCCAAGTCGGTGAGGTTAGAGAAAGAATCTGAGTTTTTGGCTATCAGACAGGGAGATACAGAGAGTTTTGATGAGTATCTTTCCCGTTTCGTCCGGCTATCTCGGTACTCTACACATCTCCGAGAAAAGGATGATGAGGAGTGGAGCTCTGATATGCTTATCAGGGGCTTGAGGCGAGAACTGAAAAAGAGATTAGCCACTCACCTGTTTACTGACTTCAATAAGGCGGTGGAGCAGTGTAGGATTGTTGAGAACAATCTGAGGGATTAGTACCCAGCTAAGGGTAAAGACAGTCGTAGTGAGCCTAGCAAGGCTAATACTTCCCAGAAGCGGAAGGGGCAAGGATCCTCATATGGGGGTGGTAACAAGAAGCCCTATCAACCTGGGGGTCGTAGTGACCTGAGACCTCCAACGGGACCAGTGTGCAATCAGTGCAGAAAGTACCATCCGGGAAGAACTTGTGTTGGAGAGGTGATTTGCTTCAACTGCAAGCAAGTAGGTCACATCTCTACTAAGTGCCCAAGACCGCCAGCAGAGCAAAGGCCCAGGAATCAGGGTCGAGTGTTCGCCATGACTCATGAGGAGGCCCGGAAGTCGCCTGAATTGATCCAAGGTAAAATTCTTCTCGGTGATAATGAATTAGATACTTTGTTTGATTCGGGTGCAAGTCACTCTTTTATTGCTTATGATTGTGTAAAGCGCTTGGGATTGCATGTACATAGACTACCATTTGATTTGGTTGTGTCGACGCCGATGGGTGTCAAGGCTGTGACGGCCGAAGCCTGCTTAAATTGTGTAATAGTTGTTGAGGGTTGGGAGTCTACAGTTGATTTGATCTGTTTGCCACTCCAACAACTAGAAGTCATTTTGGGTTTTGATTGGTTAAGAGCAAATGATGTGCTGCTTGATTGTGGTAATAAGAAGATAACTTTCCATAGTGCATAGCGGGATAGCAATGTAAATGCCAGTTTGAACTTGCTTTTAACAGCTAAAGCTGAGAGATATCTTGACAAAGGATGCCAAGGGTATATGGTGTTTTTCTCCGTTCAGGGAGAGTCAAGTGAAGCCATAGAGAGTATACCTGTGGTAAATGAATTCCCTGAGGTATTTCCAGAGGATCTTAGTGGATTGCCTCCGGAAAGGGAAGTAGAATTCCCAATTGAGATTGTGCCTGGAGCTGGTTCGATATCGAAAGCCCCATATCGTATGGCCCCTAACGAGATGGCGGAGTTGAAGAAGCAAATTGAAGAATTGCTTGAGAAAGGGTTCATCCGACCCAGTGTATCACTGTGGGGAGCTCCAGTGTTGTTTGTGAAAAAGAAAGATGGAAGCTTGAGGCTTTGTATCGATTATCGAGAACTTAATAAGGTAACTGTTAAGAACAAGTACCCTCTCCCAAGAATTGATGACCTGTTAGATCAATTGGCTGGCTCGTGTGTATTCTCCAAAATTGATCTAAGGTCGGGATATCATCAATTACGTGTGAAGGCAGCGGACATTCCGAAGACTGCTTTCAGAACGAGATATGGGCACTATGAGTTCCTAGTGATGCCCTTTGGTTTGACGAATGCACCGGCGGTATTTATGGATTATATGAATCGCATCTTCCGACAGTATCTTGACCAGTTCGTGGTTGTGTTTATCGACGACATCTTGATCTACTCCAAGAGTAGGGAGGATCATGAGCAGCATCTGAGAATTGTGCTAGGAGTTTTAAGGGAAAAGCAACTCTATGCCAAACTAAGCAAATGTGAGTTTTGGCTTACGGAAGTGAAGTTCCTTGGCCATGTGATCTCTCGAGACGGGGTGTCAGTGGATCCCAGTAAGGTGGAAGCAGTACTTGAATAGAAAAGGCCAGAAACTATTTCTGAGATTCGCAGCTTTCTGGGTCTTGCTGGTTATTACCGGAGGTTCATTCAGAACTTCTCGCGTATTGCCTTGCCGATGACCAAGCTCACGAGGAAGGATCAACCGTTTTTGTGGGATGAACGTTGTGAGCGGAGTTTCACTGAGCTGAAGGAGAGATTGACTACGGCACCAGTGATGATTATACCTGATCCCAGTGAGGCTTACGTCGTGTACAGTGATGCGAGTAAGCAGGGGTTAGGGTGTGTCTTGATGCAGCAGGGACATGTGGTGGCCTATGCCTCTCGACAGCTGAAACCGCATGAGATGAACTACCCCACTCATGATCTAGAGCTTGCGGCAATTGTGTTTGCATTGAAAATTTGGCGTCATTACCTGTATGGTGTGACAGTGGAACTGTACTGCGACCATAAAAGTCTCAAATATCTGTATGATCAGAAAGAATTGAACATGAGACAGCGTCGGTGGATGGAGTTGCTGAAAGACTATAACCTAGACATTAAATATCATCCGGGTAAGGCTAATGTTGTCGCGGATGCTTTGAGTCGGAAGGCGGTGCTAGTGGCAACAATGATGATCCAGGAATGGAAACTGATAGAGGATTTTCGGGATTTGAATCTCTCGAAGGAAATCTTGTGTGCCAGTCATGGTGTGGTCCAAGGGGAGAATGACCTGAGGACTGAAATTGAAGGGGATCAAATGCATGATGAGCTAGCCCAGTCGATCCGAGCTAGGATTGAGCGAGGGGAGACTCGAGACTATGACTTGTCACCAAGTGGATTGGTGCGTTATCAGAAGAGAATCTATGTACCAATTAAGGCGGAGTTGAGATTGAGAATTCTTGATGAGGCTCATAAGAGTCAGTATACTCTTCACCCCGGTATGACCAAGATGTATCACAATTTGAAATCTATGTATTGGTGGCCAGGGTTGAAGAGTGATGTGACGAAGTATGTGGTGCGGTGTCTTACCTGTCAAAAGGTAAAGATTGAGCACCAGAGACCACCAGGTTTGCTTCAGAGTCCAGAAATTCCAGAATGGAAGTGGGAGAGTGTGACCATGGATCTAGTGATGGGTCTGCCCAAGATCAAGAACTATGATGTGATCTGGGTGATTGTTGACCGACTCACGAAGTCTGCGCACTTCATACCTATCAACGCTGGCTATTCTCCTGATAGGCTGGCTGAGATTTATATCAAGGAGATTGTGAGACTCCATGGTACACCGAAGAATATTATCTCTGATCGAGACCCTCGGTTTACTTCGAGATTCTGGAAGGCTCTGCACGAAGCTATGGGTACTCAATTGAGGTTTAGCACGGCCTACCATCCTCAGACAGACGGACAGTCAGAGAGGACTATCTAGACTCTAGAAGATATGCTGAGAGCATGTGTCCTTGACTTCAAAGGAAAGTGGGACTACTATCTTCCATTGGCTGAGTTTGCTTATAACAACAGTTACCATGCGAGCATTCAAATGGCTCCGTATGAGGCACTGTATAGGAGGAAATGCCAATCACCATTATGCTGGAATGAGTTGTCTGAGAGGAAGTTGTATGGGCCAGATCTTGTTGAGCAAACCGCTGAACAGATCCGAGTTATCAGGAAGAGGCTCCTTACAGCTCAGAGTCGTCAGAAGAGCTATGCTGATAAGAGGAGAAGACCTCTTGAGTTTGAAGTGGGGGATCATGTTTTCTTGAGAGTGTCTCCGGTCACGAGCATCGGGAGAGCAATCAAGCGAAAGAAGCTGAGTCCGAGATACATTGGTCCATTTGAGATTCTGGCACGAATCGGACCTGCAGCATATCGGATAGCACTACCCCTAAGTTTGAGTCGATTGCATGATGTATTCCATGTCTCGCAACTCAAGAAGTACCAACCGGACCCTGAGCATATCATTGAGTATGAAGAAGTGGAATTGCAAGATAACTTCACTTATGCGGTAGTGCCAGAGCGAATTATCGATCGAGAAGAGCGGAGGCTCAGGCATCGAAGGTTACCGTTCGTGAAGGTGGTCTGGAAGGGAATGTCTCCAAGGGAAGCCACTTAGGAGGCGGAAGCGGACATGAAGAAAAGATTTCCCGATTTTATGCCCCATGATGTGTAACAAATTTTGAGGGCGAAATTTATTGAACGGGGGGAGAATTGTAATATCCCAATTTTTGATTAAGGGATAATCATGATTATTATGGATAATTATGGATTTAATTGGGATTATTATGTGTTTTATGGCTATTTTAATTAATTTGTCATAATTATGGAAAAAATTGGAATAATGAAATTATTGGCCATGAGTTGGTAATTAAGGGAGAAATTAATTACTAACTAAGAGAAAGGAAATGTGTGATTAAAATGGCTAATGGAGGGATTAGATAAGTTAATGTGTGACTTATTTGGTGAGAGCCAATGGTAGGGTGACATGTGGCGAAGAGAGTAGGCGTGTATAAAAGTCAAATGGGATAAGAAATTATTTTCTCTCTCCTCTCCTCTCTCTTGTTCGGCTGACATGGGAGTATGGGGGAGAACATAATCATCATTTAATCTCTCACACTCTTCCCTCCATCTCTCTCTCTCTCGTCAGTTTTGTGGCCAAAGGAAGGAAGAAAAGATTGATCTTTGGGTAAGTAAATGATCTCCATTGCTCAAGTTCTCTTCTTAAATGTTGATCCTTGAATCATGGGCTTCATTTTGGTGTGTATAGTGTAGCCATTTGGTGCTGATTTGTGCTACACGAAAATTTGGAAAGTGGTGAATCAAAGAGTGTCTTTGGAAAAGTGAAAGAGGTAAGAGAACTCAATCTATCTATCTATGTTTCATACCAATTGAATTAGTTTATAATTTCTGGAAATTTTGGCTTGAATCCGAAAATTTAGTGCCACTATTCATTTGGTATGTTTTTGCCATGAGAATGGTGTTTTGAATGAGGATAGGATAGATAGATTGATTGGAGGTTGAAATGTTAAGTTTAGTGATTTTGGGAAAATTGATGATTTGTGTTGATTCAAACCAAAACATGAAAATGGAGTTGGATTTTGATCATTTTAATGATTCCATTAAATTCCTTGGGTGTTTTTGTGTGGGAGTAGCTTTGGGTTGGTATTTGGGTTCATTTGGATCACTTGGAAAAATTTCTGGAAATGCTGTCATACCTTCTCGTTTTCTGGTGTCTGATAATCGTGCTTGAGGTGAGAGTATGTGTGCTCGAGTGAGGGAAGAACATCACTCGAGTGAGGATTTTATGCTTGAGGTGATTCCATATTTGTGCTCTCGGGCATGTGCTTTCTGTCTTCACTTCCTTGTACTTGAGGTGATTTCTGTACTTGTGCTCGAGTGAGGATTTTGTGCTTGAGGTGATTCCATATTTGTGCTCTCGGGCATGTGCTTTCTGTCTTCACTTCCTTGTGCTTGAGGTGATTTCCGTACCTGTGCTCGAGTGAGGATTTTGTGCTTGAGGTGATTCCATATTTGTGCTCTCGGGCATGTGCTTTCTGTCTTCACTTCCTTGTGCTTGAGGTGATTTCCGTACCTGTGCTCGAGTGAGGATTTTGTGCTTGAGGTGATTCCATATTTGTGCTCTCGGGCATGTGCTTTCTGTCTTCACTTCCTTATGCTTGAGGTGATTTCCGTACTTGTGCTCGAGTGAGGATTTTGTGCTTGAGGTGATGTCCGTACTTGTGCTCGAGTGAGACCATTTTCACTCGAGGTGAAGCAGTGAAAAATGAGTTTTTGTGCTTCCAAAAAGGGATCTTTGGGATAGTTCTTCCAACCCTTTAGGAGTTTTGTTAGGAGTATTTAGTGACTCTAAAAGAGCAATAATGATAACCAATTAAGCATTATAAAGTGAATTAAGCCTTGGAATAGAGAATAACTCTTCGTCCCTAATTGTGAAAATAGGATTTGATATTTGCCTTCCTCGGGAGAGACCGGCGCTAGGACACGCCCGGAAGAACTCAGGTAGTGACTTTTCTCTCATATCTTGCATGATGTTTTGGTATGCATATCTTATCATTGAACTTGTGAATTGTGTGCCATGGTCCATTACGGCGCGAGCAGGTCAACGTGAGCCGTATGGAGAGTGACAGTGGTCATCTCTAGGTCGGCCGTTGGACTACCGTTGTAATCGACATGGATCTTTGTGAAACCGACCCGTGGGGGCGGCATTTGTGAAACCAGCCGTGGGCTGCGTGTGTGTATCTTGCCTTTGTGGCTTTGCGATTATGATATGCTTTATATAGATCCCAGCTGTGGTGAATTATACTGTGTTGATTGTTGTGATGCAATACAACGTGAGCAATTCAGCGTGAGCAATCGTCAGGGATGACATGTGTCATACTAACCATTGCCGTTGTAACTGCCGTTGTAGTTGCTTGTGTGGATAGTGATTTGATTACATGCATTATTATTGTACATTATATGATTGACTTGTTACTACGGGGATTCTTTAGAATCTCACTCTCCCAAAATTAACCCTTTTAGACAGGGCTGAAGGATCAAAAGGCAAGCGGGCGACGAAGAGTAGTTAGAGCTCCTGTTTAGCAGTATCTTTTGGAGTGGATGGTTATCATTGTATATTTTGGAATTGTATATTGTAGACTTTGTGTAATCCCCAAGAAAAAGGGTATGAATTATAGGCTTCGTGCCTTGTGTAAATCCCTTTTTATTTTTGAATGGAACCCGAGTGAGTCGGGAATATATTTTGCACTCTGATATTTGTAAATGAAATCAACTTGTACAGACAATATTGTATTAAAATGGGAATATGAGACCATTGTAATTGAGTTTAGAAAAGTTTTTGCAAATCCGATTTTGGGCAAAATATTTCTTTAATAAGTCCCAAATCAATTACGGTCTCTAATTCCACATTAATTACATTTTTACGAACTAATCTCGGCCTTAAGCGTGAAGGGGGTTACAACAGTAACTTTTGGAGAGAGAAAGTTCAAGAATCAAAGGTAACCTCAAGAAAATTAAATCATTTGGTTTATTGTTGTTGCTATTATTGTTCTTGGCTTGGTTTTGTGATTGGTGGTTAAGTTTGTAAATTTGGAAAGTACTAACCCTAAGGGGTTATGCTGCCCAAATTTCTTTAAATAATGATTAGTATGTGTTTGAATGGTTTAATAAGAGATTAGAAGTGGAAAGGAGTAAGCTTTAGAGGTTAAAACACTAAGTTACAATTTTCCATTTTTCCTTTGAAGCATTTAGGCCAGACTTGTTCTGGGGGGAAGGAGTTGGATTTCTATGAAATTGATGGTCCATTGGATTCAGGAGGCAAAAATAGGTGGGGTTACAGTTGGTCACTTTTTCGGAAAAGGCTGAAAAAGCATAATTATGAAAACACCCCTAAAACCCAAAATTGGGGCTGCCAAGGCTATTTTCACAATTTGACATTAAATTTGGTAATTTTGAGCCCTGAAATAGATTCTTTGGGCGAAAATATGTCAGGATAGCCCTAGTCAAAATTTTGGAAAAACGTGCCATTGGGCCGGGTAGGGCGGGACCAGGCGAGGGTCCTGGGGGTATTTTGGTAAATTTTCACCATAGACTAATATAACCACAAGAAACACTATGGAAGAGTCTAAAATGTTACTCGGATAGGTTATGACCTATTTCTTGTACATTTAATATTTTAGGACCGAGTCAAAAGTTGAAAGCGACACATTTTATGAGGCATACTGAAAAGGGGTTTAATGAATTCGATGTATGAACATTATTCTTAATACATCATGCCATTGTTATATGATTGTGTGGACTCCATTATTTGTAAATGTAGTTTATTAATTAACATGGTTTGCTTAGGGAGAGGCAATTAGTGCCAGAGGTATACTTGCACTGGGAGTTGGTAGAAATCCAACTGGTATAGATTAGTGGGGCTGGGCCCTACTCATATATACATGGTGATGATGTGTTTATACTATTCCTTAATTAGTGCATACATGACGCATATCATATTTACTTTCCACATTTTATATGAACAATAGCATGTTTCTACTGGGATTTCTTGGAATATCACCCTTTTTCAAAAACAAATATCTCATTTGGTGTCAGTGGGTTAAAAGGCAAAGGTGTAGATGCCAGAATGTGATTGGCACGTGTCTTAAGGAAAGGACAAGATCGTGGTTATAATTAGTTTATGTCGAAGATATTTTGGGGAATCCTGTAATTATTGAAGTTTTCACTGTATTCTGTATTTCGTTTGCGAACGACTTTGGATTTGTAAACGAATACTATTATTAGTATAATTGTACTTTTCTGTATGCTCATGGAATTTTGTCTTTATTACTCTCCGATTATCAAACTGAAAATGGGTGTTGACACCCCACAATCCCAAACAATATGGGACTTGTTCCTTATGACACACTCACTAATTATTTCCAACAATCTCCTAATATGTCAAAAGGAACACCTTATCTAAGTTACAAACATGAGTATAACTATTGTATCTGGTGGTCTTATGGATTATGTACCTCGTTTTGAGTGGTTTAATTTCTAAAAGAGCTAAAGGCACCAATAAGCCTTGACAGAGAGACTCACAAAGATGGCTTACCTCTTATACTAGACCGCAAGGAGGAGTTTGTAAGGAAGCCAATTCCAATGCTAGAGCCCCAAGAACTATAGAAGAGGCCAAAACCATGACCATAACAAGAGGAGATCTGAACAAAGGGACTCTTTACAAAGGGGCAAGGCCAATATCAAAGACTCTTTACAAAATTTATTGTAAATGCCCATAAAGAAATAAATCCACCAAGACACCAACTGGAAAAGAATAAATTAGTAATGTTTTTCTATGAAAGCACAACAACATAATCAATGGATGATCTATCATTCTAGAATATTATAGGAAGTTAAGGAAAAACAGAGAACACATAAATTTGGCATCTAATAACTAAGAGGACTAAAATAACCAATTTGATCGAAAGTCATCTATGCATAATTATATATTTACTAACCATAATTATCAATGACAATAAATTGTTATTATTTTATGGATTATAGGACACTTACCTCATTGTCTTTTCCAAATCCAATTCTCACATATTTTGTCCCCTATTTCTACATAATGGCAAGTGACTTTTGCCAAGAGTTTGTCTCTAAGCACTTCCACTATGATTCTATTATTCATGCTAGGACTCTTTATCTAAAATATGATGTCTATGAGGTCTTAAGTGAGTTTGATTAAAACCCATAATTTAGCACTTGGTGTTCATAATAACTAAGGCCCTCTTGAGCATGTAACACACGCCTCATAACCTAGCTTCACTCATAGCATCATTGAACTCAACCTCATGCTTTTATCATTTTTACATTTAGTGTCACTTTGCATCACCATGCAAGGTGGGTGCCCACAAAATATCACTAAGTTAAAACTAAATTCTCAATTTATCCTTGCCCTCTACAATCACCAGAGGTTTGTGCCAAATTGAGTTCAACACCTAATCCTATTAGTGGCTTCACATGCAAATAACATAGTCGATTTGATAAATGCATATGCATAGGGTATGTAATCTATATGTTGTACATGTTAAAAAATGTTGGTTTACTCATATGAACAATTGTCTTCCCATGTTTGTAGGGGCATGGAAGGGTAAGATGAGTAATTGATCACCATAAGTTGGTTAAGAACAATCTTTGCAGTTGAGCCACCTTAGTTAAATAGATATGAGATCCATGTGACAGATGGACAAGCTATGGATACATAAAAGTGTCGTTAGGCCTGTAGCTAGGCAATGAACTTTGTGTCACCAATGAGATTGCATAAGAGTGATTGTTAAAGAAGTTATAATTTTCATGTTAAGTACATTTTGAAACTAATGTCTGTATGGTAAAAAATAAAGTGAAATCGACGTACACTACTAATCAATCTCCGTAGTGTGTAATTCATATTGTATGTTCTTTATAATTAAACTATAACAAAGGGTGCAGATGGAAGATCCCTAATCCACTATAGTGTAAGTCCCATGAAGGAATAAGTCCTTCCACAGTGCCCTTGAAACTTAGGTGGTATCATGAAAGCTTTATTTAGCCCTAACTACTTTAGCAGCTTTGATCAAATGAGTGAAAATTGGGAAAGTGACCAAGTTAGGATGAACTTATGTTTGCTAAAAAATGAAATGTTTATCTTGAAATATACTATTGCATTAGCATATAGGACATGTCCCTTACAAGTTATAGGAAAAACCAATAAGTGTGGACACCACACATATTCTTAGATATGAGTCAAAACTAACTCGAGAAGGATTAGATATACCATAAGTTAAGTGTATGAACAAACCTAGGGCATATGAGGCAACAAACAAGCACTTATAGGTACATATAAAGGGTGCCCTAATATGTTAATATGATGTGACAGATTTCTAGTATTACAAGCACATATATTTTTTAAGACATTGTGCCCACGCAGCCACACTAGACACCAAGTTTGAAACAAGAAAGAGTAACAATTTCACTATAGGTTCAGCAGGAGGAAATAAGGAGGATATAAGGATAGTTAGGGGTTAATGAAAGATAAAGAGTAATCATGCATAATGACATTTTGTTAAATAGTATCTTGTGTTGTGAGTGAATATTCTCTAAGAATATGAATAGATATTATCATGCTCTTGAATAGTATATCTAATTTCCCTCTTTCTTATTATATCCATGTGACATGCTCGTATATCAGTCCCACTTGGCACCCCATGGGTGGTGTCGGTAGGAAAGGTGGGTAGTGATTTCGTTACTAAGACAATGGTCTCATCTCATGACTTCTTATATCTTTCAAGTGAGGTTCGAGGGCAGGCGCTACTGGTAAGGCACCAGAGGCTTAAGGCTACTATAACTAGTAGTCATGCAATCATGCTTAATTCATTTAATTGCCACTTAAGGACATTATTCATTATCATACTGCATTATTTTATTTTTCATGCTTTAATTATGTTTTTGAGTAGAGGCCAGGAAGTTATTTATTCTGTTGGGATTTATTTCTAAAATACCTTTTCTATGGGTTTCAATGAGACCTATTACAATTTATGTTTAATATTCCATAGGTCATAGGCCGAAGCCAAGCTACTCATAATGATAATTATTTATAAGGGTGAGATTAGATTATTCAATGCATACATTGCAAATTCAACATAGGATGATGTGATCTAATAGAAATTTTTGTAGCCACATAACAAACCAACCAAACAGGCTTGATTGATTTTCTCAAACCTTATTTTCATATAAGCCTAAAATTAATTTTTAAATTTATAAAAAAATAAAATTAATAAGATTTGAACTATCCAAAATAATTATTGATAAATACAAAGATTAACACATATACTTCATGCTTGTTTTCTTATTCACTACTGTAAAATCTTACATATATGATGCTTAATAAATAATGTTACAGTGAATAAATATCATGTATGTCGAGATAGAGTTCATGCCAGAATATATAACACTAAAACTTAATAGTTTAATTTGCTTACTTTCATGTATTGAGAGGCGAAAATAGCAAAAACAAAGCACCTTTTCATAAATCTTGTTTGGCCTAACACCAAGTATCAGTTCATAAGTCATCACCCGTATTTGTAACATCATTGGACCTCTATTTAAACTCACCTATTTATTTTCATTGTTATTACTTTTATTTGACGACCTCCTTCATCATGTTAAGACCTCAGGGAGCTCTTCCTCCACAAGCTCCTCATCCTCCTCCACCACCACTACCTCCTCCTCATCATGTTAAGATGGTTGCCTGCTTGTATGTATGTTCACTTTTAGTGTGAAAAAATTATCTACTTTCTCAATATTCTCTCTGGTTGTTGTAGTTAATGGAATTCGACATCATTGGATTTGAAAAACATTTAATTTAAGAATGATACAATTTCAATGAATTGTATCATTCTCATAATGACAAGTTTCTCAAATCCAATCATCACAAATTCCATGAACAAAAATTTCATGTATATATATGTTCACTTGAGTATGAAATCATTAACATAATGAGTTGACTATGAGAGGCAGAATTAAAAAAACAAAAAGATAATAGTTGTAATTATTAACCATCATATATTGTCTCATAAAAATGACGGTTCTCACAAAACAATCATCATGTAACACATACAAACTATTTGTCTTCCAAATTTATATCAGTGACAATAAAACTATAACGGTAATTGTTTAATAGTTGTCAACTAAATGTTTGAAACCTTTCCTCTTCTCTAAGCTTGTGATATTATTCTATGCTTCTTTGTTCTCCAGTGATTGAAACAAGAACCAAGTGCCCTTTCATTACCCACCACCTTACGCGAATACATCTCTTTAACTTTCAATGTGTGCAAGTATGGTTTGTACCTATCACTTCCAATCTATTTAAACTCCCCATTTCAATATGTTTTTTGTACTAGTTCTTCATCAGCCTTCTCTATTCTCTCGATCACCAAGATGGCATGCCATGCCGAAGACTTGTTAGACACTACTACAAAATAAGGATTTAGTAGCGCCCCTCCTATGACACTTTTTTAAAGAAACTCCATACATAATTGTTTAACAAAACAAACCCAAGTTAAGAAGCTACGTCGCTTCCTATAATAAGTGTCATAGCTTGTATTAGGCTTATGTGACACTTCTTTTTTTTTCATTTTGGTTAACCCCAGACCGTGTTTGTTTTTTTGTTGGGTAAACCACCCTTGGCCGGCGCTTAGTAGGGCAAGCACCAGAGCTGGCTGGCCACCCAGCTCCGGCGCTTGCCCCACCAAACATCGACCAACGCCCCTTAGATTTAATTTTTTTTGTTAAGACTAGACTGTATCTGTTTTTTTGTTTGGGTTAACCACCCTTGGCCGGTGCTTGGTGAGGCAAGTGTCGGAGCTGTAAGTCAACTATTGTTTGCAGGGAAATATAAGTTTGACTGTAAGTCTTTTTTTTTAATACAGAAGCTTTCGTCAATTGGCATTATGGTTTTTTTAAAGTTTAAAATCTGTCATGAATCTTTACTTATAGTTTTATGTGTGTTTATAATTTCTTTTCAAGTATTAGCTTGAAGTTATAACTCTCTCTTAAACTTCCTATACACTATAAGTTTTTTAATTTTTAAGCTTACAAATATAATTTTATTAGTTGTTACTTGTTTAATTTGCTCAGTGTCTTTTATATTTAACTGATTACTTAAAATTATTTTTTTTAAAAAATGTTTTTTATATGCCTACTTACTTGAGAAAACGTTGAAAAAGTCTTACTAAAAAAAAGTTGACAAAGTGTTACAAAAAAAAGTTGAAAAAGTTAAGCCTTTAATGACACTTTCTCAAGGATGTGCCATTAAAGGCTTAATATACTTTTTCAACGTCTTTTTTTTAGATTTTCTTAATGTTTTTTTTGTAATACTTTTTTAACATTTTCTCAAACAAGTAGGCATATAGAAAACGTTTTTTTAAAAAAAATAATTTTAATTAATAATTTAAATATAAAAGACACTGAGCAAATTAATAAAACAAGTAACAACTTATAAAATTATATTTGGAAGCTTAAAAATTAAAAAACTTATAATGTATAAGAAGTTTAAGAGAAAGTTGTAACTTCAAACAAATATTTGAAAAAAAAAATATAATTAAGCACATATAAAAATATAAGTTAAGATTTATGACAGATTTTAAAATTTTAAAAAGAAAAAAAAAGAAAATCATAGTGCCAATTGACGAAAGCTTCTGTATTTTAAAAAAAAGACTTATACGATATGGGCTTAACCAAAAAAAATTAAATCTAAGGGGCTTTGGCCAGTGCTTGGTGTGGCAAGCGCCAGCCAAGGGTGGTTTACCAAAAAAAACAAAACAGATACAACCCGAGCTTATAAAAAAAGATAGTGCCTTTAATGACACTTTCTCAAGGAAGTGCCATTAAAGGCACAAGATTTAATACCTTTAATGATACTTTCTTGAGAAAGTGCCATTAAAGGCTTACACTTTTCCAATGTCATTTTTTTTTGTAAGACTTTCTCAACGTTTTTTGTAAGACTTTTTCAACGTTTTCTCAAGCAAATAGGCATATAGAAAATAGTTTTTTTAAAAAAATAATTTTAAGTAATAATTTAAATATAAAAGACATCGAGAAAATTAATTAAACAAGAAATAATTAATAAAATTATATTTGTAAGCTCAAAAATTAAAAAACTTATAATGTATAGGAAATTTAAGAGAAAGTTGTAAATTCAAGCAAATATTTAGAAAAAAAGTATAGGCACACATAAAAATATAAGTTAAAATTCATGACAGATTTTAAACTTAAAAAGAAAAAAAGAAAACCATAGTGCCAATTGATGAAAGCTTCTGTATTACAAAAACAAAGACTTATACAGTATGGGCTTAACCAAAAAATAAATAAATAAATCCAAGGGGCCTTGGCCGGGTACCTAGCTTTGGCACTTGCCCTACCAAGCGCCGGCCAAGGGTGGTTTACCCAAAAAAAAAACAGATATGGTCTGGGCTTAAAAAAAACGATAGTGCCTTTAATGGCACTTTCTCAAGGGAGTGCTATTAAAGGCATAAGATTTAATACCTTTAATGACACTTCCTTGAGAAATTATCATTAAAGGCTTAATACAGTTTTCCAATGTCATTCTTTTTGTAAGACTTTCTTAACGTTTTTTTTTGTAAGACTTTTACAATGTTTTCTCAAGTAAGTAGGCATATAGAAAATAGTTTTTTTAAAAAAATAATTTTAAGTAATAAGTTAAACATAAAAGGCATTGAGAAAATTAATTAAACAAGTAACAATTAATAAAATTATATTTATAAGCTTAAAAATTAAAAAAACTTATAATGTATAGGAAATTTAAGAGAAAGTTGTAACTTCAAGCAAATACTTAGAAAAAAATTATAAGCACACATAAAAATATAAGTTAAGATTCATGACAGATTTTAAACTTAAAAAAGAAAAAGGAAAAGAAAATCATAATGCCAATTGGCGAAATCTTCTGTACTAAAAAAAGGTGTGCAAATAATAGTGCCTTTAATGGCGCTTTCTCAAGGGAGTGCCATTAAAGGCATATAATATATGCCTTTAATGGCACTCCCTTGAGAAAGCGCCATAGCTTCTCCCATGCTATAATTTTCATAGCCCTCAACTATCATTTTCATTTTCATTTTTATTTTCATTTCCCCGCGTTCCCTCTAGCTCCTCCATTTCCCAGACATTCGTTGCAGTACAAAGCTTCCTTTTTCACTTGTTTTTTTCTTTCTTGTCTCGGCTTTCTTCAGAAGCGCCCTAACATGTAAGTGTTTTTTTTTTCAACATTTGGTCCACATTTATTTTAGTTAAAATCTCTCATTAATCTTGCATGTGTGCTCATAATTTTGTTTTCAGGTATTTATGTGAAGTTTCAACTCTGTCTTCTTGAACTTCTTACATATTGTAAGTTTTTTAATTTTTCAGCTTAGAAATATAATAATATTTAGTTTAATTCTCTATAGAAGTAACGTGTATGGCTCAAGTTTAAGCAAGTTAAATACTGGAGTTCTTTTATGCTTAATATATGAAAACGTAATAATGTAAAATATACGTGCTATGTTATTTCATTTTGCTGTTAATTTTGGATTGTAAATGGAGGTTTACATTAGGAAAATACAATAATTACAATTATTTTTAAAAAATACTTCCTATGGCGCTTCTCCAAGGAAATGCCATTTGAAGTCATTGACTTCCTGTGGCAACGTGTATGGCTCAAGTTTAAGCAAGTTAAATACTGGAGTTCTTTTATGCTTAATATATGAAAACGTAATAATGTAAAAGATACGTGCTATGTTATTTCATTTTGCTGTTAATTTTGGATTGTAAATGGAGGTTTACATTAGGAAAATACAATAATTACAATTATTTTTAAAAAATACTTCCTATGGCGCTTCTCCAAGGAAATGCCATTTGAAGTCATTGACTTCCTGTGGCACTTCCCAAGAAAAAGCACCATAAGAAGTGCCATTTTCCTATGCCTCTTCCCCCAGAAATCACCATAGATTTATAATTAAAAAAAATTAAATAATCAAGCTATGACACTTCTATATATTCAAGAAGCGTCATAGCGTATTTTAATGGTGTTGGAAGCTATGACGCTTCCCAAGCACTATAGTGTTCTTTAAATTAAGCACCACAACTTGTGTTTTTTGTAGTAGTGAGAAAATCCTGAGCATCATCCTCCTCTTCCACAAACCTCCACCTCCTTCTCTCCCTCCTGCTCCTACTCTTACTCCCTAAGCTCCGCCTCCACCTCTACCTCCGCATTATCTACTCCCTCAATTAGAGGCAATGATGTGGCATGTAGAATGCATTGACCATGCCATGAGGAGGCTAGTCAGATATTTGTCGACTATGAACAGGAAGGTCGATCTCATTCTTGATGAGTATGAGATTGGTCACTATGATCCTAAAATACTCTTAGATGATTCAAGTCACTCCTCTGGTGACGAGTAGTATGATAATCTAAGGTATGTCGCTAATTTTTTGAACTTTGTTTGAAGCAAACCAAAGTTCCAAATATTAGTAGATGTTAGATCAAGCGTTTCACCCAAGAGGGGGGGGTGAATTGGGTGATACTAAAATTTCTTCGGAAATATAAAACTTTAACAGTGGAATTAAAAACAGTAATGAGTAAGGAGAAATATCACCGAAGTGTACACCAGGACTTATACTGGTTCGGTCACAACCACTTTGACCTACGTCCAGTCCTCAGAGCTTCTCTGAGAGTTTCACTACAACTTCCAAGATTCAGTGGGTTCTTGGCACCTCAGTACAAGCAAGTTCCTACACCTGGATACTCGCTCCCCCTTACAAGTTGTAATCCAATCCCAACTCAAGGTTCCACAACCTTAAGTTATCTCAATAACAAATATTGAGTTTGAATGAAATATCTCTCTTACAGAGTGAATGAGAATCAGTGAAGCATAGAAATACAATTTCAACGTGAAAACAGAGTAATGAACTTAGTAATTCATATGTGTGTGTGCTTGTTGTTCTTTCTCTGTTTGGAGGTTCCCATATATATAGATATGTTGGTGATGACCGTTGGAACATTTCCTTTCGTCCGTTGGAGAGTTGCGCAGCCACTATTGACTTTTCAAGTTTTTGAAAAATATCCGTTGGCGGTGGTTGGCATTTGAACGTTTTATTTGACTTCCATCTCTTAAAGTGATTTCTTCATTGTTTATCTGTAAATAGACTAAGAATACTAATACAATGAAAGATTGATCATATAGGAAACAATATAATGAATGTTTGAATGATTTCTAAATTTCTGGGTATGCTTACTTGAGTAGCTACTCGAGTGACCCTTGAAGTTTACTCGAGTACTTACTCGAGTAACATCAAGAAATCATTGTTCAACTGCAAGTCAATGAATAAATACAAGATTACTCGGGTAGTGCATAGAGTAAACTAAATTTCAAACCTTTGGAAATAGTTATTTACTCGGGTACCTACTCCAGTAATGCTTGAGCAACTTCATAGGTTACTGGGGTACCAACTCGAGTAAAATTTCAAATAACTTTTGATTACTCGATGCTTTACTTCCAGTAATGTTGGCAGGATTTTAATGACGAGAGCACTTACCTCATTACTCGGGTACCGACTCAAGTAATGCACTCATTTTTGCATAGGTTACTCGGGTACCACCTCGAGTAACTGATATTTTTGTGCATGACTTACCCGGGTAATGACTTGAAGTTTACTTTGAAAATATTTCTGTATACTGGGGTACATACTCGAGGAATCCACTTAAAATAGAACATTAGAAACTTGTATTCTAGAGTAAGGACTCGAGGAAGATGAAATAAAGAGAAATCAAGTTAATCGGGTACCAACCTCAAGTTTCCACTTTCTTTAGTATGTTACTCGAGTAGCTCCTCGAGTAACATTGGCAGTGGTACAAAATGCCGAGAGTTACATATTTTCAGAAACAGAGTTACTCGAGTAGCTCCTCGAGTAACATTGGCAGTGGTACAAAATGCCGAGAGTTACATATTTTCAGAAACAGAGTTACTCGAGTAGCTCCTCGAGTATCATTGGGAAAACTTGAAGGCAACTGGAAGTTTTTCACATGGTTACTCGAGTACCTCCTCGAGTAACATTAGCAGTAGTACAAAATGCCGAGAGGTCCATATTTTCAGAAACAGAGTTACTCGAGTAGCTCCTTGAGTATCATTGGGAAAACTTGAAGGCAACTGGAAGTTTTCACATGGTTACTCGAGTACCTACTCGAGTAACATTAGCAGGCCGAGAGCACAGTGAAAATTTTTACACTGTTACTCGAGTAGCTCCTCAGTAACGTTGGCAGGTTACTGGAAGTTGTCTCTGGTTACTTCAAGTTTTGTCTCATTACTCGAGTAGCTCCTCGAGTAATGCCTTAGAAAATTTGCTTCTGATCAAGTTCCTCAGCATTTTCTCTTGGCCTTTCTTCATTACTCCAATGCTAGCTTTAAGTGATGCTTGTTCCTATTATTACTTTGTTCAAACTTGTTTATTAATCATTTCCTTTTCAAACCATTCTTTTGTTATCATCAAAACATGAGATCTAACATTCTCCCCCTTTTTTATGATGACAAAACTTGGTGATTTTGAACATGGTTTTTCAAATTGGATTCTCAATATGTCTTATTAAGTTTGAATACACCTTGCATACACAACAATTTCATTAGTCCAAACATGTATCACAATTCAAAACTTTAATGAACTTAAGATGAAATCATAACATACTTGCATTAAACTTTCAAATTACAAGATAAAGTTCAAAATGAAATCAAAATACTCCCTAAAATCCTATGTATACCCAAATACCCCAAAATGAACTAGGACACATCCACAAAATCACTCTCAAGCTCTTCTCCCCCTTTTTGGCTTCATCAATCAAGTGGAGGGCTAGGAGGCTTGACCATAGAAATAGGTGTTACTGGAAAGATAGTGGAATCATCTGAGTCCAAAGAATCAAATGAACTAGAGGGCACAGGGTCAGCCAAATGAACTGGAGGAATATGGATGTCATCGCCGGGAGGTGAAGGTTGGAAAACCACCATAGTAGAAATTGAGGGAGTGGTATGAATGTCAGGAGTAGTCTCAGCCTCAGGAGTATGATGTTTAGGTGAGGAAGAGGGAGATATTTCCTCAGTGTGGGTAGGAGAGGGAATAGGTTTAGGAGCGGTCTCTAGCTGAGGTTTGGGAGGTGAATCATCAATAATGATATGTGTGGTCTCATGAGTTTCAGGATTATCCACTATAAATAGGATATCTTTGCCTTGGGGCTCAAGTAGATCAGAGACCAGAGGGGTAGATGGTTCAACCTCAGGAATAGGAGTATCAGTAGGAGGGTTCTCTGGAGGTGGTGGTGGTCCAAAAGAGGAGGGACCGGCAGAAGGTCCAGGACCCAAAGAGTCCAAACGTGCCAGAATCAGTCTCAATGTCTCTCCCTAGGCACGTTGCTCTGCTAGCAACTCCTCATGCCTCTTGTCCATTCTATCAACCAACTATCCCATTTTAGTGTTCATGTGGGTTATCAGTTCTGCATTTGTGTTGGCGATGTCCACATGAAAACCTCTGAGCATGTTCTCCATGAAGTGCTGGAGAGTGGCATTGAGGAAGGATGGCGATGATGTGGTAGTAGCTGGAGCCGATGACTGAGTGTCATCCATCCTACTGGTTTCTGCCTCAGTGGTCTTCCTCTTCTTCTTGGACCCAGACTCCAGAGGACCTTTGAGAGGGATGTCGATATTCAATTCCCTATCTAGTTTCTTCCAACCGGGGTCAACCTCTCAATTGGCTCCTTGCTATCCAAATACCATATTTTGTTCTCTTTCAGGATTAGAGACACAATCTGAGGATATGGCATTGGTGTGGTAGCCTTTCCATCCACCTTGTACCTTTTCATCTCCGAGAAAATATATTCTCCCAGATCCTTCTGTTCCTTTAGAAGCAGTGAAGCAAACTACCTAAAGTCCCTATCAGAGAAATGGGTGTAATTGTTGGCTTTGTTCACTAGGGACCTAGAGTAAATGTACCAAAGGACCCTATGATGATCACACATATCACTCGGTTTAAAGTTTAGTGGGCCAACTAACTCACCAGGTTTGAGAATAGTGAAAATTTGATTTGGCTCAAGTTCAGAATATATATCGTCTGGGGGGTTCTCTATTCCTAACCACAAGTTAATTCTGGATGGTGAAATTAAAATCTTTTAGCCTCTCACAGTTGTGGTCATTTCTTCCTCTACTGAGGTTCGGTTAGGCTCATCTATAATCTCTAAGTTACAATAAAAATGGGTGATCACTTTAGTATAAAAAGGTAATCTAATAGATAGCCAAGGTATAAAGGGATCTAAATAAGAACTTAGGTCATGCTTCACTACCTCTTGAAGTAACTTCAGATCAACATAGTGTGTCTTACACACTTTCCTTCTGGAGAATTGGGATAGATACTTGGGAGACTCCACCAATTTGCTCACATTGAATCCCTTTGGTGGGGTAGTGATCTCTGCTTCTGGTACCTTGGACTTCTTGGAAGATTGACCCTTCTCCATTTGGTCAATGATCCCAGCCATAGCCTTAGCCACATTTTTGTCATATTTTGGCTTTTTGATAGGCTTTGGAGTGAAAGAGGGTGTAGAAGAATCAAAGTGAGAAGGTGAGGGAGATTTGGCACCCTTGCCTCTTCCAGTAGATGTACTCTTTTTGGATTGAGCCCTAGTCACAATAGGCTCTTTAATCACCACACCTTTGGCTTTAGGTTGTGATTGAGGTTGAAGAGGAATTTTAGCTTTTGATCTCGGGGTTAACTTTCTTCTCTTTTTGGGAGGAGAGGAAAGAGGATCAAAATGTTGTTGGGATTCAGAGGATTCTATGGGAGTAAGATTTTTGGTTCTTATCTTTCTGAAGGATTGAGAAAACTGAAATTCTCAGAAAAACAGAGACTCAGTCGCATTTTTAGGGCACAGAGATTTTGAGCAAGATAGGAGGTTTCTAGGGATGAAAATGGTTGGGTTTTGACAGAAATGAAGCAAGGAATCACTTGTAAAAAAATTTTGTGAGAGAGAATAGTGATTTACTCGAGGAGATTTTGTGGAAATGACCAAGTTCGCAACAGATAAAGACCTAAAACCTAACGTTACTCGAGGCCTTACTCGAGTAATCTTCAAGTTTACTCGAGGCATTCCTCGAGTGTTCATACAGAAAAATTATAAAATAATTCATTTAAATTGCGTACCTGGCATGAATAATATAGTAATTATCCATGGTTGTTCCCTCGATCATTTACAACCCATTTTGATCAGATTTGAGTCATTTTTCATCAATTTGATATTCTGGACTTCGACATTACTCGAGGCCTTCCTCGAGTAAGTTTCAAGTGTACTCGAGGCCTACCTCGAGTAACCTGCTTTTCAACCTCTGACTCTTCATCTTTTTGAAACTAAACCATTACATTTAAAAATCCAAGTAACTTGATTCATTACTTCCAGTTTTGGGTTCCATTACTCGAGTACATACTCGAGTAACCTGCTACTTTACCTCAAGTTGCTCCTCGGGTAATGCTTCTCTGTTATCCATAACTTCAAGTTGTTACTCCAGTAAAGTTGTCCTCTGATAATCTCTGTTTTTGTTTCTCAAAACAGAGTTTCTTTCTTCCTGCAAAACAAGTTTCTATATACTTCGATGCTTAAGTTAGTGATCATCAAAATATTATCAAATGACTTCATCTAATATTATGAAATGCTGAAATTTCTTATAACTCATTGGGATTTACCATTCCCAATTCTCTTCTAATGTATAGAAATTAATCTTTTGCAAGGGGTTTTGTAAAGATATCTGCTAGTTGAAGATGAGTAGGAATGAATATCACTTTCACATCTTTCTTTTAAACATGATCTCTGATGAAGTGATGCCTGACATCGATATGCTTGGTTCTAGAGTGTTGAACTGGATTCTTTGCCAAGCTTATCGTACTTGTATTATCACAATAGATTGGTATTTCTTTGAGGTAAATACCAAGATCTTGTAGTTGTTGTTTTAACCATATTACTTGTGCACAACAACTTGAGACTGCAACATATTCGGCTTCCGTTGACGAAAGAGACACTGTATTTTGTTTCTTACTGAACCATGATACAAGAGATCCTCCAAGAAATTGTCCTTGTCCACTGGTGCTCTTTCTGTCTGTTTTGTATCCTCCATGATCCGAACCTGAATATGCAACAAGATATTCACTTCTTCCTTTGGGATACCACAAACCCAAATCAGATGTGTCACTAAGATATCTAAAGATTCGTTTGACCATTTCAGCATGTGATTCCTTTGGTGCTGATTGATATCTTGCACATATGCCAACACTAAATTGGATGTCTGGTCTGCTTGCCGTGAGATAGAGTAATGATCCAATCATTCCTCTATATTTTGTGATGTTGTAGTATTTTCCTTTGACATCAGCATCAAGTAACATAGTTGAGCTCATAGGTGTGTCCGTGCCATTTGCTTCATCCATTCCATACTTCTTCAATAGCTCTTTTAAATACTTTGTTTGAGATATAAAGATTCCATTCTTTCTTTGTTTGATTTGCAAACCAAGAAAGAAATTCAATTCTCCCATCATTGACATCTCAAATTCTCCCTGCATAATCTTAGAAAATTCCTTACACAAAGATTTATTAGTAGTGCCAAAAACAATATCATAAACATATATTTGAACAATTAAAATATCGTTGTGTTTTCGTTTTATGAAGAGAGTTGTATCAACTTTTCCCCGTACAAAACCTTGATCGATAAGAAACTTACTAAGCCTTTCATACCAGGCTTTAGGAGCTTATTTTAAACCATATAAAGCCTTTTTAAGTTTGAAAACATGGTCAGGTTTAGTGACATCCTCAAAACCTGGAGGTTGTTTTACATACACTTCTTCCATGATGTAACCATTTAGAAAAGCACTCTTTACATCCATTTGATAGAGTTTGAATCCTTTGATACATGCAAAGGCTAAGAGTACACGTATAGCTTCCAATCTAGCCACTGGAGCATACGTTTCCTCATAATCAATTCCTTCTTCCTGATTATAGCCTTTGGCCACCAATCTTGCCTTGTTTCTGACAATAATTGTAGATTCATCTAGTTTGTTCTTGAATACCCGTTTAGTACCAATGATCATATGATCTTTGGGTCGGGGCACCAAATCCCAAACTTGATTCCTCTCAAATTGATTTAGTTCTTCTTGCATTGCTATGACCCAATCATTGTCTGATAGGGCTTTATCAATGTTAGAAGGTTCAATCTCAGAAATGAATGCAGAAAAACTTACTTCATTGAAAATTCTATTTCTAGTTTTGATCCCTTCATTTACATCTCCTATGACTTGATCTAAGGGATGACTTTTATTGTATTTCCAAGCTCTAGGTTGACCTAGGGATTGCTCTTCTTCCTTAGTTTCATCAACCTCTGGAATAAGAGACTTAGAGATAGATTGACCATTTTCTTGATTTAAAACAACTTCCTGTTCTTCATCAATGGTTTTGTCAGAGGATTCAAATTCATCAAATACAACATGAATTGATTCTTCAACAACACAAGTTCTTTTATTGAAAATTCTATATGCTTTACTTCGGTTAGAATATCCTAGGAAAATTCCTTCATCAGTTTTAGAATCAAATTTTCCTAAGTTATCTTTACCATTATTATAAATGAAACACTTACAACCAAAGATGTGTAGATGAGCAATGTTTGGCTTTGTTCCTTTGTATAGTTCATATGGTGTCTTTCCAAGTTTTGTTCTGATATATGCTCTATTTGAAACATAGCATGCTGTACTCATAGCATCAGCCCAAAACACTTGAGACACATTCTTTTCATTTAGCAATGCTCTAGCCATCTCTGTGAGCACTCTATTCTTGCGTTCCACAACTCCATTTTGTTGAGGCGTCCTTGGAGCAGAGAAATTGTGATCAATGCCATTAGTATCACAATATTCTTCAAAGGCTTGATTTTCAAATTCTCCACCATGATCAGTCCTAATACCTGCAATAGACATACCTTTCTCATTTTGCACTTTCTTGGCAAAAACAATAAATTCTTCAAAGGTTTCATCTTTTGATGATAGAAAAATAACCCATGTAAATCTAGAGAAATCATCAACAATGACCAATGAATATAAGTTGCCACCAAGACTCTTTACTCTTGCTGGACCAACTAAATCCATATGTAGTAATTGTAATGGTCTATTTGTTGAAATCTCATTTTTCAATTTGAAAGATGATTTAGTTTGTTTACCCTTTTGACATGCATCACAAATCAAGTCATTTTTGAAATTAACTTTGGATAATCCAAGCACTAAATCCTTTTTGAGTAATTTCCCTAGTTGATGCATATTGACATGAGCCAATATCTTATGCCATAACCAGCTTTCATCGGTATTACTCAGAAAACAATTTTCAGATTCATTTCTACTAATATCTAGAGTATAGTAGTTACCTTCCCTTTTTGCTCTGAGCTTAGCCTTGATATTCTTCTTATCAAGCTGTAAGTTACTCTTGTTGATGATTAAACATTCTTCTGAGTCAAATATCACCCAGTTGTTTTTATCCGCACTTTGACTTACGCTCAGCAAATTGTGACACAAGCCTTCAACATAATATACATCTTTGACTTGTATTCCTTTGTTATTTTTGATTTCACCTATTCCTGCTATCCTTCCGAATTGATTTCCTCCAAATTTTACCTTTCCACCTTCCTTAGGTTGTAATATGGTAAAACTTTCGAAATCTCCGGTCATATGTCTAGGGCATCCACTATCTATGTACCACTTGCTATTTTTGGATGCTTTGAGACATACCTGCAATCAATTGACTAAGTCTTAGGTACCCACATCTTTTTGGGTCCTTTTGGGTTAGTACAAATGATTTTCTGAATATATGAACCTTTAGGTACCCATTTGTAGGTTCCTATGGTTCCTTTCTTCTTATGAATGCATGAAGATGTATGATGTCCTTTTCTATTACAGTAATTACAAAATGCAAAAGGATTTGATGTATGCACAGAATGTTGGAAATAATTCAAATATGTCTTACCTCCTGCTTTCTTTCTTCCTTTTCTTTTATCTGATTTTGGATCATATCCAATTCTAGATTGATCATTTACAAATTGTTGAGCTTTTAAAATAACATTTAGCATCTCACTTCCTAGTGTGAATTTTTTAAGAGTTTTTGTGAGATCAATATTTTTCTTTTTCAAAGATAAACAATTTTCACAATCTTTTCCCTTAAATTCAGTTTCAAGAACTTTGTTTTTCTTTTTAACAACAATTAATTCTTTAACTATTTTGATGAATTCAGAATGTAGAGCATTATATTCGGAAAGTAATTCATCATAGGTAGGTTCAGAATCATTTACCTCTTCTTCTGTTTCTTCTTGAGCAACAAGACATATATTAGCTACTTCTTCCTCATCACTTTCTTCGTCTGAGGAGCTGTCACCCCATATAGCAGATACAAAGGCTTTCTTTTTGTTGAAGAATTTACCTTTTCTCTTTTCTTTGCTCTTTTGGTTCAAATCTGGACATTTTGACTTGATATGTCCTGATTTCCCACATTCATAGCAAATGATATGATCTTTGCTACTATTTCCTCCTTTCTGAAAATATTTGAATCCTTGACCTTTCTTGTAGAACTTTCTGAATCGTTTTATGATAAGACCCATCTCGTCATCGTCAAACTCTTCATCCTCATCCTGATTCTCTTCTTTTGCTTTTAGAGCTAGACCTTTCTTTTTCTTGTCGCCAATGTCATCTAGTTCTCTTTTGAACTTTAGTTTGGTTTCATATTTAGAAAGACTTCCAAATAGAGAAGCAACTGATCTCATTGATTCTCCTTTTGCTTCTTCTATTGCAGTAACTTTTGCTTCCCACTTTTTAGAAAGAATATTCAAAATCTTTCGTACTTGAGTGTGCTGATCATAGACTTTTCCAAGAGCTGCAAGTTGATTAACAAGATGAGTATATCTAAGTTCAAATTCAAAAATTGACTCACTTGATTTCATTCGAAGCAAATCGAATTCGGTGACCAAGGTGTTGATTCGATTCTCCTTTATTCCCCAAGTTCATTCATGAGCTATTTCCAGAGCTTCCCACATCTGCTTTGCGATTAGGAGTGTGCAAATTCTGAAATATTCACTTTGACTCAAAGCGCTTTGTAACATTAGAATTGCCTTGCTGTTAAGAGTGATAAGTTTCTTGTCATTCTCATCATATTCCGCTGGCATTTTTGGAATTTTCTGAGAATCTTCAATCTTTGTAGGTTGATAGTTTCTACTCTCAATTACATCCCATAGCCCATATTCAGTAGCCATCATGAACACTCTGAACTTAGCTTTCCAGAAAGAGAAGTGTTCTCCATTGTAACCAGGGGGTCTAGTGATGGATGCTCCGTCGGGAAGAATTCCTTCACCCATGCTTGCCATTGGATCCTTCTTAGGCTATTAAACCTTAACAAGAAGACCTATTCTCTGATACCAAATGTTAGATCAAGCGTTTCACCCAAGAGGGGGGGTGAATTGGGTGATACTAAAATTTCTTCGGAAATATAAAACTTTAACAGTGGAATTAAAAACAGTAATGAGTAAGGAGAAATATCACCGAAGTGTACACCAGGACTTATACTGGTTCGGTCACAACCACTTTGACCTACGTCCAGTCCTCAGAGCTTCTCTGAGAGTTTCACTACAACTTCCAAGATTCAGTGGGTTCTTGGCACCTCAGTACAAGAAAGTTCCTACACCTGGATACTCGCTCCCCTTTACAAGTTGTAATCCAATCCCAACTCAAGGTTCCACAACCTTAAGTTATCTCAATAACAAATATTGAGTTTGAATGAAATATCTCTCTTACAGAGTGAATGAGAATCAGTGAAGCATAGAAATACAATTTCAACGTGAAAACAGAGTAATGAACTTAGTAATTCGTATGTGTGTGTGCTTGTTGTTCTTTCTCTGTTTGGAGGTTCCCATATATATAGATATGTTGGTGATGACCGTTGGAACATTTCCTTTCGTCCGTTGGAGAGTTGCGCAGCCACTATTGACTTTTCAAGTTTTTGAAAAATATCCGTTGGCGGTGGTTGGCATTTGAACGTTTTATTTGACTTCCATCTCTTGAAGTGATTTCTTCATTGTTTATCTGTAAATAGACTAAGAATACTAATACAATGAAAGATTGATCATATAGGAAACAATATAATGAACGTTTGAATGATTTCTAAATTTCTGGGTATGCTTACTCGAGTAGCTACTCGAGTGACCCTTGAAGTTTACTCGAGTACCTACTCGAGTAACATCGAGAAATCATTGTTCAACTGCAAGTCAATGAATAAATACAATATTACTCGGGTAGTGCATAGAGTAAACTAAATTTCAAACCTTTGAAAATAGTTATTTACTCGGGTACCTACTCCAGTAATGCTTTAGCAACTTCATAGGTTACTGGGGTACCAACTCGAGTAAACTTTCAAATAACTTTTGATTACTCGATGCTTTACTTCCAATAATGTTGGCAGGATTTTAATGACGAGAGCACTTACCTCATTACTCGGGTACCGACTCGAGTAATGCACTCATTTTTGCATAGGTTACTCGGGTACCACCTCGAGTAACTGATATTTTTGTGCATGACTTACCCGGGTAATGACTTGAAGTTTACTTTGAAAATATTTCTGTATACTGGGGTACATACTCGAGGAATCCACTTAAAATAGAACATTAGAAACTTGTATTCTAGAGTAAGGACTCGAGGAAGATGAAATAAAGAGAAATCAAGTTAATCGGGTACCAACCTCAAGTTTCCACTTACTTTAGTATGTTACTCGAGTAGCTCCTCGAGTAACATTGGCAGTGGTACAAAATGCCGAGAGTTACATATTTTCAGAAACAGAGTTACTCGAGTAGCTCCTCGAGTATCATTGGGAAAACTTGAAGGCAACTGGAAGTTTTTCACATGGTTACTCGAGTACCTCCTCGAGTAACATTAGCAGTAGTACAAAATGCCGAGAGGTCCACATTTTCAGAAACAGAGTTACTCGAGTAGCTCCTCGAGACTGGAAGTTTTCACGTGGTTACTCGAGTACCTCCTCGATTAACATTAGCAGGCCGAGAGCACAATGAAAATTTTTACACTGTTACTCGAGTAGCTCCTCGAGTAACGTTGGCAGGTTACTGGAAGTTGTCTCTGGTTACTTCAAGTTTTGTCTCATTACTCGAGTAGCTCCTCGAGTAATGCCTTAGAAAATTTGCTTCTGATCAAGTTCCTCAGCATTTTCTCTTGGCCTTTCTTCATTACTCCAATGCTAGCTTTAAGTGATGCTTGTTCCTGTTATTACTTTGTTTAAACTTGTTTATTAATCATTTCCTTTTCAAACCATTCTTTTGTTATCATCAAAACATGAGATCTAACAGTAGAGTCCTCAAATCATCACGCTACTCATCATCACTTACCAAAGGGTGCTATTTTTTGGTTTTATTTTTACGATATATAAAAATGTAATTATATGAGTACTAGTAGCCTACAAAAGTTAAAAAATTATAACATACCTTACGGTTGTTGAAAATGGAATCGTGATAAATGTAATCGCATATATAACAGTTCTTACCATTAAACCATTCACTGTAGACTTTTCAAAAAATAACATACCTCAAGGTTATTAGGAATGAATCGTGATGTAAATTTTTAGGCATGAAAACCCACAAAACCCTACCATTCAACTTCTATTTAAATTTCTGAAACAAAATATACTTAACACTTTGTCTAGTCAAACATAACCCACTAACTCAAAATCCTACTACTCATGTTGTCTTTTTCAGCCATCAAGAGTCATTTTTTGTTGAACACACCATCAAAAGCCTTCATCAATCTTGTCAATGACAGTTGTGCGAGTTTATTTTGCTTATCCTAACTTATGTTTTCATTCGTAAGTCCTAGTTAGGTCACATTCCTTTGGTTCTCTATTCTCCTTATTTACATGTATGATTTCCCTTCTTTATTTTTCATTATCCATTATGGATTCTCTATTTTGCATTTCAAGTTGCCTAGCTAGGTTTTAACACTAGTCATGCTCATTTTTTATTGGAAAACCCATTGCTTTGACAAAGGTTCCTTTCCTGTTATAAGAAGTCATTAACTCAGCCAATTGGGCTACTTTTGTTAAGTCACAATGTGATAAAGCATTTAAGATGACTTTCAATTGCTTTTGTGAAGTTATGTTTTTTTGAAAAAACCATTGCTCTAATCGAACATTCCTTTCCTGTAACAAGAAGTTGTTAACCTAGCTGATTGGGTTGCTTTCGTGAAGTCATTACTCAATAAAGCATTCAAGGTGACAATAAATTGCTTTTGTGAAGTCATGTTTTTTTTTTTTGAAAACCCATTGCTTTGATTGAAGATTCCTCTTCTGTTTTTGTATTGAACGGGTGGCACCAAGTTAAAGCTATGAAATTCAACAATGTGAGATTAGTCCTAAACTTTTTAATGTGAGAGTTTTCTGAGCTACTTGGACTTTACTCTATCAAATAGAGTAGTACTTCCCACATTGCGTAGCCATGCAATTTGGGATGGATCAAGATTTTTGAGGCTTTATGGCTAGAATCAATCACTGTCTTGACCTTTATATATAATAATGCAACTGTTGACCGATAACCTTGTATCTCTTCACATCAATTAAAGCAGGTAAACAAGAAGAGGGTGAAAAATGATGAATATCCCTACCGAAAAAGGTGCAAGGGTAAGCCAACCTCAAGCAAGACTTCATAAGTAGTGATTAGATTGAGGTTTGCGTACCCCTTGTGCTCTTTTTAGTAGCATCTTTGTTCTTTTTCACTCACTTATTGTTTTCCATGTTTAATTCCTGTGAAGAGACACAAACTATAGGTCAACAGTTACATTATCATAGGTATAGGTCAATAGTTTCCATTTATTCTTCCCACAAAGCCTAAAATGTCCACCCCAAATTGCATGACAACTCATTGTAGGAGGAGTTGTTCTATTATATATTGTCTAGTTCAACTAGCTAAGAAACTCTTACATGAAGAGTCTATAATTAATACATCACAGTTATTATATAACAACCCTTATTTTTGAAACTTTATGGTTCTTACTCAACAACCGTTATGTATATTATTGAATAAATATTGGTTGTTTATGTGAGAGCTTTATTTATTATAAAACTTCACAGTTCTCACATAACAACCGTTACATATGATACTAAGTAAATAATGGTTGTTTATGTGAGACCATTATATATTATGCCAGCATTATTGAATATATAACGATTATTTACATGAGCCAATTATAGTGCCTACTACAATGGTTATAGTGCCCTCAACAACTAGGGACAATTGAGTGCGGATACTATATTATGCTCTATATGTATAATATTATTTAGAGTGGAGTTACCTTAAATTTTGAACAGGTAATCATTTCTTCATTCTTAGTGTTGTAATTGAATTGTTATTATTTCATTTACTTGATTGATTATCTTAGCTTATTTTCTAATTTACAGATTTTTGGTATTGAGGATGCCTACTCAGAAGAAGACATTAATTTGATCCGAGACTGTTTGGCTGGATATCTTCTTCAACACATAGATGATGAGAAAAGTTTATTTTGATAAAAGGTTTATTTTAGATAGTAGTTGTTTAGCTAGTGTTGTATGTTTAGATAGTTTATTTTAGATAGTATACGTTTTGGTGTAAGTGGCTAGACACTTTGTGTTGATTATTGTATATAATAGTTGTGGTTGACATTTTGTTTAGCTATTGCTAGATGTTTCTATACAGCCCTAGTTGCTGGGTAGTGAAAAATATAAAGTAATTTTTTTTTAAAAAAAAACAAACTTACTGCATACACTTTTGGAAAATAGCATTATAAAGGGCTTGCAACGTTTGTTTTCACAAAAAAGGACGTTGTAAGTCACCATTTACCGCATCCATTTTGTCCAAAAAGGACATCTTCATTTTTGAAAAATGAAAGCTATAAGCCACTTGTGGCGTCTGTTTTTTAATGAACGTTGTTTCCAACTTTACAATGTCACTTATATATGTGGCCCCCTAGATAGAAACATTAAAAGGGCCTAAAAACGGATGTTACAAGGCCTTTTTTGTAATAGTGTGGTCAAGAAACACCCATTTACCAAATCTGTACAAAACATTTTCGTAAAACTTTCCTACATTTTGGGTTATATTTGAAAACTCATAACTATTAAACCATAACCAACAAGTATGTCTGGATATTATATTAAACCTCAAGATGTCTACTACAACGCCACAAAATTTCATAGTCTAATTCATACATTTGCTTTGTCAATCGTCACTCTCAAAATCACAGTTCAAAATAAAATAGCAGTATTTCAACCAAAAAGTATATCCCAACATGAAAAATTACATGGCTTCCACAACATACTCGTACCCATACTTATACCTCACATTTAGGAACCTGTAGGCATCCTCTAACCTTTCTTCACTACTACAAAAAGGTTGAAAGGTGGTGTATATTTTGTGGCACTTCTTTAAAGAAGTGCCACAACTGCCTTTTTTTTCTTTTTCTTTTTCTATTTTATTTCTTTTTAAATTTTGGGTACCAACCGTGGCGCCTAGTGAACTAGATGCCACAGCTGGTAGGCCCAATTGTGGCGCCTGCCAAGGCAGATGCCACAATTGGGTGCATGCTACCAGCTGTGGCGCCTGAAAAATCAGGCGCCACAGCTGGTTGTATAATAAATAAATAAATAAATAAAAATTTACCAGTTGTGGCGCCTGGAAAACCAGGCGTCACAGCTTCTTCTATATTAAAAAAGAAAAGGCTAGTTGCCTCGTGCCTTTATAATTCTAAAGCCTTGTAATTTTAGGCGTAGGTATTCCTTAAAAAAGTAAAAAAAAATAAAAAATGGACCAGCTGTGGCGCCTAGAATCCAAGCGCAACAGCTGATCCTATTAAATAAAAAAAAAAATTTTGGGGTAGGTATTCCCAAAAAAAAAAAAATAAAAAAATAAAAAATGGACCAGTTGTGGCGCCTGGAATCTAGGCGCCACAACTAATCCTATTAAATAAAAAAAACGTAGGTATTACTAAAAAAAATTTAAAAAATAAAAAAAAATGGATCAGCTGTGGCGCCTGGATTGCTAATCTAATTAAATATAAAAAAAACGTAGGTATTCCTAAAAAAAATAAAAAAAACTAAAAAATGGACCAGCTTCCAGGTGCCACAGCTGATCCTATTAAATAAAAAAAATGTAGGTATTCCCAAAAAAAAAAAAAAAGACCAGCTGTGGTGCCTAGAAATCCAGGCTCCATAGCTGGTTCTATTAAATAAATAAAAATCTTTTTTAACCTTTTTAATGGATTACACTATCCACTTCTCACCAATCACAATTCCCCCCCGCTCCCACCCTTATCTTTTTTCCCCTTCCCGCGCAGTGACCTCCTTCCTTCTCTTTTAATTTATTTTGACTCATCCCACTTTAATTATTCCCTCCTCTCTCACTTTCCCTTTTCATCTACACTACAACTTCTTGCAGTGGACGACCGTCGCCCCCCTCCCTCCATTTCCTATCATCTTCACACTTAAAAACATACCCACATGCATACACGTTTTCATCATCGAATCTACTTCTTTGTTTTGTTTCAAGTGCCATCCCCACTCCTCCACCTCCTCACTCAAGATTGCGAGACCAACAAGCAACGTGGTCCCCCACTCCACTGCACTGATCAATTAAGCTTGTAAGTTCAATGTGCTTCTTCCTTTTTTTTTTTAATTAGCATATAATTTCTACAATTTTTTATTTCAAATTGATATCTATGTTTTAATCTATGTTTAAAAAGTGGAGAATATATATAATATTTCAAAAGAAGTTATCCAAAAAAATAATATTTCAAAAGAAAAGAAAAACCAAAAGTGGACCATGTCTCGTGATGCCTTTAGCATGTTGATAAAAGATATCTTTACATATCCAGAGTACTTGATTTCAGATTAGGCTTAAGCAATTTTAACATTTTTTGCTTGAAAAAATTTTTAATTTCAAAAAACCTTATTTTAGTAATTTAAAAGAAAATAGTCTAGTCCATACGCATGATTAAAAAAAATATAATATTTGTATCATAATATAAGTTTCTTTAGCTTAACTTTTTTGTCAACAGTTTCTAGTTTAACACTGGCCTCAATATCTTCAATTTTGAAAATAAATCTGGACAATTAATATTATTTTATAAATTAAAATAAAACGATTTCTTTAGCTAAATTTTAAATTTTTTTTAAAAAAAATTACCCTCCTATGGCACTTGTTGGAGGAAGTGCCACAGGAGGGGGGGTCTCCTGTGGCGCTTGATGGAGAAAGTGCCACAGGAAGGTATTTTTTTAAAAAAAAATTAAATGCTGTGGCGCTTTCAAGCGCGACAGCTTCTTTTAGTGGCGTCCAGATATATGGCACTTCTCTAACGTCACAGTTAATGTAATTATAAGCGCCACAACTTTATTTTTTTGTAATAGTGCTTTATGAGTGGCATGACCCTACATCAAAGTTGGAAAAATTCCAGCTTTATAATAATCAGTTTAATCATCATTAAAATGTTCCTAACCGTAGTATACATAGCTAAGGCACTTATTTACTCTAATTAACATCAAACAGTGGAACACCATGATTTCAATAACTGTTTCAGCTCCGGAGACTGAATAATTAACTCTACTATTCTCATATTCTCATTCATCAAGCCACAATGATGTTACTTACATTCTCTGTTTTATCCCCTTTGATCTCTTCATATTTTTCGAAATGCCCCGTTTTAATGGGCTTGAAAATTATTTTCCAGACTAAAGACAGCATTTGCATTATCATTTTAAACTTAATGTAATAATTATCTTAAGCCTTTTCCTTATGACATACTTTAGACATATAGTTCAACTAGGTTTAATAGTCTACTTAATTTAGACTAATTCTTGAGTTTCAAGACCCAAAACTTAGGATGTAACAATTCAAACCCCCAACCCCCCCCCCCCCCCCCCCCAAATATACATTTCATCTTCGAAATTTAAAAGTACCTAAATGCATAACTTGTCTTGGTATTTTTGCTTCATATCTTCCACTATTTTACATCATGTTTCTCTCTAGGTGGTAAATCTTTCCAAACCATCTTTACTAGAGGAATCTTCATGTTTCTTAGCTGTTTGACTTGCTTATATAATGATCTACTCTAGCTGTACTTCATAAGTTAAATCATCTTGCAAGCTGATTTCTTATTTCATTTAACGGAGGAAAAGAATTGTAATATGTCAAAAATTTGAAAAGAGATTTATAAAGCACATTTGAGGTCTAGGGATGTTATCTAAAAATTAAAATGCCTAAAAAATAATTTATTCGGTCAAAAGCTTAATTTGAAAGCCGTACAACTCCTTATGAATTTGGAAAGGGACTTCTGATAATGCTAATGTGATTGTTAGCGGTCTGAAGTCTAGGGACGCGTCCTCAATTCCGATGAACCACCTCTTTAATTTGGTAGGCCATAGAGCAAGGCCCTACATCATTTATGGCTAATCATTAAATTGCATACCCCCTATAATTATATAATCCAATGACATAAAGCGCATTATCAGTGTCCCTAACTATTGTGAATCATTTTTATGAATCCCCTTTTCCTTTGTGGGCATATCTGATCAACAGTATTGTGATGGAAATAATTCTAGTTCATATATGATTGAAGATGGTTGTGATAGGCTTCATCACAGTCTTATCCCCAATTTAGAAAGGAGTGATTATTTTTTGAAATTCCTTTAATTTGATCCATTTTCCTTCCTTGCAACCAACTGCTTTTAATTTAATTAGAAGCTTTTTTCATCATGGTCTGCCATATTCTTCCAATATCCTTAAGAAGCATCATCTAAATGCCTCTGGGCTTTGTCACTTTGGTTGCTAGCAAGAGGAATCTTTAGAGCATATTTCCAATCTGTTGTCCCTATTTGTTCAAGATCTATAAAAAATAATCATGTCATAAAATAGGAAAAACTTTAAAATCACAAATCATTCTTGTTGACAACTCATTTTAGTATGAAATCCCTGATGTGGGATTTTGAAGTTAAAGGTATATTTTCTTATATTTTTTGCTTTAAAATAAAATGGCATACATTAATTATAATTTATTATTGTCATTATTGAACTATAAAAAGGTGATTCTTTTGGCCTGTTTGATTCTGTTTTTAAAAGCGGTTTCTTCTTCTTCTTCTTCTTTTTTAAAGCCAAAAAAACAATAAAACTTGTTTGAAAAACAGTTTTTAATAAGTTTTTTTTTAAAAACAAAAAAAAATAATTAAAATTATTTTTAAAAACTCCACAACAAAAATAGTTTTTTTTTATTTTCTTATTTTTTATTTCTTATATTTTGAGGCGGTCATCAATCCACTTTTGACATCACACCATCGGGGCCCACCACTATCACGTCACTTTAAAATATATTTTTTAAAACAATTATCCAAACACCTTTTTTTTTTTTTTTTTTCTATTTCAAAATTAAATTTGTTTTTAAAATCAGTTTGATAAAACTGTTTTGAAAACAAAACAAACAGAAAACAAAAGTAAACATGCCTTTTATCTCAACACTTATGTTGTAAATAAAATAAAAAATAGAGTAAAATACTCTAATCTCTCTTGTATTTTGTCTTAATTACACAGACCTCTATTCTATTTTGAAAACATACATTTAAGTCCAAACTGTTAACTCCATTAAGGATTTTTATTTTTTAATTAAAATTTATATTAAAATAAATTTTATTTACTAATTTATCCCTTTTTGTTAATCTCCTAATTTTGACTAAAATTGTTTAAGTAATTTAAGAGTTTTTTTCCCCTTTTCTTAAATTATTTTTTTTTACTTTTGTAAATAGTTATATGTTAAATTTTTTTCATATTAAGATAAATACTTAATTAATTTAATTAATATAGAAATAGAAAAATTAATTAAAAATATGATTAATCCTTTTAATAGATGTATACTAAAATAAATATGTTTATAAATGTTTGTGGAAAAATGTATTTAAAAAATTAAAATTTAAAATTAATATAAGTCATATACTGTATCAAATTTACATTATTAATAACATATTGTGAATAAAATATATTTCTTTCTTTTTCTTTTTGCCATTCATTTGAAAGGCCTATTTTTTAGTCATTTAAAAGAATAATAAATAAATAAATTTCAATAAATATAATAAAAATTTAAAATTTAAAATTTTTCTAATATAATAAAAATTAAAAAAATTTATAATATATTGGAAATTTTGAACATATATGTATTAGAATTATTATTTTTATATAAAAATTTATTTTTTTTGGCAAATATAAATGTTTGTTCATTTGTTGAAAAAGGGGTATTTTCGTCAAAGTAAATGTTTAATAGTCAAACGTAACGGTCAACTAACGGTTGGATGGATGGAAATGGAATATCAAATATATTATTATTGTCATTATCAAGCAATAAATAAAAGTGACCTTGCATATGTACAGAACTAATAAGATCTTGACCAAAGATAAAATAACAAGTCAATGTAATTAGATTAAGAAAATACCGTCACTGTAAATAGATTTTAAAATAACAATTTGGATTAAACAGTTATATATTATTGTCGTTATGAAGCAATAAAAAACAGATGAGGATACTAATAACGTGCATTACTAATAATCAAGTCATACGCTACTACAAACTATACATTCTACTACACTAAAGGACATCCCTTTTTAAGTTAGAAACGCCCAAAGTTCAATATTTGGCACCAGGCTTTGGCACTTGTTGAATTTAAAGTTAAAAAAAAAATTTCACCACTTTAGGCGTCCCCAGCATCTGTGGGTACGCCTAAAGTGAGATTTAGGCATCCCTTGCATAATTGGGGATGCCTAAAGTAAGCTTTAGTCATCCCCATTTTGACTAGGGATGCAGAAAACTCTATCTCCCATCACATCATGCAGCTGCTGAGCTGCAGCTTTACCTTCCCCTTCATTCGTCTTCCCTCTTTTCCCATTCCAGTGAGTTTTCCCTGCTAAGCTGTAGCTTTACCTTCCCCTGCATTCGTCTTCCCTCTTTTCCCATTCCCGTGAGTTTTCCCTATCTTCCACTTTTTGTTGATGCAAAGTTTATCATCTCACCTCCATAACATTTCAAATCTAAAAGCACATGTTTGTTTAATGGTTATCTTCTTCTCGATTACTCTCTCATAACTCTCTTCTTCACTGAACAAATTGTGTCGCACCTCCACCGAGTCTTCTTTATTTGCTGCATTTGCATTCTCAAAATTAGGTGCATTTCTAGGTTTTTTAAACTAGCTTGGTTAATAATTTTTTTTTATCTTCTACTTTGCCTGAAATGATTTTTCTTTCTTTTTACTCTTGTTTTAGTGCTATGAATTTTTGTTAGGGTGAGAAGAATTAATGCTAGCTTCCTTCTGGGTCATTGTAGTAAGATTTTGAGGAGATGGACTTTGCTATTGAGACTATCATAATAGGCAAACCTGCACATGTTTTAACCACTTGGGTTGCTATCTATTTCAAATCAGCATCTTTAATAGCATCACCAATCGTTTTCAAAATCCTCTTGCCATTTTACTACATCAGCTTCAATCTCTCTTTCATTCCTTCTTTCTGCTTAAATTTCATGCTCGATGCGAACTTTTCTTGTCTCCAACTCCTTAAAATTTTCATTTAGCTTCTTCATATTTTCTTTGTAAGATATTACATATTCCACTTGCCTTCCAATGGGTATCACAATTAACTCTGCTATTTTTCCAGCAATAGCACCGAGAACTTCCATACTTGATACTTCCTGAATAAAATGATAATGAATTTAATACTTAGATTAGATTAGTAGTAAAGATAACTTTGAACGCTCCCCCCTCCCCCACAATAAAAAAAAGGGACGCACACAAAAATCCTACACAGGTATGCAATAATTGATTCGCTTTAACTAGTAAGAGGCAATATGATCAATAGTAAATCCGAAATAGCTCTCAAATTGGACTTCAATTCCTCAATTTTGGTTTTAAAGGGTTCAATGATTATGCATATTAATATTTGTATTATTCATGTGAGTACTTGTATCTCTGCTTCTCTAGTATGTGGCTCTACTTGCTCATTTTAATAAAATATTTCTTCTTTCTTGTTTTCAACTTGCTTTGAGTTTTATGAATATGGGAAAAAATTGAAACATTAGTTTAAGGATTTGTTTTCAAATTGGTCATTAAATCATTGAGACATTAGTTCAAGGATTAATGTCCGTACCATATATCGAACCATGGTTGAACTGGTTATGGTTAATTCACTATAATCTTAATTTTATATCTTAAATATTACATTAGAAATGACATTTTATAAGATTTTATTTTAAATTATTAAATTTATAAGATGAAATCGTTTGTTAATTGGAATGATATTAAGTAAACTGTAGAGAAAATTGCAACACCCGTTTGATTTTTAAGAGGACAAATAATGTAAACAAAATAAAGAAAGCGTATATAAAAAGTGAGGAAATTGAAATTTGACAATATGTTATGGCTAAACAACTCCGAATTGAGAATGACACTATCAGTATAGAAATGTTTTTCAGAATAGGATATATTCCTTTTATCAATTTTATGTCAACCAAGCAACCAGTGTGGTAAATGAAATTTATAAGTTGGAGTTATGACTGTTATAGGCTTATAGCTGTTTGCGTTTTTTGAACTCTAGGTATTCTCTGTATAGATTAGTTGCATCCCAAGGGGAATTTAGTTTGAAGTCGTTTTTTGTTTAATTATTATTGTTTCATTGTTTCTTTTTAGTTTCAAATGAAAAACATGTATTTAATATGATATTGTCCTGAATATGAATTGCCTTAATTAGTTTAGTTTCGTTTAAATTAAGTTGACATGATTTGTTATTTTGATTTTGGGATGTTTCACTTTTAAGGGGAAATGCTGCCAAAATTTTGAAAAATAAAATAGTAAAAGGAAATTCCTAGTGTTGACAATTATTCTAAACTTGAGTGTTAATGGGAATGGCGTAGGTGGTAATAAAATGGTTCATAGTTGGAAGAATGCTTTGAGAACAAGTGAAGAATATGAGAATGGGGTTGAAGAGTTTATTGAATATGTTAGAAGGAATGCTCCAGCCAAAAATGGGATGTATTTTTGTCCTTGTGTCAATTGTTTAAATGAGAGAAGATGGGATGTTGAAGTTATTGATGGAATAAATATTCGATACACAAGGTGGATATAGCATGGTGAGGAAGTAACTGATTGTCCATCACACAAGAAGGAAGCTGTGGATATCATAGATGAAGATAGAATGGAGAGAATGATTCATGATGTTGAGGTAGAATTCTTTGCACAGTCGCATGAATATGACAGCCTGTGGAGTGATGCAGAGACACCGTTGTACCCTGGGAGTAAGTACACATGGCTGATAGGAACATTACATTTGGTTAACTTAAAAGTAACTTGTGGGTGGACTGATAATAGTTTCACATTACTGGTTGAACTGTGTTGTGTGATATGTTTCTAGATTATAATGTACTTCCAAATCGTATGTATGAGGCCAAGAAAATCCTATCTATGATGGGTATGGAGTATAAAAAGATACACACTTGCCCTAATGACTGCGTATTGTACAGAAAGGAGTTTGAAGGTCTGAGTGAGTGCCCTAAGTGTCAAATTGCACGATACAAAGTGAAGAAAGATGGTGGTTGTGGCGATGGGATAACTAAAAGGCAATATTTAAAGGTTTTGTGGTATCTTCCAATAATACCGCGCTTTAAGCATTTATTTGGGACTGCAAAAAAAGTGAAGAAGTTGAGATGGCATTTGGATGATAGAATATCCAATGAAAAATATCATCGGCACCCGGATGACTCTCCACAGTAGAAGAAAATAGATAAAATGTTCCCAAAATTTGGCTGCGAGCCGAGAAACCTTCGGCTTGGGCTTTGTATAGATGGAATCAATCCGTATGGAACTCTTAATAGCATATACAGTACGTGGCTGGTATTCCTTGTAATATACAACTTGCCTCCTTGGTTTTGTATGAAATGCAAGTATGTGATGCTTTCTATGATGATTTATGGACCAAAATAGCTAGAAAACGATATCGATTCCTGCTTGAAGCCTTTGATTAAGGACTTGAAGAAGTTGTAGGAGGAAGGCGTAGATGTGTTTGATGTATATAAGAATGAGTCCTTCAAGCTACGTGCAATGATTTTCACTATGATAAATGACTTCCCTGCGTACGGAAACTTGTCAGGGTACAGTGTGAAGGGGCATAAAGCATGTATGGTCTGTGAAGCACACACTCACTTCCATCAACTTAAGCATGGAAGAAAAATGGTCTACCTTGCTCACAGGAGGTTCCTCATAGGTTCCACTCGTATCATAGGTTAAGAAAGCTTTTTAACAGCTTGCCGGAGCATGGAATAGCTCGAAAGGCATTAAATGGAGAGGAAGTTTACAGTCAGGTTGAAAGTATCAATGTCTTATTCGGTAAGAATTAGAAGACTGTGGGTGAGAAGAACATATGAAAGAAGAGATCAATTTTCTTTGATCTTCCATATTGGCGTACTCTTGACGTGAGACACAGAATTGATGTGATACATGTGGAGAAAAACGCTTGTGATAGCCTTGTCAGTACACTTTTGCATATACCAGGGAAAACTAAGGATGGGATTAGTGCGAGACTAGACCTTGTTGATATGGGAATAAGAGAATGGTTGCATCCACAACTAAGAGATGATGGTAGGAGGGCATACATGGAGCCAATAGCGCATACACTATCAAAAGTGGAGAAAAAAAGTTTGTGTAGGTGTTTGCATGAAATAAAGGTGCCGTAAGGATATTCTTTGAATGTGAGAAGGTGTGTGTCAATGGACAATTTGAAGTTAGTGGGAATGAAGTCCCATGATTATCATGTGTTGATGCAACAATTATTACCAGTAGCTATTAGAGGCATTATGAAAGATGAAGTTCAAAGCACTGTAACAAGATTATGTGTTTTCTTTAATGCTATTTGTAACAAAGTTATTGACACTGAAAAGCTAGATGAACTAGAATTTGAGGGTTATATTTTATTGTCCTAATTGGAGATGCACTTTCCTCCATTTTTTGATATAATGGTGCATTTAATAGTTCATTTGGTAAGGGAGGTAAGGCTCTGTAGTCCAGTTTACTTGATGTGGATGTATCCTTTCGAGTGATACATGAAGATCTTAAAAGGGTATTCTAAAAATCCCTATCGACTAGAAGCCTCGATAGTTGCAAGATATGTAGTTGAAGAAGCTATGAACTTCTGTAGCGATTATCTATCAGGGAACAAGGAACAATCTCAGCATGAAGAGGGGAGAAGCAAGGGAACACGAGGACTAAAAGTAAAGAACATGCCTCGTGAAGAGGTGTTGCATGCACCTTATATATCCTAAATAACATGGAAGAAGTTCAACCGTACATAAATGAACACAAAAAGAGATTGAAGAACATGAATCCAACATAGAGTGGTTTGAGGAAAAGGTTTCGCATGAGACCAGTGTGTCTGAGACAATAGAGTGGGAAGCTTGGGAGCCTTTGTTTTAGATCATTACTTGGACTGGTTATGATATTAACGGGTATTCTTTCCACATAAAAGATAAAGATGACAGAAGTACTATGTAAAATAGTGGGGTGATGGTACAAGTTGAAGCCATGCACTTTTTCAGTTCGAAAGACAAAAAACCCATATTAGCGTCCATGGCCTATTGATAGAAGAAATATGGGAAATTACTGACAACAAGTTCAAAGTTGCTTTATTCAAATGTAAGTGGGTTAGCAATAATGCTGTAGTAATAGATCAATAATTTGGATTTGTCTCAGTTGATCTTCAAAGAGTAGGTTACTGGGATGAGCCAATCATTCTAGTAAGCTAGGTGAAATAAGTGTTTTATGTCACAGATCCTGCAAATAAAAAAATTTCCATTGTACTTCAAAGTAAAAAACAGAAGCATGGTGATCCGACCTTTAACCTTGACGACACACCACCTTTCATAATTAATCCACCTACAACAAGTGAAGTAGAATTGGTAGATGATAAAGAATATGCTGTAAGAAATGATCATGGTGAAGGAATATGGGAAACAATATAGAGTAAGAGCTTAAGTTAGAAAATAGCAATGTGTGCTATTTGTTTTATAAGTAGTTAGTTTATTCATTTAATTACAATTAATTCACTTATTTGACAATGATTTTTGTGCTTACAGGAATATGGACAATTCTAGTGACTCACAAAGTGATAGGGACAATGAAATGGATAGGCGTGAACCCGTTGCGAGAAGAAGGGTTAAAGGCAGCCCAAAATTGGGAGCATTGGTAGCACGTCATCACCATTAACAGGAGAGGTTGCATATTAACTTTGATGACAATATGAAACCAATTGGTCCAGAGCAAAACCATTTCATTAGCTACTTAGGTTATTTGGGCCGAAGCAAAGTTCGCATTATCTATGATAATTGGAAGTTGGTTCCACAAAAAATGAAAGACATGATTTGGCAACAACTTTTAGTATATAAGTTTCGATACATCTGCATCTATATCTTTATTCATATTTCTTCAAATATAATTAACTTATGTTTTTACCTTACAATAAACCGTTGATGTCCATGACACCGCAGTGATATACAAGGAGTGGATGAGGGAGGTTTGTCTACGATGGAACGATTTCAAGAACAAGCTTACATGAAAGTGGATTTGAGGGGACCTGAGGGGTCAGGATCCATATAAGAAGTATTCATATTTGTCTCCAGAAGACTGGAGATTGTTTATGGCATCACGAGAAAATCCTAACTTTTTGGTAAAATTTCTTTCGTATAGTGTTTTATTTGAATATAGTTAATCGTATTGATTCGTTGTTCATTATTTTCCTTTCACAGGAATTAAGTGCAGTAAATGTAGAGAGGCAAGCATCTAATAAGTATCAGCATTACATGTCTCGTGGTGGTTATCGAAAGCTTGAGCCAAGGATGATGGTAGAAGAGTTGGAGAAATTAAAGGAAGCAGCCACATTAGATCCTAGCGTGTTGGTCCATGCCTCGCCACCTCCTACACATCACAAAAAATGGAAAGCAAGTAGGATTAAGGGTGGGAAGTACGAAAATCCAACTATTACTGAGGTTGCCGCGAGGATTGTAAGTAGTTAGAGCAAAGAGCAAAGTTCTTTTCATATTGGGAGTGCTTAATTTTCATTTATGATAACTTTTATGCTGCATGATGAACTGGAATATCGTAGTAGCCAAGGTTCATTCACTCCATATGGACGGATGGACATCTTGTCAATGGCGATTGGGAAGGCAGATCACCCCAGTCATGTTCAAGGGGAGGCAGGGGAGTTTGTACCGTGAAGTTTTTTGGCCGAGCCTTATATTCTTATTCATCACAAGTTGAACCCAGTAAGGAGCTTGTGGCCAAGATTCGCCAGGAATTCTCACAAGAGCTCGAGGCCAACCTTCGCGATAAGCTCCAACTAGAGCTATTGCCAAAGCTACGTCTTGAACTATTGCCTGAGCTATAAGCTGAAATGACAAAGATGCTTGAATCACAGATGGCAACTTCTGAGCGTAGAACCCATTCATCCCCGGCCTTCCACAGAACCAAAGGAAGTTACAACCCAGTGGAGGAATCACTTAGTGACCCTTCTCCTACTCCAGCACCGGGAGAACCTTCCATCCTCTATTTAGATACCCTACTGCTACGTGTAGTTGCAGATGCTCTTGTTTACACACAAGCTACCACCTACCATCATCAGTAAATTCCACAACATTTACATAGGGTGACTGTGATGTGTGTTCGAGAGGGGGAAGAAGATATAGCCATCCCTATTCCTGATGATGAGGTTGCCACGATAGCTCAGGCGAGAGGATCTTTCATCCTTTGGCCTATACATCTTATTGGCTTAGCAGCAACACTTCCAATAGTAGGAACTACCTCACTTTTACTTGAGATCTATTAGCATCCTACTAGCAATATGTTTTTTATGTTCTAAAAGAATGAGCCGGAAGCAAGAAAATGGCCTTTCTTAGCACGACTGTAGCAAATCTATAAAGGCATTCGCCATATTGATTTGCATATGCCTCTAGGGATTGTGGGCAAGAAATTAGAGTATCCATTCACAATTGATAAAGAAGACCTTAAACAATTCATTAAGTTGGAGGAAATAGATGTAGGATGGGTCAAATTTGCAATTCTGTAAGTTTTTTATTTCCCATTTTTTCCTTCATTTAGTGAAGTGGTTTTTTGGTTTCATATATTCATTAGCTAATACATTCATCATTTTAATTCTATTATAGCTCCTTCCGTCGTATATGTATTGACATGCAAAGACATGATTTATATGGATTATTGTGTCCTACAAATATGACAAGGGATAAGAATACAATACAAGCAAGGACTCACTATGCGGGCTTCATAATGGGAGAGAATAACTACGTTGTTATCTAGTACTGATTGTTCAAGGGTACGCATTTTAATTTTGTCTATTTGAGATTTTTAATAAATAATTGCCTTGCCATCTAATTTCATTTTAATCTGTATATGTTGTATAGTTACCACTGGAGTTTGTGAGTTCTTTGTCCTCAGTCCCACATAGTTTACTGGTTTGATTCCTTGCGTAAAAGGCCAGACAAAGAAACAAAAAATGTCTTCAACACGTAAGTTATTTTTTTTGTATTTTATTGCTTCTTGATTCTTGACTTAAATGAATTATTCTAGTTTCTGTTGATTTTCATTTTAATGATAGGGCATGCCAGACATATCGAATGCTTGGCAGGTCATGCAATCGTAAAGGTGGCAAAGACCCAAAATGGTTGTTTCCAAAGGTACGTACTTTCAAATCAAGCTCTTTTGATTGACAGCCATTTTAGATATGTCTTTCTTGGTTTTAACCATTTGCTTTTGATTTATATTGCCCTCAACAATCTGGCGACTGGGAATGTGGATACTATGTCTTACTTTATATATATAACATCATTCAGAGTGGCATTACGATAGATTTTGAACAAGTAATGCTTCTTCATTCTCAAAGGATAATATTTTTGGTGTTGGAATTCAATTGTAAATTAATTCATTCACTTGATTCATTATTTCATCTAAGCTTATTTTCTAATTTGCAGATTTTTGACAATGAAGATGCCTACTTATATGAAGACATCAATTTGATCAGAGACTTTTTGGCTGGACATCTTTAATATATACCAAAGTAAAGTCTTTATTTATATTAGTAGTTTGTGTAGGACACACTTTTATGGTAGTTCTATATATTGTACATATAATTAGAGTTGTTGTTGTTGGATATAGATTGTTGTGTAGTTTGTTAGTTAATTAGTTAATTAATTAGTAGTTTTTGTAAGACATACTTTTTTCTTATTCTGTAATTATGGTTTATCTACTTGAATTTCTTCCACATCCTTATCTTCTTCCTCTTCTAGTATAGACATGTCCCTTCTTTCTTTTTGTGCAATTTTTTCTTGTTTCAGCATTTTACTACTCCTTAAAGTTATTGCATGTAGAGCCTTGGGGTTGATCACTGTGTTTCAAGGTATAACTCATCTAATCTGAGCTTGTGTGCTACTCTTGCTATCTGGTAGCTGTGTAACATAGCTAGACAAATTTGTACTTTTTAACTTCACCTCTTCTAAATCCCTAGTCATTGTTTCCATCTTCTACATAACAGAGGCAAAAGAGTTTGTCATGGCAGCTATGTCTTCTCTAATCTATATTATACATATAGATTGTTTTATTACATAACAGAGGCATATAGATTATTGTTTCCATTCTGCTGAATTGCTGTTGTTTCCATTTTGTTGTTTCCATCCTATTCTGCAGTTTAAATTTTCTAGATAGTGAAATATATATATAAAAAATGCCATTTAAAAAAAACGTTTAACATCCTTAAAATAAAAAAGGATGTAATTGTTAGATCAAGCGTTTCACCCAAGAGGGGGGTGAATTGGGTGATACTAAATTTCTTTCGAAAATATAAAACTTTGACAGAAGAATTAAAACAATAATGAGTAAGGAGAAATATCACCGAAGTATACACCGGGAGTTATACTGGTTCGGTCACAACCACTTTGACCTACGTCCAGTCCTCAGAGCTTCTCTAAGAGTTTCACTATAGCTTCCAAGATTCAGTGGGTTCTTGGCACCTTAGTACAAGCAAGTTCCTTACACCTGGACACTCGCTCCCCCTTACAGGTTGTAATCCAATCCCAACTCAAGGTTCCACAACCTTAAGTTATCTCAATAACAAATATTGAGTCTGAATGAAATATCTCTCTTACAGAGTAAATGATAATCACTGAAGCATAGAAATACAATTTCAATGTGAAAACAGAGCAATGAACTTAATGATACGTTCGTATGTGTGCTTGGTTGTTCTTTCTCTATTTGAAGGTTCCCATATTTATAGGTATGTTGGTGATGACTGTTGGAACATTTCCTTTCATCCGTTGGTGAGTGCGCAGCCACTATTGACTTTTCAAGTTTTTGAAAAATATCCGTTGGCGGTGGTTGGCATTTGAACGTTTCTTTTGACTTTCATCTCTTGATATGATTTCTTCATTGTTTCTCTGTAAATAGACTAAGAATACTAATACAATGAAAGGTTAATCATATAAGAAACAATATAATGAAAGTTTAAATGATTTCTAAATTTCTGGCTATGTTTACTCGAGTAGCTCCTCGAGTATCCCTTGAAGTTTACTCGAGTAGCTCCTCGAGTAACATCGAGAAATCTTTTTTTAATTGAAAGTCAATGAATAAAAACAAGATTACTCGGGTAGTTCATGGAGTAAACTAAATTTCAAACGTTTGGGAATAGTTATTTACTCGGGTAGTTACTCCAGTAATGCTTTTGAAACTTCATAGGTTACTGGGGTAACACCTCGAGTAATCCTTTAAAAAATTTTGATTACTCGATGCTCTACTCCAGTAATGTTGGCAGGATTTCAAGGCCGAGAACAATTACCTTGTTACTCGAGTAGAGACTCGAGTAATGCACTCATTTTTGCATAGGTTACTCGGGTACCACCTCGAGTAACTAAGACTTTTGAGCATGACTTACCCGGGTAATGACTTGAAGTTTACTTTGAAAATATTTGTGCATACTGGGATACATACTCGAGGAATCCACTAAAGATAGAACATTAGAAACTTGTATACTAGAGTAAGGACTCGAAGAAGATGAAATAAAGAGAGATCAAGTTAATCGGGTACCAACCTCAAGTTTCCACTTACTTTAGTATGTTACTTGAGTAGCTTCTCGAGTAACATTGGCAGTGGTACAAAGTGCCAAGAGTTACATATTTTCAGAAACAAAGTTACTCGAGTAGCTCTTCGAGTATCATGGGGAAAACTTGAAGGCAACTGGAAGTTTTCACAGGGTTACTCGAGTAGCTCCTCGAGTAACATTAGCAGTAGTACAAATTGCCGAGAGGTCCACATTTTAAGAAACACAGGTACTCGAGTAGCTCCTCGAGTATCATTGGGAAAACTTGACGGCAACTGGAAGTTTTCACTTGGTTACTCGAGTACGTCCTCGAGTAACATTAGTAGGCCGAGAGCAACTCCAAGTTTTACCTGGTTACTCGAGTAACTCCTCGAGTAATGGTGGCAGGTTACTGGAAGTTTTCCTTGGTTACTTCAAGTTTTGTCTCATTACTCGAGTAGCTCCTCGAGTAATGCTTTAGAAGATTTGCTTCTAATCAAGTTCCTCAGCATTTTCTCATGGCCTTTGTTCATTACTCTAATGCTTACTTCAAGTGATGCTTGTTCCTGTCATTACTTAGTTCAAACTTGTTTATTTCCTTTTCAAACCATACTTTTGTTATCATCAAAACATGAGGTCTAACAGTAATAACAATTTACACGTTAGTTTAGACGTCTTGACATTAAACTGGGGATGTCTAAATTTTAGGAGAACAACTTTTAGACATCTTCAATTTGGAGTAGGGACGTATAAAATGTGACCTTTAGACGTCCCCACTCCAAACTGGGGATGTCTAAAGTGCCCCTCATACTTTAAACGTCCCCAGTTTGAAGTGGGGACATCTAAAATCTAGCCTATAGACGTTCCCTATTTTACAGACGTTATTGACATTCTTTTCTACGTCCCTCAGATAGACATCCCCCTGTTTTTAGATATTAAAAAGCCCAAAAAAGGGGTGTTAAAAGCATTTTTTGTTGTAGTGATAATATCTTGACCAAAAATAAAAATAAGAGGTCAATATAATTAGATTAAATTTCCCTTACAAAAAAAGAGATCTATAAAGTGTATCGGATAGAAAGGTGATGATTGCTTAAAAAATCACTTGACAAGTAAAGTTACTATAGAGTACAAAATGGTATCACTCTCACTTGCCCTCATAATTCTAAGTTTTCCTCATATGCTTTTGTTCTGCCATAATAAAAACAACAAAACCATTTATAAGTTAAACTTCCCACTAGGTCCAAAAGGCCTTCCCACATAGGATTTCTCAATCAACTCAATAATTCTTCTCTTCATATTGACTTCTCAAACATCTCCAAGAAATATGGACCCTTACTTTCTCTCAACCTAGGTCGTAGAATTGTCCTTATTGTTTCATCCCATAAAATTGCCAAAGAGACAAGTTTTAAAGTAAGTGACTCATCATCACTGGTACTCACCGACCGCCATCTTTATGACATACAAGTACCCAGTGGTTGCCATCATCCATCGAGCTTCAATTTCAGCTCGTGATCTAAATCATCGTCACTGCTCATGGTCCCTTAATGGTCTTTACGTTTGGTTGATCCAAATGATTAAGACGATGACATTATTTCAAGCCAGGGGCAATCTTTCAAGGAGAAACTTCTTGGTTTTGACACAGTACAAGTCTTGAAGGACAAGAAAGTAAGCATCATTATTGATGATGCATGGGCTGAATATATTGAGGGACTGTAAGGCTTTTTCCTGAAAGTGCCTGGAGAGGAAGAGGAACAAGAAGATTCTGAAAATAAGGATTATCCAACCTTCAGGTTTACTAGAGAGGAATATGAGTTATGGTGTGCACTATAGAAGAAGTTGCTGATTATCAAACTCCTAGGTAAAAACATTCCTATTTGGGCAATGAGAGCGAGTTTGTCTCAGTTATGGTAGACGAGTAAGCCGTTTACAACAAGGTACATTGACAATAGATTCTTTATGGTGTCTTTTGAGGATGAGGCAGACATGATGAGGATCTACCAAGAAGAACCATGGACGGTGATAGATCATTACCTTAGAGTTTAGTAATGGTTACCAACCATCGACCTAAGGAGTATGGAGGTACAAAGGAAAAGAGCCATTTGGATCAGGATTTTGTTCCTTCCTCTTGAATTTTTTAATGTGGCCAGTTTGAAGCGATTGGGTTCTTTGGTAGGGAAAACATAAAAAAATGATTGTATTACATATGCAAGTGAATGAGGTAAGTATGCTCACATCTGTGTCATGATAGATCATAAGAAATGTTTGAAATCAGCGATTAGCATCTTTGCATCTAGTTTGTTTTGGGTGCGGGAGGTATGGCCATTATAAAGATGCTTGTCCAGAGAGTATGAAAGATCAAGTCACGATCGAGAAGTCAATAACTACGAATTCTGAGCATGGGGTTAAACAGATGAAAGGTACTTTGCAAGTTAATGAGACTACTGATAGACATGATTTTTCTGAAGTTACTGTTATTACATATTCAAACCAAAAACGTGCTTGAATGACCATGGAAGAAGTTAGAGTGGTTAGTAGTGACATGTCGTCACGGAAGGAGGGTTTGGGAACATGGAATCTGGTATAGGGTCCTTGGCGTCACAAATTGGGAAATAAAGATCACGACGATATTGCTCATCAAGGTGGGGGAAGATTCTCATGTGTCAATAAGGATTTAACGTGAGCTGCTATTAAAGAGAGAAATCTAGAGTTAGAGAAGGGAAAGAATAACTCAAGTGATAATTGGGATAAGATTTATAGACAAGTGCCAAATGTGCCGAGAAAGTCAAAGAATGTTCCAGCAAAACAAAGTAACTCCCATGATCTTGGGAAGGAAACTAAATTTCAGAAGAGATGGATTCCTGTGAATCCGAGGAAAAATAATAAAAGCGTGCATACTACAGGTAGAAAGGAGAGCAATTTTAAAATGGGTTCAATTTGGTTTAGCCCAAGCTTTTTCAAAGCCCAAAAAAGGAAATCTCATTTTTTAAACTCACCTAACATATTTCAAGTTTTAGATCTTGAAGGAAGGGAGGAGCCTATGGATGAGGAACAAGTGACTAATTCATATAATTATGTGCATGATGGGATAAACAAACATAATGGTGTGAAGATTGGAGATCATAATCCGACATCATCTATTAGTCATGTGGAGAATATTTCTATCGAGTTAAATGAAGGAATGTATCCAGTAGAAAATACTGGGCTGGAGTTAACCTCTTCTACTAAAAATAATTAGGGACCTATAAGTAATGCATCCCCTTCCAATGGTGCCCCAAGAATTGTCTCTTCTGGAATAATAGGGGTTTGGGCTCCAAATCAATGCCGGGCATATAAGAGATAAAAAAGAGATATTTAGTTGATTTTCTGGCCTTATTTTAAACCAAAGCTAACTTAGCTTAGATGTGCCCTTGTTGTTGTCGTTTTGATGTTGATCATTTTGAACTTGTCGAAGCTAACGGGCTCTATGGAGGAATATGTTTTGCTTGGAATGACATAGGTTACAAAGTTTCTACTATTATCAAGACAAATCAATTTATTCATATGAAGGTAGAACGAGGAAGTGAAAAGATTTTCTTTACTTTGGTTTACGCTAGCACTAACCCGTTTATAAGAAGGAAGTTGTAGTGTGATCTTAATAATCTTTGTCTTGATAATTCCTGGCTGTGGGTAATTGGCGGTGACTTCAATGCTACCCTCTACCACTGTATTCAAAGATTAAAGGCTTACTATCCTACTTTTTTTGATAAAGACTTCTTCTGTTGGTATGAGATTTTGATCTGCAGGATTTAGGGTGCCATGGTCCTTTTTTCACTTGGAAGAAAGAGGGGTATGAGAGTCGAATTGACCATGTCTTAGTAAATACCAAATTCATGGATATGTATAGTGAGGCTTGTGTTAAACATTTTCCTTGGTTTTAATCGGATCATAGAATGATTCTCTTGCAAACTACAATCAAAGAGTCGTGTGTAATAAAGGATTAGCCATTTTAGGTTATTGCTTCATGGGTTCTTCATGATGACTTTACAAGAATGGTGAAAGATACATAGGACAAAGAGTGTCTTTGGTAGTTTAATGTAGATAAGTTCACTATAAATGTGGTCAAATGGAGTTATAATGTTTTTGGTCACCTTGGTCACAAGAAAAGGAGACTTATGAATCGTCTGATGGATCAACTTGGGTGATTCTCCAACAATGTCAGGGCTTACCTCATTTATGGATCAACTTCAAAAGAAGCTTTTGGCTCAATTGGAATAATTCCTTATTCAGGAAGATCTTTTATGGGCTTAGAAAGTGAAGTGTAATTAGTATTCTATGGGTGATAAAAATACCAAATATTTTCATGCTCGTGCTAATGGAAGAAGGAGGAGAAACAAAATTAAAGCCATTATGAATGACTCCGGTGAATGGACTGATGATGCAAACAAAATTAAACATATTGCTATTGACTTCTTTGTTAAACTCTTTTGTGAAGAAAACAATAGCAATATCACAGATTTATTTATCTATCCATTCCTAAGGATTGATCCAGCTAATTTATTAAGTCTCCAGCATAATTTATCTAGCAAGGAAATCAAGTAAGTGGTTTTCAACATGGGTGCCCTAAAATCTTTAGGTCTAGCTAGTTTGAATGCTCTCTTCTTTCAGAGTCAATGGGATGTGCTAGGTCCTTCTATGATCAAAGTGGTCAAGAGTACTATTGACAATCCAACATTGATAAAAGATATCAACCATACCATTATAGTTCTTATTCCTAAAGAGAGTATCCTAAAACTATTTGGGATTTTTTGCCCATTAGTTTATGTAATATAATTTATAAGATTATTACTAAGATCATTACAAATCGTATTTAATACCTTCTTCTGCAGGTGATTTCACCCAACCAATATGGCTTTATACCAGGTAGATCCAGTTTTGATAATATTGTGATTGCAAAATAGTTTATATAGCCATGCGAAACATGAAAGGAAAGAAGGGCTTTATTGCCATCAAAATAGACCTAGAGAAAACATATCATTGAGTTTGTTGGGACTTCATCATCAATTGCCTTGAGGAACTACACTTTCCTAATAGTCTTATAGAGGTGGTAAAGGCTTGTATATCTTCTCCATATATGCAAATTCTTTGGGAAAGTAGTAAAGTGAAAGAGTTCTCTCCAACTCGCGGCATGAGATAGGAAGACCCCATCTCACCATACTTATTTGTGATATGTATGGAGAAGTTGGCCCGCATCATTCAACATGAGATATCTGTTAAGAGATAGAAACCGATCAAACTAGGTAAGGATGGTCCTCTAATTGCCCATTTATTTTTTATTGATGACCTGTTACTCTTTATAGAGGCAAATATAGAACAAGTAGAGACAATCAAGGATTGCTTAGATAGATTTTGCAATGCATCGGGACAAAAAGTGAGCGCAAATAAAACAAGAGTTTTTTTCCCCAACAATGTTAATTATACAAGAGCAAGGCAAATGAGTGAAGAGTTAGGTTTCCAAATCACAGGGAACCTTGGGAAATATTTGGGTGTGCCTTTACATCATACTTGTGTTACTACTGAAACATTCCAGTATCTAGTTGACAAAGTTAAAGATAGGCTAAGTAGTTGGCATGCCTTAAAAATTTCTCTTGCAGGCCGTGACACCTTAGTTAAATTAGTCATAGCTATAATGCCATCTTATAGCATACAAACGACCAACTACCAGTACCTGTTTGTGAGAATATTGAAAAAAAGGCTCGTAATTTCCTTTGGGGCTCTTCTGATGAATGAAAAAAGATGTATCTAGTATCATGGGATAAGGTATGTACAGAGAAAATGAAAGGGGTATGGGTATAAAGCATATTACGCAATAGAACTGAGCTTTTATGATAAAGCTTGGGTGAGGATTGATTAAAAAGTGAGACTCTCTATGGGTTAAAGTTATTAAAAGCAAGTATGGTTTTGGTGATGATCTCATGCCTTGAATTAACTCCCAAAAAGTAGGATCCAACACCTGTAGTGGGATCAAGCAAAACTGGTCTAAGGTTAGAGAATGTATTTAGTTAGTTAAAGATAAAGATGGTATAGAGAGAGCTTGTTAGAAATATGAAAAAATTGGCTCCTTCACAGTGCAATCAGCATATTGTGTTCTCTCACACGAATGTGTATCTTTAAAAGGTAGATGGGGTGATGTATGGAAACTCAAGATTCTCCAAAGATGTAAGCTTTTTGCTTGGCTCATGTTACATGGACGACTTATCACCAATAGCTTAAAACACTGTATGTCCCTTAATCCTGATAGCTGATGTGATCGTTGTTAAGAGTTTATGGAAGACAACATTCATGCAATTATAGACTGCAAGGTCATTAGGAGCACCTGTGAGAAAATCATTCACCTCTCAGTCTATGACTGGTTCTTTTTAGGTAATATTTGTAATACCCCAAAATGTGATTAAGGGCTAATGACTCTAAAAGTGAATGTAATTAATGTTAAACAACTACTTTCGTAGAATACAATGTGAATTATGACTTGAATGTGCAAGAATTAGTGCCCTAACCCTGTATTTAAGCTTAATTATGTGTCGAAGTTTAAAATAAACCAAAAGATGAAAGGGGAGGGTACAAGAATGAGACGTGGAATTAAGAAATGTATTAAGTGGTGATACAATAGAAATTGCTATAGTTAGGAGCAAAATGGGAAAAAGAAAAGTTACCGACCAATTAGTTAGCAACCGAAGAGGGAATCTACTAATCACTTAAAGATCAAGAAATAAGCTTGGGAAAGTAGAAGAGGTAAGAAAAAGTTACATTTTGATATATATGTTGTGACTATTAGTTAAGTATTATGGTTTATGGATTTTGCCTAATTTTCATGTATATTAGGATCTTGTGAATTGCATGGTGTTTTGTGATAGAAATGGTGTCATATTGTGTTTCTTGGACAATGGAAATGGTTTGGAATGTTGAATGTGAGTTTGTCAATGTTGGGACTTTGTTTTGTGACATTGTGTTGTATTGTTGTCAAAATAGAACATGTTGATGGAGTGTGAATTTGGCTATTTTAGTGTTTCCATTAGATTCCTTGTCAAAAATTGTGTAGGAGTTCTGTTTGATGTAAATTGTGAACCATTGGAAAACTAGAAATTGTGTGAAAAACTAGAAATTTTCGAAAATTGCCAAGTGTAAAATGCTATACAGGGGACCAACTTTATATGGTTATTTGAAATAGCAAATGGTGTCAAAATGTTGTGAAATTTTCTAGTTTTGTAGTTCACATTACGATCTTTTCAGAGATATAAAGTTTGAGTCATTTTGATGTTTGTGCAAGGATTTATGGATGTTTGAAAATCAGCCAGGAATCAGGCTAGTGGCTGGCCGCGGCTGGGGATATGGGCCGCGACCCAAAACCTTCTGACCAATTCTTAGACGCAGCACAAAGGGTATTGGCCGAAGTGTAACCCCCGTCCTTATCAAGGCCTTAATTAGTGTTTAAACACATGTTATAAATAAATAAGAGATCGAGAATAATTAAAAACTTTTTACAAAACCTATATAATACGATCTCCATTCATTTTTAAAATAAAACATTTAGCCAGCTTGGTTTTGTTACATAAACAATATCAGAGTGCTAGCAAAATTCTTGACATTCACCCAAGATGTATTCACTAATCAAAGGGTTTTATACTCAGTTTCCCATATCGGGGATTAAAATACAAATACTATTTTATGGGTAACAAATATATATAATTATCCAGAATGATAACCAAAAACCAAAACTAGATTACCATCGGCAATCTTAGCCGCCCTTGTTCACTTGCTTATCCCTTGATCCACTTGCCCTGGATAAAATTTGTTAATTGGAAAGAGTGAGATTCAGAAGAATCCTAGTAGTAATATTTCACGTATATAATGCATAATTAAATAAAGCATGTAAGCATATATCACAATTCAGCAACATAACAACATTCAGAACTGGGCTACCCACCACGACTCAATTAGCAATAGAAGCATTCAAGGCTGGGCTAATTGTCATGACCGAATCATACATTCAAAGCTGGGCTAACTGCCATGACTTAATTAGTATCAGTAGCATTCAAGGCCGGGCTAACTATTGCAACCCAATCGTACATTCAAAGTCGGGCTAACTGCCGTGACTCAATCAACATCAACAGCATTGAAGGTCAGGCTAACTGTCAAGACCCAATCATACATTCAAACCTAGGCTAACTGTCGTGACTCAATTAGTATCAGTAGCATTCAAGGCCGGACTAACTGCTACAACCCAATCGTACATTCAAAGGCTGACTAACTACTATAACCCAATCGTATATTCAAAGTCGGGCTAACTACCGCAACTCAATCAACATCAGCAGCATTTGTAGTCAGGCTAATTGCCATGACCCAATCGTACATTCAAAGCTGGACTTACTACCACAACTCAATCAGCATTAGTAGCATTTAAGGCCGGGCTACCCGCCACGACCCAATCGTACATTCAATGATAAATATAAACATACAATGTATTAAACATGATATAGGAGAAAGTGTTACTATCTTATTCTTTCGTTCGAGTTCAGGCAAGGCATTCTACATTCTACATTCCAGGCAAATATCAAATCCTATAATCATAGTTGAGGATGACAAATTATCATTTATCCCAATACTCAATTGACTTCAAAACACTTAGTGATTTGTTTATCATTAAAGTCCCTTAGGTAGCTATGAAAGTCTCTAACAATAGCCCTAAAAGGTTTGGGAAACACTAGATCAGAAACCACATTCCAAAACTACAAGTGCTGAAAAATAAGGATTAGCCACGGCCAGCCCACCAATGGGCTGTAGCTAAGATATGGTCAGAAGGTTTTAGGTCTCGGTCATCCTCTTTTGGGCCGAGGCCAAGAGAAGGTTAGAAAGTTTTGGGTCACGGCCAAGAATTGGAAAGAAACATTTAAACCACAGCCAACATCTTGGGCCATGGCCAAGATTTAGTTTGAAAGTTATGGGCCGCAGTCAGCAACCTTCTGGCCGCGGTCAAGAATTGCCCTAATTCTTGGCTAATTTCAACTGACCATAACTCTCAGCACATAACTCAAAATTACGCAAACTTTATATTAATAGAAATCTTGAAATGTAAACTACAAAACTGAAAAATTTCACAACATTTTAATATCATTTTCTATTTCAAATTACCATGCAAAGTTAGCCTTTTGCACAACAATTCACACTTAACATTTTCCAGAATTTTCCAATTTTGCAACCTATGTCTCCAATGGTACCAAAAATCAATCCAAAATTATTTCCACACAAAATTTCACAAGGAAACCAATGGAGACACCAAAATGACCATATTCGCATTCCTTTCACATGATATAACATAGGCAACCACGTAAACCAAAATTCCAAAAACTCCAAACTTCACATTTAATCCTCAAATCAATCCTATCTATGACAACAACATACCAAACACTCAATGACCTTAATTCATGAAAAATAGGGCAAATATTTCTAGAAATTATGAGCTCAACCAAATGCCACAAAACATACATAAAAATGTTCATCTTATTTACCTTTACAACTTGGACTAACTTATTCCTTGCTTTACCAATCTCTAGATTTTCTTGAGTGCTCAAACCACGACCAATAGAAAATCTAAAACCATAGAAATAAAGCCCTTGACTTAAGGAACAAGATTAAAGAAGAGAGTTTTGGCATTAGAGCTCATCTAAAGGATCAAATGGCCTACCTTTGTGAAAAGCTTCTTACTCTTTCCTATGATTCCATGGCTTCCAAAATTTGGAGAGAGAAATGAGAGATGAGAGTAAAGGTGTAATGCCCCAAATTGTGATTAAGGGATAATGACTTTAAAAGTGAATTTGATTATTGTTAAACAAACACTTTTAGAGGATACGATGAGAATTATGACCTGAATGTGCAGAAATCAGTACCTAAACCCTGTATTTAAGCTCAACTGTGGATTAACACCTAAATTGAATTAAAATAGAGGGAGGGCTTATGGTATGAAGAAATGGAAAGATAAAATGTGTTTAGTAATGATTCAAGAGAAATTACCATAGTCAGGGGTAAAATGGGAAAAAGAAAAGTTGCCGACCAATCAGTCAGTAGTTGAAGAGGGAATTCACTAATAACTTGAAGGTTATGTAGTGTGTTTTATTGTTCAAGATTTTAAGAGTGAGTGATTATATGTTGGCATGTACATAGAGGAAGTGCCAATATATGACAAGTGCATCATGTGAGCCATAGAAAAAAGTCAATTTTTCAAACATGCTTTTCTCTTCCCTCTCACTTCTAAAATTAGTTAAATAGGCAATTGAAGGGCTAAAATTCTATTTTATCTTCATCACACTTTCTCTCTCATTCCAGCAGCCATTTTCGTTCTAGCTTAAGGAAGAAAGACAAAAAGAAAAGGTGAGATTTTGACCTTAGAGATGACTTTGAATGCTTAACTGCTCTTCTTTAATGTTGATCATGTTAATGATAGCTTCATCTCTATGGTTTTAGATTTTTGAAAAAAGGTGTTTGAGAGCTTGAGAAAACTTGAAGGTTGTAGAATCAAAGCACAAGCTTTAGGAAGTGAAAGAGGTGAGAAATAGCTTTTTTTTACGTATATATTGTGGCTATTGGTTGTGAATTATGGTTTATGAAATTTGCCCTAATTTTTGTGTGACATGTAATTCTATGAAGTGTATGGTGTTTTAGGAAGGAAATGTTGTTTTGTTATGATATTTGAACAATGAAATTGGTTTGGAATGGTTTGGAATATTGAATGGAAAGTTTGGTTACTTGGTGGTTTTGTGTAGCAATGTGGTTGAAAATAAACATGTGTGGATGTAATGAGAATTTGGTTGTTTTAGTGATTCCAATGGTTTCCTTTTGAAAAATTGTGTGGGAATGACTTTGGTTGTTGATTTTGGAGCCATTGGACGCTTTGGTAAAAAATTGAAATTCTGGAAAATTTTTAAGTGTTAAATGCTGTGTAAGGGACTAAATTTTCATGGTAATTTGACCTAGCAAATCATGTTATAATATTATGATATTTTTTAAATTTGTAGTTCACATTACAAGATTTTTATTGATATAAAGTTTGGGTCATTTTGATGTTTGTACAAAGAGTTATGGTTGTTTGAAAATAAGCCAGGAGATAAGTCTGTGGTTGGCTGCGGCTAGTGATATGGGTCGCAACCCAAAACCTTCGTACCAGTCCTTGGCCGCGGCCCAAAAATCTATGACCTACTTCTGGCCATGGCCCAAGGATGTTGACCGTGGTCCAAAAGTTTCTGACTATCTGTTGGCCGTAGCTAGTGGATAACTTGGCCACGAATAACCCTTCAAAATTGGCATTTTTAACTTTCAAAATATGGTCTTCGATCAAGTCTTTCCTAACTCTTTAGACAATTGTTTAGGCTTTTAGTAGCCACCTAAGGTCTCAAATGATAACCAACTTTAAGTGTTTTGAAGTTAAGTATTGGAATAGGAAATAACTCGTCATCCTTGCTTGTGGTTATAAGAGTTGACATTTGCCCTACACGTGATCAACCGGTGCCAGAACCTGAATGGAAAGAACAAGATAGTGACATTTTCTCTTATAATGTATGTAATACATTGTATGTATGTGATATCATTGAATTGTGTATTGCAAATTCTGTGAAGCCTGTTGCTTTGTGTATATTGTGACGTTAGACATACATCATGTGTATATTATGATGTTGGTCATACATCATATGTATATAGCCATGAGTGTTGTGGATTATGACTCTGGTCACATATTATGTGTATATTGTGACGCTGGTCATACATCATATGTATACACTCATGAATGCATTGGATTGTGTTGCTGGACATGCATCATGTGTATATTATGACGCTGGTCATGCATCATGCGTATACAGCCGTGAGTGCTGTCGTTTATGGCTAAAGCCACATATTACTGTGTTGCTGTTGTTGTTGGTGATTTGCTTGCATGCTATATGATTATATATTGTATGAGTGATTTGTTACTACTGGGATTCTCTTGAATTTCACTCTTTCTATTGACTAACCTATAGACAGGGCAAATGGTTTGAAGGACAAGCAGGCGATAAAGGGTGGTAAAGCTCCTAATTAGGAGTTTAGCTTTGGATAGTTGGTTATCACATTTGGAAACTTTATAAATGTTGTAATTATGGTTAGCATTTTGTAATCCCTTGAATGGGAAATTATTAAGGGCGAAAGTACCCCGTAAACCCTTTAGTTATTATATGAAACTCGGAGGTTACCAGGAATTTTGGTTTACACTCTGATATATACGAATGCAACCTAACTGCGTAGGGTAATTATATTCAAAATGTGAATGAGACTGGATTAAACAGGTTTGAAAAAAATTTTGGAAACCCACTTCATCTCAGGGTGGTTCCTTGATTTGAAGCTGGGACTTAACATATTTTGTATTGTCCATTAGTCTCTAATTTATCTTAATTAAGAAATTTTGAATTATAATTGTGGATAATAAGGTAGGGGGTTACATTTGTGGTATCAGAGATATAGTTCCTGGCAAGGGTAGAGTTTGCTAGGATAGCTCCCTTACACTAATGGAAAATACTTTTTACATCGGTTGTGTATTAGGTCTTGTTCCAACAGGTCTAAAAAGTGTTAATTTTTAGACCACCGGTCATAAAAGTAACACTTTTAAGACCAATTGTAGCTTAAATCGGTATTAAAAGCCATGACTTTTAAGATTGGTTATAGGTCCAACCGGTCTTAAAAGTTTGACTTTTAAGACTGGTTGTAAGTCCAACCGGTCTTAAAAGTTATTTTTTTTAAAAAAATGTCCCTTTTTATATACACACTACCCAGCAAGCTATTTCTATCCCAGATTCCTCAGAAGAAGCAACGTAACACATAAGAAATGATAGATTTCACATAAGCAAGATTCCACAGAAGAAGGAACGTAACACAGAAGTAATGCAATGACAGATTTTACAAAAGCAATGACAGCAGCAAGATCAACAACAAGCACAAATGAAGGTGTAGGCTAGGTGACTTTAAATCACTTCCAACAAATGCTAAGTGTAGAACGTACACTTAATTCTGAGCCACAAATCAAATGATTTAGCTAACAATTGGTGAAATATTACAAGATATCAAGGTTCGATATCAAAATAAGCAATAATGAATTTCCACTGTGTAGAATCAGATTTTTGCAAATTGTAGCAATATTAATTCATATACATAACTTGACAATTATTGCAATATGGACAATTCAACCAAGCTTAAATCAAATTCCAAGAACTCCAAAATGCACTCAACAACTATCTAAAACTTTGAATGAATGTGCAATTCAATATGAATCAGATTCCAAAATGCACTTAACACAGCTTATGAATCAATCTCAATGTGCAATATGAAGGTATGTCCAAACAGACAAATTTGCCCAGAAATGGATGCAAAACTTTGAATGATAATGGCAGCAATAAAATTGAAGGTTTGATACAAGTAAGCAATAGCATAAATTCCTCAGTTTTATAGAATAAAAAGGGAAGAAAAAGTATAGATTCCCTCAAATCCCATGCCAGTATCACCCATATCGCAAAAATTGTCCTACACAGATACATAAACCTAGTTAGAAATTTGTACAGCAAGAGCAATACATATGATAACAATGTACAATATAACGTTGGATTCAAAAACTCACTATTTTTGTAATAGCTCATAGATGAATTCAGTACAACATGTGCGAATGAAATCAATATCTTCTTCAGGAAAGGGATCAGTAAGAGCAAACATATGTAACACTAAAACCAGACAAAACATTAACTTAGTAACTTAAAAACAATAAAGTAATACAAAAGTTCTAAAATATAAATTACCAGACGAAGCATTAACTTACCTCTTGAGTAACATTAGTCGTGCCTAGAGTGATAATATTGTGAATGTGTCTCAAAACATAAAAACCACATAAGTTAGACCCCTATAGTTGCCTACAGCTCTGAGAAAAAACATGATATCATTAAAACAAATATAAAGGCATGGCTTATTACATTCTTTAAGCAAATCAATATGTACTAACCTTTGGCATGATCCATATATGGTCCTTTAAGTTACGAACATGCTTACCACAAGCAGTATGTAGGAATGTCTATATAGCCCTATGATCATCAAAATCATAAAGGTTATTTATTTTATACAAATTCCATAAACTTTGCACACAAAAGGTAATAATGCAAGAAAACTAATGAGTTCATAGTCTTTTTCAAATCATTCCCTGGTTTGAAGTGGAGGGAGCATAAGAGGATGACAGTGTAACTATTGTATAGAAGAACCAACAGCCAATGATCACTGAAAAAAGAGAAGAATATTAAGCAAACATAAAACATGATATAAATTATAAAATATCAGTTTGTTTCTTACCCATGCACATATGGAGCCAAGAAACACTCAGTTCTAGGATCATTAAGTCTCTCTAATAAGTATCTATGTCTGATAGCAGTAGTGGTCCCTTTCTCTTGGATGTGATGGGGGCATAAGAATCCAAAATTTTCACTTTTGCCAGAGGACACCAACCTAGATGCATGTACCTACAATAATGCAAGCACATAAATCAAAGGTAAACGGTGAAACTTTTAAAATGCTTACTTTAAATTGTAGAAGATACTTACATTAAGAACAATTGGATAATCACAATAGTAAGATTTTGTCTAGGAGCTACCAGGGACATCAAATCATCCTTCTCAAGATAGCATGTCACCCCTGACTGTCTAACAACTAAATCCATAGGCCAATCTCTTGTTTTAAAGGATGTATCATATGCCATCAGAATCACTTGCTGCATGATATTCAATGGAGACTGTGAAATTTCTTGAGTGAAGGGAGCTGGACTTGGTTGGGCTTTGATCGGACTTTCCTCAGCTCGAATAGAAATAAGGTTCTTTGGCCACAAGATGAATGTACCCAGGACATCACTTACGATCTTGAATTCATCAGAAGGGGATAGTGATAGGTGCATTTGCAATTATCACCTCGTCAACTGACTCTCAGACTTAATCAGCTTCCATTTGTCGGTGGTGTACAGTTGATCCCAGGTTATGCATATTACCCCGTACAACTAACCGTCTTAGAGGATCCTCTACAAAAATATCACAAGGCTTAGTAATTTCTCTTGCAGGACCCTCTAATGACTGCTCGATGTTGCAACAACTCCATTTAGTGCATTGCTTATTAGGATCAATCGATTGTGGCTGGGGAGCACTGGTATATTGTCTTGAGCTCATAAACACTATCATTTCCTCTTTCATCTTACTTAACCAGGTCTCTAATAGTGTATCAAATGATGCTTCAGCCTCAACCTTTGCTTCTGCTCTTGCAGTGGCCAACATAGTCTCCAATTCCTCTATAGTCACGATGTTTGAGGAGTGGCGTACGGGGGCTCCAAAGTAATCCTGTATCCCTACCCCTCCTCCAACTCCCCTGACACGGCCTGGATGCTTATATTTGCCAGTAGCAATAGTTAGAATATCATTCCTACCCTTTGACTTAAAAGATCCCTTAGCTTAGTTTTTTCTAAGTTCCTCCTATAGAATAATACAAAATAACAAACATATGTAATCAAGTATGTTTCTTATGTAATTAATAATAGCAATGATATATACCTACAATTTTTTCACCTACTATACGAGATTATTCACTCGTATAAGATCCATTCCTCTTTTGGTGAGCAAACAACCATTTTTCTTCACGACGAATCGGAGATGGTGGAGAAAGAAGAACAGAATGATCGGATTGATATGCTTCTTCCAATCTCTTCTGTTTGGCAGCCAACAAGTCTCTTTCAGCCTTTGCATAACCCCAACGAGACATTGTATGAAGGCAATCGTTCTTTCTACCACTCTCTTGTGCTTTTTGCCTTTTTGCCTGAGAATAAGAAATTATACAAAAGGAAAGTGTTATAATCAATTAAGATAATTGCTATGTAAATAAAATGAAAAATAAGTCAACTAACTAAAGATTCTAGAGTAGTCCGAAGCCTAACAAATGCGTCCCAAGTCGCTTGATCAAGAAATGTATATTGGTCGCACGATTAGGATAAGGTTGACCATCTTTCTCCTCGATATGAATGTAATTGTTGGTCGGATTTGTCTTAAACTTGCTCCAACACTCATAACAATAAGTCATTGTCTTGTTGTACAACATCTCATTCTAAGGAACGTCATAGGTGAGCTGGAATACATGCATTAAAGGAGTAAGTGACAAATTTTTGGCATATTTGATAATAATTACATACAGAATAGAAGAGAGTTGTATGCCTGGATAGTGTCCCAAATATGTTGCCTTACCTTTTTATCGACATTTCTCTACTCCTCTATCAAGATGCTCGGCTTGTTACGTGCAAGGAGGCCAACCAAACTCCTATACCGTTGGGCATTAGGCCTGATTGGTTTCCATTATCTATCAAACTCAATCGGTATCTTTTACTCTACCCTCCGACTAAGGGAAATTTCTGTCAACCATGTGCCACATCTACCCCTACGTACAGACTGGTTACTAGGCTTACTATGATCCTGGCTCTGAGCATTGCTAGGCTCACTCTGATTAACACTAGATGGCTGACTCTACTGAGCAATAGGTAGCTGACTCTAAGGAGCACTAGCTGGCTGACTCTGCTGGCCAATAGGTGGCTGACTTTAGGGTATACTAGCTGGCTGACTCTGCTGGCCAATAGGTGGCTGACTCTGAAGAGTACTAGCTGGCTGATCCTCTATACTAGGACGCCGGGGATCTTTCATTTTCCTGTAATGACAACAAAGCAAGATAAATTGTTAAGCTACAATATGAGAAGACTATATCTATGAAAAAACTATATATATTAAATGTCTATAAATCATAATCATAATTACTTTAGATCAAAGTAGTATCATAAAGAGATATCCTCCTATATTCCCTCATGATGATCACGTCTTGTGTAGTGTTCATTATCTGCTTCATCTTCTTCATTCAATTATGGTAAACCCCTGGAAAAAAGAAGGAGTCTCAAGAAGATCATAATTTGAGCGACTTTTCTCATCAATATCAATGACCCTTTTTCCTTAGAGAGCTACAGACCATATTTTATTTGCTTGATCAGTAATATAGAACACTTGTTGCACCTGATCTGTCATAATGAAAGGTTCATCCCAAAACTTCTATTATTCAGATATACTAATGTAAATCCTAACTTATTGACCTTCACACCATTATTGACATCAACCCACTTGCATTTGAAAATGGTAAATCTGATTTTAACATAGTCAACTACCCATATCTCTTCAATAACCCTATACAGCCAATTTATCTTTCGAACTAGAGAAGCGCATAGATTCAGCCACTAATACAACACCACTATTCTGGATGGTGCTCTTATTATCAAGGGACTTTGTGTAAAAGGTATAACCATTGATCACAAATGAATTCCAACTTATGAGATCAAGTACAGGACCACGTGTTAACCAATTTATTGTATCAGAAATGCATTCTTCTCCATCAGCCTTTTGTTTGAACCAATGTGCAAAAGTTCTGTTATGCTCCTTAATTAACCTTTGTTCAGTCATTCGACTATTTTATTTCCGTACAATTTCTTTATTGGTATTCATGTAATATTGAACTTCATCAACATTATTCAAGATGTACAAGTGGACTTGTTGCAAATCATCAAAATCTACACTCTTTACTGTTGCCCTGCGTCTACCCTCTTCTTGATCATGACGTTCAAGAAGCCTAATATGTCGTACATTTGACAAATAATGTTAACAAAATTCCATATCTTCTTCTGAAATATATTTCTGAACAATAGATGCTTCAGGTTGGTTGGGGTTCTTCACATACCCTTTTAGGATTTTCATAGTTCTTTCAATTGGGTATATCCACCGGAAATAGATAGGGCCACACAACTTTATCTCCCTCACTTGATAAACAATCAGGTATACCATGATGTCAAAAAAAGAAGGAAGAAAAAGCTTCTCAAGCTAGCACAAGATCATATATCCTTCATTTTCCAATTCCTCCAATCTTTCTGTGTCAATGAATTTACAACAAATGGCATTGAAGAAGAAATAAAGTCTAGTTAATATGAGTTGAAGATCATACTCGACAATGCCTCGAATAGCTACTGGGAGTAGTTGTTGTATTAAGACATGACAATCATGAAACTTTAGGCTTATTAACTTCAAGTCTTTCATCGATAAAAGCTTTTTAAAAAGAATACCTTGAGGGAACTTTGGCACCATGTAAACACTCACAAAAGCTTTTTTTCTCATCCTTAGACAAAGTATGAGCAGCTGGAGGACAAAACGTTTGATTACCATATGGCCTTGGATGTAAATCTTCTCATATTCCCATTTCTTGCAAATCTAATATTGCCTTTATGCCATCCTTAGAACTTCCTTGTATGTTGAGCAGTGTCCCAACAATACTATCACATACATTCTTCTCCACATGCATGAAATAATATAGTGTCTGACGTCAAGATTGCGCCAATATGGAAGATTGAAGAAAACGAACCTTTTTTTCCATATATTTTTTTCATTTATACTCTTTAATGACTTACCAAAGATAGTATTGATATTTTTCACCTTTTCATAAATTTTCTCCCCAGTCAATGCCTCTGGAGCATCTTCAATCTCTTGGCCACCGAAAAAAGCTTTTTTTAATTGGGAAAATCCCTAAAAAATACATTTGAAATATGTAAATCCCTATTTGGTGCAATAAAATTTGGAAATCCCTAATTAAAGTTGTGTCAGTTAGAGGAGAAATCTGGGATTTTGGAATCTCGGCCAAAAGACGCTTCTGCCCTTCAGTTCTCCCTCTCTCCACTTCGAAATAACAACACTGTCTTTTTAATTAACAACACTATATTCTACATTAACAACACCAAAATCCCATAAAAGAATTCGTACATCTCTATTCTTCACCTTCATTTTGAGCGCTTTCTTCCTCATCTCAGTTGCAGATCTCAACCAAAAGGTAAACGTACCCTTCAGCTATCCCCTCCTTCTCAGCTTGGAATAATAACACCTCACTCTTGATTAATAACACAGCATTCTACATTAATAGCTTGGATGAAGGTGGTTGTACGAGGTTCACTGGTATTGCTTCGCCTGTCCAAGTTAAGAGGGCTCAACCTCTCTTTCCTTTTCACCTCTCTCCATATTAACAACATCGAACTTTTAATTAACAACATCACCTGCTTCATTAACATCTTGCTGGGAACAAAAGTGGAAATTCACAACTTGAATGCCAATAACGACACCTCTCCTTGTATTAACAACACTCGACTATTAATTAACGACATCACCTCATTGATTAACATTTTCTTGGAAACAAAAGTGGAAATTCACAAATTGGATGCCAAAAACAACACATCTCCCTCTAACAAGACCTCTTTCTTGTTTCATATCTACACATGCAAACATTGGCAAAGTTATAAATTGGATGCCTATTAACAACACTTGTATCTATATTAACAACATAGTATTCACCATTAACGACTTGGTATCCAAGTTGTGAATTTCCACTTTTGCATGTCTTTCATCCCATAATTTGTCGTGAACAATAATCCATCCTGTTTGGTTGTATTATTGTTGAAGATTGTGCCTTTTTTATTGTTTGTGATGGATTACGGGATGAAAGACACACTCTGTTTTTTGTGGCTTACCTCTGTTTTTCATCACTTTTCCTCTGGTTTCATCACTTTTTGGAACTACCTTAACTCTCTGTACTCCCACTCACGTGCACACTCTGTTTCCTTTTTTTCCTTTCACTAATATGTTGTTTTAGAGCCAAGTGTTGTTATTTGGCCTGCAACTTGTTTTTTTGACACTTTTCACTGGGCCTGTCTTCGATTATTTGTTTGATGGGAAGAAAGATCTGAAAGCTAGGATATCATGTCGTTAATGGTGAATACTGTATTGTTAATATAGAGACAAGTGTTGTTAATAGGCATCCAATTTGTAACTTTGCCAATTTTTGCATACGTAGATGTGAAATAAGGAAGAGGTATTGTTAGAGGGAGAGGTGTTGTTTTTGGCATCTAATTTGTGAATTTCCACTTTTGTTCCCAAGAAGATATTAATCAAGGAGGTGATGTTGTTAATTAAGAGTCAAGTGTTGTTAATATAGGGAAAGGTGTTGTTTTTGACATCTAATTTGTAAATTCTCCATCGTTGGACGTATGGGAGTAGTAGACTCTCTTGGGAGTGTGTCAATGGGTGTTTTCAATGGTGGGAGGAGACGATTGGAGATTGGCGCCTGTTGCTGGGAGGGAGGTGTTGGGCGGTGGTCAGATCTGGAATCAATCAACAGCGGTGGGTGAGATCTCGTTGGGCGGTAGGCGGCCATGGGAGGTGTTGGGCGGTGGGTGAGATCGACGGGCTATAATCACAAAGTCTCAGCAGATCTTTGGTGGGTTCTTTAATGAGCTTTGAATCAGCTGTATGATCTGCAATTGAGATGGCAGAGATCTGCAACTAAGGCGAGGACGAAAGCGCTCAGAACGAAGGTAAAGAACAGAAACGTACAGATTCTTTTGTGGCATTTTGGCGTTGTTAATGTAGAATAGAGTGTTGTTAATTAAGAAGCTAGTGTTGTTATTCCGAAGTGGGGAGATTGAGAATTGAAGGGCAGAAGCTTTTTTTGGCTGAGATTTCAAAATCCCAGATTCCTCCTCTGACTGACACAGTTCTGATCAGGGATTTCTGAATTTCATTGTACCAAATAAGGATTTACCTATTTCAAATGTATTTTTTAGGGATTTTCCCTTTTTAATCTATGATATGAGTGGCTTCGTCTAAGAAATCGCCTATGGCCAAGGTAAACCGTCTTTCTTCCATGTTGAAGTTGATGGTAGCATGTGCTTTCTTCACAAATCGGACATGCTTTATGGCCTTTAATGCTATATCCTGACAAGTTCCAATATGCAAGGAAGTCATTTATAGTACAAAAGATCATTGCTCGCATATTAAAAGTCTCCTTCTTGTTCACATAAAAAACATCAACACCTTTATCCTACAACTCTTTCAAGTATTCAATCAAGGGTTCTAGGTAAACATCTATGTCATTTCCGGGTTGCTTTGGTCCCGAAATCAATATATAAAACATAGTGTACCTTCGTTTCATACATAATAAAGGAGATAAGTTGTAAATTACCAACAGAACAGGCCATGAACTATGTATACTGCTTAGGCTTCCATAAGGATTCATGCCATCTGTGCTAAGCCCAAGCTTGAAATTCCTAGGTTCTTCACCGAAGCTAGGAAATAATTGATCAATTTTTTGCCATTGAGAAGAATCAGCTGGATGTCAAAGCTTTCCATCAGAAATCCTCTCATCTACATGCCATCTCAAATTTTTGGCATCAATTTCATTGGCAAACAAGTGCTTGAACCTTGGTATGATTTGAAGATACCACAATGCTTTTGCAGGGGCCATGTTTAATTTATACCTTGGAGTTTCACATATCGGACATTGCTCCTGCTCTTCATGCTCTTTTCTATACAATATGCAACCATGGTTCTTTTTATACTTTATCCCTAGTGGACACAGTATTTTCTTAGCATCATAGTATCGACAAGGCAACCTATTATCATCAGGAAGCATGTCTTTAAAAGCTTCAAGCATTTCTGAAAACTCTTGTTGCTCCACCCATGCCATGCTTTCAAACTTACCAATTTCAATACAGCTTGTAGTACTTGGTATTTTTTACACCCTGGGTACAGCGGCTTCTCAGCATCACTGCACATATTACCATATGGATGTGATTATTCAAAAGCCTCTTCTCCTATATCACGAATAATATCCTCTATTCTATCATCCAGATCCATGTCATTATCATCACAAGTCACTTTCCCCTGTTGAGATGCACTTAGCATTTCTAATTATTCACCATGTCATACCCATACTATATACGTCTTACAAAACCCTTCACAAATTAAATGTGTATATATATCTGCAGCACTTAGTCACTTCTCATTCAAACATTTTATACAAGGGCAATAAAACATCCCACTATCATCATCGGCATTTCTTATTGCAAAGTCTAAAAAACCCCTCAACCCAATATCATATTCAACACTTGTCCGTTTAGCTTGTATCCAACAACAATCCATATATTTCAACACTTTTTTTTGTTTTCTACTTTTTCCCTTGCGAAGGCAGGACTATGATGAGAGCATGCAAAGCAAGAAAGATTCTAATCAAACAGCAAGACAACACCCTAACCAATAATGTTAGTAAAATTAATACAATTTAATTTTTAACTTGACCATAACCCTTGGTCTCACAAACCTAACACACCTAAGTATACAATTTAATGATTACAGGGGAAAAAATTAAACATCGGTCAAGGAGGCAAATGAGTGAATCCCTCTCTGGCTCTTCCTCAGTGAACTAAACAGGGCATTAAGATTATATGTCAATGGAACATTAAAAGTGGACATCTGAAAATAACAGTGAAGCAGTTGAATACTCTCAAAATGGTCATTTTCTATAGAGGCATGAACATTGTATGCACTACCTTCAGTGTGCCCATTCTTAGACCAATCAACATAATCTTATGTATATTTAATTGTAATGTACAAGTATATTTATAAGAAGAACATCATTACTATAAGCATGCATTCGTATGTCAATCATTACTATAATTCATAAAAAGAACATCATAACTTTTAGCTTGTCCAAAATGCAATTAATCAACAAGCTAGCCAACAATCAAAACATCATACAAATTCAAACATTCGTCCTTCCCTCACACACACTTATCTCTTGAATTGTCCACAATGCAAGCATAGACTAATGAATAAGCAATGTAGCTCTAACTAATGGCAAGAGATACGTGATTAAACCATGATAACAATAAAGTTCATCATATGAAAACAAATAAAAGGAAAAAAATTAACCTAATTTCCTAAGGTCGACTCTCCCCTACACTTAATCTTAAAAGAAATCCACAAAGCTTTGATAAACAATCCAGCAAAGTAAACAGAGACGTAAAAGGGAATGGAACAACATTTCTCACACATCTGTATCTTAAATTTAGATAACAAAATTTAGATATCTTAAATTGGCCTTAACTAATTTATCAAAGAAAAAACCCAATGTATATTCTAATTACCTGCAGGAAGACACCGACGACACCGAAGGTGAAGCGGCGACGAGCTTCAGGAAGACACCCAAGGATAAACAGCCGGTGAGGAGCTTCAGGATGAAGGAGAAACAACGAGGTGCATCATAATACAATCTAGATTTGCATCCACCGGCAGTCTTCGTGTGTAGGAGGAACGGCTGGGCAGATGAGCAATTTAGAAGAAGAAGGGGAAAGTTTTATGTTTGAGTATGACAAACAATGCCATAATGCAATCTAGATCTTCCACTGGCAGTCTTCGTGTGCAGGAGGAACGATGAAGAGCATTAAAGACGGAGGAGGGATATGTGCAGGAGGAACGGATGGGCAAAGGAGTAATTTAGGAGAAGGGGAAAGTTTTAGATTCAAGCATGAAAAAACCCGCGAGCGAGAAAGGCTTTTAGGGCGGGTAATGGCAGCACTTTTAAGATTGGTTATTGGGAATAACCGGTCTAAAATTTTCACATTTTAGACCGGTTGTTCACAGAAACCAATCTTAAAAGTAGCTAAAAAAATTTTTAGACCAGTTTAAGAGAACAATTGGTTTAAAATATTAAGCTTTTTAGACCGACTGTTCCCAATAACCGATCTTAAAAGTAGTCAACATTTTTATTTTTTAATGCTCAACTTTTTAGACCGATTTCAAGGACAACCGGTCTAAAATAGAAAAATTTTAGACCAATTGTTCCCTACAACCGGTCTTAAAAATAAGCCACATTTTTATTTTTTAATGCTAAACTTTTTAGACAGGTTTAAAGGAATAATCAGTCTAAAATATCAAGCCTTTTAGACCGGTTATTTTGAATAACCGGTCTTAAAATTTCTTTGTATTTCTATACTTTTAGACCTTTTCTTAATAACAACAGGTATAAAAATTTTAACATTTTAAACCAGTTTTGAAATACAACCGGTCTAAACAATAATGGATATTTTTTTTAATTCAGAACATATATTATATACCCATTATATTACAACCCTCTAGAAAATGTGTTATTGCATGTTTTTTTATTATTTTATTTATTTTTAGACCGGGTCTTATTATTACCGGTCTAAATAACCTGTTTTTAGACCTTTCTTTATAGGAACCGGTCTCACAAGTTTTGCATTATTACGAAACTGCCACCGCCTATACATTTTAGACCTTATTCGCTATAACACGTCTAAAAGGGTAGGTCTAAAAGGCATTTTTTGTACCAGTGTTTGTTCTTTGACTTGGTGGTAGAAGATGACTTAGGACAATTTGTTGTGTATACACATGTTTATTTTTGTTGATTGATGATATATGAGCTATATTGGTTGTGCTATTAATGTGGTGAATCATTTGTAGAATAAAGAAAACAATGGTTCGCCCCAAGGTACACTGAGTAAACCCAAAGGTAGAAATGGTTAATGACAAGCCACCAGATCCTATGCAAGAGTTGATGGGTCTGATAAGAGATCAATGACATATGATTACTAAGTTAAAAGAAGAGCTTGTTAGACCTCACATGTTTTGATGATAACAAAGAATGGGCGTGAAAAAAGTTTTGATAAACAAACAAGTTTGAACAAAGTAATGACAGAGCAAATCATCACTTGAAGTAAGCACTACAGAAATGAAGAAAGGCCAAGAGAGAAAGCTGAGAAACTTCATCACTGGCAGAATTTCTAAAGGGTTACTCGAGTAAGAACTTGAGTAATGAGAGAGAAACTTGAAGTAACCAGAGCACAGAACCTCAAGTAACTCATGGCCAGATACATCACTCGAGGGTTGACTTCAGTAATATGAAATGAAAAGAAGAGTTACTCGAGTCAACATTCGAGTAACCTGCCACAAGGAAATGAGTTGCTCTAGGCCATGTAATCCTGGCAATGTTACTCAAGTAAGTACTCAAGTAATCATGGAAATCACTTCCAGTTGCTCTCGGCCAGCCAACGTTACTCGAGTTAGTACTCAAGTCCCTTGCTTCAAGAAATATGTTGCTCTCGGCATTCCATTCCTGCCAATGTTACTCGAGGAGCAACTCAAGTAAATCACTGTGGTAAACAAAACTTGAAGACTTGAACGAGATTACTCGAGTCAGTAATCGAGTGATCTACAGAGTTAGTTACAATACACTTGAAGTATCCACCCGAGTAAGCTATGTAGAAAATAGATGTTCACTCAAGGCGGCACTCGAGTAAACAGGTATGCAAAACTTGCAGTGCTCTCGGCTTGAAATCCTGCCAACATTATTGGAGTGAAGCATCGAGTAACCTGTGAAGAAAATTGTAGTATACTCGAGTAAGTATTCGAGTAAACAAGTATTTCCAAGGTTTGTAATTTGCTTTACTCTATGCACTACCCGAGTAATCAAACCTAGAAATTCAGAAATCATTCCAGCGTCATTGATTTGTTTCCTATGTGATTAACCCTTAATTGTATTACTATTCTTAGCATATTTACAAATAAACAATGAAGAGATCTTACCAAATAAGGAAAGTCAAATGCAATGTTCAAATGCTACCTACCGCCACCTATCGCAAACAGATACTTTTCAAAAACTGGAAAAGTCAACAGTGGCTGCGCACACTCTAACGGATGAGAAGAAAATATTCCAACCATTATTATCAACACATCAATATATATGGGAACATCCAAACAGAGATAACAACAAGAACACACACGAACGCATTATCAAGTTCACGATCAATACTCTGTTTTTACACATACTTGTAATTCTGTGCTTCAGTGATTCTTATTTACTCTATAAGAGAGATATTTCATTCAAACTCAATATTTGTTATTGAGGTAACATAAGGTTGTGGAACCTTGAGTTGGGATTGGATTACAACTTGTAAGGGGGAGCGAGTGTCCAGGCGAAGGGACTTGCTTGTACCGAGGTGTCAAGAACCCACTGAATCTTGGAAATTATAGTGAAACTCTTAGAGATACTCTGAGGACTGGACGTAGGTCAAAGTGGTTTTGGCCGAACCAATATAACTCCCAGTGTACACTTCGGTGATATTTCTCCTTACTCTTTATTGCATTATATTCACCGTCAAGTTTTTATATTTGCAACGAAATTTTAGTGCCACCCAATTCAGCCCCCTCTTGGGTGAAACGCTTACTCAAACATTTGGTATCAAAGCGTAGGTCTTCTTGTTAAGGTATAACAACCTAAGAAGGATCCAATGGCAAGCATGGGAGAAGGAATTCTTCCTAACGGAGCATCCATCACTAGACCTCCAGGTTTCAATGGCGAACACTTTTCTTTCTGGAAAGCAAATTTCAGAGTATTCATAATGGCTACCAAATATGGGCTATGGGATGTGATTGAAAGTGGAAACTATCAACCTACAAAGATTGTAGATTCTTAGAAAATTCGCAAGATGCCAGCGGAATATGATGAGAATGACAAGAAACTTATCACTCTCAACAGCAAGGCAATTCTGATAATACAAAGTGTTTTGAGTCAAAGTGAATACTTCAGAATTTGCACACTTCCAACAGCAAAGGAAATGTGGGAAGCTCTCGAAATAGCTCATGAAGGAACTTCAGGAATAAAGGAGAATCGGATCAACACCTTGGTCACTGAATTCGATCTATTTCGAATGAAATCAGGTGAGTCAATATCTGAATTCAAACTTAGATATACTCATCTTGTTAATCAACTTGCAGCACTTGAGAAAGTCTTAGATCAATATACCCAAGTACGAAAGATTTTGAATATTCTTTCTAAAGAGTGGGAGGCCAAAGTCACTACGATAGAAGAAGCAAAAGGAGAATCAATGAGATCAGTTGCTTCTCTATTTAGAAGTCTTTCTAAATATGAAAGTAAACTAAAGTTCAAAAGGGAACTAGATGACATCTTGACAAGAAGAAATTTGGAAGTCTTTCTGAATATGAAAGTAAACTAAAGTTCAAAAGGGAACTAGATGACATCTTGACAAGAAGAAGAGAGGCCTAGCACTAAAAGCAAAAGAAGAAAATCAAGATGAGGATGAGGAGTTTGATGATGATGAAATGGGCCTAATCATAAAATGATTCAGAAAGTTCTACAAGAAAGGTCAAGGATTCAAACACTTTCAGAAAGGAGGAACTAGCAGTAAAGATCATATTATCTGCTACAAATGTGGAAAACTAGGACATATAAAATCAGAATGTCCAGAGCTGAACCAAAAGATCAAAGAAAAGATAAAAGGCAAATTATTCAACAAAAAGAAGGCCTTTGTATCTGCTATATGGCATGATAGTTCCTCTGACGAAGAAAGTGATGAAGAAGAAGTAGCCAATATATGTCTTGTTGCTCAAGAACAAACAGAAGAAGAGGTAAATGATTCTGATCCTACCTATGATGAATTACTTTCTGAATATAATGCTTTACATTCTAAATTCATCAAAGTAGTTAAACAATTAGTTGTTTTCAAAAAGAAAAACAAAGTTCTTGAAATTGAACTTAAAAAAAGTTCAGAAAAGGATTGTGAAAATTGTTCTTCTTTGAAAAAGAAAAACACTAATCTCACAAAAACTCTTGAAAAATTTACTAAAGGAAGTGAAATGCTAAATGTGATTTTAAAAGCTCAACGATTTGTAAATGACCGATCTGGTATTGGATATGATCCAAATTCAGATAGAAGGAAAGGTAGAAAGAAAGCAGGAGGTAAGTCATATTTGAATTATTTCCAGCATTCTGTGCATACATCAAATGCTTTTGCATTTTGTAATTACTGTAATAGAAAAGGTCATTATACCTCTTCATGTATTCATAAGAAGAGAGGAACGATAGAAACCTACAAATGGGTACCTAAAGGATCATATGTTTCAAAAATTTCCTGTACTAACCCAAAGGGACCCAAAAAGAAGTGGGTACCTAAGACTTAATCGTATTTAATTGTAGATATGTCTCAAAGCATCCAAAAACATCAAGTGGTACATAGACAGTGGATGCTCTAGACATATGACCGGTGATTTCGAAAGTTTTACCAAATTGCAACCAAAAAAAGGTGGAAAGGTAAAATTTGGAGGAAATCAAACTGGAAGGATAGCAGGAATTGGTGAAATAAAAAATGACAAAGGCATACAAGTCAAAGACGTATACTATGTCGAAGGATTGTGCCATAACTTGCTGAGTGTGAGTCAAAGTGCAGACAAAAACAACTGGGTAATATTTGACTCAGAGGAATGTCTAATTGTTAACAAGAAATACTTACTACTTGATAAGAAGAATATCAAGGCTAAGCTCAGAGCAAAAAGGGAAGGTAACTGCTATACTCTAAGTAATGCCAATGAAAGTTGGCTATGGCATAAGAGATTGACTCATGTCAACATGTATTAACTAGGCAAACTACTAAAAAAGGATTTAGTTCTTGGATTACCCAAAGTAAATTTCAAAAACGATTTGATCTGTGACACATGTCAAAAGGGTAAACAAACTATATCATCTTTCAAATTGAAAAATGAGATTTCAACAAATAAACCACTACAATTATTGCATATAGATTTAGTTGGTCCAGCAAGAGTAAAGAGTCTTGGTGGCAACTTATATTCATTGGTCATTGTTGATTACTTCTCCCGATTTACATGGGTTATTTTTCTATCATCAAAAGATGAAAGCTTTGAAGAAGTTATTGTTTTTGCCAAGAAAGTGCAAAATGAGAAAGGTATGTCTATTGCAAGTATTAGGACAGATTATGGTAGAGAATTTGAAAATCAAGACTTTGAAGAATGTTGTGATACTAAGGCATTAATCACAATTTCTCAGCTCCAAGGACACCTCAACAAAATGGAGTCGTGGAGCGTAAGAATAGAGTGCTTACTAAAATGGCTAGAGCAATGTTAAATGAAAAGAACGTCTGTCAATTTTTCTGGGCTGATGCTATGAGCACAGCATGCTATATTTCAAATAGTGCTTATATTAAAACAAAACTCGGAAAGACACCATACGAGCTGTACAAATGAAGGAAACCAAACATTGCTCATCTACACATCTGCAGTTGTAAGTGTTTCAATCATAATAATGGTAAAGATAACTTAGGAAAATTTGATTCTAAAACTGATGAAGGAATTTTCCTAGGATATTCTAACCGAAGTAAAGCATATAGAGTTTTCAATAAAAGAACATGTGTTGTTGAAGAATCAATTCATATTGTATTTGATGAATTTGAATCATCTGACAAAACCATTGACGAAGAACAGGAAGTTGTTTTAAATCAAGAAAATGGTCAATTTATTTCTAAAACTCTTATTCCAGAGGTTGATGAAACCAAGGAAGAAGAGCAATCACTAGGTCAACCTAGAGCATGGAAATACAATAAAAATCATCCCTTATATCAAGTCATAGGAGATGTGAATGAAGGGATCAAAACTAGAAATAGAATTTTTAATGAAGTTAGTTTTTCTGCATTCATTTCTAAGATTGAACCTTCTAACATTGATGAAGCCCTATCAGACAATGATTGGGTTATAGCAATGCAAGAAGAATTAAATCAATTTGAAAGAAATCAAGTTTGGGATTTGGTACCCCGACCCAAGGATTATCCGATTATTGGGACTAAATGGGTATTCAAGAACAAACTCGATGAATCCGCAATTATTGTCAGAAATAAGGCAAGATTGGTGGCTAAAGGCTATAATCAAGAAGAAGGAATTTATTATGAGGAAACGTATGCTCCAGTGGCTAGATTAGAAGCTATACGTGTACTCATAGCCTTTACATGCATCAAAGGATTCAAACTCTATCAAATGGATGTAAAGAGTGCATTTCTAAATGGCTACATTATGGAAGAAGTATATGTAGAGCAACCTCCAGGTTTTGAAGATGTAACCCAACCTGACCATGTTTTCAAACTCAAAAAGGCTTTATATGGTTTAAAACAAGCTCCTAGAGCTAGTACGAAAGGCTCAGTAAATTTCTTATTGATCAAGGTTTTGTACGAGGAAAAGTTGATACAACACTTTTTACAAAACAAAAACATGATGATATTTTAATTGTTCAAATATATGTTGATGACATTGTTTTCGGTGCTACTAATGAATCTCTGTGTAACGAATTTTATGAGATAATGCAGGGAGAGTTTGAGATGTCAATAATGGGAGAATTGAATTTCTTTCTCAGTTTGCAAATCAAACAAAGAAAGAATGGAATCTTAATATCTCAAACAAAGTACTTGAAAGAGCTATTGAAGAAGTATGGAATGGATGAAGCAAATGGAACGGACACACCTATGTGCTCAACTACGTGCTTGATGCTGATGTCAAAGGGAAAGACTACAACATCACAAAATACAGAGGAATGATTGGATCATTACTCTATCTCACAGAATTCAGTGTTGGCATATGTGCAAGATATCAATCAGCACCAAAGGAATCACATACTGAAACTGTCAAATGAATCTTTCGATACCTTGCTGACACACTAGAATTGGGTCTATGGTATCCTAAAAGAAGAAGTGAATATCTTGTTGCATATTTAGATTCTGATCATGGAGGATACAAGACAGACAGAAAGAGCACCCATGGACAAGGTCAATTTCTTAGAGGATCTCTTATATCATGGTTCAGCAAGAAACAAAATACAGTGTCTCTTTCGTCAACGGAAGCCAAATATGTTGCAGTCTCAAGTTGTTGTGCACAAGTGATATAGCTAAAACAACAATTACAAGATCTTGGTATTTATCTCAAAGAAATACCAATCTATTGTGACAATACTAGTACGATAAGCTTGGCAAAGAATCCAGTTCAACATTCTAGAACCAAGCATATCGATGTCAGATACCACTTCATCAGAGATCATGTCCAAAAGAAAGATGTAAAAGTGATATTCATTCCTACTCATCTTCAACTATCTGATTTCTTCACCAAACCTCTTGCAAAAGATCAATTTCTATATATTAGAAGAGAATTAGGAATGGTAAATCCCAATGAATTGTAAGTTATTTCGGTTTTTTATAATGTTATTCGATAATGTTTTGATGATTACTAACTTAAGCATCGGAGTATATAGAAACTTGTTTTACAGGAAAATTGAAGCTCTATTTTAAGAAATAAAAACAGTGATTAACAGATGACACCATCACTGGAGTTCCAACTTCAAGTAATGTCTGACAGTGCAGCATTACCCGAGGAACAACTTGAAGTAAAGGAGCACATTACTCGAGTGTGTACTCAAGTAATGGACTTAAAAAACTGGCAATGAAGTCTCAAGTCACATGGAATTTAAATCAAACGGCTCATTTGGTAGAAAATGAACAGTCAAGAGGAGAAAAGATAGATTACCTGAGGGAAGCCTCGAGTAAACTTGAACTTTACTTGAGTAAGGCCTCGAGTGACTACAGGTCCAAATCACAAATTTGATGAGAATCAACTCAAATCTGTTCTAAAATGGCTATTAAATGATCGAGGGAACATACATGGATAATTACAATATTATTCATGCCAGGTACACAATTTAAATGAATTATTTTAGAATTTTCTATATGATCACTTGAGTAGGGACTCGAGTAAACTTGATAATCACCCGAGTAGCTCCTCGAGTAATGACGGGTTATAGGTCTTTAACAGTCTTAAACTCGGTCATTTCCATAAAATCTCCTCGAGTGAATCACCCAATCCTCTCACAAAAAGTTTTCATAATCTCTTCCTTGCTTGATTTCCGTCAAAACCCATCAAATCTTAGCTCCAAAAACTTCCTATTTTGCTCAGAATCTCTCTGCCCTAACTCATGACTTCTCACTCTGGTTTTCTGAGATTTCTATTTTCTCTAAATCAAGATGGTTAGAACCAAGAATCTTACTCCTACAGACTCTTCTGGATCTCGACAACCCTCTGACCCTCTTTCTTCTCTTCCTAGAAAGAGACAAAAGCTCACTCCAAGATCAAAGGCCAAAATCCAACCGAAACCTCAACCTAAACCAAAGGAGAAAGGTGTTGTGATCAAAGAGCCAGTGGTCACAAGGGCTCAATAAAAGAAAAGCACCTCAACTAGGAGAGGCAAAAACACTAAGTCACCTTCTCCTTTACCTTCTGATTCTTCCACTCCCTCTTTTACTCCAAAACCCTCCAAAAAGCCAAAGTATGATGTGAATGTTGCCAAAGCTATGGCTGGGATCCTTGAACAATTAGAGAAGGGAAAATCCTCCAAAAAGCCAGAATTGGCAGAAGAAGAAATCACTAAACCTCCAAAAGGGTTCAATGTTAACAAATTGGAGGAATCTCAAAAGTACCTGACACAGTTCTTAAGAAGGAAGGTATGCAAAACTCACAGTGTGGATCTCAAGATTCTTTAGGAGGTATTGAAGTATGACCTAAGTCCCTTCCTTGAACCTTTTATGCCTCGGTTGTTAATTAAACATCCTTTTTATCTAAAATAGTCACTCATTTCTACTGCAACCTAGAAATCCTAGATGAACCTAATAGGACATCTGTAAAGGAAGAAATGACCACAACAGTTAGAGGCCAGAAAATCCTTATCTCACCCTCTAGGATCAATATTTGGTTAGGAATAGAAAATCCCCCTGATGACATCTATTCCAAGCTTGAACCTAACTAGATTTTCACTGTCCTTAGACCTGGTGAGCTAGTGGGCCCTCTTAACTTTAAACCAAGTGACATGTGTGACTATCACAGGGTTCTTTGGTATATGTACTCTAGATCCCTTGTGAACAAAACCAATAATTACACCTATTTCTCTGACTGAGACTATAGGTGGTTTACTTCTCTACTCCTGAAGGAACAAAAGGACTTAGGAGAATACATCTTCTCTGAGATGCAGAGGTACAAAATAGAAGGGAAAGCAACTACTCCTATGCCATATCCTCAGATCATTTCTCTTATTCTAAAGAAAAACAAGAAATGGTATTTGGAGAATAAGGAGCCCATTGAGAGGATCACTCCAATTGGAAGAAACCAGATTGGGAAGCTTAATGTTGAGATTCCCCTCAAGAGCCCTATGGAGTCTGGTCCCAGGAAGAAGAATAAGACAGAGACTGAGACAAGCAGAATGGATGATACTCAGTCCTTTGCTCCAGCTGCCACTACTTCTTCACCTTCATTCCTCAATGCCTCACTGCAGACCTTCATGCAGAACATGTTGAAGAGCTTTCACATCGACATCTCCAACATAAATGCTGAGTTGATAACTCATATGAATTACAAGATGGCTGAATTGGTTAAGAGGATGGACAAGAGGCAAGAGGAGATGATAGCAGAGCAGCGTGCCCAGGGTGCGACTCTGAGGTTGATTCTTGCTAGATTAGACTCTGTGGGTCCTGGACCTTCTACTGGTCTACCATCTGTTCCTGATGCATTCTTACCTCCAGAGAACATCCCCTCAGAGCATCATCATATTGAGGTTGAGCCAACTGTCCCTGAGATCTCCTTTCCCAAACTTCCAGAGTTTAGTCCCCTTGAACCTAAACCCTCTGCACTCAAAATCCCCATTATTCTTCCTAGAGATATTTTATGCTCAGTAGATGATCCTGAAACCAATGAGACTATCCACATCACTATTGAGGATTTACCACCCAGAGTTCAGCCTGAACCCACACCTACACCTATTCCTTCCCCTACTCATACAGAGGAGATCTCTTCCTCATCCTCTGATCATCATTGTCCAGGTGCCACAGAAGAGGTTGAGACCACCTCTATTGTTGTATATCAGTCATCTCCAATCCCTCCAAGAGATGACATTCATATTCCTCCACTCAACCTTCCTAAACCAGAATCTTCCAGCTCCTCTTTTGATTCTTCTAGTTCAGATGGCTCCTTGGTCATTCCTGTCAAGCCTATATCTGCAGTCAACCCTTCCAGTTCTCCACTTGATTGATGAAGACAAAAAGGGGGCGAAGAGCTTGAGTGATTTTGTGGTTGACTGAGCTTCTTTTATTTCGGGTATATAGGTGTATATGGGATTTAGGGAGCTTTTCATATTTGTAATGCAATTCTAGTTCAATTTCAATTCAAGTTCCTTTAAGTTTTAATTTCAATTCAAGTTCATTTAAGTTTTTAAGTTATATTACAATGTGGGACTAATGAGTTTATTATGTATGCAAGGTGAATATGTTATGTTTTCAAAACTTTCCAAAACACTTTGAATTGATACTTAATAAGCTATTTCAGAAAGGATTTTAAAGTTATAATTGATTTCAAGAAGTGTTTATTTGAGAACTCAATTTCAAAAAAAAATTTCAAAATCACCAAGTTTTGTCATCTTCAAAAAGGGGGAGAATGTTAGACCTCACATGTTTTGATGATAACAAAGAATGGGTGTGAAAAAAGTTTTGATAAACAAACAAGTTTGAACAAAGTAATGACAGAGCAAATCATCACTTGAAGTAAGCACTGCAGTAATGAAGAAAGGCCAAGAGAGAAAGCTGAGAAACTTCATCACTGGTAGAATTTCTAAAGGGCTACTTTAGTAAGAACTCGAGTAATGAGACAGAAACTTAAAGTAACCAGAGCACAGAACCTCAAGTAACTCACGGCCAAATACATCACTCGTGAGGCGACTCGAGTAATATGAAATGAAAAGAAGAGTTACTCGAGTCAACATTCGAGTAACCTGCGACAAGGAAATGAGTTGCTCTCGGCCATGTAATCCTGCCAACGTTACTCGAGTAATTAGGGAAACCACTTCCAGTTGCTCTCAGCCTGCCAACGTTAGTTGAGTCAGTACTCGAGTCCCCTGCTTCAAGAAATATGTTGCTCTCGGCATTCCAATCCTGCCAATGTTACTCGAAAAGCAACTCAAGTAAATCACTGTGGTAAACAAAACTTGAAGACTTGACCGAGATTACTCGAGTCAGTAATCGAGTAATCTGCAGAGTTATTTACAATACACTTGAAGTATCCACCCGAGTAAGCTATGCAGAAAATAGATGTTCACTCGAGGCGGCACTCGAGTAAACAGGTAAGCAAAACTTGAAGTACTCTCGGCCTGAAATCCTACCAACATTACTGGAGTGAAGCATCGAGTAACCTGTAAAGAAAATTGTAGTATACTCGAGTAAGTATTCGAGTAAACAAGTATTTCCAAGGTTTGTAATTTGCTTTACTCTATGCACTACCCGAGTAATCAAACCTATAAATTCAGAAATCATTCCAACGTTCATTGATTTGTTTCCTATGTGGTTAACCCTTCATTGTATTACTATTCTTAGCATATTTACAGATAAACAATAAAGAGATCTTACCAAATAAGGAAAGTCAAATGCAACATTCAAATGCTGCCTACCGCCACCTACCGCAAACAGATACTTTTCAAAAACTGGAAAAGTCAACAGTGGCTGCACATACTCTAACGGACGAGAAGAAAATATTCCAACCGTCATTATCAACACATCAATATATATGGGAACATCCAAACAGAGATAACAAGAAGAACACACACGAACGCATTATCAAGTTCACGATCAATACTCTGTTTTTACACATACTTGTAATTCTGTACTTCAGTGATTCTTATTTACTCTGTAAGAGAGATATTTCATTCAAACTCAATATTTGTTATTGAGGTAACTTAAGGTTGTGGAACCTTGAGTTAGGATTGGATTACAACTTGTAAGGGGGAGCGAGTGTCCAGGTGAAGGGACTTGCTTGTACCGAGGTACCAAGAACCCACTAAATCTTGGAAATAATAGTAAAACTCTCAGAGATACTCTGAGGGCTGGACGTAGGTTAAAGTGGTTGTGGCCGAACCAGTATAACTCCTGGTGTACACTTCGTTGATATTTTTCCTTACTCTTTACTACATTATATTCACCGTCAAGTTTTTATATTTGCAATGAAATTTTTAGTATCACCCAATTCACCCCCCTCTTGGGTGAAACGCTTGCTCTAAAAAAGCTAAGAGTGGAAAGAAAGAAGAAAAATAATAATCGAGTCCAGTCCACTAGGGAAGAGACCCAAGAGGAGACATGACAAGAAGAAAGGTAGAAGGGTCGGCACAACCATTAAAGTCGCCTCCTTACACAGAATCAAATCAAGAGTCTCATGGGGTTCCAATCAGAGAAGAGAGAGATCTTCAATTTTAGGTTTCAAAATTCTGCAAGCATTTACCTTCGGTGTTCAGAGGGAGGTTTGATCCCCAAGAAGCTGAGGATTGGTTGAACCGTTTGGAGAAAATCTTTGAAGTGCTCGATTTCCTGACAGAGGTAAAGGCACGTTTAGCTGTGTACAAGCTTCTGATATGGTCAGGCTCTAGTTGTCTAATTCTTGCAAAAATCTCGAATGGACCAATGTATCATGGGCTCAGCTTCTTTCGATTGATTGCTCGTCTAATGCCCATGACCAGAGATACTTTGAGGAAAATATGATCCCCCACTTCAAACTCTAGAGGTCTTCTCCTTTTGTCGGGATAACTCTTCTGTCGACTCTGCTCTACAAGGATACTCTTTCTGATGATTTTAATATGCTCTGAGCTCTGATCAACAAGATCCGACCCCTACAACCTTTTCTTAGACAGTTCTATCTAGCACAATAGTGACTGGCACTTCCTTCCATACAGTGCTTCATACGGAGCCTTCTGAATGCTCTCATGATAGCTGTTGTTGTAAGCAAACTCGACAAGTGGAAGAAAGTAGTCCCAATTTCCTTTAAAGTCTAGGACATACGCTCTAAACATGTCTTCTAGCATTTGAATGATCCTTTCTGACTGTCCGTCTGTCTGAGGATGGTAAGCCATGCTAAACCTTAATTGCGTGCCCATAGCTTTATGTAGAGCCGTCCAGAATCTCAAAGTAAAACAAGGATCTCTGTCAGCATATTGTTCTTTGGTGTACCATAGAGTCTTACTATCTCTCTGATATAGATTTCAGCCAGCTTATCAGGATAGTAGCTAGCATTGATCGGTATGAAATGTGCTGACTTGATAAGTCAATCAATAATTACCTATATCACATCATAGTTTCTGATCCTGGGCAATCCCACCACTAAATCCATGGTCACACTTTCACACTTTTAATCTGGAATTTCCAGACTATGAAGCAATCCTAGCAGTCTCTAGTGTTTAATCTTCACCTTCTGACAGGCAAGACATGCCACATAATTAGTCACATCACTCTTCAACCCTGGCTACCAGTACATAGACTTCAAGTTATGATACATCTTGATCATCCCTGGGTGAAGAGTATACTGACTCTTATGTGTGTCATCCAAAATTCTCTGTCTCAAGTCAGCCTTCAGTGAAACATAGATTCTCTTCTGGTAACGGACTAGTCCACTAGGTGGCAAATCATAATCCTGAGTCCTTCCTTGCTCAATCATTGCTTAGATGGACTAGGCTCAGCTATCTTATATTTGAGCTTCTTTAATTTTCATCCGCAAGTCATTCTCCCATTAGACGACACTATAATTGGCCCATAAATATCATTCAAGGGATTGAAATCCTGAAAATCCTTTATCAATTTCCTTTCTTGGATCATCATTATTGCTACTAGTACTGCCTTCTGACTAAGACCATCCGTGACAACATTAGCTTTACCCGGATGATATTTAATCTCCAAGTTATAATCTTTCATCAACTCCATCTACCAACCCTATCTCATATTCAACACTTTCTGATCATACAAGTATTGAAGACTCTTGTGGTCGCAGTACAGCTCCATTTGTAAGAGGCAAGCTTCACCCAAGAGGGGGGTGAATTGGGTGATGTTATAAATTTTTTGCTTGATGTGGTGATATGAAAAATATAGTAGATAGAGTAAAGTTGAGAAGATTTGAACACAGAGAGTTATACTGGTTCGGCCTAACAACCAGGCCTACGTCTAGTCCTCAGAGATCAAGACCTACTGAGATTTTTACTATACCTCCAAGATTCAATGGGCTCTCAGAATGCCACAAAACAACAATCGTCCTTGAACGGACTACGAGCAGAAATATTCTCTCAATAAGAAATTTCTCTCCCCCTTACGACAAGTCTTACGTGCAGAAAAACAACCCTATGACCCTTCTCACTTGTTTATGTATACAAGACTTATGAGCAGCAACGTTCTCTCCTGCTTACACCACTGTAAGTCTTACGAGCAGCAACGTTCTCTTCTGCTTGTATCTTATAAGGCTTATGAGTGGAAGGTACAACAAGGAATTCTCTCAACTGCTTCTCTCGTAAGGAAATCTACCCTCTCAAGGTCCCAATACCTTGAGATCAAATAAACATAGAATTTGAATTGTATGAAGACTCTCTTACAGAGAAAATGAATAAACGCTGAAGATCAATGTGTATACAGAGAAAATGATGAATAGCAAAGACTCGTGTATAAGCTTGTGAATTCTTGTGCTTCGTTATCGTACTTGACTATCTCTGAATCTCTGTATATATAGTTGCTTTAGTTTTTGCCCGTTTTGGAAATCATTGTTTGAGGAGCGGGACTTTTGCAACTATTGAAAGACATGCGCATGTTTGAATAATCTGAATGCGGTAGGTATGTGCGTGCTTGTAATGATGTTGTCTGCCGTTATTTGACTTTCTTCGTAACAACTAATTTCAAACGTTCATCTTCCTGCATCACACTTATAATACATTCAAAATGATGTTAAGCAATGATAATAAGTAATGATGATATGAATAAATAACAATAAACCATATTCGGATTTGAACGTTGTGAGACTTGGCATTTTTGGTGATCTGGCAGAGTATCAATCGAGCATGGATGGCTCACTAGAGTGATCTTCCTATTTTCCTCTTTGTGCTTCAGTTATCGGGTTGTGCTTGCAAAGGATTTCAGAGAGACAGAATTCTCACTCGCGAGTGATGTGGGGTCTCACTCGAGTACAACTCCTCCTGCTCGAGTGATCTTGCATTTTCCACTGGGAGTGTCTTCTCGGGTCATCACTCGCATATCATATTAGCAAGAGTGAGATTTTGTACTCGCGAGTGATGTGGTCCCTCACTCGAGCACACATACTCCTGCTCGAGTGAGATGCATATTCTCAAGGACTATACTCTCAATATCAATACTCGCATCAGGTTTGGAGAGGGATAAATTTATCACTCGCAGGTGATGTGGGCCCTCACTCGAGCACACAGACTCATGCTCGAGTGAGAAGAATATTCTCAAGTAATATACCTTTTATACAAGCACTCATATCAGATTTGGAGAGGGATAGAATCTTCACTAGCATGTGCAGATGCATCACTCGAGCAGATGAGGTTGTGCTCGAGCATACTTGCACTTCCTTGAACTTCATGACTCTCGGCCAAGCACTCGCAGTACCTTGCTCGAGTACAGAATGCTCATGCTCGAGCATTGATGTCTCTGCTCGAGTGAATCAAGGAAGCATGATATTACTTGCTCTTGGCTAAGCACTCGCGGACCTTCACTCGCATGTGCTCGAGTGAGAATGGCTTCTCTGCTCGAGTACAAACTCCAGTGCTCGAGTGAATCAGTGAGTATAACAGTGGCATGCCTCTCAGGTGAACACTTTCTGGCTTTTACTCGCACCTGCTCAAGCACAGAAGGGATCTATGCTCGAGTGCAAAGCTCATGCTCGAGCACTCCAGTTCAATTTGACAGCAGATACCAGAAAACATTCCTATATGCATTTGGTAACTTTGTAATCTTTTCTTAATCTTATAAAAATATGATTTGCATACAATTGTCTTTTTGTTATCATCAAAACTTGGGATCTAACATTCTCCCCCTTTTTGATGATGACAAAACCTTTGTGATGAAAGTTTAAGAAAGATTGATTAAGATTGAAAATTTTTGAATTTCTTCAATGTTTCCAAATGCATATCAAGTTTTAGTTTCAAGTTCAAGTTTTCCTGCAATGCTTCCTCTGGACACTTAACAACCAAGATAAGCATAGTATGAGATAAATAACTTAACTTGAAACATCATTTAAACTTGATAATCAAACTTATGAATAACTTGAAATTTGAAAAAGTTCATTATTATTAACCTTGAATTCAAATGGTCAACAACATAATCCAAAATAACATAATAACATCAACTCTTACCCCATACAGAAAATCTACCCAAACAACCAAATACATCCCACAGAAGCTCAGAAATCATCACACATCCTTCTCCCCCGTTTTGTCAGCATCAGAAGGGGGCTGAGGAAAAGTGATATCAGGAGGTGGAACAAATGAAACCATGGCAGTGAGAGGGTCAATTGGTAGAGATTATGGCTGTGGTACAGAGGATGAGGGAGGTAGTGAAGGCGACCGATCAAAAGTAACATCAACATTAGAATTTGGATCGATGAAGAGTACATGAGTCTGTGGCACAGAGGTATAAGTGGTCTATGGAGGCACCTCTGAAGATGAAGAGGGGAAATATGAGTGCAAGAAGGTCTCCATATTTGTTATCCTCTGAGACATCTCATCCTAAGTCTTGAACATCAACTCAAAATTGGTATTGGCCTTGTCTACCAATTTGATGACCTGTGACTCCATCTTTTCCACAAGCTTCTCATACTTAGCCACTAACTCCTTCTTCAGACTTGATACAGCTTGATTGATTACCTCAGTCACATGGTTGGAAAGAGAGGCATTAATGAAGGAAGAAGGAGGAATAGGACTTTGAGCAGATGATTGTGCCTCATCACCTCTGGATGGAGTGGTTTCCCTCTTAGATGTGGCTTTGGTTCGACTCACAGGAAGATTAATACCCATATGAGTTAGTTGAGTCTTACCAAACCTTGAAATGAGTACCCTTTCATTTCCTTCCAAATACCATATCTTGTTTTTCATCAAGATGAAGGATACAAGCTGAGGGTATGGTATGGTTGCGGATTTTGATGAAGAAAATCGAAATCTTCTCATCTCATTGAAGATAATCTCCCCCACATTCCTTTATTGCCCAGCAATTAAAGAGGCCAACATATAGTAATCCTTTTGAGCAAAATGAGTAAAATTTTTGGACTTATTAACTATGCTCCGGGAATATATATAATGAGGGACTCTATGAGAATCAGGCATATCAATGGGTTTAAAATTGAGAGGGCCTATGGGGTCTTTTGGTCTCAAAATATGGAAAGCTTTATTGGCAGAGAAAGAGGGTGGATCAGGAGGTGGTGCAACATACCCAAGCAAGTCATTTATGATCTTAGCAGATATCATAATAAACTTTCCTCTAACAGTTATAGATACTGCTTCCTCAATCAATTCACCAGATCTAGACATAATATTATGGGACCTCATGTTGCAATAAAATGTTTTCACAACAGTGGGAGAATATGGTATATGGATATCTAGCCAGGGAGCATAGTATTGAAGATAAGGGTATAAATCCAAATGGCAATTCTTCTTTAGATAATCTAAATCCACATACACAACAGGACAGAAGTGCCTATGAATAAACTCATCATCAAATACCTTCTGAGACAGTGCCTTGAGTTCCTCAACAATAAATCCCTCAGGAGGACTACTGATGTGATCATCCACTGGTGCTTGTGAGGCAGAAGGTGCTCCTGAAGCAGAGGCACTTGATTGCCTTGCTTGGTGTGAACTTAAAACACCAGCTTGAGAAGCGATCTTTCCAACTATCTTGTCAAGTTTGGACTTCTCCAATGCTTCCTGAGTTGTTTGTTGAATGAATCACCAGAGGAGGAAGATGATTGTTGGGGTTACTCTGACTCTTTTTTCTTCCCTTTTCCTTGAACCTCTTTGGATTGAGACCGGGTAATTATAGGTTCCTTGAACATAACACCCTTTGGTTTCTTTTGAGGAGGTTGGTCTTTCTTTGAGATTTGAGGCTTTGGGTGAGGTTTCTTAGCCGGAGTCCTCTTTTTGGTCTTGGGTTTAGGAGGAGGTGACGGTGAGGAAGAGATTTTGGGAGAGGGAGGTGTTGGTTTTGGGGTACCAGATGCACTGGCAGCAGAATGAGTAGGAGAAGGAGAGTGAGATCTTTGAGGAATAGAGGGTAGTTTGGTTCTTGCCATTGTAGAGAAAGTGGAAGAGAAGCAAGAACTCACTGTTTTTGAAAGAAAAGCAAACTAAGATTAGGGCACGAATGAGAAATGCAGAGGGTAAGAATCACCTTTTATAGAGGATTGAAGAGTTGTAACGGTGATTTGAGGCAAATGGACGCGATTGATTGAAGAGAAACGGTTGAAGGTGAAGAGTTGCGCCATTCGAGTGACGAGACACCTCAAGTGAGAGTAGGAAGTGCGACGTTCTGAGCTGTTGTGTAACTGATATAAGTAACAGTGCTCGAGCATAAACCCTAGTACTCGAGTGATGTTCATATTGTGCTCAAGTGTGTTCTATCTGTGCTCGAGTAATATTCTGGAAAATTTAAGAAAACATGTAAAAGCGTACCTGGATTATGGATTTCTTGCCATATTTTGTGTCTTTGTACTCAAATCCTCCAAGATCATTTGAGTAACCATGATTTGGATTGTTTCCGGAAAGAAATTCTTCCTCTTCATTCGAGCAGGCACTCCTCACCTCAAGCATGTTCATATCATGCTGGAGTGAGAGTTCCTCACTCGTGAGTGAGTTCATCTCTTACTGTTGCTTTCAAGATAGACTCTTGGTATTCTAGTTTCCTCTGTTAACCTCTGTTTTACATATCAAGAAGCAGAGTATTTTCAACAGTGCTGTGCTCAAGCATAGCTACTTGTGCTCGAGTGAAGCAGCTTATCACTCGAGCAGCATCCTCAGTGCTCGAGTGACAGACCTGTAAAATGATTTTTAACACTCCGATGCCAAAGTCAGTATGGTTATCATCAAAATAAACATTTAATTAAAATATTTAACAAGAAAACTTACAACTCATTGGGATTAACCATTCCCAATTCTCTTCGAATATATAAAAATTGATCTTTTGCAATTGGCTTTGTGAAAATATCCGCAAGTTGAAGATGAGTTGGTATGAATTCCACTTTGACATCCTTCTTTTGAACATGATCTAGAATGAAGTGATGTCGAATGTCTATGTGCTTGGTCCTTGAGTGTTGTACATGATTCTTGGCCAAGCTTATCGTGCTAGTGTTATCACAATAAATTGGAATTTCTTTTAAACAAATTCCTAAATCTTGAAGTTGTTGTTTCAACTATAACACTTGAGAACAACAACTTGCCACAGCTATATATTCAGCTTCAGTCGAGGATAATGAAACTGTGTTCTACTTCTTGCTGAACCATGATACTAGAGAACCTCCAAGAAATTGACATTGACCATTGGTACTCTTTCTGTCAGTTTTGTATCCTCTATGATCTAAATCTGAATATACCATTAAATACTCGTTCCCTCTTTTCGGATACCAAAGACCAAGCTCTGAAGTATCTCCTAGATATTTGAAGATTCTTTTTACTGTCTCTGCATGTGATACCTTGGGAGCGGATTGATACCTTGCACACATTCCCACACTGAACTAAATATCTAGCCTGCTAGCTGTGAGATAGAGTAATGAGCCAATCATTCCTCTATACTTAGTGATGTTAAAGCTAGGTCCCTTTACATCAGCATCCAACAGTGTTGTAGAACTCATTGGAGTATAGCTCCGTTAGCATTATCTAATCTATATTTCTTTAACAACTCTTTCAAATACTTTGCCTGAGATATAAATATAACATTCTTCTTTTGTTTGATTTGAAGTCCAAGAAAGAAGTTCAATTCTCCCATCATGGACATTTCAAATTCTCCCTACATAATCTTAGAAAATTCTTGACACATAGATTCGTTAGTAGCACCAAAAATAATATCATCAACATAAATTTGAACAATTAGAATATCATTTTTGTTATGTTTGATGAATAGAGTTGTATCAACTTTACCTCTGACAAAACTTTGATCAAGAAGAAATTTGCTTAGTCTTTCATACCAAGCTCTAGGTGCTTGTTTCAAACCATATAGTGCTTTCTTAAGTTTGAAGACATGATCAGGTTTTGTTTCATCTTCAAACCCAGGAGGTTGTTCTACATATACTTCTTCCATAATATAACCATTTAGAAACGTACTTTTCACATCCATTTGATAAAGTTTAAAACCTTTAATGCAAGCAAAGGCTAGGAGTACTCGTATTGCTTCCAATCTTGCCACTGGAGCATATGTTTCCTCATAATCAATACCTTCTTCCTGATTATAGCCTTTGGCAACCAATCTTGCTTTGTTTCTCACAATGATTGCTAATTCATCAAGTTTGTTTTTGAAAACCCATTTGGTCCCTATAACCGTATGATCTTTAGGTCGAGGAACCAAATCCCAAACTTGATTTCTTTGAAATTGATTTAGTTCTTCTTGCATAGTAATCACCCAATCATTGTCAGATAAAGCTTCTTCTATATTAGAAGGTTCAATTTCAGAAATAGAAGCAGAAAAAGTTACCTCATTGAGGATTCTATTTCTGGTTTTGACACCTTCATGAATATCTCCTATAACTTGATCAATTGGATGATCCTTCATATGTCTCCATGCTTTTGGTTGAGCATGATCATTGACATCTTCTAAATTTTGAAAATCATTTGTTTCAAAATCATCTTGCTTTGAAATAGATTTGTTTTTCTTGATTGAATCCATTTCTTCTTCATTAATAAGTTTTGTCTGAGATTCAATTTCATCAAACACAACATGAATAGATTCTTCAATAGTACATGTTCTTTTATTGAAAACTCTATAAGCCTTACTTTTATTAGAATATCCTAGAAATATACCTTCATCAGACTTTGAATCAAATTTACCTAAGTTTTCTTTACCATTGTTTTGAATGAAATACTTATACCCCGAAGATATGAAGATGAGCAATATTTGGCTTTCTTCCTTTGTAAAGTTCATATGGCGTCTTTCCAAGTGATTTGCGGATATATGCTCGGTTTGAAATATAGCATGCAGTACTCATTGCATCTGCCTAGAACACTTGTGACATTTCTTTTTCATTAAGTAATGCTCTCGCCATTTTTGTAAGAACTCTATTCTTTCTTTCCACTACTCCATTTTGTTGAGGGGTTCTAGGAGCAAAGAAGTTATGATCTATTCCTTCGTTGTTGCAGTAGTTTTCAAATAGTTGATTATCAAATTCTCCTTCATGGTTTGTCCTAATAGAAACAATAGAAATACCTTTCTCATTTTGAACCTTTTTGGCAAACATGATGAATTCAGTAAATGTTTCATCTTTTGAAGCAATAAATATAGTCCAAGTAAATCTTGTAAAATCATCGACAATTACTAAAGTATATAAATTTCCTCCAAAACGTTTTACTCTTGCAGGTCCTACCAAATCCGTATGAAGTAATTGTAAAGGTTTTGAAGTAGAAATCTCATACTTTGTTTTAAAAGAAGACTTAGTTTGTTTGCCTTTTTGACATGCTTCACAAATCATATTATCTTTGAATTTAAGTTTGGGAAGACCAACAACTAAATCTTTTCTAATCAGTTTGTTAAGTTGATTCATATTGACATGAGCCAAACGCTTATGCCATAACCAACTTTCCTCTGATCGACTAAGAAAACAATTTTCAAAAGAATTTGAATTTAAATCAATAGTATAACAATTACCGTCCCTTTGAGCTCGGATCTTTGCCTTGATAGATTCTTTGTTCAGAGGTAAATCTTTCTTGCTTACTATCAAGCATTCTTTTGAGTCAAAAATTACCCAGTTATCTTTGTCAGTGCTTTGACTTACACTCAGGAGGTTGTGGCATAATCCCTCAACATAATATACTCCATTGATTTGAACACCATCGGATTTTCCTACTTCACCAATTCCAGCAATACGTCCAGATTGATTACCTCCAAATGTTACCTTTCCTCCTTCTCTAGTTTCTAGCATGCTGAACTTATTTTATTCACCAGTTATGTGTCTCAAACATCCACTATCAATATACCATTTGTTCACTCGAGATGCCTTGAGACATACCTAGAATAAGATGATCAAGTTTTAGGTACCCATACTTTCTTGGGTCCTTTATGGTTAGTATATGATGTATGTGTCCCTTTCGGAACCCATTTATATGTTCCAACAACCTGTCCCTTTTTGAAATAACATGATGAAGTATAATGTCCTTTCCAGTTACAATAATTGTATGATGCAAATGGATTTGATGTATGCACAGAATTCCTGAAATATTTAAGATATGCTCTACTATTCTTCTTATATCCTTTATTCTTATAATGAACAGAATTATATCCAATTCCAGATTTATCAAATGAAACTTTCTGAGAATTTAAAATAACCTTGAGAGTTTCACTTCCTTTAGTAAACTTTTCAACAATTTTTGTTAAATCTTCTATTTTCTTATCTTTCTCTTTACACATTTCATATGATGATATGACAGTACTTTCTAATTCTTTTACTTTCTTCTTATAGCTAACCATTTCTGTAGCAACTTTGATGAACTCTGTATGCAATGCATTATATTCAGATAACAATTCATTATAAGTAGGTTCAGAATCACTTACCTCAGAGTCTGATTCTTCTTCCTTGGCTACTAAGTACAGATTTGCTACTTCGTCATTGTCACTTTCTTCGTCTGACGAACTATCTCCCCATATAGATGATATATATGCTTTCTTTTTCTGCTTCTTTTTGTCTGTCCTTGAAGCATTCAGATTTGATGTGTCCAGGTTTCCCATATTCATAGCATACTATCTGTTGTTCTTTATTTTCTCTCTTGCTTGGTCCACCTTGATAATTTTTGAAGTTCTTTTAACTTCTTCTGTAGAATCTTTTGAATTTTCTTACGATCATTCCCATTTCATCATCGTTAGGGATATCTTCATTCTCGGACGATTCTTCTTCCTCCTTGATAACTTTTAGTGCAACTCCCTTTTTCTTCTTATCATCGAACTCTTCAAGTTCCTTTTTGAACCTCAACTTTCCTTCATACTCTGAAAGACTCCCAAAGAGGGCAGCTATGGATCTCATAGATTCTCCTTTGGCTTCTTTGATAGCTGTCACCTTCGCTTCCCATTCTTTCGTAAGAATATTAAGAATCTTTCTTACCTGGGAATTTTGATCAAATGATTTTCCTAGAGCAGATAATTGATTAACAAGATGAGTATACCTGAGTTCGAATTCTGATATGCCTTCTCCAGGTTTCATACGAAATAGGTCATATTCTGTAATTAGAGTATTGACTCTATTTTCTTTGATTCCGGATGTACCTTCATGAGCAATTTCTAGAGCATCCCACATATCTTTGGCAGTTGGTAGAGTACATATTCGAAAATATTCTTTTTGACTAAGAGCACTCTGTTCATTAAAATGGCTTTACTATTTAATGTTACTAACCTTTTTTCATTCTCCTCAAACTCATCTGGGCTCTTTTTAACTGCTCTATCTTTGATTTTTTTTATTGGAACATAGTCACCATCTTGTATAACATTCCACAATCCATACTCGTTGGCCATCACGAACACTCTGAATTTAGCTTTCCAGAACAAAAAATGTTCTCCAGCAAAACCAGGAGGTCTAGTGATTGAAGCTCCATCTAGAAGGATATTTTCACCCATTGTTGCCATTTGTCAGATCCTTCTCAAGCTGTTAGGCTCTTCGGAGAAGACGAGGCTCTGATACCAAATGTAAGAGGCAAGCTTCACCCAAGAGGGGGTGAATTGGGTGATGTTATAAATTTTTCGCTTGATGTGGTGATATGAAAAATATAGTAGATAGAGTAGAGTTGAGAAGATTTGAACATAGAGAGTTATATTGATTCGGCCTAACAACCAGGCCTACGTCCAGTCCTCAGAGATCAAGACCTACTGAGATTTTCACTATACCTCCAAGATTCAATGGGCTCTCAGAATGCCACAAAACAACAATCGTCCTTGAACGGACTACGAGCAGAAATATTCTCTCAATAAGAAATTTCTCTCCTCCTTACGACAAGTCTTACGTGCAGAAAAAACAACCCTATGACCCTTCTCACTTGTTTATGTATACAAGACTTATGAGCAGCAACGTTCTCTCCTGCTTACACCACTGTAAGTCTTACGAGCAGCAACGTTCTCTTCTGCTTGTATCTTATAAGGCTTATGAGTGGAAGGTACAACAAGGAATTCTCTCAACTGCTTCTCTCGTAAGGAAATCTACCCTCTCAAGGTCCCAATACATTGAGATCAAATAAACATAGAATTTGAATTGTATGAAGACTCTCTTACAGAGCAAATGAATAAACACTGAAGATCAATGTGTATACAGAGAAAATGATGAATAGCAGAGACTCGTGTATAAGCTTGTGAATTCTTGTGCTTCGTTGTCGTACTTGACTATCTCTGAATCTCTGTATATATAGTTGCTTTAGTTTTTGCCCGTTTGGGAAATCATCATTTGAGGAGCGGGACTTTTGCAATTATTGAAAGACACACGCATGTTTGAATAATCTGAATGCGGTAGGTACGTGCGTGCTTGTAATGATGTTGTCTGCCGTTACTTGACTTTCTCCGTAACAACTAATTCAAACATTCATCTTCCTGCATCACACTTATAATACATTCAAAATGATGTTAAGCAATGATAATAAGTAATGATGATATGAATAAATAACAATAAACCATATTCGGATTTGAACGTTGTGAGACTTGGCATTTTTGGTGATCTGGCAGAGCATCACTCGAGCATGCAATGATAATAAGTAATGATGATATGAATAAATAACAATAAACCATATTCAGATTTGAACGTTGTGAGACTTGGCATTTTTGGTGATCTGGCAGAGCATCACTCGAGCATGGATGGCTTACTCGAGTGATCTTCCTATTTTCCTTTTTGTGCTTCAGTTATCGGGTTGTGCTTGCAAAGGATTTCAGAGAGATAGAATTCTCACTCGCGAGTGATGTGGGGTCTCACTCGAGCACAACTCCTCCTGCTCGAGTGATATTGCATTTTCCACTGGGAGTGTCTTCTCGGGTCATCACTCGCATATCATATTAGCAAGAGTGAGATTTTGTACTCGCAGGTGATGTGGTCCCTCACTCGAGCACACATACTCCTGCTCGAGTGAGATGCATATTCTCAAGGAATATACTCTCAATATCAATACTCGCATCAGGTTTGGAGAGGGATAAATTTATCACTCGCAAGTGATGTGGGCCCTTACTCGAGCACACAGACTCATGGTCGAGTGAGAAGAATATTCTCAAGTAATATACCTTTTATACAAGCACTGGCATCAGATTTGGAGAGGGATAGAATCTTTACTTGCAGGTGTAAATACGTCACTCGAGCAGATGAGGTTGTGCTCGAGCATACTTGCACTTCCTTGAACTTCATGACTCTCGGCCAAGCACTCGCAGTACCTTGCTCGAGTACAGAATGCTCATGCTCAAGCATTGATGTCTCTGCTCGAGTGAATCAAGGAAGCATGATATTACTTGCTCTCGGCAAAGCACTCGTGGACCTTCACTCGCATGTGCTCAAGTGAGAATGGCTTCTCTGCTCGAGTGCAAACTCCAGTGCTCGAGTGAATTAGTGAGTATAACAGTGGCATACCTCTCGGGTGAACACTTTCTGGCATTCACTCGCACCTGCTCGAGCACAGAAGGGATCTATGCTCGAGTGCAAAGCTCATGCTCGAGCACTCCAGTTCAATTTGACAGCAGATACCAGAAAACATTCCTATATGAATTTGGTAACTTTGTAATCTTTTCTGAATCATATAAAAACATGATTTGCATACAATTGTCTTTTTGTTATCATCAAAACTTGGGATCTAACACCATTGTCACACCATACAGGTAATTATGCCATATCTTTAATGTAAACACTATTACCGTAAGCTCCAAATCATGAGTGGGATAATTCATTTTATGATACTTTAGCTATTGGGAGGTGTAGGCCACCACTCGTTCATGCTGCATCAGGACACACCCCAACCCCTGCTTACTCACATCACTATACACTATATAAGTCATACTTTGATTGGGTATAATCAACACTGGTGCCATAGTCAATCTCTGCATCAGCTCTGTGAAACACTTTTCACAACTTTCATCCCACAAAAGTAGTTAATCCTTCCGCATGAGCTTGGTCATCGACAATGCAATTTAGAAGAAATTCTGAATGAATCTCTGATAATAAACAGTAAGATATAGAAAATTGTGAACCTCAGAAATAGTTTCTCGCTTCTTTCAGTCAAGTACTACTTCCACCTTACTGGGATCTACTGAGACCCCTTCTCGTGAGATAACATAGTAAAGAAATTTTACTTTTGTAAACCAAAACTCACATGTACTCAGCTTGGCATAGAGTTGCTTTTCTCACAAGATTCCCAACACAATTCTCAAATGCTGCTCATGTTCTTCATTACTCTTAGAGTAAATCAAAATGTCATCGATAAACACCACAACAAACTAATCAAGATACTGTTGGAATATATGATTTATATAATCTATGAATACAGCTGGTGCATTAGTCAAGACAAAAGGCATTACAAGGAACTCATAGTACCCATACCTCATTCTGAAAGCAGTCTTCGATATATCTGCCACTTTCACATGCAACTAATGATACCCTGACCTTATATCAATATTTGAGAATACACATGAGCCAGACCATTGATTTAACAGGTCATCGATTCTCAAAAGTGGATTTTTGTTCTTAATAGTTATCTTGTTAAGTTCTCGATAATTTATATAGAGCCTCAAGCTCCCATCTTTCTTCTTAACAAACTGTTAGATCTCATGTTTTGATGATAACAAAGAATATTATGAAAAATATTTAATTAATAAATAAGTTTGAACAAAGTAATAACAGGGAAAAGCATCACTTGAAGTAAGCATTGGAGTAATGGAGAAAGGCCAAAAGAAAAAGCTGAGAAACTTGATGAGAAGAAAGTTTTCTAAGGAATTACTCGAGTATGTACTCGAGTAATGAGACAGAAACTTGAAGTAACCAGAGATACCGTTAAGTAACCTGCCAACAATACTCGAGTAAGTACTCGAGTAATAAGGTAAATGTTTTCAAGTTGCTCTCGGCCTGCCAACATTACTCGAGTAATGAGGTAAATAACTTGGAGTTGCTCTCGGCCTGCCAACATTACTCGAGTAGCTACTTGAGTAACCATGTAAAAGTCTTCCAGTTGCTCTTGGCCTGCCAATGATACTCGAGTATGTACTTGAGTCCCCTGTCTCAAGAAAAGTGTTGCTCTCAGCATTTGCAATCCTACCAATGTTACTCGAGTAGCTACTCGAGTAACTCACTATGTTAAACAAAAACCTGAAGGTAGTACTCGAATAACTTGATCTATTTTTATCATATTTCACTCGAGGTGCTATTCAAGTATGTAGGTATTTAATGACTCATTTTAAGTGGATTACTCGAGTATGTACTCGAGTTTGCAGAGTTATTTTTGAAGAAAAACCTTAAGTCATTACCTGAGTAAGCTATGCACATAGATTGAGTTTACTCGAGTATGTACTCGAGTAATAAGGTAATCAAACTTGAAGTGCTCTCGGCCTTGAAATCCTGCCAATATTACTAGAGTAAAGCATCAAGTAACCTAAAGTTTATTTGAAGTTGTACTCGAGTTGGTACTCGAGTAACCAATAAAGAAAAGTGTACTTTACTCGAGTAGGTACCCAAATAAACAAGTATTTCCAAAGGTTTGAAATTTAGTTTATTCCATGCACTATCCGAGTAATGTTATATTTATTTGTTGACTTGCAGTTCATCAAAGTTTTCCCGATGATACTCGAGTATGTACTCGAGTAAACTTTAATGAATACTCGAGTAGCTACTCGAGTATGCAAACCCAGAAATTCAGAAATCATTCCAACATTCATTGGTTTGTTTCCTATATGATTAATCTTTCATTGTATTAGTATTCTTAGCATATTTGTAGATAAACAATGAAGATATCTTACCAAATAAGGAAAGTCAAATACAACATTCACTTACCGCCACCTACCGCAAACGTATATCTTTCAAATATTGGAAAAGTCAATAGTGGCTGCGCACGCTCCAACAAACATGAAGAAATATGTTCCAACAATCATTACCAACGTATCTATTTATATGGGAACATCCAAACAGAGAAATATAACAAGAACACTCACGAACGTATCATCAAGTTCATTACTCTGTTTTACATTCTACTTGTAATTCTATGCTTCAGTTATTCTTATTCAGTCTGTGAGAGAGATATTTCATTCAAACTCAATATTTGTTATTGAGATAACTTAAGGTTGTAGAACCTTGAGTTGGGATTGGATTACAACTTGTAAGGGGGAGCGAGTGTCTAGGTGAAGGAACTTGCTTGTACTGAGGTGTCAAGAACCCACTGAATCTTGGAAGTTATAGTGAAACTCTCAGAGAAGCTCTGAGGACTAGACGTAGGTCAAAGTGGTTGTGGCCAAACCAGTATAACTCCCAGTGTATACTCCGGTGATATTTCTCCTTACTCCCTCCTGTTTTAATTTCACCGTCAAATTTTATATTTGCAATGAAATTTTTAATATCACCCAATTCACCCCATCTTGGGTGAAATGCTTGCTCTAACATTTGGTATCAGAGTGTAGGTCTTCTTGTTAAGGTATAACAACCTAAGAAAGATCCAATGGTAAGCATGGGTGAAGGAATTATTCCCGATGGAGCATCCATCACTAGACCTCCAGGTTTCAGTGGCGAACACTTTTCTTTCTGGAAAGCAAAGTTCAGAGTATTCATGATGGCTACTGAATATGGGCTATGGGATGTGATAGAGAGTGGAAACTATCAACCTACAAAGATTGTAGATTCTCAGAAAATTTCCAAGATGCCAGCGGAATATGATGAGAATGACAAGAAAATTATCACTCTCAACAGCAAGGCAATTCTGATGTTACAAAGTGCCTTGAGTCAAAGTGAGTATTTCAAAATTTGCACACTTCCAACAGCAATGGAAATGTGGGAAGCTCTGGAAATAGCTCATGAAGGAACTTCAGGAATAAAGGAGAACCAGATCAACACCTTGGTTATTGAATTCAATCTACTTCGAATGAAATCAGATGAATCAATATCTGAATTTGAACTTAGATATACTCATCTTGTTAATCAACTTGCAGCACTTGGGAAAGTTTATGATCAGCATACCCAAGTATGAAAAATTTTGAATATTCTTTCTAAAGAGTGGGAGGCCAAAGTCACTGCGATAGAAGAAGCAAAAGGAGAATCAATGAGATCAGTTGCTTCTTTATTTGGATATAATGCTTTACATTCTGAATTCATCAAAGTAGTTAAAGAATATAATGCTTTACATTCTGAATTCATCAAAGTAGTTAAAGAATTAATTGTTTTGTTAAAGAAAAATAAAGCTCTTGAAATTGAACTTAAAGAAAGTTCAAAAAAGGATTGTGCAAATTGTTCTTCTTTGAAAAAGAAAAACACTGATCTTATAAAAACTCTTGAAAAATTTACTCAAAGAAGTGAGATGCTAAATGTTATTTTAAAAGCTCAATGATTTGTAAATGACCGATCTGGGATTGGATATGATCCAAAATCAGACAAAAGGAAATGTAGAAAGAAAGCAGGAGGTAAGTCGTATCTGAATTATTTCCAGCATTCTGTGCATAGGTCGAATCCGTTTGCATTTTGTAATTACTGTAATAGAAAAGGTCATTATACCTCTTCATGTATTCATAAGAAGAAAGGAACAATAGGAACCTACAAATGGGTACCTAAAGGCTCATATGTTAGAAAATTATTTGTACTAACCCAAAAGGACCCAAAAAGATATGGGTACCTAAGACCTAGTCATTTGATTGCAGGTATGTCTCAAAGCATCCAAAAATAGCAAGTGGTGCATAGATAGTGGATGCTCTAGACATATGACCGGAGATTTCGAAAGTTTTACCACATTGCAACCTAAAGAAGGTGGGAAGGTAAAATTTGAAGGAAATCAAACCGAAAGGATAGAAGGAATTGGTGAAATAAAAAATGACAAAGGCATACAAGTCAAAGACGTATACTATGTCAAAGGATTATGTCATAACTTGCTAAGTGTAAGTCAAAGTGCAGACAAAAACAACTGGGTAATATTTGACTCAGAGGAATGTCTAATTATCAACAAGAATGACTTACCACTTGATAAGAAGAATATCAAGGCAAGGCTTAGAGCAAAAAGGGAAGGTAATTGTTATACTCTAGATATTAGTAGAAATGAATCTGAAAACTGTTTTCTGAGTAATACCGATGAAAGTTGGCTATGGCATAAGAGATTGGCTCATGTCAATATGCATCAATTAGACAGACTACTCAAAAAGGATTTAGTTCTTGGGTTACCCAAAGTAAATTTCAAAAATGACTTGATTTGTGACGCATGTCAAAAGGATAAACAAACTAAATCATTTTTTAAATTGAAAAATGAGATTTCAACAAATAGACCAGTACAATTATTACATATGGATTTAGTTGGTCCAGAAGAGAGTAAAGAGCCTTGGTGGCAACTTATATTCATTGGTCATTGTTGATGATTTCTCTATATTTACATGGGTTATTTTTCTATCATCAAAAGATGAAACCTTTGAAGAATTTATTGTTTTTGCCAAGAAAGTGCAAAATGAGAAAGGTATGTCCATTGCAAGTATTAGGACTGATCATGGTGGAGAATTTGAAAATCAAGCCTTTGAAGAATATTGTGATACTAATGGCATTGATCACAATTTCTCTGCTCTAAGGACGCCTCAACAAAATGGAGTTGTGGAACGCAAGAATAGAGTGCTCACTAAAATGGCTAGAGCAATGTTGAATGAAAAGAATGTGTCTCAAGTGTTCTGGGCAGATGCTATGAGTACAGCATGCTATATTTCAAATAGGGCCTATATCAGAACAAAACTTGGAAAGACACCTTACGAGTTATACAAAGGAAGGAAGCCAAACATTGCTCATCTACACATCTTCGGTTGTAAGTGTTTCATTCATAATAATGGTAAAGATAACTTAGGAAAATTTGATTCTAAAACTGATGAAGGAATTTTCCTAGGATATTCTAACTGAAGTAAAGCATATAGAGTTTACAATAAAAGAACATGTGTTATTGAAGAATCAATTGATATTGTATTTGATGAATTTGAATCCTCTGACAAAACCATTGATAAAGAACAGGAAGTTGTTTTAAATCAAGAAAATGGTCAATCTATTTCTAAAACTCTTATTCCAGAGGTTGATGAAACCAAGGAAGAAGAGCAATCACTAGGTCAACCTAGAGCATGGAAATACAATAAAAATCATCCCTTAGATCAAGTCATAGGAGATGTGAATGAAGGGATCAAAACTAGAAATAGAATTTTTAATGAAGTTAGTTTTTCTGCATTCATTTCTGAGATTGAACCTTCCAACATTGATGAAGCCCTATCAGACAATGATTGGGTTATAGCAATGTAAGAAGAATTAAATCAATTTGAAAGAAATCAAGTTTGGGATTTGGTACCCCGACCCAAGGATCATCTGATCATTGGTACTAAATGGGTATTCAGGAACAAACTAGATGAATCTGCAATTATTGTCAGAAACAAGGCAAGATTGGTGGCCAAAGGCTATAATCAGGAAGAAGGGATTGATTATGAGGAAACGTATGCTCCAGTGGCTAGATTGGAAGCTATACGCGTACTCTTAGCCTTTACATACATCAAAGGATTCAAACTTTATCAAATGGATGTAAAAAGTGCTTTTCTAAATGGTTACATTATAGAAGAAGTATATGTAGAACAACCCCCAGGATTTGAAGATATTACCAGACCTGACCATGTTTTCAAACTCAAAAAGGCTTTATATGGTTTAAAACAAGCTCCTAGACCATGGTATGAAAGGCTCAGTAAATTTTTTATCGATCAAGGTTTTGTACGGGGAAAAGTTGATATAACACTTTTTATAAAACGAAAATGTGATGATATTTTAATTGTCTAAATATATGTTGATGACATTATTTTCGGTGCTACTAATGAATCTCTGTGTAAGGAATTTTCAGAGATAATGCAGGGAAAGTTTGAGTTGTCAATGATGGGAGAATTGAATTTCTTCCTTGGTTTGCAAATCAAACAAAGAAATAATGGAATCTTCATATCTCAAACAAAGTACTTAAAAGAGCTATTGAAGAAATATGGAATGGATGAAGCAAATGGCACGGACACGCCTATGAGCTCAACTACGTTGCTTGATACTGATATCAAAGGGAAAGACTACAACATCACAAAATATAGAGGAATGATTGGATCATTACTCTATCTCACGGCAAGCAGACTAGAAATTCAATTTAGTGTTGGCATATGTGCAAGATATCAATCAGCACCAAAGGAATCACATGCCGAAACTGTTAAACAAATTTTTAGATACCTTGTTGACACACCAAAATTGGGTCTGTGGTATCCCAAAGGAAGAAGTGAATATCTAGTTGCATATTCAGATTCTGATCATGGTGGATACAAAACAGACAAAAAGAGTACTAGCGGACAAGGACAATTTCTTGGAGGATCTCTTGTATCATGGTTCAGCAAGAAACAAAATACTGTGTCTCTTTCGTCAACGGAAGCCGAATATGTTGCAGTCTCAAGTTGTTATATACAAGTGATATGGTTAAAACAACAACTACAAGATCTAGGTATTTATCTCAAAGAAATACCAATCTATTGTGACAATACCAGTACAATAAGCTTGGCAAAAAATCCAGTTCAACATTCTAGAACCAAGCATATTGATGTCAGACATCACTTCATCAGAGATCATGTCCAAAAGAAAGATGTGAAAGTGATATTCATTCCTACTTATCTTCAACTAGCTGATATCTTCATAAAACCCCTTGTAAAAGATCAATTTCTATACATTAGAAGAGAATTGGGAATGGTAAATCCCAATGAGTTGTAAGTTATTTCAGTTTCTCATAATATTAGATGAAGTCATTTGTTAATGTTTTGATGATCACTAATTTAAGCATCAGAGTATGTAGAAATTTGTTTTGTAGGAAGATTGAAATTCTGTTTTGAGAAATAAAAATAGAGGTTATTAGAGGACACCTTTACTGGAGTACCAACTTGAAGTAATAACTAACAGAGAAGCATTACCCGAGGAATAACTTGAAGTAAAGAAGCACTTTACTCGAGTATGTACTCGAGTAATAGTCTTCCAAAACTGGAAGTAATGGATGAAGTTACTTGAAATTTAAATCAAACGGTTCAGTTGTTAGGAAATGAACAGTCAGAAGTAAAAAGACAGGTTACCCGAGGAGCGCCTCGAGTAAACTTGAAACTTACTTGAGTAACTGCAAGTCCAGATTACCAATTTGATGAGAAACAACTCAAATCTTCTTTAAATTGACTACAAAATGATCGAGGGAACATACATGGATGATTACAATATTATTCATGCCAGGTACGCAATTTAAATGAATTATTTTAGAGATTTTCTGTATGATCACTCGAGTAAGGACTCGAGTAACCATGAAGTTTACTCGAGTAAGGCCTCGAGTAACGTCGGGTTTTAGGTCTTTATCTGTCGTAAACTTGGTCATTTCCATAAAATCTCCTCGAGTAAATCACTATACTCACAAAAATTTTTCACAATCTCTTCCTTACATCATTTCCGTCAAAACCCACTAAATTTCAACCCCATAAACTTCCTATTCTGCCCAGATTCTCTGTGCCCTAAACGCGCGACCGTGACTCTGTTTTTTCTGAGATTTTCATTTCTCTCTGATTCAAGATGGTTAGAACCAAAAATCTTACTCTCACAGATTCCTCTGAATCCCAACAACTTTCTGACCCTCTTTCTTCTCCTCCCACAAAGAGAAGAAAACTTACCCCTAGATCAAAAGCCAAAATCCAACCTCAACCGAAATCAAAAGGGGTTGTGATTAAAGAACCAGTAGTTACAAGAGCTCAATCCAAAAAGAGCACCTCTACTGGGAAAGGCAAAAGTGCCAAATCTCCCTCTCCTCCACCCTCTAATTCCTCAACTCCCTCCTTTACACCAAAGCCTCCTAAAAAGCCCAAATATGATAAGAATGTGGCTAAGGCAATGGTTAGCATTCTAGATCAAATGGAGAAGTGGCAGTCTTCAAAGAAGTCTAAATTGCCAGAAGAGGAGATCACCAAACCTCCAAAGGGGTTCAATGTCAACAAACTGGAGGAGTCCCCAAAGTATCTTACTCAGTTCTCCAGGAGGAAAGTGTGCAAAACACACTATGCGGACCTCAAGTTACTTCAGGAGGTATTGAAGCATGATCTTAGTTCCTATTTAGAACCTTTTATGCCTTGGCTTTCCATTAGACTTCCTTTTTGCACAAAGGTAGTCACCCATTTTTATTGCAATCTTGAGATCCTAGATGAACCAAATAGGACCTCATCTGAGGAAGAGATGACCACCATTGTGAGAGGCCAAAAGATCCTCATTTCACCGTCTAGGTTAAATTTGTGGTTAGGGATAGAGAACCCCCCAGATGACATTTACTCCCAACTAGACTCAAACCAAATATTTTCTGTCCTTAAACCTGGTGAGCTTGTTGGCCCTTTAAATTACTAACCGAGTAATATGTGTGATTATCACAGGGTTTTATGGTATATCTACTCTAGATCCTTTGTGAACAAGGCCAACAACTATACCCACTTCTCTGACAGGGACTTTAGATGGTTTGCTTCATTACTCCTGAAGGAACAGAAGGACTTGGGGGAGTATTTCTTTTCTGAGATGAAAAGATATAGAGTGGACAGGAAAGCTAACACACTGATGCCATATCCTCAGATTGTGTCACTCATTCTGAAGGAGAATAAGATATGGTATCTAGAGAGCAAGGAGCACATTGAGAGGATTACTCCGGTTGGGAGAAATCAGATTGGCAAGCTCAACATTGACATGCCTCTCAAAGGCCCTCTGGAGTTTGGGTCGAAGAAGAAGAAGAAGACCGAGACTGAGACCAAGACTAGCAAGATGGATGACACTCAGTCATCGGCTCCAGCTGCCACTACATCATCACCTTCCTTCCTCAATGCCACACTTCAGCATTTTATGGAGAATATGCTCCGAGGATTCCATGTTGATATTGCCAACACAAATGCTGAATTGATAACCAACATGAATCACAAGATGGCGGAGTTGGTAGAAAAGATGGATAAGAGGCATGAGGAGTTACTAGCTGAGCAACGTGCCCAGGGTGAGACATTGAGATTGATTCTGGCATGACTGGATTCCTTGGCTCCCAGACCTTCTGTCGGTCCTTCATCTTCTGCACCACCACCACCTCCAGAGAACATTCCTTCTGATATTCCTCACACTAAGGCTGAGCCTTCTATCCCTCCGGTCTCTAGTCCACCTGAGCCATAACCCAAAGATATCTTATACTCAGTAGATAACCCCGACACCAATGAGACCATTCATATCATTATTGATGATTCACCACCCAAACCTCAGCCTGAACATGCTCCTAGACCTGTTCTATCTCCTACTCATACTAAGGAAATCTCTACCTCCTCATCATCTGATCATCATACTCCTGAGGTTGAGACCACTACTATGATCGTCTACCAGCCTCCATCTATTCCTCCCAGAGACGACATCCATATTCTTTCACTTAATCTTCCTGAACCAGTCTCTTCTAGCTCATTTGACTCTTCTGGTTCATATGCTTCTTTGGTTCTTCTAGTGAAGCCTATCTCCATGATCAAGCCTCCTAGTCCTCCACTTGATTGATGAAGACAAAAAGGGGGAGAAGAGCTTGAGTGTGATTTTATGGAGTGACTGTGTTTACTTTTGGGTATATGGGTGTATATGGGATTTAGGGAGCTTTTGAATTTGTTAAGGTTTTCATCTTGTCATATTGTACTGCAATTTTAAGTTTAATGCAAGTTTATTTAAGTTATGATTTCATTTCAAGTCCATTTAAGCTTTAAATTATGATACATTGTTGGACTAATAAAGTTTACTATGTATGCAAGGTGAATATGTAATAATCTCAATCTTTTTCAAAACATTTTGAATATAAACTTAACAAGTTTTTCAAATTTTATCATTGAATTCAAGAAGTGTTTATTTGATAACTTTCTTTCAAAAATCTTGTTCAAAATCACCAAGTTTTGTCATCATTAAAAAGGAGGAGAAAGTTAGATCTCATGTTTTGATGATAACAAAGAATATTATGAAAAAGATTTAATTAATAAATAAGTTTGAACAAAGTAATAAAAGGGAAACGCATCACTTGAAGTAAGCATTGGAGTAATGGAGAAAGGCCAAGAGAAAAAACTGAGAAACTTGATGAGAAGCAAGTTTTCTAAGGCATTACTCGAGTATGTACTTGAGTAATGAGACAGAAACTTGAAGTAACCAGAGACACCTTCAAGTAACCTGCCAACAATACTCAAGTAAGTACTTGAGTATAAGGTAAATGTTTTCAAGTTGCTCTCGGCCTGCCAAGAATACTCGAGTAGCTACTCGAGTAATGAGGTAAATAACTTGGAGTTGCTCTCGACCTACCAATGTTACTCGAGTAGCTACTCGAGTAACCATGTAAAAGTCTTCCAATTGCTCTCAGCCTGCCAATGATACTCGAGTATGTACTCGAGTCCCTTGTCTTAAGAAAAGTGTTGCTCTCGGCATTTGCAATCCTGCCAATGTTACTCGAGTAGCTACTCGAGTAACTCACTGTGTTAAACAAAAACCTGAAGGTAGTACTCGAATAACTTGATCTATTTTTATCATATTTCACTTGAGGTGCTATTCAAATATGCAGGTATTTAATGACTCATTTTAAGTAGATTACTCGAGTATGCAGAGTTATTTTTGAAGAAAAACCTCAAGTCATTACTCGAGTAAGCTATGCACATAGATTGAGTTTACTTGAGTAACAAGGTAATCAAACTTGAAGTGCTCTCGGCCTTGAAATCCTGCCAACATTACTGGAGTAAAGCATTGAGTAACCTAAAGTTTATTTGAAGGTGTACTCGAGTTGGTACTCGAGTAACCAATAAAGAAAAGTGTACTTTACCCGAGTAGGTACCCGAGTAAACAAGTATTTCCAAAGGTTTGAAATTTAGTTTATTCCATGCACTACCCGAGTAATGTTATATTTGTTTGTTGACTTGTAGTTCGTCAAAGTTTTCCCGATGATACTCGAGTATGTACTCGAGTAAACTTTAATGAATACTCGAGTAGCTACTCGAGTATACAAACCCAGAAATTCAGAAATCATTCCAACATTCATTGTTTTGTTTCATATATGATTAATCTTTCATTGTATTAGTATTCTTAGCATATTTGCAGATAAACAATGAAGAGATCTTACCAAATAAGGAAAGTCAAATGCAACGTTCACCTACCGCCACCTACCGCAAACGTATATCTTTCAAATACTGGAAAAGTCAACAGTGGATGCGCACGCTCCAACGGACATGAAGAAATATGTTCCAACAATAATTACCAACGTATCTATTTATATGGGAACATCCAAACAGAGAAATATAACAAGAATACTCAAGAATGTATCATCAAGTTCATTACTTTATTTTACATTATACTTGTAATTCTATGCCTCAATGATTCTTATTCACTCTGTGAAAGAGATATTTCATTCAAACTCAATATTTGTTATTGAGATAACTTAAAGTTATGGAACCTTGAGTTGGGATTGGATTACAACTTGTAATGGGGAGCGAGTGTCTAGGTGAAGGAACTTGCTTGTACTGAGGTGCCAAGAACCCATTGAATCTTGGAAGTTATAGTGAAACTCTCAGAGAAGCTCTAAGGACTGGATGTAGGTTAAAGTGGTTGTGGCCGAACCAGTATAACTCCTGGTGTACACTTCGGTGATATTTCTCCTTACTCCTTCCTGTTTTAATTTCACCGTCAAATTTTATATTTACAATGAAATTTTTAATATCACCCAATTCACCCCCCTCTTGGGTGAAACGCTTGCTCTAACACAAACAATACTAGAGCTCCCCATGGCGACACACTGGGTCAGATAAACCCTTTCTCAAGTAAATTCTTCAATCTGTTTCTTCAACTCCGCCATTTCAATAAGGGCCATTCTATAAGGGGCTTTAGATATAGACCCAGCTCCAGGCACTATTTTGATTGAAAATTCTACTTCCCTTTCTAGAGGAAATCCTCTAAGATCATCCGGAAATACTTTAGGGAATTCTTTCACTATATGTATACTCTCTAGAGTTTCATTTATCTCTCCCTGAACAGAAAAGAACACCATATAGCCTTGGCATCCCTTTTTCAAACACTCCTCAGCTTTAGCTATCGAGAGGAATTTTAAACTACTATTAACATTATCATCTCTCTACAGAGCAGGATAGACTACTTTCCTATTTCCATAATCCAGCATCACATTATTTGCCGTCAACTAATCAATACCCAAATAACTTCTAGTTGAAGGAGTGACAAACAAATTAAATCAATGGTAGATTCATACCCCTCAACAGTTATAACACAATTCAAACAAGCTTATGTAGTCACAGTCTTGGCACCCATTGGTGTCAACACAATAAAGTCAAATGGCAATTTATGTATGTAACCCCCTTACGTAATTATATCTAAAATATGACAATTAAGTGAAATAGAGACCAATAACAATCAAAAACTCATTCTCAAACCCATATACCAGATGGGGTTTTCACAAATAGCTTTCGAAATCTAATTTACTTGGTCTCATATTCACCTTTCAAATGCAATTACCACACGAAGATAAATCACATTTATTACAATCAGAGTGCACAATGTAATCCCCAGCAATCCCAGGTTCCATTCATTAACTCAAGCTTTACAGGGCATATTCGCCCATTACAAGCCCTCATACAGGGATTACACAAATCTCATCTCAAATACATAATCAAATCCTCATCCACATATACACATCCAAATCCAAATACGAATATCCAAATATACATCCCAACTATGATAACCAACTACCAAAATCTATAACCCGAAGGAGTCCTCATCGCCTTTGCCTACTTGCTCCCTCCTCGATCCGCTTGCCCTGTCTAACTATTGATAGGGAGGGTGAGATTCTAGAGAATCTTAGTAGGAAACAAATGACAGTATACATACAAGATAAGTGTTTAATGCATGACATGCTTGCAATACATAACTCATGCTGACACAATGACATATCTGCATGCTCAATGTTTCAACAACGTACTCATGGCCATAGCATAAATAGAAACAGAGCTACAATCATTCATATATATTTCACATAATCAAGCAAAGCAATACATGCATTAATACACCAATACAAATATCATATACATGCAGAAGAGGTAATTAAGTTGCCTACCCTTGTCTTCTACGTATGCTCCAGCATCGCTTACTCATGATCAAACGAATATCAAACCACGACCAGGGCGAATATCAACCCTATAACCAAAGCAAGGACATAGGGTTATTCTCTATTCCAAATCCTTACTTTAATTACACTTAAAGTTGGTTACCATTCATGACCTTTATAGGGCTAATCAAAGCCTAAACATATACCTAAAGGCTTGGAAAACATTTGACCAAAGATCACCTTTTAAAAGTCCAAAATGCTGATTTTTGGGGAACGGCCGCGGCCAAAGACGGCTCAGAAACATTTGGGCCGTGGCCAAGAAAATTCTGTTTCTTGGCTCAACTTCCAAATATCATAACTAATTCCAAAAAAATAGAAATGAGGTGATTCTAAAGCCAAATGAAAGCTATTCAAGTCGTCTACACAAGAAAAATATTGGCCATTACTAGAAATCACCACACAAATACAGAATTCCCCAAAACTCAAGATTGTCCCAAAACAGTGTTCATTTTCGACCTTAAACTTTGGACAGTCATATCTCCCAGTTCCCAAAGCGAAATGGCACAAATTATATATCCATTGTTAAGCTTAGGATGTGAAATTTAAGACTGGAAAGTTTCATAATTTTCTAACATCATTTTCCTAGTAAAACAATCCACACAACCAGACTGCCCAAAACAGACTTTCAATGGACAACATTTCAGTTTTGTCTCAATTGCTTCCAATGGTCCAATTTTAACATCAAATATCATTCCCACATAAATTTACACAAGGAATCAATTGGAAAAACCAAATCAATCAAATTCACATTACCTTGACATGTTTTACCAATAATCACAACATGTCATCACACAATCACAACACAAACACACATTGCCATTCCTTTCATTTCAAGTTCTCAAACCAATTCCAATGGCTCTATAACACATCAAGACACCATTTGCCACTCAAAACACAAGGCAATTCATACATTTCAAAAATACCATAAAATGAGGGCAAAATTCATAATTCACAAAACTCATCCACAATCACAATACTTAGGTCAAAGTGTTACAAATACTCACCTCTTCCTCTTCCTAATGCCAATTCTTTTATTCCTCTTCATTCCAAATTGTTCAAGCTCTCAAACACCTTCTTTCAAAAATCTAAAGCCATAGCAATGAAGCTCTCATCACTAGGAACAATATTAAAGAAGGGTATTTGAGCATTAGAAGACATTAAGCCAACCAAAACTCACCTTATTCTTTTCTCTTTCCACCTTGAAGTTATACGTCCATGGAGCTTAGGGGAGAGAGAATGAAATATGATTTTTGAAGCTTCAAAGGCCATTTAGTTGACCTAAAAGGAAGAGAGGAGGGAGGGAGTGAGTTTGAACCTTTGACCAATCCAAAGGCTCCCATTGTGCCAAGTGTCAAAATCTTGTGCACTCTTCATGAGCTCACAAAAACTCAAACATATGGGATTCCACCCTTTGATCTCTTGCACAATAAATCATAACCATTGATCTTGAAGTTACCAATGAGTTTCCTTTTCGATAATTGACCAATTGGTTGGTAACTTTATAGTTTGCCCCTGATTATGGCAATTCCTCTTGAATCACCACCAAATACATTTTCTCATTCATTTACACCATACATACGCCCTCCCCCTTATTTTCATTCAATTTATATGTTAATCCATAATTGAACTCAAATACATGGTTTTGGCACTACTCACAACACTTACGAATCACATTTGAGTTTCAAATCACATCATAGTCTCCAAAAGGGTTTATTATTACTAACTATATCCATTTTTAGAGTCATTAACCCTTAGTCACAATTTGGGATCTTGCTAAACCGGGGCTTAGCAATCCCCCTATTTTAGGTTTATTTTCTAACCTCGAGTCTCAAAATTCAGGGTATTACAATGTACATATAATCCTAGGCACTTTACATAGTCAAAAGCTATGAAAGAATAACTAGCACCTGAATCAAACAAAGCTTGTAACAAACTACTATTTAGAAGAACATTACCTTGAATCAGTTCAGGAGACTTCCTTGCTTCTTCATGGGTCATAGCGAATACTCTCCCCTGATTCTTGGGACTTTGCTCTACCGGTCACTACGTGCAATTACTAGAAAAATGTCCTGGCAGATTGCAGTTTAGCACACTACTTGTCTAGCATAGTTTCTACCAGAATGTGCTTTGCCACAACGGGAACATACTCACTACCAAAATGGCTTCTTGTTACCGCTCTTGGATGAAAACCCTTGGCAATGATGCTTCTAGAAGGATCTTCCCTTACTAGGTTCGCCATGACAGCTACCCTTACTTGTGTTAATGTCTCTTAGGTTGTTCTTGGTGATACAACATTCTTTAACTACTTTGTTGAACTCTATGAACTGTCGGGTGGCTAACCTCTTCTTCAATTCCTGTCTCAAGCCATAGATCAGCATGTCAGAACTCTACTCCTCATCATCCATAAGCCAGAGGTAGGAGAAGTATCAGGCTAGCCAGATGAATCAAGATAGGTAGTCGTCGAATGTCTCAGTATCGCCTTACTTGATGGCCAGAAATTCTGACTCCTTCTCAATTCTCACAAACTTGGGGAAGTATTTTTCATTGAATTGCTCCTGGAACAACTCCCAAGTTATTGGCACATTTTAAGCCCGAAGAGCCATAGCAATATTTTGCCACTATTGGTCAGCATCTCCCTTAAGCTTATAGATGGCTAGTTTCACTTTTACCTTGGTTGGACACTCAAGCACTTTAAAGATTTTCTCCAACCACAATAGCTAATCTTCAGTTGCTTGAGGGTCGAATCTTCCTATGAACCTAGGAGGCACATGTTTATAGAATTTGAAAACCCAAAACTGAAGGTCTCTCTCATTTCGAGCCGACCCCATGTGATCCTTGGTTTTGCTCAATATAAGGTGTGGACTCATGGGATCGATTTGACCCCTCAGCTGTCTCTTCTTGTCGGATCTCCTCTTGAGTCTCCTCATGTGTAGACTGGACCCTATCCTCATTACACTTGGCCTTTTCATCTTTGAGCTCTTCCTTTAACTCATTGATCATGTCTCTTTATTCCCTTATGAGACCTATCAACTCTCGCATTGGATCAAGTGGGTTGTGATTTAATTCTTCCACCTCTCGGTCAACTTTTCTGACTCTAAGGTGAACCATTGTTTCTCTTCAGTCTACAAATGATTCACCATGTCAGTAATCACAATAAATGTATACACACCTTCCTTAAAGCTTATATACCAACAATAAAAGGAATATCCATGTGTATACAACTAACAATTCTCAATCCTCTATCACTAAGCTAAAGAACTAAAGCCACTATCTTAGCAAAACCTAACCTTGCTAGGAATCACTGCTCTGATACCACAAATGTAACCCCCGTCCTTATCAAGGCTGTAACTAGTGTTTAAACACATGTTATAAATACATAAGAAATCGACAATAATTAAAATTTTTTTACAAAACCTGTATAATACGATATCCTTTCATTTTTAAAATAAAATATTTGGCTTGTTCAGTTCTGTTACATCTGCAATATTAGAGTGCTAGCAAAATTCCTGGCATTTACCTAGGATGTATTCACTAATCAAAGGGTTTTACAGGGCATCATTGCTCATCTTAGTTTCCTACACCGAGATTACAATAAAAATACTATTCTATGGTCAACAAATATATACAATTGTCCAGAATGATAACCAAAAACCAAAACTATAGACTACTACCTGTAATTCTAGCCGCCCTTGTTCACTTGCCTGTATCTTGATCTACTTACCCTGGCTAAAATTTGTTAATTGGAAAGAGTAAGATTCAAAAGAATCCCAGTAGTAACATTTTATGTATATGATGCATAATTAAATAAAGCATGTAAGAATATATCACAATTCAGCAACATAGCAACATTCAAACCTCAGCTACCCATCGTGACTCAATCAACAATAATAGCATTCAAGGCTAGGCTAACTGCCGCGACCCAATCATAAATTCAAAGCTAGGCTAACTACCGTGACTCAATCAGCATCAGTAACATTCAAGGCAGGGCTAACTACCGTGACCGAATCATACATTCAAAGCCAGGCTAAATGCCGTGACTCAATCAACATCAGCAACATTCAAGGCTAGGCTAACTACCGTAACCCAATCATACATTCAAAACTAGACTAATTGCCACGACTCAATCGGCATTTAAGGCTGGGTTACACGCCATGACCCAATCACATATTCAATGATAAATGGAAACATACAATGCATTAAGCATGATATATGTGAAAGTATCACTACCCTGTTCTTTCTATTCGAGTTTTGGCATAGGCCTTCTACATTCCAGGAAAATATTATAATCATAGTTGAGGATGACAAATTATCACTAATCCTAATACTCAATTGACTTTAAAACACTTAGATTTGGTTATCATTAAAGTCTCTTAAGTAGTTGTGAAAGTCTCTAACAATAGCCTTAAAGGGTTGTGAAATACTAGATTAAAAACCACATTTCAAAACTACAAGTACTGAAAAATAGGGGTTGGCCATGGCCAGCCCACCCATGGGCCGTGACCAAGATATGGTTAGAAGGTTTTGGGCTGCAGTCAGCCTCATGTGGGTCACGTCCAAGAAAAGGTCAAAAAGTCTTAAGTCACGGCCAACATTCCTTGGGATGAGGTAAAAATAGGACAGAAATATTTAGGCCACAGCCAAAATCAGGTCCGAAAGTTTTGGGCCGTAGTCAGTAACCCTCTGTCTACGGCCAAGAATTGTCCTGATTCTTGGCTGATTTCAACTGACCATAACTCTCAGCACAGAACTCAAAATTACCAAAACTTTATATCAATAGAAAGATGACAATGTGAACTACAAAATTGGAAAATTTCACAACATTTCAATATCATTTGTTATTTCAAATTACAATGCAAAGTTGGCCTCTTGCACAGCAATTCACACTTAACATTTTCCAGAATTTTCCAATTTTGCAACCTATGTCTCTAATGGTTCCAGAACTCAATATAAAACCATTTCCACACAAAATTTCATAAAGACACCAATCGAGACACTAAAATGACCATATTCCCATTCCTTTCACATGATATAACATAGGCAACTACTCAAACCAAAATTCCAAAAACTCCAAACTTCACATTTAATCCTCAAATCATTCCTATCTATCCAAGACACACCACAAGGCATCATTTCCATAGCAACAACATATCAAATACTCAATAACCCTAATTCATGTAAAATAGGGAAAAAATTCCAAAAATTATGAGCTCAACTAAATGCCACAAAACATACATAAAAATGTTCATCTTACTCACCTCTATAACTTGCACTAACTTGTTCCATGCTTCACCAACCTCTAGATTTTCTTGAGTTCTCAAACTACCACCAATGGAAAATATAAAACCATAAAAATAAAGCCCTTAACTCAAGGAACTAGATTAAAGAAGAGAGTTTTGGCATTAAAGCTCATCTATAAGGTCAAATAGCCTACCTTTGTGAAAAGCTTCTTCCTCTTTCCTATGCTTCTATGGCTACTGAAATTTGGAGAGAGAAATGAGAGATGAGAGTGAATGAGGAGGTGAAATAATGGGCTTTTCCCTTGCCCATACTCTTTAGCCGAAATGGAGGTAAGAAAGAGATAGGGAAATGCTTAAAATATTTAATTTGACTTTCTTCTAACTACTCTCATCATATCACATACCACATGTCCCAATCTACTTGTTTCTCACCAAAATAAGTAACCACATGGTTACATAAACTATTCCATTAGCCATTTAGTCATACTCTTCATTTCTTCTAGTTAGTAATTAATTTATTCACTAATCACTTATTGGCCGGTAATTTTCCATTCTTTCAATTTTTCCCTTGATTATGGCACATTCACTTGAATTACCACCTAACACATATTTTAATTCTCTTCTTCTTCTACATGTGCCATTTACCTTTAATTTTATCCCAAAAATTACTTTGCCATATAATTATGCTAAAATATAAGGTGTTGTCCATTTCCAATAATTAATTCGACCATAATCCATACTTTATTTCACAGAAGCATTTATTAAATATTCTTTACAACCTACTAAAAGGTCATTAGCCCTAAATCAAAAATTTGGGGTATTACACACGGCCCAAAACTCTCTAACCTTTTCTTGGTCAGGGCCCAAAAGTTTCTGTCCTGTTTTTGGCCTCGGCCAGTGGATCTTAGCTGCAGCTGAAAACTTTTTGACTATCTGTTAGCCTTGGCTAGTGGATGGCTTAGCCATGGCCAACCCCTCAAAAACTGCTTTTTGAACTTTTGAAAGATAGTCTTTGGTCAAGTCTTTCCCAAGCCTTTTGGCATTTATTGAGCTTCTGGTACCCACCTAAAAGTCTTAAATGATAACCAGCCTTCAATGTTTTGGAGTTAAGTATTGGAATAAGAAATAACTCATTATCCTTGCTTCTAGTTTATAGGATTTGATATTTGCCCTGCACGTGATCAATCGGTGCTAGAGTACATACGAAAAGAACAAGGTAGTGACTCTTTCTCTTATATTGTGTGTAATGCATTGTATGTATGTCTTATCATTGAATTGAGATGATTGTAAATGCTGCGATGTATGTTGCTGTTCAAGCTTTGTGTATACAGCCATAAGCACTAACTATTATGACATAAGTCACACATCATGTGTATACAACTATGAGCGCTGTCATTTGTGACGCCAGTCACACATAATGTGTATACAGCCGTAAGTATTGTCGTTTGTGACTCCATTCACGTATCATGTGTATACAGCTATGAGCGCTGTCATTTGTGAAAAGTATCACGCATCACTCTGATTATTGCTGCTGCTGTTGTTTGTGGTTTGCTTGCATGCTATGTGATTATATATGATATGAGTAATTTGTTACTACTGGGATTCTCTTGAATCTCATTCTTTTCATTGACTAACCTACAGTCAGGGCAAGCGATTCAAAGGAAAAACAAGTGACCAATGGCAGCTAGTACTCCTCTCTAGGAATGTAGTTTTGATAGTTAGTTGTCATATTTTGGTTGGGATTACTGTACATATTGTAAATGTATATTTTGAATAATGATATGTAATCCCCTGAATGGGAAATTAAAAGGGTCAAAAATGCATCGTAAACCCTTTAGTTAATGCATGAAACCCAGGTATTACTGGGAATTTTGTTTACACTTTAATATGTATGAATGAAACTAAATTGCACAGGTTAATTATATTTTGAAAAGTAAATGTGAGACCATGTTAAATAGGCTTGGGGAAATTTTTTTGAAAAACCTTGAATTGTAGATGGGATTTTTAACAAGTTTTAAATTATCCATTGGTCTCTAATTTATCTTAATGATGTATTTTTGAATTATAATTACGAATATTAAGGTAGGGGTTACAATATTCGTTCCTGGTTTCAGGTGAATATGAGACATTCTTTTGGGCTTGATATGGAACAATAAAAATATCTCTTTGTTGTAATATGTTGGCTCATTTGGAGAGATTTCAATGAGAGGATTCACTCTTGATCGAGCAATGATCTTGATCAAATTAATGCTAAGGCTAAGGCAATCCTGGGAAGCTTTATGGAAGCTACGAATAAGATTAAAGACACTAAGCTTGCCAACAACCATGTGTTAGATCCCATATGTTTTGATGATAACAAAGATTGCATTAGTATTACAAAAGTTTTAAATAAAAGGTTTGAACAAAGTAACTAAGTTCTTGGTGGTAGGCAAAAGTTGTTAGAATCGGTAGGCACGCCGGAAGAATTTAAAAATTTTCACTGGTCCTAATCGAGGATCTATCAACGGCGTTTAAACCAAGTTGGAAGGATTCATACCTTTTTGAGGATTTAGAGATTTCACGATCTCTAGAAGCCAACACGTCAGGTCCGCTCCCTCTACCGGTATCCACACGAATGCTCTCCAACCGAGACTACGTGCTAGTGCCTCTAATGTCTCCTAGGGTTTCACTTTCAGCTCTCAATTCTCATGTGTATATAAATATATCTGCTCTATCAAGTTCATCATAGTATGGCCATACATTTCTCAGACTCACTCATCTAGGGGCCCAGTAATATTCTCTACTAAAGTGAGAGACAAATTCCATCTTGATCATTCATATTCCTCTGCATGAAAAACCACCAAGCCCGATCATAGCCTTTATCATCACCCGGTCAAAAGTGACTTTTGACTAGTTCAAAGCTTAACAACTCTCATGTAGGAATCCATGATGACCTCAGGTCTAAGGGCATTATGACGTGGTTATACATGAGAAAAGCTTATAACTTTATCCATGTAGCTTTCTCATAGTGGGTCGGTCTAGCACCTTGTACTCTTACAAGTGCCTAAGACTTTGATTTGTATCTCCATATCTTATCAAAGTCATACTGGTCTTATTTCATCTCTACTCCCGCATAGATGACCGACCAGGGACATTTTAGGACAATTTTTATGAATTATCCAAGGATACAATTATCATAGTTAACATGCAAATATTATGATAACAAAATGGAGAAATTTCATTAAAATAATAATGTTCAAAGTATAATGATTGGCCCTTAGGGTACAATTTCCAACAAAAGTATTACCCAAGTAGGAACTCAATTAATGAAGATGAAGTAAAAGATAGAGTATAGGAGAAAGGAACACTGTGAGATTTTGAAAGTATTACTCGAGGGAGCCCTTAAGTAATTGTAATATCCCAAAATGTATTCAAGAACTAAATGTACAGAATAGATGGTAGGATTAACGACAAAATTACTTCTAGAAATTTTGTTATGACTTTAGTCAAGTTTCACATGCAAGATTGGCAATTAAATATTATATTGCAAGATGATATTTTACAAGATCATCATCTTCTTCAAAAGGCCATGATTCACGTATGACAAGAGGGAAAAGTAAGAATAAATACATATTGGCTACTAAATATGACATAAGGAGACAATTTGACCAAGTTATAAAAGGATGATGACTTGGTCAACAATTGCAACAAAAGGCAATTAAATATGATAAATGGAAGAAATGCCAAGAGATATTTTATAAAGCTTTAACCTCTTTCAAGCCTCCATATTCGGTCAAATTTTAAAGAGAGGAAGGAAAGAGAAATTCACTTCATACACTTCTTCACTTTTGTCTTTGAAAAGTCAAAAATTGCAACTAGAAAATTTGTGTAACCAATGGCTATGCAAGTTCATGCAATTGGTCAATCTTTCTTCCTCCTTTTGAAGAACATATTGGTCAATAATAGTTCTCCATTTGTACAGCCCATATCACGTCCAAAATCAAGAAGCGAAAAGGCAAGAGAAACCTTAATCAAATGACCAAAGTCAACATGGCATAAGCTTGTGTAAAAAGAATTATTTTCCACCACAACTTTTGTTTCTCTTTGGGCCACATTTTTGGTCAGATATTAAGAGGATAAGGGAAGAGAAAAACTGATCATAAATCACTCTCTCACCTCTTCTCAAGGTCGGCCAAGTTCAGCAAGCTAAGAGAAAGTGAAGAACAAAGTTGAGGTAAGATCTTCTACATGGATTTTCACCTCCTTAACCTCATCTATGGCTCAAGTGACCTTCATGAAACTTGTTCCTCTCTTCCTTAGCTTCATTTATATGGTTTTTGTTTTTGAAGAAGAGGAGTTTTTAGCCACCTTGCAAGAACAAAAGTTGAGGAATCAAGAAAAGAACACAAGAAGAAGCAAGAGGTGAGTAAGAGCATTATGTTGATGTATATGATGCTTTAATTGGCTGGGTTGTGGTGGGCTATTGTGACAGCCCTAATTTTGTTTTTTAGGGTATATTAGGGATCATGAAGCTTTCATCCTATATATGTGCTTATATGTTGGTTTGGAGGCAAATGAGCTAAGCTTAGTGATTAGATAGTGAAGTGGTTGTTTGTTGTGAAATACCCTAAAATTCTGCCAAAACAGGACATGGGGAATGAGTGGGAATTTGTTCATTTTGATGTTACCATTGTGTTCTACATGAAAAATTATATGGGAATATTTTTGGTTGTTGATTTTGAAGCCATTGGACACATTGGTTGAAAATTGGAAAAACTGTCCAGTGTAACTTTGTGCAGGGCAGTCAGTTTGTAGGGACATTTTGAATGGGCAATTGGTGTCTAAAAATTCGGGAACTTTCCAGTCTTAAATTTCACATTCCAAGCTTCAAAATGGACATATGATTTGTGTCATTTCTGTTTTTGAGCTGGGAGTTCTAGTTGCCCAAAGTTTGATGTCGAAACTGGACCTAATTCTGGAGCAGTGTGGAATGTTGTGTAATTCTGGAATAGTGTGGTGATTTCTGGTAATGATTCATATTTTTCCTATGAAGAGGACTTCAAGAGCTTTCAATAGGCTTTGAGATCACCTCATTTTGTTTTTTCTAGAATTAGTTATGATTTTTCAAAGATGTTGGAAAATTTTGGCAGATTGGTCACCTATGCGAAAATTGAAGATTTTATGGCATAATGTAATATTGTGGAACTTTGAGGGTAGAAATTAGCCTTTTAGGTTAATTAACCACTTTAGCTCCTTAGTTGACTTGATTAATTGACCATAGTGATAATCAACTTAAGTATTATAGAGATAAAACTTGGGAAAGAGATTGACGGGTTGTCCCTAACTTGGTTTACAGGATTTGATATTTGCCGTCCTCGTGAGACCGTTGTGCCAAGAAACGTCGGGAAAGGATCAGGTAGTGACTCTCTCTCTTATACTATGTGTAATGCTCTGTATGTGTGTGTTATCACTATTCTGTGATGAATCTTTGATGCTGCTACGGATACAGCTAGAGATAGCTGTCGTTTACAGCGCAAGCTGTCGTTTACAGCGTAAGCTGTCGTTATTGTGATTACAGCGTAAGCTGTCGTGATGTTGATTACAGCAAGAGCTATCGTATTGTGTATATAGCCGTGAGTGCTGTCATTTGTGGTGAAAACCATGTATCTTTGAGATTGTTGCTGTTTGTGATTTATGTACATGCTTTGTGTTTATGCATTGTGTGAGTGGTTTGTTACTACTGAGATTCTCTCAAATCTCATTCTTTCCTATGATTAACATTTCAGACAGGGCGTGTGGCTCAAAGGAGAAGCGGCCAACCCGGAGCAATTAGGACCCTTAGGGGTATATAGTTGAATTGGAAACATTGGTTATGTATTTTGAACCCGGGATTATTGTAGATTTTGAATCAGGAACACTACATTCGATTTTGGTTGTGTAATCCCCTAGTGTATACTTATAAACCTTCAGGTTTTTATGTATAGAACCCGGGAGTTGCCGGGGATGCAGTTATACACTCTGATATGATTGTATGTATATTAACTGCACAGATAATTATATTCGAATATTGAAATTGAGACTAGGATGGGAAAAAGAGTTTTGAAAGTTTTTTTAAAAAATTTACTGTGAGACAGAAAGTTTAAAACGAGGTTAAAGCATCCAATGGTCTCTAATCCGATTTAAATATGTGTTATCGAATTATAATTACTATTTAAAGTCAGGGGGTTATAGTAATGGTCCTTCATTACTCGAGGGATCACTCGAGTAATGTGTGAGAAATTGTTCCAAACGCTTTCTGTCAAAAATTGCATGGCATTACTTGAGGGATCACTCGAGTAATCTGAAAAGTTATTTGAAATATTACTCGAGGGATCACTCAAGTAATCAGGTAACACAGGAGAAGTTACTCTCGACTAAGATTTAGATGACATTACTCAAGGGATCACTCGAGTAATGAAAGAACAAAATAAAGAATTACTCGAGGGATTACTTGAGTAATCAAAGAAGAAAAGAAGGACGTACTTAAGGGATCACTCGAGTAATTAAGTCTGCCAAGTAGTGTAAGAAGAATTACTCAATGGTTTACCTGAGTAATCTGGTCATAAAATGTTGACTTACTCTCTGTCTAATTTTTAAAGAGATTACTTGAGGGGTTACTCGAGTAATGGTACTTGATTACTTGAGTAACCACTTAAGTAATCATATCCAGAATTTCTTTCATAGATTTGTTATTTAACAATCTATTATATTTATAATTAACCATTCATTATATTAGTATTCAGAGTATATTTGTAGAGAAACAATGAAGAGATCATGCATTGAGAGAAAAGTCAAACATATGGTTCGTAATGCTCACCTACCACAAACAGATAGTTTTCAAATTCGAAGACTGGTCAAACGTCGCTGCGTAACTCTAACGGACAAGTTAAAATTGTTCCAACGGCTAGCACAAATCATCTATAAATATCGAAACATTCAATGAAGAACACACAACAACTGAGAACATACAAAGATACACCGATCGACATATTCTTAGTGCTCTATTTCTCATATTCATTCTTTATACTTTAGTGATTATATACTTGCTATGTGAGAGAGATTTTCATTACAAACTCAATATTTGTTATTGAGACAACTTAAGGTTGTGGAACCTTGGGTTGGGGATTTGATTACAACATGTAAGGGGGAGTGAGTGTCCAGTGAAGGAACTTGCTATGTACTGAGATGCCAAGAACCCACTGAATCTTAGAAGATATAGTGAAACTCTTAGAGAAGCTCTGAGGACTAGACGTAGGTCAAAGTGGTTGTGGCCGAACAAGTATAACTCCCGGTGTATACTTCAGTTGTAACCCCCTACGTTAATTAACGTAATTAATATTTGATAACATATAATTAAATTGGATTAGCGACCGAAAGATAGTTTGAAACTCATTTTAAACACCCTCCCTAAGGTAGGGTTTTCAAAACATTTTGAAACTTCTTTCCTTTTTCCGGTCTCAAGTTCAAATATCGAATATAATCACCTGAGCAATTAATATACATTCATACATATCAGAGTGTATAACCAAAAATCCTGGCAACCCCCAGGTTCCATTCGTTCACTAAAAGGGTTATAATTCCCATAAAAGGGATTACACAACTATATTCAACTAATAATTACAACCCAAAAATAATTTACAAAATCTCTGTCTAATATGATTTACCAACATGGCACGAACAAAATGTCCCTAAAGGGTTCTAACCGCTTTGGGTCATACGTTTTTCCTTGGAGCCACTTGCCCTGTCTGAAAGGCTAGTCAAAGGAAAGAATGAGATTCAAGAGAATCCCAGTAGTAACAAAACATTCATACCACACATAAGCATATAGCATGTAAGCAATCATCATATAGCAGCAACAACACAGATCACACTCCACCCTCATCCCCTTTTACAGCCAGGAAGGCACACCGTCCTAACCCAAACTGTTGTTAGCGACTCAGGGACTGTTGACGTGGCAGTGTATACACATAGCCTAATAGCTCATATAGCTATCCGACTTTCACAATTGGCCCGTCAGCCTTCACAAGTAGCCTTTCAGCTTTCAACATAATCACATATATCACACCCTATCCTTATCCCCTTTTACTACCGGGAAGGCACACTGTCCCAACCCGAACCGTTGTTAGTGACTCAGGGACTATTGGCATGGCGGTGTTTACACAAATCCACAAATATCGCAGCATACGAATTTATCACGAATCAATGATATAACACACATACAATACATCACATATGGTACAAAAGAAAAGTCACTACCTGGTTCCTTCCTGACACTCACTGGCACAGTGGGCTCACGAGGACGGCAAATGTCGAATCCTATAAACCAAATTAGGGACAAACTATCAGTCTCTTTTCCAAATTATTAATTCTATAATACTTTAAGTTGGTTATCATCTAAAATTTTTAGGTTACTATTATAGGTCTAAACATATGCCTAAAGGGTCAGGAGAATCTACTCCAAAGATCCTCCTTCTTGGAAGAATTTCTAATTTTGGGCTGGCTCACTCGAGTGAAGAAGGGCTCACTCGAGTGTTACCCCAAATTACACTCGAGCACCCATGAGTGGGACACAGAAAGTGTGTACCCGAGGGCACCAACACTCCCTAAGGTGGTCAGCTCACTCGAGGACAGACACTAGTGCTCGAGTGATAACTCCCAGATCACCTGAGTCCCAGCGAGTGATGGGCAAGAAGTGACAACCCGAGAGTAACCCAACTCTCAGGCGACAAGTGCACTCGAGCACCAACCCTAGTGCTTGAGTGACTTCCCAATGCTCGTGAGTGATAATGCACATCACTCGAAGATAAAGAAGTGCACCCACGACTTCTACCTAGAGACTTAAACAAAATTCCCAGAAGTTTATATCGTGCTCGAGTGAGATCCTCCCTCACTCGAGTGATGCCTATCAGATGGCAAATCGCAGCAACTAATATGGTTTTCCAGAATTGACCAATCTGCTACCAATGGTCCTAAAGCTTGTACTAAAACTCATTCTCACTTAACTTAACCCAAGGAACCTATTGGTAACCCAAAACAACCAAACTCCCACTCAAGCAACACATTCTCATCTCTAGATCACCAAAATCACCCAAAACCATAATTTGACAAACTTATTCTTTTCAAATCTAAACCAAAACCATTGACACCTATACCTTATTTGGCATCTATCACACCACATTACACTACTCAATTCAAGTCTTCTAAAATCACAAGAAATCAGGACAAAAATCCAAAATTTACAAAACCAAACCAATGGCCAAAACAATTATACCAAATACATCAAATGTTTACCTCTTTCTTTCCCAAATGTGGTTTCCTTGATTCCTCAACTTTGCAAACTTCACAATCTCTCAAACACCACCAATGAAAATTCTGAAATCATAGAAGTCAAGCTCTCAACCTCTTGAACAACATCAATGAAGAGCACTTGAGCATATAAGGGCATTTACTTACCAAAACTCAAGATTTTCTCTTTCTCTTTCTTGGCAAGTTCAGTGAAAATGGAGGAGGATGAGAGAGAAGGGATATATTGATAAAGATTATCTCATTTCCCATTTCCCATGCCTCTTCACCGACTTGAGAGAGAGAGGGAAGAGTGTTTCAAAATTTGACCTCATCTATGGTTCATATCTTCCCACTTGGCACCATCTTGTTCTTCTTATCATGATTTCACATAGACTTGCATGCATAGGATTCCACCTATTGCTCTTTCAATCCTAGCCATTGATCTCAATTACCAAGAAGTTTCCTCTTTGATAACGGGCCAGTCGGTTGGTAAATTTACTATCTTGCCCCTAATTGTCATAATGCACATCATATACTTCAAAAGTGCTTAACTATCATTAATTACATTACTTTGAAGTTGTTAATCCTTGATTACAATTTAGGATATTACATCGGTGATATTTCTTCTAGCTCCTAAACTGCTTTAAATTTCTAGTCAATTTTTACATACGAAACAAATTCTCTGGTATCACCCAATTCACCCCTTCTTGGGTGAAACACTTGTACTAATATTTGGTTTCAAAGTATAGGTCTTCTTGTTCAGCTATAACAACCTAAGAAGGATGTAATGGCAAGCAAGGGGGAAGGAATACTTCCCGATGGACCTTCTATCACCAGACTATCGGGTTTCAACGGTGAATACTTTTCCTTCTGAAAAGCAAAGTTCAAAGTATTCGTAATGGCTACAAAATATGGACTGTGGGACTTGATTGAAATTGGAAAATATCAACCTGTAAAAATTATAGATTTATAAAAAATTCCTAAAACACCAGCAGAATATGATGAGAATGACAAGAAACTTATCACTCTCAACAGCAAGACAATTCTGATGATTCAAAGTGTCTTGAGTCAAAATGAGTACTTCAGAATTTGCATACTTCTAATAGCTAAGGAAATGTGGGAAGCCTTGGAAATAGCTCACGAGGGAACTTCAGGAATAAAAGAAAATTGGATCAATACTTTGGTTACTAAATTTGATTTACTTTGAATGAAATCAGGTGAGTCAATAGCTTAATTTAAACTTAGATATACTCATCTTGTTAATCAACTTGCAGCGCTTGGGAAAGTCTATGATCAGTATACTCAAATAAGAAAGATTCTGAACATTCTTTCTAAAGAATAGGAGGCCAAAGTCACTACAATTGAGGAAGCAAAAGGTGAATCAATGCGATTGGTTGTTTCTCTATTCGAAAGTCTCTTTGAATATAAAAGTAAATTGAAATTCAGACGAGAACTAAAATATATTGGTGACAAGAAAAAGAGAGGCCTTGCACTGAAAGCAAAAGAGGAAATCCAAGAAGATGATGAAGATTTCGACGATGATGAAATGGGCCAAATAATAAAACAATTCAGGAAATTTTACAAGAAAGGCCAAGGATTCATGAATTTTCAAAAGGGAGTTACAAGCAGTAAAGAACATATCATCTGCTATGAATGTGGACAACCAAGACATATCAAATCAGAATGTCCAGAACTGAATCAAAAGAGAAAAGAAAAGAGAAATGGTAAATTCTTCAACAAAAAGAGAGCCTTTTCATCTACTATATGGGGAGACAGCTCCTCTGACGAAGATAGCGATGAAGAAGAAGTAGCCAATATCTATCTGATTGCTCAAGAAGAAACAGAAGAAGAGGTAACTGATTCTGCTCCTATCTATGATGAATTACTTTTCAAATACAATGCATTACATTCTTAATTCATCAAAATAGTTAAAGAATTAGTTGTTTTCAAAAAGAAGAATAAAGCTCTTGAAGAAAAGCTTAACCAAAACTCAGAGGAAGTTTGTGAAAATTGCTCTTCTTTGAAAAAGAAAAATATTGATCTCACTAAGACTCTTGAAAAATTTACTAAAGCTAGTGAGATGTTAAATGTTATTTTAAAAGGTCAACGATTTGTAAATAATCGATCTGGTGTTGGTAAGATCCAAAATTAGATAAAAGGAAAAGAAGAAAGAAAGCAAGAGGTATGACATACTTGACTAATTTTCAGCATTCTGAACATACATCAAATCCTTTTGCATACTGTAATTACTATAATAGAAAAGGTCATTATACTTCATCATGCATTCATAAAAAGAAAGGAAAAATACGAACCAATAAATGGGTACCTAAAGGTTCATATGTTCAGAAAATAATTTACACTAACCCAAAGGACCCAAAAAGATGTGGGTACCTAAGACTTAATCATATTTGATTGTAGATATGTCTTAAAGCATCCAAAAACAACAAGTGGTACATAGACAATGGATACTTAAGACATATGATTGGTGATTTCGAAAGTTTTACCACATTACAACCTAAAGAAGGTCGAAAGGTAAAATTTGGAGGAAGTCAATCTGGTAAGATTGCAGGAATTGGTGAAATAAAAAATGATAATGGAGTCAAAGACGTGGATTGTGTTGAAGGTTTGTGTCACAACTTGCTGAGCTTGAGTCAAAATGTAGATAAAGATAACTGGGTAATATTTGACTCAAAGGAATGTTTAATTGCAAATAAGAAAGACTTGTAATTAGATAAGAAGAATATCAAAGCAAAGCTCAAAGCAAAAAAGGGAAGGTAACTGCTATACTCTTGATATAAGCAGAAATATTTCTAAAAATTGTTTTCTAAGTAATACAGATGAAAGTTGGTTATGGCATAAGAGACTAGCTCATGTCAATATGCACTAATTAGGCAAATTACTCAAAAAGGATTTAGTGATTGGATTATTCAAAATAAATTTCAAAAATGATTTGATCTGTTATGCATGTCAAAAGGGTAAACAAACTAAATCATCTTTCAAATCGAACAATGAGATCACAACCAACAGACCACTTTTGTTGCTACATATGGATTTAATTGGACCAGCAAGAGTTAAAAGCCTTGGAGGCAACTTATATTTATTGGTTATTGTTGATGATTTTTCTAGATTTACATGGACTATTTCTTATCATCGAATGATGAAACCTTCAGTGAATTTATTGTTTTTGCCAAGAAAGAGCAAAATGAGAAAGGTATGTCTATTGCAGGTATCAAGACAGATTATGGTGGAGAATTTGAGAATCAAGCCTTTGGAGATTACTGTGACACTAATGGCATTAATCACAATTTCTCTGCTCCAACGACACCTCAACAAAATGGAGTCGTGGAACGAAAGAACAGAGTACTCACTGAAATGGCTAGAGCAATGCTGAATGAAAAGAATGTGTCTCAAGTTTTCTGGGTCGACGCAATGAGCACAGCATGCTATATTTCAAACAGAGTCTACATCAGAACAAAACTTGGAAAGACACTATACAAACTATATAAAGGAAGAAAGCCGAACCTTGTTTATCTGTACATCTTCGGCTGCAAGTATTTCATTCATAATAATAGTAAGGATAATCTAGGAAAATTTGATTCAAAAATAGATGAAGGAATATTCCTAGGTTATTCTAACTGAAGCAAAGCATATAAAGTATTCAATAAATGAACATGTGTTGTTGAAGAATCAATTCATGTTGTATTTGATGAATTTGAATCCTCTGACAAAATTATTGACGATGAGTAGGAGATTGTTTTAAATCAAGATAATGAACAACTTTGTCTAGACTAAACAATCCTGAAAATGACTAAACTAAGGAAGAAAAATAGTCACTAGGACAACCTAGAGCCTGGAAATATAACAAGAGTCATCCCCTATAACAAGTAATTGGAGATATGAATGAAGGAGTCAAAACTAGAAATAAGATCTTCAATTAAGTTAGTTTTTCTACTTTTATTTCTAAGATTGAACCTTCTAACATTGACAAAGCTCTATTGGACAATGATTGGGTAATAGCAATACAAGAAGAACTTAATCAGTTTGAAAGAAATCAAGTTTGGGATTTGGTATCCTGGCCTAAGGATCATCCAATCATTGGCACAAAATGGGTGTTCAAGAACAAACTCAATAAATCCATAATTATTGTCAGAAATAAGGCAAAGTTGGTGGCCAAAGGCTATAATCAGGAAGAAGGTATTGATTATAAGGAAACATATACTCTAGTGGCTAAATTGGAAGCTATACGAGTACTCTTAGCCTTTGTATGTATCAAGGGATTCAAACTGTATCAAATGGATATAAAAAGTGCATTTCTAAATGGCTATATCATGGAAGAAGTGTATGTAGATCAACCTCCTGGTTTTGAAGATGTAACCAAACCTGACCATGTTTTCAAAATGAGAAAAGCTTTATACTGTCTAAAACAAGCCCCTGAAGCATGGTAAGAAAGACTCAGTAAATTTCTCATCGATCAAGGTTCTGTACGAGGAAAAGTCGATACAACACTTTTTACAAAACGAAAATGAAATGATATTTTAATTGTATAACTTTATGGTGATGATATAGTTTTTGGTGCTACTAATGAAACCTTGTGCAAGGAATTTTTTGAGATAATGTAAGGGGAGTTTGAAATATCAATGATGGGATAATTGAATTTTTTTCTCGGTTTGCAAATCAAACAGAGAAAGAATGGAATTTTCATATATCAAATGAAGTATTTGTAAGAGTTGTTGAAGAAATACGGGATAGATGAAGCAAATAGAATGGACACACCTATGAGCTCAACTGCGTTGGCTTGATACTGATCTCAAGGGAAAAGATTATAACATCACAATATATAGAGGAATGATTGGATCATTACTCTATCTTACAGCAAGCAGACCTGACATCTAATTCAATATTGGTATGTGTGCAAGATATAAATCAGCACTAAAGGAATCACATACTGAAACTATCAAGCGTATTTTCAGATATCTCACTGACACATCAGAACTAGGCCTATGGTATCCTAAAGGAAGAAGTGAATATCTAGTAGCATACTCAGACTTTGATCACGGGGTATACAAGACAGACAGAAAGAGTACTAGTGGACAATGTCAGTTTCTTGGAGGTTCACTCGTGTCATGGTTTAGCAAGAAACAACACACAGTATCTCTTTCATCAACCGAAGATAAGTATGTTATAGCATTAAGTTGTTATGCACAAGTGTTATGGCTAAAGCAATAATTACAAGATCTTGGTATTTTTCTGAAGGAGATACCCATATATTGTAACAACACTAGCATTATAAGCTTGGTAAAGAATCCAGTTCAACATTCGAGAACCAAGTATATTGATGTTAGACATCACTTCATCAAGGATTATGCTTAAAAGAAAGATGTTAAAGTGATATTCATTCCAACTCATCTTCAAGCAGCTGATATCTTCATAAAACCCCTAGCAAAAGATCAATTTCTATTTATTAGAAGAGAATTGAGAATGGTAAATCCTAATGAATTGTAAGTTATCTAGTGTTTACAAAATGTTAGATGATGTTATTTAGTGATGTTTTGATGATTACTAACTTAAGCATCGGAGTTTCTAGTAATTTGTTTTATAGGAAAACTCTGTTTTGGGTATGAAAAGTAAAGGTTAACAAAGTACCATATCACCCAAATGACACCCTCAAGTAATATACATTACCAGTGTCATACCTAGAAGTAATGGGAAGTATCACTCGAGTAAGGCCTTAAGTGATGACCTTGAAAATAAGGCAGCTAAGCATCAATTCAAATGGAAATGACAAAATGGTTGGAAATGAACCGTCAGACAATGAAGAGATAGATTACTTGAGGGAATCCTCGAGTAAACTATCAAAATTACTTTAGTAAGGCCTCGAGTAATCATGAGTACAGATCAAAAAGCAATCTTATTTCCATTCAAATCTATCTTAAAATGCCATCAAATGATCGAGGGAATATACATGGGTAATTACAATATTACTTATGATAGGTATGCATTTAAATTGAATTAATTTAAATTTTCAGAAAGCATTACTCAAGGGAGCCCTCAAGTGATATCGGGCAACAGGGTTATATTACTGTGTACTCTGTCATTTTCACAAAATTACTTCAAGTAATTCTCCAAGTAACCTTCCAGAAAAACATTTCACTGACACTTCTTTACTCCATTTTCGACAAAAACTATTGAAATTCCTTGTGAAAAACCTCTTTAAATAGCTGAAAATCCTCTAGCCTAAACCTTAGACTTCCGTGAGAAAATTTCCAAGAAATCTTGTTCTCTCAATCAAAATGGTTAGAACCAAATCCCCTAATCCTAATACTTCTTCTGAGTCTTCTGAACTTCAACAATCATCTGAATCTCCTCCAGCCAAAAGACAAAAACTTACTTCCAAACCAAAAGCTAAATCCAAGCCGCAAGCCAAACCAAAAGTGAAGGGAGTTGTGATTAAGGAACCCATTGTCACAAGAGCTCAAACTAAGAAGAGTTCACCTCTGGGAAATGGCAAGGGAACCAAGGCACCATCTCCTCCTCCTTCTGACTCATGCGACACACCTGCTTTTTCTGTAAAATCATCTAAAGGGTCCAAGCTTGATAGGAATCTTGCCATAGCCATGGCAAACTTACTAGAAGAGGTTATACCCTCCAAAAGAAGAAAGGTGGACCAATCCTCAAAGGAACCAAAAGAATGGGAAGAAGAAATCACATTCCCTCCAAAGGGATTAATATGAAAATGCTTGAGGAATCTCAGAACTACATAGATCACTTTTCAATAAGAAAAGTGTGCAAGATGCACTTTTTTGACCTTAGTGTTCTTTAAAAGGTATTGAAATTCAACCTCAATCCTTATCTTGAGTCTTATATGCCCTAGCTATAAGTTAAACTTCCATTTTGAACTAAATTAGTTAGACATTTTTATTACAATCTGGAACCTATCAACGATGCCCTTAGAGATTCTCCGAAAGAAGAAATGGTCTCTAAGCTTAGGGGGCAAGAAATCCTAATCTCTCCTTCCAAAATAAACACCTGGTTAGGAATAGGGGATCTACCTACAGATAATTATCCTATTTTTGACTCAAACTAGCTGTTTTCTATTCTAAGGCTTGGTGAGATAGTGGAACCCCTCGGTTTCAATCCAAGTGACATATGTGATCTTCATAGAGTCCTATGGTATATCTATTCTAGAGCCATAGCAAACAAAGAGAATAATTACACTCATTTAATAGAGAGGGATTACAGAAAATTTGCCTCATTTCTTCTCAAAGGGAAAAAGGACTTAGGTGAGTTCATTTTTGATAAGATTAAGAGATATAGATTTGAATGAAAAATAACCACTCCAATGCCTTATCCTCAGCTTATATCCCTGTTTCTCAAAAAGACAAAAATTTGGTACTTGGAGAAGAATGAACTAATTGAGAGGCTAGTTATAATGGGAAGAAATCAAATTGGGAAGTTACATATTGCACTACCCCTGAAGAACCCACTTAAGTCAAGTCCCAAAAAGAAGAAGACTTAGACTACAACAAGTCGATTGGATGAGACACAGTCTTCTGCTCTAGTATCCACATCTCCTCCTTTATTTTTTGGTGCCACATTACAAACATTTTTGGAGAATATCCTGAAGGGTTTTCATATCAACATTGTAAATACAAATGCTGAGTTGATAACCTATATGAATGTGAAGATGGGAGAACTGGTGGAGAAAATGGATAAGAGGCATAAAGAGATATTAGCAGAACAACGAGCTCAATGTGAGCTTCTAAGATCACTTCATAGCAGACTTGATGCTATGGCATTTGTCTCATCCACTCCTGGTACATCTATGCCTACTACTACTACTGAGTTAGTACCTACTTCTAAGCCTGGACCCTCATCCATCCCTCTTCTTACCATACCTATCTCTATTCCAAGCAGCCTCTTATTCACTATGCCTAACCTATCATCTACCTTTGAGCACATACATATCATAGTCAATGATCCTATTTAGCCAACTCAGCCTATGCCAACACCCATTACATCCCTAACAGGCACTAAGGAGGTGGTTGTCTCCCCTAATGATCATCAATCACCTGAAAGAACAGTAGAAGTAGATATTTCTTCTTATGTCCTAGACCTACAAAGTCCTCCAAAGGATCTTATTTTGATTCCTCCTTTGGTTCTTCTTATGTCCTAGACCTACAATGTAACATGGCTCTGGCTTCACACCTCTTCCTGTCACTCCCATATCTATAGTTAAGCCATCTAGTCCTACTCCTTTTCTTGATTGATCCTACCCTTGTGATGAAGAAAAAAAGGGGGAGAAGAACTTGAATGTGATTTTGTGAAACATGTTGAAAAAGGATATGGGTGTATAGTGTTTAAGTGAGCTTAGCTTATTAGTTTTTATTGTAACATTTGATTATGTAATGAACTATTTCTACAATTTCAATTGAAGTTATATTACATTGTGCACTAATGAATTTTTGATTATGTATGCAAGGTGAACAAATGAAAAAAATTAGAACATACTTACAAAATTATGAGCTTTTGATTTTATCATCATTAAAATTGGATTCAAAAAGGTTTCAAAAACTAAATTTCTGAAGATCATTACATTTGAATTCAAAAAGATCTTTATCAAGCTATTTCAAAATATTTTTTAAATTTAAATTGAATAAATGATTCCATATGAAAAGTTTCAAGAAACATCATATTGAAAACTCAATTTCAAAAACTTTGTTCAAAATCACAAAGTTTTGTCATCATCAAAAAAGGGGAGAATGTTAGATCCCATATGTTTTGATGATAACAAAGATTGGATTAATATTACAAAAGTTTTAAATAAAAGGTTTGAAAAAAGTAACTAAGTTCTTGGTGGCAAGCAAAAGTATTACCCGAGTAGGTACTCCAGGAATAAAGATGAAGTAAAAGACATAGTACAAGAGAAAGGAATACTGTGAGATTTTTGAAGGTATTACACGAGGGAGCCCTCGAGTAATGGTCCTTTATTACTCAAGGGATCACTCGTGTAATCTATTAGAAATTCTTCCAAACAATCTATGTAAAAAATTGCATGGCATTACTTAAGGGATCACTCGAGTAATATGAAAAGTTATTTGAAATATTACTCGAGGGATCACTTGATTAATTAAAGTAGAAATAAGTGACATTACTAGAGGCATCACTCAAGTAACCTAGGATGAAAAGAAAGCATTACTCGAGGGATTACTTGAGTAATTAGGTAAGCACAGGAGAAGTTACTCTCGGCCAAGATTTAGATGACATTACTCGAGGGATCACTCGAGTAATCACAGAAGAAAAGAAGGATGGTCTTGAGAGATCACTCTAGTAATTAAGTCTACTAAGTACTGTAAGAACAATTACTCACTAGTTTAACTGGTAATCTTGTTAGAAAACATTGACTTACTCTCTGTCTAATTTTTAAAGAGATCACTCTAGTAACCACTCGAGTAATCATATCCAAAATTTCTTTCTTAGATCTGTTGTTCATTAATCTATTATATATATTATTAACCATTCAATATATTAGTATTCAAAGTATATTTACAGAGAAACAATGAAGATATCATGCATTGAGAGAAAAGTCAAACATATAGTTCGCAATGTCTGAAACGATCACCTACCACAAACGGATAGTTTTCAAATTCGAAGAACGGTCAAACATCGCTGCGCAACTCTAACAGACAAGCTGAAATTGTTCCAATAGTTATCGCAACTTATATATAAATATGGAAACATTCAATGAAGAACAAACAACAACTGAGAACATACAAACATACACTGATCAACACATTATTAATGCTCTGTGTCTCATATTCATTCTTTGTACTTCAGTGATAATATACTTTCTCTGTGAGAGAGATTTTCAATACAAACTCAATATTTGTTATTGAGACAACTTAAGGTTGTGGAACTTTGGGTTGGGGATTTGATTACAACGTGTAAGGGGGAACGAGTGTCCAGTGAAGGAACTTGCTATGTACTAAGGTGCCAAGAACCCATTGAATCTTGGAAGATATAGTGAAACTCTTAGAGAAGCTCTGAGGACTGGATGTAGGTCAAAGTGGTTATGGCCGAACCAGTATAACTCCCGATGTATACTTCAGTGATATTTCTTCTAGCTCCTAAACTGCTTTAAATTTCCAATAAATTTTCATATACGGAATGAGTTCTCTGGTATCACCCAATTCATCCCCTCTCTTAGGTGAAACGCTTGCTCTAACATCATGTTCGACGGGAAGGCTCAGCATTACATACTGTGGAACGTTATATTACTGTAGAGGTCGATGGAGCTTATTTTCAGTATCAAGGAAAATGTGCATGGGGAGGAATTATTATAGACTACAATGGACTTATTTTGGAAGGCATTTGTCTAAGGCTTGAGACTGGTGATTCTCTTGTAGTGCAAATCTAGGGTTGCTTAATGGGCTTGAAGAGAGCATAGGAGGGAGACCATAGATTAGTTTGATTGAGAAGTAACTCTCAGGAGGTGATACATCTACTTCTAAATGATATTTCTGACCTTCACGAAGACTGGTCTCTCATTATGGAAGCGAAACAGATGCTGCGACATGACTGGGTTGTGATAATAGTGTACATAGAGAGAAATTCGAATGATAGAGATGATGTTCTTGCAAAGAAAGCTTTGAACGACTAACCTGGTTTAACCATTATGGGTCTTGACACACTAGCTGGCATTATTCTGATTCCTTAGCTTAAAGTTTTATCTTTTCTTTTGTTTTGCTTTCCTTGTGTATAAAAAAACATGGCCAAAGAGACTATTAAAGACCATGATATTGTATTATCTAATAGACCCTCCTTTTTTCAGCCAATAGAAACTATCCTATAATGGAAAGATATAACTTTCTCCCTTTTTGGAAATTACTGGAGAGAAGTCATAAAAATCTGTACCATTCACGTCTTTGGCACTAAACATGTCTATAGTGTTTCATCTATAAAGACAAGATGAGATTTGTCGGATGATTCAAAAGATCTCAACACATGCAAGTTTTTCCAAAGTTAAGAATATGCACAAGGTTTCGATGTTATTTACAAGTACCATAATTTGCAAGGTTGCTTTTAGGAGAAGCTATAAGTGTTAAGAATATGAGATTAATAGCAAGCCCAACAAAGCCTTATTACAACATAATAAAGCCAAACAGTAATGCCCTACAACAAATCCTTGTCATATTACAGCAAAAACACATAGCATGGCCAAAATAGCCTTTATGTAATTGTTGTATATATCCGTTAAGGAATATCCTAGAATATTACCTTTTATTATTCTAGGTCTATTTGTAAATTTCATACGTGTAAACATCCTATGTATTATAGGGTTTTGTAATCTGCCTATTTAATGAACAATAAAGGAAAGGGCTTATTGTGCCTCTTAATAATATTTTTCCTTCCTTCTATAATTTTGTCTTGGTATCAAATGTAACCCCTTGCCTTCAACCACATAAATATAATTCGATATCACATAATTAAATTGGTTTAGAGACCGTCAGATAGCTTAAACTCATTTCAAATTCCTACACTATAGTAGGGTTTTCACCAAAAACTTTCAAAAACTCTTCTGTATCCTGGTCTCAATTTCAAAATTCGAATATAATTACCTGCGCAGTTAGTTTACATTCACACACATCAGAGTATATAACCAAATCCCCGACAACCCCCGGGTTCTATACATATATAATCTGAGGGTTTAAAAATCTCTACTAGGGAATTACATAACCAAAATCAACAGTAATATTTACATCTCCAAAATATACAGTAATCCTAAGTTCAAAAGAAGATAACAAACACCCTACAATCAAATATACCCCGAAGGGGTCCGGGTTGCCCGCTTCTCTTTAGTGCCACTAGCCCTGTCTGAAATGTTAGTCATTGGAAAGAATGAGATTCAAGAGAATCCCAGTAGTAACAAATCACTCATACAGTGCATAAACACAAAGCATATAAGGTCATGTTAGCAGCATCACAATGTAACGTGGTTCGCACCACAAACAACAGCACTCATGGCTGTAAACTCTAAGCGTCAGCTTTCGCTGCGATCTCAATGTATTCACAAAGTATTCACTAGGTGTCAGCTTTCGCTGCAATCACAATGTCACAATATATTCTCAATGCACCACTACTACAAAAAGGTTGAAAGTTGGCGCACATTTTGTGGCACTTCCTTAATGAAGTGCCACAGCTGCTCATTTATTATTTTTGTTATATTTTTTTTTAACCAGCTGTGGTGCCTAAAAGGGTAGGCGCTACAGCTGGTATGATTAAGTGTGGTGCCTGGCCAGCCAGGCGCCACACTTAACTTGCTAAGACCAGCTGTGGCGCCTGGCACGCCAGGCGCCACACTAGCGTCTGGGTCAGGTGTGGCGCCTGACCAGACAGGCGCCACCCCTGACCCTTTTTAAAATAAAAAAAAAATTTGTTAAGGGTGGCGCCTGCCTAGTCAGGCGCCACCCCTAATCCTTTTTTAAAAAAAAAAATTTTTAGTCATGGGAGGCGCCTGCGTGGTCAGGCGCCACCCCTGACCCTTTTTTTTTAAAAAAAAGAAATTTTTTATCAGGGGTGGCGCCTGCCTGGTCAGGCGCCACCCCTGACCGTTTTTTTTAAAAAAAAAAAAAAAGTTTATCAGGGGTGGCGCCTGCTTGGTCAGGCGCCACCCCTGACCATTTTTTTTAAAAAAAAAAATTTTTGATTTTCATCCCTTCCCAACCAATTAGAACCCACCCCGCCCCACCCCCTTATCCTTAATGTTTCCCGCCTCCCTCCCCCCAATCTCTTTCATTTCCCGCGTGCCGACACCCCCTCCCTTTCTTTACCTTTTTCTCATATCTTTAATCATTCCCTCTCTCATTTTCACTTTCAGTATCTGCGTGCTCTCCCCTTCCTTCCATTTTCTTATCTTTACTTCTTAAAACGACACTCACACGAGCACACGTCTTTGTTTTATCCCAACTGCCAACCCCACTCCTGTCCCTATTATTCCCTTTTCTTTGTATTGTCTACAAGTTTTTGGTCCCCACTTCATTTGGTAGCTCAAATTTCTTCCTTCCCTCACTGAAGATTGCGTCACCAACGGCAATTACGTGGTCCCCCACTCCACTGTACTGATCAACCTGTAAGTTCATCTTGCGTTTTGTTTTTATTAATTTTTTTTTCAAGTGAAACTGTGAAAGTTAATTTTCAAGATTCCTCTAGCGTTAGACTTATTATGATGGAGATATATTAATAAAGTCATCGTAGAGTTATAAAAATGATTAGTACCATAACTTCTTTGTTTTTAATGAGCTGAACCTAAAAGAGTTTGAATTAATGTTGATAATATTTTTTTTAAAAAAAAAAAAGTATAGTTCACCTCCATAGTAATTGCAGTATGTGAGCTTTTAAATTTTACCCTTAAATAGTTAAATTTACTTTTGCACCGCCTTGTGCATTGGTCAAGGATAAGTCATTTCTTGGCATATGCTTTTTATTTGTACGTAGGAAATGTTGCTTCTAAATTGGTTCAACTTTATGCAAGAGGATAACAACAAAATGTCACTTTCAACTTTAGCAATTATTGTCATAAAAAAAAAGGAAGAATCGAAAAAGATGCAAATGATTTCATTTAACACCTATATATATATATAATATACAAATGTGTGTGTTGTTTGTAGGCGTGTGTGTACATATTACTAGAGACTTATCCATCCGATCCCTATTGTAGGCGTATGTACTGTGTTTTAGCTCTCACTAGTTCTAAAGAATTAATGCAACAAGTTACAAGCTCACTAGTTCTAAGAAATTAATGCAACAAGTTACAAGAACAATGAAAGAATTGAATTTATATGTTATATATAACCATAAATTTGAACGACAGTAATTAATATACAAGTGACTTGAAATTAGATAATCAAATTAACTTTTAATAATATTGTTATTTCTTTTAAAACTTCTTCAAATTATTTGTTTTCCAAAAATCAAAATCATTTATTTAATATTATTTCACGTATTTAATATATATTTGTGTTAGTGCTATATATTTTGTAGAGGTAAGAAAATAATTTTTTGTATTATTTTATTAAACTATAATAGAGAAAATCCCATTTAAACCCAATGAAAATAGGAAAAATTGAAATCAGGATAATAAATTGAATAATTCGTTAATTGAGTCATTAACTTATTTAATAATTTTAAAATATGGATAAAATGAGTTTAATATATCAATATATATCAACGTTAATATTTAATAAAATAAAATATAATTTGTCTATATTGTTTAACTTTAAATATATTAACTAAAAGTCTAAAACCGTAAGGGGAAAAACATATAATAAGGAGATAATTAATGTTGGGAATATGCTTTCTTTTTCATTTTATTTTATTTTCTTTATTTTTTTTCTGAGTCATACTTTTTGAAATAAGCTAATCATATTTGATTTTATTATATATTGATGTTTATTACACATATTATTATTAAAAAAAATAACTTAGAACCTCAAATATTTTATTGATTTGTTTATGTTTAATTTGTGTTTGTAGTTTCAGTTCATCAGTCTATTGAAGCTTCTATTTACAGTATGTTTTTTAAATTTTGAGCTTACAAATGTGATTTTAGTTAAATTTAATAGTTATAATTTGTAGGTGTTCTAATGATTGTTATTGATTAATTGCATAAGCAAAATAATTATTTATATATTCTTAACACTTGTATTTTATTTATTGACTTGTAATGTTTTCTAATTTAACTATGATATATTATTGTGGCAAATATGGTTTCTTTTGTTATGAGTTGTAAAATTTTATTATAATGCCTGAGAATAATTAATGAATTATTTGGTAATTTAAATATTCAGTTTAAGACTTAGAAAGCTTCAATTATGAAGATTCATGTGGTGTATGTTATTTTAAATTAAAATTGGTAAGAGAATATAAAAGTAATTAGTAAATGCAATAGTCATACAACTAACCACGTAATTTTTTAAAAAAATAGATTGAAGCCCATAGATGGATCGTAAATGGATGTCATCTAATCGATGTTCAAGGGAATATATAGATGGGGTGAAGGATTTTATTACATTTGCAACTGAGCACACAAAAGATCCTGGCAAAATCTTATGTCCTTGCTTATCCTGTTGTTTTGGAAAGCGGATTAGTCAACTTGATTTGCTAGATCATTTAGTGTGTTATGGTATTGATCAAACATATATACGATGGACAAGGCATGGTGAGACCAATGAGCCATATAGTGATCGCGTGCATACCACGGGTGGTGCCTCGGATGAATTTGATCAAAGCATGTTTGATGAAGATGATGCTCTTGAAGAAATGGTAAATATGGTTGAAGGGGTGCTTCATAACTGCCCTAACGAATATGAGAAGTTGAAAGGTGATGCAGAGAAACCATTATATGTCGGAAGTACTAAATACACAAGATTGCTAGCAGTGTTGAAGTTGTACAATTTTAAAGCTCGCTACGGATTGAGTGATTCGGGTTTTACCGCATTGCTTGAACTGTTGCAAGATATGCTTCCAGAAGAAAATGTACTTCCTACCAAGACATATGAGGCAAAGCGAATTCTTTGCTCTACAACCGGTATGGGATATGAGAAGATACATGCATGTCCTAACGATTGCGTATTATTTCGAAATCAGTATGCAACGTTGGAGAAGTGCCCTAAATGCAACGCATCTCGATATAGGAAGAAGAAAGGAAAAAGTCCTTTGAAGGTACTATGGTATTTTCCCATTGTTCTGAGATTCAGGCGACTGTATAGTAATGCAGAGATTGCTAAGCAGTTGACATGGCATGCAGATGAAAGGATTAAAGACACGAAGCTTAGGCACCCTGCAGACGCTCCTCAATGGAAAAAAATTGATCATGAGTACCCTGACTTTGCTGATGAAGTCAGGAACCTTCGCCTTGCACTGTCAACTAATGGAATTAATCCGCACGGTATTCAGAGTAGCACACATAGCACGTGGCTGGTGATATTGATGATTTATAACCTTCCTCCACACTTAATCATGAAACGTAAGTTTATGATGTTGTCCATGTTAATTTCTGGGCCAAGGCAACCTGGGAATGATATAGATGTATACTTGGCTCCTTTAATTGATGACTTGAAGCTGCTTTGGGATAAAGGCGTTAGTGTGTATGACGGGTACATGGAAGAAAGTTTCACTTTGAAAGCCATGTTGTTTGGCACAATTAATGATTTCCCTGCTTATGGAAATTTGTCAGGATATAGCGTCAAAGGATATGGTGCATGCCCTATATGTGAAGATGACACTCATTCAATGCGACTTCATCATTGTAAGAAAAATGTTTACATGGGGCATCGAAGATTCTTACCATCACAACATCGTTGGAGAAAGTGGAAAAAGCCTTTCAATGGTGATGCAGAAGAAGGTAGCCCGCCGAAGATGTTGACCGGTTCCCAGGTGTATTCCAAGGTAAAAGACTTGGAGAACAATTTTGGCAAACCTTTTGCAAAACAAATCGAGACAAGCGGTTAGAAGAAAAAGTCTATTTTCTTTGAACTTCCATATTGGAAGTCTTTATATGTGAGGCATTTTCTTAATGTGATGCACATAGAAAAAAATATCTGTGATAGTCTAATTGGCATGTTGCTTAATATCCAAGGAAAAAGCAAGGACAATGTCAATTCGAGGTTGGATTTAGTGAACTTGGGAATTAGAGAAGAGTTGGCACCAATTGAGCAAGGGTTTCGTACCTATCTACCGCCAGCGGCATACACTTTGTCGAGGAAAGAGAAGAAATTGTTTTGTGAGTTTCTGCAAGGAATTAAAGTCCCCGAGGGCTACTCTTCAAATATAAAGAACCTTGTATCGGTAAAAGAGTTGAAGTTAAAGAACCTTAAATCTCATGATTGTCATGTGCTCATGCAAAATTTCCTACCGGTTGGTATACGATCCATTTTACCCAAAAAATTAAGGAACACTATCATGAAACTTTGCGTGTTTTTCAAGTTGATCTGCAGTAAAGTGGTTGATTCAACCAGGTTACAAGATTTGCAAAGGCTGATTGTGTGTACTCTGTGTGAACTTGAAATGTATTTTCCGCCTTCTTTTTTTGACATTATGGTACATCTAACTGTACACTTGGTCAAAGAAACTCAATTGTGCGGTCTAGTGTACTTGAGATGGATGTACCCAAATGAACGATTCATGAAAATATTAAAGGGGTATGTGAAAAATAGATACCGTCCAGAGGGTTGTATCGCTGAAAGTTACATGGTTGAAGAAGCAAGTGACTTCTGTGCTGATTTTCTATCAAATGTTGACCCTGTAGGGATCCCCAAGTCCCGTCATGATGGCCGAAGATCAGGGAAAGGAACAACGGGGAGTGATGTAATAACGATATCAGTGACTGAACGGGATCAAGCCCACTTGTATGTCCTACATAACACTGATGAGGTCGAACCGTATGTAGAAGAACACAAGGATGCTCTCCGATTGGTACATGGTGATGGGAATGAAAATTTATTAACAACAGAACACAATAAACAATTTGCAGGCTGGTTGAAAAATCGTATTAACGATGAGATGGAGAGGAATCCTGATTCAGTTTCTGAAAAATTGAAGTGCCTGTCGAAGGGACCGAGCTTACATGTATTATCTTACAATGGTTATGAAATCAACGGTTACACATTTTATACACAAGACTATGATAAACAGAGCACGATGCAAAATAGTGGGGTAACACTTGTTGCTGATTCTTGGCATAGATCCAGTGCTAAAGATACACACCCTATCTATGCATCAATGTCATACTTTGGTGTCATTGAACGCATATGGGAGTTAGATTACTCTATGTTCAGGGTCCCTGTCTTCAAATATCAGTGGGTTAACAACAACAGTGGATTGCGGATAGATGACTTAGGCTTTGTGCAAGTGGACCTTTCTAAGGTTTGGTATGAAGATGATCCTTTTATTTTAGCAGCATAGGCAGAACAAGCATTTTACATTCCTGATCCTGCTAAGAAGAATTGGTCTATTGTACTTCCATCCAACAAGAATCGTCAACCAGAAGTTGATTTTGAAAGTAATGAATGTTTGAACATCAAAAATGATGATCCTTCATTTGAGAATTTGTGGTCAGCAGAGATTGATATAGATGGAGATGCAGATGAAGATGAAGATGGAGATGGACCCCTATACGTGAGACATGATCATAAAGAGGGAACTTGGGTCAAGAGGAATACAATTCTCAATTCAACACGAATTCTGGAAAATAAAATTTTAAATCAGACAAGAAAAAGGAAAAGATAATGATTGCCTTGACTCATTTACTTGTACGTATGTTTTTATAAATTTCAAAATAATTTGCTTTCATTGACATACAAGACCATTGTGCACTGATGTTTTGATTTGGTTTATTTCACTTGCAGGAGTATGGACTCACCACATCATGACATTGATGACGTTCCCAGTCCCGTACCTGATGACATTGATGACGTTCCCAGGCACATTGGTAGACAGAGATTTGAGGCAAACGTCAGACGTGGCAGGACAGTTATGGCGAGGTTGATCAGACTGAGAAGTAACGGGATCAAGTTACAAGTAGAGTGGAATGAACTTGGGAACCCGTTTGGGGAGAACAGTACCTCGTTAAATAACTTCATCGGGACTACGGTTCGAGATAGAGTCCCTATTACCGTTCAAAATTGGAAAATGGTAAAGAAAAGTTATGAGGATGGGATTTGGGCTGAAATACAGGTAACACCTTAATTATATATTTATTCAGTTTGCTTTGTTTCACTTCATTTCAATCTTACATATGATATATGTTTTTTGACTTGTTTACAGAGTGTTTTTATTATTGATGATGATCGGAAGAACTTCGTAATGAGAAAAGCCGGAAAAATTTTGTGAAAGTTTCGTTCTGATCTCGTCAAATATTTCTTGAGGGATGATAATGATGATATCATTACTACACCGCCTTATCCATTGTACGAAGGAATCATCACTCAAGCAATGTGGGATGAGTTTATCAAAACACATACAACTCCTGATTTCCTGGTAAGGGGATTTGTTTATTTTTCCCTATTACGTGTAATGTACGTATTTGTAAGTAACATTTATATATTTATATGAATCATTTTGATCTAACTAGGAGTTGAGCGAGAAGAATCGAGCTAACGCGACCAACATGCCATACCGATACACACAAGGACCTGTTTCATACGGAAATTTACAAAAACAAATGGTACGAACTGATGATTATTTCATTCATAATAAAAATTGTATGAATATCATTTAAATTCGACTAACTTCGATGTGCAGATACAAGAATCAGGCTCAGATATTACACAGGTTCCACGACATGAGCTGTGGGTCAAGGGTGTCACAAATAAGAAAGGTGAAATTCGTAGTGAGGAAGCAAGAAGAGTAGCCGAATATTGTGTAAGTATTCAATTATATTATGCGTTCAATAAATAATTGGATTTACTTAAATGAACTCCATTTATAATAACTAATTTTCATTGTAATTCTTTTTGGGAAAGCGACAAATGACACAGGAGGATCCTGCGTTGGCGACCTATGTTGGTCGAGACGATTTATTGAGCAGAGCGTTACCAGTACCCGAGTATGATGGTCGTGTTCGGGGTACTGGTTTTGCAGTCACCCCATCAGCATACTTCGGACGTCAGAAGCGCTCAAGTAGAAGTGATGTTTCCCACCTATGTGACGAGATGTCTAGCTTTACGCATCAAATGCAAGAACTTCAACAACAAATGCGCTACAAGGAACAACGAGAAGAACAATTCACCGAACAAATGTGTTTGCTGCAAGAACATAATGCGTTGTTAACAACACAAATACAACAGTTGGTCCAGGGTAGGCCAATACCAAATGTTCCGTTCTGTGATAGCCCAAGTTTCAGAGATAGTTGCAATTCCATGCCTAAAGTCCCTTTTCCTTCGGTAATTAATTTCTTTTCTACTTAACTTTATGTTAAATTATAATTAAGCGAATTTAACATATTAACTCTGTTTTCTGTAGGGGGAATTTCAATGCAAGCTATATGTCGAGCAAGCATCCAAGCACGCGGTTGCAGTAGGTGTTGCCTATAACACTGGTGAGGACATACTGCACAATTCACCGTTGCCCGATAACACACTCCGGGTTAGGGTTGACGTCTGCACGAACGAAGACGCCCTCTTACCGATCCCGTCTCAAGATGAGCAAAATAAGGTGGCAGATGTTGTAGGTGGCTATGTTGCTTGGCCAATAGGTCTTATCGAGCCATGTGGAAAGGTCGTTCATTCAAAATTCCCTGCACTTTTCCTTCGAACTTTCATCTCGAACTGTGATTTAATTTTCTGATTTGCGCAGGGTAAGATTTCAAAGTCTTCAACAACACAACCCAAGTCAAAAGCATCGGCCAGCCAACAGAGCAGAAGAAGACATACCTCATATCTCGATCAATTAATATTGATTGCACCACAATTGATCGGTGAGGGAGTAGTGCCATTACGTATTCCAAGACATATCTACAATGTTGGTGGTCTAGTTGATTATATTACTGCCGAGGTCGTGCAGGAAATAAGTGCTCGTGATTGGGTTAGTGCTTCGGCTATCAACATCTGGATAAGGTACTTCACTATCATCGTTTATCACTGTTATTAATATATCTCGTTCCATTTCTTTTGTTTCTCATGACACTGTATGTTTTATACCAGGCATTTGGACCAGGACGTTTTAATGGATACACACAGGGTCCAATTCGCATTTGTCAACCCTTTTCTTGTTGGTAATCATGAGGGTAAAATAGATGTGACTGCGCAGTCTAATGGGCTGAAAGATTACTTTAGCAAGAAAGCGACAGCAAATACATTATTTTTAGTGCCGTATAATGCGGGGTAAGTTATTATTGGTACAATTTTTGTTTTTATTGTTTAACTTCTATCATAACATGATTGTTCAAAAAATATTTTTAAAATATATTTTAGGCGCCATTGGATATTGATCGTTATCAATCCAGCGGAACCTTCAGGCCCTCGCATTTATTATGTGGATCCTCTGCAAAATGGTCTTCCACAAGACCGTTTTGATATGATGCTATTGATCAGTAGGTAAGTATACGTGCCTATGTATAAATATTTGCGAACGTGATTGAATAATCAAAAGTAATCATTTTCTGTTTCTTTTGTTAGCGCATTGACTGCATATCGGTCGTCTGTCACGTTAAACTATTCTAAAGCTACTGACCCCCGCCTTAGTTATCCTTGGAAGAAGATACAGGTATTGATATTTGACTTTACTTAGAATTTGTTAGTAAACACTTTTTATACATGAACAGAGTTAAATATTGCATTATATTATTGCAGTGCCCTTTCCAACCTAATGACAATGATTGTGGGTACTATATCATGAAATTTATGAAGGATGTTATTATGCATGATCAACCATTTATTCCTCAAAAAGTAAGTCATTTAGTTGCACTTCATATTGTGTTGTAATGAAATTGAATTAGTGTCTGACAGTTATGTTTTACTGATTTCAATTCATTCTAACTTGTGTCTGATTGTATATATCTGTAGTATTATGAAGATCAACGTTGTGACGCTTTGACAGACCATCAGGTTAATGAAGTGATCGAGGAATGGTGTGAATATGTGTTTAGGCAAATCCCTAGGTAGCTATATTTACTATTAAATTCACTAGCTGGTTTTTTGTGTTGTTTCTAATTGCCAATATAATTGTTGTGTCTTGCATATTTGTTCAAGTTGAATTTGTTGTATTATATTTCATTCAGCTAGGTTTACAGTATATTGTATAACAATTTTCATTACTACTTTAGCTAATCAATCATTTGTTGGTATCATTTTAAAGTTATCTATTATTGTTCTTATTAAACCTTGCAGACTATAATTATATATGCATGAGAAAAAAATATGCTAAAAAAAAACCAATATGAAAAACCCAAAAAAATATGAGAAAAAATATGCAAAAAAAAAACACCTACTGTGGCGCCTGGCCAGCCAGGCGCCACCCAAAAAAATATGAGAAAAAATATTCAAAAAAAAACCAGAACGAAAAAAAAAAAAACACCTACTGGCCAGGCGCCACAGGAGGTATAGGCCTACTGTGGCGCCTGGCCGCCCACCTGTGGCGCCTGGCCAGCCAGGCGCCACAGGAGGTATGCTTCCTGTGGCGCCTGCCAGGTTAGGCGCCACAGAAAGCTATTTTTTAAAAAAAAAAATTTAAAAATCTGTGGCGCTTCCAAGCGCCACAGCTTTTTTTAGTAGCGTTAAGATAGGTGACATTTCGCAAGCGCCACAGCTAATGCAATTATAAGCGCCACAGATTTGGTTTTTTGTAGTAGTGCACGACAAACATACATACAATGTTTCGCACAAAGTATAAGAGAGGAGTTACTACCTTGTTCTTTCCGATTATGCTCTAACACAGGTGGATCACGAACAGGGCAAATATCGAATCCTACAATTCCAAAGGCACCATTTAGACACTTCCATAGTGTTTCTTGGCGTTATATGAGTCTATAATGAAAATTTACAAAAATGCCCCGGGGACCCGGCCCGGGCCTGCCGTACCCGGTCCGGTTGCACTTTTCCTGAAATTCTAATTTGGGCTATCCTAACATATTTCCACCCAAGGATTCCATTTCCGCACTCAGAATTATCAAATTCAATGTTAAATTACAAATTTACCCTTGGCAGCCCCACTTTAAGGGTTTTAGGGGCGTTTTCGTAATTATGCTTTTTTGGCATTTTCTGAAAAAGTGACCAACTGTAACCCCACCTAATTTTCGCTCCTGAACTCAATGGAACCATCAAATCATTGAAAATCCAACTCTAAGACCCATTTATAGAGCTGGCCGAAATTTATGAGTTCTCCGGGGAAAATCGGGGTTTTACGATTTCGGCTCCGTAAACGCGTTCCTTTCTACTCCTAATCACTTTATTAACCATTACATTAGGTTACAACTAACATTAAGACCTAACATGGGCAGCATAACCCCTAGGCTATATCATTTCCAAACTTTAAAACCAATGGCAATCCGGCGAAATTTCGCCGATTAAATTGCCCACAGCAGCCAAAATAAGCAATATACGAAAGTTTGGAAGTTACCTCAAGATCCTTCTAGCTTTTCTTAAGAGTGGCTGAAAACCCTAGCCCCTTGAACACCAAATTTGCTTCTCAAACACCTTAAATAACATAGAAGAAAAGCTTAGGAACAAGGTTATACGCATTAGATACAAATTCACCGAAGAAATCGACCTACCTTGTAAGTTCTCTTCTCTTTCTCTCTCTAAAAGCTCTCAAACTTTCTCTCTCTCTTGGCTGCTGGTTCAGCACGAAATGAGCTAAGGAGGAAGATGGAGAAATGATTTTATAATATTTTATGTCTTACTTTAATTATTCATTAAAGTAAAATTCCAAAAATCACACTTTATGTACATAAACATAATGTTGTAAGCCCAAATAACATGTGCATAATATTTTCTCTTCTTGGCCCATGATAAAGACGTCCAAGAAGGTCCTTCCATCAGCCCAAATAAGTTTTCCATGTACCTCATAATTTCAAAACTTGCCATCACATTATTTCTTTATTTTCGGACTTAATGAGATTTCTGGCAGATTTTCTGCCCTAACTTTGGAAAATCATAAATAATTCTAGAAAAATCAAAATGGAGTGATTCCAAAGCCTATAGAACCCTTATTGAGTCTAATTTTAAGGAAAAATATATAATTTTTCTGTATAGAATCACAAAATTCCCAGAATTTCAATCTTTGCATACTGTTCCAGAAAATAATTAATTTCGCTGGGCAAACGTCAAAAATCCATAACTCTTAGTTCACAAATCAAAATGATACAAATTATATGTCCATTTTGAAGTTTGACATGTGAACTTTAAGACTGGAAAATGTCAGAATTTTTAGACACCATTTGCCTATTTAAAACGTCCATACAAATCGGCTGCCCTGTACAGAGTTTCAATGGACAGAGTTTTCAACTTTTACACAATTGTTTCCAATGGTTCCAACTTCACAATAAACACTCTCCCCACACGAATTTTCACAAGAAAGCCATTAGAAACATTAAAATATCCAAATTCCCATCACACATTCTCCAAAAGTGTCCATTCAACAATAATTAATCCACTTTTGAAGTCATTAGCCCTTAATCACTTTTTGGGATATTACATCAAAGTGTTAAAGGCTACCTACCATGGCTGGAACAAATAGTGACATGTCCTTACCTTTTACCCAGCACAGTCGTGCTTAAACAACTCATCAATGTCAGCTTTTCTTTTGGCAAAGTTGTATGAAAAAGGCTATACCTTGTCCCAAACATGTTCTATCAAGTTGCATAGTACAAGTTACCTTGTTTAGGTAACTCATGTACTCCCTATCATTAAAGCTTATAAGGTTGAACATTTCATTAATGGCACAAAATCGTGCCCACCACAATTTATTATAGAAGGTGATATAACAAAACTTAACCTAGATTTTGAAGAATGGGTTGCTGCTGATCAATTGGTTTTTGGGTGTCTTCTCAATGTCACACCCTAATATGATTTTTCCATTTTTTAGAGTATTAGCATGCAGTGTGGTGGCCACACAAGAATAGAAAAAAAATATTGATATTATTGATACAATGTGTTTGATTATATTACTGGAATTTTCCCATAGGGGTGTACATAATATTTATAGACCTCAAAATAATAAAGGTCTATGGATACATTGGTGGAAAAATGAGTTTTTAGACCGGTTCTGGATAAGGTCTTGATACAGCTGGTCTAAAAAGTCTGTTACTTTTTAGATTGGTTAAGCAACTAGTCTTAAAAATCACTTTTTTAGACCGATTTCTCAAAGACCAGGTCTAAAAAGTACAGACTTTTTAGACCGGTTATTAAAAAACAGGTCTAAAAATTTTTTCCCAAACTTTTAAGACCGGTTATTGTAATAATGGGTCTAAAAAGTAACCTTTTTTTTTAAAAAATAAATCGGCCCTTTTTTTGGATTGGAAGGATTTTAAAATCATCCCAATCCAAAATAAAAAAGTGTCCTATTTTCTTACTATCATATAATTTTAAGTAAGCTATGACAACCGTAACTAAATGATGAAAAACAACAACTTATAAGATAAAAAATTGACATGTGTTTCATAACTAGTAGCATACAACTCAACCCTTAAAAGCTTATGCCAAAAGCCTTCATTTAGTGAATTCTACCATAACCCTTATTTTAAGCAGGGCACCTAGCATTGTAGTAGTTATAAAAAAACTAATTGACTTATGTGTTCAATGAGACAAACTTCAACATTACCTCCTCAAATAGCAATCTGCTTGGGCCCTGAGGCCTCTCCTTTAACAAAGGATTGATGATTTCATCTTGTAGGAATAAATCAGCCGCTTCTATTATATCTTGAAGAAGGAAAAGATGCACTCTAAGACCGTTGTCTGATAGAAGGAACAACAAAAGATCCTCAGTGGCATCAACAAAAGAATGCATGTCAAAGTACTTCCAAGCCAAAGGACTTGAAGGCTTCTCAGAACTATGGTCTTCGGTTGTTGACTCAGAGGCCTACTCAAATATTACTACTATCTGAAAATTGAACCCGTACAAAATTTAGATTAAGATTACATATAACAACAAAAAAACCATCTCAAATTTTATCTGAGTATTTAAACTAGAGTGGAGCAATACATGGGTGCAACATTTGCAATCCCCCAAAACATTACTAGCAAGGACCCTGCGGTTTCAACCTCAATGACTCATGCTTACATACTCATGAGAGCGTGACAAAATCAACTTGCAAATTCATGATCTGATTTTAACTAGGTAGCATGTAATAAGTGAACATTAAGCTCATTGTGCACAGGTTCTATAAGTACAAAGCAAGAAGAAAATTTCTGTTATCGTTTCTACAAGATTTTGAACTTGTTTTCTGGTTAATATTTATAAATATTATCAAGTTTCAACTTGGAAGTAAAATCTACAATCTCAACTTGATCACAGGAAAACAACAATAATTAAAGATGATCTATGTCTCCCTGTGTTCAACTTACCAATTTCTTCAATACAGCTTCAACACACTGCTTAAAATTGGATAAAGCCCAATCATGTTGAGTTATGTAAAGAAAACATAAATCATCTTCAAGATTCAACATGGCAATACAACAGTAAAACTTAATATTGTACCTTTAAAGGATTAAAACCAAATCCACCCATCTGTATCATATATTGAGTATCATTTACAGCTGTAACTAGAACATCATATAACCTCTAATAAGTGTTATTCAAACCCCAAACTTGATAAAAGGAAATGAAAAAATGCTGAATATAGAAAAGCAATCCAAATAAATGGGATTGAGGATCTAATTAAAAGTATGCATGTTCTTGTTTACAATAGTTTTGAATTAATCACATACCATTTTCTTCCCCTAAGATGAGACTAAAGAACCCTCTTAGCCCAAACCGATTCAGGAAGTACCTGAAACGCCAAAAAAATGATAAGTAAACAAGGTTAGATCGAAACAGTTTAGACATATGGTAGAAAAAAAAATCCTGTATAAATGAGGATTACCAGGAGTGACTACTGACATAACTAATGTTCTAAATAGCTTAGCTAAAACAAAATGACCAAAGAAATAAAATTACCATATACCACAGCGAAATTCCAATTCAGAAGATTACAACTCAAGAACACAATCACGAGAACTGTGAAGGAAAATCCAGAATCATGGCAAGTCAAGCACAAAATATACAGTAGTTTCAAAAAAAGAGAGGGAGATAGTGTTTATCAAAAACTAAAGCCATTAAGGAAACAAGAGCATCTGCAGCATAGAGGAAGTAGTAAATAATGTCTTGCCACAGAGAAGAGTCATTGATCTCATCCCACTAGTCGGATAGGAGAACCCTAATCTTCATGAATAATGAAGCAAGCGGCATAATCCTCATTTCTCCGCCCATAAGACAAAGATGATGACGATGAACAAACAGAGCTACTCCTCTGAGAGAGTGTGAGGGACAAATCTACGAGACTTATAGGTAAATCACATGAAGAAGAGAGGATTGAGATTCAGAAAGCAAGAATTAGGCACGAGCAATGGAGTGGAGAAAGGCGGATTCTTTTAGACTGGTTTCAAACAACAACTAGTCTAAAAACATCATATTTTAGACCGGGTGTCTCAAATAATCGGTCTTAAAAGTAAGAAATATTTTATTTTTTTTACTGTTTAACTTTTTTTAGAGCAATTCCTAATAATAACCGGTCTAAAAAGTTTGGTATTTTAGACCGGTTTTGGGGGACAACCGATCTAAATAATATATTTTAGACCTTATATTAAGGGAACCGGTCTTACAAGTTTTTTATAGTTACAAAATTGCCACTGCTAAAACCTTTTAGACCTTATTTGCTATAACTGATCTAAATGTGCCAGTATAAAAGACATTTTTTTACTAGTGATAACCAACGTCTCCTCCTGTATTTGTCCAGAACCTTCCATTGCCGGTAATTACTATTCTGCCCTCTGAGCCACTTAAGCTAAAACTTTAAATGTTTATGGAAAGGGTGAGATTCTGTCACACCCTTATCTTATTTTCACCTTTTTTTAGTGTATTTGTAGAAAATGATATGCGGTTCGGTGGGTAACACAGGAATAGTATAAATATACTGATAATATATGCATGATTACAGAAATTTTTTATAAGGGTTCATACATGATAATTACAAACCTTGTAGCCGTATAGGGCTTTAGGGTATCTAAACCCATCCCAGTGAAATAGAGACATCTTCTTGTCTTTGTTCTACCACTGCAATCTCCTCGTACGTTTCTCTTCTTTGTTCTCAACATATCTTCTGTCTCCTCCTGTCTAAATTGTTGGTAGGGGAGGGTGAGATTCAAGATAATCTTAGTAGGAAATAGATATCATAATGCATGCATGATAGATGCTATGTGTATGACATGTTAGCTTTAACTAGATGCATGCCCTATAATGACATTTCTGCATGCTAAATGTTTCTTGCAACATAACTATGGCAACAACAAAACAGAAACAAAGCTTCATTCGTTCAAATATGCTTTACACAATCAAGTAAAGCAATCACATACATCACTACACAAGAAAAGATATTAATTATATGCAACGGTAAGTCCCCTACCTTAGCCCTTCTTAATCTTTAAGTACACTCCTCGAACTTCGCACCTCATAATGCATGTCATAGCTCGGCTCTCCATTTGGTACTACAATTCTAAATGTACTATTCAAACACTTCCATAGTACTTCTGGTGGTAATATGGGTATATAGTGAAGAATTACTAAAATATCCCTGGCAACTCGGTCCGACCCCTCCTTAACCGGCTCGACTGTATTTTTCCTGAAGTTTTGACATGGGCTATTCTGACATATTTTTGCCCAAGCATCCATTTCTAGACTCAAAATTACCAAATTTACTCCCAAAAGATGAAATTGCCCTTGGCAGCCCCTATTTCAAGGTTTAAGGGGTGTTTTCGTAATTATGATTTTTCAGTAATATTTGGTAAGACCCAGAAAACTACGTATTTCAAAGAAAGTCTCTGGCCTATTTCAGTTCAATACTGCTTCCACCCTGCAAGGATTTGTGTTCATAAGAATCATGTTCCTCAATTTTATGGATCATCACAAGCCCCGCACAATTCTGAATACCTTTGCCAGACTAAGGACATACTGGTCCCTTAGGTCTTAGGGCTTCTAGACATACAGGTCCACTATAACGTATCTGGCGTGTAATATCATATAGACTATGGTCTCTGACTCAACTTCTTGGTTCCTTATAAAATCAAGAACCTCAACATCACATAGATTGGAAATCATTTCCCTTAATTACACCTAATAGGTTCACTAAGAATCAAAATCAATAGCGCCTATTCTAACCTTCACGGTATTTAGGTATTATCCTCAAAACATTACTGAAGGTTCAACACTATCCACAAGGTTTAAACTTCTATAATGGAATAGAACCATAGTGCAACCAATTCACATTTTGACTTGAGCACCATTTCAGCTTAGATCCAATTCAAGCCTATCCCAACCTTCAGAATCATCAAATCGGATCCTCTAGGATCAATGTACAGCATAATCACCATACATCTTGTAACACAGTATATCATGTCTACATCGCTTTGACACCGCAGGATTATTAGGAATCATTGCTTAGCACAGAGATACCTCAAAACATGTACTACACCTCAAGTTTCTTATTACCTTATCAAATGAACTTTTCTGAGTAGTAATTGCTGCAACAGAAATGGTTCAAATTAAGATTAATACTTACATTGTCATAATCTCCATGCTTCTAATCATAGGTAAACCTCAAGACAATTACTATTCCTCAAGTCTCCATGACCCTATCAACTCAACTTCCCAGAGGGTGACCCGTCCTAAGATTTCCCTGGATTGAGCACGCTTAATATTCTCATACATCTACTAAAACGCAGATACCGGCTTCAACAGCTTATGACTACTAGTACCCTGTGACTGTCCTTATCTCATAGAGTTATACCGACTGTCTTTGGCTATCAAAATACTGTGTGTGGACCGCATATTGGCCTTGGCTGTGCACGCCTCCTCAGGTTTCACAACATGCTTGGTCCATCCCCAGTCTGGTGTTACACCACTTGCTACCCTCTGAGTATTCCTAAATCTTTTAGGGCTGATTCACAGAAAAGAGGTAGTTCACTCCTTTAGTACCCCCATTCTGTGCGTATCTCCATTTACCATATAATCAAGACCTTATCAGTATATTATTCTGTTGCCAGAACCACCACATTTACTCTAAGTAGATAATTTTGTGGCCAGAATCCTTGCTATGATACAAAAATACTCCAAATATATTTTACCCCTTTATTTTTCTTAATTAATTGAAATTAACTTCACTTGATTAGAAAATGCTTAATTTAGCACTTGTTTGGAAAAATTACAAGTTTGCCATTACATTTTCTTTTCATTTTCAGATTTTCTGGCAGATTTTCTGCCTAATATTTGAAAAATCATGAATAATTTTGTAGACATCATATCAAAGTGATTCCAAAGGTTATGAAACCCTTATTTCAAGGAAAAATATAAAATTTAGCCAATTCGAAGCACATCATTCCCAAATTTGTAGTTTTTGAAAGTTGTTCCAGTAACTTTTTAGTTTTTCTAGGCTAAGTTCAAAAATTCATAACTCTTTGTATATAGCTATAATTGATCCATATAACCTATCAAATTAAAGCTTAGGATGTCTACTTTTGCACTATAAAATTTCATAATTTTTAGTCATCGTTTAGTCATCAAAATTTACATGACAAACTCACTGCCTCACAGAAAATTTCACTGGAAGCATAATCATATTCTCTAAAATTCACCATTTTATTCCCTTTAATACCTAAACAAATATAAGAAAAGTTAGGGAGTAGATTTGGGACACCTGTTAAATCGGGACTTAGCAGTCCACTTAATTCAGGCTTACTCCCAAGCCTCCAATCCCAAAATTTGGAATATTATAGATTTAAATAATCTCAATAGTAACATACAATCAGACATATACGATGTGAAAATGAATATGCCATGCACCTTTTTATACAAAATGATAGAATGTTGTGTGCACACTGTCTAAGGCCAAATGACTATTTGTAACCCTGGCTTAACTCTGTGCCTCCATTGGGTCCCAGACCAGAACTAAGCTAATATATATGTCTAAAACATTGTTCTCATAATACAAAAGATGACATACATAAACATACAATAATCACATAGTGCATGAAAAAAAGAGTTACTGCTTGGAATTGCCCTTTTCTGCTCTAGCTACTTGTTTATTTAAGACTTTTGATCCAGCTCGAGCTATTGTAAATTCCTATAAATTAAAGTTACAAGTAACTGATTATTACTTAAACTATTACTGCCTTTAATCATAATTTGCTAGTTATCTATCATAGTTTCAACAATTTTTGCACAGTGCCTTTAATGTTTACTTTACTTTTTGACTTTTCAACCATACAAATTGCTCCCTTTTGATTAAATTGGAGCCAAGTATTAATTTTCTCATTTGCTTTTTTCCTTTTGGATGTCCATATATAAGAAACAGGGAAAAATATGGCTTTGGATTTAATTTATCCAAATGACTATTTTGCCCATACATTTTTGCCATTTTCTTACGTTGCTGGAAATATACATGTTTGTATTGCGGCATCAGCTATTGATATATTTTTTGTAGTGGGTCTTTCAATTGACTCCACTTTTCTTGCCAATTGCTCAATTTGAGAATAAATGTTTGCAACATAACTTGATAAGTTCTGGATATATGTGCTTACATGGCTGCTCAGAAGATTCATATTCATTTCCAGAATATTTATCTTCATTATAACTTGTTCAAGAATGCACTACATATGTGCTTGTATGGCAAAAGATGGTGCCACATACCTCAAAAACTGCTACATGTGAGCTTGTGTGTCTTATGACACACTAAGTATACATAAACACTGACAAACTTTTATCCAACCACACACACACATGGCCACTTCTCATTGTACTAACTCAAAAGCTCCTTCATACATGTTGGACTCAAATGTCGCCACACATGCCTCTAGGTACCACCAAAATGTCACCAAGTGTGCCGAAGTGCCAATACACTAGCATATATTATTTGACTATTTATATGCATTGAGCCTCATGTAATCTGGAGACTTATTCTAGAGCCAAAGGGATAAATCATATAGTCCTATAAAATTCATTCAATCTTTTGAACTGTTACCAAACAGGGCTTAGTAGTCTTCTTGGATTAGGCTTATTCTCAAGCTTTTAGGCCTAAAATCTGGGATATTACATATATCACCTGTAATGTATCGCTTCGTTTTACATATATAACAGTTATTATAAGAAACTGTTAGGTAATTTTAAAACATATATTACTATTTCTAGCTAATAACCATTAGATATTTGCAATATTTCTTTTTTTAAAAATTATAGGGGTACTGCTATCGATTTTCACCTACTTTCTGAAACAACATATAAACAAAGAACAATACAATAAACTATTCATAAAAACACAAAAATTAACCCTGCCTAGCTGCAAAAAAAGACAATAATACACAATCAAAATATAGAAATTATGTGCCTCTTTTTCTTTTCATAGTCTTATATTTTTATAAGTTACTTTTTTTAGCTTTAATCCTTTTCTTCTTGTCAAGTAATAATTTTCCCCTCTTTGAAACCCAAATTCCTTCATTATGATCGTGCTTGATGTGGAAAGCATTTTCTTTATCCAAATTTAATGGTTTAAGTGACCTCTCATTGAATGGATCATCCTCAACTCCATCACACATCTCCTCATCAATTACTTTATTTGTCAACAAAACAATACACCATCTATGTTTAGGAGGATAACGAATGTAGAACACTTGTCTAGCCTCATAATCCAAAATAAAAGACTCTCTTTTATACCCTTCCTTGTTCAAATTCAATTGTATCAAGCCTAATTCATCAATTCTCAAGCCATGATTATTGTCAATCCACTTGCAACTGAAAATGAGAACCTTGAAGCCAATATAATCCAACTTCCAAATGTGTTCAATCACCCCAAAGTATAACATCTTTGCATAGATAGGATTTCTATCTTTAGGACTCAATACATGCATGGTTTTAGCGGTAAGAGTTACATCACTATTTTGCATTTTTCTTCAATCATCTTGCTCTTTAGTTGAGGTCTACCATCTTCTGATTTCCCAATGAAATATTTTTTTTAAACACCAATAAGGATGCACACAAAGCAGTCATCTTCAATATCCCATATAGGAATTCTTCATTCCATGCTTCAATCCAATTGAATGCATACTTTCCTCACAAATTTGACATCCAAGTAGGCCTTTAATGATGTATCTTTACAAATTACCATATGTAGGAAAGTCATCGATGGTGCCAGAGAGAATTTATCATTAGCATCTTATGTCAATCCTCTTTAAATATGGCAAACAATAGGTTCTAATTCCTGAGTTCTTTAGTTCTTTGCACTTACCTTGTAAATATGATCGACTATTTCTAGTTCTTTATTACTTTAAGCAATTACTAGATGGTTGCTTTTAAAAAATTAATAAAAAATTTCATTACACATAGCATTCTTTCACCATTACTAATGCTATAAGTATGGGTTCTACTATGTTCTCAGCTATTTATACAAGGTGTGTAGCAATATAAGACTCCTAAACTATATTACTACATATAAAAAAATATATACAGATAGTTAGTAAAATGACTTTAGAACTTCATCTTCTCCGTTAAGTAAAATGACTCGTCTTTGTTGTATAATGAATTTTGGAAAGGGTGAGATTCGGAAGAATCTTAGTAGTAACAGACATTCAATCATATAAAATGCAATCATAGAAAGCATGCCATATAACCATCACAATATAATGAGAATATCAAGAGCATTTAAACTCATTATGTAACTCATCATACATATAACACATACCATAGCGCTTGGTCACAAACACAGGAGTCAACCCGCTATATGCTCTGATGCCACGGGCATCTACCCGACAAACTCATATGATTAACCACAATCATAGAGATAGTAAAACATATATGCAAGGTATTACATAGTATATGAGAGAAAGAGTTACTACCTGCATGCCTTTCCGGTCACTTGTCATTGCTTATTAGTCCCTTAGTTGGGCCGGGTAAAGATCGAATCCTATAAGTTAGAACCCATAACGAATATGTTATTACTCAGTTAGGCAACTTCTAAGTCTAGTACATTATGTCACTAGACAATAAATGGGGTCTATACTAGCTTCTAGTATGTGTCCTTATCATTTGGAGTCAAACTTATTTCAATTGACCTTGAATACTTTATATCCATAGGTCACCTCAACTTGGCAGATTTGACCCCCTAACTTTGAAAATTCATAACTTAATCTAGAAAATTCCAAATGTGGTGATTCCAAGTCCTATGGAAAGATAGTGAATTGAAGAAAAAAATACTACTCATGGCTAATTACAAGGTCAAAACCTCAAAATCCCATGACCAATATTACTATCTCAGAATACATTCTAGGGTTTTAGTCACAAATTCAATAGGGAATATCTCCCAATGTACAGGGTCAAATGACATATCTTATATATCATTGGAAAGCCTAGGATGTATACTAGAACCCTACAAAATGTCATAGCAATTGGACAAGTTTTGACTATTCAAAAATAGCTCAGAAGCATACTACCACAAATCTGGTAGATTCAGCATTAACACTTTGAATTCCAAAATTAGGGTTTTCTAACTAATCATAATCACATGCTATCCCCAAAAACTTGTAGCCATAGAATCCATTTATAACCTCAAATTCATTAAAATCTAGCTCCAACCCCATGAACTAGGGCTGGTTGAATCTAACCCTAAATTGGCAAAAGAAGTGTTCTTGTAATTTCAACCTCAAATCATGTGAATTATCACCATAAACCCTTAATTAACATCCTTCTTATTGTCAAACACCCATTAAATTTCAAAATCACCCTCTTGGTTGATACCCTAGGGTTCTATAACTTCAAAAATATTTAGTAAAATATCAAAACGTTATACTAAAATCGAAGCTTACGATTACCTCTCACGATTTTCCGATTGGTTCTTGATTTCAATAGTGCTTCAACTAACAAGTTGACAGCAAACATCTCTAATTGAAAATCTAAAACTGTATACATGTAGCTTTTAATGAGTAGAAGAAGATGACTGAAGGCTCTGGAGGCTGGAAATACAATGTCGAGCTTCGATTCGGCTGTAAAACTCAAGAACTTGAAAACTTCTCTCTTCTTTCTTTTTCTTATAATTTTTCTAATTTTCTCCCTATTTTTAGGGTGCTCTTTTTGGAATTTATCTAGTAATCGACGATCCTATGTACTAGATGTTCTTGCTTTAAACTACATGGTACTCAATGCACCTTTAAAAATATGTCTTCCTTTCCTCTCTAATATGGTTAGGTGAATTAAGTTGTCAAAGAAGAGGGATTCATCCAACTTTTGATACAGTAGTTGGTAAAATCGGGTATGTAGCTGGATTGGTGACCAGCAAGTTGCACTGGCTTTTCCACTCCTATTAGATGTCCAATGGTAAATGGCAGCATATGATTATTCAATTAGGGGAGAAAGTCAAAAAGCTACTTTAATAAAGCTACTTTTTGATACAGGGCTGCTAGTTTTACAGCACTTGTCACTTTTACCCCTGATTGCTACCACATGTCTCAGAGACTACCTGGAGGTTGCCATATGCCCCAGGGGGCTATGAAATGGTGCCACCTAGCCTTATATGTCTGAACATTTGACACTAAGCTGGTTTCTCCACAAAAATGTAGGGTATATGCACCTGACCTAAAAATGTCATGTATGCACTTACATCAACATATTTTATCCATCTAATTAGCCACATATGTCTATCTTCAAGAATGTGCCACATATGTGCTTGTATGGAATTAAGTGGTGCCATATACCTTAAAAACTGCCATGTGAGAGCCTGTATGTCTTATGGCACACCGAGTGTACATAAACACTGATAATTTTCATCCGACTATCGATACATAAGGCAACTTCTCATTATTCCACCTTAAAAGAAACTTTATAGATGTGGGACCTAGATTGTGCCATTTATGCCTCTGGGTGCCAACAAATGGCACCAAGTATGCCTAAGTGCTCATACACCAGCATCTTATGTTTGACAACTGATATGAATTGAGCCTCATAGAATCAGGAGACTTAGTCTCAACTCAAAGGGCCGAATTATATAGTCCCATGAAACTTATTCTATCTTTACGACTCTTACCAAAATACGCTTAGTAGTCTTCTTGATTAGTCTTATTCTCAAGCTTCTAGGCTTATGATTTAGGATATTACAATTCTTCCTTCGTTCAATAAATTTCATCCTCAAAATTTTGAATGTCATATAGATTTATCTATACCTTAGGGGAACATCCACTACTACAAAAAACGTTTTTAACGTCCATTTTTAGGCCTTTTAACGTCTGAAAATAAGGGAATGTCTATGTAAGCGACGTAGTAAAAAATGGCAATAACATCTGTAGATAAAAGGACGTCTAAGGTCTGGACTTTCGATGTCCCCATTTTAAAAAGGGATGTCTAAAGTGCTACAGTGACACTTTAGACGTCCCCACTTTAAAATGGGGACATCAAAAATAGGGACGTTAGACATCCCTATTTTAAAGTGGGGACTTCTAAAGTGTCACTGTAGCACTTGAGACATCCCCACTTTAAAATTGGGGACGTCTAAAGTGCTTTTTTTTTTAAAAAATTGTTTATATTACATATCTGGACTAAAAAATATTTAAAACCAGAAATCATAGATCATCATCAATAAAATTACAGATCTAGTATTTGAAATCCAAATCCAAAATCTACATAATAATAACTCCAAAGCTGAAATCTCATAGGCAGAAGATGAAAATAATAACAGGAATAAGTTGCAAAAAACTTATCTCCTTATATTATTGAAATTTATTTTCTCGTAATAATGAATAGAGAAGAGCGACAAGGAGAGATGAACCTCGTTTTCTCAGCGGGAACGTGGTCATGAAGCATGTTTCAAAGTCTTGATCTATAAGCCATAACAACATGAGTTAGAAGATAAAATAGAAGGGAAACCTAAAGAAAAAAAAGAAAGAGGATAAAATAATAAAAGATGGTAAGAAAGCATAACAGATTTGGAGGTGAAAAAAAAGAGAGAAAGGAAGAAGCAAGAGTAAAAAGAGCATATCAATATGAAGACGTAAATAATGACTGTCAGTAAAAATTTGAATTGGTTTTGGCGTCCCCATTTTAATTTAGGGACACCTAAAATTGTCCAATTTTTTTTTGACTTTAGACATCCCTATTTAAATTAGGGATGTTTAAAGTCAATTTTTTTAAAAAAAATGAGGGAAACCCTTTGGCGTCCCTCATATATATAGGGATGCTAAAGGGCGTCCCTTATGTATCAACAGGGACGCCCTTTGGAGTCCCTATATATATATGAGGGACACCAAAGGGTGTCCCTCATTCAATTTTTTTTTAAAACTTTAGACGTCCCTAATGTATATAGGGATGTCTAAAGTGTAAATTTACAGACTTTAGACGTCCCTATTTGAATTAGGGACGTCTAAAGTAAAAAAAAGTAAGCTTTTTTTTTTTTACTTTAGACGTCCCTAATTCAAATAGGGACGTCTAAAGTCTATAAAGTCACACTTTAGACGTCCCTATTTGAATTGGGGACGTCTAAAGCTATCAGTTCTCACCCATAATTACAAATATGCCACCGCCTTTATTTTTCACGTCCCTTTTTTAAAAAGGGACGTCTTTTAAGGACATAAAATGTATATTCTGTAGTAGTGATCTTTGTTACTCAGTCTATTCATATGCAATGCTCACTAGCATGCAACACAAACTATTATGTCAATAGCATTCAAACATCTTCATAATAGCATTCATCAATTCTTACAGCTACATTCAACAATCAGTATGTAGCTTAACATATGCATAGAACACACTGGTCTAATATCACAGCACTAAGCAACAACTAAAGTACTAGGCATACAAATCTTATAGCCCAAGGCCTTTGCACCATATAGGATGCATATCGAGACTTACTGCCATCACGGTCTTACAGTCTAGGGATATTGCCCTATACAACCTTGCACAATGGGTCTTATCACCTCAACCTCATCTCATTACAATAAGAATGCATAATAATTTGCCAGCCTAAAGACAGACTAGTATAATAGGTCTTATGGCCCAAGGACACATAGTCCAATATCCTTGCTGAATACATATTAAGACTAACAACTTTAGGACACATAGTCCCTAGGTACTCTAAATACATTACAGCCTCCACCTCTTGCTACTCAAGCCATTCATATACTTATGTAATGTTCACAAAGCGTGCTAAACAAACCATCCAATCATAGTAATCATCTCAAGAGCATTCTTCAATCACAAACACTAGACTATTGGTCCACACCAAAACTCTTAGTCTCACTAGTCTTATGGTCAAGGGCGTTCGCCCCATGCAAATATGCATTTGGGTCACCCTTAAGCAGATTTTTGCACTGGTCTCAATGTCACACAAGCATCCAACCATCTTATTCTGAACTAAAGCGCTTGGTCACATAGTCTCATTATCTCATGGGCTCCCGCCCGTCTTATTCAGAATGCTCATGCTAGCCTAAGGACACACTAACCTATTAGGTCTTAGGGCATCTCACAATAAGTCCATATATTGATAGAAAGAATAAACAAGATGGTAAACAAGTACATGTAAAACTATTACATAAAATATAAGAGCAAGAGTTACTTAACTATCTTTATCTTGCCGAGCCTGTTTTGCCTTAGTCTTCTCTTGTCTTTCTTTCAATGAACAATACTGGAGCGCTCCATGATGATATACTAAGTCATATAAACCCCTTTCTCAAGGAAAGCCACCCACTGTGGGACTCATTAATTTGCACTACTCTTAAAAGTTGATATACTGGTGGCTCTACTCTACTGTTTGACATCACAGTGGCACACACTATGGTTTGACATCATGGTAGCTCCATACTGTGGTTTGACATCACAGTGACTCTACTCTACAGAATTTTACTAGGTGTTTTACTCAGTCACTGACTAGTTAGCTCCTCTAGTCAGACCCCTCTGTAGGTTGACCACTCTAATTAAAACCCTCTCTAGTAAGACCTTTTCATAGTTAGCTCTCTCCATTCAAAGCTCTTCATAGGTAGCCCTCTCCTGTTAGCCGTCTCTCAATAAAAGTACCATTATAATGGTAACTGAAGGCTTTATAAGGCTCTTCTTTCTCTAGTAGTTCAAAAATTTGCTTATTTAATTTCACCATCTCATTTTGGGTCATTTTGTATGGACTTTCGATATTGGTCCAGCTCTAGTCATAATCATAAATTTCACTTCCCTTACTAGGGTAATATACCCATATCTTCCATGGAATTCATTAGCCACTAGTATATATATATCTACTACTTTGTTCTATCAGGGAACTAACTCTCAATCAACTTTTTACAGGAATATTCTATGATCAAGATCTTTCCCTATGCTAAAACTAGCAACTATCAACCTCTAGAAACCTTATACATATGTGTACCATATTCTAGTAACTCAAATCATTTAAGTTGATGCAAATGCTTAGAGAATCAATTCAACTATTATTTGATTATTATGTCACAATTTAACTCCTAAACAACCTCAACATCAATTGAGGCGAGAAATCATGTTTCCTCAATCATACCTATCATGCATATTAAAGTCAAGATCTATAATTTCTATTTTAATCCTCAAAACATTCGTATAATATCCTCATAGCATCATATTGATCACAAGGTTCCATTTCTACCTCAATCATCAATATCATAAAGGCATATTCAACTTATCATTATTTTAGATTAAGACAATTACTGTCAGCTCTAAATCATAAGTGGGGTATTCTTATCTCGTGAGGCTTCAGCTGTCAGGAGGCATATGCCACATTATGCTATATTACACTAGGGTACATCCCAATCTTGTATACTTATTTCACTGTAACCCATACAGGTTGCTTCACTTGCAGACCATACAGGTTGCATCACTACAAACTAATCTTATCACATCATTACGGACTATTAAGGTCACTTCATTATAGACCATACTAGTCATACTAGGATCTGGGATAATTAATACTAGTCTGAGTGTTAGGCTCTTCTTTAGCTGTAAAAAGCTCCTTATACATTATCATCCCACATAGCATCAAATTCTCTCATTCATATATGGCCAAGTGATTCGGGAGTTAGGATATCTCCCTGACAATGCAGAATTCATAAAGGGTCATTATTTACTCCAATTATCTTAACATAATATAGATTATGTTACTCTTGACCCATTCTTAATCATTGTCCTTTTTATTCTTTTATTGGTTATCTTTAATATTATTTTGTACTTATGTCTAAAGTATTCCTAACTTAGTTTATTCTAGTCGCAATTCCTTAAAACTGAATTTCCATCATTTGTCAAGAAACTGTAGAAATTCTTATCTAAATCTAGGTAACTTTAATTAAGGTCATTCCAGATTCTATGTGAAGCTCCTTAAGCCCTCTATATGAGTAAAATATTAACCATTATCCCTTGAATGTGTTAAATTCCAGAATTCACGACTAACTTAACTGTCTCATAAATTTTCCTAATTTTTATGACAAAATTTTAAAAATTAATAACTTACAAACCAAAAATCCAATTAATGCATTATATGAGTCATTTTGAAGATATGAATGTGTGCTATCTACCAGCAAAATTTTATAGCCATTGGACATGATTTGATTGGTCAAAATTCACCTTAAAAACCCTGCCTCAATTTTGGCAGCATAACACTTGGATCCTCTTTAATTCCAATTTTTGGATTTTAAATCTAATCTTTTTAAAATAGTTCCAATAGGCTATTCCTAAATGATTTTGCATGTAGAATGCCTTTCTAACCTTAAATTTATCAAAACCAATCTTTTTCCTCATGAATTAGCTTTGGCCAAAACTTAACGTCTTTTGGAGCAAAATTTCCATTTCCAATTCCAATGCTTCTAAAGCCACTTTCTCAACTTTATCCCACACAATTTTCCATTCTAAACTCATTGGAAGCATCAAAATTAAAAAATAATCATTCTTCCCTCTTTCCCTGATTTGGCCAAAAGGTTCCATAGGGAAGAACAAATATGATTTTGCAACATCTCCTCACCAAACTTACTTAACTTCCATTCTATCATACTTAAGCTCCTCTCAAGATCATTTTCATGCACCTAACATTTATAAACCCCTAAGATTTATGCTCAATAAAAATAGGGTGGCACACTAATATCATGAAAACTTAACCAATCTTATTACTAAGCTCAAAATAAGCTTCTGCTTACCTATTTGCTTTGCTATAGCTCTTTCTTGGATCCTCTAACCTCAATACCACTTAGATAGCCCAAAACTCCTCTCTTCAAGAAAGTAAAATCATAGAAATGATGCTCTTGATGAGAGGAATAATGTTTGTGAAGAATCCTGAAGCTCAAAATGGGATCTTAAGGGTGTAAATAACTCAAGAGCACTTACCTTTTCTTCTTGCTCCTTGGCTCCTTCAACTTTTGGTTCCTTCTCTCTTCTTTTTTTCTGTCTTCTATTTTTCCTCTTATTTCCCCTTCTTGCATAATGGTTAAAAGTAAAGGAGTGTTTGTAATTTTATGAATACATATGTGTGTGAGTGCTTGGTTAGATGAGTGGCCATGTCAAAAGATTATGTAAGTTGAAACTTTGACTAACTTTATCTTCCATTCCTTATGTGCTTGGTTGACTTTATTAATCAAAAAGGTAAGGAGGAATGTCAATTAAATGTTTACTCTTTCTCTCTCTTCTCTTTGGGCGATTCTATTTACATAAAGGAGGAGGAAATATTGTTGCATGTTGACTACTCTTCCTCTTTCTTGTTTTGTGCCTTGACTGGCATTTTTGAACGAAAAGGTGAGGAATTGCATTAATTGAGCCTTCTCTCTCTCTTCCTCTTCTCTTAATATATGTTTGGCCCACGCTAAGTGAAGTAAGAATAAAGACATGTTGACTTTCCTCTTCTCTTTTAGGCTTGATTGACTTTTCTTCCCAAAAGGTAAGGAAGTGTATTAATTGGACTCTCCTTCCCTTGCTTTTTTTTGTATCTTGACCGACATGTTTGAGTAAAGGGAAGAGAAAATATTAACTTAATCTTGCATATGTGAACATGAGGTGTGAGGGTGCCATGTGTCTCATTTGTTGACTAAACTCTCTTGCTTTTTCCTTCTTTTACTCTTGGCCAAAATTTCTTGAATAAAGGGAAGGGAGTATAGTAATTCAATTCTCTCTCTCCTTTCCTTATACTTGGCCAAATTCATAGAACAAAAGCAAAAGGAATTATGATGACTTAGTCTTGTATGGGTGTGAATATGCCATGTGTCCAATATGAGGAGAAGATGAGTAATTACTTTAATTACATTTATCATTACCTTTTACTTTTTAAGGGCAAATCTTAACCCTTCATTTTTGTTTCCCAAATCTATCCTTGGGATCAAATTCTAAATCTCATTTTTGCTCTTATGTAAAACCTTATTTCTATAATTGATCTAATGAGTTTTGCGCAGCAAATTCAAACCACTAAGCGATATTCTTTTTGCAAAAATTCTTTCAATTCCTAACCTTAAGATAAGATTCGAACTTGTAGTTGAGTGGGTTTTTCAGAAAATTTCAAAATCTTGCGGAAGTGTATTCTAGTGGTTTGCAACTTTGTTATTACTCATCGATTCTTATATTTATTTAATCCAATTAGAATAGTTCATTGCCTATTTATTTAGTCAAATTATTCCTCTACTCATTATTAGTTTGTTATCATGCTAGGGAAATTATCCATTTAGATGTATATACATGATTACATAGTCATTCTTAAAGCATGATAATTAATACATAAGAAGCCATCAAATAACATTCTTCATTTTTCCATTACAACTTCCGTTGCGCGACTCTAGTAATTTCTACTCTATGCTTAATATACCTATATGGTTAGTGAGGGAGGATTGAGATTCAAGTGAATCTCAATAGTAAACAATCCTAACTATGCATGAAAGATAATGCTTTGTGTATGACATACTTGCTGACATAAATTTATGCCAACATAATGACATATGCATGCTCAATATTTTACACATTATACCTGTAGCTACAACATAAGTAATAACAAAGCTTTAATCATTCTTGTATATTCCACAAAATTCATCAATGCAATAACACACACCAATACACAAGCATACACATATCAAATACATGTAAGTCAAGAAATTTTAACTACCTTTTGTCTTAAAGTTCTTCTTTCGTTCCCTTTTCTTCCAACCATTAGGGTTGCTTCCATTGCCTCTTCTTTGTCATCTCATGACCCTAAACATATAACTATATGACTTGTTAGAGCCATGTCTTCAATTCTCACAATTCCTTTCAAAAGCTACAAATTGGCTGGTCAACCTTAATCTGCTAGCTTTCTTTGATCAACTTTAGAAATTCATAACTTTGTCTAAAAATCTCCAATTAGGTTGGTTCAAAGTACTATATGACCCACTTTGAGTCTATTTTAAGGAAAAAATGCCTCCCACTACCAGTTGTACGCTCACAGTTCCAAAATTCTCAATTAACCATTACTGCCATAGAATCATTCAACTTTTAAATGTCTAACTTTACTAAATTATAACTCCTAATTTACATATCCAAATGACACAAATGACATATCAAATTAAAGCTTAACATGTATACTTTTATTTTGGAAAATATCATATTCATTAGATAACATTTAATTATTAAAACATACACCACATTCAAACTAACAGCAGGAAACCTAAACTGGCAGCATAATGTTAACTTCCAGTTTTCAGTGTTTTTTTCTAATAATCTAGAATTTATAGCCAAAGGCTATTCCTACATAGTTTTTTTGTGTAGAATCCATTGGTGACATCAAATTTACCAAATTTCTACTCCTTCTACACACCCTGTTCTGACCAGAAATGGCAACACAATCCAACAATCACTAACCTTCCAATTAATCATTAAACAAGTGCAGTTTCATCATTAAACATCATATGACACCATGTATATGATAAAAACAACATGAAACCCTAAACTCTCATATCAACATGAAACCCTAAACTTCTCACTTGACCAAAATTCCTCAACAAAAGGGAGAGGAATGGTTGACCAAAATGCTCTTTAATTATTGCCTTTGCGGTTAAGTTTTGTAATATCCCAAAATTCATTCACCAAAAATCCCATGTATATATATCATAACAAAAGGAATAAAATGGTGAATTTTAGTGTACTTGGACTGACAAAAATACCCTTAGTACAGGCCACACGAAAATTGGGCCAATATAAGACATAAAGTATAATTTTTGTCATCCAAAAAGCCTATTTTTGAAGCCCAAAGTAATGAATAGAAGAACACAAATATTGGGCCCAATTACATGAGGATTACAACCAAACATAAAGGGAAATAAGAAAGCCCAATTTAATTACAAAAGTGTTTGTGCAAAATGTTAATTTTCCATAAAAGCAAGAAGCCTTCAATTTTTCCCTTTTTCTTTAGATATTTCGGTCAAAAATAAATAAAGGAGGGGAAATAATTATTTCGCTAATAACCATGCCATGTGTAAGCTTCTTAGTTTAAGGAAAAAGAAGCCCTAAAAGTAAAATTTCACATGGTTAATTGCAATAAAATATATTACTTTAAGGAGGTGAAGTTGATATATTTAAAAGCATATTTATCCTTTACCTCTTGACATTTTTGCTCACACAAAGAAAATAGAGAGATAGAGAGAAAGAGAGAGAGCTTCAAGAACAAATAGAACAAGAGAGAAGGAGCAAGAATCAAGGTATGTACTTGTGAAATTCAAGTGTTATGCCCTCAAAATTGATGGAAACACCTTGTAATCTCTATTCCTTCTTGAAACACATGTGTAGTGAGCACAAGACCAAGGGGAATAAACATAAAGGGGGAAAGTTTTACAGAGAGAGGAAGAGAAATCAAAAGGTAACCATGAAACCTTAATCCTCTTGTTGATTTATGATTGTTGTTGGTTGTTTGGTTAATTAGTAGGCGTGTTTTGCTTGATTTTGTAATTTATGATGATGAAACCCTAAGAAGATATGCTGCCCAATTTTTCATTAATTAGTTTCAATAGGTGTTAAAGAGGTTAAACAAGTAATTAGACGTGGAAAGGAGGTGATTAGTTGGTTGAAATAAAAAAAACAGTTTTCCCTTTTACATTGTGATTTTCAACCAATTACAGAATAGGGGGTTAAAGCTAGAATTTTGTAAATTTGATGGTCCCATTGTGTTCTACACAAAAAATTGTGTGGGAGTAGCCCCTAGTTATGAATTATGGATCATTGGAACAGAATTCTTAAAATTGGACATTACTGCCAGTTTAGGGTTCTGTGTGGCAGTCTTATTGTGACGTGTTTTTGGATAACTAAATGGTATCTAATGAATGTGAAATTTTCTAGAATGAAAGTAGACTTATCAAAATTTAATTTGATATGTCTATAGGTTAATTGGAGCTGTACATAAGGAGTTATGTATTTTTGAAGTTAGCCAAGTAAAATTGACAAGTTTATGTGATAGTGTGCAATAAATGGTAATTTTGGAATGTTGTGCATCCAGTTGGCTAAAGGAAATATTTTTCCTTAAAAATAAACTTAATAAGGGTCACATAGCCTTTGGCACCACTACATTTTAACATTTGTAAATAAATTTATGATTTTTCAAATTTTGATGAAAATTCTGACAGTTTTAGTCAATGTTTGAAATTAAAAAAGTAATGGTAAAATGTAATTACCTTGAACTCTAAGGGTAAATATAACCAACAAAATAATTTTTGAATAGTACATGAATGAGTAATAACTCAATTCTTGTAAACTTGGAATTTTAGAACTGGACAGTTTGCCCAAGTCCTGTAGTGTTAAAGAACATATTAGCGAGCAGAAAAGGGATTTAAGGTAGTAACTCCATCTTTCATAAACTATGTGATTATTTATATCCTTTGTGTATTCCATATTTTGTAGGTGAACACGGTGCTTGGGGCATAATGATATGAATAGTGCCTAAGCCATAATACCTAGTTGTGGTTTGGGACCCAACTGAGGTACACAGACAAGTAGGGGTTTGGCCTTGAATTGTGTGCACACACTGGATACAATTGAATTTTTATTTACATTATGTGGTGCATAGCATATTTATTTATCATATTTTTTATGATTGATTGTCTGTTGCTACTAAGATTCGTTTAAATCTCATCCTTTTCCCAAAATTTAAAATATTCTAGCATACAGTAGCGGCTTTAGGGGCAAAAATGTAAATACCAGCAATTGAGGATTCTGGTCCAGATCAGAGTTGCATTTAGTTATCATTAGCTTTATGTTGTATATTTTGGGATCTATATATATTTTTCAAACCCTATGGGGAATTCCTATAATGTAAACAAGCACTTTGTATCGGTATATTTATGCTATTTCTGTATGGCCTTCGAAGTATGTGTTTATTACTCTGCAAATATCAAAATGTTAAGCGGTTTGACAATTTTCAACTTTATCAAAAAGAAGGCCATTTGACTTTTCTTCTCTTCTTCTTTATTTGCTTTTTACTTGGTCAATGAATTTAGGTTTTATTTTAATTGCATATTCTCTTTCTTTTTCCTTTGTCAAAACCAAAATTCATGAGTCCAATGGAAGAAGAAATTTGTTGACCAGTTGATCTTATATACATAGGTTCAAGTTTAACCAAAGCATTCTTTACAAGAGTTGACACTTTGACCAAACTTTCTTTCTTCCTTCTTTGCCCTCTTTGACTAATTTTAACCATGTATGAGGAAGATTAATTTGCTTTTTGGAACTCATAATTACTCTTGCTTTTTGAGATCAAATCTTAGCCTTTCATCTTGTCTTCCAATTTTAACCTCAAGATCAAGTGGACATTGTATGGTTTGGCTTTGATCATAACAATATTAATTGTTTTGCCATTAATTCTTTCCTTTGTTTTCTTCTTCCTCTTCTAAGATGTCATTCCCTTTATTTTTGGATCCAAGTTAGGTTTTGGATCCTATTTGACTTTAGACAAAGGAATTGGGTACTTTCCTTTAGCAAATCGGAACTAATCCCATACTTAATTCCAAATTAGTCTATTAAAGTCATTATAGGTCTTAGACATTATTCATGTAATACCCTGAATTTTGGGACTAGAGGCTAGGGAATAAGCCTGAATAAAGTAGGCTACTAAGTTTAGTTTAGTAAGAGTCCTAGGAAAGCATAAGAAAAAAAATGACTTTTAAAAACCACACTTGGAGTAGAATATGAAATTCGGTGCGAATTAGTTGAAAAAAAGTAACCGATTCCTTTAAGTTGTGTCAGAATGACATAAAACCTAACTCGGATCCAAAAGAAAAGGGAAATAGTGCCTAGAAAGAAGTAATAAAGAGGCTAATGTCACAAGAAATAATATTGCCGTAATCAAAGGCAAAAGAGACAATTGTCACTTGATCTTGAGGTTAAAATTGGAAGATTTGAAGATAAAATGAAAAGCTATGATTTGCTCTTCAAAAGCAAGAAGCAATTTTTAGAATGGAAAGCAAATCATCTCACTCCCTTAATGTAATACCCTAAAATTTGGAACTAGAGGCTAGAGAATAAGCCTGAATAAAGTAGACTTCTAAGTCTAGTTTAGAAAGAATGTCAAAGTACACCCAAAATAAAGTATGAATTTTGGTGCAAATTAATCGAAAGAAAGTACCAGATTCCTTTAGGATGTGTTAGAATGACATAAAACCAAACTAGGATCCAAAGGAAAAAGGAAATGGTGTATAGAAAGAAATAAGAAAGAGAAATAAAAGAACTAATGGCACAAGAAATAATATTGTCATAATCAAGGGCAAAAGAGTCAATTGTCACTTGATGTTGAGGTTAGAATTGAAAACTAATATGAAGGGATAAGATTTGCTCTTAAATAGCAAGAGTAATCATGAGGGTCAAAAAGAAAATTAACTCCCTCCCTCATGTGGTTAAAAAACGTCCAAAGGGGCAAAGAAGGAAGAAAGAAGGGTTTGGTCAAAGTTTCAACTCTTTTTGCAATAAGACTTTGGTCAAATTTGATCACATACAACTTTAGGCATTGGTTAACATTCTTTCCTCCCTTTTTAAATGCAAATTTGGTCTAGAGCAAGGAGGAAAGAGGGAAGACCATTTTAATTGACCAAGCCAAAAAGCAAAAGAAAAGAAGAGCAGAATGAAAGTTCAACAAGTCTTGCTTTTTGATTCAACTTGAAATGTTGACCAAAAAGCAAGCTTTTAAAGGGGAATTGGTCAACAAATTCCCCTCCTTTTCAATGGCGAATTTTGGACAAAAGAAGAAGAGGAAGGAAAGAGAAAGTTTAACCAAATTAAATTAACCTCACATGCTTAAATTAACCACTCTTCTTCAAGAAGCCACAATTATGGCCACATGTCTCTCTTAACAATTTTTGGCAAATGAATTGCAAAAAGGCAATTAAGTCAATATTAGAACATTTTAACACTCCCTCTCATACCCATTTGGATAGCCAAGTACAAGAAATTAGAGAAAATAAGTAGAAAAAGAAAAAGGAAAGAGAAAAGAACAACTTGGAAGAACAAGAGCTAGGGTAAGTGTTTCCTCTTGATTTTCACCTTGTAAATCACCTCTTTAGCTCAAATGATCTTCATGAACTTTGTCCTCCTCTTTAAGAGCTGCATTTCTATGGTTTCTTTTTTTCTTTTTGAAGAGGAGGTGTTTTGAGTAATCTAGCAAGAGCCAAAGTTCAAGAACTAAAGAAAGAGCCTAGGAAAGTGAAAGAAAGCAAGAGTTTCATTTTGAGCTATGGATTGTGTTGATTGGTTAAGGATTTTGGCATGTGAATTTCTGCCCTACTTTTGGTTAAGCTAGGGTTTTAAAGCTTTTTTGGTGTTTTGGTTGTATAAATGGTGTCTTGTGGTGTTTAATAAACATATGAAACTAGTTTGAGGCTCTAACTGAAAGTTTGGTAATTGTTGGATTATATGTCTAAATTCTGCCAAAATAGGACATATAGAAGAGGTGAGAATTTGATCAATTTAATGTTACCATTGTGTTCTACATGAAAACCTATGTGGTAATAACCCAAGTTACAAATTATGGAACATTAGAATACAATTTGTAAAATTGCACATTAGCTACCAATCAGGGTTTCCTGCATGGCAATTTGTTGCATTGTGTTTTTGAGTAATTGAACAATGTCTAATGAATATGACTTTTCTAGAATAAAATTAAACCAATCAAGCTTTAATTTGATAGGTCATATATGTTAATTGGATCTGTATAGTATGAGTTATGCATTTTTTAAGTTGTGCATCTATATAGTATGAACATGACTTGTGCATTTTTTCTGGGGTAGTGTCTAGTGAATGGAAATTTTGGAATATTGTGCATCCAATTGGCTAAAGGAAATATTTTTCCCTAAAACTAGACTAATAAGGGTTACATAGCCTTTAGAACCACTACCATTGGACATTTGTACAACACAATATGAATTTAGAAAGTTGGTTGAAAATTCTGCTGGCTTTTAGTAAATGTACATAATTAAAAAGGAAATGGCACAATGTAATTACCTTGAACCCTAAGGGTGGAAGTAAGCGTAGGAGGCTATTGTAGCACAATGAGAATTCATTTATCATGGTACTAAAGATATGATTATATATCTAGGGCCATGAGAAGCCAAGAAAAAAGAAGCATGGAAGAATTTCCAAGAAGCTTCAATGGTGGGAAGAAAAGGGGACAAGAAGAGGAACCAAGTTCAAAAGGTAATGAACTTACTTAACTTGCATGTATTTGATGTGTATGTTGTGTACTGATGTGTGGTATTGCTTTGCTTGATTATGTAAAACATCTATGAATGAATGTAGCTCTCTTTCTGTTTATACTATGGCTATTGGTATGTTGCACGAAACATTGAGCATGGAGAAATATCATTATGTGAACATGAGTCTATATAAGGCAAGTATATCATCCACTAGCATTCATGTTACATGCACTGTTAGTACTGTTTGCTACTAAGATTTCCCTAAATCTCACCCCCTTACTAACTATATAGGTCTATGTGTATGAGACAGAAGGAATACTTGAAGATGAACAAGAAAGAAAGAAGACGATGAATTGAAGAAGAAAGAATATTTATTTTACTATTTGTAAATTATTTACATTTATAAAGAATTGAATGAATACTCAAATTAGAATTTAATCGGTAATCAAGATCACTAAATTAAGAATCAGAATGAGAATAAGAACTAACTATGATATAAGAATCTGGTAAGAATAACGGCTAAGGAGTGGTGAAGAAGTAATTAACCCCTGAGTAATTAAAAAAAATGCTTCCATGTACATAATAAAGGGGTATGTAATATGGGTATTACAACTAAGGCCATAAAAAACGTCCAAGAGGGCATAAATAGAAGAAAGGAGGAGATGGTCAACTTTTAAAGGACTTTTAAAGAAAACTTTGGTCAACTTGAACTCATACACCAATAGGCTTTTGGTCAACATTCTTTCTCTGACAGGGAGAGGTCCTTCTTTGACCAAGAGAGATCTTTCTCTAACATTGTTGAGTTCATTGTATTAACTTTTAGATTTAATTTCATGCATTGCATGCCTCCATCTTGGAAGGCTTAGGATTATATTACTTTTTGCATGCCTCCATCATGGAAGGCTTAGGATTGTATTACATTCTGCATGACGCCTACATGGAGGTTTTACCTCCTAAATGGATGGCTAGATTTCTCCATTTTTCATGCATCTTTTGGTTGTATATTTATGTTTGAGAATTTAATATTCAAGTTTTATGCAGTATTTATGAGGATTTCATTCTAGTTTTATGTAATGCTAATTTATTTTTATTTTGTTTTTAATTTTATCATGAGCTAAATTTCAACTTTCCTAGGGTGATGACGTAGCTTGTTAAAATGACAGAATGAATCTTAACTTATTAAATCTAGTTTGAATTTCTCCTTCATGATTGAGTTTTAATTATTATTCTTAATGCTTTTGATTGACTGGCAATCTTTTAAATGATTTGAATATGCATGTTGAGACCGAAAGCAGATACATGTGTGTAGACCCTATAATTAAAACCATGACTTCCATATGAAATAGGAATATATTCATATAAGTTTTGTAGTCTTACTAAGTTCCATAAATCTTAATGAATAATTAATTGCTTAAATTCATATAGGAATATATTGGATTAGCAATTGATTATAGAATTTCTTGACCTTGGAAGAGGCTAGTAATTAAATTAGGGAAACTCGACTATCAATCATGTGGAATAAATTGGGCTATAATAGAAAAGTGATTCAATCCAGAATTTGTAAAGTGGAATCTAATCCTTAGGACTTTTTCTCATATTTTCTTTCTTATCATCTACACTCATATTTAAGTGTTTTTCTTTTATTTTGTACTCTCAATCACCAACTAATCAATCGACTAAATAGAATTAAAATTACCTATTTTGGTACTTAGTACTCAATCCTCGTGGGAACGATACTCTACTTACTTCTATATTACTTAATTACGACAGTGTACACTTACACTATTTAATAGACCATCTATACTCGTATCAAGTTTTTGCCACCGTTGCTGGGGATTGTTGACATTAATATCAATACCAAGTAATTTTAATACTAATTTAGTCTTCATGTAAAAATTTCAAAAACAAAAAAAAATTACAAAAAATGGATTATTCACAGCATTCATTTGGTTTAATCAGTGATAACTTGTCATATCTTGATTCTTTTTCTGGAATGCATGTAGATAGAATGAGACATAAAAATATAAATGCTAGTTGGTTTGAAAATTCTTCTCCTTATAATTTTTTTCTTGTTCTTATTGTGGAGAGTGTCATTCTTATGAGCATTGTCCATATAGCAATACCAGTCATTATATGAGAGATGATTTCAATATGAACCAAACTTATTTTGATCATTCCTTTTATCCTGGTGGAATTTTGGAGCAACAAGAGTCTTTGGGTCCATATATCACGTATTGTCCTAATCCTCCTTTCTACTCTTATCCATATATTGAAGAACAAACTCTTGAGTATAAGGAAAAGTTTGATTTAGAAAGATTATGTGAGGAGTTTGTGAAATCAACAGAGAGACTTTGTAGAGAGCAAAAGGAAAGTGCCACTAGAGTTTAGTCAAGTGTCTAAAATATTGGAATATATGCGAGTCAAATTATTTCTTCACTTGAAACTACAAGGAAAGATAATTCTTTGAGCATGATAACCACTTCTTGTGTTGATGATGATTATTGTGAGGAAGTTGAGGATGTGGAATTGAATGAAACTTTAGCTCTTGTGGAATGTGATAAGGAACTTGAAATCACTTTTGGAAAGATTAGTGGGTATAGGCTAGATGAGGTTCCGGTTGTGGAACCTGATTCCTGTCATTTTGATGTTAAAACTAATGTGGTTGTTCCAAAAGATGTTGTACATGTCTCTCCTGTTGAAGTATTGACTCTTACTATGAGAGTTAAGTGGATTTTGTAGGATGCTATAATCAGAATAGGGCATGAAGAAGGAGAATGATTTTGGTAATTTTGATGTCTCAAATGGTTTCCTTGGGTAAAATTGTGTAGGAATAGGTTGTTGGTATAATTTTAAAAAGAATGGATTTGAAATCCAACAATTGGAATTGAACACAGTGCTGCCAGTTAGGGTTTCTGTGTGGTAGTGTAAATTTTTTGTATTTTTGGGTAATTGGATGTTATCCAATGGCCATGAAACTTTCCACAATAAAAGTAGACTTGTCGAGCTTTAATTTGATAGGTCATTTATGCCATTTAGATCAGTACACTAGGAATTATGAATTATTGAGGTTAGGCTTTTTTTGGAATGAATTCTGCAGTAGAGAGGCTTTAGTAACAGTTCTGGAATTTTATGGCTAGAATTGTCTGAGTAATATTTAAACTTTAAAAACAGACAAATGCCATCGAATCGTATGTGAACAAATTCCTAAAATCCACTCTTAGAGTTTAAGAATCCAAGTACAAGCAAGTCAGCTAGCAAAGCAAGGGGTAAAGAAAGGGTAAAAAGCTAGTTTCGACTTAAAGAGCTTTCAGTAAGAATTTGAACCACCCCAATTGTAGTTCTATAGAATTAGCTATGAATTTTCAAAATTTATTCAAAATGCTAACAACTTTTAGCTACCATGCAAATGTAAGAAAGAAACAGCCAAATGTAATTAGTATGAACTCCAAGGGTAAAAATAAGTATGTAAGACTAATATAGCCCATTATGAATTCATTTATCATGGCATTAATTACATGATTATATATCTAGGGCCATGAGGAGCCAAGAAAGAAGAAGAATGGAAGAATTTTCAAGAACTATCAATGGTTATAAGAAAAGGGGACAAGAAGAGGACACAAGTCCAAAATATTGGTACTTATAAATAAAGGCAAAGCCATTTTTAGAATTCTCATATATCCATTATGTCATTTGCTGAAATCAAGAAGTCAGGATTGTAAGATACGAGTGTAAGTAGTTAGAGGAAAGTTCATCGGTGGCAGCAGGGCATAGAGGCGCCATTCTAAGATTGGAGGAATTCAGACATGGTGTGATATGCCTTGATATGTGTGCCATGATCCCGAGTGGAATCCTGAGTAGGCACTGATAAAGCAACTTTATTAAAATAACTTTAATAAAGTAAGTAATGATGTCTTATGATGACATACTTTTTGTGTTGGCAAGTTGAGAGCTTGACAAGTATCCGTTCATGATGACTAAGTACAAAGTTGGTTTTGTGTTGGCCAAATGAGGAGGAGACAAGTGTACGTCCCTCAATATTACACTCACTTTATGTCTTTTATGTTGGCATCTCCGAAGAGCGCCATATGTCATCTGTGTTAGGGAAATCCATCAATCTCTAGTCTGGTCACCTGACTAATTTTCTCGAACACTGCATCGGGAGTTTAGGGAAATTGTCAGGTCCCTTCCTTCCGTCATTACCGCTGTAGTTGCTGTGTTCGTTGTTACTGTTATTTGATTATCATCATTCTTCTCTGCCACCACCTCTAATCTCCGCAATGACCATTCTCCTCTGACTTGACTTCCCTTTGTCAGTGCTATGAATTTGAGGACTTCATTTTAACCTTAGTCGACGCCACCGTGACTTTGGGTTGAAGCTCACTCCTTGGTCTTCAATCAGGTTAGTGTTTGATCTGTTATTTAGTTGTACGTTGTTCAATAATTAATAATGTTCTATGAAAAAATGGTTCTTGTTGTTGCTTCAGGCACTTAAACATAATCTGGAAAAAAATTAAATCTACACATTCTTGTTAGATATATGGTCTAACTTTTAATTACATCCCTGTGATATTTGGCTTGGATTAATACCACTCTATGTTCTATTTTAATTTAGTGCGATTGTTTGATTATTGTCAGTGTTATTGATTTGTTAAAACAATACTAGTTTCAAATGGTGCCTGTTAATTTCGTTGAAATATCTAAAACCCTATTGTTATTGTTTTTTTGTCTATCCTTTTATTGTTGGATATAGGGTGTTAGAAGTGTTGAGTATATATAGATCATAGTTGGATAAACGCTAAACGAACGAGTGTTGAATTTGATAATGGGGTTAGGGGTTTTTTAAACTTTGCTAGTAGAAATACCGATGATGGTAGGGGGAAGTTTTATTGCCCTTGTGTAATATGTTTTAATGAGAAGCGACTAAGTACTACAAATATATATACACATTTAATTTGTGAAGGATTTTGTAAGAGTTATATAGTGTGGGTATGGCATGATGAAGAATTAGAAATGCCAAGTTCATCTCAACAGGGGGGAGCAAACTTTGATGATAATGGCACGGATACGAATGATCGGATAGAGGATATTATTCGTGATGTAGGAGAAGAGACTTTTGAGCAATCATATGCATATGGTAATATGTGTAGTGATGCTGAGACGCTGTTGTACCCAGGGTGTAAAAAGTACCAATTGTTGAGAGCAGTATTGAAATTGGTAAGCTTAAAAGCACAGCATGGATGGAGCGACAAGAGTTTTTCAGAAACGCTTGAGGCTATTAAGGACATGCTTCCAAATGATAATGTGTTGCCTTCTCGATACTATGATGCTAAGAAAATATTGTGTCCACTAGGGATGAAGTATAAAAAGATCCATGCATGTCCTATATTGTATAGAAAAGAGCATGAAGAGGAACAACAATGCCCAATATGTGAAACCCCAAGGTACAAATCAAATAACGCTCCTGCAAAAGTATTGTGGTGCCTTCCATCATACCAAGGTTCAAGCATTTGTTTGCTCATGAAAATGATGCAAGAAATTTGAGATGGCATGTGGATGAGAGGATATCCGATGGAAAGCTTTAACATCCGGCTGATTCTTCTCAATAGAAGAAAATGGATCAATTATTTCCTGCTTTCAGTGAAGAGCCTAGGAACCTTAGGCTTGGGCTTAACACGGATGGCATGAATCCTTTTGGTATCCTGAGCAGTATACATAGCTCATGGCCTGTTCTATTGGTAATTTACAACTTATCTCCTCTGTTATGCATGAAACGAAAGTATATCATGTTATCTATGTTGATTTCGAGACCAAAATAACCCAGAAATGATATAGATGTTGACCTGAAACCCTTGATCGAAGACTTGAAAGAGTTTGGGATGAAGGTGTTGATGTTTTCGATGCAAACAAGAAGGAGGTTTTTAAAATGCGAGCCATGATCTTTTGTACTATAAATGACTTCCCTGCATATGGAAACTTGTTAGGCTATAGTGTTAAAGGCCATAAAGCATGTCCGATTTGTGAAGAAGGAACATGCTACTATCAACTTCAACATGGAAGAAAGACAGTTTATCTTGGCCATAAGAGATTTCTCAGATGAGGCCACCCGTATCGCAGATTAAAGAAAGCTTTTTTTGGTGGACAAGAGTTTGAAGATGCTTCGAAGGCATTGACTGGGGAGCAAGTTTATGAAAAGGTGAAAAATATGAATGTTATCTTTGGTAAGACTACAAAGAATAGCAATGAGAAAAGTAAATGGAAAAAGAGTTCTGTCTTCTTCAATCTTCCATATTGGCCGAAGCTTGATGTGAGACACTGTATTGATTTCATGCATATGGAGAAAAATGTTTGTGATGGTATTGTTGGGACACTGCTTAACATACAAGGTAGTTTTAAGGATGACGTGAAGGCAAGATTAGATTTGCAAGAAATGGGGATATGAGAAGACTTACATCAAAAGCCATAGGTAAGAGAATATTTTGTCCTCCAGCTGCTTATACTTTGTCTAAGGATGAGAAAATAAGCTTTTGTCAGTGTTTACATGGCATCAAAGTTCCTTCAGGGTATTCTTCAAATGTTAGGAAGCTTGTGTCAATGAAAGACTTGAAGTTAGTGGGGGCTAAAGTCTCATGATTGTCTTGTCTTAATGCAATAACTGCTCCCAGTAGCTATTTGAGGCACTGTCGAATATGATCTTCAACATATTTTGACTAGACTTTGTTTCTTCTTCAATGCTATTTGTAGTCAAGTCATTGAGACAGAAAAATTGGATAAACTGGAAAATGAAGGATATCTGATCTTGTGCCAACTTGAGAAGCTTTTTCTTGCTTCTTTTTTTGACATTATGGTACATCTAATTGTTCATCTAGTCAGGGAGATCAAGTTGTGTGGCCCTATCTATTTACGATGGATATACCCAATTGAAAAAACTATGAAAATCCTAAAAGGGTATATGAGAACCCTAACCGGCCTGAAGCATCTATTGTTCAGAAATATGTTTCTGAAGAAGCCATGGAGTTTTGTCAAGATTACTTGACAAATACAGGACACATTGGACTTCCTAAACATCATGACGAAGAAGGCGGTAGATGCGGGGCTTCAATAAAGAGTATGGATCCTGATGAATTGCAACAAGTCCACTTATACATCTTGAATAATGTTGATAAAGTTCAAGATTACATTAATGCTCATAAAGAAATTGTACAGAAAGGAAATAGTTGAATGACTGAACAAAGGTTAATTAGGGAGCATAACAAAATTTTTACACATTAGTTCAAACAAAATGTTGACGGCAAGGAATGTGTTTCTGATACAATTAAATGGTTAGCACGTGGTCCTGAAGCTGATGTCATAAGTTGGACTTCATTTGTGATCAATGGTTATACATTTTACATGAAGTCCCTTGATGATAGTAGCACCATCCAGAACAGTGGGCTTATGTTAGTGGCTAAATCTATGCACTTCTCTAGTTCAAAAGATAAGAATCCTAAATTGGCAGCAATACCTTATTATGGGGTGATTGAAGAGATTTAGGTGGTTGATTATGTTAAAGTTAAACTTTTCATTTTCAAATGCAAGTGGGTTGATGACAATAATGGTATGATGATTGATCAGTTGGAATTTACATTGGTTGATTTAAATAGTAGAAGTTTTAGAGATGAACCTTTTATTATGGCATATCAAGCAAAACAAGTGTTCTATGTTACTGATCAGGCAAATAAAATATGGTTTGTAGCTCTCCAAGGAAAAAGGGTCATTGATATTAATCAAAAAAGTCATTCAGTGAATGATCTGCTTGAGACTCCTTCTTTTTCTAGGGGTTTACCAGAATTGAACGAAGAAGATTAAGCAGACAATGAACACGGCACAAGAAACAATCATCATGAAGGGATATGGGAGGATATCCCCTTATAAAACTACATTGAAGGTTAGTTAGCTAAAATAATTATCATGAAATATATTTGAATTATATATATTGTTATTGGTGTGTATATATAACTACTTTTTTTGTTGTCGTCACAGGAAAATGAAGGATATGAGGTGTACGTCTTAGTATAGATTCTCTGAAGCCTGTCCAGTTAATGATCATCAGCCTGAGAAGATTGTGTATAAAGTATTTTGGCCCTAATGAATAACAGCATTGTCATTAATGTAATTTAATCTTTGATGTATGTATGTAAGTGAAAAGATAAGGAACTTGGTCAAAACAGCATTGTCATGGTTGTATGATTTCCTTGCATTATGATTCTGTCTATTATTGTGAGTTTATTATTCATGGTTGTTTTCCTTGCTTCTGTTTCAGCCAACACTGTTTAAGCACAAGGGAGTTGAGTTTTAATATGTTCCAATGAGTTTCGAGTCTCTCACATGTCATTAAGATGTTAGTTATAAAATCTGTAAGAGAAGATTTATTTGAATGTCGTTGAACTGGCTGTTGCTTGCTGAGTGAAGTCTTTTAACAGGGGAAATGGCTTGCTGGGTATATCTTTTAAATGAAAATTTAAAAAAATTAAACTTTTAAGACTGGTTCTCTCCAAAACTGGTCTGAAAAGTACATTTAAGATCGATTTTGGAGAAATCAGGTCTAAAAAGTTGAACTTTTAGACCGTTTTTTTCAAAACGGGTCTAAAGGGTAATACTTTTAAGACCGGTTTTGTAGAAAACGGGTCTTAATCTTTCAACTTTTTAGACGGGTTTTTCAGAAAACCGGTCTAAAATTTTAACCTTTTAGACCGGTTCCTCTGATAACCAGTCTAAACATATTTATTTTTAGACCGGTTTTGTAATAACCGGTCTTAAAACGTTTTTTTAAGACCGGTTCTATAACCAGTCTAAAAAGTAGCAGACTTTTTAGACCGGCTGTATCAAAACCGGATCCAGAACCGGTCTAAAATGTCTTTTTTAACCGGTCTTAAAAGTGATTTTTCCAATAGTGAGTTAAGTACTTGGGCCCATTAAAGACACATTGGGCCTAATGTAAAGACCCTAATAACAACCAACATAAGAGAGTAATTTATGAAAATATTGGATCAAGTAATAACTTGTCGCCTATAGATTATAATTTATAGTATTTGATATTTGCCTGGGACGCCCAAAGCACGTCAATCGAGGTCAAGATTTAAAAAAATTGCCAGGCAGTAACTTATCCTTTACATAATATGTGATATGTTATATGCATGCTTACACCATTGTGAATTTAAAACATACAAATGAGAAGGGCTCAGGCCAGTAGAATTTCCTAGCACCGTGGCAAGGGATGGTAGTCCTTGAATTGCTAACTTTATATTTTCTACATATTGTGAATTTATATTTGAATGTTGAAATGTGTTGATTGTACTATAACTTTGGTTGACATGGCATGATATACATATATGCATCTTATATAAGTGATATTGTAACTACTGAGATTCTTTGAATCTCATCCTATCTTTCCAAAAACAAATTTTTGGCTCGGTCAGGTAGTTCATCAGGTAAGAAGGTCACCACGGGCGAATGAAACGAAGAACTTAGAAATTAATTTTTTGTTGGTTATCTATTTATTTTTGGAATTGTACTTAATTTGTATTTAAGTGAAGTCAGTCCACTACTGACACATCAGTAGACATGTAAGTAAGTGCCTGTATATAAGAAAACGCATAGTAACATCCAAACTAGTAGTGGACAACCATCCATCTAGGGCCGTTAATCAATCATAGTAGTTTGGGTTCCAGCAGAGAACATATTAGTAAAACTATAATATGAAGAAATGAACCTAAAATGGATGGCTTAAAATGAATCATAAAATAACATGAGACCAAATCTTAAAACAATTTTTGAAAATATTTTTTACAACCTATTCAAACGTAGTTCCATATTATGCTTGAAGTTTGGACTCCCACTGTTTACAAAAGATTGCTGGTCTCTTTTTCTAAGATATTAGTGCACTTAGGTTGTCCATACCTCTTGAAAATGAAGATGTTACACCTTGAGGAATGAAAGATGGCGATCCTTAAGAATGCCATGAGAATGTTAGAATAAATACCGTGAAGGTTGAGGATAATCTTGAATCCAATCGAAGCTGAAATAGTGCTTAGGTTGAAATGTGAATCAGGTTGCACTATGGTTCTGTTTCTTGATGGAAGTTTGAACCTTATGAACCTTACAGATAGTGTTGAACCTTTAGTAATATTTTGAGGATATTACTCGAATACCGTGAAGGTTAGAATAGGCGCTATCGATCATAATTTTAGCATGCCTATTGGGTATAATGGAGAAAAAAGATTACCGATTTATGTGATGTAGAGGCTCTAGAATTAGGTTGATGAACCAAAAAATTAGATGGGCATCTAGAGGGTTGCTACCAACTGAACCATGACCTAAGAATAAAGCAATAATTGAATTGATTCTTAAGACATTTAAATTAACTTGAATGAATTAAAGCATTAGAATATGGTACAGATGGGAATGAGGTTCCTAAAGGTTGCTAGCAGCTAATCTAGCATAGGGAAAGATCTTAATCATAAAATATTCCCTTTTAAAGAATGGTTCATGATATAAGAGAAAGAATGAATCTACCTACCATTCCACTAACTTGAGGCTATACTAGGACTTGATTGGTGGATGGTAGACAATGTGTTAAAAGGTATAAGTAGAATACTCTCAGTTAGGGAAACAAAATTTGCAATTTTTCCTGGAGTTGGACCGATATCAAAAGTCCATACAGAGTGACTTCAAATGATATGGCGGAATTAAAGAAGCAGAATGCATAACTGCTAGAGAAAGAAAGCCTTGGGTTTCCTAACTCCAACAATTAGTTTTAAGGTGTGGTTCTCCTAAGCATTTGTTTCTTTTATAATAGTACTTCATAAAGAAACAGCCAACCAGAGAGAGTTACCTATGGAGGGTTCTGACTGGAGTGCCTGACCAGTCAAGGATAGAGTGAAGTGTCGAGTAAAGAACCGTAGAGTAGACCTACCAGGGCATCAGTTTTCTAGTATGGTACATTGTAACGAGTCCCACATTGGGAAGGGTTTACTTGACAGAAGGGTTTATATGATCCAGTGTATCGCCATGGGGTGTTCCAGTGCTGTTTGTGGGAAGAAAGACAAAAGAAGGGAATTAAGGAAGAATAGGCTCGAAGAGACAGAAATAGTCAAGTAAACTCTTTCTCATATATCTTATGTAATGGTTCTGAATGTATGTGTATACCATCAAAAATATTCGTGTTATAAATATATGGTAGTTAGTAAAACCTACTGGGTAGTATAATATCCCCAATTTTAGGCCTAGGACTTTGAAGATAAGCCTATATCAGGCAGAGTACTAAGCCTAGTTTAGGAAAAGTCCCGAGGATGGTAGAGATGGAAAGACTCTCGGGGACTATGTGATCTGGCCCTACCGAGTAAAGGGGCCAGTATGCATAAACAGCTGGACTAAAGTGTCGGTGCAGATATGTACAGGACATATATATGGTGCTATTAGGTTGGAAGAAAGATGCCACCTAGCTATGTCATGAGGTATGGGACTGATTAGTTAAATAAAATATGTCGGTGTAAGAATGCACATGGCATTTTCAGGGTACACACGAGTGCCCTATGTTTTTGAAAAAAGACACTAGAATGTGGGGTCCACACATACTCTAAGCAAGATGTCATTTGGTGGACCTCGATATGCGTGCCTTTTAACCCCCATCGTCATCAAGGCCGAGATTAGTGTTTATAACACACTTTATTATTGAATAAGAGATCGAGAATAATTAAAAACTTTTTACAAAACCTGTATAATATGATCTCCATTCATTTTTAAATAAAAACATTTGGTTTGTTCAGTTTTGTTATATACACAATATCAAAGTGCTAGCAAAAATTCCCGACATTCACCCGAGATATAATCATTAACCAAAGGGTTTATAGGGTATCATTGGCCATCTCAGTTTCCCATACCTAGGATTACACAACAATACTATTCTATGATCAACATATATATACAATTGTCCAAAATGATAACCAAAAATCAAAAAGCTAAGACGACTACTGACAATCCTAGTCGTCCTTGTTCATTTGCTTGTCCCTTGATCTACTGGCCCTGGCTAAAATTGTTAATTAGAAAGAGTGAGATTCAGAAGAATCCCAGTAGTAATATTTCATGTCTATGATGCATAATTAAACAAAGCATGTAAGCATATATCACAATTCCGTAACATAGCAACATTCAAAGTCGAGCTACCCACCACGACTCAATCAGCAATAGCAACATTCAAGGCCGGGCTACCAGCTACGACCTAGTCATACATTCAATGATAAATACATATATAAAATGCATTAAATATGATATAGGAGAAAGCATCACTAGTTCTTTCTGTTCTTGTTTAGGCACAGGCCTTCTAAGTTCCAAGCAAATATAAAATCCTATAATCATAATTAAGGATGATAAGTTATCACTTATCCCAATACTCAAATGACTTTAGAACACTTAGATTTGGTTATCATTAAAATCCCTTATGTAGCTATGAAAGGTTCTAATAATAGCCCTAAAGGGTTGGAAAGTACTGGATCGGAGATCACATTTCAAAACTACAAGTGTTGAAAAATAGGGGGTTAGCCACAGCCAACCTACCCATGGGACGAGGCCAAGATATGGTTGAAAGGTTTTGGACTACGGTCAGCCTCCTTTAGGCCGTGGCCAAGAGAATGTCAAAAAGTCTTGGGTCGCAGCCAACATCCTTTGGGCCATGGCCAAGAACTAGACAAAAACATTTTGGCCGCGGCCAAGATAAAGTTCGAAAGTTTTGGGCTGTGGTCAGCACCACTTTGGCTACACCCAAGAATTACCATGATTCTTGGTTGTTTTTGTAACCCCCTGCCTTATTTAACGTAATTATAATTCGATAAAATGTAATAAAAGAGGTTTGAGATCGCCGGATAGTTCAAAAACTACTAAATCACCTACTAAACAGTAGGAACTTACAACATTTTTCAAAACTTCTTTTCTAACCCGGTCTCTTTTTCAATTATCGAATATAATCACCTGTGCAGTTAACTTACATTCATAAATATCAGAGTTCGTAATTTAAACCCCGGCAACCCCCGGGTTCATCTATACCTTCATAGAGATTCCAATCCTGATTAGGGGATTACAAAGCCAAGTATTCACACTATTTACATCTCAAAATGTTATACAGTAATCCCTATCCAAAGTGAATAGCCAACAAACTCCATACTAATGTCCCTAGGAAGCTCTAACCACTCCGGGTCACTCGCTTCTCCTTAGAGCCACTCGCCCTGTCTGAAAGGTTAGTTCAAAGGAAAGAATGAGATTCAAAAGAATCCCAGTAGTAACTAAACATTTATACCACATATAATCACACAGCATGTAAGCAAATCATCATACAGTAGCATAATCACACTCCACCCTCATCCCCTTTCTCCGCCGGGAAGGCTCACAACCCTTACCCGAACCGTTGCTAGCTACTCAGGGACTATTGGCGTGGCAGTGCATAAACATAGCCCTATAGCTCACATAGCTATCTGGCTTCACAAATGGCCCGTCGGCCTCACAAATAGCCCTTAGGCTCACAATCAGCCTTTCGGCCCACATATCACATAATCACACCTCATCCTCATCCCCTTTCTCCGCCGGGAAGGCATACGACCTTGACCCGAACCGTTGTTAGCTACTCAGGGACTATTGGACTGACGGTGCCTTTCTATAATCACATAAGTCGCAACACACGAACTTATCACAAAGCAATGAAAATACACACATACAATGCATCACATATGGTACGAAGGAAAAGTCACTACCTGATCCTTTCCTGACGGTCTCTGGCACAGTGGGCTCACGAGGATAGCAGATATCAAATCCTATAATCAAAATAGGGACATTTGGTTAATTTCCTTTTACAAGTTCTTACTTCAATAACACTCTAAGTTGGTATTCATTTGGACTCTTTAGATGGCCATTAAATGCCTAAACATATGCCTAAAGGGATGGGATAACTATCCCCAAAGATTCCATATTTAGAAAGCTAAACACTGATTTTTGGACCCCTCACTCGCGCCCCTCACTCGAGCACAAAAGGCCGTGCTCGAGCACAACTCCCATTTTCACTCGAGCACACGCGAGTGAGACGCAGGAAGTGCTTGCCCGAGAGCAACTCCCGCGACAAACCTACACTCTCACTCAAGCACAAGAGGCTGTGCTCGAGCAGAGACCCCGAGCACACTCGAGCACCACGGAAGTGAGACCCCGCGAGTGACAACCCGAGAGTAATCCCTTCCTCCCAGTCGCAAGTGCACTCGAGCACAAACCTAGTGCTCAAGTGACCTCTCCATACTCGCGAGTGTTCCCGCTCACCTCCAACAATCTTCCCACAAGTGATAACCCGAGACACTCACCCTCAGTGATTCATGTACCCTCACTCGAGCATGTTCATCTTGTGCTCGAGTGAGACTCCTTCTCACTCGAGTGATACCCATCAGCCACCAGATCGCAGCAACTGATAAACTTCTCCAAAATTCACCAAATGAACTCCAATGGTTCTAAAACTTGTGTCAAAGCTCATTCTCACATATTTCAACACAAGAGACCCATTGGCAACCAAAAACAACTCAAATTTCCACTCAATCAACACATTCTCACTCTAAATCATAAATCCACCAAAACCACAACTTAACACATTTCCCTTATTCAACTTCAAATCAATTTCTAATTACTCCCAAGTGTCAAAACTGACCAAAGGAACAGTGACACTCTGATCAAAACCTACCCTTCACTTAACATCATAATTAGGTCTAATTTCCAGAATTCTCATTGATTAGGCAAACATCTTGACATATATATCAAAATGCATTACAAACCTACCTCTTCAACTTGCTGAGATCAACACCTTGATTCCATCAACTTTCAGATTTATCCAACAATCAAACACCACCAATGGAAATTCTGAAATCATAGAAATAATGCTCTTGACCTCTTGATCAACATTAATGAAGGGTAACTAAGCATATAAGATCATTTACTCACCTAGAATTCAAGCCCTTTCTTTTTCTTTCTTGCTTGCTCGCCGAAAATGGAAGAAAATGGAGAGAGAATGATGATGATCACCTCTTCTTGGTTCAATACACACACACAACCGACTAGGGAAGGAGAGAGGAAGAGTTTGAAATTGTTGACTCATCCAATGGCTCTCATTTGGACACTTGTCACCATCTCATCCCTCACCCTTACATGAATTCACATACTCCCCTTCACCCTTGATTCCACCCCTTTATCTTTCAATCTCAACCATTGATCTTGATTACCAAGGGGTTTTTCTCATCATTAGCTAACCAGACGGTTGGTAAATTTACCATTTTACCCCTGATTAGAACAATACACATTAAATTATGAATAATTGCCTTCATTTCACATTACACAACATATACTTCAAATATGCTTAATTAACATTAATTACATCATTTGAAGTCACTAATCCTTGATTAAAATCCAGGATATTACAATTCTCCCCCCGAAAATTTAATTTTGTCCTCGAAATTGTTACACTACTTGAGCTATAAACTCCAGATATCTTTTTCGTATATCTTCCTCCGCTTCCCAAGTTGCTTCTCTCGGAGTCATTCCCTTCCAGACCACCTTCACATATGGAATGCTTCGGTGTCTGAGCCGTCGCTCCTCTCGGTCAATGATCTGCTCTGGCTCCACCGCATATGTAAAGTTATCTTGTAGCTCAACTTCCTCATATTCAACTATATGAGAGGGGTCTGGTTGTTACTTCTTCAGTTGGGAAACGTGAAACACGTCATGGAGTCTACTCAAGCTTGGGGGTAGTGCTACTCGGTACGCAACAGGCCCAATCCTTTCAAGGATCTCAAAAGGACCTATATACCTCGGGCTCAGCTTCTTCCTCTTGATAGCTCGTCCCACGCCCGTAACAGGAGATACTCTCAGAAAAATATGATCTCCAACCTCAAATTCTAGAGGTCGTCTCCTCTTGTCAGCGTAGCTTTTCTGTCGACTCTGCGCTGCAAGTAATCTCTTTCGAATAATTTGAATTTGTGCTGAGGTTTGGTCAACCAAATCTAGTCCGTAAAGCTTCCTTTCGGATAGCTCGTTCCAGCACAAAGGCGATTGGCACCTCCTTCCATACAACGCTTCATACGGAGCCATCTGAATGCTCGCATGATAGCTATTGTTGTAGGCGAATTCCGCAAGTGGAAGAAAGCGATCCCAACTTCCTTTAAAATCAAGAACACACGCCCGAAGCATATCTTCCAGCGTCTGGATTGTCCTCTCCGACTGTCCATCCGTCTGCGGATGATAAGCCGTACTGAACCTCAATTGAGTTCCCAAAGCTTTATGCAGTGCTTTCCAGAATCTTGAAGTAAATCGAGGATCTCAATCCGAGATGATACTCTTTGGTGTACCATGGAGTTTCACAATCTCACTGATATAAATCTCTGCTAGTTTATCGGGAGAATAACCAGCATTGATTGGTATGAAGTGGGCTGACTTTGTTAGCCGATCCACAATAACCCAGATCGCATCACAATTCCTGATCTTGGGCAATCCTGTCACAAGGTCCATGGTCACACTTTCCCATTTCCATTCCGGAATCTCAGGACTCTGGAGTAGACCAGGTGGTCTTTTGTGCTCAATTTTCACTTTCTGACAAGTGAGGCATCTCGCCACATATTTTGTCACATCACTCTTCAAACCCGGCCACCAGTACACAGATTTCAAGTTATGGTACATCTTGGTCATACCAGGATGAAGAGTATATCGGCTCTTGTGCGCCTCATCTAGAATCTTTTGTCGCAACTCCTCCTTAAGTGGAACGCAGACTCTATTTTGATAGCGAACCAATCCTCTAGGCGACAAATCATAACCTGGGACTTCTCCCTGTTCAATCTGAGTCAGATTGCACTGTATCCAGTCATCTTGCCTTTGGGCTTCTTCAATTTCAGCTTTTAGATCATTTTCCTCCTGGGCAACAGTGTAATTGGCACAGATGATCTGGTTCGTCAGATTCAAATCACGAAAATCTTCAATCAATTTCTTCTCTCGTATCATCATAGCTGCAACGAGTACAGTCTTCCGACTAAGAGCATCAGCGACTACATTGGCTTTACCTGGATGATTTTTGATTTCCAGGTTGTAGTCTTTGAGCAATTCCATCCAGCGACGCTGTCTCATATTCAATTCCTTCTGGTCGTACAGGTACTTGAGATTCTTATGATCGCAGTACAATTCCACTGTCACGCCATACAGGTAATGACGCCAAATCTTCAAAGCAAACACAATGGCCGCAAGCTCCAGATCATGAGTGGGATAGTTCAATTCATGGGGTCTGAGCTGTCGAGAGGCGTAGGCCACCACACGTCCCTGCTGCATAAGGACAAACCCTAATCCCTACCCACTGGCATCAGAGTACACAACATATGTCGTACTGGGATCGGGCAAAATCAACACAGGCGCCGTAGTCAACCTCTCCTTCAGCTCCACAAAACACTTTTCATATTTCTCATCCCACACAAACGGTTGATCCTTTCTCGTGAGCTTGGTCATTGGTAACGCAATACGGGAGAAATTCTGGATGAATCTCCGATAGTACCCGGCAAGACCCAGAAAACTGCGTACCTCTGCCACAGATTCTGGTCTCTTCCAGTCTAGTACTGCTTCCACTTTACTGGGATCCACAGAGACCCCTTCTTGCGAGATAACATGGCCTAGGAATCTCACTTCTGATAGCCAAAACTCGCATTTGCTCAACTTGGCATATAATTGCTTCTCACGCAAAATATTCAACACAACTCTCAGATGATGCTCATGCTCCTCCCTACTCTTAGAATATATCAGAATGTCATCGATAAACACAACAACAAACTGATCCAGGTATTGTCGAAAGATACGGTTCATGTAGTCCATGAAAACCGCAGGTGCATTGGTTAGCCCAAATGGCATCACCAGAAACTCATAATGACTATACCGGGTCCTGAAAGCAGTTTTTGGAACATCTTCTGCTTTCACTCGCAGCTGATGATACCCTGACCTTAGATCAATCTTTGAGAATACACTCGATCCAGATAATTGATCTAAAAGGTCATCAATTCGAGGAAGTGGGTACTTATTCTTGATAGTAACTTTGTTCAACTCTCTGTAGTCGATACACAAGCGAAGACTCCCATCCTTCTTCTTAACAAACAACACTGGAGCTCCCCAAGGCGACACACTGGGTCTGATGAACCCTTTTTCAAGCAAATCTTCTATTTGTTTCTTTAGTTCCACCATCTCATTTGGGGCCATACGGTATGGGGCCTTTGAAATAGAACCTGCTCCAAGCACAATGTCAATTGGGAACTGAACTTCCCTCTCAGGAGGCAATCCGCTAAGGTCATCCGGAAACACCTCCGGGAATTCACTTACCACGGGTATGTTACTCAACGTTTCTTCGGTTTCCCTTTGTATAGAGAAAAACACCATATACCCTTGGCAACCCTTCTCGATGTATTTCTCAGCTTTAGCTGTAGAAAGGAAATTCATACTCGCATTCAACATTTCAGCTCTCTGACAAGCAAGATATACTATCCTTTTGTTCCCGCAATCAAGCAATACGTTATTTGCCGTTAACCAGTCAAAACCCCAAATGACTTCCAATTGATAAAGCGGCAGACAAATCAGGTCTATAACAGACTGGTGCCCTTCCACAGTTATAACACAATTCAGGCAAACTTCTGTGGTCAAGGCCTTAACACCCATCGGAGTCGACACTACCAAATCGAATGGTAACTTATGCACATGCATACCTAGGCGTCTCACACAATCATACGTAATAAAGGAATGACTGGCACCCGAGTCGAACAATGCTTGCAACAAATAACCATTTAGAGAAATTTTACCTTGTATCAACTCAGGAGATCTACGAGCCTCTTCGTGGGTCATAACAAACACTCGACCCTGAGTCTTTGGCTTCTGGTCGGCCCTCGATCGCAGACAATCTTTAGCAAGATGTCCTGGCTGCTTGCAGTTGAAACAAACCATCTCTCCCTGACAGTTTCTCCCATAATGTGATTTGTTGCAACGGCAACATTTCTCCTCGGTCACAAATCTCTGAAACTCACGACCTTTAGGCTGATAGGGCTTTTTATCACCACCCCTATACGAAGAAGATCCTTGGCCTTTCCGCTTCTGAGAGGCATTACCCTTGCTAGATTCACTACGGTGACCAATAGCTCTGCCAGGATACACTTCTCTTAGATTGTTCTCCGTGATTCGACATTGCTCCACAGCCTTATTAAACTTCTTGAATCGGTGAGTAACCAACCGCTTCCGTAACTCTTGCCTCAGGCCACGTATGAGCATGTCTGAGCTCCATTCTCCGTCATCCTTATACCGGAGATAGGAGGAATACCGGGACAAGCGGATGAATTGGGACAAGTAGTCATCAAAGCTCTCCGTTTCCCCTTGCCTGATGTTAAGGAATTCTGCCTCCTTCTCAAGCCGGACTGATTTCGGGAAGTACTTCTCGTTGAATTCTTGTAGGAACAATTCCCAAGTCAGTGGCACATTTCCGCTCTTTAATGTTAAGGAGATATTCCGCCACCAACGATCTGCATCACCCTCAAGTTTATAAACTGCCAACCGTGGCTTCACATCATCCGGACACCCGAGGACCTCAAATATCTTCTCCAGACGATTCAACCAATCTTCTGCCACTTGTGGATCAAACCTCCCTCTGAACGCCGGAGGCAGATGTTTGCAGAATCTTGTAACCCAGAACTGAAGATCTCTATCCTCTCTGGCTGGTCCCCCATGAGACTCTTGATTCGGAATAGCACGAGATGGGGATTCTGATAGCCGTGCTGATCCCTCCGCAGTGTCCTCATGTTGGGTTCCTTCTTGAGTTTCCTCCGGTGTGGACCGAACCGGATTCACCTTGTTCTTTGCCTTCTCCGCTCTAAGCTCGTCTCTCAGCTCAGTGATCATGTCCCACTGATCCTTTATCAGACCCATTAATTCTTGCATTGGATCCGGTGGATTATCGTCAACGACCTCCACCACAGGGTCTGCACGCGGAACACTGGGGCGTCCTCTAGTTTTCTTCATTCTACAAAAAACTCAACCCCATTAACTGAGCAGAAATAGTATACACATATACTCACAAGTCTCATATATCCATATTATTAAACATATATGCGTATACACAACATTCATTCGCAGATAATCTTCTATCCCTAAAGCCAACTAAGGGATTTATCCTAGCAACTCTACCCTTGCCAGGAACTACAGCTCTGATACCAAAATGTAACCCCCTGCCTTATTTAACGTAATTATAATTTGATAAAATGTAATAAAAGAGGTTTGAGACCGCCGGATAGTTCAACAACTACTAAATCACCTACTAAACAGTAGGAACTTACAACATTTTTCAAAACTTCTTTTCTAACCCGATCTCTTTTTCAATTATCGAATATAATCACCTGTGCAGTTAACTTACATTCATAAATATCAGAGTTCGTAATTTAAACCCCGGCAACCCCCGAGTTCATCTATACCTTCATAGAGATTCCAATCCTGATTAGGGGATTACAAAGCCAAGTATTCACACTATTTACATCTCAAAATGTTATACAGTAATCCCTATCCAAAGTGAATAGCCAACAAACTCCATACTAATGTCCCTAGGAAGCTCTAACCACTCCGGGTCGCTCGCTTCTCCTTAGAGCCACTCGCCCTGTCTGAAAGGTTAGTTCAAAGGAAAGAATGAGATTCAAAAGAATCCCAGTAGTAACTAAACATTTATACCACATATAATCACACAGCATGTAAGCAAATCATCATACAGCAGCACAATCACACTCCACCCTCATCCCCTTTCTCCGCCGGGAAGGCTTACAACCCTTACCCGAACCATTGCTAGCTACTCAGGGACTATTGGCGTGGCAGTGCATAAACATAGCCCTATAGCTCACATAGCTATCTGGCTTCACAAATGGCCCGTCGGCCTCACAAATAGCCCTTAGGCTCACAATCAGCCTTTCGGCCCACATATCACATAATCACACCTCATCCTCATCCCCTTTCTCCGCCGGGAAGGCATACGACCTTGACCCGAACCGTTGTTAGCTACTCAGGGACTATTGGACTGACGGTGCCTTTATATAATCACATAAGTCGCAACACACGAACTTATCACAAAGCAATGAAAATACACACATACAATGCATCACATATGGTACGAAGGAAAAGTCACTACCTGATCCTTTCCTGATGGTCTCTGGCACAGTGGCCTCACGAGGATAGCAGATATCAAATCCTATAATCAAAATAGGGACATTTGGTTAATTTCATTTTCCAAGTTCTTACTTCAATAACACTCTAAGTTGGTATTCATTTGGACTCTTTAGATGGCCATTAAATGCCTAAACATATGCCTAAAGGGATGGGATAACTATCCCCAAAGATTCCCCCTTTAGAAAGCTAAACACTGATTTTTGGACCCCTTACTCGCGCCCCTCACTCGAGCACAAAAGGCCGTGCTCGAGCACAACTCCCATTTTCACTCGAGCACACGCGAGTGAGACGCAGGAAGTGCTTGCCCCAGAGCAACTCTCGCGACAAACCTACACTCTCACTCAAGCACAAGAGGCTGTGCTCGAGCAGAGACCCCGAGCACACTCGAGCACCACGGAAGTGAGACCCCGCGAGCGACAACCCGAGAGTAATCCCTTCCTCCCAGTCGCAAGTGCACTCGAGCACAAACCTAGTGCTCGAGTAACCTCTCCATACTCGCGAGTGTTCCCGCTCACCTCCAACAATCTTCCCACAAGTGATAACCCGAGACACTCACCCTCAGTGATTCATGTACCCTCACTCGAGCACAAACATGCTCACTCGAGCATGTTCATCTTGTGCTCGAGTGAGACTCCTTCTCACTCGAGTGATACCCATCAGCCACCAGATCGCAGCAACTGATAAACTTCTCCAAAATTCACCAAATGAACTCCAATGGTTCTAAACCTTGTGTCAAAGCTCATTCTCACATATTTCAACACAAGAGACCCATTGGCAACCAAAAACAACTCAAATTTCCACTCAATCAACACATTCTCACTCTAAATCATAAATCCACCAAAACCACAATTTAACACATTTCCCTTATTCAACTTCAAATCAATTTCTAATCACTCCCAAGTGTCAAAACTGACCAAAGGAACAGTGACACTCTCATCAAAACCTACCCTTCACTTAACATCATAATTAGGTCTAATTTCCAGAATTCTCATTGATTAGGCAAACATCCTGACATATATATCAAAATGCATTACAAACCTACCTCTTCAACTTGCTGAGATCAACACCTTGATTCCACCAACTTTCAGATTTATCCAACAATCAAACACCACCAATGGAAATTCTGAAATCATAGAAATAATGCTCTTGACCTCTTGATCAACATTAATGAAGGGTAACTAAGCATATAAGATCATTTACTTACCTAGAATTTAAGCCCTTTCTTTCTCTTTCTTGCTTGCTCGCCGAAAATGGAAGAAAATGGAGAGAGAATGATGATGATCACCTCTTCTTGGTTCAATACACACACACAACCGACTAGGGAAGGAGAGAGGAAGAGTTTGAAATTGTTGACTCATCCAATGGCTCTCATTTGGACACTTGTCACCATCTCATCCCTCACCCTTACATGAATTCACATACTCCCCTTCACACTTGATTCCACCCCTTTATCGTTCAATCTCAACCATTGATCTTGATTACCAAGGGGTTTTTCTCATCATTAGCTAACCAGACGGTTGGTAAATTTACCATTTTACCCCTGATTAGAACAATACACATTAAATTATGAATAATTGCCTTCATTTCACATTGCACAACATATACTTCAAATATGCTTAATTAACATTAATTACATCATTTAAAGTCACTAATCCTTGATTAAAATCCAGGATATTACAGTTTTCAACTGACCATAACTCTCAGAACATAACTCAAAATGATTCAAACTCTATATCAATGAAAAGCTTGTAATGTGAACTACAAAATTGAAAAATTTCACAACATTTCGATATCATTTGCTATTTCAAATTACCATGCAAAGTTGGCCCATTACACAGCAATTCACACTTAACATTTTCCAAAATTTTCCAATTTTGCAACCTAAGTCTCCAATGCTTCCAAAACTCAATCCAAACCCATTTTCACACAAAATTTCATAAGGAAACCAATGGAGACATCAAAATGATCATATTCACATTACTTTCACTCAATATAAATTCCCAAAAACTTCAAACTTCACCATTCAGCTTCAAATCAATTCTATCTATCCAAGACACACCACAAGGCACCATTTCTATAACAACAACATACCAAACACTCAATGACCCTAACTCATAAAAAAATAGGGAAAAAATCATAGAAATTATGAGCTTAACTAAATGCCAGAACACATACATAAAAAGGTTAATCTTACTTACCCCAATAACTTTCTCAAACTTGTTCCTTACTTCACCAATCTCTAGTTTTTGTGAGTTCCCAAACCACCACTAATGGAAAATATAAAACCATAGAATTGAAGCTCTCAACCCAAGGAACAAGATTAAATAAGAGAGTTTTGGCATTAAAGCTAATCTCAAAGGTCAAATAACTCACCTTTTTCACAAGCTTTCTTCCTCTTCCTTGGTCACCTATGGCTGCCGAATTGGAGAAAGAAAAAAATAGATAAGAGTGTGAGGAAGGTGAAGAAATGATGGACTTTCCTTTGCCTATACCCATGAATCTGAATTTGAGGGGAAGAGAGAGAGAGAGAGGAAAATGATAAAAAAAATTGAGGTTTTGACTTTCTCCACTAACTCCCTCATCATATTTGCTTGCCACATGTCCCAATCTCCTTCTTTCTCACCAAAAAAGTAACCACATTGTTACACTAATTACTCCTTTAGCCATCTAGTCACACCTCTCATTTCTTCTAGTTAGTAATTAATTTCTTCATTAATCACTGACTAATTGGTGGGTAGTTTCCCATTCTTTCAATTTTCCCCTGATTATGGCACATTCACTTGAATTGCCGCATAACACATATTTTAATTCCTTTCTTTATCTCTATGCATCATTCCCTTAAATTTTAACCCAAAATTAATTTTCCATATGATTATGTTAAAATATACAGTGTTGGGCATTTCCATTAAGTAATTCGATCATAATCCATACTTTATTTCATTTAGATCATTTTGTCACATAAATTACATTCTCAATAAATGTCATTAGCCCTTAATCAAAATTTGGTAGTAGATGAATATGACAATAAAGTAAATTTATTAAAGGGTTAAGGTGCAAAAATGTACATGTGATTCGTCCTAAAGTGCGCCCAACAGCAAATGCTTTTTTTAGGTGCAAAAGTGACTATGTGGTTACAAAATAGGTACAAAAGTCACAGTCTCAGTTAGAAGGGAAACGTTTAATGGTTAATAAAAGTTTGTTGACCAGGGAAGCTAACTTGGCAATTTAAGATGCTGGATAAGAATCGCACCTTAGCTTGTATGGCCGAGAAACGTAAAGAGCAAGAGGCAAATCGAAGACCTTGATAAAGCAAATTAAAGTACGAAGGAAGACGATGTGGAAGGGGAGGTGAAAGGGTTTTTCTCGTGTCGATCTATGATCACTTTTGTGGCTTTTTTAGTACGTCGTTTATCACAGAAACTTCTTCTTGATTCTGGTCAATTATGGTTAACGTGTCCATGATCCGACATACTAATCTCTTGCCACTTCTGGTCATTCTCTGTAATGGAAAAATTCTCTTGGATCCCGATGAGAAGGCGATAACTGAGAGACAATCAGTAGTCCTTAGCAACTCATATTAAATGTTTTATCATCTGAAGCTTTTGACCGGCCATAGACCCACCCACATCTAGAACTATCACCAGGTTTATCAGAACTATATGCACCACCAACTTTGATGGCAGACCCTTCACCTTCAACACCACTACGTAAGTTTTGTAGCTCCTATTTGTAGTCATAATAGTTGCCTCTGGTAATAAGCATACCTCAAGTGTTCTGATTCTGGGGGACGTTAAAAGAGGACCAACAAAGGAGACATTGAATCCTTGGAACTCCATCAATTCATCTTCTTGGTCTTCCTCATTTTCATCAAATTCAAGTATGGGGTTGAAGTGAGCAACGAAAGTGGGAGACATTAAAGGCTCATCATCATTATAGATTTTCAATGGCTAAGTTTTGATATCTCGTGCGAGGTTGTATGCTCTATTTTCATTGGCAACTTCATCTTTCTTCAGTTTCTTGTTGGTACAGATAGCCAACACTGGCAGTTCCTTCCAATTTACGTTGCAGACTGGGCAGATATGTATATGCTTCTTTTTAACATAAGCAGCTATGCAAGGAAAGTGAAAAGTATAAGAGCATTCGGCCATGAAAATTGTTGTTCCTTGCCCAGTTTTCACGCTCTGCGCACAAATTCCATATCCACTTGTTTCCCTTTCCCCTCCAGTTCGATTACGTTTCTATTTACCCTTTAATTGGATTTCTCGACCATTGTTGTTTCCGTCAACCTGGCTCTCATCCAACGGTGTTTCCCTTTTTTTTTCTAGTGGTTGATGCCTTTCGAATATGGCAATGTCTTATTGATCCTTATCAAGTTTGAGTGTTTTACCTTTTTTCAGTTGTGAGTGTTTTTCCAGATACCACTTAACCTGCCAAGTCAGAATCTAATCATCATAATTTGTCAACAAACTTCTATTTAACCATTGAACCTTTCCCTTCTAGTTAAAACTGTGACTTTTATACTTATTATATAACCACATAGTCACTTTTATACTTAAAAAAATTATTTGTTGTTAGGCGTACTTTAGGACAAATCATATGTGTATTTTTGCACCTTAACCCTTTATTAAAGTAACTTTAATAAAGTAGGTTATAATGTTAATGATCACTCTACTTTTATGGTGGTTCAATATGACGATGACACTTATCATCAAAGTACACATCATCTTGACAAATACTATTCACACTTTTTGGTTGGCACAATTACAAGGTGACACTTGTCCCTTCATCTTGAGGTGTCTTTCTTGCCTTTTTTGGGCATTCCAAGATCGTGACACGTGGCACTGAAGTAAGGGGAATCTACCGGTCTCCGTCCTGGTCGCGTACTTGACTTCCTGAACACCGAACTCAGGAGTCAGGGGAATTCATCAGTCCTCCCTTCCCTTAACATGTGAAAGGTGTCACCTCAAGAGAGAAAGAAAACAAGTTGCTTGGATGACACATGGCAAATCTTGATCTCTCTCACTTTGACATATGGCAAGTTAAGAGAAGATCATATATGTGATTTAATCCCAACCCTCCATTTTTCTTTATGATTTCAGCCACGAGAGGAAGAAATAGAGAAAAAACTAGAGAAAATATAGAGCAAATAGAAAGAAGAGAGAAGGTGTGTGAATAGTGAAAGTTCTTAAGCTCCAAAGCTTATTCCAACCCCAAAGCACCATTTCTGACCAATAAAGCCTTCATGAATGTCATTCCTCTCGATGAGAGAAATATTTCTATAATTTTGGATTCTTGATTAGAGGTGTTTGGTGCCATCTAGCTGGCCAAGGTATTACCGAAATTCTGAACCAGTTAAAGAATCACGAAAAGGTAAGTCTAGCCTTCGATTTGAACCATTGTCTTAAGATTTCAATGAGTTTTTCTTGACTCTTCGATTTGAGGCCATATATGTTAAATCATGAATATATGATGATATATGGTGTTTAATGATAAAATAAGACTAGTTTAAGTATTGCCAGATTTGTGTTCTATGAGGCAGTCAGTTTTTGACGCATTTTTAAGTGAGCAAATGATATCCAATGGCTAGAAAACTTTCCAAATTTAAAGTAGACAACGCTTTAATTTGATATGTTATTTGTACCATTTGGATTAATATATTTAAGATATGAATTTTTGAAGTTCAATCTGTAAAACTGGAGAACATCTATGACTTTGTGAGTTTGTTGGTGATTCTGGATTTTTGTACATGGAACTGGCTGCAGTAAATATTTTTCCCTTAAAATAGACTTAATAATTGACACATTGAATTTTGAACCACCGGATTTGAATATTTGAAGAAAACGATATGAATTTTCAAAGTTTCTTGAAAATTTTGCCAACTTTTGGAAATTGTGCAAAAATAAAAAGGTTATGGCATTTGATAATTAAATTGACCTCTAAGGGTTAAGTTAAACACTTGGAGTTAATGTGAGCCCATTAAATGCCCATTAGGCCGAATATGTTAACTTTAATGTTAACCAACTAAAGTGTATTGAGTTATAAAAATTGGGACAAGTATCAGTTTAAAGATAAGGGGCATGTCCTAAAGGCTAAAGTAGCCCATTGGACATTTATTTGTCATGGCTCTAATAATATGGCCACTTATCTAGGGCTATGAGATGACAAAGAAGAGATAAGGGAAGAAACTTCAGTGGTTGGATAAAAAGTACCAAAAATGGGACTCGAAGACAAAAGGTAGTGGACTTACCCAACTTACATGTCCTTGATGTGAGTAATTGCTTTGCTTAATTATGTGATGCATATATGACTAACTAAAGCTCTATTTATATATATGTTATGGCCATGAGTATGATGTATGATACATTGAGCATTCAAACATGTCATTGTGTTAGCATAAATTCATGTAAGGCAAGCATGTCATGCATTAAGTATTTATCTTGTATGTTAATTGGTATTGTTTGCTACTGAGATTCCCTCAAATTTCACCCTCCCTCAACCAACCATATAGGTAGCGAAGTACAGAAGAGGAGTACAAGACGTTGTGCCAAAAGAAGAAGTTGCAATAAAGAAAAGAAGAATTATTTACGCATTGTATTGTTGTGTAATTGACGTATAAGTAATTAATTGTATATTATTGCATGAAGGATGAATTAAAATCCCTAAGAGTGGTAAATGAACTAGCAATAGGTAATTGCACAGTATGAGCCCATTAGTTAAGTAAGCAGAGAAAAACTCTGATAGTAATAAATGGAAGAACTAATGAGTTAAATCAAAAAGCAACCCCGTAAATAAATTAATCTAATATATGAGGTTTTACCAAATGAATAATGACCCCGAGAAGAGAAATGTAAATCTAGGTTTGGGGGCTTAAGCAATGTTCCCTTAAGTTGGTAATGCTTAAGCGACCTATAATAAAGGGGTCTAAGGACGGGTGTTACAGTCAATTTGTCCTTAAGCCGTTAGACCTTATATACATTCAATGAGAAGCCCTAATTCCTATTGGACCAAGTGCCCTTATGCTGGCAAAACACATCCAAATGTTATGAGAATGATACTAGGTTGTAGCCCAAAATAGGTTGTCAAACTTGATCTACCATTTGTATAAAATTGGATTGGTTAGGTCCTGTGAATGAATATGAATGCTGATTGGACTGGTTAGGTCTTGTGAATTAATAACTGGATCAATTAGGTCTTATGAATGAATGTGAATGCTTGAGAATGATGGTTTGTTTTGCATGCTTCATGAACATTACATAAAGGTATGAATGGCTTGAGTAATAAGGGTTGAAGCATGGAATGAATTTAGAATTGATGACCTTCTAGAACAATTGTCTGGTTCCTCTGTATTTGCAAAAATTGAATTTTGAAATGGACCAATGCACTGCTGTATTTGTGAATTGTATGAATTGAACTTTTGAACATAATTTTTCAATAAAATTTATGACCAATTTATAGTGGTCATTTTTTAACTATGTTACCTTATAGAAGGGATCGTTGTGGAATCCAAAATAGTGGAAGTAGTACAGAACTAAAGAGACCATAACCTATTGTAGAAATACTTAATTTACTGGGTTTTGCCAGATGAATACATATTTTTTCTTGAAATTGCTTTGCCATTAATAAAAGCTCACTTAAAAGAAAGAATTGCTTAAGTGGGATGATGTCTGTGAGAGGATTTCATAAGCTTATAGAAGAGGTTGAAACTCGCACTAGTATTGAATATTCCCAATCCGAGAATGCGACTTGTGTGGTCAGTAGAGAATGCAACTTGTATCCTCGTAGACGCGTTTTTTGGATAGAAGTAACTAAGACTCCAAAAAAGCAAAACCATGAGGGTAAGGGACTACGGCTAGCCACCAAAGTAAACAATATCTATTTGGTGAGTGGCTAAAGTGACCAGTATGGTCTGTAGTGAAATGAGAAAGGAAGCATTGGGATATATCCTGGTGAAGCAAGCCGAAATGGTGGCATGTGCCTCAAAATAGTTGAAACCTTATGGGATGAATTACCCCACTTATGGATTAGAGCTGGCAGTAATTATGTTTTCTTTGAAAATGTAATAGTACTATTTTGTATGGTGTGATTGTGAATATGTACTGTGACCACAGGAATTTTGAATATTTGAAAAAATTAGAAAATTTGAATAATAGACAACGTAGATGAAAGAAAAGGCAGTGATGTAACATCTCGAATTTCTATCACTAAAATTTCTTATATTTAAGGGAACAGAATGGTGAATTAAAGAGCATATGCAATGACAGAACAAGGCAACTAGTGGTCACACACAACATGAGTATGTTTAGAACATGAGTTGTCTAAGTTGATGTTTGCTACCAATGAGTTGCCCTATGTAGCAGTTTTGTTGTGTGACATTTTTAAATAGGAAAATGATTTTCAATGCCTATGATATTTACTAGTATGAAAGTAGAGTTATCAAGTTTTAATTTGATAGTTATATAGTTCATTTGGAACTGTACACAAAGAGTTATGTATTTTTGAAGTTAGCCCAGTGAAACTGGCAAGCATCTATGGCAGCGTCCCAAAACAAATAATTCTGGGACTTTTGAGCTTCCCGTTGGATAAAGGTTATATTTTTTCTTGAAACAAGACTCAATAAAGGTTTCATAACTATTGGAATCACTCCAATTGAATTTCTATAAATAAAGTTATGATATTTCAAAGTTTAGTCAGAAAATCTGCCAGAATTGCCAACTATTGCAAATTTGGGGGAAAATGTAATGGCAATTATGTAAATTGTAGAATAAAGTAAAAGCTCATATTTTTCCTTTATTGGTGGATATTGATACCAAAATATTAAATGAGAAGGAAAATATTTACTTGGATACAAATTGTGCCAAATGTCATCATCTTAAGCAAGGGATTAAATTAGAATTTATTTATGAGCACATGAGTAATTAGATTAAAATACAATATATTTAGTTAGGCTAATTGGAAGAACCAAACTTGGTTGATGAAGGGTCCTTTGGGTGTCATTTAAGGGCCAAGGAAGGAGAGGACAAACTAGTCCAAATGCAATGGAAAGCTTATGACTTAGTTATGAAGAGATAATTCCAAAGTACTAAAGCTTATGTCATAATTTATTAAGCTAATATTTATTAATTAAGGAAGATGTAGGATATTTTAGAGCACTTGGTTCATCTTTCTCTTCCTCATTTTCATCCCAAGCTACACAAATAAAGAGAGAGAGAAAGCTTAAGAAACTAGAGAGAAGTAGGAGCTCAAGAGGAAAAAAATCCAACGTAAAGCTTTATGATTTCAAGTGTTAAGTCTTCTAACTTGTGTAGTAGCTTCTCTAATCTCTTGTTCTTCATGAAAAATCATGTGTAGCAAGCTAATCTTCAAAGTTGAGGAGAGAGAGTAAGATGTCTAGAGAGAGAAAGTCCAAGAATCAAGAGGTAACTTCAAAAGCTTCAATTCGTTTGGTGTATTGTTGTTGTTGTTGTGTTTTTTGGCTAGTTTGTGGATCGGATTATTGATTTTGTAAAGTTGGGATGTTGAAACCCTAATGGGTTATGCTGCCCAAATTTCCTCAAATCATGTCTAATAAGTTGATTTTTCCTTGAGCATGTTTTGGCCAAAGCTGGAAATGGGGGTCAGAGCTGAAATTTCATTAATCTGATGGTCCCATTGTGTTCAGGAGTGAAAATTGTATAGGGTTGATGTTGATCACTTTTTGAGAAAAGCCCAGAAAGTGAAATTACGAAAATACCCCTAGAACCCTAATTAGGGACTGTCAAGGGCAAAACTATCATTTGGCATTGATTTTGTGAAAACCAAGGTTAAAAATGGATTCTACATACAAAATTGTGTAGGAATAGCCTGGGTCAAAATTTCTTGAAAAGTAAAGTCAGATGGGGTAAAAAGGGACTTACACCGGGTCCCCAGGGGCATTTTAGTAATTTTGTAGTTTTGAGCAAAGATAACTAACAAAATGAGTTTAAAAGAGTTTAGAATGGTATATGAATGGGTATTAACCTAATTCTTATAAACTTGGAATGTTAGGACCGGACAATTATGGCCGAGCCAGATCAAGACAATTAAATGATTAGGCGGGAAAGGGATATTTCAGGTAGTAACTCTATCTTTCATACATTATGTCATCTTCAATGATATAATTAATGAAAATGGTTTTTTTTAGGAAGGCAATTTGTGTGTTGAGGCACACTTACCTGGTTGTTGAGCAAGAACCAAACCAAGGTGTACCTAGTTGTTGAGTAAGAACCCAACCAAGGTTTTATGAATAGTAGGTGATTGAGCTCCTAACTCATATATACATGCCATAATATTGTTGTTAATTTATCGCATAACATATAGCATGACATATTTAATTTTTGCATTTTATATGATTGATTGTATGTTACTACTGAGATTCTCTCAAATCTCACCCTTTCCATAAATGTATAAAGTTTGCAATAGCAGAACACAGCTCTGGGGGAATGATTGTATTTACTGGCAATGGAAGGTTATAGTCAAGCTTGTGTGAAGACGTTGGTTATCTAAAAACCACTTAATATTTTAAGTTATGTAATAGTATGTATATGACCATGATGTGAATTCCTATAATATAATCAAGCCTAATGTATCAATATATCGATATATGTATGTTATTCCTGTGGTGTTCACCGAACTGTGCAATGGCTACTCTCATTAATATCAATGATAAGTGGTATATAAGACAGGGTCTTACAAGTGAATTGATTATTGTTATTGATGTGTTGAATTGAAAAGCAGTGCAGTTAATAGTCATGATCATACAGGAACAAAAATTGATAGAAAGGTCTAGAAATCTAAGCTATTAATATAGTACTTGCTAGCTACAGTGCTAGTCAAGAGGAGGGTAGTTTAAGAGCTTAGATTAAAGAAGCTCGGAGCAGGATAGACGAGTAAGGTCTATAAGAATAGAATTGAACGAGAGAACCTCTAGAATTTGAGGTGTTCTCTAGAATTTGAGGTGTCAGAAAGGTATAGAAGTAAAGAAATTAAACCCTTTCTACATTTGTCTAGAGGCTAGAGGACGAAATTTACTGAAAGGTAGGAGAATTGTAATACCCCAAATTTTTATACTAGAGGCTAGGGAATAAGTTTGAATAAAGTAGGCTACTAAGTCTAGATTAGTAAGAGTACTAGGAATGCATAAGAAACAAAATGAATTTTAGAAACTGCACTTAGAATAGAATATGAAATTCAATGCGAGTTAGTTGAAAGAAAGTACCCGATTCCTTTAGGGTGTGCAGAATGACATAAAACCTAACTCCGATCCAAAGAGAAGGGAAATGGTGTCTAGAAAGAAGTAATAAAAAGAACTAAAAGAACCATTGGCACAAGAAATAATATTGCCATAATCAAAGGCAAAAGAGACAATTGCCACTTGATCTTGAGGTTAAAATTGGAAGACAAAATGAAAGGCTAAACTTTTCACTTCAAAAGCATGAAGCAATTATGAAAAGCAAATCATCTTACTCCCTTAAGGCCATAAAAAAAGTCCAAGAGGACAAAAATGTGTGAAAGGAGGAGTTGGTCAAAATTTCAAAGAACTTTCGAAGAAAACATTAGTCAACTTGAACTCATAAATCAATAGGCTTTTGGTCAACATTCTTTCCTCCCCTTTTATGGGGCAATTCAGCCAAGACTAAAAGCAAGAAGGGAAGAGTGAATTTCAATTAACCGAATAATCCCCTGGTCAAAAATTCAACTCACCTTTTCAAGAAGCCACCAAGTTGTGACATATGGATTTTGTCTTGCCTCCTTAGATTGATTTTTGTCCAAGTGATTCAAGAAGGCAAGGAATGGATATTTAACCAATACATTCACTCCCTCTCACCACTAAAATTTGGCCCAAGCTAAAAATAAGAGAGAAAAATAAAAGAGAAAGAAGCCATTGAAGAGCAAAGAAGCAAGGTAAGTGATCTTGTCTCATTTTCACCACCCAAATCACCTTTCAAGCTCTTGAGGTCTTCATAAATGTTGTTCCTCTCACTAAGAGCTTCATTTCTACGATTTTATATTTTTAAGGGTAGGTGTTTTATGCTGCCAATCAAGGGCCAAAGTAGGAGAAATAAGAAACAAACTCTAGAAAGGGCAAGAGGTGAGTAAGAGCTTTGATCTGCACCATAAATTGTGTTGATTGGTTGACTTTTATAGAATCCTCCTTAGAACCCTCATTTCGGTTGTGTTAGGATTTTAGGGTTTCATGTTGATTTGACCTTAGAAATAGTAAGATATGATAATTCTAGCAAGTATTGTGGCAAAATTTGCAAGAAGTCACTTTATGATAATTTAGGGTTCTATTTGGCCAGAATAGGGCATGAAGAAGGAGAATGAATTTGGTAATTTTGAGGTCTCAAATGGATTCCTTGGGCAAAATTGTGTAGGAATAGGTTGTTGGCATAATTTTAAAAAAAATGGATTTGAAATCCAACAATTAGAATTGAACATAGAGCTGGCAGTTAGGGTTTCTACGTGGTAGCGTAAATTTGTTGTATTTTCTGGTAATTGAATGTTATCCAATGGCCATGAAACTTTCTAGAATAAAAATAGACTTGTCGAGATTTAATTTTATAAGTCATTTTATGATAATTTAGGGTTCTATTTGGCCAGAATAGGGCATGAAGAAGGAGAATGAATTTGGTAATTTTGAGGTCTCAAATGGATTCCTTGGGCAAAATTTTGTAGGAATAGGTTGTTGGGATAATTTTAAAAAGAATGGATTTGAAATCCAACAATTAGAATTGAACACAGAGCTGGCAGTTAGGGTTTCTATGTGGTAGCGTAAATTTGTTGTATTTTCTGGTAATTGAATGTTATCCAATGGCCATGAAACTTTCTAGAATAAAAATAGACTTGTCGAGATTTAATTTTATAAGTCATTTATGCCATTTGGATTACTACACTAGGAATTATGAATTATTGAAGTTAGGCTTTTTATTTCGAATGAATTCTGTGGCAATGAGGCTTTAATCGTAGTTCTGGAATTTTGTGGCTAGAATTTTCTGGTAATTGAATGTTATCCAATGGCCATGAAACTTTCTAGAATAAAACTAGACTTGTCGAGATTTAATTTGATAGGTCATTTATGCCATTTGGATCAATACACTAGGAATTATGAATTATTGAAGTTAGGCTTTTTATTTGGAATGAATTCTACGGTAGTGAGGCTTTAGTCATAGTTCTGGAATTTTATGGCTAGAATTGGCTATGAGTAATATTTAATCTTTAAAAACGGATAGATTCCATTGAATCATATGTGAGGAAATTCCTGAAATCCACTCTTAGAGTTCAAGAATCCAAGCGCAAGCAAGTTAGCTCGCAAAGCAAGGGGCAAAGAAAGGGTAAAAAATTATTTCTGACTCAAAGAGCTTTGAGTAGGAATTTGAACCACCCCAATTGGAGTTCTATAGAATTAGTTATGAATTTTCAAAGTTTAGTCAAAATGCTGACAGCTTTATCTAACATACAAATTTAAGAAAGAAAAGGACAAATGTAATTAGTATGAACTCCAAGGGTGTAAATAAGTATATGGGACTAATGTAGCTTTTAATATCCCAAATTTCGATTATGGGTTAACTACATTAAAAGTAGATGTGATTATTGATAAATAAACACTTTTGGAGAAGATGATGTGATTTGTGATTCGAATGTGTTATGAGTTGTGTTGAAACCCTGTATTTAAATTCAATTGTGAATTAACAGCTAAATTGACTTAAAATAGAGGAAGGGTGCATATTGTAGTAGTTCAATGCTCTATTTTTAGCCCTTAAAAAGCTCTATGAAAGAAAATTTGGACCTGGATTCATTTCTCTTCCTTTAAGTCTAGAAACGCCCATTTATCAAATCAATCTACACAAAAATATTTTTGTGGAAAATTTCCTGCCTCATGGATTATATTTGAAAAAACATAACAATACAAGCACATAACCAAAAATTATGATGTAGGACTCATATTAAACCTCAAGATCTTATAGTTCTCTCCTCAACAACCCCCTAAAAGTAAATTTTGTCCTAAAAATTTAAAAGTACCTACAGTCATAAACTCTAGGTACTACTTCTCAATATGTTCCTCCATTTTCCATGTTGTTTCTCTCTAGGTGGTTAATCCTTCTAGACTGACTTTACTAGAGGAATCTTCATGTTCCTTAGCTATTTCACTTGCTTATTTAATGATCTACCCCAGCTTTACTTCATAAGTTAAATAATTTTGCAAGATGATTTTCTTAATACATTTTATAGGGGAAGAATTGTAACATGCCAAAAATTCGAAAAGAGATTTATACATCACATTTGTGGTGTAAGGATGTCATCTAAAAATTAAAACTTCTAAAAAAAGGTGTTTAGACAAGAGTGTGATTAAAAAGCAATACACCTCCTTGTGGATTTGGAAAGGAATTTCTAATAATGCTAATATCATTGTTAGCAATCTGAAGTCAAAAGCAAGGACAGGTCCTTAATTCCTATAAACCACCACTAATGGTGGGCCATATAGCAAGGTCTTACATCATTTATGGCTTATCATTATATATTGCATACTCCATATCACTAGAATCCAATGTAATGGAATGCATCATTAGTTTCCTCGACTAATGTGAATCAATTTTAAGAATCCCCTTTTCCATTGTGGGCATATCTAATCAATAATATTGGGAAGGAAATAATTCTTGTTCATATATGATTAAAGATGATTCTAGTAGGTTTTATCACAACCTTCTCCATAATTTAGAAAGGAGTGATTATTTTTGGAAATTCCTTAGATCCATTTTCCTTCCTTTCAAACAACTATTTTTAATTTGTAAGCGTTTTTCATCATGATCAACCATTTTCCTCTATCCTTCAGAAGAATCGTCTGATTGTCTCTAGCCTTTTGTTTCTTTAGTTGCTGGTGAGAGGAATCTTTAGAGCATATTTTTGATCCCTTATCCATAATGTTCAAGGTCGATTTGGTTTGGACTAGTGATTATAGCCCTCATGGCTTGAGTTTTTAGGTCCTAGGGTCCCAAATTCCATTACTAGTACTGTAATGCCTTAAAATATGATTAAAGGCTAATGACTTCAAAAGTGATGTAATTATTAATAAATAAACACTTTTGGAGAATGAGATGTGGATTGCGATTCGAATATATTATAATCAGTGCCTAAACCCTACATTTAAGTTTAATTGTGTGACAAAGCTTAAAATAAGCCCTAAGGGTAGGGGAGGGCGCATGAATGAAGAGTGCAAAGATAATAAGATGTGTTTGGGTGTTTAATAAGTATTACGATAATCAGGGGCAAAATGGGAAAAAGTAAAATTACCAACCAATTAGTCAATTACTGAAATGGAAACCCATTAGTAACTTAAAGATTAATTGTTGTGATTACTTGTCAAGTGATTAAGAGGTTGAAATCACAGGTTTGTGTGTTCATGTGTGCCCATGAAAAGGGAAATAAGATTTTGACACTTGGCACTATATGGAGCATTGGATCATGTCAAAGTTTCAACATCTCCTTTCCCTCATCCATCTTCAAAGTCGGCCAAGGCTAGGGAGGAGACAATAAAAACTGATTTCTCATCTTCAACTCCATCTCATCTTTTCTCTCTCTTCATTCTCCATTTTCGTAAGCTCGAGGAAGGAAAGAAAAAGTGAAAGGTGAGATTTTTGCTTATTTGATGTCCTCTTTAGCTCAAATACTCTTCATTAATCTTGTCATGGTAATGATATCTTCATCTCTATGGTTTTTGATTTTTGGAAGAAGGCGTTTTAGAGATTGAGCAGATTTGAAAGCTAGAGAATTAAAAAACTAGTTTTGGGAAGTTAAAGAGGTAAGAAAAAGCTAATATTTGATATAATTGTTGTGGTTATTAGTTAAGTTTTGGGATTTGTAGGTTTTTCCCTGATTTTCATTTGATTTTAGAATGGATGAATTGCCTAGTGTATTATGGTAAAAATTGTGTCATATTGTGTCATTGTGACATTAGAATTGGTTTGAAACCTTGGAAAGCAAAGTTGGTCATTTAGTGGTTTTGGATTGCAATGGTTTGAAACCTCAAAAGTGGTAAAATAACCATGAACTATTTTTTGGAGCAAAAGTAACTATGGACTATATAAAATGGAGCAAACCATTAAAACTCTTAAAATAAGAAACGTTGACCGTTAATTATGATGTTGAAGTGTGTGTTGACCGTTAACAATTTTGTTCCATTTTATATAGTTCATGGTTATTTTAGCACTTTTTGAAAATAGTTCATGGTTATTTAAGTACCTTAACCCTATAAAGTAGGTCATTATCAAACAATGAAAACATGACACATTAACAATAATGTCATAAAGCTTACTTAAGGGCACTAATTAAATCAAAAAACAGTATCAAATAATAAAAAATACGTCGCATCAGTGTTATTAGATTTAAAATAATATGGCATACATTAATTATAAATTATTATTGTCATTATTGCACAATAAAAAATGCGACTCTTTATATCTCCATAAAATAAAAAATATATATCGGTGTAATTAGATTTTGAAATAGTAATTTGGATAAATCAATTGTATATTATTATTGTCATTATCAAGCAATTAAAAAACAACGACTCTGATATGTACAGTGCTAATAATCAAGTCTAAGATCTTGAATAAAAATAAAAATAAGTCAATGTAATTAGAGTAAAAAAGTACGTGGGTGTGATTAGATTTTTTATAAATCCCAAATTTTTATATATTTTTTCACACCTTATTCATTTATTTTGGAAACTAATTTAGGTTAATTTGAATTTATTAGATAATATTTTGATTATTAATCAATTTTAGGAAACAATATAAATTTGAATTAATTATGAGATTATTGGGCTTAAATTGTTTATAATTTAATTTCCTATTTTATGATTAAATAATATTTTCAAATATATGATAGATCACAATCTCATTTAGTTTTTGCAGGGCAAAGATAACCCTATTAAGAAATCATGTGGTCCAAAATTATTCTTAAAAACTAAAAAAAATTTAATAAATAAATTTTATTAGGCTACTTCAATTTTAATGAGCTATTTTGATTTCAAATCTCCCTCTTCTTCTCGTCCACCAACCATCCATTCTTTTTTTTGATCGGAACCAACCATCCATTCTCACCAACCCTACATCACCTACTCCCATCTATCGTTGCTATTTCACCAACCCCTTCCTTCTATATATATATATATATATATATATCATTCCCTTTCTTTCATTTCATTCGCGGTAGACACAACAAAATTGGCTTCTTCATTCTTTTTCTTCAATCACCACGGCCCCACGTCCACTACCTTCATTCACTATTCACTGTAGACACAACAAAATTGGCTTCTTCATTCCTTTTCTTCAATCACCACGGCCCCACGTCCACTACCTCATTTTGAACCTCACGTGAATCAATTCTCATTTCTTCATCTTTGCTTTCTCATGCACGTGGGTTCCACCACCCTATTCAATCAGCATTTCCCATTAAACATCCACCAGATGGCTGTGATGAAATTGAGGCGTGAAGGAGGAAAGATTTTCATGGCAGCATGAATTATTTGGGAGGCATGACTTGGGAGGAGTATGGAGGAAGCTAGAGCATAGGACTTATATTTAAAGACTATAAGGGAGCGTATTTCCTTTTATCAATTTATTTCAAGTCTTGAGATTATTTAGTTTTAAATAATTTTGAATTGTAATAATTAAGAATAATCTAGTTTTAGATTGTAGACATATTTCGTTTGGATTAGATTGATATTTTGGAATGTTTTGTACTTGTGACAATTGCTGGAGTTTTTGTTTGCAAACATTTGAAACTGTCAATTGAATTATTAATTGAGTTTTTATTATTAATTTAATTGTCACTTTATTTTATCCTCTCAATTGTTTAATTAGGTTGGTTAATTGTCTAGTTGTTTAATTAGATAATTGTAAACTTAATTTCCAAAATTAATTTGAAATTATTTGTTATTGGTTTTACTGGGTTTAATTAACCACCGCTTATTTCATTGAGTTTTCTAGTGGAATGAGTGTTGTTGAACTTGAGGATTTCCTATGTTTCAATTAGGTCATTAAATTTATTAATTCCAATCTTTTATCAATCTCCCTTTGGTCTAATTAATTAATTTGGGCTAAAAACGTTAACTCCATGTGAATCCACAGTTGTCCCCTTCATCTTGTTTTTTTTAAGTTAATCTCTTTGCTTAAGATTTTAATTCCTCTTTCAACAAAAACCCCCCCAAAAATTGTATTCAAATTCATATAGATTAGTCTCAATCTCATATAGATTTTAGAATCAATTAAATAAGTGCATTTAATTAGTTTAATTGCATTTAGATAGTAGTATTTTGCATTCTAGTTTAGGTTCATTCCATTACATTTTTTATCACCTAAATTCAATTCTAGAGAAAATCTATAGATTAATTGCTCCTTGGGAGAATGACTTAATTGCCACTATATTGCATTAGTTGGTTGTCCTAGTTATTAATTGATTGCTTTAGCGGCAGAAGACCACATCAATTTTGGCGCTGTTGCCGGGGAGCAATAGCTAGGCTTTAGGTTTGAGTTTTTAGGTGACCTCTTAGGTAGTAGTTTATTGCATGACCCAATCCTCTTCTAAAAAATTGTTTGAATTTGATTCTAAGATTGAGAGGATATTTCACCAACAAAAAGAGCTAAAGCTAGTACTCTTGTAGGCAGTAGTTCCTCTGTTAAGCCCATTGTTGATTCTTCTGATTCTAAGGTCAATATGGAAGGTGATAACATTGTTATTAATGCTGCTAATAATGCAAATGCAAATGCAAATGCAAATGCTCCTATTGTTGATCCTGCCATGACTATTAAAGAATTGGTTTCACCTGATCTGCATTTTCAAAATTGGTGCATAAATTATCCTGATATTAATGCGAATTTTGAGTTGAAATCTGGATTGATACACTTACTTCCAAAATTCAATGGTCTCTCTGGTGAGGAAACATACAATCACTTGAAAATGTTCCATATGGTTTGCACTACTATGAAACCTGTTGATGTGACTAAATATCAAATTAATATGCGTGCATTCCCATTCTCTTTAGAAGGATCTGCTAAAAATTGGTTGCTTCGATTGCCTCCTAGTTTCATTACTTCATGGAACCAATTGAATACATTGTTCTTGGAAAAGTATTTCCTTGCCTTTCGCACTTCATCTATCCGAAAGGACATCTGTAGATGTCGAAAAATGATTGGGGAATCCTTATATGAATATTTGGAGTGTTTTAAAACGCTATATTCTAGTTTTCCCCACTATCAGATTCCAGATACATTGCTAATCCAATACTTCCATGAAGGTCTCTTACCATTAGAGAGAGATTTATTAGATTCAACTGCTAGTAGCGCCCTTCTCCACTTGACTATTGATCATGCTTGGGAATTGATTGAAAGGAAAGCTCTGAATAGCCAACAATTTGGTTCTAGACAACAAGTTAAAGTTAATGAAGTGGGATTACTTTCTTTCAATTTATGAGTCTCGCCTGGAAAGCAAAATTGATAGGCTTGCATCTGCTATGGAAAAAATGGCTATGTCTTATATGCAAAACTCTTCTAATATAGCCAATTCTATGGGGCCCTCTACTTCTTTTACCCCACAACCTAACTCTTCTTCTCTGATAGGGCCACTCTGCTCTATTTCCTCTCTAGCTACTCATGGTATTGACTCTTGCCCTTACATGAATGATGGAGCTGAATCTTGCAATGCGATATATCCTTCTAAGCCTATGACTCTAGGTGGCCAAAAATATGATCCGTACTCCAATACATATAATCCTGGATGGCGTGACCATCCAAATCTTCGATTTGGAAATGTCCAACCTCAACAAGCATAGTTCAAGCAAAGTGGAAATTCTAGTGGAAAGATTTTTCAACAAGCTAGACAACGAATTTCAGTCCAGGATGAAAGTTCAAAGTTAGAAAGCAAAGTGGATGCTATGATGAAAATCCTGATATAGCAACAACAAAAACAAATATAGCAGCAACAACAACAAATGCAATAACAACAACAACAAAAACAGGAAATTCAAGCTCTTCATACTCAAATGGATTAATTGTCTAATGCACTTAGTAATGCACAAAGTCAAGGTTCAGGACGGCTTCCATCTCAAGTGGTAACCAATCCAAATGTTAAAACTTAGTAGAATCCTAATATTGGTGGAGTTAATACTATATCTCTCCGATGTGGAAAGATAATCCCTTCTGCAGATCATGTTACCACAAATACTTCTAAAGAGAATGAAGTTGTTGATAACTCTCCTTCCACTTCCACATCACAAGATCCATCCATTTTATTAAAAACACAAGTGGTACCTCATGAAAAACAAAAAAAAAAATGATGAAAAAAGGCAAGTGATCAAGCAATCCCTGCCCTTTCCTACTGTGGTAGCTAAGGCTGAAAGGAGAAAGAAGGAAGCTGAGATGTTTAATGAAGTCTATGATATCTTCAAGAAGGTGGTGATTAATGTTCCACTAGTTGACTTAGTCGTACAGGTGACTAAATATGCAAAGTTCTTGAAGGAGTTGTGTACTACAAAGAGGAAGTTTAATCATGAAGGCAAGGTTGACTTAGGTGCAGTTGTCTCCTCTCTTTATGAAATGCCAATGCCAGTGAAGTGTAAGGTTCCAAGAAGCTTTCTTATACCTTGCACTATTGGTGACATTGAATTCTCATATGCCTTAGCAAATTTAGGAGCAGCTATCAACATTATGCTAAAATTAGTCTTCAATCAACTCAAGGGTATAGGGCTTAAGCCCATGAATCTTGTTGCATCCCTTGCTGACAGACATTGCACAGTTCTAGAAGGAGTCTTGGAGGACATCCTAGTTAAGGTAAAAGATTTCATATTCCTTGTAGACTTCTATATTCTTGATATGGATGATGGTAGGTTTAGATAGAAAGGACATTCATCTTTGATTTTACGCAGGCCCTTCGTTAAAACTACTAGAGCTATGATAGATGCGCATACTGGTAGCCTTGCTCTAAAATTTACTGCTAAAATCATTAGATTTAATGTGTTTGAATCTATGAGACATCCTCCTGATAATTATGCTGAGATAAACATTAATGCCATTGATGCTATTTTGGATGATTCTATTGTATATCTTAAGATAGTATGCTTGGTAGATCCTATGATATTGCTGATTTAGATTATACTATCTCTTGTTCATGTGTTAAAATTAGTAGTTGTGATACATGTGCTGATATAGATATTTTCATTGATGTTATTGAGATTATAAGACATTCTAGGCATGATGCTTCTATGCTTATTTGTAGCATTAGTGATTCTAATGAACATGTATCTCTCTACAAAAAAAAAAGATAATTCGTAGCGGTGTATTTGTAGTGGTTAGAATAAACGGCTACAAATCCTGATATTTGTAGTGGTTTATTCTAACCGCTACAAATACACCGCTACGAATTTTCTTTTTTTTTTGTAGTGAGATATCAGGATTTGTAGCGGTTTTGAGCAACACCGCTACAAATTCCTAATGATATACTTCGCGCTAAGAGGCTCGTGGGTTAGGAAACACGATTTGTAGCGGTTTACAAAACATAACCGCTACAAATTTTGGTGCCAAACCCGTGCCAAATTTGTCGCGGTTAGTCTATATTAACCGCTATAAATGTGGCGCCAACTTGGCACGAAGCTAGTGCGATTATTGTGGTGGTTTTTTTGTAGAATTTTTTACGATAGTTACCACTACAGAATTTAGAAGGCCGCCTTTTTGTAGCGGTTACAAAGAACCGCTACAAAATTTAACTCATATTTGTAGCGGTTATAGTGTATAACCGCTACCGAATGTATTTAAAATAAATATTTATTAAAAAATAAATAAATAAAACTTTTGTACCGGTTTATAAATATAAACCGCTACAAAATATAAATATTTGTAGTGGTTAAATAGATGAAACTGCTACAAAGTGATACGTAACTTTGTAGCGGTTTTACAAAAAAAACCGCTACAAATTGAACATTTGAAATGAAAATATTTAATTCCCACCAACAATTATGAATATTTGTAGCGGTTTTTTAATACTAACTGCTAGAAAGTTCATTTAAAATTTGAATATTTTAATTCCCACTAACAATCATGAACATTTGTAGTGGTTTTTTTTACATAACCACTACAAAGTGTTGCACATTGAAAATTTGAATTTCAAATCTTGTCAACGGTGGTGAAAATTTGTAGCGGTTTTTATCGTATAACCGCTACAGAATACATCTGAAATAAATATTTATAAAAAAAATAAATAAAAAAATGAATTTGTAGCGGTTTTTATATATAAACCGCTACAAAGTATAAATATTTGTAGCGGTTTTACAAACAAAACGGCTACAAATTAAACATTTGAAATTTAAAATATTTTTATAAAAAAAATTCAAAAAAATATTAGTAGGGGTTCTGAAACCGCTACAAAATCAAAATAAAATTGCTACAAGTGTGAAATATTTTTATTATAAAAAATCAGACTAATATTTGTAGGGGTTATGAAACTGCTACAAAATTAAATAAAACCACTACAAATGTGAAACCGCTACAAATAATGTCACATAAACCGCTATAAAAATCAACCGCTACAAAACTTGTCACATTAACCGCTACAAGCGCTACGTAGATCCCTATAAATACCTTCAGCATACCTTATTTCAAACACTCCTTCATTTCTTTCAACCTTTCTTCTCTTTCGTTTTCTCTCATCTAAATTTTTTTTTAAAAAGCCAAAGAGCTAAGTAAGGTGATCAAATATAGTAAAAGAAATTTCAATTCTTTGATTTCAACATTTTCTCCCTTCTCATAATATTTATACTCATTATCTACACATTCTCAATAATATTATTTATATAAAGTTTATACTTATCTAACTTAATTTAATCATTCTTTATAAATAATAACGATATCATTTAAGTTACTTAAATAATAAACTATTCAACACAATATTATAACAATGGACTCAAATAGTTGTATGATTTTTTTAAAAAAATTCCCAAAATTTTGTAGCGATTTTAGAACCGCTACAAATTTAAACTCAAAATAGTATTAAATTTTTGGCGTTGCTTTTGAAATTCCCATTTGAATTTAGTAGCGGTTTTCCAACCACTACAAAATTGAAGCCAAATTTTCATTTTTCATTTTTCGCCACGTGAAATTATGGCGCCAACATTTGTAGCGGTTTAGTAACCGCTACTAAATTTTTAGCGGTTGTGTTACATGAGTAGCGGTTTTTATAAACTGCTACAAAACCGCTTGCAACATACGATTTAGTAGTGGTTTTTACAACCGCTACTAATGTTGTTTGTAGTGGTTAAAACCGCTACTAATAACCATTTTTAACCGCTACTAAATCACTTTTTTTTGTAGTGTCTACTGTTTCTATTGATTCAAATGAAATGTCTCAATTACTTCGTGTGATTGATGCCATTGATAAAGTTGACTTATCTTCACTACCTGATTCTGAGTTATTGATTAACATTGATCATGTTTCTGTTGGGGAGATTTCTGATTATAATTCTATCTCTAACATGAGTGATATTGATGGCACTATTGCCGTTAATTGTGATGTGCTTGTTGATTCTTCTGCTCTTGCAGTTTCTGTTGATACTCCCCAAGGTAGGAAAGTTTGCTCTTCTGTCTGTGAATCTGTTGTGCAGGTTTTTAGTTTGACTAATATTGATTTGAAACTGCTCATACCTTCAATTGAGCAAGCTCCATCCTTAGAGTTAAAGTCTTTGCCTGACTCATTAAAGTATGCTAATTTAGGGAAGGACGAGACACTTCCTGTGATTATAGCTAGTGACATGGTTGCTGATGAGGAAACCCGCCTCCTAGAAGTACTTAGGCGATGGATGAAAGCTATTGGATGGACTCTCGCTGATATCCCTATAATTAGCCTAAATGTGTGCATGCACAAGATTCTACTAGAAGATGGTGCCAAAGCTATACGATAGCCATAAAGACGACTCAATCCATTAATCCTTGATGTGGTGAAGAAAGAGGTCTCTAAATTTCTTTCTGTAGGTATAATCTACCATATTTCTGATAGCCAGTAGGTAAGTCCAATTTAGGTAGTGCCTTAAAAACTAGTATTACTGTTGTTTGTAATGATGAAGGTGAGCTAGTCCCGACTAGAGTCCAAAATAGTTGGAGAGTATGTATTGACTATAGAAAATTGAATTCTGTGACTAGAAAGGATCACTACCCTCTTCCCTTTATAGATCCAATGTTAGAAAGACTAGCTAGTATATCACATTACCATTACTACTTTTTAGATAGTTTTCTGGATATTTCCATATTTCTATTGCACCTGAAGACCAAGATAAGACCACATTCATATGTCCATTTGGAACCTTTGCATATAGACGCTTGCCATTTGGCTTATGTAATACACCAGGTAGGCACTTTTCAGCATTGCATGGTTTATATATTCTTTGATTTTCTTGAGAATTACATGGATGATTTCATTGTTTATGGTGATTCTTTTGATGCATGCTTAGCTAGTTTGGACAATATTTTGGAAAGATGTATTCAATATAATCTTATGCTGAATTTTAAAAAATGTCATTTTATGGTTAAGAAATGAATTGTTTTAGGCCATGTTGTTTCACACAATAGAAATGAGGTTGATAAAGCTAAGGTTGATATCATTTCATCTCTTCTATATCCCTCGTGTGAAAGATGTACACTCTTTTCTTGGGCATGCTAGATTTTATAGAAGATTCATCCAATATTTTAGTAAGATATCATTGCCATTGTCTCGTTTGTTGCAGAAAGATGTAGGTTTTGTTTTTGATGATGCTTATAGGTATGCATGGGATAAGTTAAAGAAGAGACCCACCACACCCCCATCATTTGGCCACCTAACTGGAGCCTTCCATTTGAGCTCTGGTGTGATGCTTCTGACTATGCATTAGGTGCAGTTCTTGCCTAAAGAGTACAAAAGAGACAACATATCATAGTATATGCATCTCAAATATTAGATGCTACACAGGCTAACTACACTACCACAGAGAAAGAGTTATTTGCAATCATCTTTGGGCTAGAGAAATTTTGATCCTATATCCTTCACACAAAGGTAACTGTCTTTACATGAGATGCACACAAAGGTGACTGTCTTTACATGGGATAAGTTAAAGAGTTTGATGTGGAGATTCGTAATAAGAGTGGTGCAGAGAACATGGTAGCTGATTACTTGAGTAGGATTGAGACACCTACAGTAACATCTTTATCCTTAGATGATTTTCCTAATCAAAGGCACTATGAGGTTGTTGTTTCTAACCCTTAGTATGCTGATATTGCTAATTATATAGTTGCATATGTTTTACCAACTGGCATGAATAAACATCAACTGAATAAGTTTAAGAGAGACACTAAATTCTATATATTTGATTATCCTTACTTGTGGCACATTTGTAGTGATCAAATTATTAGGCGATACATTCCTGATGATGAATTTAAGTCTGTCTTAAATTTTTGCCATACTCTTGCATGTGGGGGACAATTTATTACTAAGCAAACTGCTAGAAAAGTTTTGGAAAGTGGATTGTTTTGGCCTAGCCTATTTCATGATACCTATGAATTTTGTAAGAATTGTTCTAAGTGTCAATTAGTGGGTAATATCTCTAAGAAGCATGAAATGCCCCAACAACCCTTATTATTTTGTGAAGTCTTTGATGTTTAGGGAATTGATTTCATGAGACCTTTTCCCACTTCATTTGGTTATCTGTACATCTTGCTGGCTGTAGATTATGTGTCAAAGTAGGTTAAGGAAATCCTAACTCGTACTAATGACTCTTATGTAGTGGTTGCCTTTGTTCGATCTCACATTTTTTGCAGGTTTGGCATTCCTAGGCTATCATCAGCGATCAAGGAACTCATTTTTACAATCAAAGTTTGTATACTTGCTTAGCAAATATGGTGTGACATAAAGTGGCCACTGCATACCATCCCCAAACAAATGGTCAAGCAAAACTCTCCAATAGAGATATCAAGCTCATTTTAGAAAAGACGGTGTAACCCAACTGGAAGGATTGGAGTAAAAGGCTCGATAATGCACTTTGGGCATACCATATAGCATATAAAAGTCCCATTGGTATGTCCCCATACAGGATCATCTATGGCAAAGCATGAAATTTTCCACTAGAGGTAGAGCACAAGGCATACTGGGCAATAAAAAGGTACAATCTCGATCTTGCTAGTGTTGGATTTGAAAGAAAGTTGCAATTGTAAAAGCTTAAAGAGTTAAGAAGAGAAGCTTATGAAAATGCTAGGATTTATAAGGAAAGAACTGAAGCAGTCCATGACAAACTCATCATGAAGAGAGAATTTCAAGTAGACCAAAAATTTCTGCTCTACGTGTCTAGATTGAAACTCATACCTGGAAAGCTCCACTCTAGATGGGAGGGACCTTTAATTGTCACAGATTTTTTTCCCAATAGAACTGTGAGGATCAAAAGGGAGCCAAATGGAAAATGCTTCATCGTCAATGGACATCGCTTGAAGCCGTTCTATGATGGATTCTCCACTCAAGCAATGGAGGTTGCTGCACTGCGTGACACCACATAGACCCTGGTTGTATTCCTTCCTTCATTCTTTTATTTTGCATTGTCATATTACAGAGTTAATATGTGCTATATATTACTTACTTTTGTAATCTGTTATGATTGTTTTGCATTGAGGACAATGCAAGATTCAAGTGTGGGGGAGGGATTTTGTTGTTACTTTTGGTTTTTGTCCTTTGTTTTTAAAATGAAAAAAAAATATTTTGGGTTTTACTTTGGTTTTTGTTTCTTGTTTTTAAAAAGAAAGTTGAAAAATAATTGGAAGTTTTAAATAACTTTAGTAAGATGCATTCTTGATTTGAAAAGTGATTGATCATGGTTTGAGTTAATAGACTAAGTGACAATGAATTTTACTTTGGTGGATTTAAGCTAGCAATTAAAAAGACTTGGTGAGATTTTGAGCCTAATACATTTTCTCTCCAGTGTGTATCCCCTATCTCTTTACTTGATCTAGAACTTGACTTGAATCTTATTTGAGACCACCTTTTGCACATGTGTATTCATGAAAATGATAAAAGCATTCATTTCATTTTAGATAGATAAAAAAAAACATATCCTTTTCATATATATATATATATATACATCATTTGTTTAGCCCCTTTGAGCCTATATTTTATTTTATTTTTCTCACCCCATAACACACACACACACAAAAAGAGAGAAAAAGAAAAAAAAAATCCTACCCTTTTGAATGTCTTATTAAGAGTTGAAGAGCATTGCATTATATCTATTTTGGATGGAAGAACATGTATAAAATTAGCAATTGGGTCATTAAAATATGGAAGGTTATTTTGAAAAAGAAAAAAAAATGGAAAAAAAGAGTTATGACCTAGTTTAAGTTTGGTTTGATTTCTTTCATCCTGTATTCTTATTTGCATAATTCTCTTCATCCTCTAAGATATTCAACCTTGTTTACCAAACACTATATCCTTTCTTTCTTAACCTTATAACCTAATAAAAGTCCTTTTGATTTATGTTGCATTTGCTTTATTAGTGGTGAAGAATTTAGATTCTTTTCAAGCCTATGGAGAGAGGACTTGATAGGGTGGATTTAAGTGCAAACACAAGCCTATATACTTTTAAGTGATGAGTAATATACACATTATCCTTAGTGAGGGATTTCTAGCTTAGACCCCATTTGTCAAGTAATTTGCCATGATATTTGTTTTTTTGCTTCTTGAGAAGATCATTTGGATAAGAGAGATGTTGAAATGCTCTTGTTTACTTTTTGCTTGTGATTGGAACATTCACTTTTGAAGCTTTGTTTTATTTTGTTATTCTCCCTTGGTCTTGATTTATTTTTTGCTCAGGAGTGCAAATGATAAGTGTGGGGGAATTGATAAATCCCAAATATATATATATTTTATCCCACCTTATTCATTTATCTTGGGAACTAATTTAGGCTTTTTTGGATTTATTGGATAATATTTTAATTATTAGCCAATTTTAGGAAATAATATAAATTTGAATTAATTATGAGATTATTGGGCTTAAATTGTTTATAATTTAATTGCCTATTTTGCGATTGAATAATATTTTCAAATATATGATAGATCACAATCTCATTTAGTTTTTGCAGGGTAAAGATAAGCATGTTAGGAAATCATGTGGTCTAAAAATATTCTTAGAAGCTAAAAGAAAATTTAATAGATGAATTTTATTGGGCTACTTCAATTTTAATGGGCTCGAATTTTGATTTCAAAGCTCTCTTCTCTTCTCATTCACCAAACCCACCTCGCCAACCATCCATCCTCACCAACCCCCCACGTCACCTACTCCCATCTCTCATTTCTATTTCACCAGCCACTTCCTTCTCTATATATATATATATATATCATTCCCTTTCATTGCTACAAAAAGATCAAAAGGTGGTGCACATTTTGTAGCCCTTCTTTAAGAAGTGCCACAACTGCCTTTTTCCTTTTTCATTTTCTATTTTATTTTAATTTTAGGTACCAGCTATGGCGCCTGATAGACCAGGCGCCACAGCTGATTAGACCTTAGCAGGCGCCACACTTGGACCAGCTGTGGCGACTGGGATTACCAGGCGGCACAGCTGGTGTTTATAATAAAAATAAAAATTTTTTTTTGACCAGCTGGCCACCATATGACCAGCTGGTTGTGTATATATTAAAAAAAAAATTTATAACCAATTGTGGCGCCTAAGAAACCAAGCACCACAATAGGTTATATATTAAAAAAAAATTTGTTTTTTGACAAAAAATTAATCCCATAGCAAGTTGTATATTAAAAAAAATTTACCACCAACTGTGGCGCCTGGGCAACCAGGCGCCACAGCTGGTTATATATTAAAAAAAAAGAAAATTTTTTTTGACCATTTTAGTGGATTACACTATCCACTTCCCATCAATCACAATTCCCCCCACCCCCACCCTTATCTTTTTTCCCCTTCCCGTGCAGTAGCCTCCCTCCTTCTCTTTTATTTTGACTCATCCCACTTTAATTATTCCCTCCTCTCTCACTTTCCCTTTTCATATACACTACAGCTTCTTGCAGTGGATGACCGTCGCCCCTCTCCCTCCATTTCCTTTCATCTTCACACTTAAAAACATACCCACACACGCACACGTCTTCATCATCGAATCTACTTCTTTGTTTTGTTCCAACTGTCATCCCCACTCCTGTTCCAATTGTTCCCTTTTCTTTGTACTGTCTTTCACTTTTGGTCCCAACTACTCAAATTTCCTCCTCCTCCTCACTCAAGATTGCGTCACTAACGGGCAACGTGGTCCCCCACTCTACTGCACTGATCAATTAAGCTTGTAAGTTCAACATGCTTCTTCTTCTTCTTTTTTTAATTGTCACATAATTTCTGTAATTTTTTATTTCAAATTGATATCTATGTTCTAACATAAGACATAATGAATTTAAAAGTAAAGTTACATTATAAGAAAAAAAAGTAAAGTTATCTCACTATAAGCTAACAAAATGGCTTGCCATTTTTGAAAACAGATTAGGTTTGTGAATATTAAATAAATGAATGGAGTTACTAATCAAACTGTGGTGTACATTCAATGACATGGACTGAATTTTATTCTCCAAGTTTAGCTGAAAGAGTCGGGAAAGATGGTCTAATTGTGCCTAAAATAATATATTAAATATAAACTAATTTCATAAATGAATGAGTTGAGCTATTGACTATGCCATCAAGTTGATAAATATAATATATATATATATATATATAAATCTATGTTGCAATTGAACACTAAAATATACATTATGGTTTTTTATGGATCAACTATATATTTATTCGACTTCTCTTATACACACAAACAATACCTGACTAGAAAATGCTTGTATTATTAAGCTGATATTATATTTTTATAGAGGCTGACGCTAATGATCCACGGTGATAGAAATTAATTAGTTTTCTTTGTTTTTATACATTATGGTTTTTTATGGAAGTATATTTTTTTTATAGAATTTTTTTAAAAAAAATACCCTCATGTGGCGCTTGTTGGAGGAAGTGCCACAGGAGGGGGTCTCCTGTGGCGCTTGATGACACAAGCGCCATAGGAGGGTGGGTCTCCTGTGGCCCTTCCTCCAACAAGCGCCACAGTAGGGTATTTTTTTTAAAAAAAAATTTTAAATGCTGTGGCGCTTCCAAGCGCCACAGCTTCTTTTAGTGGCGTCCAGATATGTGGCACTTTTCTAGCACCACAGCTAATGTAATTATAAGCGTCACAGCTTTATTTTTTTTGTAGTAGTGTTTCTTTCATTTCATTCACGGTAGACACAACAAAATTGGCTTCTTCATTCTGTTTCTTCAATCACCACGGCCCCACGTCCACTACCTTCATTCACTTTAGACACAACAAAATTGGCTTCTTCATTCCTTTTCTTCAATCACCACGGCCCCACGTCCACTACCTCATTTTGAACCTCACGTGAATCAATTCTCATTTCTTCATCTTTGCTTTCTCATGCACGTGGGTTCCACCACCCCATTCAATCAGCATTTCCCATTAAACATCCACCAGATGGCTGTGATCAAATTGAGGCGTGAAGTAGGAAGGATTTTCATGGCAGCATGAATTATTTGGGAGGCAACTTGGGAGGAGTATGGAGGAAGCTAGAACCTAGAACTTACGCTTGAAGACCTTAAAGGAGTGTCTTTTCTTTTATCAATTTATTTCAAGTCTTGAGATTATTTTATTTTAAATAATTTTGAATTGTAATAATTGAGAACAATCTAGTTTTAGATTGTAGACATATTTCTTTTGGATTATATTGATATTTTGGAATGTTTTGTGCTAGAGACAATGGCTTGAATTTTTATTTGCAAACCTTTGGATTGTTAATTAAATTATTAATTGAGTTTTCATTATTAATTTAATTGTTATTTGGTTTATCCTCTCAATTGTTTAATTAGGTTGGTTAATTGTCTAGTTGTTTAATTAGATAATTGTAACTTAATTTCCAAAATTAATTTGAAATTATTTGTTCTTGGTTTTACTAGATTTAATTAACCACTGCTACGAGTTTTCTAGTGGAATGAGTGTTGTTGAACTTGAGGGTTTCCCATGTTTCAATTAGGTGATTAAAATTATTAATTCCAATCTTTCATCAATCTCCCTTTGGTCTAATTAATTAATTCGGGCTAAGAAAGTTAACTACATGTGAATCCTAAATTGTTTTCTTCATCTTCATAATTGAATTCAATCTTTGTTGTTTGTCTTATTTTTTTTAGTTAATCTCTTTAGTTAAGATTTTAATTCATCTTTCAACAAAAGCCCCCAAAAAATTGTATTCAAATTCATATAGATTAATCTCATTATCATATAGATTTTAGAATCAATTAAATAAGTGCATTTAATTAGTTTAATTGCATTTAGATAGTAGTGTTTTGCATTCTAGTTTAGGTTGATTCTATTGCATTTTTTATCACCTAAATTCAATTTTAGAGAAAACTCATAGATTGCTCCTTGGGAAAATGGCCTAGGTTGCCACCATATTGCATTAGTTGGTTGTCCTAGTTATTAATTGATTTTTTTAGCGACAGACCATATCAATTTTAAAATAGCAATTTGGATTAGATCAATTATATATTATTGTCACTATGAAGCAATAAAACAGCGACACTGCATATGTACAGTACGAATAATAAATTCATAAGAACTTGACCCAAAATATATATAAGAAGTCAATGTAATGAGATTAAATTTCCCTTAGAAAATTGGTAAACGAGATCTATAAAATGTATGGATGCAAAGAGGATATCACTCACAAAATCGCTTGACGAGTGAAATTACTACAGAGCACAAAATGTTATCACTCTCACTTGTCCTCATAAGTCTAAGTTTTCCTCTCTTGCTTTTGTTCTTCCTTCATAAACACAAAAAACCCGTTCATAAACTAAACCTTCAGCCAGGTCCAAATGGCCTTCCAATCATAGGAAATCTCCATCAACTCAATAACTCTTCTCTTCATATTGACCTCTCAAACCTCTCCAAGAAATATGGACCCTTACTTTGTCTTAAACTAGGTCATAGAACGGTCCTTATTGTCTCATCACCTAAAATGGCCAAAGAGACTATTAAAGACCGTGATATTGTGTTCTCTGATAGACCTTCCTTTTTCAGCCAACAGAAACTATCCTACAGTGGGAAAGATATAAGTTTCTCTCCTTATGGAAATTACTGGAGAGAAATGAGAAAACTTTGTGCCATTCACATTTTTGGCACTAAAAATGTCTCCATTGTTTCTTCTATAAGACAATATGAGGTTCGTCAGATGATTCAAAAGATCTCAACACATGCATCCTCATCCAGAGTTACAAACTTGGACGAGGTTTTGATGTCTCTTACAACTAACATAATTTGCAGGGTTGCTTTTGGGAGAAGCTATGAGGAAGAAGGAGCTGATAAGAGCAGGTTTGTTATGATTTTTACTCCTTCTGGTCTAGGAGTTAGATAACAAACTAATTTGTAGAGATTTAGGAAATAAGTTAAGCTAGCCATTTATCAAAAAAATTTAGATTTAATTACTCTGTAGGTCCTTATAGTTTTAACAAATTTTTAATTAGGTCCCTATAGATTTTTGTTTTTCTTTTTATTAGGTCCTTATACTTTCATCTGTTTTTAATTTGGTTCTTGTATATTTTTTCTTTCTTTCTTACCAATTCCTTATTGTTTCACCGGATTTTTAATCAAGTCCTTGTAGTTTTTTTTAATTTTAATTTTTTAATTTAAGTGAAATTTAAATAAATGAATAATATCAAAATCTAATTTACTAATAATAAATTTAAATTAATACTTATATAATTCAAAAAATAATTATTATATTTAATTAGTAATTATAATTAATTAATTATAATTCTATTCTATTATTACTAGCAAAATTTATAATTATAGTTCAAATTTAATAATTAAAAAATAAATAAAATTAGAATAAAAATAAATCATATATATGTGTTTAGTTAAAAAATTATGTAGAATATTAAAATAATTCATAAAAAATAATTTTAAAATAAAATATCATGATAATATATTACTTATAGAGTAATATTTAATTATATTATATTTTATATTTATAGAAGAAATTATTAGAATTTATTGAACAAATAACAAAAAAAGTGTAAGGACCTAATTGAAAATCATGTGAAACTATAAGGACTTCATAGAAAGGAAAGAAAAAGCTACAAGGACTTGATAAAAAACATGTGAAAGTATAATAACTTGATAAAAAGAAAAAAAACTATAGGGACCTAACTAAAAATTGCTTGAAACTATAAGGACCTACAAATTAATTATCCCAAAAATGTATGACCTCAATTTCTTCGAAGTACTCTTTTTAATAATTTTCATTAGAAACTACCCCTTAATAGAAAAATCATCTTAATATGTGCAATCAATAGAGAAATTTTAATGTGAAATTATAAATTTGGGAAGAAAAAAGAATTGCCACATTACATTTAGTATCAAAACAAAATCCTCTAATGGCTCTCTTATATTTAGAACTCGGGGTACTATTTCTTTGGTAGTCTCTTACTTAAAATGGTGGAACTTTTGTTTTGAACATTTAATTCCTATACTTTGATTACCAATTGTTAATTCATTTTCTTCTGTTGAACAATTGTTCAATATGTGCTATGCTTTTGCTTAGGCCAAACTGTAACTTAATAAGGACGTAACCCTTTTCTTTATCAATTTAGATTAAACAAATGATCTTACCAATCTCATATATAGTGGTGTCATCTAACCAAGTGAGATTGCGTATAAACTTTTTTTAGACTAATAATTGATAATATAATATTGAACTACTTTTTTAATTGTGTAAAGGAGTTTTGTTGGGTGTCATGGAGTCATTATATAATACAAAGTAAGTTGTTAATTTTTTTTCTTAGTATTATATAAATGTCATTCATTTTCAGCCCAAAATTTATTCAATTGTTATAATACATATACTTGGTTGATCTTAACCTCTCATAATTAAATCCAGACTTTGCCGACCCTCACACAAAATGTGCCTACTTTGACTACACAATTGAATGTGATTTCATCATAAAATAAAATCATGGATGTTAAATGGTTAAAGAATCGTCCTTAGCTTCCAATGGGGTTGGCTCTAGCAAATGAAGTTAGCCTTTCAAAATATTATGAATCAAGATTCGAATCCCCACTAGAAAAGGTGCGCACACATTTACCCTATATTTGGATAGGGAGAGAAGTAAGGGGAAAATAGAAGAAAATGAATACTAGGAATGAAAACTTTTTTAAATGGTAAAAATATTTACTATTATATTCTTAGAACTTCTCTCTCCTAGTATTCTTTTTCCCTTAACTATCTCTCTATCCAAACATAGGATTAGTGTTTGACCATGCCTGAAAAGAATTGTCTCTAATAGGAAGACACTTAAGCTTATAAAAGGAAAAAAACCACTTGGAAGCATGCCAGCAAATCTCATTTGTTGTATTGTTGAATGTATTCAAGGTTCCATGGGATGGTGAATGAGATGATGACATTGATGGGTACCGTCTTCATGTCAGATTATATTCATTTCACTGGTTGGATCGATAAACTCAGAGGATTGACTAGTCGTCTTGAGAGGAGATTCAAGGTGATGGATGCATTTTTCCAAGAAGTGATCAATGAACACCTAGATCCTCAAAGGCCTAAACCACAAGAAGATTTTGTTGATATCTTTATTCGCCTCAAGAATGAGCGATGGTTTTCCGTAGACCTCACTTTTGATCACTTTAAGGCTATACTCATGGTATATCGTCATTAACCTCTCTCTCTCTCTCTCTCTCTCTCTCTCTGTTTTTTTTAAAAGTATCGTATAGATCCTCATTCAAAGTATTTTCAGCCTAATTAATGTTACATTACTATAAATGACAATATAAGATAGCAGTTTTTTAGTTGCTAGCGGTTCTACAATCTATTACTCCTCTGGTCCTTAATGTATGACCTGATTGGGGAGTTGATATTGATCCTAAATGTAATACCTATTTCACATACTTATCAAATTTTCCTAAATTAATTCTATTGACATTCCCTTAATGATAATCAAGTAGGAGAGAGAGGAAGATAATTAATGAAGATGATTAAGGTATTTTAGAAAAAAACATATTAACTTACCTTATTAAAGACTAGAGAAATATAGTAGTAGCAATTATTGGACAAATCACAATGTTATGAATAGAGAAACATTACATGGAAATGGCATATATATATATATATATATGAAACTAACTACGGGATATCATTCCTAGAAAAATTCATATACAGGTAAATGTTAGTAAATATATGATGCAGGGTATTGTCTATATATGAAGAGACAGAAAAAATTTGAGTAGGGAAGCAGCAAGAAGAAGAAGGCGACATAGGGAAAATATCGAGACACAAATTCCACATCTCCAAACCCTTTTTCCATCTGATCTATTTATCTAGCATTTTATCTGTTAAAAAACAAAATTATCTAGCATTTTCCTCAACCTATTCCACTTCAATAAAGCATCTGGCCCAATAGCCCCTTTCTCATGATCCTAAGTCCTCATTAATGCTAAAGCCATTCATTACCATTACCAAATGGTCACACTTTGACTGGCGCCAAGGGGCGCAAACATTGGTAACGGCACTTATAATGGTTTGGCAAGTAAAATGGCTTCTTGCAATTGCAGAGCTGGAAAATTATAGCAAGAATATATAGGTCATCATTTTGATTCCACTTTGTTCTCAAATAAAATGAAATTACTCCCCCGTCCCTTATAAGGTCTATTTTGAGTTGGTCTTGATAATAAATTCACTTTTACCTATTTTGCCCTCAATTACTCTCACATCATTTATTCCTCAGACATTACTTTTCATCATTTTCTCATTATTACTCTCTCTCTCTTATACTCATTCATAAGTAAGGGTATTGTTAGGGAAAAAATATATTACATTTAACTAATTTTAACTGTTTTCTAGAATTTCACAATTCGGTTAAAAGGACCTTATATATAGGGACGGAGGGAGTAATTTTAATGTAAAGAAAGACATTTTTCTTTGAAAAAATGAAAGTGGATTTAAAATTGCTACTTATGTGTGTGTAGGATCTTCTTGCAGCAGGAACGGATACGGCCACTGCAGTAATAGTTTGGGCTATGACCCTGCTTGTGAAGAACCCAAGAATAATGCAGAAACTTCAAGAAGAGGTAAGAAACCAATGCGGCCAGAAAGGTTTCATAGAAGAAGGGGACATTCAAAAGCTCACTTATCTAAAGGCTGTTATAAAAGAAACGCTAAGATTGCACCCACCAGTACCATTACTACCAAGAGAAACAAGAAAGAAATGTGTCATAGAAGGGTTTGAAATTCCAGCTAAGACATCAGTGTATGTGAATGCATGGGCTATTCACAGGGATCCTGAGGCTTGGAAAGACCCAGAAGAGTTCTATCCTGAGAGATTCTTGGACAAAGCCATAGAGTTTAAGGGACAAAATATGGAGTTCATTCCATTTGGAGCAGGTAGAAGAATTTGCCCAGGTTTGCTAATGGGAGCTGCCACAGTGGAGATTGCAGTTGCTAATCTTGTTTATGCATTTGAATGGGAAATGCCTGCAGGGTCTAAAAGGGAAGACATAGACTTTGAGGAAGTATTTGGACTTGTTACTCATAAGAAAAATCCTCTCTGCCTTGTTGCAAAAAATCCTTTAATAAAGTCATAACACTTTGTTTGGAAAGAGAGAAAAGAAAATTGGGTAAATTAGAGGGGAATGCCTTTTCTTGTTTAGTTTTCTCCCTGAGTTTTCTCTCATGCCTTTTTTCTTAATTCTCTATCCAAACAAGGCATAAAAGATGGTAGTATATATAGTTATATAATGTTAGTATGTTTCACCCATGACTTGAATTCTCGATTGGTCGTATATTTTCCTTGTACGCAATTTGACATTTACATGAATTATAAGTGAGCATTGTATCTTGATGCCACAAGAACCACATGTTAAAGCTTTACGGGATGGTCATCAAATAAATATTGAGTCATCTATGTAACATCCCAAAAATTAGAAGAGGCCTAATTTTCCCAAAAGTGAAATAAATAATTTGAAAGTTAAATTATGGGAATTTAAAAGCTTATTTTCCCAAAAATTCAAGAAAAAATAGTTAGAGGTCATAATTTGGCTTGAAAATTTCAGAAACTTATTTTAAGGCTTAAAAGAAGCTAATTAAGGAAAAAAATCCTTATAAAGTATTAAGGATTAATTTATGAAAATTATATGGTGAGTCAATACCAATTTAGAAAAGGGAAAAAATTAGTAACTTTACTATACGAACCTAAAAGTCAAAATTGAGCTAAAGTTAATCCAAATTATGGAATACAAGAGATTTAAGGGATTTTAAATTAGAAAAAGTGGAAAATTTAAAAGCCTTGTGAGTATGCACTCAACCATTAAATAAAAACACTCACCTCTCTCTCTCTCTCTCACACACACACACACACACACACACACACACACACACACACACACACACACACACACACATCCACCCACCCATAACACACTTATATACGACACATACACTTACATTTAACCACTCCATCAGCTCCCTCACATAAAAACACACGCATTTAGCACACAATAAAAACACCTCAGCTCCCTCTCATTCATTTAGCCATTTCGGACATATAGAGAGGGGGGGGGGGGAAGGAGGAGCCGAGAGTTTGTGGCGTCAGAAATAGGAAGAAGGAACCAGTAAAACTCATATGCAAGCTTAGATTTGGGTTTAGGTGAGTCTCTTCTACCTTTTCTTAACTTCTTGTAGATGATTTACTGGTATTTTTGAGGTTGATTGTTGTTTGAAGTTAAGGATTGTTGAGAAATTATGTCACCTTAAAATGATCTTGCATGTCATTTTTGAGTAGGATTTTGAGGCTTCCTGGTTCTGCAAAGTTGTCACCGAAATAGGGCATGCATGTTTGAGGTTATAGAGTTGACATTTCTGGAGTTTTGAGTCATGGTTTGAGGTTGCATGTCCATTTTTCTTCTTGTCTTTCCAACTGAAAAACAGAGAGTGCACATGCGTGATGTTGCAGAAGGTAGAACTTAAATTTTTGAGTGGTTTGGTTTAGATTTTTGGAGGATTAGAAAGCTAAACATGTGTCTTAAAATATAAATTCATTACGAAGAGATGGGAGGTGTTTTCGAGGTTTTAGTGATAAGGGGTTAAATCTGTAGTGTCATTGAGATAGTTTGAATCAGGCATGGTTCTGATAAGGCTAATGGTGTCCTCTATCTATGAAATTTGGCAAGGAAATAGTACACATCCTAAGATTTAAAATGAATTCTAGAACACATTAATTTGATATCTAGAACAAAAGTTATGATTTTTGGAAATTTGGATGAAAACTGGAAACAATCTGTTTTCCAGATTTTAGTCAGTAAGTTAATATGCAAATTACACGAGGTTACTTTTGTAATTTGTTAGTGTGATTATTTTTTCCTTAAAATAGATTTATAAAGCTTTCAATCAAGTACTAGAACACAAATATTGGATGTGCATATTGTTAGTTATGAATTTTCAAACTTTAGGTAGGAAATCTAAAACATTTTGACTCACAAAATGGACAGTCAGTTCTCATATGGGAGTTTGGACATATGTCCATGATTTATTACAGGATATTATTTTTCTTACACAGAAGATTGAAAAACCTGTACATAAGAACTTAAACCACCTTATTTGGAGTTTCCTGGCTTAAGATATGATTTTTCAAATTTCCCTAAAAAGTGGAGGCATAATTATTTAAGTCTGGAAATTCATCACATTTTAGGGAATTAAAGTTAGTAATGGTTTAAGAGTTTGGGATAAGTTAGAAGAGATAATTTAATTGAATTAAAAGGTTAACTGCAGAGGAAATAGACATTAAACGTGTCTTAATTATATGCACAAATGCCCAAGTACAAAAGATTATCAAAGATAACCAACTATTTCAAATAAAAGGATAAGAGTTATGGGAGGGTTAAGAATAACATAATTTTAACTTTGTTAATAAGATTGGAATAAATAATGACCCATCGCTACATGAATTTCAAATTATAGGATTTAATATCTGTCCTAGCTCAAAGAGGAAGCCAATTAGGGAAGGTAAATTACCAAAAAGGTCGACAGGTAGTAACTCTTTCTCTTATATATTATGTAATTGTATTACATGTTTGTTTGTACTATCAATTATATTTGTTTCATGAATATATGGTTTGATTATTGGACCAATGTGTCCCGAGATCGTAAGTTTTGATGTGCATTGTTTCATGGGGTTTATCCCTAGGCTATAAGGCCTTATATGAATTTAGTGTAAGGCTATAAGTCTCGAGGTACAATTTGCATAGGCAGTGCCCCTATGCTGTAAGACCTGATATCCAATCTGTGTTGTATTAAACTAGTGTGTCCCGAGGTTGTAAGTCCCAATCTACCTTTTGGCATGGGGTGTATTCCTAGGCTGTAAGACCTGATATACCAACTGAGTAGTTGTAATATTCTGAATTTTAGGTCTAGAAGCTTCAGGATAAGTTTGAATCAAGCAGACTGCTAAGCTCGGTTTGGCAAGAGCCCCAAGAAAATCTGGAGATAGAATTACTTTCAAGGACTATATGATGTAGAATTGAGTAGAGAATAAGTCTCTAGATTATATGAGGGCTAAGTATCTGAGGTTAGTTAAAGAAATAGACTGATACATGTACTTGAGTACGTGTGGCGCCCTTAGAGTGTAGAAGGACACTTGGCGTACTTTGATTGGCTTTCATAAAGTAAATTTAATAAAGCAAATCTTGCTTTTGTGGTGGCTCCATAAGAAGGTGCCATATGTCCCCTATCATTACTACTCTTACTTTTTGAATTTTGTGTTGGCCCTCTTATGAGGCGCCACCTAGCACCTTAGTTAGGGAAATCCACCGGTCTCCGGTCTGGTCATGTATTTAACTTTCCCGAACCCCGAACCCAGGATTCAAAGGAATTCAATAGGCTTCTCTTCCCATAACCTATTGGAGTAGGCCAAAGATGGAGAGAAAGAAAGCAGATGAGTTTTTATGACACTTGTCACTCTAAGATTCAAACTTAGACATATGGCAACCTAGGATTCAAACACTTGCAAACATGTCAAATTAAAAGTCCAAAATACACCAAACACCCATACATTTTGGCCAGCCTATAAAAATAGAGTGAAACATCAAGAAAATCATAAAAAAAGAAAGAAGAGAGAAGGAGGAGCAAACTTGAAATCTCAAGTACTCTCGAGCTGATCTTTAGGCCGAATCTCTATTTTCTGTCTATAAAGCCTTCACAAATGTTGTTCTACACATCAAGAGATTTCTTTCTACATTCTTAAATTTTTTATTGGAGATGTTTGGTGCTATCTAGTTAGTTAAAGTACTGCCAAAATCAAGAACCGGCTATAGTATCATGAAAAGGTAAGCCTAAGCTTCAATTTGAACCGAACATCTTGAAGATTTGTTAAGTTTTTCATGGGTTCTTAGGCTGCCCTAAGTTTTGGCCAACATGAGATGTTAGGGTTTGATGTTGCGTTGATCATGAACATGATGATATATAAGGTTTAATAAGGAATTTAACTAGTTTGGTAGTTGAAATTGCAAAATTAGTTATTGATGATTTGAGTGTATGGTTTGGCCAGAACCAAAAAATAGGGAGGGAGTGTGATTTTGGTGTTTATTAGGTTTCCATTGGATTCTACACGAAAAACTGTGTAGGAGTAGTCTCTGGTTATGAATTTTGGGTGATTGGAATCAAAACCCAAAAATTGGGATTTAAGGATACTAAGGTTGGTTGCTGGTTAAAGAGGCAAGCTTTACCCAAGATAGGGTGAATTGGGTGATGTAATAAAATCTTTTATCATTACGGTGATTTGAAAATAAATATTGATAGAGTAGGGTTGAGAAAATTTGTACACAGAGGCACTGTTTGGTACATGGCACTGAATTTGATGGACTGGGATTGGGATTGGGACTAGGACCGGGATTGGGATTAATGCTTTAAAAATATGTTTAGTATGAAGTAATAGTTGGAGGGAATAATTTCATTTATCTTATTTAATAAATAACCACTAATAATAAAAAGACAGAAATACTCGTGCATAAGGTAGAGAAACAGAATCAAGCTTGAAGATGTTCTGTCGATGGTGATGATAAGTGAGAGCTTGAGATGAGAATAGGGAGGAAGAAACTACCACCACCTATGTCTCAAGTTGTTTCATCGGAAATGGAGGCCAGAAATTTTCATGAACTCACCAAAAAAGTGATGATAAGCTTTGGCAAGATCAAAGAGAGAAGTGGTAGTGGTGAATGGAGGAGCACAGAGGTCACAGAGGCAATGCAAAAGTATAAGAACAAAGACTGATGGTGAAGGTCGTTAGAAATGGGGGCTGAAAACTGGAAATGTCACTGAAATTTGCTGAGAAATGCAAGGCTATCATAAAGAAAGGAGGAAGGTGCTGTAATGATAATTTCCAATGGTAAAACAGCTTCTGGCAGAGAAAAGAAGAGTTGGTGTTGACAGTGCTTATTCAAAATAGAGGAAGGACAGAGATGGATGTCACCAGAGTTGGGGCCGGAGAAGTTGATGATCGGTGGCTATATTATCTTCCAATGATGTCGGTAGTAGTTGTGAGGAAGACCGATGTTGATAAAAAAGACACTGGTGGTGGTAGCTTCTTCCTCCGTATACTTGAGAACTTGAATGTTGATGGTTAAGGCGGGAAAAAAAGGAGGGAGTGATTATGTGAGGGGGATTTAGGTTAAACTTAGGGTTATTTTTATCTAGAAATATTTTAATCAAGGATATTTTTATCTTCATAATTTTGCAATCTCGGGATTCAAAACACAATACCAAGGGAGGTGGCTTTGCAGCAATCCTACTTTCGTGTTACTCCTAATCCCTGGTCCTTTATACCAAACGACATATTCTGACTCAATCCCTGATACAATCTCACTCCCTACCCTCAGGTACCACGTACCAAACAAGACCAGAGAATTATACAAGTTCGGCCTAAAACCTAGGCCTACATCCAGTCCTCAGATATCAAGACCTACCATGATTTTTACTATTCTTCCAAGATTCAGTGGGCTCTTGGAATGCCATAAGACAACAATCATCTTTGTAAGGACTACGAGCAGAAATATTCTAATAGCTAGAATTTTCTATCCCCTTTATGACAAGTCTTATATGCAAAACAATCCCTATAACCTTTCTCTCCTGCTTACATATGGAAGTCTTACGAGCAACAACATTCTCTCCTGCTTACACCCATGTAAGTCTTATAAGTAGCAATGTTCTCTCCTGCTTGCACCTTATAAGTCTTACGAGCAGAAAATCCTACTAGGAATTTTCTCAACTGCTTCCCTTATAAGGATATCTACCCTCTCAAGGTCCCTGTACCTTGAGATCAAATGAACATATGATTTGAAAATGTATATAGACTCTCTTACAGAGTAGATATGATAAACATTAAAGTACAAAATGAATATAGAGGAAAATATGAAAACTGAGACTCTTGTAAGTTTTTGTTGTAAGCTCTTGTTTTAATAATCTATCTTTTGACGGTCTCTGAAGCTCTATATATATAATCAGTTGATTTTGTCCATTGTGTAATAGCTACTGTGGAGCTGAGTGTAATGTTGTAGAGCAGCATGTGTGCGTTTGAAATCTCCAGACAAGATATCGTGGTAGGTGTGTAACATGTATGTATAGCTAGTTGTCTTTGGATGTAATGATTATGTCTATTGTTTTTGACTTTATATATGCATCTCTGATCCAAAGGTTCAATCTCCTATTTCACACTTAAAATATATGTTAAATAATGTTTGAAAATAATAACAAGTAAAAGCATAATGAATGAATAACATTAAACCACATTCGGATTGTTTGCTGTAAGTCTATTAAGTCTTGGTTTTGTCAGGGTCTCACTTGAGTGCACTGAATCCTCACTCATGTAATATACCAAATTTTGTTATCCTGAAAATGTGTAAATATGGAAATAGTGGAATAAAATAAATACTGGTATTTACAAATTAAAGGTAGAGTCACTTTTGAAATTCTCATATGTCCATTATGTCATTCGTTGAAATCGAGAAGTCAGGATTGTAAAATACTAGTGTAACTAGTGGAAGTAAAATTCGTCGGAAGCTGCAAGGCTCAGAGGCGCCATTTTTTAGGTCAGAGGAATTTGAGCATCACATGGAGTGCCTCGATATACATGCCATGATCCCACGTAGAATTCTGAGTAATGCACTGATGGAGCAACTTTATTAAAATAATTAAATAAAGTATGTAATGAAGGCTCATTATGACACACCTTTCGTGTTGGCCAAATAAGGACATGACAAGTGTCCCAAAATCATTATAAAGTACAAGGTTGTTTTTGTGTTGGCCAAATGAGGAGGTGACATGTGTCCCTCATCATTACACTCACTTTAAGCCTTTTATGTTGTTATCTCTAGACTTTACTGTAATATCCTAAATTGTAATCAAGGATTAATAACTTCAAAGTGATGTAATTAATGATAATTAAGCACTTTTGAAGTATATGTTGTGTAATGTGATATAAAGGTGCCTAGTGATGGTTTAGTAAGTGTGGTGTTAATCAGGGGCGAAATGGTAAATATACTAACCGATTGGTCAGTTACCGAAGAGGAAAATCTGTAGTAATCAAGATCAATGGCTAGGATTGAAAGAACAAGAGGTGGAATCAAGTGTGTATGAGAGTATATGAAACCATGGAAGGAAGCTCAAGATCTTGACAAGTGGCATCTTGAGGACCATGGATGAAGTCAGCATTTTCAAACTCCTCTTCTCTCCTTCTCAAGTCAGCTAAGTGCATGGGGAGTATGAAAACTCTGCATTTCATTAATATCTCATTTCTCTCTCTCCATTCTCTCCATTCGGTGCAGCTGAACCAAGAAAGAGAAAGAGAAAAACTTGCTTTTAGGTGAGTAATTGCCTTTGTATGCTTAAAGCCTCTTCAATAAATTTGTTCAAGAGGTTGAGAGCTTCCTTGCTATGTTTACAGAATTTTGAAAGGTGGTGGTTTGGAGTTCTCACAAATTTGAAAGTTGGGAAAATAGAGATTTGATCTTACCAAGTTTAAAAGGTAATCATATAGTGCATTTTGGTATGATTGTTTTGGCCATTGGTTTGGTTTTGGTAAATTCTGGATTTTTGCCCTGATTTCTTGGGATTTTAGAAGATATGGATTAAGTGATGTAATGTGGTGAAATAGATGTCAAATAGTGTATGGGAGTCAATGGTTTTGGTTTGGATTTGAAAAGAGGAAGTTTGGAAAATTGTGGTTTTGGGTGATCTTGTAACCTAGAGATGGGAATGTGTTGCTTGAGTGGGAGTTTGGTTGCTTTGGGTTTACCAATGGGTTCCTTGTGTTATAATGAGTGAGAATGAGTTTTAGAACAAGTCTTAGGACCATTGGTAGCCAAATGGTCAATTCTGGAAAACCATATCAGTTGCTGCGATTTGGCATCTGATAGACATCACTCGAGTAAGGGAGGATCTCACTCGAGTGAGCTCGGATGTGCTCGAGTGAGGGAGTAGGTTTGAGACCATGGAGATTTTGAGTGCTTTTGGTAAGTCACTCGATGTGCCTCACTTTCTGGTGCTCGAGTGCACTTATGGTCATCACTCGAGTACAGCTTCTTGTGCTCGAGTGAGGGTGAGAGATATTGTAAAATTTGTTCTCGGGCAAACACTCTCTGTGTCGCACTCGCTGGGACTCGAGCACGAGTGAGGGCAACACTCGAGTGAGCATGGGCATGCTCTAGTGTGGCAGCCCAAAACCTGTACTCTTTGCTCAGAAAATGTATCTTCAAGGTAGCTTCTCCTAACCCTTTAGGGATATGTTTAGGCCTATAATAGCACCCTAAAGAGTCTAAATGATAACCAACATAAAGAAGTACGAAATTGGAAAACTTGGAAAAGAGATTGACAGGTTATCTCTGATTTGGTTTATAGGATTTGATATTTTCCACCCTCGAGAGCCCACGGTGCAGAGGAACGTCAGGAAGGAACAAGGTAGTGACTCTTTCTCTTATACTATGTGTAAAACATTGTATGTATATTTGTCATGCATTGAGAATACTTTGTTAATACATTGTGAATACATTGAGTTCGCAGCGAAAGCTGACGCATAGTGTTTACAGGCATGAGTGCTGTTGTGTGTGGCGTGAGCCATGATACTTTGTGATGCTGCTTAACATGATCATATATGCTATGTGTTTGTGCACTATATTGAGTGATTTGTTACTACTGGGATTCTCTTGAATCTCATTCCTTCCAATAACTAACATTTCAGACAGGTCTAGTTGCGCTAAAGAAAAGCGGGTAACCCGGAGCAATTAGGACCCCTTAGGGTATATTTGATTATGGGACATCGGTTATCTATATTGAACTAGGGATTACTGTATATTTAGAGGTGTGAACATTACCTTTGATTTTGTGTATGTAATCCCTTAGTGGGAACTTGTAACCCTCAGATTGTATATGTATAGTACCCGGGAGTGGCTGGGGGTTTGGTTATATACTCTAAAATACATGAATGTAAATTAATTGCACAGGTAATTATATTCAAATTTTGAAACTGAGACTAGGATAGGGAAGGGATTTTAAAATTTTTTATGAAAACCCTACTATGCGGTAGGAAATTGAAACAAGTTAATTTATCCGATGGTCTCTAATCCTATTTAATTATGAGATATTGAAATATAATTACACTAATCAAGGCAAGGGGTTACATTTTGGTATCAAAGCCGTAGTTCCTGGTAAGGGTGGAGTTTACTAGGATAGATCCCTTAGTTGGCTTTAGGGATAGAAGATTATTTGTGGATAATTGTTGTGTATGCACATGTATGTTCTCGCTTGTCCCGGAATTCCTCCTATCTCTAATACAAGGATGACGAAGAATGGAGTTCAAATATGCTCATTCGTGGCCTGAGACAGGAGTTGAGGAAACAATTGGTCACTCACCAGTTCACCAAGTTCAATAAGGCGGTGGAACAGTGCAGGATTACAGAGAACAATTTAAGAGAAGTATATCCTGCTAGAACTACTACCCATCGTAAGGAACCCAATAAGGGTGGAGCATCACAGAAGCAAAAGGTACAAGGATTTCCATCTGGTAGTGATAAAAGGCCCTACCAGTTCGGGAACCATGATCAGTAGAGGGCCTCTTTTACAACGTGGATTTGCCCTCACTGTAATAAGTCACATCATGGTAGAACTTGTGAAGGTCGGATTATATGCTTCAATTGTAAGCGGGTGTGGCATACTACTATTGAATGCAAAGAACCACGACCAAACCAGAGGCCGAAGTCTTAGGGCCGAGTGTTCGCTATGACCTATGAGGAGGGCCCGCAAATCTCCTAAGTTGATACAAGGTAAAATTTCTCTTAATGGTTGTCTGTTGCAAGTTCTGTTTGACTCGGGTGCAAGTCACTCCTTCATTGCCAATGATTACATGAAGTGCCTGGGATTGCATGTATATAAATTACCATTTGATTTAATAGTGTCAACTCCAATGGGTATTAAGGCCTTGACCACAGAAGCTTGTCTGAATTGTGTTATAACTATGGAAGGGCACCAATCTGTTGTAGATTTGATTTGTCTGCTGCACTACCAATTGGAAGTTATCTTGAGTTTTGATTGGTTAACAGCAAATAATGTGTTGTTAGATTGTGGAAACAAAAGGATAGTATATCCTACTTCTCAGAGGGTTGAAACTATGAATGCCAGTACGAATTTCCTTTCTACGGGTAAAGCTGAGAAGTATATCAAAAAGGGTTGCCAAGGGTATATGGTGTTTTTCTCTGTACAAGGGGAAACTAGTGAAACTTTGAGTAATATACCCGTGGTTAATGAATTCCCTGAGGTATTTCCAGATGATCTTAGCGAAATGCCTTATGGGAGGGAAGTTCAGTTTCCAATCGACATTGTGCCTGGAGCTGGTTCAATATCTAAGGCCTCATATCATATGACCCTAAATGAAATGGTGGAGTTAAAGAAACAAATAGAAGATTTGCTTGAGAAAGGGTTTATTAGACCCAGTGTGTCTCCTTGGGGAGCTCCAGTTCTGTTTATAAAGAAGAAAGATGGGAGCCTTCAATTGTGTATTGACTACAGAGAACTGAATAAGGTTACTATAAAGAACAAGTACCCTCTTCCTCGAATTAATGACCTATTAGATCAACTATCTGGTTCGTGTGTATTCTCAAAAATTTATCTGAGGTCAGGGTATCATTAGTTATAAGTGAAAGCAGAGGATGTTCCAAATACTACTTTTCAGACCAGGTATGGTCATTATGAGTTCTTGGTGATGCCATTTGGGCTAACCAATTTACCTGCGGTTTTCATGGATTACATTAACCGTATCTTTCAACAATATCTGGATCAATTTGTTGTGGTATTCATTGATGATATTCTAATATACTCTAAGAGTAGAGAAGATCATGAGCATCATCTGAGAGTTGTATTGAATACCTTGTGTGAGAAGCAGCTTTATGCCAAATTGAGTAAGTGCGAGTTTTGGCTATCAGAAGTAAAATTCTTAGGCCATGTTATCTCGCAAGAAGGAGTCTCTGTGGATCCTAGTAAAGTGGAAGCAGTACTAGATTGGAAGAGGCCAAAAACTATTACTGAGATACGCAGTTTTCTGGGTCTTGCTGGTTACTACCAAAGATTCATTCAGAATTTCTCCCGTATTGTGTTGCTAATAACCAAGCTCACGAGGAAGGATCAGCCATTTGTGTGGGATGAGAAATATGAAAAATGCTTTGTGGAGCTAAAACAGAGGTTGACTATGGCACCTGTGTTGATTTTACCTGATCCCAGTTTGACTTACGTTGTGTATTCTGATGCCAATAGGCAGGGATTAGGGTGTGTCCTTATGCAGTACGGACGTGTGGTGGCCTATGCCTCTCAACATCTTAAACCTCATGATTTGAACTATCCCACTCATGATCTGGAGCTTGCGGCTATTGTGTTTGATTTGAAGATTTGGCGTCATTACCTGTATGGTGTGACTGTGGAACTGTACTGTGACCACAAGAGTCTCAAATATCTGTATGATAAAAAAGAATTAAATATGAGACAGCGCCGTTGGATGGAATTGCTTAAGGACTACAACCTGGAAATTAAATATCATCTAGGTAAAGCAAACGTAGTCGCGGATGCTCTTAGTCGAAAGACTGTGCTTGTGGTATAGCTATGATGATACAAGGGGGGAAATTGATTGAAGACTTTCACGATTTGAATCTGTCAAACCAGATCATCTGTGCCAATTATACTATTTCCCAAAAGGAAAGTGATTTGAGAGTTGAGATTGAAGAAGCTCAGAGACAAGATGGCTGGATATAGTACAATCTGACTCGAATCGAATGGGGACAAGTTCCGGGCTATGACCTATCGCCTAGTGGATTGGTTCGCTATCAGAAGAGAATCTGTGTTCCACTAGAGGTGGAGTTACGACATAAAATCTTGGATGAGGCGCATAAGAGTCGTTATACTCTTCATCCTGGTATGACCAAGATGTATCATAATCTGAAATCTATGTATTGGTGGCTAGGAATGAAGAGTGATGTGATAAAGTACGTGGAGTAGTGTCTCACATGCCAGAGGGTGAAGATTGAGCACCAAAGACCGCCTAGTTTACTTCAGAGTCCTAAAATTCCAAAATGGAAATGGGAAAGTGTGACCATGGATCTTGTAATAGGATTGCCCAAGATCAGGAACTATGACGCGATCTGGGTCATTGTGGATCGGCTAATGAAATCAGCACACTTTATATCGATCAATGCTGGTTACTCTCTGGATAAGCTAGCAGAGATTTACATTCGTGAGATTATGAAGCTTTATGGTACACCGAAGAATATCATTTCCAACCGAGATCCTCGATTCACTTCGAGATTCTGGAGAGCGTTGAATGAAGCATTAGGTACCCAATTGAGGTTCAGTACAGCTTATTATCCTCAAACGGATGGACAGTCAGAGAGGACAATTCAGACGTTGGAGGATATGTTGCGAGCTTGTGTCCTCGACTTCAAAGGGAACTGGGATCGTTTCCTTCTACTTGCTGAGTTCGCCTACAACAATAGCTATCATGCGAGCATCCAGATGGCTCCGTATGAAGTGTTGTATGGAAGGAGATACCAATCACCTTTGTGCTGGATCGAGTTATTAGAAAGAAAGCTTTATGGACCGGATCTTGTTGATCAAACTTCAGCTCAGATTCGGATTATTCGAAAGAGGTTGCTTGCAGCATAGAGTCGACAGAAAAGCTTCACAGACAAGAGAAGACGGCCTCTAGAGTTTGAAGTTGGTGATCATGTGTTTCTGAGAGTATCTCTTGTCACCAGTATTGGGCGAGCAATTAAACAAAAGAAGTTGTGCCCAAGGTACCTAGGTCCTTTTGAAATCCTTGAGAGGATTGGGCTTGTTGCTCACCGAGTAGCCCTACCCCCGAGCTTGAACAGGCTCTATGACGTGTTTCACGTTTCCCAACTGAAGAAGTACCAACTAGATCCATCTCACATAGTTGAGTATGAAGAAGTTGAGCTACAAGATAACTTTACCTATGCGGTAGAACTAGAGCAAATTATTGATCAAGAGGAGCGACGGCTCAGACACCGAAGTATTCAGTCTGTGAAGGTGATCTGGAAGGGAATGACTCAGAGGGAAGCAACTTGGGAAGCAGAAGAAGATATGCGAAGACGATATCCGGAGTTTATGGCTCAAGTAGTGTAACAATTTTGAGGATGAAATTTAATTTTTGGGGAGAGGATTGTAATATCCTAAATTGTAATCAAGGATTAATAACTTCAAAGTGATGTAATTAATGATAATTAAGCACTTTTGATGTATATGTTGTGTAATGTGATATAAAGGTGCCTAGTGATGGTTTAGTAAGCGTGGTGTTAATAAGGGGCGAAATGGTAAATATACCAACCGATTGGTCAGTTACCGAAGAGGAAACTCCTTAGTAATCAAGATCAATGGCTAGGATTGAAAGAACAAGAGGTGGAATCAAGTGTGTATGAGAGTATATGAAACCATGGAAGGAAGCTCAAGATCTTGACAAGTGGCATCTTGAGGACCATAGATAAAGTCAACATTTTTAAACTCCTCCTCTCTCCCTCTCAAGTCGGCTAAGTGGATGGGGAGTATGAAAAATCTGCATTTCATCAATATCTCATTTCTCTCTCTCCATTCTCTCCACTCGGTGCAGCTAAACCAAGAAAGAGAAAGAGAAAAACTTGCTTTTGGGTGAGTAATTGCCTTTGTATGCTTAATGTAACACACCGAATTTTGAGACTTGAGGCTAGAGAATAATCCTAAGATAAGTGGACTGTTAAGCCCTAGTTTAGCAAGATCCCAAATTGTGATTAAGAGATAATGACTCCAAAAGTGGATGTGGTTAGTGATAAATAAACCCTTTTAGAGATTATGGTGCGATTTGGCACCCGATGTGATTCTTATGTGTTCTAAGCAGCGCCGAAACCCTATATTTGAGTTCAATTATGGATTAACCTCTAAATTGACTTAAAATAAAGGGGAGGGTGTATTGTTAAAGAAAAGGAATGAGAAAATGTATTTGGCGGTGATTCAAGAGAAATTGCCATAATCAGGGGCAAAACGGTAAAGTTTCTGACCAATTGGTCAGTTACTGAAGAGGAAACTCATTTGTAACTTCAAGATCAATGGTTGAGATTGATTTGTGCAATAGATCAAGGGGTGGAATCCCATGTGGTGTGCCTATGTAAGCTCATGGTTGGTGTGATAAGATTGTGACAAGTGTCACAATATGAGCCCTTGATTTTGGTCAACATTTCAAACACTCATATCTCTCTTCTCCCTCTCTTTAGGTCGGCCATAAGGGTCTTTGGCATCCAAAAACTGATCCCTTTCTCTCTCATTTAGCAGCCATGGACATCCAAGAGGAGGGAGGAAAGAGAAATAAAAAGGTGAGATTTTGGTTGGCTTCTTGTCCTCTAATGCTCAATTCATCTTCTATAAAGTTGTTCATAGTGATGAGAGCTTCATCTCTATGGTTTTAGATTCTTGATTGGAGGTGTTTGAGAGCTTAAGAAAAAGTGGAAAGATGCAGAATCAAGAAATTAGTTTAGGAAAGAGGAAGAGGTGAGCATTTGCTTCCTTTTTTATATAAGTTTTGTGACTTTTGGTTAAGTATGGTGAATTGTGAATTTTTCCCTGATTTTATGGTATTTTCGTGTGGAATTTGAATGGTGGAATTGGATGGTGATTTTTGTTGAAAATGGTGTCATGTTGTGATATTTAGTCATTGGAATTGGTTTGGATTTGATTGGATACATTGTGTGCAAAGTTTGGAAATTCTGTCCAGTATGAATTCTGTCTGAGCAGTCTGTTCGTGTTGACGTTTTGACTGGGCAGATCATGTCAGAAAATTATGAAACTTTCCATTCTTAAATTTCACATCCCAAGCTTCAAAATGGACATATAATTTGTGCCATTTCGTTTTGGGAACTGGGAGTTATAGCTGTCCAAAGTTTGAGGTCGAAAATGGACTCTGTTTTGGGGCAGTGATGAAATGTGTGTAATTCTGTATTTGTGTGGTGATTTCCAGTAATGATCCATATTTTTCCTATAAAGAGGACTTAAATATCTTTCATTTGGCTTTGGGATCACCTCATTTCGATTTTCGTGGAATTAGTTATAATTTTTGAAAGTTCAGCCAAGAAACAGAATTTTCGTGGCCCGGCCAGTGAATTCTTGGGCCGCGGCCCAAATGTTTCTGAGCTATTTTTGGCCATGGCCAGTGGATTTGTGGGACGTAGCCAACCCCCAAAAATCATCATTTTGGAATTTTAAAAGGTTATCTTTGGTCAAGTGTTTCCCAAGCCTTTAGGCATATGTTTGGGCTTTGATTAGCCACTTAAAGGTCATGACTGGTAACCAACTTTAAGTGATATGAAAGTAAGGTTTTGGAATAGAGAATAACCCTATGTCCTTGCTTTGGTTATAGGGATTGATATTCGCCTTGATCGTGGTTCGGTATTCGTTCTGATCGCGAGTAAGCAGAGATGGAGTATACATGGAAAGAGGGTAGGGAACATATCTCTTCTACATGTATTTAATATTTGTGTTAGTGTGTTGGTACATGTCTTCACTTTGCATGATTATGTGTTATTTGAAGCTATGTTTCAATTAATATTATGGCCATTAGTATGTTGTTCGAAGCATTGAGCTTACAAATTGTCATTGTGTTAGCATGAGCTATGTGATGCAAGCATGTCATGCATTAAACATTTATCGTACATGCATATTGATATTGTTTTCCTACTGAGATTCTCTAGAATCTCACCCTCCCCTATCAATATTTTAGATAGGGTAGGTGGATCGAGGATGGAGCAAGCAGTCAAGGGCGGCTAAGGCTCCCGTTGGAGTTTGGTTTTGATAGTTGGTTATCATAATTGGGATGTTTTGTATTCGTATTTGGATAAGGGTTGTGTATATATATTGTGGAGTGTATATTTGAATATATGTTTGGATGAGAATATTTGATTATGTATTTGGAAGGAGCATTTGGATATTTGTATATGTATTTGAGAAGACTTTGTGTAATCCCCGAATGAGAACTTGTATATGGGCGTATTGCCCTTTTGTAAAGATGTGAACCTAGGATTGCTGGGATTATTATATTGCATACTCTGATATATTTAAATGTGATTTATCTTTGTGTAGTAATTGTATTCAGAATGTGAATGTGAGACCAGGTTATGAATGATTTTGAAAGGTATTTATGAAAACCCTGTCTGGTAGATGGGTTTGTAAAATGTTATTGGTTTCTTATTGGTCTCTATTTCACTTTAATTGCATAATCCGAATATTAATTACGGCAGGGGGTTACACTTAAAGCCTCTTCAATAAAGTTGTTCAAGAGGTTGAGAGCTTCCTTGCTATGTTTTCAGAATTCTGAAAGGTGGTGGTTTGGAGTTCTCACAAATTTGAAAGTTGGGAAAATAGAGATTTGATCTTACCAAGTTTGAAAGGTAATCATTTAGTGCATTTTGGTATGATTGTTTTGACCATTAGTTTGGTTTTGGTAAATTCTGGATTTTTGCCCTGATTTCTTGTGATTTTAGAAGATATGGATTAAGTGATGTAATGTGGTGAAATAGATGTCAAATAGATTATGGGAGTCAATAGTTTTGGTTTGGATTTGAAAAGAGGAAGTTTGGCAAATTGTGGTTTTGGGTGATCTTGTAACCTAGAGATGGGAATGTGTTGCTTGACTGGGAGTTTGGTTGCTTTGGGTTTACCAATGGGTTCCTTGTGTTATAATGAGTGAGAATGAGTTTTAGAACAAGTCTTAGGACCATTGGTAGCCAAATGGTCAATTCTGGAAAACCATATCAGTTGCTGCGATTTGGCATATGATAGGCATCACTCGAGTAAGGGAGGATCTCACTCGAGTGAACTTGGATGTGCTCGAGTGAGGGAGTAGGTTTGAGACCATGGAGATTTTGGGTACTCTTGGTAAGTCACTCGCTGTGCCTCACTTTCTGGTGCTCGAGTACACTTATGGTCATCGCTCGAGTACAGCCTCTTGTGCTCGAGTGAGGGTAAGAGATATTGTGAAGTTTGTTCTCGGGCAAACACTCTCTGTGTCGCAGTCGCTGGGACTCGAGCACGAGTGAGGGCAACACTCGAGTGAGCATGGGCATGCTCGAGTGTGGCAGCCCAAAACCTGTACTCTTTGCTCAGAAAATGTATCTTTAAGGTAGCTTCTCCTAACCCTTTAGGGATATGTTTAGGCCTATAATAGCACCCTAAAGAGTCTAAATGATAACCAACATAAAGAAGTACAAAATTGGAAAACTTGGAAAAGAGATTGACGGGTTATCCCTAATTTGGTTTATAGAATTTGATATTTGCCGCCCTCGAGAGCCCACGGTGCAGAGGAACGTTAGGAAGGAACAAGGTAGTGACTCTTTCTCTTATATTGTGTGTAAAACATTGTATGTATGTTTGTCATGCATTGAGAATACTTTGTTAATACATTGTGAATACATTGAGTTCATAGCGAAAACTGACGCATCGTGATACTTTGTGAATACATAGAGATCGCAGTAAAAGCTGACGCATAGAGTTTACAGCCATGAGTGCTGTCGTGTGTGGCGTGAGCCATGATACTTTGTGATGCTGCTTAACATGATCATATATGCTATATGTTTGTACACTGTATTGAGTGATTTTTTACTACTGGGATTCTCTTGAATCTCATTCCTTCTAATGACTAACATTTCAAACAGGTCTAGTGGCACTAAAGAAAAGCGGGCAACCCGGAGCAATTAGGACCCCTTAGGGTATATTTGATTGTGGGATATCGGTTATCTATGTTGAACTAGGGATTACTGTATATTAAGAGGTGTGAACATTACCTTTGATTTTGTGTATGTAATCCCTTAGTGGGAACTTGTAACCCTTAGATTTTATATGTATAGTACTCAGGAGTGGCCGGGGGTTTGGTTATATACTCTGAAATGCATGAATGTAAATTAATTGCACAGGTAATTATATTCAAATTTTGAAACTGAGACTAGGATAGGGAAGGGATTTTAAAAGTTTTTATGAAAACCCTACTATGCGGTAGGAAATTGAAACGAGTTAATTTATCCGATGGTCTCTAATCCTATTTAATTATGAGATATTGAAATATAATTACACTAATCAAGGCAGAGGATTACTTTTGCCACCTAGCAGCTAAGTCCAGGGAATCCATCAGTCTCCAGTGGGGTCGCGTACTTTAAGATTCGAGCACCAAACCTAGGAGTCTAGGGAAATTGTTAGGCCTCCCCCTTCTGCTGACCATTTATGTCCCACCTAAAAAATGGAAGACCAATGATTGCATGACACGTGGCACTCTTAAGCCTTAAACTTGCTACACTTGGCAAGATAAGATGAGATCATTTCATGAGATTAAATCACAACCATCCGTCCCTAATTAAAGGCCAAAATTTCATGCAAGTGATGAAAGAGAAAGAAAAATCTAATTTTGGAACTCAAGAACACAAGAAGAGAGAAGGAGGAGTAAATAGTGAGTTCTTATGAACATAAGAACCGATTCTTACCCCGAATCACAGTTATCGTTTGGTAAGTCCTTCAGGAAACTTCCTCAACTCACCATATGCTTGAATTCTACAGTCTAGGATTTCTCAACTGAGGTGTTTTGTGTCAATTAGTGTACTGGAGTGCCACAGAATACCGAACCACCTATAGAAATGCGAAGAGGTAAGCATATGCTTCCTCTTTAACAGTGTACTTTGTGTTTTCATTGAGTTTTTCCAGCTCTTGAACCACCCCTAAGTTTCTGCCAAGGGGAGCTTTTTTTGAAGTAAGATGGTGTTTAATCATGTACAAGGTGATATATGATGCTTATTGAGGTATGAGACTTGTGGGTGGTAAAAAACACAGTTGATTTTTGGTTATTTTGGGGAGCAGTTTCTGTCGGGGACAAATCTAGAAGAGGGGGTTTAATTTTGGTATTTTTGAGCTTTCCATTGGATTCTACATGAAAAATTGTGTAGGAATAGACTCTGGTTATAATTTTTGACAGACTGGTTTAAAGACTCAAAGACTGGAAATTAAGTCTGCTTTTGTAATAAAGCTGCCAGTATGCGTTTTTGTCTGGTAGTTTTTTTGTGGCTAGAATTTCACTATCCACACTTAATCTAATGATGATGAGATTTTCCATAATCAAATTACACTTAAAGACTTTGAATTTGATAGGTACTATGAAGGATTTAGATAAGTACTCTAGCAGTTATGAGTGTTTGAAGTAGACCATTAAAACTGGTCAGATTTTCTGGCAGGAAGGGAAAACATAATACTTGGGAATTTTGTGTAGATAGAAGACTATGGGAAGCATTTTTCCCTCAAAATAGACTTAATAAGGGTCACATACAATTTTGAATCATCACAATTGGAGTTTTCTAGAATTAGTTATGATATTTCAAACTTTAGTGAAAAATTTGCTAGCTTGTGGTAATTATGCGAAAATTCAAAGTAAACAGTTTTTGTAATAGAACTAGACTAAGTAATAACTCATTGCCCGTAAATTATAATCTATAGGATTTGACACTTGCCTAGGACGTCCAAAGCACGTTAATCAAGATCAAGATTTGAAAAAATTGCCAGGTAATAACTTATCCCTCACATACTATGTGATATGTTATATGAATATTTGTACCATTATGAATTTAAAATATTTAGATGAGAAGGGCTAAGGCCTAGTAGAATTTCCCAACACTGTGGTAAGGGGCGGTTGTCTTGGAATTGATAACTTATGCTTTCTACATATCGTGAATTTATCTCTGAATGTTGAATATATTGTTTGTATTGAAACTTTGGTTGGCATGGCATGTTATATGTATGCATTGTATATGAGTGATAATTGTTACTACTAAGATTCATTGAATCTCACCCTATTTTTTCAAACAAATTTTCAACATAGGCAAGTAGTTCCTCAAGCAAGAAGGTAAACACGGGCGAAAGAGGCAAAAGTTTTAGATTTTTATTTTCCATTGGTTATATATTTTGGAGATTGTATTTAATTTGTATTTAAGTGTAGTCAGTCTCGTACTGGCAAGCCAGTAGACATGTATGTAAGCGCCTATATATAAGCAAACATATAAAGGCATCTGAACCAGTAGAGGACAGCTATCCATTTAAGTCCATTAATTAATTGTAGTAGTTTGGGTTTCTTTAGAGAACGTATTAGTGAAAACTCTGATATGAAGAAATAAACCTAAAACGGATGGCTTAAAATAAATCATAAATAATATGAGACCAAATTTGAAAATGATTTTTGAAAACCTAATCAAGTGCAGCTCCATACTCTACTTGAAGTTGGGACTCTCGTTGTTTACAAAAGATTACCAGTCTCATTTTTAAAAATACTACTGCACTTAAGCCATCCATATGCTTTAAAAACAAGGGTGTTACATTTATTGGTATCAGAGTATAAGTTCTTGGGTCTAGGATAAAGTTCTCTGCTTATATTAGTAAATTCTAACCCTTTGTTAGTTTCTTTATGTTAGTAAACATGTCTGATAAGAAAAGACAAAGAAGTAGTTCAGCCCCGTCTGTTAATCAGCCACCCTCAGAGCATCGTATACTATTGGGTAAACTTTATGTAGTCATTAATAAAGGGGAGCATGGAGGAGGGTATGGACCAAGATTGTTGCGTACGACAAGGAAAAGAGTTCCCAACCATATGAAACTAAAGATAAAGGCTAGGCAAGGTAGTCCTAGCAGCTAGTTGGTGATACCATTGACCCTGAGGGAGGAGGGATCTTACTTGACACTGACTCTGATATTGAGTCTAGAGCCCCGATAACTCAGTTAGCCTTTAACCCACACCTAGACCATGAATTATGGGAGCACTTTAGGGAAATATATTTGATGCGTTTCAATGAATATACTTCCTCCATGTTATGATATGTATCATTTTTCGGGTACATAAGGGTACTGTATAGGCAAAGGGTTGAGCTTGAGTTAATGTTGACTAATCAAATCTGGATCCAAACTATACTAGCCTACCTTCCCGATTTTACTTCTTGGATCAAGAAAAATGAGATTGTATTTTAGGGTCCCTTCGAGTTTTGGACATTTCTGAATCATATAGAATCACATGTGGTGCAGAACATGGATTGGTAATGATAGGGCCAGCTAGATTAGTTATGGTAGCACAAGGCTACTCTTATGTAAATATTAAAACACTTTAGCTGCTTTTGTTGTAAATTTGACTCTTTAATATTATCATATGTATATCTTGTTATACAATAGTGTTTAAATTTTAGGAACACATACACACACACATAGATATATATATGATAAGTGTCATATTAATGGTACAAATTTTCTTTAGTAATAGTAAAAAGAAATAATAGGGTGAGGTGGACCAAAGAAAAGACTCGTAGTATTAGAAGTTGAGGAAATAGGAAACCCTCATGAACCTATGCAACAAGTTCTTGGAATGCTGGCATAACAGCAAACCATGATCCAAGAATTGTGAGAGGAAATACGGGAAATAAAGGAAAAGCATAAGAAAGAAAAGGCACCGCCTAAAGACATCAAGGTAAATGAAGACACTGCGGTGGATTTGGAGGAAGAACTTTCTAAGAATGTGAACAATCACAGACACTAGAATCTAATTAGAGGATTCCTATTGTTATGGCCCAAGAAGAAGAAGACCTCCAATACTAGATTCCTTAACTCATTCAGTACCACCCTCCAACATTTAAGGAAAAATTTGATCCATAAGCTGTTAGAACCGGCTATCACCCAAGAGGGGGGGTGAATTGGGTGTATAATAAAAACTTAAGAACTTTAGAAATCTTTTCGTATCTTAATGAAAGCAATAAGTATGAAGGTTTATAAATCAACAGTTAGATTAAATAATATATGCTGGAAATATAAGAGTTTAGGGAAGAGAATATGCAAACTGTGATTTATCCTGGTTCGGTCCAATCTGTGATGGCCTACGTCCAGTCCCCAGGCTCCTCCTGAAATTTTCAAATCCACTATCTTCTTGTTTAATCCGGGCACAAGAAAAGCCTTTACAATCCCATAAATTTAGCCGGGTACTTGTGAAACGTTTTACAAATCTCTTACTGAAATACTCCCCCTTACGGCAAGTCTTACGAGCAGAGCAATCCCGAAGATCTTCCTTTCCTGCTTACTCATGCAAGTCTTAGGAGCAGCAACGTTCTCTCCTACTTACACCCCTGTAAGTCTTATGAGCCGCAACGTTCTTTATTTCTTGCACCTTGTAAGTCTTACGAGCAGAATGTCTTACTGGCAATTCTCTCTACAGCTTCTCCACAAGAAAATCAACCCTCTCAAGGTCCCTCTACCTTGAGATCAATTCAGAAATATAGATGAAAGTGTTTACAGACTCTCTCACAGAGTGGATATAATACTCACTGAAGTACAATACAAATGATCACTCTCTCATTAATAAGTAATATAGAAGTTGGAAAACAGAGAGTGTTTGGGTAGAAGCAGAGGATTCACATTTCTATCATTTTTCTCGTAGTTGCTCGCTGTCTCTATTTTCTCCATTTTTTTTCTGAGTTATCCATTGACGTTGAATGCTCTCTTAGTTATAGTTGATGAATATAATGACCGTTGTGAGCATTCATCTGTTGGAGTCATTTTGACCATTGAGCATATTTGAAAACGAGCTCCTGTCCGTTGTAAAGTGGAGCGTTTTGTTGAACAGCAGGAAGATTCATTTTAAGCTGTAGTAACGTTGTGGAGCTGGATGAATTCATTTGAGTTTCCAGACAATCTCTCATGGTAGGTCAGTTGCTTGTCGTGGTAGGTAGCCGCCATTCAGTGTGTAATGATGTCGCCTGCAACACTTGACTCTTTCATTTGAATCTGTAAGCTCACCATTAAATTTCCTGTTTCACACTGTAAAATGTTTAATCACTAATATGAGCAAGTATTAGTCATGGGTATGTTGGATCATTGGTCAAAAGCTAAATTTCTGGCTTCTGGGACTCATCACGTTGAGTGAAGATTTTTCATACGTGACCTCCATTCTTGAAGATGCAACCCAAATATTTAATCTCCTGTTTTACACTTGAAATATATATTAGTTAATGTTTAGGAACAATAACAAGTGAAAACATAATGATTGTATAACATTTAATCATGTTTGGATTGATTGCTATGAGGCTCTGTGTTTCTTCGTTGCTTCTGTCAGAACTTCACTTCGAGTGCAATATGGCTCACTCGAGTGCAATTGATATTTTCACATTCTGACTTCCTCTCGGGCAAGCACTCGCTGCACTTCACTCGCATCTGCTCGAGTGAATTCTCGAATCACTCGAGCACAACCAGTCATGCTCGAGTGAGTTTCATGCTTTCACATACAATCTTCTTCTCGGGTTATCACTTCTATGACAAAACTTGCATGTGCTCGAGTGAGAAATCATCCAATGCTCGAGCATGGATCCTAGTGCTCGAGTGATGTGATTTTCTTCACATTTCAGCTGCTTCTGGACATCACTCGCACAACATTTTCAGAGAGAGTTTTTGCACTCGCGGGTGATGTGGGGCCACTTTAGAAAAATTTTATTCATTTGATTCAAATGATGTATCATAAGAATGCTCTTGCCATATGCATTCCAATGCAACAAGAATAAGCTCCAAACTCCTTGTATTCTGCAAGTTATGATCGAAAGAGTGTATATTTCGCTAGTCTGCACAAGCATCAACTACTAGAAGGCATATCTCCTAGAATATATGTTCAAATAAAGTAAATTACCTATCCATAGAAAGCTCTTTGAGTCTACTTTCATTTGGCACTGGTCTTGTCTCAATCCGATGTGTAGTTTGCAAGTTACGTGCAAAATACCGAACCTGTGTTGAAAAGTAATGGTGATTTCAGTTTCATTTTCCACGAATCATATCTCCTTCATTTGATATTCTTTCAATGTGATCCTGGTGCGAATTTTACGTGTTGTGAGTCCTCTTTCATATGCCACCAGTTTCGGGTCAATCTGACGTGTGGTTTGAGAGATATGATCAAAATACCAAACCTCACTCAGGCTGAACGTAAAACAGAGTAGAACAGAGTATTCACCCCATGCTCGAGTGAATTCATCTGTGCTCGAGTGTGTTCTTCCTATGCTCGAGTGAAACACCTCATGCTCGAGCATAACACCTCTAGAAGTGCCAAAACTCATATAAGTCATCTTAGCTTCGTATTAACCTATTCCAACCATCATTTGATCATAGAAACCTCCGGTATCATTATAGAAACCTCCAATATCACATCTAACAACTTGAATCTTGATATTCATGATAGATCTTCCAAGTTCTTCATTCTTAAATATCTTTCTTCTTAGTTTTCCTCTTGATAATAATTGTCCTTAACTAAAGTAAGCATCTCCTTGATTATCTTCAATTTCTTCCTTCTTCTTCCTCTTGTTCATTTTCATTAATTCAATCTTCTTCATTCTTTCCTTGACTAATCTACAAAATATGTAATATAATAGTTAGTCAAAGAAATACATTATATAAACTTTTTGCTCTTATCATTTCACATCTATATTTGACATCATCAAAACTAATCATATCTAACATAAGCTACTGAGGAATGGTTAACAAGGTTGGAGAAAATATTTGAGGTGCTAAGGTGTCCTACAATGATGAAAGCTAGAATGGCTATATATAAATTGGAGGGAGACGCTAACCGCTGGTGGAATATACAACAATAATACTGAATGCATGAAATATTCCATTGACCTGAGAGTTATTTCAACATAAGTTTAACGAGAAATTCTTCCCGAGGTCCGTGAGGGTTGCAAAGGAGAAAGAATTCCTAGCTATAAGATAGGGTGATAATGAGACTTTTGATGAATGCTTATCCCGATTCACTCGGTTATCTTGTTACTCCTCTCATTTGAAATTTAAAGATGATGAGATATAGAGCTATGACATGTTAATTGGGGGATTAAAGCCTGAGATGGAAGAGAAGCTAGTTGCCCAGTAATTTACTAAACTCCACAAGATAGTAGAAGTGTACCGATTGACAAAGGGTAACTTGTAACTTCCATACTTACATGGCCGTAATTAAGGTTTAAACACGTGTCATAAATTAAATCAGAGACAGTTAACAAATAAAAACCTTTTCCAAAATCTGTATAATATGATCCCTGTTCACTTTTAAAACCATTTGGCTTGTTTGGTTTCATTATATTCAATAATATCAGAGCGCTTAGTAAAATTCTTGACATTCACCTAAGATATATTCATTATCAAACAGGGTTTTGCATGGCATCATTGCCCATCTCAGTTTCCCTTATCAGCAATTACAACAAACACTATTATGTGATCAATATATACATTTGTCCAAAATTGATAACCACAAACCAAAACTAAAGACTACCACTGGCAATCCTAGTCATCCTTATGGACTTACTTGTCCCTTGATCTACTTACCCTAGCTAAAGTTTGATCATTGGAAAGAGTGAGATTTGTTAGATTCCATATGTTTTGATGATAACAAAGATTGGATCAATGATATAAAAGAATTTGATAACAAAAAAATGAATTTGAACAAAGTGACAAAGCATTACTTGAAGTAAGCACTAGAGTAATAAACAAATTTTATGAAGGCTTACTTGAGTAAGGAAAGCCGTTACTTGAGTAGGCACTCGAGTAATCAATTAGAATTTCATCTAGAGAAGCACTGCTAAAATTTGGAAGTAGTTACTCAAGGGACTACTCGAGTAATCTGTAAAGTTGTATAAACCATTACTCGAGTAGCCACTCGAGTAACATCATTTGCAAAGGCATCACTCGAGTAGCCACTCTAGTAAGCAGGTCCAAAATCTTCTAGTGACTTGAGGAGTAGCCACTCTAGTAGTCCCTCGAGTGTTCATTAAGTTTACTCGAGTAGTTACTAGAGTATCTTTGTGAAAATATTGATCGAGAGCAAGTCAATAAGTGAACATCACATTACTCGGGTAGTGCATGGAGTAAACAAATTTACAAACCTTGGAAATACCTGTTTACTCGAGTACTCACTCGAGTATACTACAATTTTCTTTACACGTTACTCGAGTGGTCTTTCAAATAACCTGGCAGATTACTCGATGCTTCACTCCAGTAATGTTGGTAGGATTTTAGGCTGAGAGAACTTCAAGTTTTGCTTACCTGTTTAGTCGAGTGCTGCCTCGAGTGAACATCTATTTTCTGCATAGCTTATTCAGGTGGATACTTCAAGTGCATTGTAAATAATTCTGAAGATCACTCGATTACTGACTCGAGTAATCTCGTTCAAGTCTTTGACATAGAATATTTTCATACCTACATACTTGAGTGGTGCCTCGAATGAAGTATGATAATAACATTTCATATTAATCGAGTGTTACCTTCAAGTTTTGTTTACCACAGTAATTTACTCAAGTGGCTCCTCGAGTAACATTGGCAGGATTGAAATGCCGAGAGCAACATATTTCTTGAAGTAGGGGACTCGAGTACTGACTCGAGTAACGTTGGTAGGCTGAGAGCAACTGGAAGTGATTTCCCTGATTACTCGAGTGCTTACTCGAGCAACGTTAGCAGGATTACATGGCCGAGAGCAACTCATTTCCTTGTGGGAGGTTACTCGAGTGTTGACTCGAGTAACTCTTCTTTTCACTTCATATCACTCGAGTCGTTGCTCGAGTGATGTATCTGGCCATGAGTTACTTGAGGTTATGTGCTCTGGTTACTTCAAGTTTCTGTCTTATTACTCAAGTTCTTACTCGAGTAGCCTTTTATAAATTCTGCCAATGATGAAGTTTCTCAACTTTCTTTCTTGGCCTTTCTTCATTACTCCAGTGCTTACTTCAAGTGATGATTTGCTCTGTCATTACTTTGTTCAAACTTGTTTGTTTATCAAATCTTTTTCACACTCATTCTTTGTTATCATCAAAACATGTGAGATATAACATTCTCCCCCTTTTTGATGATGACAAAACTTGGTGATTTTGAACAAAATTTTTGAAATTGAGTTTTCAAATAAATACTTCTTGAAATCAATTGTAACTTTGAAATCCTTTTTGAAATAACTTGTTAAGTGTCAATTCAAAGTGTTTTGGAAATTTTTGAAAACATAACATATTCACCTTGTATACATAATAAACTCATTAGTCCCACAATGTAATATAACTTAAAACTTAAATGAACTTGAATTGAAATTGAACTAGAATTGCATTACAAAATATGAAAAGCTCCCTAAATCCCATATACACCCATATACCCGAAATAAAAGAAGCTCAGTCAACCACAAAATCACTTAAGCTCTTCTCCCCCATTTTGTCTTCATCAATCAAGTAGAGAACTGGAAGGCTTGAATACAGATATAGGCTTGACAGGAATGACCATGGAGCTATGTGAACCATCTGAACTAGATGAATCAAAAGAAGAGCTGGATGATTCTGGTTCAGGAAGGTTAAGTGGAGGTATATAAATGTCGTCTCTTAAAGGGATTGGAGGTGGCTGATATACAACAATAGAGTTAATCTCAACCTCTTCTGTGGCACCTGTAGATTGATGACAAGAGGATAAGGGAGAGATCTCCTCTGTATGAGTAGGGGAAGGAATAGGTGTAGGTGTGGGTTCAGGCTGAACTCTGGGTGGTGAATCCTCAATGGTGATGTGGATAGTCTCATTGGTTTCAGGATCATCCACTGAGCATAGAATATCTCTAGGAAGAATAATGGGTATTTTGAGTGCAAAGGGTCTAAACTCTGGAAGTTTAGGAAAGGAGGTCTCAGGGACAATTGGATCAACCTCAATATGATGATGCTCTGAGGGGATGTTCTCTGGAGGTGAAAATGCCTCAGGAACAGATGATGGACCAGCAGAAGGTTCAGGACCCATAGAGTCCGATCTAGCCAGAATAAACCTCAGAGTCTTACCTTGGGCACGTTGCTTTGTTAACATCTCCTCGTGCCTCTTGTCCATCCTCTCAACCAATTCAGCCATCTTGTAATTCATATGAGTTACCAGCTTAGCATTTGTGTTGGAGATGTCGATGTGAAAGCTCTTCAACATGTTCTGCATGAAGGTCAGTAGTGAGGCGTTGAGGAATGAAGGTGAAGAAGTAGTGGCAGATGGAGCAGAGGATTGAGTATCATCCATTTTGCTTGTCTTAATCTCTGTATTCTTCTTCTTCCGGGGCTAGACTCCATAGGGGTCTTGAAGGGAATCTCAATATTAAGCTTCCCAATCTGGTTTCTTCCAATTGGAGTGATCCTCTCAATGGGCTCCTTATTCTCCAAATACTATATCTTGTTTTTCTTTAGAATAAGAGAAATGATATGAGGATATGGCATAAGAGTGTTGCTTTCCCTTTTATTCTATACCTCTGCATCTCAGAGAAGATGTATTCTCCCAAGTCCTTTTTTTCCTTCAGGAGTAGAGAAGCAAACCACCTATAGTCTCGGTCAGAGAAATAGGTGTAGTTATTGGTTTTGTTCACAAGGGATCTAGAGTAAATATACCAAAGAACCCTATGATGGTCACACATGTCACTCGATTTAAAGTTAAGAGGACCTACAAGCTTACCAGGTCTAAGGACAGTGAAAATCTGGTTAGGTTCAAGCTTGGAATAGATGCCATCAGGGGGATTTTCTATTCCTAACCAAATATTGATCCTAAAGGGTGATATAAGGATTTTTTGGCCTCTAATTGTTGTGGTCATTTCTTCCTCTGCAGATGTCCTATTAGGTTCATCTAGGATTTTTAGGTTGCAGTAGAAATGAGTGATTATTTTAGTGTAAAAAGGAAGTTTAATTGACAATCAAGGCATAAAGGGTTCAAGGAAAGGACTTAGGTCATACTTCAATACCTCCTGAAGAATCTTGAGGTCCACACTATGAGTTTTACATAATTTCCTTCTTGAGAACTGTGTCAGATACTTATGAGATTCCTCCAAATTGTTGACATTGAATCCTTTTAGAGGTTTAATGATTTCTGCTTCTAGAAATTATGGTTTTTTTGGAGGATTGGCCCTTCTTTGCTATAGTTTTCTCTAATTCTTCAGGATCCCAGCCATAGCTTTGGCAACTTTCACATCATACTTTGGCTTTTTGGAAGGTTTCGGAGTAAAAGAGGGAGTGAAAGAATCAGAAGATGAAGGAGAAGGTGATTTAGTGTTTTTGTCTCTCCCAGTTGAGGCGCTTTTCTTTGATAGAGTCCTTGTGACCACTGGCTCTTTGATCACAACACCTCTCTCCTTTGGTTTAGGTTGAGGTTTCAGTTGGACTTTGGCCTTTGATCTTGGAGTGAGCTTTCGTCTCTTTCTAGGAGGAGAAGAAAGAGGGTCAGAGGGTTGTCAAGATTTAGAAGAGTCTGTAGGAGTAAGATTCTTGGTTCTAACCATCTTGATTTAGAGAAAATAGAAATCTCAGAAAACTAGAGTGAGAAGTCACGAGTTAAGGCAGAGAGATTCTGAACAATATAAGAAATTTTTGGAGCTAAGATTTGATGGGTTTTGACGGAAATCAAGCAAGGAAGAGATTGTGAAAACTTTTTGTGAGAGGACTGGGTGATTCACTCGAGGAGATTTTGTGGAAATGGCCGAGTTTGCGACTGTTAAAGACCTAGAACTCGACATTACTCGATGCCTTACTCGGGTGATTATCAGGTTTACTCAAGTCCCAACTCGAGTGATCATATAGAAAATTCTAAAATAATTTATTTAAATTGTGTACCTGGCATGAATAATATTGTAATTATCTATGTATGTTCCCTCGATCATTTAATAGCCATTTTAGAATATATTTGAGTTGATTCTTATCGAATTTGTGATCTGGACCTGCAGTCACTCGAGGCCTCACTCGGGTAATCTGTCTTTTCTCCTCTTGACTGTTCATTTCCCACCAAATGAGCCGTTTGATTTAAATTCCATGTGACTTGAGACTTCACTGCCAGTTTTTGAAGTCCATTACTCGAGTACCCACTCGAGTAATGTGCCCATTTACTTCAAGTCATCTCTCGGGTAATGCTGCACTGTTAGACATTACTTGAAGTTGGCACTCCAGTGATGGTGTCCTCTGTTAACCTCTGTTTTTATTTCTTAAAACAGAGTTTCAATCTTCCTACTAAAGAAGTTTCTACATACTTCGATGCTTAAATTAGTAATCATCAAAACATTATCAAGTAATATTATCTAACATTATGAAAAACCGAAATAACTTACAATTCATTGGGATTCACCATTCCCAATTCTCTTCTAATATATAGAAATTGATCTTTAGCAAGAGGTTTGATGAAGATATCAGCTAGTTGAAGATTAGTATGAATGAATATCACTTTCAAATCTTTCTTTTGGACATGATCTCTGATGAAGTGGTATTTGACATCGATATGCTTGGTTCTAGAATGTTGAACTGGATTCTTTGCCAAGCTTATCGCACTAGTAATGTCATAATAGATTGGTATTTCTTTGAGATAAATACCAAGATCTTGTAGTTGTTGTTTCAGCCATATCACTTATGCACAACAACTTGAGACTGCAACATATTCGGCTTCCATTGATGAAAGAGATACTGTATTTTGTTTCTTACTGAACCATGATACAAGAGATCCTCCAAGAAATTGACATTGTCTGCTGGTGTTCTTTCTGTCTGTCTTGTATCCTCCATGATCAGAATCTGAATATGCAACAAGATATTCACTTCTTCCTTTAGGATACCACAGACCCAATTCTGGTGTGTCAGCAAGGTATCTAAAGATTCGTTTGACAGTTTCGGCATGTGATTCCTTTAGTGCTAATTGATATCTTGCACATATGCCAACACTGAATTGGATGTTCGGTCTGCTTGCCGTGAGATAGAGTAATGATCCAATCATTCTTTTGTATTTTGTGATGTTGTAATCTTTCCCTTTGACATCAGCATCAAGCAATATAGTTGAGCTCATAAGTGTGTCCCTTCCATTTGCTTCATCCATTCCATACTTCTTCAATAGCTCTTTCAAGTACTTTGTTTGAGATATAAAGATTCCATTCTTTCTTTGTTTGATTTGCAAACCGAGAAAGAAATTCAATTCTCCCATCATTGACATCTCAAACTCTCCCTGTATTATCTCATAAAATTCCTTACACAAAGATTCATTAGTATCACCGAAAACAATGTCATCAACATATATTTGAACAATTAAAATATCATCACGTTTTCGTTTTGTAAAAAGTATTGTATCAACTCTTCCTCGTACAAAACCTTGATTAATGAGAAATTTACTGAGCCTTTCATACCATGTTCTAGGAGCTTGTTTTAAACCATATAAAGCTTTTCTAAGTTTATAAACATGGTCAGGTTTGGTTATATCTTCAAAACCAGAGGGTTGATCTACATAACTTCTTCCATGATATAGCCATTTAGGAATGCACTCTTTACATCCATTTGATAGAGTTTGAATCCTTTGATGCATGCAAAGGCTAACAATACTCATATAGCTTCCAATCTAGCCACTGGAGCATACGTTTCCTCATAATCAATTCCTTCTTCCTGATTATAACCTTTGGCCACCAATCTTGCCTTGTTTCTAACAATGATTGCAGATTCATCAAGTTTGTTCTTGAATACCCATTTAGTACTAATGATCGCATGATCCTTAGGTTGGGGTACCAACTCCCAAACTTGATTTCTTTCAAATTGGTTTAGTTCTTCTTGCATTGCTATGACCCAATCAGTGTCTGATAGGGCTTCATCAATGTTAGAAGGTTTAATCTCAAAAATGAATGCAGAAAAACTAAGTTCATTAAAGATTCTATTTCTAGTTTTGATCCCTTCATTCACATCTCTTATGACTTGATCTAAGGGATGACTTTTATTGTATTTCCTGGCTCTAGGTTGTCCTAGTGACTGCTCTTCTTCCTTGGTTTCATCAACTGCTGGAATAAGAGATTTAGAAATAGATTGACCATTTTCTTGATTTAAAACAACTTCCTGCTCTTCAATAATGGTTTTGTAAGAGGATTTAAATTCATCAAATACAATATGAATTGATTCTTCAACAACATATGTTCTTTTATTGAAAACTCTATATGCTTTACTTCGGTTAGAATATCCTAGGAAAACTCCTTCATCAGTTTTAGAGTTAAATTTTCCTAAGTTATCTTTACCATTATTATGAATGAAACACTTACAACCGAAGATGTGTAGATGAGCAACGTTTGGCTTCCTTCCTTTATACAGCTCGTATGGTGTCTTTCTGAGTTTTGTTCTAATATAGGCTCTATTTGAAATATAGCATGTTGTGCTCATAGCATCAGCCCAAAAAACTTGAGACACATTCTTTTCAATTAACATTGCTCTAGCCATTTCAGTGAGCACTCTATTCTTACGCTCTACGACTCCATTTTGTTGAGGCGTCCTTGGAGCAGAGAAATTGTGATCAATCCCATTAGTATCACAATATTCTTCAAAGGCTTGATTTTCAAATTCTCCACCATGATCTGTCCTAATACCGATAATGGACATACCTTTCTCATTTTGCACTTTCTTGGCAAAAACAATAAATTTTTCAAAGGTTTCATCCTTTGATGATATAAAATTAACCCATGTAAATCTGGAGAAGTCATTAACAATTACCAATGAATATAAGTTGCCACCAAGACTCTTTACTCTTGCTGGGCCAACTAAATCTATATGTATCAATTGAAGTAGTCGATTTGTTGTAATCTCATTTTTTGATTTGAAAGATGATTTAGTTTGTTTACCCTTTTGACATGCGTCACAAATCAAATCATTTTTAAAACTTACTTTGGGTAATCCAAGAACTAAATCCTTTTTGAGTAGTTTGCCTAGTTGATGCATCTTGACATGAGCCAATCTCTTATGCCATAGCCAACTTTCATCGGCATTACTCAGAAAACAGTTTTCAGATTCATTTCTACTAATATCTAGAGTATAACAGTTACCTTCCCTTTTTGCTCTGAGCTTAGCCTTGATATTCTTCTTATCAAGAAGTTGGTCTTTCTTGTTGACAATTAGACATTCCTCTAAGTTAAATATTACCCAGTTGTTTTTGTCTGCACTTTGACTCACACTCAGCAAGTTATGGCATAATCCTTCGACATAGTATACGTCTTTGACTTATATGCCTTTGTCATTTTTTATTTCACGAATTCCTGCTATCCTTCCAGTTTGATCTCCTCCAAATTTTACCTTTCCACCTTCTTTAGGTTGCAATTTGGTAAAACTTTCAAAATCATCGATTATATGTCTAGAGCATCTACTGTCTATGTACTACTTGTTATTTTTGGATGCTTTGAGACATATCTACAATTAAATATGATTAAGTCTTAGGTACTTACTTCTTTTTGGGTCCTTTTGGGTTAGTACAAGAAATTTTTAAAACATATGATCTTTTAGGTACCCATTTGTAGGTTCCTATTGTTCCTTTCTTCTTATGAATGCATGAAGAGGTATAATGACCTTTTCTATTATAGTAATTACAAAATGCAAAAGGATTTGATGTATGCACAGAATGCTGGAAATAATTCAAATATAACTTACCTCCTGCTTTCTTTCTACCTTTCCTTCTATCTGATGTTAGATCATATCCAATACCAGATTGGTCATTTACAAATCGTTGAGCTTTTAAAATCACACTTAGCATCTCACTTCCTTTAGTAAATTTTTCAAGAGTTTTTGTGAGATCAGTGTTTTTCTTTTTCAAAGAAGAACAATTTTCACAATCCATTTCTGAACTTTCTTTAAGTTCAATTTCAAGAACTTTGTTTTCCTTTTTGAAAACAACTAATTCTTTAAATACTTTGATGAATTCAGAATGTAAGGCATTTTATTTAGAAAGTAATTCATCATAGGTAGGATCAGAATCATTTACCTCTTCTTCTGTTTCTTCTTGAGCAACAAGACATATATTGGCTACTTATTCTTCATCACTTTCTTCGTCAGAGGAACTATCACCCCATATAGCAGATATGAGGCCTTCTTTTTATTGAAGAATTTACCTTTTCTCTTTTCTTTGCTCTTTTGGTTCAACTCTGGGCATTCTGATTTGATATGTCCTGGTTTTCCACATTCGTAGTAGATGATATGATCTTTGCTGCTAGTTTCTCCTTTCTGAAAGTGTTTGAATCCTTAACCTTTCTTGTAAAACTTTCTGAATCATTTTATAATTAGGCCCATTTCATCATCGTCAAAATCCTCATCCTCATCTTGATTTTCTTCTTTTACTTTTAGTGATAGGCCTCTCTTCTTCTTGTCACCGATGTCATCTAGTTCCCATTTGAACTTTAATTTACTTTTATATTCAGAAAGACTTCCAAATAGAGAAGTAACTGATCTCATTGATTCTCCTTTTGCTTCTTCTATCGCAGTGACTTTGGCCTCCCACTCTTTAGAAAGAATATTCAAGTGCTGCAAGTTGATTAACAAGATGAGTATATCTAAGTTCAAATTCAGATATTGACTCACTTGATTTCATTTGAAGTATATCGAATTCAGTGACCAAAGTGTTGATCCGATTCTCCTTTATTCCCGAACTTCCTTTATGACCTATTTCCAGAGCTTCCACATTTCCTTTGCTGTTGGAAGTGTGCAAATTCTGAAGTATTCACTTTGACTCAAAGCACTTTGTATCATCAGAATTGCCTTGATGTTGAGAGTGATAAGTTTCTTGTCATTCTCATCATATTCTACTAGCGTCTTGGGAATTTTCTGAGAATCTACAGTTTTTGTAGGTTGATAGTTTCCACTCTCAATCACATCCCATAGCCCATATTCGGTAGCCATCACGAATACTCTGAACTTTGCTTTCCAGAAAGAAAAGTGTTCACAACTGAAACCTAGAGGTCTAGTGATGGATGCTCCGTCGGGAAGAATTCCTTCACCCATGCTTGCCATTGGATCCTTCTTAGCTTGTTATACCTTAATAAGAAGACCTACGCTCTGATATCAAATGTTAGAGCAAGCGTTTCATCCAAGAGAGGGGGTGAATTAGGTGATACTAAAAATTTCGTTACAAATATAAAACTTGAAGGTGAATATAAAGCAGTAAAGAGTAAGGAAGAATATCACCGAAGTTTACACTAGAAGTTATACTGGTTCGGTCACAACCACTTTGACCTACGTCCAGTCCTCAGAGCATCTCTAAGAGTTTCACTATAATTTCTAAGATTCAGTGGGTTCTTGGCACCTCTGTACAAGCAAGTTCCTTCGCCTGGACACTCGCTCCCCCTTACAAGTTGTAATCCAATCCCAACTCAAGGTTCTACTACCTTAAGTTACCTCAATAACAAATATTGGTTTGAATGAAATATCTCTCTTACAGAGTGAATAAGAATCACTGAAGTACAGAATTACAAGTATGTGTAAAAACAGAGTATTGAGCGTGAACTTGATAATACGTTCGTGTGTGTTGTTATTATCATCTTTGTTTGGATGTTCCTATATATATAAATGTGTTGATATTGACCGTTGGAACATTTTCTTCTCGCCCGTTAGACTGTGCGCAGCCACTGTTGACTTTTCCAGATTTTGAAAAATATCCGTTTGCGGTAGGTGGCGGTAGGTAGAATTTGAACGTTGTATTTCACTTTCCTTATTTGGTAAGATCTCTTCATTGTTTATCTGCGAATATGCTAAGAATACTAATACAATGAAGGGTTAATCATATAGGAAACAAATCAATGAACGTTGGAATGATTTCTGAATTTCTGGACTTGGATACTCAGTAGTCCCTCGAGTGTTCATTAAGTTTACTCGAGTAGTTACTAGAGTATCTTTGTGAAAATATTGATCGAGAGCAAGTCAATAAGTGAACATCACATTACTCGGGTAGTGCATGGAGTAAACAAATTTACAAACCTTGGAAATACCTGTTTACTCGAGTACTCACTCGAGTATACTACAATTTTCTTCACACGTTACTCGAGTGGTCTTTCAAATAACCCGGCAGATTACTCGATGCTTCACTCCAGTAATGTTGGCAGGATTTTAGGCCGAGAGAACTTCAAGTTTTGCTTACCTGTTTAGTCGAGTGCCGCCTCGAGTGAACATCTATTTTCTGCATAGCTTATTCAGGTGGATACTTCAAGTGCATTGTAAATAATTCTGCAGCTCACTCGATTACTGACTCGAGTAATCTCGTTCAAGTCTTTGACATAGAATATTTTCATACCTGCATACTTGAGTGGTGCCTCGAGTGAAGTATGATAATAACATTTCAGATTAATCGAGTGTTACCTTTAAGTTTTGTTTACCACAGTGATTTACTCAAGTGGCTCCTCGAGTAACATTGGCAGGATTGAAATGCCGAGAGCAACATATTTCTTGAAGCAGGGGACTCGAGTACTGACTTGAGTAACGTTGGCAGGCCGAGAGCAACTGGAAGTGATTTCCCTGATTACTTGAGTGCTTACTCGAGTAATGTTAGCAGGATTACATGGCTGAGAGCAACTCATTTCCTTATGGCAGGTTACTCAAGTGTTGACTCGAGTAACTCTTCATTTCACTTCACATCACTCGAGTTGTTTCTCGAGTGATGTAACTGGCCGTGAGTTACTTGAGGTTCTGTGCTCTTGTTACTTCAAGTTTCTGTCTCATTACTCAAGTTCTTACTCGAGTAGCCTTTTAGAAATTCTGCCAGTGATGAAGTTTCTCATCTTTCTCTCTTGGCCTTGCTTCATTACTCCAGTACTTACTTCAAGTGATGATTTGCTCTATCATTACTTTGTTCAAACTTGTTTGTTTATCAAATCTTTTTCACACCCATTCTTTGTTATCATCAAAACATATGAGATCTAACAAAGGCATTCTTCCCGACAAAGCTTCTATCACAATACCTCCGGGTTTCAATGGTGAACGCTTCTCAATCTGGAAAGCAAAGTTTAGAGTCTTCGTAATGGGTATTGTATAGGGGCTATGGTATGTGTTTGAGAGTGGAAACTACAAACCTGAAAAGATTATAGATTCACAAAGAGTTCCCAAGACACCAGCAGAATATGATGAGATTGACAAGAAACTTATTACACTCAACAATAAAGCAATTTTAATGATTTAAAGTGCCTTGAGTCAAAATGAGTACTTCAAAATCTGCACACTCCCAACAGCTAAAGAAATGTGGGAAGCCTTGGAAATAACTCATGAAGGAACTTCAAGAATAAAAGAAAATCAGATCAATACTGTGGTTACTGAGTTTGATTTACTACGAATGAAATCAGGTGAATCGATAGTTGAATTTGAACTTAGATATGTTCACCTTGTTAATCAACTTACAGCACATGGAAAAGTCTATGATCAACATACCTAAGTATGAAAGATTTTAAATATTCTTTCTAAAGACTGGGAGGCAAAGGTTATTGTAATTGAGGAAGCAAAAGGTGAATCAATGCGATTGGTTGCTTCTATATTCAGAAGCCTTTGTGAATATGAAAGCAAATTAAAGTTCAAACGAGAACTAGATAATATTGGTGACAAGAAGAAAAGAGGTCTAGCACTGAAAGAAAAAGAAGAAGGACAAGATGAAGATGAAGAGCTTGACGATGATGAAATAGGCCTAATCATAAAACGATTCAGAAAGTTTTACAAGAAAGGCCAAGGATTCAAAAACTTTCAGAAAGGAGGAACAAGAAATAAAGAACACATCATCTGCTATGAATGTGGAAAGCTAGGACATTTCAAATCAGAATGTCAAGAATTGATTTAGAAGAATAAAGAAAAGAGAAAAGGAAAATTCTACAACAAGAAGAAAGCCTTTGTATCTGCCATATGGGGAGATAGTTCTTCTGACAAAGAAAGCGATGAAGAAGAAGTAGCCAATATCTGTCTAGTTGCTCAAGAGGAAACAGAAGAAGAGGTAATTGATTCTGATCCTACCTATGATGAATTACTTTATAAATATAATGCTTTGCATTTTGAATTCATCAAAGTAGTTAAAGAACTAGTTGTTTTCAAAAAGAAAAACAAAGCTCTTGAAGTAGAGCTTAAAGAGAATTTTGAAAAGGATTGTGAAAATTGCACTTCTTTGAAAAAGAAAAACACTGATCCTATTAAATCTCTTGAAAACTTCACTAAAGGAAGTGAAATGCTAAATGTGATTTTAAAAGCTCAATGATTTGTGAATGATCTTTCTGGAATTGGATATGATCCAAAATCAGATATAAGGAAAGGAAGAAAGAAAGCTGGAGGTAAATCATACTTGAATTATTTTCAGCATTCTATGCATACATCAAATCCTTTTGCACATTGTAATTATTGTAATAGAAAAGGTTATTATACTTCATCATGCGTTCATAGGAAGAAAGGAACCTATAAATAGGTACCTAAAGGTTCATATGTTTTGAAAAATTTTGTACTAACCCAAAAGGACCCAAAAAGATATGGGTACCTAAGACTTAATCGTATTTGATTGTAGATATGTCTTAAAGCATCCAAAAACAACAAGTAGTACATAAACAGTGGATGCTCTAGACATATAACCGGTGATTTTGAAAGTTTTACCACATTGCAACCTAAGGAAGGTGGAAAGGTAAAATTTGGAGGAAATCAATCCAGAGGAATAGCAGGAATTGGTGAAATAAAAAATGGCAAAGGAATACAAGTCAAAGATGTATATTATATTGAAGGCTTGTGTCATAATTTGTAGAGTGTAAGTCAAAGTATAGATAAAGACAACTAGATAATATTTGATTCAGATGAATTCTAATTGTCAACAAGAAAGACTTACAACTCAAGAAGAAAAATATCAAGGCAAAGCTCAGAGCAAAAAGGGAAGGTAACTGCTGTACACTTGATATCAATAGAAATAACTTTGAAAGTTTTTTCTGAGTAATACCGATAAAAGTTGGCTATGACATAAGAGACTAGCTCATGTTAACATGAACCAACTAGGCAAAGTACTCAAAAAGGATTTAGTTCTTGGATTACCCAAAGTAAGTTTGAAAAATGATTTGATTTGTGACGCATGTCAAAAGGGTAAACAAACTAAATCATCTTTCAAATCAAAAAATGAGATTACAACAAATCGACCACTTCAATTGATACATATGGATTTAGTTGGCCCAGCAAGAGTAAAGAGTCTTGGTGGCAACTTATATTCATTGGTAATTGTTGATGACTTCTCCAGATTTACATGGGTTATTTTTCTATCATCAAAGGATGAAACCATTGAAAAATTTATTGTTTTTGCCAAGAAAGTGCAAAATGAGAAAGGTATGTCCATTGCAGGTATTAGGATAAATCATGGTGGAGAATTTGAAAATCAAGCCTTTGAAGAATATTGTGATACTAATGGGATTGATCACAATTTCTCTGCTCCAAGGACACCTTAACAAAATGGAGTCGTTGAGCGTAAGAATAGAGTGCTCACTGAAATGGCTAGAGCAATGCTAAATGAAAAGAATGTGTCTCAAGTTTTCTGGGCCGAAGCAATAAGCACAGCATGCTATATTTCAAATAGAGCCTACATTAGAACAAAACTTAAAAAGACACCATACGAGCTATACAAAGGAAGGAAGCCGAACCTTGCTCATTTACACATCTTCGGTTGTAAGTGTTTCATTCATAATAATGGTAAAGATAACTTAGGAAAATTTGATTCTAGAACTGATGAAGGAATTTTCCTAGGATATTCTAACCGAAGTAAATCATATAGACTTTTCAATAAATGAACATGTGTTGTTGAAGAATCAATTCATGTTCTATTTGATGAATTTGAATCCTCTGACAAAGCCATTGATGATGAGAAGGAAGTTGTTTTAAATCAAGAAAATGGTCAATCTATTTCTAAATCTCTTATTCCAGAAGTTGATCAAACCAAGAAAGAAGATCAGTCACTAGGACAACCTAAAGCCTGGAAATACAATAAGTGTCATCCCCTAGATCAAGTCATAGGAGATGTGAAAGAAGGAATCAAAATTAGAAATAGATTTTTCAATGAAGTAAGTTTTTCTGCATTCATTTCTGAGATTGAGCCTTCTAACATTGATGAAGCCCTATCAAACAATAATTGGGTTATAGCAATGTAAGAAGAACTAAACCAATTTGAAAGAAATCAAGTTTGGGATTTGGTACCTCGACCTAAGGATCATCCGATCATTGGCACTAAATGTGTATTCAAAAACAAACTTGATGAATCCATAATAATTGTTAGAAACAAGGCAAGATTAGTGGCCAAAGGCTATAATCAGGAAGAAGAAATTGATTATGAGGAAACATATGCTCCAGTGGCTAGATTGGAAGCTATATGAGTACTCTTAGCCTTTACATGCATAAAAGGATTCAAACTCTATCAAATGGATATAAAGAGTGCATTTCTAAATGGCTACATCATGGAAGAAGTGTATGTAGAGCAACCTCCAGGTTTTGAAGATATAACCAAACCTGACCATGTTTTCAAACTCAAAAAGGCTTTATATGGTTTAAAACAAGCTCCTAGAGCATGGTACGAAAGGCTTAGTAAATTTCTTATTGATCAAGGTTTTGTATGAGGAAAAGTTGATACAACACTTTTTACAAAACAATAACGTGATGATATATTAATTGTGCAAATATATGTTGATGATATAGTTTTCGGTGCTACTAACGAAACTATATGCAAAGAATTTTTTGAGATAATGCAAGGGGAGTTTTAGATGTCAATGATGGGAGAATTGAATTTCTTTCTCAGTTTGCAAATCAAACAAAGAAATAATGGAATTTTCATATCTCAACTGAAATATTTGAAAGAGTTATTGAAGAAGTATGGATTGGACGAAGCAAATAGAACGGACACACCCATAAGCTCAACCACATTGCTTGATGCGGATGTTAAGGGAAAAGATTACAACATCACAAAATATAGAGGAATGATTGGATCATTACACTATCTCACTGCAAGCAGGCCTGACATTCAATTCAGTGTGGGTATGTGTACAAGATATCAATCAGCAACAAAAGAGTCACATGCTGAAACTGTCAAACGAATCTTCCGATATCTTGTTGACAAGCCAGAATTGGGTCTCTGGTATCCCAAAGGAAGAAGTGAATATCTAGTTGCATACTCAGACTCTGATCATAGAGGATACAAGACGGACAGAAAGAGTACAAGTGGACAAGGCCAGTTTCTTGGAGGGTCACTTGTATTATGGTTTAGCAAGAAACAAACTACAGTGTCTCTTTCGTCAATGGAAGCTGAGTATATTGCAGTATCAAGTTGTTGTGCACAAGTAATATAGTTAAAGCAACAACTCCAGGATCTTGATATTTATTTAAAAGAAACACCAATATACTGTGACAACACTAGCATGATAAGCTTGGCAAAGAATCCTGTTCAACATTCCAGAACCAAGCATATTGATGTTAGACATCACTTCATCATAGATCATGTCCAAAAGAAAGATGTTAAATCATATTCATTCTAACTCATCTTCAACTAGCTGATATCTTCACAAAACCTCTTGCAAAAGATCAATTTTTATATATTAGATGACAATTAGGAATAGTAAATCTCAATGAATTGTAAGTTATTTAGTGTTTACAAAATGTTAGATGATATTATTTATTGATGTTTTGATTATTAATAACTTAAGTATCGAGTTCTAGCAATTTGTTTTTGCAAGATCATAATAATGTGTTTTGGAGTATTAATAGTAGAGGTTAATAGAGGACAACATTACTGGAGTGACAACTTCAAGTATTGAGCATTACTGGAGTGACAACTTGAAGTAATGGATGCATTACTCTAGTAGCCACTCGAGTAATGAACTTGGAAATGTGCCAGTGAAGCATTAATTTCAAATAAAATGGCACAATGGTTGGAAATGAATAGTCAAAAGGTGAAGAGACAGATTACCCGAGGGAGGCCTCGAGTGATCTTCAACGTTACTCGAGTAAGGCCTTGAGTGAACCTGTGTGCAAATTTCAAATCAGCTGAGTTTCAGTTCAAATCTGTTCTAAAGAGTTATCAAATAATCGAGGGAATATACATAGGCAATTATAATATTATTCATGCCAGGTACACACTTGAATTCATTGCATTTTAAAATTTCTGGTATGATTACTCGAGTAGCTACTCGAGTAAAGCTGATGATCACTTGAGTAAGCCCTCGAGTGATGTCGGGCTCTAGGTTATTTCAAGTTGATACTTGGTCATTTCTCACAAAATCTCCTAGAGTGAGTCTCCTAGTGCTCTCACAAAAAATTTTCACAATCACTTTCCCTTTTCATTTCCGTTAAAACCCATTGGTTTTTAACTCCTAAAAACTCCCAGATAGCTCAGAAACCTTTGCCCTATTTCTCGCGACTATCAACCATATTTTCAGAAATCTGTGTCTTTCTTAAATCACAATAGTGAGGACAAAATCTCTCAATCTTAGCACTCCTTCTGAGTCTTCTGAACCATATCAACCCTTTGATTCATATTCCTTTCCTCCTACTAAAAAAAGGAACATTTCTCCTGAACCAAAAACCAAAGCCAAACCACAAACCAAGCCAAAGGTAAAAGGGGTTGTGATTAAGGAACCCATTGCAACAAGAGCTCAATCCAAGAAGAGTTCACCTCCAGGAAGAGGCAAAGCAACAAAAAAGCCATCTCCTCCTTCTTCTGATTCATCAGACACACCTACCTTTACTCCCAAACCTCTGAAAAAGCCTAAGGTTGATTAGAAGCTTACCAAAGTCATGGTAGGCATGCTTGAAGAAGCTTTTCAATCTAAGGAGGAAAAGAAAGGGAAAGCTTCAAACAAAACAGAAGAGAGGGAAAAAGAAATCACATTTCCTTCAAAGGGATTCAACGTAAGCAAGCTTGAGGAATCTCAAAAGTACCTGAGTCATTTTGTAAGAAGAAATGTGTGCAAGATGCATTACATTGACAGTAAAGTTCTTCAAGAGGTATTGAAATTCAATCTGAGTCCCTACCTTGATTCCTACATGCCCTGGCTCTCTATTAAATTCCTATTTTGCACCAAAGTTGTGAGGCATTTTTATTATAACCTCAAACTTATTAATGATCACGTTAGGAAGTCTGTGGAAGAAGAAATGACTTCTAAGGTTAGAGGACAAAGAATTCTAATCTCACCTTCCAGAATCAATACCTGGTGAGGAATAGAAAATCCTCCTGATTATGATTACCCTAACCTTGATTCAAACTAGATATTCTCTATCCTCAGGCCTAGTAAGATAGTGGGACCTCTCAATTTCAATCTGAGTGATATGAGTGATTTTCATAGAGTCCTATGGTATATCTACTCTAGAGCCATGTAAACAAATCCAATAACTTCACTCATTTAATTGAGAGGGACTTCAGGAAATTCGCCTCATTGATCCTCAAAGAGCAAAAGGACTTGGGAGAGTATATCTTCAATGAGATCAAGAGGTATAGGTATGAAGGAAAACCTACTACTCTAATGCCTTATCCTCAACTTATTTCCATGTTCCTCAAGAAGAATAAGATTTGGTATTTAGAGAGTATGGAGCCAGTTGAGATGATAGCACCAATGGGGAGGAATCAAATTGGAAAGTTGAAAATTGAAATTCCTCTGAAGACTCCTCTAGAAGCTAGTCCCAAGAAAAAGAAGAAGACTGACACAGCAACAAATCGAATGGATGACACACACTCTTCTGGTCCAGCCAATATATCTTCTCCATCTTTCTTTAGTGCCGTAATGCAAACATTCATAGAGAATATTCTGAAGAATTTTCATATTGACATTGTGAATACCAATACAGAGCTGATAACCCATATGAATGAGAAGATGGGACAACTTGTGAAAAGGATGGATAAGAGGCATGAAGAGTTGCTAGCTAAACAGCGTGCCCAGGGTGAGCTTCTGAGATCCATTGTTGCTAGATTTGATGATATGGCATCTGGCTCCTATATTCCTGGTCCTTCTAGTATTCCTAAGCCCATACCTATCCCTGAACCTGGACCCTATATACCCACTAAGCATAGACCCTCTGAGAGTGGACCTAGCAATGTCTTGTTCTCTATGCCTGACCCTAACACATCCGAGCCTATCCATATCACCACTGATGATCCACCTCAGCCTATTCAGCTAGAGCCCATACCTAGTTCCATTGCATCACCTACACGCCTGAGGAGGTGCTTGAGTCTTCACCGGTTGCTATAGAGAAAGTAGAAATTACTTCTCTGGTTCCTTACCCTTCATCTCCGGTGAATCCTCCAGATGATCTTCAGACACCGCTAGTGAATCTTCCTGACCCTGAACCATCATCTTCAGATCCTTTAAGTTCAGATGGTTCATATGGATTAGTGGTATTTCTTGTTACTCCTATCTCAACAGCCAAGCCACCTACTCCTCCTCATAATTGATTCCACCTTTGTGATAAAGACAAAAAGGGGGAGAAGAGCCTGAGTGATTTTGTGATGAATGGATGAGTTAATGTATTAGGATTTGGGTGTATGGGGCTTTAGGGCGCTTTTAAGCTTTTATCTTTGAATTCTAAGTTTGATTATGTATTGAATTCTTCTTTATGCAATTTCTTTCTCTATGCAATTAAAGTTATATTGCCTTGTGGGACTAATGAGTTTTTGATTGTGTATGCAAGGTGAACAAGTACATAAGAACAAAAACTTTGAAAAAGATCTTTAATAAGCTATTTCAAGGATAAATTGAATAAAAGATTTCATATGAAAAGTATCTGAGAAGCATATGTTTGAAAACTCAATTTCAAAAACATTTGTTTAAAATCACCAAGTTTTGTCATCATAAAAAAGGGGCAGAATGTTAGATCCCATATGTTTTTATAATAACAAAGATTGGATCAATGATATAAAAGAATTTGATAACAAACAAATGAATTTGAACAAAGTGGCAAAGCATTACTTGAAGATAGCACTGGAGTAATAAATAAATTTTATGAAGGCTTACACGAGTAGCCACTCGAGTAAGGAAAGTCGTTACTCAAGTAGGCACTCAAGTAATCAATTAGAATTTCATCTAGAGAAGCACTGCCAAAATTTGGAAGTAGTTACTTGAGGGACCACTTGAGTAATCTGTAAAGTTATATAAACCATTACTCAAGTAGCCACTCGAGTAACATCATTTGCAAAGGCATCACTTGAGTAATCACTCGAGTAAGCAGGTCCAAAATCTTCTAGTATCTTTTGGCCAAGAAATGCAACACTTTACTGAGTAACCAAGTGAGAAAAAGGCATTACTTGAAATACCACTCGAGTAATCTGCAGAGTTATTTGAGTATTACTCGAGGGGTCACTCGAGTAATCAGTAAGCAAACTCTAGGCCAAAAATTTGATACAATTACTCGAGGGAGTAATCGAGTAATCTACCGGGTTATTTGAAATTTACTCGAGGGCTCACTCGAGTAACATATGAAGAAATGTGAAGGCCACTCGAGTAACATATGAAGAAATGTGAAGGCCACTCGAGTAACCAGATTACCAAAGTCAGCACCCGAGTAACATGTGAAGGTAAAGACATGGCCACTTGAGTAGCTACTCGAGTAATCAGGTATTTCCAAGGTTTTTGATATATCTCACTCTATGTCCTACCCGAGTAATATGTTATGAAAAATGTTGAATTACTCACTGCCATATTTTTGATAGGTTTACTCGAGGGACTACTCGAGCAACAAACTCAATCACTCGAGTAGCCACTCGAGTAAGGCAATCCAGAAATTATGTTTTTGATCGAATGTTTATTAAGTTGTTTTCTATATGATTAACTCTTCATTGCATTAGTATCCTAAGTACATTTATAGAGAAACAATGAAGAGATTATGCAAGAAGAGAAAAATCAAATGAAAGTCTGAGATCTCACCTACCGCTACCTATCACAAACAGATAGTTTTCAAATTCAAAGAATAGTCAACCATTGATGCGCAACTCTAACGGATATGTTTGAATTGCTTCCAACGGACACTACAAATCATCTATATATATGGAGTATTCAAAGAGAAGAAAATAAGACACAAGAATTGAGAATGCACATACACTACACACTCTTAGTGCTTTGTTTCCTTATACTTATTCATTGTACTTCAGTGATTATATATTTGCTCTGAGAGAGTTTTTCATTACAAACTCAATATTTGTTATTCAGACAACTTAAGGTTATGGAACCTTGAGTTGGGGATTTGATTGTAATGTGTAAGGGGGAGCGAGTGTCCAAGTGCAGGAACTTGCTGTGTACTGAGGTGCCAAGAACCCACTGAATCTTGGATAATATAGTGAAACTCTTATAAATGCTCTGAGAACTGGACGTAGGTCAAAGTGTTTATGGCCGAACCAGTATAACTCCTGGTGTACACTTCAGTGATATTTCTCCTTACTCTCAACTGCTTTAAATATTCTGTAAATTTCCTTATACGTAACAAAATTTCTGGTATCACCCAATTCCCCCTTCTTGGGTGAAATGCTTGCACTAACAAGATTCAAAAGAATCTCAGTAGTAACATTTCACGTATATGATGCATAATATAACAAAACATGTAAACAATCATCACAATACAGCAGCATTCAATCAACACAACACTTGCAACAACATTGAATCATGACTTTGATCACAAACGTGATAAGCATGACAATCACTAACAGCAGCATTCATTCATCACAGCACTCACAGCGGCATTCAATCATGACAATAATCACAAACGTGATAATCATGACAATCATTACGACACTTCCAGCAACATTCAATCATGACAATAATCACTTTTGTGATAGGCATGACAATCACTACTAGCACCTTCTTGACATTTATCACATTCAAAGCTGGGACATTCGCCACAACTCAATCGTTCATTCAATGATAAGTACAAATATACAATGAATTAAACATGATATAGGAGAAAGTGTCACTACCTTATTCTTTTTGTTCATGTTCAGGCACAAGCTTCCTACGTTCTAGGCAAATATCAAATCCTATTATCATAATTAAGGATGACAAGTTATTACTTAGTCCAATTCTCATATGACTTCAAAACACTTAGGTTTGGTTATCATTAAAGTCCCTTAGATAGCTATGACAGTCTCTAACAACAGCTCAAAAGGATTGGGGAGATTAGACCAAAAACCATCTTTCAAAATCATAAAGTACTGAAAATAGGTCACTGGCCACGACCAAGATGTAATACCCCGAATTTTGAGACTTGAGCTTAGAGAATAAGCCTGAGATTAGTGGATTGCTAAGCCCCGGTTTAGCAAGATCCCAAATTGTGATTAGGGTTTAATGACTACAAAAGTGGACGTGGTTAGTGATTAATAAACCCTTTTAGAGAATATAAAGTGGATTGTAGTCGCTTGTGTTATGAGCAACGCCAAAACCCTGTATTTGAGTTCAATTGTGGATTAACATCCAAATTGACTTAGAATAGAGGGAGGAATTGAATGGGATATTGTGATGGAAATGGTGTCATATTGTGGTATTTAATCATTGGAATTGATTTAAATTGGATTGGACACATTGGTTGCAAAAAAATTGGAAATGCTGTCCAGTGTGAATTCTGTCTGGGCAGTCTTCGCGTGTGGACGTTTTTACTAGGCAAATGATGTCCGAAAATTATGAAACTTTCCAGAATTAAATTTTACATCCCAAGCTTCAAAATGGACATATAATTTGTGCCATTTCATTTTGGGAACTGGGAGATATGACTGTCCAAAATTTGAGGTCGAAAATGGACTCTGTTTTGGGGCAGTGATGAAATTTGTGTAATTCTGGAATTTTGTGGTGATTTCTGGTAATGGATCATATTTTTCCAATGCAGAGGACTTAAATACCTTTCATTTGGCTTTGAAATCACATCATTTCAATTTTTCTAGAATTAGTTATGATTTTTCAAAGATTGGGCAGAAAATCTGCCAGAAAAACCGAAAATGCCAATTTTGGGAATTATAACATCATCAAAAGGCAAGATGACATAAGCATGGAATTAAAACATCTTCTCATCATCTTCAGCTCTCATTTCCGACGTGCTGCACAGCTGAATATGGAGAGAGGAGTTGAAAGAAAAATAAAGAGAAGGAAGGAGAAATCTCGCAGGGTAAGCCGATTTCTCCGGCGATTTAACTCCTAATGCGTATAACTCTACTCTTAAGCTTCTCTTCTATGTTCATGAAGGTTGTTGAAGCTCAGATCTTGGTTAGGAAAGTTAGGGTTTTTCAACTATATTGGGGAAAAGCCAGAAGGAGCTTGAGGTAACTTTCAAACTCTTGTATATTGACTATTCTAGCTGCTGTGGGCAATTTAATCGGTGAAATTCCGCCGGATTGCCGTTGGTTTTAATTTATGGAAATGGGTTGTAGGGGCTGTTATGCTGCCCAAATTGATACTAAATGGTAGTTGTAACCTAATGGAATAGTCAATAAAGTGGTTAGGAGTGGAAAGAAACACGTTTACGGAGCCGAAACGGAAAAACCCCAATTTTCCCCTTAAAACCCATATATTTCGGCCAGCATTGTAAATGGGTCTTAGAGTTGGATTTTCAATGATTTGATGATTCCATTGGATTCAATGGGCGAAAATAGGTGGGGTTACAGTTGGGCACTTTTTCGGAAAAGGCCGAGAAAGCATAATTACGAAAACGCCCCTGAAACCCTTAAAGTGGGGCTGCCAAGGGTAAATTTGTAAATTGACATTGAATTTGATAATTCCGAGTCCGGAAATGGATTCCTTGGGCAAAAATATGTCAGAATAGCCCATGTCAAATTTTCAAGAAAAGTACAGCCGGACTGGGTACGGCGGGGCCGGGCCGGGTCCCCGGGGGTATTTTAGTAATTTTTCCATATAACTTCATATAACCCCCAGAAACACTATGGAAGTGTCTAAATAGTACATTTGACATTGTAGGATCGAATGTGAAGCCCCGAGTTGCTGGCACGCAAATCGAGGAGAAAAGACTGGAGGTAGGGGACTTACCTTACTTGCATGTATTCGATATCTTTGCTTGTGTAGTGATGTATGTGATTGCTTTACTTGATTGTGTAGAGCATATTTGAATAAATGAAGCTCTGTTTCTGTTTTCGCTGTGGCCATAGTCTTGTTGTATGAAACATTGAGCATGCAGAATTATCATTATGGGGTATGCATCTAGATAAAGCTAACATGTCATACACATAGCATCTATCATGCATGCATTATGGTATCTGTTTCCTACTGAGATTCTCTCGAATCTCACTCTGCCCTACCAACAATTTAGATAGGGCAAGTGGCTCGTGGAGGGAGCGGCTAGGACTCTTTCGAGATAAGATTGTGTAATCCCCATTTGAAGAATTGTAATGGGCAATTGTACCCTGTGTATCTTTAGCGAAGGTATGTACCTGGGATTGCCGGGATGATTAAGTTGTGCACTCTGATATTTATATGAATGTGATTTATCTTCGCGTAGTAATTGTATTCGAAATGTGAATATGAGACCATGTTTATAAATGATTTCAAAAAGTATTCGCGAAAACCCCGTCATGTGATGGGTTAGTAAATGTTATTTGATTATTATTGGTCTCTATTTCATTTTAATCGCGTATTTCGGATATAATTACGGAGGGGGTTACATAGAGATGGTTAAAAAGTCTTAGGCCGTGTCCAAGAGTAGGTCAGAAACTTTTAGGCTGTGGCCAACATCCTTGGGGCACAACCAAGAACAGATCTGAAACATTGGGCCGTGGCAACTCCCCTTTGGCAACGGCCAAGAATTGGCCTGATACTTAGTTGATTTCAACTTACCATAACTCTTAGCACAGAACTCAAAATGACACAAACTTTACACTATTTTAAAGCTTGCAAAGTGAACTACAAAACTGGAAAGTTTCACAACATTTTGACACCATTTTCTATTTTAAACATTGTACAAAGTAGATCCCCTGCACAGAATTTTCCTTTGCCAAATTTTCCAGTTTGCAACTTAAGTCTCCAATAGTTCCAAAACTCAAATCCAAGCCTACTCCTACATAGAATTTCACACAGAAACCAATGGAGACATCAAAACAACCTAATTCACATTCTTTTCATGAGTTATAACTTAGACAACAACTCAACACAAATCCCAAAAACTTCAAATGTCACATTTAAGTCTCAATTCAATTCTAAATATACAAAACTCAATACAAAACACCATTTTCATAATCACAACATACTAAACTCTCTAAGACCTTAATCCATGAAAAATAGGGCAAAAATTCTAGAAATTAAAGCCTCAATCAATGGCCACAATATACATGTCAAAAGATTGCTCTTACTCACCTCTATCACTTTCTCTAACTTGTTCCTTGCTTCACCAAACTCTAATTTTCTTGGGTTCACCAAACACTACCACTTGAAAATATAAAAACCATATAATTGAAGCTCTCAACAAGAGGAACAAGATTAAAGAAGAGGATTTTGGTATCTAAGGTCATTTTCAAGGCTAAATGGCTTACCTTTACCAAGAACTTCTTCCTCTTTCTTTATTCACCATGGCTGCCAAAAATAATAAAGCAAGAGAGAGATGAAGATGATGAAATAATGATATTTCCCTCCTTCTTATACCTATGACAGCTGACCAAGAGGGAGGGAGGGAAGAGAAATGAATTTAAAAATGCTTTTGACTTTTCCCTAATCTCTCTCTTCATCCAATGATGCCACTTGTCCTAATCTCATTGTTTCTCATAAAGCAAGTAACTAAATGGTTACACTAACTACTTAATAAGCCATTTAGTCACACTTCTCATCTCTTTTTGCTAATAATTAATTCCTTCATCAATTACTGACTAATTGGCCAGTAAATTTTATTCTTCCTATTTTGCCCCTGACTATAACACATTCACTTGACACATGATTTAATTTCTTTTCCCTTCTCCATGCACCATTCCCCTTCTATTTTAGCCCAATAATAACTTTGCCACACAATTATACTAAAATACAGGGTTTGGGCATTTCCTATAGTTAATTTGGTCATAACCCGTACTTTATTTAACAAAACATTCCTCAAACATTCTTTACAATCTCATTTGAAGTCATTAGCCCTTAATCAAAATTTGGGACATTACAATTCTCCCCCCGTATAATAAATTTCGTCCTTGAAATTTGTTACACATCTTAGGGCATAAAAGAATCTCAATAGTAACAATTTTAAACTAAATTTACTGAGCTATTTGCCTGTGTTGTAAATTAGTTATTTAGAAACGGGTAAGATTTAAAAGAATCTCAATAGTAACAATTTACTCATATGACATGTAAACATAGAGCATGTAAAACAATCCTTACCTCCACTTCTTGTCTTTCAAAAACTGAAGCTTTATCTTTCTTTTTCCTTTTTCCTTCTATTTTCTTTCCATGGCTGACTTTAGCTAACAAACAAGGGTGAGAAAGTGTTATATTTAAATAGCCAAGTATGCACATGAAGTCTTGGTCAGTTTGTGTGTGGTGAGAGAGTACTTTAATTAAATAGCTAAAAAGGTGTATAAAGGTGAGAAAATGTGTGTGTTGACTAACTCTCTTCCTTCTTGAACATATTGGCTAATTTTCTTATGTGGATAAGTGAAATATGTGTTGACCAATCTCCCTACCTTCCATTCATATATTAACTAACCTTAGAGAGTAAAAGGTAAAGGATTATATTGACTATTCTCTTCTCTTCCCTTGATATGCTCTATGGGCAACGTTTCTTGAGAAAAAGGTAAGGAATGATTTAGATTACATTCTCTCTCTTTCTCTTCTTGATCTTAGTCGACCTTAAGTATACAAAGTGAGGAAATATATTAGCTATACTTTCTCTCTCCCCCCTTCTCTTATGCTTGGCTAATTTTGTTGACTTTAAGGGAAAAGATTAGATTGATCATAACTCCCTCTCTCTTTCACTTTGTCTTTGCCGTCTCTTTTTGTGTCAAGGGAAAGAGAATATACTAATTTACTTCTTGCTTTTCTGTAGAATAGGAAAGGACAATTATATAGCTAAATGGAAGAAGAAATTGTAGCTACCTTAATTACACATGTGCTCATAAAAATAAAGTTTAGGTGACAACTTAATATGGCTCCAACATAAAAAAAATAAGCCATCATATATGTGTATGCCTTAAGAAAGTATTTACATATGTATAGGTATATTTTTCCCTATTAAATACACCTACTGAGCCCTAATTCTTCCCCTGTCTAATTTATGTGTCCTTTAAACTTTCAAGATGTTACAATTATCTACCCATAAAACAAATTTCATCCCCAAAATTTGTTACACATCTTGTGGGATAAGTTTTGGTTAACGCCTCTTCATATCTTCTTTCAACTCCTAGGTTGACTCTATTGGGGATACTCCCTTCTAGAGCACTATCACTAATGGTAAGCTTCGATCTCTGAGCCGTCTTTCTTATTGATCAATGACTCGCCATGGCTCAGCCTCATAAGTGAGATTATCTCATATATCAACGTCTTCAAATTCAATAGCATGCTCAGGGTCTGGTTGGTATTTTTTAGTTGTTAAACATGAAACATGTCATGGAGTCTACTCAAGTTTAGGGGTAAGACTATTTGGTACACCACTGGCCCAATTCTTTCCAGTATCTCAAAAGGTCTAATGTACCCAGGACTCAACTTCTTTCTTTTTATGGCCCTGCCAATACTAGTAATAGGTAATACCTTCAAAAATACATGATCCCAGCTTCAAATTCCTTTTTATCTGTTCTACACAGCTAGGAGGCTCTTTTGGATAGTTTTTATTTGCTCTATGGTTTGATCAACTAGATCCAGCCCAAATAATCTCCTATATAATAATTCTATCTGGTAGAAGGGTGATTGGCACTTCCTTCCATGTAGCTCTTCATACGAAGCCATCTAAATGCTCGCATAATAGCTATTGTTGTAGGCAAACTCAGCAAGTAGAAGGAAATTATCCCAACTTCCCTTGAAATCCATTACACACGCTCTTAAGATATCTTCTAGCGTCTGTATAGTTCTTTTTGATTGCGCATCTATTTAGGGATAATAGGCCATACTGAATTTTAGTTTTGTACTCAGAGCTTTGTGTAAAGCTTTCCAAAATCTAGATGTCAAGTAAGGATCTCTATCTAAAATAATACTCTTTAGTGTACCATGGAGTTTGATTATCTCCTTTTTATATATTTCTGCTAGCTTCTCAAGAGAATAACTTGCGTTAATAGGGATGAAGTGTGCCGACTTTGTGAATCGATCAATAACTACCCATATCGCATCATTATTCCTTATTCTAGGTAACACCACTACCAGACAATAGTGACACTTTCCCCCTTCCACTCAGGAATCTCTAGCTTTGTAGCAATCCTAGTAGTCATTGATATTCAATTTTCACTTTTTGACAAGTGAGATATCAAGCCACATATTTGGTTACATCACTTTTTAGCTCTAGCCATCAATATACAGAGTTCAAGTTGTGGTGCATCTTGATCGCTCCTGGATGGAGAGTATACTTACTTTTGTATGCCTTATCCAGGATTTTCCACCTTATATCAGCCTTTAGTAGAACATATATCTGCTATTTGTATATGACTAATCCGCTTGGAGAAAGATCATGATCCTGAGTTTCACCTTTTTCAATCATCTCTTGCATAGACCTTGCTTGTCCATCTTGCATCTGAGCTTCTTCAATTTCTGCTCTCAAATCACTTTCCTCCTAGCTAACACTATAACTAGCAATGAGTACTTCATTGGGTACGTTCATATTCAAGAACACTTGATTTGATAAGTTTATATCTCTGAATTCTTCTAGCAACTTCTGTTCTTAGACCATCATGACTGCCACCTACACTATCTTTCTACTCAGAGTATTGGCAATGATGTAACATCCTGGATTTTAGTTAAGGGATAATAACTTCAAATGATGTAATTAATGTTAATTAAGCATATTTGAAGTATATATTGTGTAATGTGATATGAAGGTGATTATTAATGATTTGATGTGTATTGCACTAATCAGGGGTAAAATGGTAAATTTACCAACCGTCTGGTTAGTAGTTGATGAGAAAACCCTTAGTAATCTTAATCAATGGTTGAGATTGAAAGATCAAGGGGTGGAATCAAGTGTGGAAGGGTTTATGTGAAATCAAGGTAAGAGGAAGGAGATGATGCCAAGTGGCTAAATAAGAGCCATTGGATGAGTCAAATATTCAAACTCTCTTTCACTCTCCACTCTTAGTCGGTTTTGCATGGGAAAAGGAGAAGCAAATGATCATCACTTTTCACCAACTCATTCTCTCTCTATTTCTTCCATTTCCGGCGAGCAAGCAAGAAAGAGAAAGTAAGGGCTTGAATTATAGGTGAGTATTTGACTCTAAATGCTCACTTTGCTTTCCTTAATGTTGTTCAAATGATGAAGAACTATACTTCCATGTTTTCAGACTTGGGATTGGTGGTGTGTGACAATTGAAGGAATTTGAAAGTTGAGGAATCCAAGTTCTGAATTCAGCAAGTTGAAGAGGTAGGTTTGTAATGCATTTTGATATATGTGTCAAGATGTTTGCTTAATTAATGAGAAATCTGGAAATTAGACCTAAATATGATGTTAAGTGAAGGGTAGGCATTGATTAGTGGGTCACTATTCATTTGGTCAGTTTTGGCATTTGGGAGTGATTTGAAATTGATTGGAAGTTGAATGAAGGAATTTGGTTGAATGGGTTTTTGAGTGGTTTGATGATTGAGAGAGAGAGTGTGTTGATTGAGTTGAATTTGGGTTATTTTGGGTTACCAATGAGTTTGTGATGAAGTTTTGGGTGAGAATAAGTAATGGTGCAAGTTTTAGGACCATTGGAATTCAATTGGTGAATTCTGGTAAATCAACTCAGTTGCTGCGTTTTGGGTTGCTGGTGTGATTTCTCGAGTGAGAAAAGAACTCACTCGAGCACAGGAAGAACGTGCTCGAGTGAGCATGTTGTGCTCGAGTGAGGGTGCCTTTTTGGTGCTGGGAGTGAGCGTCTCGGGGTATCACTCGTGAGTGTTTGTCAAGAGTGCGCCTGGCACTCGCGAGCATTGGGTGATCACTCGCGAGCACTGGGGTTGTGCTCGAGTGAGTCTGTTGCCTGGGAGTTGGGGTGCTCTCGGGCAGACACTCGCTGCTTGTGCTCGCGAGCACTGAGGGTCAGTGCTCGAGCACAGGCATTTGTGCTCGAGTGAAGGTGGAAGAAGATGTTGAGTGATGCTCTCGGGTTGTCACTCGCAGGCCTCACTCGCATGCGTGCTCGAGTGAGAGTGTGAAATGGTCGCGGGAGTTGCTCTCGGGCAAGCACTTCCTGCGCCTCACTCGCGGGTGCTCTAGTGAAAATGGGGGTTGTGCTCGAGCACGGCCATCTGTGCTCGAGTGAGGATGCGAGTGAGGGGTCCAGATTTTAGTGTTTAGCTTTCTTGTGAGAGATCTTTGGGGATAGTTATCCCAACCCTTTAGGCATATGTTTAGGCATATAATGGCCATCTAAAGAGTCCAAATGAATACCAACTTAGAGTGTTATTGAAGTAAGAATTTGGAAAAGGAAATTAATCAAATGTCCCTATTTTGATTATAGGATTTGACATCTGCTATCCTCGTGAGCCTACTGTGCCCAGAGATATCGGGAAAGGATCAGGTAGTGACTTTTCTTTCGTACCATATGTGATGCATTGTATGTGTGTAGTATCATTGATTTGTGAATAAGTTCGTATGTTGCGACTTATGTGGATATTTGTGAGCACCGTCAGTCCAACAGTCCCTGAGTAGCTAACAACGGTTCGGGTTGGGCAGTGTGCCTTCCCGGCGGAGAAAGGGGATGAGGATGAGGTGTGATTATGTGGGCCGAAAGGCTGATTTGTGAGCCGAAAGGCGATTTGTGAGGCTGACGAGCCGTTTGTGAAGCCGGATAGCTTATGGGCTATAAGGCTGTATATGTATGCACTGCCACGCCAATAGTCCCTGAGTAGCTAACAACGGTTCGGGTTAGGCAGTGTGCCTTCCCGGCGGAGAAAGGGGAGGAGGCTGGAGTGTGATATGTGCTGCTGCTGCATGATGATTTGCTTACATGCTATGTGCTTATGTGTGGTATAATTGCTTAGTTACTACTGGGATTCTTTTGAATCTCATTCTTTCCTTTGAACTAACCTTTCAGACAGGGCGACTGGCTCCAAGGAAAAGCGCGTGACTCGGAGCGGTTAGAGTTTTCTTAGGGACATTAGTATGGTTTTGTTGGTTTATTCATTTTGGATAGGGATTAATGTATTATATTTTGGAGATGTATTTAGTTTGAATATTTGGTTGTAATCCCTAAACAAGGAGTTGAAACTCTATATATATATATAGATGAACCCGGGGGTTGCCGGGGTTTAAATTACGAACTCTGATATTATGAATGTAAATTAACTGCACAGGTGATTATATTCGGTAAATGAAAACGAGACCTGGATAGGAAAGAAGTTTTGAAAATTTTGTAAAGTCTTACTGCTTCTAATACGCTTTGAACTATCCGACGGTCTCAAATCCCTTTTTATTATGCATTATCGAATATTAATTACGGTAATTAAGGCAGGGGGTTACAAATGATGTTTTCTTTCCCTAGATGATGTTTAATATCCAGATTCTAGTCTTTCAGCAACTCCATCCATTTACATTGTCTCATATTCAATTCTTTCTAGTCATGCAAATACTTGAGACTCTTATGGTCACAGTACAGTTCTATAGTAGTACCATACAAGTAATATTGCCATATCTTCTGAGCAAACACAATTACTGCAAGCTCTAAATCATGAGTGGGATAGTTTATTTCATAAGGTTTTATCTATCGAGAGGCATACACAACCGCTCTGCCCTGCTACATAAGGACACATCCCAATCCTTACTTACTAGTATCATTGTAGACCACGTAGGTCTGATTAGGATCTGGGATAATCAGTACTAGTGTAGATGTCAACTTCTCCTTTAACTCTGTGAAGCTCCTTTCATAACGATCATCCTACACATACGGTTAATTCTTTCTCGTTAACTTCTTCAACGGTAAGGCAATTAGAGAGAAATTATTTATGAATCTCTTATAGTAACCGGAAAGACCCAGAAAACTATATATTTTCATAATAGTTTCTGACCTCTTCCAGTTCAATACTGCTTCCACTTTGCTAGGATCCATGGAGACCCCTTCTCGTTAGATAACATGTCCCAGAAATTTAACTTCTGAAAGCCAGAATTCACATTTTCTCAGCTTGACATAGAGTTTCTTTTGTTTCAATATTCTCAGCACTATTCTTAAGTATTTCCCATATTTGTCCTCATTCTTGGAGTATATGAGAATGTCGTCGATGAAAACCACTACAAACTAGTCTAAATATTGTTGGAAGATCTGATTCATGTAGTCCATAAACATAGGAGGTGCATTGGTCAGTCCAAATGGCATAACCAAGAATTCATAGTGCCTATATCAACTCTTGAAAGTAGTCTTTAGTACTTCCTCTACTTTCACCAGCAGCTAATGATAACCTAACCTTAGATCAATATTTGGGATGTGGATATTTGTTCTTAACGGTCACCTAGTTCAACTCTTCGTAATCGATACATAATCTCAAGCTTTCGTCCTTCTTTTTAACAAACAATATTGGAGCTCCCCATGGTGAGACATTGGGTCATATGAACCCTTTCTCAAGTAGCTCTTCAATCTACTTCTTTAGCCTCGCCATCTCATTCGGAGCCATTCTATATGAGGCTTTGGATATAAATCCAACTCCAAGCACAATCTTAATAAGAAACTCCACCTCCCTTTCTAGAGGCAATCCGCTAAGATCTTTTAGAAATACTTCAAGGAATTCACTCACCACGGGTATACTCTCAAGTGTTACTTCTACTTCTTCTTGAATAGAGAAAAATATAAGATACCCCTGGCATCCCCTTTTCATATATATTTCTTAGCTTCAGCATCTAAAAGAAAACCCAAACTAGTATCAGTGCTGATTATTTCCCATGGATTCCTAAGGTATACGATCTATTTATTTTCGTAGTCCAGCAGTACATTGTTTGTCATTAACCAATTTAAGCCCAATATAACTTTAATCTTATGGAGTGGCAAATAAAATAAATCTACCGTAGACTCATGCCCTTCATCATTATCATACAATTCAAACATACATCTATGGTAAAAGTCTTGCCACCCATTGGTGTTGACAGAACCAGGTCATACGGCAGTTTATGTAGACTCATTCCTAGTCATCAAGAACAATCATTTAGATATGATTAGCTTTTATAATGTCGAATATATATATGTGAAATATTAAGAGCAAAAAGTTTGTATAATATACTTATCTCTAACATTGACTAAATACTATATTTAATGTGAAATATCTTATAAATTAGTCAAGCAAAGAAGGATGAAGATTGAAGATAGTCAAGAAAATAAAGAAGCTATCTAGTTGAGTTATAAAGAATGATCATAAAGAGGACAAACAAGAAAAAAGAGATTAAAGAAAGAAGAATTTGTAAGATCTAATGGAAATATCAAGATTCAAGCTCTTAGAAGTTATATTAATAGTTTATATGGTCAAATGGAGGATAAAATAGGTCAATTTAAAGCTAAAATGGCTTATATGGAAGTTATACAAACTTCACTCTAGTGATCACTTGAGTGGCACCTCCTGAGTGATCACTTAGGTGATTGTTTCAGTCATTCATCATCACCCTGTTGTGCTCTGTTTTCGTTCATAATGACAGAGGTTTGGTATTTCAGACATATCTCTCAAACCACTTATATGATTAAGCTGAAACTTATTTCAAATGACACTAAACTTCTAATACATCACATAGACACCAAGATCATGCTAAAAGGAGTTCATATGGAAGGAATATGTGTTTTGGAAGAAGACACTCAAATCACTATTATATTCTAAAATAGGTTAGGCATTTGGACAGATCTCTCAACCTATATGTCTGATTGAGATGAAACCTTCTTCATATGAAACTAGACATAAATTTCTTTATATGGATAGATCAGGTGTCAAATTTGGTGTTATATTCTAAGTGGAATGCCTTTTGGAAGTTGACACTCATGAATTTAGACAATGTCTAGTATAGTAGTCACTATTTAGATCATAACTTTCAGTATATAATGAATTTAGAGCTGGTTCTATTTGCATTGGAATGTAGATGGTGAGTGCTTTCTGCTGATAGGTCATTTGTCATATTTGGATTCAAAATGGGTATATCACTCGAGTAATGCTCTCTGCCAAGTTTTGGAAGTGGTCACTCAACACATGAGTGCTAGCCTTAGATCACTCGAGTGACCATAAGAGGAGCCTGGGGACTGGACGCAAGTCATCGTGAATTAGACCGAAGTAGGATAAATCACAGTTTGCATATTCTCTTCCTTAAGCTCTTATATTTCTAGCATATATTATTTAAATATATAACTATTGATTTCTGATTCATTACTTTCATACTTACCTCTTTTTCTACATTGCGAAAAGATTATAAAAGTTCTCAAGTTTTATCTTACCCCCAATTCACCCCCTATTGGATGTCAGCCGATTCTAATATTTGATATTAAAGCTAGGCTCTTGTTTAAATGACTTAACTGTCTCAAGAGTTATCAATGGATAATTTTGGGTGTTATATGCTTTCAAAAGGTTTCAATTATACAATTCCACCTCTTTTAAAAGATATTGATTTTTGGTTTTAAAAGGCTAGAATGACATCTTTTATAAAATGCTTTGATTATGATATATTGGAAATTTTTACAAATGCCTTTGATTTCAAACTAAGAAAGGATTGGACAAAAAGAGAAAAGAAATTTTTTTCATTGAACATTAGAGCAATGAAGATTCTGTATACTGCTTTAACCAAAAACGATTTTGAGAAAATTAGATTTTTCTCTACTACTAGAGATATTTTGGATAGTCTTGATTCTATCTATACTTTTAACAATTGTGTTGAAGTTGAAAGTGTTGACAGTTCATGTGAAACTATAAGCTGCATATCTATGGTTCATGAACAAGAGGAAGGCAATTCCAAAGAAGAGCTCAACATGAACGAACTTGATGAATCCGTATCAGAAGCTCAAGATGCTGTTTTACTAAAAAGTTCCAATTCTTCTTCTGCATTTAAGAAAAATGATTTTAAAAGACTACATAAAATTTTTTCCCAACCAATTATTAATTCTATTGAGAAAAGTAAAAATGTTTTCAATCTTGTTGGAAAATTTATTAGGAAGAAAGAATGTTCAAGTAGAAATTATTTGTGTTTCTACTCTCATGACCAACACAATATTGTATAGAATCTTGTAATGCATATCATTCTATTATTTGTAATTATTGTGGTAAATTAGGTCATATTTGTCACACATGCTATATTAAGAGAAATTGTAATGTGAGAAATAAATTTGTTTAGGTTCCAAAAAGGCAAGTAAGGTCAATGCTAACTATCAAAGACCCAAAGCAAAATAGGTACCATAATGTCCATCTAGTCCTTTACATATGCATATTGATTCCACAAGGAATGGACATAATAGTATAGAGAAGAGGAAGAGGAAGCCAAGAGTTTATCATGCACTAAGAAATAGGTCTATATCATCTATATCAAAAAGGAGACCTCTCAAAGCACCCATTACTGGAACTACAAAGTATAATCATAAAGAGAAGCAATGGATAAAAAGAGTATGTTCTACCTCAAGGAAGGACTATCATGAAGTACCATTCAATTACCTTGAGGAGAACAAGAAAAGGAGGATCTCTCATGTATAAAGGAAAATCATCTCAGAGTCTACACCATATGAGAGAGCTTTACATGATCCCAAGGGTAAATATGCAAAAACAAAGTGTCAAAGAAAGATATATTGGGTGAGCAAAGGCAATCCACCAAGTACTTAAGGTAAAGATATACAATGGTAAAACCTCCTACATTATAATCTTTGATTTTTGTTGAGGTTTATACCATGTTACCTTAGGAATAAGAATTGAAAATTATTTTGGAATTATGTTTTCATATTCATTAGAAAATTCATTTAATGAATTCATTTATAAAGGGATTGTAATATTCAATAGTTTAACTCTTTAAGCATATAATCATATTTCAGAAGAAACTACTTTTTGTATAAAGTCATGTTTAATTCATTATGCTCAATTGCCTCGAATAGACTATATTCTTAGAGCATGTGAATTATGATTCCTATAAGCTAACCATGAGTGGATCCAAGTAAAATTGGATACCAAAGGAAGAAAAAGTCTATATGAATTTGTAGGAAGAAGAAAGGAAGAGCTTCATCTCAAGATTATGACTATATAGAAATTAGGGTTAAGGAGCAAATTTACCAACGAAGTTTTGTCTGAGGAGCGTCTGGTACAAATACGTTTTAGAAGGGGCATAAATACAAATGAATAATTAAAAATGGGCATCCAACACAAAAACCGTTAAATCCGTACTAACGCAGTTAGGGGTTTTCTTCTCTTATAATTTAACACCGTTAGTATGGATTTAACAGTTTTTATGTTGGATTCCCCTTTTTAATTGTTTATTGGTATTTTTTCCCCTTCTAAAACATATTTGTGCCAGATGCTCCTCAGACAAAATTTTGTTGGTAAATTTATTCCTTAACCCTAGAAATTAACTCAAATCTTGGTGAAGTTGGAATTTGAAGTTACATTTTGATCACGTAAACAAAAGGAGGCAGTACTCAAGACATCATTATGAGTACCTAACAAGTGAGAAAGAAAGAAAAGATGCATAGTGAAGTATCACTCGAGTGATCATCATCACTACGTGACAACTGGGAGTGACTGTCCAAGTGATCAGACAGACCAGAAGATTGGGAGGCAAAAGTTAAGGAATTATGCTCAACTAAACTTCAAAGGATAATTTCTTGAATAATTACAAGATTTCTCGATTAAGGTATTATTTTCCTACTCCATCAAAATGATCAGGCTTCTATCACTTGAGTGACCATCGAGTGATGGCCAGGCATGATCATTTGAGTGCCCACTAGAGTGATGTCGGGTTCATAAAGTTAAAACCCCTATTGCAGCATCACTTCTCACTATGTCAGTTAATATCTTGTGCTCATATGAACTAATTTGGGTAATAAATACTTGTTCATTATAGCATACTATTAGCAATCAATCATTTATATTTTTTTCAAAATGCTTTCAGATTGCAAAATAGACCGTAAGTGAAATTGTGCATAATCTTTCATTGTATTTGAGTTTTGATATGCACGTTTTAAAAATTTGCTTGCAGTCCAATCCATCCTATTTATAAAAAGTGCATACGCATTATTTGAAAATTATTCATATCTTGTTTGCATTCAAATCGGTTTCAAAATTGGAAGTTAGTATTTTTGTACTAAAGGTTAGAAATGCTTCAAATTCACCTACAAGGTTTTTCCTATCACTAACATCTTGATTATTGGTCTTAAACATGCTATCTTGTGCTTGAAGTCTTTAGTCTCGTCCTCTAACTAATTAGACCTCATGTCTAACAAGTTGATCATCTATGAGTTTTAAGTATATTTCCTAGAAAAGAATTTAATTTGTGAGAGCCTTATATCTAATGCATAAACCCTTAGTTAGACATGTTATTCAAAGTATTAAAAATGTTCATTAATGCATTGAATGTTAATGCATTAACCATTATAGTGGAATAACTTCTACGATACTATTCTAAAACTCTAGTTATTTAGACTAATGAGTATGTGCCTAATCATTCATAATTCATTTGCACTCATTTTATTGCTCAAATACATTAACCATTGATATCATATATCTCTAAATAACTAGTGTCTTCTATTCAAATCTTTGAGTTGAATGTTCCTATTCTTTAAGACACAATTCTAAGAGTCAAGATTATATCTTGGTCAATAGCAAAGTGATTATATTCATTTATTTCTATTGTGCTAAGCCTATTTGGCTAATGCTTTACCCTTATGACTTTTGTTCTTGAGAAAAGACTTCAACATGTTAACTTCAATGGACAACATGTTCTCCAAAACTGAAGCTTTCTAATATATATATTTATATATTGACTTCCACTATTTTTAGCATGAGCATTGATATTTAACAAACTTCATAAATGAGTTTACATGTATTCAAAATCTTAATCTCATAATGCATATTCATGATTCGAAAGAACAATTGAGATTTTGAAACAATATGCATATTTCATTCTTGAGAAAGTTGATTCCATTCATGATTTATCATTTCATAAAAGTTGGTCACTATAGATAGATTCTCTACTCTCTTTGATTCAACTTACATGGATTGCAAGAAAATCTTATCAATGACATATTTTCAATATCAAGTTTATTTACCAATTGTCACTAATAAGTGAAAATCATCATTTGTTCGTTGCCCTTTCTAATTTAATGGCTTGAATTTATTTAATTAGGTTAAAATTATATTTTGGTCTTGTTTATTATACTCTTTGCTCAAATATCATATAGTTTAATTGTATAGGAGCATAAGAGTTGTTGTGTCTAATATTTTATGGACCCAAGAAAACTTAGGTACTAAAGAACATGTATCTATACTTTTGTAGGACTTAACTCTGCTTTCGAATTGTTTCAAACTTGTTCTCATGAAAACCTTCATTTATTTGCATCACCCTAAGAGTGAAGGTGATACATCCCTTTTGATTGAGGAAGAAAAAGGCATTTGTAATTCAGTTTCATATTTGCTTCTCTAAGAGCCTTTCCTATTTACCCTTCAAACTTTTTGCTAATGTCAAATAGGCAAAGAGAAAGGTAAGAAAAATATGTTGCATTCAAATTGTCATCATATTCACACATATTTTTCTTAAAGGATTTGCCATCATCAAAAAAGGGGAGAATGTTATATAGATTAGTTTTGATGATTTCAAATATAGATGTCAAATATTAAGAGCAAAAAGTTTGCATAATATACTTATCTCCTGCATTGACTAACTACTATATTTAATGTGAAATATCTTGTAGATTAGTTAATCAAAGAAGGAGGAAGATTGAAGAGAGTCAAGAAAATAAAGAAGCTATCTAGTGGGGTTATAAAGAATGACCATCAAGAGGAAAAACAAGAAGAAAGAGATTAAAGAAAGAAGAACTTGCAAGATCGAAATATCAAGATTCAAGCTCTTATAAGTGATATTGGAAGTTTCTATGGTAAATAGAGGTTAAAATGGGTCAATTCGAAGCTAAAATAACTTATATAGAAGTTATACCAACTTCACACGAGTGTTTAATCAAGTGGCACCTCTAGAGATGATCACTTGAGTAATTCACAATCACTCTACCATGCACTCTGTTCAGCATGGTAGAGGTTTGATATTTTGTACATATCTCTCAAACCAAACGTCTGATTAAGTTCAATGTTGTTTCATAAGAAACTAGACTTCCAATGTGTCACATAGACACCAAGATCATGCTCAACATAGTTCATATGAAAGGGATATGAGTTTTGGAATAAGACACTCAAACCATCGTTGTATTCTAGAATAGGTTCAATATTTTCGACATATCTCACAAACTACACGTCTTATTGAGATGAAACCTATTGCATATGAAACTAGACTTAAATAGCTTTCCATGGATAGGTTATATGTCAAATTTGTAGTTATATTCTAAGCAGTATGCCTTCATCTACCATTTCATCTTTTATTTTATCTACCACTTCATCTACCATACTCTATTCTTCCCTATATATAGCCATCCTCTTCCTTACATTTAACACATACCATTTTTCATATCCATTACTCTCTTCTCTTCTCCACTTACACCATTTAATATCTATTACTCTCCTCTCTTCTCCACATACACTATTATCTTAAAATTGATTTCATGCATTGTATTTGTTTCTTACATGCCTCCTACATAGAAGGTTTTACCTCTTGCATGGAAGGCTTACGTAGTCCTCCTTTATGGATGGTTGAGATTGCCACCTACATAGCAGGTTTTACCTCCTATGTGGAAGCCTAGATTTTTCTATTTTTATGCATCTTATGGTTGTATTTTTATGTTTTAGAATTTAATATTTACATTTATTGCAATGTTTAGGAAGTTTTCAATTTATTTTATTTTATTTTTTAATTTCATCATGTACTAAACTTTCATTTTCCTAAGGTGATGACGTAGCTTACTAATGACGGATTGAATCTTAACTTATTAAATCTAATTTGAATTTCTCCTTCATGATTGAGTTTTAATTATTGTTCTTAATACTTTCGATTGATTGGCCACCTTTTGAATGATTCCAATATGTATGTTGAGACCAGAAGGAGATGCATGTGTATAGATTCTATAATTAAAACCATGACTTACATATGAAATAGGAATATATTCATGTGAGTTGTGTAGTCTTACTGAGTTCCATAAATATTAATTCATAATTAATTGCTTAAATTCATATAGGAATATATTGGATTAGCAATTAATTATAGAATTGCTTGACCTTGGAAGAGGCTAGTAATTAAATTAAGGAAACTTGACTATCAATCATATGGATTAGATTGGGCTAGAATATATAAGTGATTCAATCTAAAATTTGTTAAGTGAAATCTGACCCCTAGGATTTTTTTCTCATAGTTGCTTTCATATCATTTGCACTCATATTTAATTATCTTTTTTTCGTACTCTCAATTACCAACTAATTGATCGATTAAATAGAATTTAAATTACACATTTTGGTACTTAGTGATCAATCCTCGAGGGAACGATACTCTACTCACTTCTATATTACTTGATTACGACAGTGTACACTTGCACTATTTAATAGACCATTTACACTCGTAACAAGTTTTTGGTGCCGTTGTCGGTGATTGTTGTCATTAATATTAATACCAAGTGATTTTAATACTAATTTGGTCTTCATATTACATTTTTTTTTCTTTTTAGTGTCTTGTATTTTTTTTAGGTTTTTGCTTAGTGTATGACCAAATTGAAGAAAACTGAACTACAACCTCCTAATTCTAAGATCGAAAGAACTTGTCGAAAAAATCGAAGAGTTCAAAAGTAACCTACTTCAATCCTAAGTAATCTGATGGCAAATCCAGAGGGAGAAACAATAGATACCAAAACACTCCATGACTATGCAATACCAACAGTCATGGGGGCAAATTCTGGAATCAGAAAACTGCCCGTAGTAACCAACAATTTTGAAATTAAGCCTGCAGTTATCCAGATGGTGCAAGCAAATCAGTTCAGTGGTTTACCAATAGAAGATCCTAACGCATATATAGCCAACTTCTTGGAAATCTGTGACACATTCAAGCATAATGGTGTTACTGATGATGCCATTAGACTTAGACTTTTCCTTTTCTCACTCAAAGATAAGGCTAAGAGCTGGTTACAATAGCTACCAGTGGGAGGCATAACTACATGGGATATCATGGCACAAAACTTTTTGGAAAAATACTTTCCTTCAGCAAAAACTACTAAATTGAGGAATGGAATTGGCTCATTTACTCAGTATGAACAAGAAAGCCTCTATAAAGCATGGGAAAGATACAAGGAGTTGCTAAGGAGATGTCCTCATCATGGGTTACTGGATGGTGCCAACTGTAAACTTTTTATAGTGGGCTAACGCACATCTCTAGAATTCTTGTAGATGTTGTAACTGGAGGATCTTTAATAGGAAAAAAGTCTAGAGGATGCTTATAATCTACTTGAGGAGATGGCAGCCAATCCATACCAATAGACTTCTGAATGAAACGGTTCAAAGAAAGCACTTAGAGTACATGAGCTAGATGTCCTTACGACTTTGTCTTGTCAAGTTGTATCTATATCCAAGCAAATGGGCTTATTGACATATCAAGCAAATGTAATCAACACTCCTATTGAAGCCTATGATTGATGTGGAAGACCTCATGTACGAATGCAATGTCAAGAAGGATACTCATTCATGCCAGAGCAAGCTCACTTCATCAGAAATCAAAGGAATGGCCTATTTTCAAACACCTACAATCCAAGTTGGCGAAATCATCCAAACTTTAGTTGGAGGAATAATCAAAATACATTCAAGCTACAAGGGAACTACCAACAACAAGCTCTTTAACAACCAAATCCATCACAGTAGAAAGTGAATATGGAAGATGCACTGGCTCAACTAACCATGAATACATCTCAATTCATGGCTAGGACTGATGCAACACTCAAAAGCCAAGAAGACTCAATAAAGAACTTAGAGATCTAGATAGGCCAAATTGCAAATATGCTGAATTCCAAGCAACCAGGAACTCTACCAAGTGACATCGAAAGAAACCCAAGAGAGCATGTGAAGGCCATTGCACTAAGAAGTGAGAAAGAATTGAAAGATCCTGTAATTAAAAATAAGACTAATGGAGAAAAGAAAGAAAGCAGAGAATAACAGAAGGAGGAAGTACAAAAACCAAAGGATGATGATGTGATATGAGGACGAATCAGCTTTCTAAATAATCTTCCTCCTCCATATATACCACCAGTTCCATACCCTCAGAGACTCATAAAGGCAAAGCTAGATAAGCAGTTTGGCAAGTTTCTGAAGGTTTTCAAAAAGTTACATATCAATATTCGTTTTGCAAGCACTCTTGCCCAAATACCCAGTTATGCAAAATTCATGAAGGACATTCTTTCAAATAAGCGTGAGCTTGAGGAATTTGAAACAATTACACTTATTGAAGAGTGTAATGCTATTCTCCAAAAGAAATTACCTTTAAAGTTGAAAGATCTAGGAAGCCTTTGTATACCTTTCACTATAGGTCAATGTCACTTTGAAAGAGCACTTTGTGATCTTAGAGCAAGTATAAACCTTATGCCTCTATCTGTCTACAACGAACTTGGCCTTGGAGAGGTGAAGCCAACTACAGTTTCATTACTTCTAGCTGACCGATCAATAAAACATCTAAGGGGTGTCTTAGAAGATAAGCTAGTGAAGAAGGACAAACTCATATTTCTAGCTGATTTCATAATACTTGATATGGAAGAAGACCAAAAAATTCCTATCATTCTTAGGAGCTCATTCCTAGCAACTGGGAGAATGTTAATAGATGTGCAACAAGGGAAGTTAACCTTACGAGTTAAAGATAATCAAGTATCCTTTAACATTTTTAAGGCTTTGTCCTTTCTAAATAAAGATGACACCTATTATAGAGTCGATACATTGACCAGTTGCACAAAAGACATAGTGAACTTGATCTACATGGATCAACCATTAGCAATGGGAATGGTAGATGTATCAAAATCTACTAATCCAGAAGTCTTGGAGCAGATTAGGTACCTTGAAGCAAATTCCCCAATTTTTATCAAGAAACTATTTGAAGATTTTAGGGAAAGGCTAAGTAAGCCAGTACTATAAATAGAGAAACCACTAGTACTAGAGTTGAAAGTACTGCCATCCCATTTGAAGTATGCTTATTTGGGAGGAAATTCAACATTACTAATAATCGTCTTAGCAGCTCTTAATCCTAATGAAGAAGAAAAGTTATTAAGAGTCCTAAGTGAGTATAAAACAGTATTTGGATGGTCAATAGATGATATAAGAGGGATTAGTCCTTTAATTTGTATACATAAGATCTTGATCAAGGACAACTACAAGCAATTAGTTGAGTACCAGAAAAGACTCAATCCAAATATGAAGGAGGTGGTTAGAAAGGAGGTAATAAAGTGGCTGGATGCTGGCATAATCTACCTAATCTCTGACAGTCAATGAGTAAGTCTTGTTCAAGTTGTGTCAAAGAAAGGTGGAATAATAGTGGTGACTAATAAGAAAAATGAACTGATTCCACAACGAACGGTGACTGGATGGAGAGTATGTATCGACTACAGAAAGCTCAATAAAGCTACCAGAAAAAGATCACTTTCATCTGCCATTTATAGACCAGATGCTTGACAGACTTGCTGGAAAAGCCTATTATTGTTTCCTTGATGGGTACACAAGATATAATCAAATTACAATTGTATCGGAGGATCTAAAGTAAACAACTTTTACATGTCTATATGGTAACTTTGCCTTCATGCACTGGTAATATTTCAAAGTATGATGGAAATCTTCTCATACATGGTGGAAAGGTTCATTGAGGTGTTCATAGATGATTTTTCAGTTTTGGAGAATCATTTGATCATTGTCTTTCAAATCTGGCAAAAGTCTTGCAACGTTGTATGGAGACAAATTTGGTTCTAAATTGGGAAAAATGTCATCAAATAGTGAAAGAAGGAATTGTGTTGGGTCACAAGGTATCTAATCGAGGTATTGAAGTGGACCGAGCTAAGATTGAAACAATTGAAAAGCTACAACCTCCTTCCTTAATCAAGGGTATTCCGAGTTTTTTGGGACATGCTAGCTTTTTAGAAGATTCATCAAGGACTTCTCAAAAATCATAAAGCTACTTTGTATGTTATTAAAGAAAAACACTCCCTTTGTGTTTAATGAGGAGTGCTTATCAGCCTTTTAAACTTTAAAAAATGCCTTGACTTCTACACCAGTCATCATAGCTTCATATTAGAACCTTCCATTCGAAATGATGTTCGATGCAAGTGATTATGCAGTTGGAGCTGTTTTAGGCCAAAGAAAATATAAGGTCTTTTATGCCACTACTATGCTAGTAGGACACTCTCAGATGCACAGCTGAATTCTGCAACAATAGAAAAATAGCTATTAGCAGTTGTGTTTGCATTCTACAAATTCAGAGCCTACTTGATTAGGTCAAAGGTCATTATCTGGACAGACCACTCAATAATCAAATACTTGATTGAGAAAAAAGACACTAAGCCTAGACTGATCAGATAGGTGCTTCTGCTATAAGAATTTGACTTAGAGATCAAAGATCAAAAAGGGACCGAGAATCTCATTACAGATCATCTTTCTTGGTTAGAACCACCCGAACGAAAGAGAGAATCACCAATCTAGCAGAATTTCCCAGATGAGCAACTTTTTATCCTGCAGTCACAACCTACCCATGGTATGCTGATTTTATGAATTATTTGGCAATTACAGTAATGCTTTATGAACTTTCTAAAGTGCAAAAGAAGAAGTTTTTGGCTAATGTAAGGCATTACTTTTGGGAGAATCCGTTCTTATATAAACAATGCCCAGATCGAATTATCTAGCGATGTGTTCCTAAAGAAGAAATAGACAACATCTTAAATCACTGTCATTCATCCCTATATGGTGGTCATTTTAGAGCAAATAGAAAAACTACTAAAGTCCTTCAATCATGGTTTTATTGGCCCACACTCTTCAAGGACACCCACAGAATTGTGGCAACTTGTGACAGGTGTCAAAGGATGGGAAATATCATAAGGGGACATGAAGCCCCTTTAACCAACATCTTAGAAGTTGAACTTTTTGATATATGGGGGATCAATTTTATGGGGCTTTTTCCATCCTTATTTAGTAATCAGTTCATTTTAGTAGCTATTGACTATGTCTCCAAGTGGGTTGAAGTAGTTGCTTTTCCTACAAATTATTCTCGAGTGGTTGTGAAGTTTCTAAGTAAAAATATTTTTACAAGATTTAGAGTGCCTAGAGCTATAATCAATGATGGAGGAAGGCATTTTTTCAATTAGTAGCTTCAGTTGGTGTTGGCTAAATATGGAGTAACTCATAAGGTTGCAACTCCATATCATCCATAAAATAATGGGCAAGTGAAAATCTCAAATAGAGAACTCAAATGGATCTTAGAAAAGATAGTAAATTCCAACTGGAAGGACTGGGCACATAAATTAGATGATGCACTTTGGACGCATAAAACTGCCTTCAAGACACCAATTGGTACATCTCCATATCAATTGGTCTATGGAAAACATGCCATCTTCCAATAGAAATATAGTACAAAGCATATTGGGCAATGAAAACCTTAAATTTTGACTTAAAGGCAGCTAGTGAGAAGAGACTTCTCCAACTCAATAAGCTTAAAGAATTCAGACAACAAGCTTATGAAAATACCAAGTTATACAAGGAGAAGACAAAAATGTGGCATGATAAAAGAATTTTGATGAGAGAGTTTGCTCTGGGACAAAAAGTGCTCTTATATAACTCAAGGTTAAAGCTCTTTCCAGGAAAGTTGAGATCAAGGTGGACAGGTCCTTTTACTGTAATTCAGGTATGGCCATATGGAACTATAGAGATTCAAGATGGTGAACGAAAATTCAAAGTGAATAGGAAAAAGCTAAAAACGTACAATGACAATACACTCAACAATTTGAAAACTGTCATCATATTTAAGGAACCAATAGGTAAGTCCTCTTTCTCATAAAAATAAAATAATAAAAAATTATAAAAAATTCAATAGGTTTGGTTTTTGTCTAGCTAAAGACGTTAAAGACGGGCGGCTAATTGGGAGCTAACCTAAAATCAATTTTCCTTACTCTCTCATTTTTCTTTCTTACTCACTAAAACACACTGCACTACATTAAGAATTTTAGTTTTCATCAGTTACCATGGAGGAATCTCTTGTAAAATTTAAAAACAAGTTCCGCACACTTCCTAACGATGTGCTCAAGAAGATCTATAACAGTTCATTTAAAAGGATGAGATATTTAAGCATTTGGGCCTTCCTGTGGACGTCCGCTGGATCATTAAAGCTAAGGTACGTTTAGCGGGTGAGATTCATAAATCATTTGTTAAACCTTTACCAGGAATTGGAAGAAGTTCTTACTCCAAAAATAGAAGAGCTAAAAGAATGAATGTCTGCTATAAATGTGCAAGGTGGACATGTGATCAGCACTATAGGAACAAAGGTATGGTTTCTATAAATCGAGAAGATAAAAATAAATTTATAAAGGATGGGCTGAGTAAGGAGTCACTAGATGATATCATTCAAACTCTTGAGACGCATCTAAGTGGTGATGTTCATCGTATTCTACTTGATTTAGTTGACGTATTTAATAACAAAAAATGGCACTAATGTCTTGGGAATCTGATGTTAAAAGACCCTGTTTGCCAATTTATAAGAAAACTGGATGGGAAGCAAATCCTCGATTCATAGAAATCGTTTAAGCCATTATTGGATATAAAACCAGAGGAAGATGTGAGCCAAAATCATAACTATTGTACATAATCATGCTTTTATCTAATCTGTCTTATCTTTTTAGTAGCTTTTGTCTAATCTATTTTATCTTTTCAATAACTTTTGACTTTCTTTCTTCTTTTTGTTTAATTTCTTCATGCAAATTATGTCGGTCATTTGTGTCATAAATTTTTCAAACTTCTTTGAAAATTGCCTGATCTTGTTGCCGTTATTTTAAAGTTATATATATGTACTCTTCCACTTGTAAATATGTACTATTCACTTATAAATATACACTCTTCCACTTGTAAACACAAATGGTCTTAGAGAAAAGAAGAGAAAAAGGGTATCACACAAAAATGTAGATTTACATCTATCTGCGTTTTTTGTGAAATCGATTCGGGCAAGGATAGAGAGTTTCTAACTACAACAAATGAACTTAGAAGTGCATTAGCTGCTAGAAAGATCACCTTTGTATACGGGGGAGGCATCCAAGGCTTAAGGGGAAGTGTGGCCATTTCTGTATCCATGAATGGAAGCAAGGGTTTGAGTGTAAAGGTGAAGGAGTTGGAAGATCACATCTTTTTATTAGGACAAGAGTTGTAGGTTTCAAGCTTGCCTGAATGAATGGGAAAAATATTCTACCATGCTCAAGCTTTTATCGCTCTACCCAGTACTTTAGAGACGTTGGATGGAGTTTCTAGCATTGCATATTGGGCTAAGTTAAACTATCACAAAAAGCCATTAGGATTGTTAAATATTAATTGTTTTTATGACAATCTATTGTTTTTTTATCATGCTGAGGAAACAGGATTTATACCCCAAACGACTCGTCATTCCATAATTTCTGCACTAACTGCTAATCAGCTACTTGATCAACTGCAAACCTATGAACCTAAACTAGATCTATTAGTCAAGCAAATAGGTGAGCAATCTTCAGATAGCATTCAGAAGCAGAATCCAGATACCACTCCTCGGTTGTAACTTTCCTTATTCTCTTGGTTTTACTCTTAGCATTTTGGTTTTACTTTATTATGTGTTCATGCTTTAAATAAATTTCTCTAAGCTTTGGAAGACATTGGGGACAATGTATGATTTAGGTTGGGGGAGGAGAAAAAAATCTATATTTAGTTAGTTAGTAAAACCATTAGATGCATAGGGTGTGAAAGAAATGGCAAGTAAGGATCTATTCTTAACTCCTGAGACGCATTTTATTAGTTGCATGTTTTGTTCCTTCTTAAAAAAAATCATCATGTTTAAGTGCTTTGTAATGATCTTAATAAGTATATAAGTTTTGAGTATGAATCAATTGAATTTAGAGATTTCATAGCATGAATGAACAACTGATTGTTGTGATTGGTGATGAATTTTAAGATTGAATAAGCTGAGTTTGAAAGCCCTTAACCGTGAGCTTTTGAGCTTATAATGATTATTTCTCTTGTGTGTGATATTCACCTATTAATTTGTCTCTCTAGAACTTGCTTTAAATCTGGTTGAGATTACATTTCACATGCACATTCAAAGATGATAAAGGCATTCATTTTGTTTAGCCAAAGCCAAATAGCCAACCTTGCAATTATACCGTTGATAAACCTCTTTGAGTATAACTGGCTGTTTCTTTTTTCTCAACCTATTAACATGTGCTTTAATGATATATCAAGTGCTTTTACCTAATTCGAAGGGCTAGCAAAGTATTTGAAATTTTTGTGAAATGGGTTTTTGATAAGTGTGGGGGTGTATATATCATCAACTTTAGAATTGCACTTTTATGCAAATAAAGAGAGAGAGAGAGAATAGAGGGAAAACAAGAAGAAAAAATATATTAAGTATTCGAATAAAAATCGTGGATTGTTGTGATGAAATAAATTTATGCATAAGTAGCCCATTTTTCAATTTTTCAATTTCTTTAGCCCTTCATATCATGTTTTACATTCCTTTTACCTTAACATCATTACAACCCTTAATAAGTCCTTTTGATTTGAATTATGCATGTGAATTAGGTAGTGGAAATTGAGATTTTTAGCAAACCTATGTTAGTGCAATTTTTTTCGGTTAAATTTGAGTGAAACACTTACCCTTAAGCACTTGAGAGATTGAGAGAATGAGTTACAATTACGAACTTGGTTCATTCATTTTCAAATAAAATTACCTGTTTATATTTTTGTTGATTCATGAATATTATATATGACCTCTTTATTCTTCAATTGGGTTCTTGCTTATGACTTAGCACTTCTGATTTTGTTGGAAGCACTTATTGGTCATTACTTGTTTGAGGACATCCAAGAGCTAAGTGTAAAGAAATTTGATAAGTAAAATACTTGCATATTTATTTTCCCTTATATGATGATTTTGTGGATGATATTTGAGCTCAATTTAATGAATTTGAGTGTAATTAATAAATAAATAATGATTTTGGCATGAAATAGAATTTCTTGTAAAATACTAAATCAGACCCTCTTTTAATTTTTAGGCAATATCTGGAGCTCTAGATGTTGGATTGGGACATTCTTTACATGGATAAAAAGCTAAGAAAGAGCTCTACAACTTTTATGATGAGGCCAAAACCCAGTTCTATCTCTAAGGATTTCAAATTTTGCTTGGAAGTTGAGAGCGGGAATCACCAACTATTCCATTTAGCACATTTATCTACCATTTCACCAACTCCATTTCATCTACCATTTCATCTTCCATTTCATCTACCACTTCATCTACCACTTCATCTACCATACTTCATTCTTCCCTATATATAGCCATCCTCTCCCTCACATTTAACACACACCATTTTTCATATCCATTACTCTCCTCTCTTCTCCACTTACACCATTTCATCTCCATTACTCTCCTTTCTTCTCCACATATACCATCATCTTAGAATTAATTTCTTGCATTGTATTTGTTTCTTGCATGCCTCCTACATAGAAGATTTTACCTCCTACATGGAACGATTATGTAGTCCTCTTTTATGGATGGTTTAGGTTGCTACTTATATGGAAGGTTTTACCTCCTATATGGAAGGCTAGATTTTTTTCATTTTCATGTATCTTGTAGTTGTATTTTTAGGTTTTAGAATTTAATAATTACGTTTATTGCAATGTTTATGAAGTTTTCAATGTATTTTATTTTTGTTTTTAATTTCATCGTGTGCTAAACTTCCATTTTCCTAAGGCGATGATGTAGCTTACTAATGATGGATTGAATCGTAACTTATTAAATATAGTTTGAATTTCTCTTTCATGATTGAGTTTTAATTATTGTTCTTAATACTTTCGATTGATTGGCCACCTTTTGAATGATTCCAATATGTATGTTGAGACCAGAAGGAGATGCATGTGTATAGATTCTATAATTAAAACCATGACTTACATATGAAATAGGAATATATTCATGTGAGTTGTGTAGTCTTACTGAGTTCCATAAATCTTAATGCATAATTAATTGCTTAAATTCATACAAGAATATATTGGATTAGCAATTTATTATAGAATTACTTGACCTTGGAATAAGCTAGTAATTAAATTAGGAAAACTCGACTGTCAATCATATAGAATAAATTGGGTTAGAATAGATAAGTGATTCAATCCAAAATTTGTTAAGTGAAATCTGACCCCTAGAGCTTTTTCTCATAGTTGTTTTCATATCATTTGCACTTATATTTAATCATCTTTTATTTTGTACTCTCAATCACCAACTAATCGATCAACTAAATAGAATTAAAACTACTTATTTTGGTACTTAGTGATCAATCCTCGAGGGAACAATACTCTACTCACTTCTATATTACTTGATTACGACAATGTACACTTGCACTATTTAATAGACCATTTACACTCATAACACTTTTTGATGATAGGTCTTTTGCCATATTTGGATTCAAAATGAGCAGATCACTTGAGTGATAACTTGAGATCAATCGAGTGATGCTATCTACCATGTTTTGGAAGTGATCACTCAAGTGATGGCCCTGGATCACTCAAGTGATTAAACAAAGGCAATTACGCACAATTTTCTAAATTCCAATCATCAATGCAATTGAAAGACGAGCAATTTCGTCATTAGAAAGCAATGGATCAATTAATCAAAATTTTCAAGTCAACACTAGCCATAGTTAAGCAATGCAAAGAAATTAGCTAATCATACAATCCAAAATATTAGAATGAAGCGTAAGAGACTCTCAATGTATTTGTGTTTAACTCATCTCACATCATTGGGGTCATTTCACTCTAGTTCACTTAATCAACAACTTACCATAGGCTTGTAACAACTCTAACTTCTCTACTACTAATAGCAATAAATGTAATGAATCAAGAGGGCTTAAAAGGCTTGTAATGATGAATGAAGGCTAGATGAAATGAATTAAACAGAAGAAGAAATTGTTGATATGCAAGTTTAAGTTAATGAATAAATTCATAGCATCTAAATAACTTGAAAACTCTTGCCAATTTTTTTCTAAATTCATGAACTAATGCCTTCTTGGTATTTCTTTTGCTTTTCTCTCTCTCTATCTTTTTTTTCTATTTAATCAATTTTTTTTCTTCCTTTTTTTTCTTAATTATATACATTTTTTTTACTAAACTCTCTCCTTCTTTTCCTTCTTTTTTTTTCTTTTTCTTTTTATATATTTTTTTTAAATATGCTCTCCTTTTTTATACCTTCCTTTTTTTCTTCTTTTTTTTTTTCAATTCTCTCTTCTTCTTCTTCTTCTTTTCAATTCCATTTTTTTCAATACTTTTCTTCTTTCTTTTTCTTTTTCTTTTTTTCAATTCTCTTCTACTTCTCTTTTCTATATACATGGCATTTCACTATATACAATGTTCAACTTCTTATTGGCAAACCACTTTGATTTAGAATACTATGAGTACTTTAAATAACATGACATGCATACAACATAGGAATGGCTCAAAGGGGTAAACAAATGGTGATGAATGGGGGCTTGTGTTTGGGTGAAAGGGTTTAGAATGAATGTCTCTTTCATTTTCATCACACTAATGTAAATGCCGTTTTGAAAAAGAGTTGAAACAAGTTCTAGAAGGTGAAAAACTAAGTGAACACGCACACATGGAAAGAATTCAAGGCTCAATTAACCTTCCAACAAGGTTTTTCTCCAATGCACTTCCTAACACAATCAATTGCATAGAAAGCTAACCACAATGCATTTTCTTAACTATTTCTAATGTTAACCTTCTAAACACAATCAATCAAAACATTGCAATCAATTATAACAATGCTCAACTCTTAAAAGCATTAATGATATGAAAGATTTCATATCTCAAAACAAGAAGTAAGAAAAAATCTAATTGTGGATTCATTTCTTTTCCCATTCTCTTGAAAAATAAAACATGGTTTCAAAAAGTTGCCAAAACACTAGAAATCATGAAAGCTCAAAGAATTTCTCACAAATCGCATTCCAAAGTGGCAAATGCGACCCTTTACCACTTAGGAGAAGCGTCAAAGTAAGTCATTTTTGAAAAAGAAAAAAAGAAAAAAAGAAAAAAAATTCTAGTTTAAGGCATTTATCATTTAAAAACAACCAATGGGATTCAAAATGCATTTCCCTCCCCCACACTTAATCAACACATTACCCTCAATGTGTAAAGCAACTTTAAAGAGAATGCTTTGCAGTTAAAATTCTAGGCACAATGGTAATTAAGTAGGGTAGTGGCCACAAATGCAAAGCATACAAAGTGGATTCTTATTAAGCCTACTAAACTAAGCGACTTCTACCTTTTTCTACTGGTTTGTGTCCCTCCCCCATACTTATCTTCTTCACACATAAGTAAGCACAAAGAATCATAGGAATCAGGAAGAAAACAAGTGAGGAAAGAGACAACCTGTGTTAGAGAATCTTGAGTCGTTTGTAGGAGAAGTTCTCATCCTTGATGAGAATCATGGTCTTTCAAAATCACTTCTCCCGCATTGAATTTCCTTGGTGGAAGTGGCTCAGGATCAATTGGAAGAGGTCCAAGGATGTACAGTGGATATTGATTCCTCCGACGACCTTTCCAAGAATGTGCCTGCAAAGGATCCAAGAAAACAACAGTATCCCATCCAAAAATAGAAACATGGAGAGATTTCAAGTGAAGTAAAGGTATATTAAGTTCCAAACTCTCCAAGTAACTATCACATCCAAGGAAATCAATAGTACTCCTGTCAGTAGGAGTCAAACAAATAGTTAAATTCTCTTGGGTTTGCAAAGTGGAAGGTACGGAATCCAACTTAGTGTTGGGGTACACTACATCATCATTGCAATCATAAGAGATAGAAGGGAAAATAGTGGAAGAAAGAAGAGAATTGTTTAAATCATTACCACCCAAAACTTTTGAACTTTCAAAAGAATCATTTTCCTTTTCTATATCGGGTGGCAAATCACAAGAAAGAATCATATAGAAAGATTCATTTTCATTTGTAAAATCATCAATTAAAGCATTTGAATCTTTCCGTATTAAACTTACAAGTAATTCATTGGAAACTGGAGAAATATCTTTTTCTTGGCTTTGGTTTGTATCACTCATATCAACCATATTGGCATCTACATTAGAGTCAACATGTTCACAATTATCATGCTTACAATCATCAACAATACTAGGAGGTGTATCAAGTTCAATGATAGAATCAACCACTTTATTAAATGCTTTCTTTCAAAAGTCAACAAGTAAGTGGCATTTTGCATTATAACAGTCTACACAAATTTGATCCACCATACAAGAACATAAAAATGTATCATCCAATATATCACAATCATTCCTAGTACAATGAAGAGAATCATTTTCAACAATCAAAGCATCATAAAAAGAAGTAGGAACAGGATCATCAACAACTACAATTGAATCACTACTACTTGAACTAAGAGGTTGAGCAATTACATTTTCAAACATTTGAGGGGATTCAACAATGATTTCCTCATCCATCTCATCATCACTCAAATCATTAATTGCTTCACAAGTTAAAGTAGTAGCAGAGTCTACTTCTATAAGAATAGGATCATTACCAAATAGTAGGTGAGACTCTTCAATGTTCTTTTATACTTTCTCCACTTCTTGTGCTTGTATAGAAGTAGGCACCGAAGGATTGGAACCTTCCACTGTTGAAGTGACATGTGGCTCTTGAGCTTATACTCCTTGCTCCTACTCCATAGGAGAGGAAGACTCCTCTGGAAGTTGGAATCGCACCTTCTTTACTTTCTTGGCTTAAGTGGGTGGATTACATGGAGGCAATGGAGAAAGGGTCTCTTATGGAGTGTTACACTTAGAAATCTTTTGTGAAAGCAACTCCATATTTTATCAAATTGTTCAACGTCTTTCTTCCATCACTCCGCTTCTTTTGATGGCTGAGTGAGACGCTCAAAGTCCTTGGCCAATCTTGCACGCTCTTTATCTCCTTGCTCCATTGATCTCATTATAGAGGCCATGCAATTGGCAAAAGTGTCCTTGTGTGACTGCTCCTCATTTATAGTATGAGTCATTGGTTTTTGGAATTCTCCAATAACTCCACCAATAGAAGGTTCTTGGAGAGGCACACATGGTTGAGAATGAGGTCCATAAGATGGTTGAAATAGTGGGTATAGAGACTCATAAGGTGGATAATATGGGTGGAAAGTGGAATGGAATGAAGGAGAAGGGTCATGATATGACATGCGGTTATACGGTGGATGATTAGAATGAGGCTCATGATATGGGTTATATAGTATAGGAGAAGGTTTATGGTATGATCTATAGGGTGGGTGTGGTGGGTAATGAGATTGGAATGAAGGTTGTTGGTATGGTTCATGATATGGAGAGTGGAATGGACCTTGGCATTCTTGACCAGTTGGACTATCTTGACATCCCAAATTAGCTTGAAGAAGCTGCAATGTTTGTTGAATAGCATGGATGCTTTCAGAGATGGTCTCTTTCCTTTTAGTTAAATCTCCTATAGAAGAATGAGATTGAAAGGGTAAACATTGATTACCATTAAAACAAGCCATGAAAATTCAATCACAATAAATTTCCAATGAATCACAAGAGGATTATATAACAATAAACTATGAAAAATAAGAGAAAAAAATCTACAAAAATATAAATGCAAATGAAAAAGGGGGAAAAAGGATTTCAAAATGACCAAAGATACAAGTATGCTATGAATCAACTTGGAGACATGGTGAATTCATACAAATGAGATCAAAATCATATTAAATTGAATGCAACAACACCACACAGAAGCTACCAAGTCAAATCAAGGCAAGAAATGCAATGAATGCTATGCAAGCTACCTAAATGCAAAAATCCTAAACTATATGCAAAGAAATAACCAAAAATGCAAAACTAACAAGCTCAACACGAGAAACCCCCTGTCAAAAGTGAAATTAACAATTAGATTACCTAGGGAGCCAATTACTTAGCTCCCCGGCAATGGCGCCATTGATTTGACCATGTCTTTACGCCTTGGGGTCAAATACAAAATATTTTTAATCCAAGAATTGCAGTATAGTGCAATACTCGGGTGGTCTCACTTAAGGAGCCTTTATTGAGCTACCTAAGTAAACTAATTATCATGCAAATGCAATTAAAACAAGGGGGAAATGATTTTTGGATTTTTCAAATTAATAGTTAAAAGAAAATGCAATTTTTAATCAAATGCTAATCTAATATTTTGGTATTTTTCTTATGAAAATGGAAAATGAGTAAAAGTGAATGGAATGGTATGGAGTGGAAAATATCAATAAAGAATGCTCTTGGTAATGAAGAAATGGCAATCCTTGCTCAAAACAATTATGGGAGTTAAGAATTCATTAAGTCTTAAGACCAACCTCAAGATAACACTTGAGTCCAATATTCCCAATTAATAGTAGCTCTTACAAACATAGCTAACTACTACCTCTTGAGATATTGTTAAAAACCACTTAATGTGCAATTGAAATTTGAATAATGCAACATGAGTCTTCTTGGATTTGAGTGCTAAACAGCCCCTCAAGGATTCAAATCAACCACATTAACTAGACAATAACACGCTAATTAACATAATCTCATTGCAACCACAAAGAAATTCAAACATATATAATCTTCAACTTGCAAAATTCAATCTCAACTACAATTATCAAACCAAAAGAGATAATTAACATTAATCCCAATTCCAGAATCACATATATGAAAATTCCTAAAACTAGGCAATCTAAATATATATAATTCTATATTAATGGAATGATAGCAAAACTCCCCTTTGTAGTTCAATAAGCTCAAGCACAATTCATCATCACCAAGAAGCAAAGAATCAACCCCTCATTGCGTCAAAATAATTTCAGCTTTTAATCTGAGTGCTCACCGAAAAATTTATGAGCTCGCCAGAATCTGGAAAATCTTGCCTGAAAATTCAGAACAATCGCTGGAACATGGAGATAAGCTTCAGCAAGCTCAAAGAGAGGTAAAGAGTGATGTTAAGGATGAAGAAACAGAGGAGGTTGCGTCGGAATTTGGAAATGAGCCACTGGAGTCAGCAAAATGTCACCGGAGGTAATGGGTGGTGGTGTTGTTGGTAGTTTAAGCTCCCTCCGGTTTTGGTTTTGAGCTCTGACATTGCAGAAGCTATCTCAGCTAAGTTTTGTGGTGCTATAAGGGTGGTTTTGGCATCTCTCTCACTCGCAGCTCACGTCTCCTCTCTCTCGGTCTGTGGTGGTTGGAAAACAGAGGAATGTCGCCGGCGGCGGTAGTAGTGAGGCTGGAAGCCGCCGGCAACTATGAAGAAGAGGCCGGTGGGTGATAGGAAGAAGGTTATGCGAGATGGTCGAAGACGATGATCGATGTACGGTGCCTTGTTATATATCATTCTCAGCTTAATTCTACTCCCGTCTCAGCGTCACTCTCGGATCCTGTCTCTTTTCTTTGATTTTGGGCCCCCTCTCCTTGCGGCCCACTTGCTTCTGTTTCTTTTTTTTTCGTATTGGGCCTCACTTTTCACACTGGATCTGTTTCTCTTTTTTTTCTTTTGTTGGGCTCCCAGACTACACTCGGGTCTACCTTTCTTGAGGATGAAGGCCCTGGTCAAAATGGGCTTTGACCAGGGACCTATCTGAAAAGTATAAAACCTTTGGGTGAGGGATTAAAGAGCAATTGTTTGAAATATTTGTAGGGACAAAATATAAGTTCTAAAACTCCTCGGTCCTTATCTGTAATTCCCCCCATATTTTTCTACATTCACTTATAATTTCCAGGAATTTTAAGGACCATTTCTGTAAATTTTTCCCAAACCTTTGGTTATTAATTCTATCCCTCTAAAATCTCCAATTTCCTTTCACCACCAACAATGCAAAAATTAAGCATATGTAGCATTACAAGTCCAAGAAACAATTGTACAAAATAATTAATAATTTTGACCATTTGCCCCTAATTACAATTAATTCAAAACAATTGTTCCTAACCAAAATTAATGCTTAATCATGCAATAATGCTCTATAAAATACACTTAAAATCCCAAATTAATCATGAAAAATCATGTAAAAATATGGTTCAATCAATGATATGTCAGACAATGCTTTATAACTTCTAAAAATCAATGGAATGATTGTGTAGCTTGTTCCTCTTGCTTCTAATCACTCTAACACTTCATTGTATTAGTGTTTAAATATTTCTCCCAGAAAACAATGAGAAGATCATGTGATGAGAAAAAAAGCTACTTTATGGGACCGAAGCATCTAACGAACATAACGGCTAGTTTTTCAAATACCAAGAGCAACCAAAAGAAGCAACGAGACTCTAACGGATGAATGCTTACAACAATCATCAACTTAATCAACTATAAATAGGAGAGCATTCAAAGCGTAAGAAAAGAGAGCAACAACGCCAAAATTCTAAAATCATGAATCATCCACCCCAACCCGAATACTCTTTATTTATCTAGCTTCGATATCATATACCTTAGAGAGAGAGATTATTTGTATTATACTTCAGTGTTCATCTTATTCACTTCTAAGAGAGAAGATTGATTGGAATCATTCATCATCATAGTTGTATCCTTATAGTGTGTAAGGGGTAGTAACTCGGTTGTATTCTTACGGTGTGTAAGGGGGAGTAACTTGATGAGAGATTTGTAAAAGGCTTTGCAAGTGCCTAGCTAAATTTGTAGGATTGTAGAGGCTTCTCTTGTGCCCGGATTAAACAAGAAGATAGTGAATTGAAAATCTCATGAGGAGCTTGGGGAATAAACGTAGGTCATCGTGGATTGGACTGAACCAGGATAAATCACAGTTTCATATTCTCTTCCCTAAGCTCTTATATTTCTAATATATATTATTTAAATATCTAACTGTTGATTTATGATTTATTACTTTCATACTTACTGCTTTCATTAAGATGCGAAAAGATTATCCAAGTTCTCAGGCCATCGAGGGCATGGCCGAGGCACTGGGGGTCCCTAGTTGCCACGGTGCTTAGGCCAAGAGGGCTTCTTATTATTTCCTCTAGGCAAGAATCCTTCGCCTTGTTAAGATTGGTAGGCACGGTAGAATAATTTTAAAATTTTCGCCAATCCCAATCGAGAATCTATCAATGGCGTTTAAACAGAGCTAAGAAGAATCATACCTATTTTTTCATGCGTTCTTGGTTTTTGATCTTCAGGAGCCAAAACATCTATCAACTCCCTCTACTTGTATCCATATGAATGCAACTCCAACACGGACTACATTCTAGCGCCTCTAATGTCTACTAGGGATTTCTCACAGCTCTAAATTCTCATCCGTATAGGAGTTTTTTTTTGCTCCATCATTTTTTATAACCCATAAGGACTATATTCGATTTTCAAAATTAATCTTGATTAATTTTAAAATTAATTAACCCTTAATTATCTTGATGAGATAATTAAATAAATTCGGTTTAATTAAATCTGTCATACAGTTTTAATCTATTTATTTAATTCAAATAAAGAGCCAATAGATTTAAGTTATCCTTATAAATTAAATATGAGAAAGTGTATCTCTATCATGTTAGTTATCAAATTTAATTTATCTAATAAAATTAAATTTAGATAAACTTATCTAAATTTATCTAAATTTAATTTTATTAAATAAATTAAATTTAAAACTAACTCAATATAATAATATTATCATAATATGTAAATATGTATTTCAAAAATACATATATATATATATATATATAATATTATTAATTTTCTTTTCACGAACTTTATATTATATATAAAAATAAAAAATTCATCCACCCTAGATTAAACATTGTCTAGCGTTGGGCCATTCTTGTGTGCAACCCTGTAGGCCCATACAAAGTTGGTAGTGGGCCAATAACTGTACTAACCCACAAGTCACAAGCGGCCTTTAGCAAGACATTCTGGCTACCCAATTCATATGACGATCGTTAACATGATGCAACTTGTCATACAACCATGCGATGTCCCTTTTTGTCACACGATATTTCAATCAAGGATGAGGCATGTATGATGTCATCCTTCTGTTCCTGACCATTACTTTCCCAATTCTTGAGTAGTCTGACAATAGAAATGGAAACTCCTTTCCATCATAGTATGGCCATACATTTCTCAGACTTACTCATCTAGGGGCCTAGTAATATTTCTCTACTAATGTGAGGGACAAATTCCATCTTGACCATTTATATTCCTTTGCATGAAAAGCCACCAAGCCCAATCGTAACCTTTATCATCACCCAGTCAAAGGTGACTTTTGACTAATTCAAAGCTTAGCAACTCTTATTTAAGAATCCATGATGACCTTAGGTTGAAGGGCATTGTGACGTGGTTATACATGAGATAAGCTTATGACTTGATCTATGCAGCTTTCTCATAGCGGGTCGGTCCAGCACCTGGCACTCTTACAAGTTCCTAAGACTTTGATTTGATCTCCATATCTTATCAAAGTCATACCGGTCTTATTTCATCTCTGCTCTCACATAGATAACCAACCAGGGACATTTAGGACAATCTTTATTATTTATCCAAGGATATAGTCATCGCAGTGAATATGCGAGTAACAAGATAATATAATGGAAAAAATTCATTAAATTAATAATGTTCAAAGTACAATGATTGGCCCCTATGGCACAATTTCCAACACGCCTTTCCATTTTTAGGAAGAATTTTCGCGACTTGGTTCACTACGGCTATTAGAATTTTTAGCCGAATACAGGTTTTTCAAGTTACTTTTTGTAATTCGGCATTCTTCCACAGTTTGGTTGAACTTTATGAACTGTCTGGAGACTAACTTCTTCCTTATTTCATTTTTCAATCCCCTCACAAGCATATTAGAACTCCAACCTTCATCACCCCTGTATCTTAGATAGGAAGAATAGCGAGACAAGAGAATGAATCGAGCCAGATACTTATCAAAAGTTTCATCATTGGTTTGTTGAAGTAACAAAACTTCTACCTCTTTCTCAATTTGGACAGACCTTGGAAAATACTTTTCATTAAATTTATCCTGGGATAATTCCAATGTGAAGGGAATATTTCGGGCTCTTAAAATTATTTGTGTTTTTCCACTATCAGTCTGCATCTCCGTCCAGTTAATGGGGAAGGTTAACTATATAAAAATAGAGCAATAAGCATCTCCCTAGCTGACACATCAGCAAAATGGCAAGATTAAAACACTAAAATGAAAAAAAGACAATAATACGAGGCGATTATGATAGATAGATAATGGGGAAGGTCAACTATATAAAAGTAGAGCAGTAAGCATCTCCTTGACGGACACATCAACAAAATGGCAAGCTCAAAACACTGAAATAAAAAAAAAGATAATAATGTGAGGCGGTTATGACAGATAGATAATAGGGAAGATAGTTACACAATATATTGTAAATTAATAATGGGGAAGGTAGATATAAATATTAAGTAAATAATTAATTTAAAATAAAAAAAGATAATAATGGTAAAACTATACAAAAGTATAGCAATAAGCATCTCCCTGGCCAACACATTAGCAAAATAGCAGGTTCAAAACACTAAAATAAAAAAAAAAGGATAATAATGTGAGGCGGTTATGACAAATAGATAATAAGGAAGGTAGTTACACAATATATTGTAAATTAATAATGGGGAAGGTATATACAAAATATTAAGTAAACAATTACTGTAATATAAAAAAAAGATAATAAGGGCATAACAATAAAAAAGTAGAGCAGTAAGCATCTCCCTGGCTGACACATCAGTAACATGGCAAGTTCAAAACACTAAAATTAAAAAAAGATAATAATGCGATGCGGTTATGACAAATAGATAATGGGGAAGGGTAACTATATAAAAGTATAGCTCTAAGCATCTCCCTGGCCGATACATTAGCAAAATGGCAGACTCAAAACACTAAAATAAAATAATAATAATAATAATAATAATAATAATAATAATAATAATAATAATAATAATGCAAGGAGGTTATGACAAATAGATAATAGGGAAGATAGTTACACAATATATTGTAAATTAATAATGAGGAAGGTAGATACAAAATATTAATTAAATAATTAATTTAATATAAAAAAATATAATAATGGCATAATTATAAAAAAAAGTTGAACAGTAAGCATCTCCCTGGCCGACACATCAACAACATGGCAAGCTCAAAACACTAAAACAAAAAGAAAAGATAATAATGCAAGGCGGTTATACCAGATAGATAATGGTGAAGGGTAACAATATAAAAGGAGAGCTACAAGTGGAGTAGTAAGCATCTCCCTGGCCTAAAAATCTGCAACATGGCAATATCAAAACAATAAAAAAAGAGAACGATAATAATACAAGGCGATTATGATAGATAGATAATGGTGAATGCTAACTATATAAAAGTAAAGCAGTAAGCATCTCCCTGGCCGACACATCAACAAAATGGCAGGCTCAAAAAGTGAAAATAAAAAAAAAAGATAATAATGCGAGGCTGTTATGATAGATAGATAAAGGTATAGCAGTAAGCATCTCCCTGGCCGACACATCATCAAAATGGTAGGCTGAAAACACCAAAATATATAAAGAAAAAAGAAAAAAAGAAAGATAACAATGCGAGACGGTTATGACAGATAGATAATAGGGGAGGAAGTTACACAATATATTGTAAATTAATAATGGAGAAGAAAGATACAAAATATTAAGTAAATAATTATTTTAATATAAAAAAATTTAATAATGGTATAACTATATAAAAGTATAGCAGTAAGCATCTTCTTAGCCGACACATCAGCAAGATGAAAGGCTCGAAACACTTAAATATATAAAAAAAGAAGATAATAATGTGACATCAACATTTGAATAGTGGGCATACACCTTGACATGTTACTTAATTGCCTAAATATTTCGATAATTCATTTTGGGCAATTATCTAACTATTCTAATTTTTGCAAAACTTAATTTAAATTGAAATATGCCAAAATTAATTCTTTAAACAATTTTTTGGATACATAAAACAGTGGGAGGTGTAATACCCCGAATTCTGAGACTTGAGGCTAGAGAACAAGCTTGAGATTAGTGGACTGCTAAGCCCTAGTTTAGCAGGATCCCAAATTGTGATTAAGAGATAATGACTCCAAAAGTGGATGTGGTTAGTGATAAATAAACCCTTTTGGAGATTATGGTGTGATTTGGCACCCGATGTGATTCGTATGTGCTGTGAACGGCGCCGAAACCCTGTATTTAAGTTCAATTATGGATTAACCTCTAAATTGACTTAAAATAAAGGGGAGGGCGCATTGTGAAAGAAAATGAATGAGAAAATGTATTTGATGGTGATTCAAGAGAGATTACCATAATCAGGGGCAAAACAGTAAAGTTACCGACCAATTGGTCAGTTACCGAAGAGGAAACTCATTGGTAACTTCAAGATCAATTGTTAGGATTTATTTGTGCAAAAGATCAAGAGGTGGAATCATGTGTGTGTGTGCTTATATGAACTCATGAGAGATGTGATAAGGGTGTGACACTTGGCACAATTTGAGCCCTTAGATCTTGGTCAAATTGTCAAAGCTTTCCCTCCCTCCTCTCCTCTCTATTTGGTCGTCCAAGTGGCCTCTATTTCTCCAAAAATCTGATCTCTTCTTCATCTCATCTCTCTCTCTCTCCAAAACCTCCATTTTCGCCATGCTTCAAGGTGGAAAGAGAAAAGAAAAAAGGTAAGATTTGCCTTGTTTCTTGTCCTCTAATGTTCAAACACTCTTCATTAATATTGTTCATAGTGATGAGAGCTTCATCTCTATGGTTTTAGATTCTTGATTGGTGGTGTTTGGTAGCTTGAGGAAAATTGGAAGTATGAAGAATCAAGGAATTGATTTGGGAAAGAGGAAGAGGTGAGTATTTGAAGCCTTTTGATCTAAGTTTTGTGACTTTTGGTTAAGTATTGTGATTGGTGAATTTTGCCGTGATTTTATGGTATTTTCGTGTGGAATGTGAATGGTGGAATTGGATGTTGTTTTGTGTTGAAAATGGTGTCATGTTGTGGTATTTAATCATTGGGATTGGTTTGAATTGGATTGGACACAATGGTTGCAAAACTGGAAATTCTGTCCAGTGAGAATTCTGTCTGGGCAGTCTGTTTGTGTTGCCATTTTGAATGGGCAAATGATGTTAGAAAATTCTGAAACTTTCCAGTCTTGAAGCTCACATCCCAAGCTTCAAAATGGACATATAATTTGTGCCATTTCGTTTTGGGAACTGGGAGTTATAGCTGTCCAAACGTTGAGGTCGAAAATGGAACCTGTTTTGGGACAGTCTTGAGTTTTGGGGAATTCTGTATTTGTGTGGTGATTTCTAGTAAAGGCCAATATTTTTCCTGTGTATAGGACTTGAATAGCTTTCATTTGGCTTTGGGATCACCTCATTTCGAGGTTTGTGGAATTAGTTATGATTTTTGGAAGTTCAGCCAGAAACTGGATTTTCTTGGGCCGCAGCCCATGGATTCTGGGCCGCAGCCCAAATGTTTCTGGGCAGTTTTGGGCCGCAGCCCGTGGATTTTGGGCCGCGGCCCACCCCCAAAAATCAGTATTTTACACTTTTAAAGGTGATCTTTGGTCAAGTGTTTCCCAAGCCTTTAGGCATATGTTTAGGCTTTGATTAGCCACCTAAAGGTCATGAATGGTAACCAACTTTAAGTGATATGAAAGTAAGGTTTTGGAATAGAGAATAACCCTATGTCCTTGCTTTGGTTATAGGGTTGATATTCGCTCTGGACGTGGTTTGGTATTCGTTCTGATCGTAAGTAAGCGGAGCTGGAGCATACGTGGAAAGAGTGTAGGGAACTTACCTCCTTGCCTGTATATGATATTGTGTTAATGTGTTGATGCATGTTATTGCTTTGCTTGATTATGTGGAACATATATGATGTTTGAAGCTCTGTTTCTATTTATGCTATGGCCATGAGTGTGTTGTTGAAACATTGAGCATGCAGTTGTGTCATGGTATGGGCATATGATATGTATTGCAAGCATGTCATGCATTATACACTTATCATACATGCATTTTGGTATTTGTTTCCTACTGAGATTCTCTCGAATCTCACCCTCCCCTATCAACGTTGTAGACAGGGAAGGAAGAGCGAGGATAGGGCAGGCATTCAAGGACGGTGAAGACTCCTTAGAGTATTTGAGTTTGGTAGTTGGTTATCATAGATGTTGGGATAATTATATATGATATGGATGTATATTTGAGTATGTATTCGGATATGTATTTGAGAAAGATTTGTGTAATCCCCATATGAGGGCTTGTAGGGGCGAATATGCCCTGTAAGGCTTTGAGTTAATAAATGGAACCCGGGAGTTGCCGGGATGATATTGTTGTATACTCTGATATTTGTATAAATGTGATATTCCGCGTAATGTAATTGTATTCGAAATTTGAATATGAGACCAGGTGTAAATCATATTTCAAAAGTCATCTGTGAAAACCCTATCGTGAAGATAGGATTTCGAAATGGTTTTGTTTCTTATTGGTCTCTATTTCATCTTAATCGCGTATTTCGGATATAATTACGGCAGGGGGTTACAGGAGGGTTTCTAATTAATTATCTAGGGACCTTGTTGAGCAAATTAATTAATTAATCCCTCCATCAAGAAGTGCATATATTAGATTTAATTTGGATGCACAAAATAGAGGGAGAATTTATTTTTTCTTGATTATTTAGTCACATTTTGTTGATTAAATCAATCTATTAAATAAATTCTCATTAAAGTGTTGTGCATATTTGGAATTTAAATGCACAAGGTTGGTGTTTGTGATTAACATGCATCTAGAGGCTTAGCCACAGCATCCTCTGTTGTATGTATAGATAATCACTTTTATGTTTTAAAATATCAACTCTATTTAATGGGTAATATTAATTTAATCAAAGTGGGAGGATTGTATTTAGTCACTTATGTTGATTAAATTAATTGGTTAAATCCTCCATAAAGTTGTGCATATACAGAATTTAAGTGCACATGATTAATATTTATGATTAACTTGCATGCTAAAGTGGTAGCTACAGCGCCCTCTTACAACATGCATAAATAATCATATATGGATTTAAAATATTAATCTTCAGAAGTTGATTAAATTAATTAATTAGGATTCCCATTGATATTGTGTATACATATATGACATTTAAATTGTATATATCTGATATTAGTGATTAGCATACATATTTTGTTTAAGGAATAGCTGCAGCATCCTTATATGAATATTGTATGCATAGGTACTCACATAAGGTTTTACCATATCAAATTATGATCATATGTACAATTAGTATACACAATGATGTGATGTCTTTGTGATGAGTATGTAGAATCGAGGAGTAGCAACAGCATCCTCACTAGGCACATACACTCTATTTTGTTCTAATGAACAAAATACGTCACTCAAAGATTTAAAGACATCAATTGTAATTAAATGTATATTTATAATTATTCTTTGCCCACAGGTAGATAACTATAATCATAGTTTTAATTAGGGTGAAATGGAACAACATTATATTCTCTAAGTAGCCCACAGGTATTAGGGGACATAAATGCATTCCAGTTTCACCAATTTGAGATAAATTCATGCTATGCTAATGTCTTTGCCCACAGGTAGACTTTAGTTATACGAATTTATAATTGTATGATTTACATTGGTAAACATACACCTATATGCGATGGTTGCTTGCCTCTTATAGCAATTTTGTAAGTATGATTTAATTTTGATTTTGACTTTGCAGCATGATGGTTATCTATTCAATTATTTAGTTTGATATAATTTATTAGAGACAATTAAGCCTATAAAGAGAACTTCTGCCATTAGGACAAAATTGACATTAAGAAAAGCTCTAGTATTTATAATGCTAGCATGAGAAATGAGATAACATTATTGTCTCAATAAAGTAATCTCAGTTAAAAGCTAGTTATTAAAAGTACATAAAGAATGGAGTAAAGTCAATAGTTGTTGATAGGCTGAGAGACATATTTAGAAATTCTCATAAATGTTGTTGCATTGTTTTGTTGACTATTAAGTGATTCTTCATCATAGGGTAAGATGTCTCCATTAATCTTGGTGGAATAGATCCTTTGTTTATTATCTCATGATTTATTACTCATTTTCATGAATACATGCATGGATAATAAGTATTCATTGTAAATGTGTTTATATAAGTTTTGCTCCCTTTTAAAAAAGCATGAGATTTTAAATAAGGGACATAAAGCTACCAACCCTAAAGCCATAAAGTAATAGACATATCAAGTTTAATCTGTCTATGATTAGTGGCTTGATTGGAGACAGTAGTGGATATACACTTGCCATTGGTTTTGTTCTAACAGATGAAATAGTTCATCCTGATTTAGTTGACTCTTCAAATACCTGAACATCTTTTGCTTTATAATTAAGTAATGTCATTTGACATTTTTAGAGAATATAAAGTAGAAGTGGGTAATTTAATCTGGTAAACAAATTAATATATTGAAGTCAATTAGAAGAGATGGATGACATGATGGGTACATGGTTAAGGATAGTAATTTAGCCTATATGTTTTCCTCTTAAAGAATACACTCAAGACAACTTTATATCTTAGATGAGTTTCCAACAAAATTATGTTTAAACCCTTTTAAAATCTGATAGTTGGAAACTCAATTTATATAGAATTGTCTTGTAAATGAAAGAATGTGGATGGAAAACATCCCAGAGATTAAGACTGCATATTTTGGTGAAGATGCAGAAAGATCCTGGGAATTCTATTGAGCTATCCTTTCCATTTTAGAAGTTGCGTAATAATTTTGAAATGCCAAATTATTAAGAAATGACATGATTAGTGGGAGTGATCAAGCTTATTCAGGATAATCACACATAATAGATTGTAACATCTAATCATGATGGAACATTGGTTTTACATAATACTCTTCTCCTTGAGGTAAATGTGAAACATAATGAAGTTTTGAAATTTTCAATTGGTCATGCTTGAAATAAGAAGCATCAACATTAAGGACTATCAATTATTAGGAAAAATATCCAGAAACAAGCAAGGGATGTTCCAAATTGATAGATGATGCTCTTATTATACAACTTTAATCTGTTAGTAGATTGGGTTAAGACCAAATGACAATTTAAATTTGGCAATTGCTACCAACTATACATCATGTATTTTAAGTAATCTGACTAGAGCATAAACAATGAGAGTGACCCTAAATTCCATTAGCATCTTTCCATTATAGTAACAAGGAGAGATGTGTGTGAATTAAAAGAAAGGCCACATAAATTATGAGGAGAATTCAGTTAGCAAAATTGAGAAACTGTCCTCACATGCATGATTCACATTAGTAGTGAATAATGTGTTATGGTGCAATCACATACATGATAATGTTGAAAGCATCATAGTACTATTTATATCACTAGATTAGTGGGAGTTGAATCATCTATATCGAACAAAATGATTATTCACTCATTGCTTGTGAATTTTGACATAAGGTGTTGCACATAACAAAATCATCATTGTTCAAATTTGTGATAGGACTAGGGTAAGTGTAGTATTCTTTTAGAATACATAAGGAAACTGTTCTCAAAATGCTTGGGAATGTCATAAGAAACCTATGATCACATGTATTTGAACATTTATAGATAGATGGTGGTTGTTGTATTTAATATCTATTATGAGAATATGGTTTAATTGTCTATATATTTCTAATATCATTATATTCCGTTCCTTCTAATTTGGTTTCCTAGGTGCAGGCTTGCTTGAATGTGCACACAACGAGCAATGCCATTGCAAGGGACTTTTAGGAGGATTATCAAGCATATTATTGCTTGAATAATAATTGAAAAGCTGCAGGTCATGAAGTACATTTTAAAATGTACATTAAGTCTCATGCTCTACATATAGGAGAATGATTAGATTTGATTTGTTTGGTTTAGTATGACGTGTTAGCTATAAAATGGTTAACATTCTGATGCATCTTTATGTTTACTGAACAAATTGCATTATAGAGGAGTACAAGATTTCTAAGTAGTCACTGATTGCTTAGTTCCACCATGAATTGCTTAATTTAGTAATTCTTGGAGGCAAGTTATAAGATTTCCAGTTAAAGAATTTCATCATATGGTTTTAAATTAATTTAAACCCATTAAGGGTGTTGTGTGACCATAAAGTCAGTGGGTCATAAACACATAAAGTATAGATCCTTAAATGAACTGCATGCATTTAGAAACATTGAAGGATCAAATACCTTATTTGTGACTTGGATCACATTGAGTTATCTAAATAAGGTATTGATAAATGATGAAATTCAAGTTGGAGTTTGTTGTCTCATATTGGCACCGAGTTATCGAGATTAACAAACATTCAAGTAGGAACCGAATAAACATTTAAGGCTTATTCATAAAGTTTTAACCCATTAAGTAAGGATGCTGCTATGTAATACATGGAAGATAATACTCGACTTAAGGGGACTTATCGCCATGATTCTTGCAGCATAGCCTTAATTAATCTGAATAGGGCAACTAACGTTAGTTACAAGCCAAGTGGGAGAATGTTAGATATTTTAATATATATTATAATTATTATTAGTTATTAATTAGGTAATTAATTAAAATATCCAGAGTGTGGCCCGTTAGTTAGATTAGGCCCAATTCATGATTAGGGTTATTGGTTATTAATGTGATTTTTCTGATGGTGGAAAACACATAATACGGTTTTTGGCCGTCTAAATTGAGCGTACAAGAAAAAACCCTATCTGCTCATCTGAGGTTCCCTGACTGGCGACAGCTCTTAACCCAGTTGCCATCGCTGTGCCCCACAGCCAGTCAGAAAGAGACCTGACAATCATATCCTATCTTCAATTCTTTTGCAGCTCTCTTTCATCAAGATTTAGGAGTTCTCCATTCGATCAAAGCTTAGCAATGGCGAGAGGTAATTCTTATAAGTCTTCCGCTATTGATATAGGAAAATTCATGTACTCTAATTTATAATTTATTTGGATATTCATGAGTTTTGTCCTATAGTAAGTATCTCCTTTCCCCACACATCTGCAAAATGGCAGGCTCAAAACACTAAAAAAAAAGGATAATAATGCGAGGCGGTTATGATAGATAGATAATGGGGAAAGTAGTTATACAATATATTGTAAATTAATAATGGGGAAGGTAGATACAAAATTTTAAGTACATAATTATTTTAATATAAAAAAAGATAATAATGACATAACTTTATAAAAGTATAGCAGTAAGTATCTCTCTGACCGACACATAAGCAAACTGGCATGCTCAAAAAACTAAAATAAAAAAAAAAGATAATAATGCGAGTCTATTATGACAAATAGATAATGGGGAAGGTAGTTACACAATATATTGTAAATTAATAATGGGGAAGTTAGATACAAAATATTAAGAAAATAATTTATTTAAAATAAAAAAAAAAGATAATAATGGCTACACTATATAAAAGTATAGCAGTAAGCATCTCCCTAACCGATACATCAGCAAAATGGCAGGCTCAAAATAAAAAAATAAAAAAAATAAAAAGATAATAATGCAAGGCGATTATGACAGATAGATAATGGGGAAAGTAGTTACACAATATATTGTAAATTGATAATGGGGAAGGTAGATACAAAATATTAAGTAAATAATTAATTTAAAATAAGAAAAAGATAATAATCACATAACTTTATAAAAGTATAGCAGTACGCATCTTTCAGACTGCTACATCAGCAAAATGGCAGGCTCAAAACACTAAAATAAAAAAAAAAGATAATAATGCAAGGCTGTTAAGACATATAAAAAATGGAGAAGGTAGTTATATAATATTTTGTAAATTAACAATGGGGAAGGTAGATACAAAATATTAAGTAAATAATTAATTTAATCTTAACTATATAAAAGTATAGAAGTAAGCATCTTCCTGGCCGACATATCAGCAAAATGACATGCTCAAAACACTAAAAAAAAACAAAAAGATAATAATGTGAAGCAGTTATGATAGACAGATAATGAGGAAGGTTAACTTTATAAAAGCAGAGCAATAAGCATCTCCCTGGCCGACGCATCACCAAAATGGCAGGCTCAAAACACTAAAATAAACAAAATAATACGATGTAGTTATAACAAATAGATAATGGGGAAGGTTAACTATATAAAAGTATAGCAGTAAGCATCTCCCTGGCTGACAAATAAACAAAATGGTAGCCTCAAAACACTAAAATAAAAAAAGAAGATAATAATGTGAGGCAGTTATGACAGATAAAAAAGGGAGAAGGTAGTTATATAATATTTTGTAAATTAACAATGGGGAAGGTAGATATACAAAATATTAACTAAATAATTAATTTAATCTTAACTATATAAAAGTATAGAAGTAAGCATCTTCCTGGCCGACACATCAGCAAAATGGTATGCTCAAAACACTAAAAAAAACAAAAAGATAATAATGTGAGGCGGTTATGACAGACAGATAATGAGGAAGGTTAACTTTATATAAGTAGAGCAAAAAGCATCTCCCTGGCTAACAAAATTTTAAGATCTTAAATAAATATCTCATTACTTAAGGGTATTCATATATATATATATATATCTCAATTCCTAAGTTCCTATTCTTTGTTGCTACAAATAAGGGACGTTGTTTAGTGTACTAGGTTTCCAAAAACAAAAAAGATTATAAATATTCTTATATGTCATGTTACATTTTGTTTTACTTTTTGTACCCATGTCTCATTCTTTGCCGGCGTTCAGATAGAAGAGATTATTATACAATATTTTTATAAGTTTACCTTTTTGTTTAATAGGTGGCCGGTACTTATTTTTCTTTCTCCACTATTTTCTATTTTACCTCCCCTTAATCTACTGGTGGTTACTTTTTTTTTTTAAATTTTTCTGTCAATTGTGCTCGTTTGGGGTAACTTATTTTTGAATAATAAGTGCTTATAAATCGTAATTTATGATATACGAGGTAAGTATGTGAGAGAAATTTTATTTCGACTTACGTAATAAGTGTTTATTAACCCCCAATAAGCAATATCAAATACACACTTAATTTTTCATGTCCGTTTAGGTCGCATATTGCGGTGGTTTTCCTACTGTGAGACTCCCATAAATCCACTTATTGCGTCTTTTCTTTTTTCCCTTTCCTCCTTCATTTTGGCGCTGCGTTTGATTCTTTTTTAACAAGTATGATTTATGGTATTGTGTTTGTGACTTTTGTTTCATGGTTTAGGGGGACAAAAGTGACATTTTTCCCTAATACTCCACTTGGTGATGAGAATTTTAACTATTTCAAGAAAGTGGTTGATTTTCACAAGATTGAATCGACATTAGGAATTCTCAGCTTCACTGATTTTCAGAGGAGTGAAGTTTGGGTGGCCATAGTAACACTCTTCTACGTGGACATACTTGCTAGCACAGGAACTATATACACCATGGCTCCTTTATTTGCCGTTGTCCCGGTCTGTGTTATGCAGTGGACCATGTCTGATCTATCACTTAATATTAAGTATTCCTATTTTGTGTTGCAGTTCTTTATTTTCCAATGATATTTTATATATATTTGAGACTACATGTGATGTTTTCCATATTTTGTTCTCTTGATCGGTGGTGTTTCATTATTCTTCATCCCCGCTAAATAACATACTTTTTCTCTAAAATAATAGACAAGGAATGTGAAGTTAAAATATACATATATAGTTTTAGAGAGGTGCAAGCAGGTATGCCAACCTCTTCCCAATTGTTACAAAATAAATTCTCTATTTAATGATAACTACATGGAATATTAACTTTATACAATTAAAGGGTTATTTTAGATTTGAAAAAAAATGCTGAACCATTAAGTATGCACACGATATATTTCTTCCCCGTTATTTTTCTAAATTAATTTATGGCATTCTGGTTTTTTTTTTTTTTTTTGGATAAAAAGTTAACCACCCCCCTCCCCAAAAAAAAACGTACAACAACTGAAAATAAAATCCTTACGGATTTTATATTTTCAACGCAAATCTGCGAAGCAGGAAAAAACACACATTCCCTTCCCGGTCATATAATTACTAATTATTGTTGTGTTTGCTCTTGATTTTATTTGGCACAAGAATATAATAGTTAATATTGGGGACATTATCACATAGAGGAAAAACTTTATACGATTTTGTAAAAAACAAATAATCGGGAATCATTACAGAATACTCACGAGCTGTGAGCAACTAAGTATTCAACTATTGCAGTTCAAAAAGAAAAAAAAAATACCTATGTCTTATCAAACGGTTATTTCATCAAGCACAGCTGAGGAGATGGCACTAAGGCCAGGAAGTTTCGTCAGTTTAATCTGGATATGATGGTTGATGGCCTTATGGAAGTCAATATTAACAATCCAAGTACGTGTTTTTCAGTTGAAAGTGGTCGACCAAAAACAAGAACTAGCGAGGGAATAAGCTAGAAATAGTTAAAAAGAAAAAAGAAAATACCACCAGGGAAAATAAAAAAGGAATACCAAGCAACAGAAGAAATCAGCAGCGTGCATTAGTTTTTGCGTTGATTGCTGAGAATGAAGCACTGGTATGATTTATTTTAATTTTTCTGTTTTTGTTATCGTGATTCCTTTATATGATGGTCTTGAATTTGTCAAAAATCTTATTTAGTTTGCTAATATGAATAGAGAATAGCTGTAAATTTAAGAAGTACCCTTTAGGACAAGTATATATCTGTTTTTATTTTATTGCGTAAACTTCATTGCATCACTTCTTCCATCTCCTCCTATTTTTGCGCCCACAGACATGTTCAATCATATTCTCAATGTTCATTTGATATTTTAATAGGTAATTTTGTTACATTCATGTTCACATCATGAGTGTTTCATTGCATATTATCGGGATCAATATGCATCAAGATGAGACTGATGAAAGGAATCCAAGTACGACCCCGGCAAAGTTCAATCAAAGTAAAAGCATTCATCATGATACTTCCCTGGAAATAACGGTAAATCTAGGTACTTAGCTTCCATAAATAATTCCATTATAGAATCGACAATGTGCTCTCAAACACAGTATTTGTTCATAATATGATGAGTTACAAAGTTCCTACAGTTATTTGTTGCTCCTTTAGTAATTCAACCTTCATTCCTTAATTTAGTTGCAGATGAAACTGAAAATAATTGTAATCACTTCAGATCATTAATTGTAGGAGTAATATTTTTACCGTTTAATTCATTCTGAAAATTGTAACTATAATTATGCTACACTTGCTTCCCTTCAATCATATATGTAACTATAATACGTTTATAGCGGGTAACTTGTACTGATCCCAACTCTAAAATTTCCTAAAAAAACACTAAAATATATAACTCAAATTGCCATGAAAATTAAACATTGTGCGTTTTTTAAAATTTAAGGGTGCCCATTAAAAAGGGTAAGTGCAATTAATTCAGCAGGGGGGAAAATTATGCACCCAAAAAATACTCATTTCATATTAGCTGATTCACTATTCTCCATGAAAAAAATTAGCTTTAGCGGACAAATCAATATATCCACTCATACTATATTTTAACAGATAAGATAAAGCATTGTTGGGGTCAGTCACACTACCCTAACAGATAAGATAAACTGCCAAATATGACAGCCTAACCCTCTAAATATCCCAAAACCGACCTTTTTATTTTATTTTCCGAGTCTAGAGATAAGATCAACCAAATTTTTATGTGTATCTAAGTTTTTTTAGGATTGTTCTTATGTCAAAATTATGTTCATGTTATAAGATCATAATAAAAAAATTATATTATAAAAAATACAATATTGATAATATTATTTAAAGTTATTTATTTATAATTTTTCTTAGGAAAAAAAGGAAAGAATATGGGTAAAAATATGAATTAAAATTCTTTTACTTAAAAATTAACTCAAATACACAAACACTTATTTTTGTCAAGATACCTTGGTTTTTAAATTTTATTTTTCTCATGTAAGCTTTAAATAAAGTAATATCAAAATTTAGATCTAAATTAAGAAATAAAAAATCCTACATTTATTTTTAATAATCAAAATTATCACAATATGTTCTTAAAAAAATCATTTCACCCATAATTCAACCGAGGATACACGCAATTTTGAAAGTCATTTAACTTTATATTCTAAAATCTGGCCCCTATTTCTATATATTTTTAAAATCATTTACTTTTGTTTTACTATAACTGGATAGCATTACTCATTAAGAGAAATTACATGGCAAGACAGCAAGGCAAGCATTTTTCAACCAACATCTCTGGTCCTTAATATAAAATACGTTTGGGGAGTTGATGTTGGTCCTAAATTTACGACATATTTATCATATTTGTAAATCTTTTCGTAATTTACCCCTATTAATGTTTCATTAACAATAACAATTGAGGAGAGGTAATGGGCCAGGGAAATAAGAAAGATGACTTGGATGTTTTAGAAATATTTTTATTAACTAACTTAACTAACTTTCTTAATATAATCAAATTAGATAAATATGTTTTATATTAAAAATCGGAGAAGTATATGATAACTTTGCAAGCTTATCAGTGGTCACAGTCGCGATGCCATTACTTAATGCAATGCTTACAAGGACTTGTCAATCTCTACAAAATAAAAGTCTAACTTCCTACACTATATCCATAAATGAATGACTACTCTCACAACCCTAGTAACTAGATTAAGAGCCTCAATACAATCCGTTGTTAGGAAAAGTTTCAATTACCCTTTAGACCAACATAGATGTGGTCCTTGAATAAACTCTTGTAAGTTAGAGCTATATCCCAACATCCATTGTCACTCTCTATCGTGGATAAGTGCTTCACAATCACTTCTGTCATCCTCTAGTATTAAGCCATCCACCTCTAACATGATGAATCCGTAAGGGAGACTTAAAATAACTGTTGTTGATAAGGATTCATACGTAACTGTAAAACTCATCGGCTCTGAAATTTTTTATCTGAACATGTTCTAAAGAAACTATAATTGGCCTAGAGATTCTCTATAGAAGAATATGCTCCAAATAACTTGGTGCATATGGAGATCCAAATGTCCCAACAAATGTAATAAAAAAGAGTTTGCCAGGAAATTTTTTGTATGATCTATTCCCGCTTGATGTTCTAAATTCCATTCAACCCAAGTTACATCTTGAAATGAAGACAAAGTAGCACCCTTTTTTTTTTCCTGTGTTCTTGTTACCGCTTCAGGTTTTGTCGGTTTCTCCATTGTAATTATAAAAAGTAAAAAAAACTGTATTATTTGTCATAACTTTCTCTTTTTAATTTTGACCTTGATTTGTCATGTGCCTGTAACCTTATGAACTTTTCCAATTCATTCAGTGACACTGAATGCTTATCTCATATCAATACATTTATATATATATATATATATATATATGGGAAGTATATAAGTTAGACTACATAGAGTTGAAAAATATTCTCTTGTATTCTGTGATGCTTGTTTTGCAATGAATTACAGTACTTATTAAAAAAATTAAAACTATTGAAGTCTCAAGTCTCTTGATAATTCTATGTGTTGAGAGATTCAGTAATTTAATTTTTAAAATATTGAAGAGTGACCACAAGAGAATTTTTTTTTTTTAGGCACCCACGGGGTGCTTGGCCAGGATCGAACCTGGATAGAGAGGCACTTAGGCCTCAAACCCTGCCATCTGTGCCATACTGCGCTGGCACCACAAGAGAATATTGTGGTAGCAAGTTGTAACCGTGCTACATTCACAAGAGTTATAACTTGGACGTGAAGCCACAACATACCTTCCAGCATCCTCGAGCTTTCGTTTGGCTGACGTGTTAATACTTTTAAAATTTCAACTTACCACAACATTCAATTTGCTCAAAATATCTTTAACAATATTTTCAATAAGTTTGGGTCAGGCCTTGCACACATATAAGTTAAAAAAATTGAGCATGTTTAATACAGGATAAAGAAAATTAAAGTGAAAAATGTGTTGTAGAAGGTACCTGATATTTTTTGAATTCATCCAGATAGATTTGTTGATTGGATCAATGCATTTTTTCACTCAGAGAGAGAATAAGGAAATTATTATAATAAAGAGAATTGTAGAAGAGAGAAAATAAGAAAATTAATATTGTAGGAGTAATACATATGATTATAGAAGGGAGAGAATGTGTGGGGAGAGCATGTGAGAAATATAGGTAATTAAATAAGGGAAATATGGAAATGTAACAAACAAAAATTAAAATAGGGGAAATATGGAAATGTAACAAATAAAAATTAAGACATTCTTTTAATGTTTTAATAAATAGGAACTTTTTTTTTTGCCAGGATATAAATAGGAATAAGATATATGTAGCGGTTGTTTCTGATAAAAGTGAAGGGAAGAAGTAGTGTCTTATAAAGAGTTGGGCCTAATAATATTGGGCTTCACTGATGGCCTTGGTATATTGGACTTCAATTAGGCCATACTGTTAACAAAACCAAACCAATAGACGGAAGTCCAGTGGGCTGAACTCCGAACTGTGAAGTGAAATATAAAATTCATAAAATTGAATTATTGAGGGCCTTAACAGTACCTTAAAAAAAAAAAGATATGAAACCATTATCTTTCCCAAGGGAGGAAATTTCCAGAAAAGGATCCGCCGACCAGAAATAAAAATGACTCGGAATCTAAGGAACAATTAATAATCCTAATTCAATGTAGTTTTTGAGGATTATACAACATACACATGTAGTTTAAGTTTAGAACTTATCTAGATTCTATTTCTTCCATCTTCCTCATCCAGTTCTGCATCTTCACGTTATTCTTTTGATAGAGTAAGCTTTTTTGCAGGCTGGCCTTAGGTATACAATAAAAAATTAATTAAAGATTGTGCATAGGTAAATCTAGAAACGCGTTCTCTTCTTGATAACTCTTTTATTGAATCTTAAGTAATCTAAATACTGTACAAATATAATGAAACAAGGGAAAATTGGTTTTCAATTTTTTCAAATTAATAACTAAAAAAGTAATGTAATTTAATTAAAAACTAAACTATTGTTTTTGGTATTTTTATAAAAATGGGATGAATATGAAAAAAATGAATCTTGAGAACAAAGTGAATAGTTTTCCTAGCTTCTTAAACTGATTTGGAAGTTAATTAAACATCAAATCAAATTGAAAACCTTAAACAATCACGATGAATCCAATTATCTAATTAATGATTAATCGTACGACCGCACTCATAATCATTTCTTAGATAAATTATTGAAAACTACTTAATGTGTGTTTGAAAATTATTTTAATACACTTGTTTCCACTTAAATGAAAATACAATTATGACAATCAATATAAAATAAATCAACTATATACCATAGTAATTACAAATAATGTATAATCTCATTAAAATATAAGGAACTATCTTCAATACAAAATCCAATTGCTTCAACACAAAATTTAACACAAATACTAACCAATAAAGATAAATGAACACGCACCAAATCTCATAAATATATATCAATTACAAAAATCAAACCAAACATATCACAATACATGAACTAATTGAAAACTAATAAACTCGCCCATTGTAATAGCTCTAATCATTAATTCTCTTCACCAAAACTGAAGAAAATCTAGCTACACATGGCCATTAAATCATCCAACACCATCTATAAAATGGAACCAGCCACGCAAACAAGCTTGCTGGAAAATACAGAGACTGACCGGAATCTGGGAAAACAAGTTCGCCGGGAGATTCAAAGCTCGCCGTAAAACTGGAAAATCTTGCCGAAGAATCAAAACTTCGCCATAATTCGCAGAAAGATGGCCGACGGTGCTTTGGAAGGACAAAGAAGGTCAGAGGAACAACAATGGTGGTGTGGAGGTGAGGTACAACTGTGAAAAATGTGGCTCCAATGGAGGTACGGTGGTCTCGTCTCCTTCCTTCCGTTTCTTCATTCAGTTCGCTGGCGTTGAAGGTTCTAAGGCGGGCAGCGATGGTGGCGACCTGAGACGGTGAAGAAGAACGTCAGGCTTTCGATATGAGCTTCTCCCTCATTCCAGTCCTGCTCTGCGGCGCTGTGAAGGTCCGATCGTGTCCACATCGCTCCACTCTCAACCTCTGTTAAGCTCCGGCTCTCTCTCAGGGTGTAGGTGAGTCGCTGGCGGCAATGGTGAGGAAGATAAAGGCCTCCGGCGACAAAAGAGGAGGAAGGTGGAGGAAGGAAGGAAGAGGTCTCCTGCGATTCTCAGCTCGCGGCGCTCTGATGCTTCCCTCGGGTCTGTGTTTCGAAGAAAGAAGAATTTTGACCAAGGACCTACCGTCCGAAATTTTCAAAAGTCTTCGAAGATGGAATAAAGTGTAAATATTTGAACTATTATAGACAAGCTATAATTTCAAAAACATCTGGGTACTTTTCTATAACTTTTCTTGATCCCTTTTCTTCATTCATTTACAATTTCAAGGGCATTTTGCTATAAACCTTTTTCCTATTTCTCAAAATATTAATTCTAACTCTACAAAATCTCAAATTTTCTTCTTAAACACCTACAATATAAAATTAAGCATAAGGTAGTATCAAAAGTCTCAAAAATCATTTGCATGAATAATTAACAAATTATGGTCATTTTACCCCTAATTATACTTAATTCTATATAAATGTCCCTAACTCAAATTAGTACTTAATCATGCAATAATGTTATAAGAAATGCATTAAAATATCAAATTAATCATGAAAAAATTTATAAAAATATGGTTCAATCAACACTCATCCAATCTTCACTACCATAATTTCATATGGATCAGATGACATATAGCAATTGAAGGATCATACCCAATTAAAAACATGAAGGCTAAAGTATTTTCATATTGATGAAAAATCTGATTTCTCTTCCATTAAAACAACTAGTTCAAACGACAAAACTGAAGCAAAGAGTGAATCCATGCTTCTTTCTTAAGGGAATATAATGGAGTAGAATGGAAGACGATTATTTCTCTAGTCCTGTATAAATATAAGTTATATATATACACATAAAAGAGCCTTTAATTTTATGAAGGCGTGAGAAAGGCCTCGAATTGTAAAGGTGATATTTGATAAACATAATGTGGAATGAAAAGAAAAGAGTAGTTATTTAAATAATATGATGTTAAAACTTAAAATCCCTACAACTCTCAACTCATGATGAGTACAACAATATAATATAAAATCATCAATGTGAGTTTGAACTGTCCTCACCCAGCTTCCTTAAAAACGAAATTGCAAAAAGTGGGGAATCGTGGTCTGCAGACCAAACCCATAAACCGTCACCCCCATAAATAAGATGCAAAAATTCGTGTTGTTGGTTCATGTCGTAATAAAGGATAGAGATACAATGGCATGAAGCGGACGTTTGAGTGTCTGAAGAGAGCTTTAGATCTACTAGAGGTTGAACCCTTGTCCAATAATTATCATGAGAGAGTGGAACAAGTGATTTGAGGATTGAGACTTGAGCAATGGTGCTACCAGCTGCATTGTTTCCAATAGTAATATCACTCTCTTTTAATCTCAGTTGTCTCAATAATGACCAGCGAGTGATAGTGTTTGGAACTCTTGCAAATATATTAGCACTGTTTTCCATTATTAACTCATCATCCTGATCTTCTTCGTCTTCCATCAATGTAGCAGTGTTACAACAACAACATTCCATTATTAACTCTTCATCATCATCTTCTTCATCTTCCGTACACCAATATTCTGTTAACTCATCATCATAGCTATAGGTATAATGTTGGTTGAAATCATCCCCAAGCTCAATTGGACTCTCTAACCATTCAATTATCCTAACAAATGGAAGTAAAGACTTCAAACTCTGTATCCCTGCTCTCAATTCTGCTGTCTCTGCCAATGGCATTACCACATGTTTAACTTGAACACTAAAGAAGATATTACCAGAGACAAAGAACTTCGTTGTCACTTTATTGAATGACAACTTCTCAAGATCCAAAAAATTGTATACCATTACTAACCCTGAACTTGTCCCTTCATCACTACCCCCAATGTTTATCTGCACTGGCCCACTGCCTTCTATAAATAATTCGACTTGCTTTCCCAGCACAGTTGAAGAATGGATTTGAGCCAAATTCACACATCCATTAAGAATCATAATTTCAATGTTAGGGGCATGAGAGAGCTCTGGAAGTGCAATGAGATGTTTTGAATACGATAAATCAATTTCCTTTAGATTTGGAAAATGCTGAAAAAACAACAAGAAGCAATGTTGAATAAATCAGATAATTACGTACACATGTGTACAATTTATTCAAGAATTTTTCTCATACCAATTAAAGTTGTGAGATTATAAAGGAAATAAGTCAATGCATTTTTAAGATGATCATTGGGTTCCCTATCAATAGTATTGTTAAACTGTGAGTTATTTGGTTAATGTTTGATGCGAGATCTTAAAATTAGAACCACCCTATGAAAAATATTATGATATATGAAAAATAATGTATACCTGATTTCCATCGCAAAATTGTTTGATATTACTATTAGGCATTTTCAGTTTAATTAGATTCTATGTGCAGAAATGTGATGGGACATATGATAGTGGATATTCTTCCCAACTAAAAAACCTTAGTTCTTCTGGAAGATAGTCCAAATCTTCACAAATATTCAACTTTGAAGCCTTTCTCCCGTCAGACTTGTAAACTTTAAGGAATATTAAATCACGCATCTTTTGAAAATTACTAGCTCTCAGTGTAGTCCTTTTTATCTTGCTTGCATCCAATGACATGCATCGAATTGTATCAATCCCCTAGTAATAGCAAATCAAGAGAAAAACAATTACCATTGCCTAAAAAAAAAAAGGAACTATTGCAGAACAATTAAATATATCTACTTTTGGGGATATCCAAATTAAAAACGCTATAGTGCATTTTGTTCAAAAATTCTCACAACTCATGTTTTTCGGATACTAAATGAATTTCTCAAAAAACATAAACATGCATACACACTCAATACATATGCCTGCATCCATATGTATGCACAGTTACCATATTTAATATAATTATAAAAGTAAATATTCATTTAAAACACTTGGTACACATAATTTCTTTAAAAAAAAACTATTTTGGAGCCCCGAGCAGAAGATAGCTTCAGCCCCTAGTGATTCTTTTTCTTTTGGGGGATTACTAATATGCAAAAAAAAAAAAAAAAAAAATCAAATAACAAATAGAACAATTAAATATATTTCTTTTAGGAAAATCTAAATGAATATGTTTTGGTGTACTTTATTCAAATAATTCATGTTATCTTATAACAAATGAATAATAAATAAATTCGTCAAAATAAAAATACACGCTGGCTCGAGGGCACAACTACTGTACGAATCTGCTTACATGCACTCCTTTAAATTTCATTTATAATTGATACTCCTGAAAGAATAACTTGAGTATTTTAAACCGATGACCAAAAAAAAAAAAAAAACTGAGTATTTTAAACCCCTGGAATAAATAAAATTTATAAAAAAACTTTTGGCTAAACTATACAAAGAACTCCTAAATTTTGGGTCAGTTTTATATAACCCTATGAGATTTCAAAGTTTTAATTTAACCCTCATGATATTTCATTTTTTCAACTATTAACCCCAGCCGTTAAGTGACTATTATATTTTTAATAGAAATGTCATGTTAGATTAAGAGATGATATGTGACATTCTCTATACATGTGACATTCTGTATACATTACTAATTTCGTAAAACCCCCATGAACTTTGAAAAGGTGTTGTAATCCCCCTAAATTTTGATCTATTACAAATAACCCTTTAATATTTTAAAATTTAAATTTAACTCCCTTAAAATTTTGATCTATTACAAATAACCCTTTAATATTTTAAAATTTAAATTTAACTCCCTTAAAATTTTGATTTATAAGATTAAACCTCATGTTTTTGCTTTTATCATTTTAATATTTTTATTAATTTTTTTACTATCATTTTTAATTAAAATAATTTTCTTGTATGGTAAAAACTAGAAGAATAACATTTAAACAATATAAAAATAAAAATGTCAACATTTATATAACATTTACTTATTTTTTTGAGATAATTGAGCATTGATATTTGATAGTGTAAAAATGTCATCATTTGTGTTAAATATATTCTCGAGATGATTAATTATTAATATTTTAAATATTACATTTGTATTAGAGGATAACTTTTGCCCTCATTAAATTTTTATTAGTAATGTATATTTTTTCTTGAATCAGAGGTTCAACATTTACTTTATATTTTTCTAAATATTATTCTTTTAGTTTTTGCCATACAAAAGAACTACTAGTATTTTAATTGACAAGTGATAGTAAAACTCTTAATAAATTTATTAAAATGATAAAAAGTAATGGCATGTGGTTTAATATTATAAATCAAAATTTGAAAGCAGTTAATGTTGGGGGATTATTTGCAATTGACCAATGTTCGGGTGCCTGGGGGGGGGGCCTGCAACTTTTCAAAATTCAAGTGAGTTTTATAAAATTAGTAATTTATATATGATGTCACGTGTCATCTTATAATCTGACGTAGTATTTTCTGTTAAAAAGATAACGGTTACTTTATGGTATGAAGTTAATAGTTAAGAAACGAAAGGTCAAGCGAGTTAAATTTAAACTTTAAACTATCATGGGGATATATGCAACTGACCAAAAGTTTAGGGGTTTTTGTATAATTTAGTCAAAAATTTTATATTCAAATTTCATAATTTGTCCATTTTGTAGTATAAAATTTTTTATCAAATAAAACGGGTGATGGTATGCATGTGTCAGTTCACCCTATAACTTTTATATTACATATATTACATGAATTATTAATTAATATTAAAAAAGTAAACCTTTGTGGATAATGCATAAATTATTGACGATCGTTCATGCTGTAAATTTAAAATATACATCTTGGAATCTATCTCAAAGCTTAAGAAGATGGATATTTCCAATATTAAGAAAATTAATAAATCACACCTAACAAAAAGGTTTTGCCAGAACCAATTTTAGTCCGAGAAAGATTTTTTTTAAAAAGTCTAATTAGGAAAATATTGAGACTTACACGAGCATTTTAATGAATAACCAAATAACTTTCAAGAAAATACATGACAATGAAATAAAATATTAAGAGAATAAATAATATAATAAAAAATAAATTACTACCTCCAATTCTTAATATAAATCTTGTTTTTAGTGCAGTTTACATTATAAATTAGATATTATATTAAGGATCGAAAGTAGTATTACCTTGTCATTGTCGAATACGTGATAAATATCCTGGTGCCTCCATAGTCGAATGGGTTTTTCAGGGTTAGATATTAATTGTTGCCTAGAAATTTCAAGCCCCATTTCCATTAGAAGAGCATGCATCTCAATATCATCATTGTGATTCACTAAGATGAGGGATCTTTCTTTAAGTACACTTACCTCAATATCAGCAGAAGAACCATATAAGCCTCTTGCACAAACTAGAGAAATCCTCCATGTTTCATTCCTGAAAAATGCCAGGTCAAGAAATACATTCTTCTGCATATCATCAAGTCCATCAAAACTCAGTTTCAACACATTAAGAATTTCCTTGTGAAGTGCTTGATTTAGTCTTTCCAAAGTACTTTACCACTCTTCTTTTCTTCTACCATCAAGGAAGCAACCCAATACTATTAGGGCTAATGGATTTCCTTTGCAATAATCCACTATACGCTTTGATAACTCCAAATAGCTTTCTGATGGCTCATTTTTCTTGAAAGCTTTCAAACTAAAGAGATGAAGGACATGAAGGGGACCCAATTCTGGAACATGATATGTTGTACATGCAGAAGTATTCTTAAGCACTTGCATATCTCTTGATGTTATAATAATTCTACTTCCTTCTCCAAACCAACTACATGCTTTGATTAAATCTTCAATTGCTATAGAATTGTCCACATCATCAAGTACCAAAAGAATTTTTTTACGGTGAAGCCTTTTCTTCACAAAAGTGGATCTTAAATTGTAAGTGTTAATATCCTCATCTTTTAATAATTCTTTATGGCATTTTTCGTGCAATTCATCCAATCCATTCCTTTCTAGTTGTTGTCTCACATCTTTAGCAAAGTAGAAAGCTTCAAATTGTGCTATTAACCTGTCAAATATAGCTCTTGCAAGAGTGGTCTTGCCTATACCACCCATACCCCATATTCCCATAATGCGAGCTTCACCTAGTAACCTTTCAATTTTCTGAACATGATTATCAATCCCAACTAGTCCTTCCAAATGAAAGGATGACTTGTTATTCAATTTGCTCAAGATTTCTTTGACAATCATTTTGATCAGCTTGGATTCAGGCCTAACACAAATATAAATTCTAAAAACTTATTATGTGTAATCCCAAAGAAAGAAAACAATGACAGTGTGTTTAGATGAAGAGAAAGCTAAGTAAGGGAGGAGAAAATGGAGGGCGAGAAAAATGGAGAGATAACATTATGTCTCCTTATGTTTGGGTAGAGGGGAGAAAAGAGAGATGAGAAAAAATTCATAATATTTACAATGACAATAATATTCTTATTTAATTTTTAACCCATTTTTCAAGTAAAATTAACACCATTGAATTAAATATCAAAGTTAAATTAAAACAAAGTTATTTTTATATTTTATTTCAAAATTAAATATCAGCCAAATATATTTCCTCACAAACTAAAATAATAAAAAGAAAGTTAAAATAAAAATAACATGTCTCAATGATAATAATATCTTTGTATCTTGATTTGTTAAAAATAAGATACAAATTTCTTTAAAAATTAAGCTCGTTTTATTTTTTTTATAATATATAAATATGATATAATTATTATTGAATTAAATTTAACATGAATGAAAATAATATAAAAAAACCATATTATCACCAAAATTTCCATGCATGTGACCGATAGAAAGGAAATTAAGAAAATAAGAAAAGGTCGTGATTAATGGGAAGACTAGGGAGCAGGATCAAGGAAGAATAATATTTATTGTAAAGGATTAAAAACTGTAATTATTTGGAAGGACGACATTTCAAAATATAAATTTAAAAATACTAAATTACCCTTAGTCAAACCTTATGCACACTCCTTTTTTTATATCATTAAAACTCGCATAAATTGCAAAGGAGTTTGCACAACTTATTTTTAGTTTAAAATAAATCTATTTATGAAAGTATTAAAAATATAAAAAATCTAGGTAATGTTAATATACTAAAAAAAAGTCTAGATAATCTATATATTTTTATATGCAGTAGTCATATAATTGCCTCTAGGTGAGGATAAAGCTTTTTTTAACATCTTAATCTATTCGGATGCATGCTTTAATTTTTGACCAAATCTAGCAACATTTTATTTTTATAATTTGAGCCTATACACAACTAGCTAGGATGAAATACCAAGGGAAAATCTTAATTAAATCCATTTAAAATAACTAAATCAAGAATCAAGCCGGCACTTTTAATAAATCCCTAATAACGCCTATAGGCCTGATTAGAGATTTATAAGTGTTGTTAAAAGACTATAATGCCCTTTTATAGTTAAAAATTTAAATATTTTTAATTACAAATTTCTATAGACTTTTAACTCTAAGGTTAGAATCCACGCTTTCTTATGGGATCTTAACTTTTAGTCAACTCATACCAACATTGAAGGGAAGTTCTCTCAATTTTTTAACCCAGAAGCGGCGTGATTTATATGTGGTGATTGAAAGAATAAACACCCATAGTATGCTTTTAAAACTGTAGATTCATAAAAAAAAAAAAAAAAAAAAAATCTTTGTTTCGTCCAGAAAGAAATTTAGTCCAACGGTCAAGGTAATTATAGATTACCTTCAATTAGAAAATTATTGACATACCGCCAGAAACAAATTCAGTCGAAGGGTCAAGGTAATTATAAATCTTTGAGCTATAAGCAAGTACATTATTAACAATCCTTCTTACTAAAACTGGATGAAAATTTTGGAACAAAAAACATTGGATGAAAGAAGTTTGAAAAAAAAAATCTTTGAGCTGATATTATAAATATATTATAAAATGTAAAACCTTTTCCTTTAATTTGTATTGAAATTTTGAAACAAGAAGCCCCAAATCAAAATTTTAAAAAAAAAGAATGAGGAGTAGAGAGAATAGCATAAGCACAAATTGGTAAAATCAACAAATTCAGAAATTCCTAATTAGGCCTATTGGCTTTATTAGGGATTTGTTAAAAGTGCATACTTAATTTTAAATTTAGGTATTTTAAATGGATTTAAATGGGATTTTCCCAAATGTCAAATCTGTTTAATTTTTTTGTTTTGGTGAATAAAACTTATTTTATACCAGATTATATAAATCAAGAAAAAAAAAACTTAATGATACAAGTGAGTCAATTTCTATGTAATTAAATAATAGGATATGATTATGTTGATGCTAGTGAAAAATAAAAGCTAAAAAATGATTTTGGAGGGTTAAAATTTTGATGGAAAAGAAAATTTAAATTAGTTTTATAATAGAATGGGGTGAAATTGGAGGAGAGAGTATAAAATTTGACTAAGGATAATTTTGTATTTTTAAATTAATATTTTAAAACTTGGTCTTTTTAAATAATTACATTTTTTAAGATTATTTACTGTAAATATTATTCTTCCTTGATCCTTCTCCCTAATTTTCCCTATATTAATTTGTAAAGCATTTCTGGAAAAAAAACTGTAAAGCACTTTAAGAAAAAATTAAAGCATTGACTGTGATGAACGACGGCGTGGCCTAGGGTTGGGAATACGAGCCAGCCTGCATCAACCCGCGGTCCTCACAGTGTGGGCCTAAGTGGCCCATACTTCTGCGGGTTGGCATTTTGCCAACCCTAACCCACAGTGTGAGGATTGCGGGACAGCATATTTTTCTTGAAAAAAAAAAATCTATTTTTTAAAGAGGGTCGAAAATACAAGACACGTATATATGAATTATTAAATTTACCTTCCTAGCGTCAATCATTCCTCTTATAAAAATTTAAAAACATAATTCACAATTCATGAGAAAAAGTTATAAAATTTGCCAAAGTTTATAAACAAAATATAAACTCATCCTCCAACAACCAAAATATAATAATTTTGTTTAAAAAAGAAGGGAAAAGGCTAAGATTTTTTCTCTTTGAATTGGGAGGTACCAAGATAGGAGTAGAAAACTTATAAATTTTATGAAATTATTATATATACATATATATATATATAAAACAATTTGCGCTGACCCACATCAACCTGCGGGTCATGCGGCGTGGGCCTGTGCGGCTCGTACTTTTGTGGGTTAGGATTTTCCCAACCCTAACCCTGTCCCAAACCCATGGGCCCGTGAGTTGAGCCCACAGGTTGGGCCCGTGAGTTGAACCCACAGGTTGGACCCGTATTACCGGCTCTAGGTGTGGGCGAGATGGTGGGTAAGGACCATTTTCAAAAGCTCACTTCCTCTTCAAAATCACTCCATCCTTGTGGAGAAAATTTGAGGAAAAACATATATGGGTCCGTACCATTTTTTCCTCTGACTTTTTTCTTCCCCTGATTTTTTCCACCAATCCAATAAGGAAAAATTCATTTTCTTCTCCATTTTCTCCCTTACTTTTCTCTTTCTCTAATTTTATCTCTATCCAAACACATTGTAAGTGAAAAATGAGTAGAAGCTACCTGATATTCTTTGAATCCCATCCAAATAGATTTGTTGACCGGATCAAAGCATTTTTCCACTCCTGCACTCTTTCTTGGACGTGGTTAAATCTTTGCTTAAGCTTAGCAAATCCATCTCCAAAACGCCCATTTTGTTTGCGAACATTGGATGGATCTATGTTGTAAAAAATAGGGATGACAGATCTTCCACATCGATCCATACATTTCATAATATGAACAAGCTCATCCATACACCAAGTTGAAGAAGCATAATCTTTGGAAAAAATAATCAATGATATCTCAGATTTCTCTATTGTTTTTAGAAGAATTGGTGAGATATCATCTCCTTTGTGGAGTTTGTGATCCATAAAAGTTTGAATATTTTTGTCAATAAGTGCTTCATAGAGATGACTTAAGAAATTTTCACGAACGTCTTCTCCTCTAAAACTAAGAAAGATGTCATATTTAATAGCAGGAGCGGCTCCAGTGATATGCGGAGGAGAAGCAACTGTGGGAATCGAATCAACAACATCTCTAGTTGTAGAGATGGAAAGAAATCATCAATAATAATAAATATTGCCCCAGAAGAAACCATAAAGTGAACATTTATAGAAGATGTTACCTATCATCAAGTGGAGAGATTAATCTGGTAGCTTTAGAAATTGCTATAGCCACTAAAATCAAAACAGCTTCTATGAGCGTTAATGCAATAGTTGCATCCATGGGATTGTAATCTCTTACTTCAACCTCAAACAAATCCTTGTTCGATTTTTGGGTTTACCTTCTCTCAGGAGGTGCTATATATGGTTTGGCTCTTGATTAGCCTGATAACAAGATAAACAAAAATATTCAAAAAGTTTCAAATGATTAAGTTTTACGACAGTATGATAGCTACCGAGGAGATTGTATAAGCAGCTAGCACTAGGAGAAGAAATAACCTGCATCCATGTGGAGGGAAATGAAAGAGATGGCTCTCACAAGCAAATCAGGCCCCACCAAGTTGAAGTTAATATATCAGTGAGCACTAGTACAATATCACTGGTCGCGTTTATAAATATAAGATCTACTAATTAATTTTTTTTAAGAGGTTAATGAAATAAAATATATTAGTTAACTATAATATATAAAAATTATGTATCATTAGATTATATATTATTTTATAATTAAGACTAGTTAGTTTAGAAAAAAAATGATAAATATAAATACTTTAAATTAATTTATTTAACTTTTTTGACATTTTCAAGAAAATCGGTTGGATCTTATATTTACCACTTAAAGTAGTACTCCCTCCGGTTCTAATTATAAGATAAATTTGACTTTTTTGGATAGATTAAGGAAGAAAATTAAATTACTTTAGAGTATTTTTATTTTTATTTTTTCTCGAAACTAATTAATTTTACTAATAAACTGATATATAATCTAAGGATACTAAAAATATAAATACTTTAAAGTAATTTAATTGGCTTCCTTAACTTCTCCAAAAAAGTCAACTTTATCTTATAATTAGGACCGGTGGGAGTATATAGTTACTTGTCAAGAAATATTGGTTACGTAATTTGTTTGGGGGAAAAAAATCAATAACTAGTTTTTAATAATAAGGAAAACACGTGAGAGCATATAGAACCCGTTTGGTTCAACCCCATTGCATGTCTGCAATGATAATCATGATTGCATTACCAATATAAGAGTGTTTGGTTACTTTTTAACATGGTAATAGGGTTTACCATGATAATGATAATTATCAAAAAATTGGTAATCCTCATTCATACCTCCCCCTATGAATCCTCATTACCATTCAATTGCATGGTTTAAAAAATTCAATTTACCCTTGAGTTTCCAGTGTCTTTATTTTATTTATCTCATTTCACTTGCTGTATCACGCCACAACTGCCACTGCCACTACCTTTCCCCCCCACCTCCACCGCAACCACTACCTCCTCCGCCGCCGCCGCCACCACCGTCACACGCCCATTGCCACCATTACTACCTCCTCCTTTGCCGCTGCCGCCGCCGCCGCCACCACCACCACCACTACCTCCTCCGCCCCAGCTACTTGCCTACTGCTACCACTACCTCCTCCTCCTTTGCCGCCGCCACCATTCGCCAACCTCCTCCACCGTCGCCACCACCTCCTCTTCCTCCTTCGCCACCATGGTCGCCGCCGCCATTCACCCACCACCTCCTCCATCGCTGCCACCAGCACCTCTTCTTCCTACTCTGCCACCTACACCACCACCTCTTCCTTCGCCATGGCCGCCACCCGCTCACAGCACCACCACCACCACCACCTCCTCCTCCCACCGGCACTGCCGCCACCACCGGCACCTCCTCCATCACCGCCGCCACCACCACCACCTCCTCCTCCGCCGTAGCCACCGTCACTAGCCCACTGCCACCACCACTACCTCCTCCTCTACCGCCACCCCCATCGTTGGCGCCACCACTACTTCTTTCACCTTCATCTTTGCCGCCGTTGACTCTTAACTTTTTTTTTACAAAGATTATATTAAAGGTAAAATAGACTTTGTGCAATATATTAATTTTAAATAATTGTTAAAATATTAACTCATTGCACCTTGTTTAAAAATCAAACCAAACACTACCCTTATAATTAATATTGTATTGTATTACCATTGCATCGCATTGTACTGTACTGCAGGATGTAATGGGATCGAACCAAACGAGTTCATATTCATGAGACTAGGCAACAAAAAATTATAAAAAGTTAACTAAGTTTTTCTAGGATGGTGCAGAAAAAACCAAAGAACACATATGCTTGCGTGCATTGAAAGCTCACTTTTTTAACTTTCTTGTTAATGAAATTAAGTTTTAATACAACATGACACATAATTTTGCTTTTGATGGAATAATAAAGAAAACTAAATATTAAATTTCAACTCCAAAGCTGCATGAGATCTTACAAGAGCTTCTTTTTTTTTTTGACATCGATAAAATCATTTATTAATTTTTGTTAAAAGAAATTATTAAAGAAAGTGACGTGTTTCGTTTGTCATTGCCATGGAAATGTTAATATAGTAGCTAGTAGGTGATAATTACAGGAGGTGGTCCCTCCAACTTGAAATTAGAAAACAACGGAGCACTTAATATCAGCTTATATCACATCATCAAGAGGTTGAGTACGAAGCTGCTTCCCAAAATAATACAGTAAAATATAGGTTAGGTAATTTATTGTCAAAAGGGTTTATTAGTAATTAAGAACATTAACATGTTTTTATTATAAAAGAAAATGCGTGAGCGAATAGATTAGCAGGACCCAAAACCAAAAAAACAAATATTGGAAGTCAAGAAAGCCGGCACAAAAATATTCCATGGTACTCTACTGCGTGTTCTGCTATGAATTACGGTACTTATTCAAAAAAAAAAAATAATTGAAAACTATTGAAATCGAAAGTCTCGTTTTTTTATAGGGATCAAATAAAGATCACGCAAACACAAGTTGATTTTCTTTCTGATTTTGACTTCTTCGATCTAGCTCTGGTTCCTTTTTCTAGCTCAGTTCTGTTTTGGGAAAATTTTGAATGTTTCAGCCACGGTGGTGGTGGGATGAAGTTGAGGGGGATAGGGTTGTTAAATTTTGCTGAAAGTGGACGAGATTTTTTTTTTTGGTTGGGTTATTTTAGTATCATCATATTATAAATATATATTTTAATTAAAAATTATATTTCACTTCTACCGTCTAACCAAACATATTTTAAAACTCATTCTCACCTTTATCAAACACTCTTCCAATCTACCAAATGGTTTTAAATGAAAGTGTTATATACAAATAGATCATCAATAACACACGCCAGAGCTTTTATTATGAAGGTGTGAGAAATTTGTTGGAGTTATAAAATGTGAGTGTGTCAAATGGATCAAGACCCACATTTTTTGAGAGATTCTAAGTGTATATATTATAATTTGTTAGCTAGGACAAATAAATGGGCCAAGAGTGAAAGTGGGCTCGTGAGTGCAACAACAAGCCATTAGGATTTCAGAACACATTGGGAATCTAACGATCCCCTCCCCCGTCACAAGTTAAATATGGACTAGGCACTTAAAATTATATATCACAATCATGCGAGAGGTCTCTTTCTTTTTTTCTCCTGATTTTTATGTAGGTGGTCTCTCCAATTTGAAATTAGAGAACGATGATGCCCTTAATATTAGGGCCTATTTGGGTTAGCGTTGGAGAAATACATTCACATAAGTCGAGATAAAACTTCTTTCACATACTTACCTCATATTCAGTAAATCACGTAAAAAAAAAAACAGCTTCTACCGTTAACCTAAATAGGCACTTAGTTATTGTCAAATCAAGATGTTGGGTACACATTTAGTTACCAAAATACTCCCTCCGGTTCTATTTATAAGCAACTTTCTTCTTGATTGCGTAAAACGAACTGGTAGTTAAAAGTAATAAGTGTGTCAAAAATGCCATATTTTTTTTCCATATATGCCCCTATTTATGAAAAGAGTATAGGAGAGAGAATAGATAAAAAGTATGAAAGATAATGAGTATAAGATATGAGAGAGAATGAGTATTTAATAAGGGTAAAATAGAAAAAAGAGGCTTACATTTTCAGACAAAAAGTGAAAGTTGCTTATAAAAGAGACCAGCCCTATAAGAGAGAAAGTTGCTTATAAATAGAACAGGAGGGAGTAATACATTAAAATATTAATTAGGTAAAGTATTGCCAAAAGAACTTAATTACTAAGGACAATAATATGTTTTCACTACTACAAAATATTGCTTTTACGACCCTAAAGGACGTACCTTTTTAAAAAAGGGACGTAAAAAATAAAGGCGGTGGCATTTTTGTAATTTTGAGTGAGATTTGAATAGTTTTAGACGTCCTCAATTTAAAAAGGAACGTCTAAAGTCACTTTAGACGTCCCCAATTTAATTAGGGACGTCTAAAGTTAAATTTTTTTTTTTAAAAAAAAATCAGGAACGTCTATTGGTCACTTTAGACGTCCCCAATTTAATTGGGGACATCTAAAGTAAATTTTTTTTTTTAATCAGGGACACCTTTTAACGTCCCTAATATATATTAGGGACGTCAAAAGGCGTCCCTTAAATATCAGGGACGCCACTTTTGGCGTCCCTCATGTTATCAGGGACGCCTAAAGTGGTGTCCCTGATATAATATGAGGGATGCCACTTTAGGCGTCCCTAATTATTAAAAAAAAAATAAATAAAAAAAAATAACTTTAGATGTCCCCAATTTAATTAGGGACGTCTAAAGTCACACTTTAGACGTCCCTTTTTAAATTGGGGACGTCTAAAGTTAAAAAAAAATAAAAATAATTAACTAAACAATTTTAGACGTCCCTAAATTAAGTTGGGGACGTCAAAAACAATTCAAATCTGTACTGACAGTCTTTATTTGTCAGTTTTATAGATCCACACTCTTCTTTCTCATCAACGCAACCACTACCACCACACATTTAACTTTCTTCTTCTTCTTTATATGCTGTTTTTAAACTTGTTTCTTCTTTTCTCTTTCTTTTTTTTTCACCAGATCTGTAATGCTTACCACCACGCATTTAACTCTTGTTTCTTCTTCTTTATATACTATTTTTAAACTTGCTTCTTCTTTGTTCTCTCTCTTTTTTCACCAGATCTGTTATGTTTCTTACTATTTTATCTTCTTTCTCTTTTTTCTTTGGATTTCCCTTCTATTTTATCTTCTAATTTGTGTTGTTATGGTTTGTAGATCGAGACTCCAAAACATGCTTCATGGCCACGTTCCCACTGAGAAAATGAGGTACATCTCTCCCTGTTGCTCTTCTCTATTCATTATTACGAGAAAATGAATTTTAATAATAGAAGGAGATAAGTTTTTCGCAACTGATTCATCTTATTGTTATCATCTTCTGTTTATGAGATTTCAGCTCTAGAGTTATCATTGTGTAGATTTTGGATTTTAGATACTAGATCTGTAATTTTATTGACGATGATATATGATTTCTAGTTTTAAATATTGTTTAGTCCATATCTGTAATATTATTGTGTAGATTTTGGATTTCAGATACTAGATCTGTAATTTTATTGACGATGATATATGATTTCTGGTTTTAAATACTGTTTAGTCCAGTTCTGTAATATAAACGAATTTTTTTTTAAAAAAAAAACACTTTAGACGTCCCCACTTTAAAGTGGGGACGTCTAAAGTGCCACTGTGGGACTTTAGACGTCCCCAATTTAAACTGGGGATGTCTAAAATCCAGATTTTAGACGTCCTTTTATCTATGGACGTTATTGCCATTTTTTACTACGTCGCTCACATAGACGTCCCCTTGTTTTTAGACGTTAAAAGGCCTAAAAAAGGGACGTTAAAAATGTTTTTTGTAGTAGTGTTTTAATTATATTATAATGAAAACGCGTGAGAGGATAGATTCAATCAGTTGAAAAGAATGGTCCAAGTTGATAATGTATTTTCCAATGATCATTAAAAGTTTCAAAAAATAATATAACAAAGGTTTTGATAAAAAAAAATATAACAAAGATTGAATTTGACCCTATTGAGCAGTAAAACGATGAATTTAAGTACCTTCTTCACATTGAGTTTAATATAGTTGTTGTTGCTTTCTGAGTTTTTTTTCTATCATTACCGGCAAGTTGAATATTTTGATTTTGTTGTGTTACAAAGATGGTCAGTTTTTTCCTTTATTTTTAAAAACAATTTTGGACATTTTTTCCATAATAGTAGTCAAATTAATGTCATTCAACTTTTAATATTGACACCACATGTTTATTAGTTTTTTTTTGTTACATGATGAAAGAAAACTACAGAAGCAAAAATATGGGAAGCTATTAAGAGACACCCCTATGCTGAAGCAGGTAATTAGTGGATTCCTCATAAAGAATCTATAATCCCAACCCCATGTTGAGGGCCCTCTTGGCGAAAATATCGGCTAGACCATTATCCCTTCGATCAATAATAACCAGTTAACTTCCCAATCCCTGTGCAACAATTGCTATAGTTCTAGGATCAAGGTCCTGTGCTCATGAAGATCGACCTCTTGACTAACAACCAATACCTTAACATCGTGTGATTCACAGAACAAATTAACCCAACAGAATCCATTGTCCCAGGCACGGCGAAGTCCCCAAACATAGCCCCATAGCTCCACAGCTAAACAGTTATTTTCTTCAATCCTACACATAAAGGATTCCACAGTATTACCATTATGCCGTTTAATAATCCCTCCGCTGCCTGCTACTGAGGTACCCAAGAAAAAGCACCATCTACATATACGTCTATCCAGTTTGACTCCTTATTTGACGTGTTACCAGGGTACATAGACACCCCTTCATTTGATGTCTCGGTCCTTTGGTTCAATCTGCGTGCTTGTATTAAGCAATTGATTACTCCTTTAATCTTGGCCAGGCCCTCATGTAAGCTTGGAGTGGTGCCTTGATGAATGTAACCCCCTTCACGATTAAGGCCGAGATTTAAGTTTATAAATATGTAAATATGTGAAATTAGAGACCGTAAGATGATTTAGGACTTATAGAAAATTAAACTTCCCAAAATCAAGGTTTACAAAAACTTTTACAAAACCTGTTCACAACGGTCTCATATTCCCATTTCTATACATAAATGTCCTGTATAGGTTGATTTCATTCATACATATCAGAGTACAGTAAAATTTCTTGACACACTCAGATTCCATTGATTAATGAAGGGTCTACAAGGCACAACCGCCTATAGAGTTTCCTATAATTAGGGGATTACACAAATACTATCCACTATGTACAAGTAATTCCTAACAAAATGTATCCCAAATGATTACAAAATGATAACCAAATATTCCAAAAGTAAAACTCCTTGCCCGGAGCTCTAACTACTCTTCGTCGCCCGCTTTCCCTTGGATCCTTCAGCCCTATCTAAAAATTTGTGTTTTTGGGAGAGTGAGATTCTAAAGAATCCCCGTAGTAACAAATCACTCATAATATGCACAACATCAAAGCATGAAAGTAAATCATCCATATAACACACAACAATCACAACAACAGTTGCAACGGCCGGGGTAGGTATCATGGCCATTGCCCCCCTTACGACGGTTCATGCTGAACTGCTTGTTGTATTGCACATCCACATGAACATATCACATATATCACCACAGCTGGGATCCATATAAAACATTTCACAACACGCAGCCCCACGGGCTGTATACTCAAACAGGAATCCATGATTCCATAACGCAGCCTCAGCACTTATAGCGGCAGATACAACGGCCGGGGTAGGTATCATGAGCATTACCCCCTACGATGGCTCACGCTGAACTGCTCGCGCTGTAATGCCCTATGACCAATAACATATTCACAATGATAAACATGCATACTAAGTATCATACACAACATGAGAGAAAATTCACTACCTGAGTCCTTTCGGGCGTTCCTTGGCACTGGTCTCTCCCGCATCGGGCAAATATCAAATCCTATATTCATAATCAGTGACAAAGAGTTATTTTCCTATTCCAATTCTCAATAGCTTCTTAACACTTAATTGGTTATCATTATTGCTCTTTTAGTACTCAAGAACATCTTCTAACAATAGCCCTAAGAGGTTGGAAGACTATCCCTAAAGATCCCCTTTTGGAAGCACAACACTGACATGTTTCACTACGACACTCGAGTGAAGATGAGCTCACTCGAGTGAGATTGTACGGACACTTAGAGTGAAGAAGGCCTCACTCGAGTGATGGTACGATCTGTACTCGGGCACTAGAGAGTGAAGGATAGAGAGTACATACCCGAGAGCACAAAGAAGCTTTTCAGAGACAGGATCACTCGAGCACGGAAGGTAGCACTCAAGTGAAGACCAAAAGCTCACCTGAGCACTAGAGAGTGAGGTAACAAAAGTGTGTGCCCGAGAGTACAAGAAACTTTCAGAATTCAGAAATGCTCGCTTCACTCGAGCATGCCCCACCTCACTCGAGGGGAAGCCTAATGCTTCACTCGAGCATGAGGAAGTGAAGGATAGAAAGTGCTTACCCGAGAGCACAATAGCTTTTAAAGGAAAGCATTACTCAAGCACAACTCCTTGCACTCGAGTGATAGCTCTTACTCGCAAGAGTCAGAGCACACTTTTGCACCATGATTGTGAGTGACAACCCAAGAAGTAAGTCCTTGGTGTCAAATACACCAGCCACTCGAGCATGAAAAGGCTCACTCGAGTGATATTCATCCCTCACTCGCAAGTGAGACTATACACTCTTGGATTTTCCAGAAAGCACACAGAAAAATTGAATAGAAAATAGAATATACACACAGTACTCGAGTGATACTCATCCTCACCCGAGTGAACTTCATCCCTTACTTGAGTGAATCTCAAATCACTCGAGTGATTCTATCAGAACCAGAAAACGCAGAAAACAGAGGCATTTTCCCAACACTTGCCTAATTGATCCCAATGGACACAACACTTTACCCAAAGCCACTCCCATAGAAAAACACCCAATAAACTCAATGGGATCATCATTATCATCAAAATCCTACTCCATTATCATGCTTTAGGTTTTGGGCAACAAAATCAATAAAATATCAATCTTATCCAAACATCACATTTCAATCACCAATCAATCTATCCATCCTAAACTCACTCCAAGATACCATTCTCATGCCAAAAACATACCAAATGAATAGTGGTACTCATTTTCGGATTCAAGCCCAAAATTTCTAGAAATTATAAACTACTTCAAATGGCATGAAACTTAGATAGATAGATTGGTTTCACATACCTCTTCAACTTCTCCAAAAACACTCTTTGATTATCCAACAACCAGATTTTCGTGTGATCACAACTCACAGCTAATGGACAAGCTACAACCACCAAAATGAAGCTTATCACTCATGGAACAACTTTAATGAATGGTGTTTGAGCAATGGAGGGCATTTACTTACCCAAATCACCAGCTTTTCTTCCTCTCTCTTGCCCACAATGGCTGCCGAAAATGGAAGAAAAAAGAGAGAGAAGAGAGTGAGAGATGGAGTGTGGAGGAAGAAGGAAAACAATGATGATGCTACTCCCTCCTATGCCACCAGCCGAACAAGAGAAAGAAGAGAGGAGAGAGAAACTATTATATTATCCCATTTGACTTACACACACATGCTCTCTCCCCCATACTCTCTTTGCCACATGTCACAATGCTATTGGCTCACCCAAAATAAGTCACCAATTAGCTTCTCTAATATCTCCATTAGCCATTTAATTACACATCTCATTTCCCTCTTAGTAATTAATTTCTCCCTTAATTACCAACTTATGGCCAATAATTCCATTCTTCCAATTTTTCAATAATTATGACATATTAATTAATATTTCCATAAAACACATAATAATGCCAATTAAATCCATAATTATCCACAATAATCATGATTAGCCCTTAATCAAATATTGGGATATTACAATGAACACGCTCATTCTACTGACGCCATATCAACCAGCAAGTCACACTAAAGATGTCGTTCCAACACGCAAAACCTGTTTCATGGCAATCGTTTAAGTTTATGCGTAACCAGTCCTTGAGGTCCTTGTCCCAAAAATTCCTGTTTAGTTGAGAAACTCCCAACTTCAACCAAAAGCTCCTAGCGAATTCACAATCTTTTGTCACATGTAGCGCTGATTCTACCTAGTTTGGGCATGAACTACAGAACCCGGTAGGGTGTAAACCTCGTTTAAGGAAGGCTTCATTCGAGAGGATTCTATTGTGCATCATAATCCACATATGGGTTTTGCTTCTTTGTGGAACCTGGAGCTTCCATACTTTCACCCACCCGGAGTTTCCTGTCTCCTGCTCTTTAGAAATAAGCCTATATGCAGACTTAACCATGAACTGGCCACTACAATCATGTTTCTAACGTGGCTTCTCCATTCCACGGACATTCACTGTTTCCACACTATCATGTATTGTATCCTATATAGATTTAATACCACTCTAGACTCGAGATCCTGTGTGGTCCTTATCAATTATTGATAATAAATTATTCCAGCAGCGATATTTCTCATGTACCACCTTAGTCTAGAGAGCATTCGGCTTGACAACCAACCCCCAACCTATCTTCATTAAGAAAGCTCAGTTCTGGGAAACAAAATGACGTAGACTGAGTCCTCCCCTTGCTTTTGAAATGCAAACTCTGTCCCAGGTAATTAAATAGGTTTTCCTCCTTACTTCAGTAGTTGCCCAGAGGAAATTACGTGTGCTCCTGTCAATGTCCTCACAACAAGACTTCGGTAAAAGGGTTGTTTGCATCGCATGATTAGGGATGGCCATCGCCACTGACTGAATCAAAGTAGTCCTCCTTGCTAGAGAAAGTAAGGTGGGGAGGTGAAAGAAATGCCCCAGGAGGGTGTAGATATCCTGCCTTGGGATTGGAGTGCCAGGTTTACTAATAAGGCCAAAACCATATCCCTTGGGCCACTATGTGTAGGCTTATTGACAAAGGTTGGACAGTTACATAATGAAGCACCTTGATTTGTCTCTCAAGCTTTAGGCATGTAGCTAACCTTATTTTGATTATATAATGTGTTGGACTTTTGATTATATAATATATTGGATGGTGTCTGTCATTGAGTGACTTTAGAGTGAGTAAACAAGATTTCAAACCAACATCAGTATATTTATGTTGCAAATCAAGTGATAAATTGTTACAATTTTTGAATTAATGATGGATAAATTTTTGGCTTTCATATAGATTTTGGAAATTGCATACTTTGAGATTTTTCAAGAATTCACAATCTTGACCCGAGAAATCCTAATCACAATCGGGAAGGGAATTTTTAGGGATTAGAAATGATTTTCCTTCCCGAGCCTTCTTCGGGACCAAATCAGGAATGGGGTTTCTCGATCTCATCCATTCCCGAGAACACCCTTAATAAACAAAAAGGCCAATTTCATGCTTGATGAGTATGAGATTGGCCATGATACTAACAATGATTCTAGTCATTCCTCTGGTGACAAATGACCTGGTGATCTCATAAGTTCTTCAAGTTACTCATTTATAAAAAAAGAATATATACAATGATTCTTACAAAACAACCATCATGAAATAAGAAAAATAACAGTTATTATATTGTTCTTTATTAACGACCTTTGTGAATGCAAAAATAAATAATGGTTCTATTGAGACAACCATCATGTAACACGGGCAGGAAAAATGACAAATTAATAATATTTATTTAAAACAAATCATCACCATTTATAAAATAGAATGATCTGTAAATTAAACCTAAAGTACGTCACGACTCAATAATCTACAAAACCCTCTCTATATAAACATTCAAAAACTAAACTTTACTCTTCCACTTTCATTCTAACTTCTTATATCCAACTGCAAGCTATTGTTCATCTTCACCAAACTTATAGAAAAATGCAAGAGAACTTCTGCCTCATCATCTCGAGAGAAACCAAAAGATGAACTCCCTTATCTAACAAGTAATGAAAGGCTCATCTATGTGACCTACGAGCTCCATCATATAATCCAAGTTTACTTACGAGAGGACCAGTTCTTGAAGGAACTCACCACTCTCATTTGCTCTTTGAATAAGAAGGTGGACAAGTCATTAGAGAAGGAAGAATCTAATAATGCATCGAATTATTAAAATATCTCCATAACTTGTTGATTTTAGTTTTTTATATACTTTTTGTTTTTTTATTTTGTTTATAAAATGGTGGTTGCATAATCAACTACCAAAATTAGAAAAACGTAATACATAACAGTTATTTTAATAAATTTAAACAAATAAATAATAGTTCTTACACTTGACACTTAGTTTGTTCGAATGAAACCCACCAACATGTTGACCCTCTGACTTGTATTGTCTTCTTTGGTCATCAGGAGTCATTTTCAATCTAATCCTACCATAAAAAACCTTCATCCAGCTTCTCAGCGACAGCTGCACTAGTGAATACACTTGACCTTTGTCTCAGCGACAGCTGCGGCGTGAGTTGTTTTCATATGTCAGCCCTAGCTAGATATATTTATGATTTTCCTCATCCATTTCGCATTATCCTCCCTACATTCACTTCTAACAGTTCCTCTCCTATTTCTTAAAATGTTCATCGTAGCTGATTGGGTTGCTTTTGTGAAGTCGTGACACGATAAAACATCCAAGGTAACATTAAATTGCTTTTGTGAAGTTATGTTTTTTTTTGGAAAACTTGGTATTGCTCTGATCGAAGGTTCCTTAAATTGCTTTTGTAAAGTTATATTTTTTTTGTAACACCTAGTATTGCTTTGATCAAAAGCTCCTTTCCTATTATAAAAAGTTGTCAACCTATTGCTTTGATTCATAGTTCCTACTCTGTTGATCATTTTTGAAGTGACTTTAAGAGATATGGATACCTAAGCAAATACCTCCTTTCTTGGAATTGTCCATATCTCTAGAAATTACTTCAAAAAGGTCAATAGGGATGTGATGAATAAACAAGTTTAGTTGTACCGAGTGTCATACATAAACAAGTGAATACATGCAGTATTTATGATTTCATGATGAGATAAAGCATCCAATGTGACATTAAATTGCTTTTATGAAGTTACGTGGTTTTTTGGAAAACCTAGTAGTCCTCTGATCAAAGGTTCCTTAAATTGCTTTTATGAAGTTATATTTTTTTGGAAAACATAATATTGCTCTAATCGAAGGTTCCTTTCCTGTTACATAAAGTTGTCAACCCATTGCTTTAATTCACAGTTTCAACTCTGTTGATCTTTTTTGAAGTGACTTCAGGAGATATGGATGCCTAAGAAGATACCTCCTTTCTTCAAAGTACCAATATCTCCGAAAGTTACTTCAAAAAGATCAATAGGGATATGACGAATAAATTAGTTCAGTTGTATTAAGAGTTGTACATGAACAAGCGAATACTTGCAACATTTTTGAAGTTGTGATTCGATAAAGCATTTAAAGTGACATATTAAATTGCCTTTATGAAGTTATATTTTTTTAGAAAACTCATTTTTTCTCTGATCAAAGTTTCCTCTCCTGTTTTTGTATTTAGCAGGTAGACCAAATTAAAAGCTCTAAAATTCAACATTGTGTTCAGTCTTAGACTTTTTAATGTGTGAGTTTCTGAGCTACTTAGTCTCGACTCTATCTAATAGAGTAGTACTTCCCACACCGAGTAACTATGCAATTCAAATGGACCAAGATTTTCTAGGCTTTGTGGTGTGAATCAATCGTACTCCTGACCTATATATCTCATAATATAAGTGTTCATCACCTATACCTTATGTTTCTTCAGTAATTAAGCTAGGAAAGCAACTCTTGGGTGAAAAAAACACGAATATCCGTATAGCAAAGGCCACAAGGGGTAAATCAAACCCTTAAGCAGCTCAAGTGTTTGCATGTCCCTTGCTTTGCTCAAAGGTTTGAATACCCTAAGAGTCTTTTCCTATATGTATATTCATTTATTTATTCCCCTCAGTCTTAGCTTTCCAAGGTTAATTCCTTTATAGAGACACAATTTATAGGTCAATAGTTACATCATTACATATATATGTTAACAGTTGCTATTGATTCTCCCTACAAAGTCTAGAATATCTTGGTCCATCCTGAATTACATAGCAACTTGGTGTAGGAGGTACTATTCTATTATATATAGACGAGTCCAACTAGCTAAGAAACTCTCACTTGAAGAAACTCACATCTATACATCACAGTTATTATATAATAATAGTAATTTATTATAAAAGTTCACGGTTCATATTTAGAAACCGTTATTAATGTAGTAAATATATGATTGTTGTCTACGTGATGCCGTTATTTATTTTTATTAAAAGTAACGGTTCTTACATAAGAACCATTGTAAATGCTATAGAATAAATAACGGTTGTCAATATGAGACCATTATGTATCATGTAAGTATTACTATATATTATGACGGTTGTTTCATGTACCCATTAATTATTATCACAGCAATGCACATATCATGGCATCACTGAGACTTAATCCATAATTGGTGTTATATTAGAACCGTTATAATATGTCCAAAATAAATGACGGTTCGGAATCGTGATTTATAGCCGATAATAACTGTTAACTCTTAAAAATTGATAACATTCTAGCACATTTTCTTCTCTTTTACCTATTTTTGGGATTAAATGCGCACAGAAAGGAGTTTATAGAAGAAAATGTGCATATCAAAGTATCAAGAAAAAATCAAAGAAATTCTTGTTTATCCTATTTAGTTTGTGATTCAATTGAGAATTCATAAATCCTCCCTATTTTGTAAGAGGATGGAGACAAGTTGTGAAGCCTCTAAGAACCAAGAAGTAACTAAAGAACAAAGAAAGTGAAGCATTAAAAGTTAGAAGAAGAAACTTGTACAATTTGCCTCAGCAAGTTGTGAACGTGCTAAAGCAAGTAAGAGAAAAACAAGAAGTTTGCCCTCTGTGTAACTAGTCTCAGCAAGTTGCCAAACTTGCCATGGCAAGTTAACCCAGTTTGCTCTCAGTGTAACTAATCTTAGTAAGTTGACAAACTTGCTATGGTAAGTAATCCCTGTTTGCTCTCTATGTAACTGGCCATGGTAAGTTGACAAACTTTTTGTAGCAAGTCCTGAAAAAGTACAGCTGTGAGTTTTGATTTCAAAAGTTGTAAAACACTATTTAACCTAGGGAAAAGCACCGAAAACACGGATTCTTCACTTGGGAGCCTTGAGGGACGAAAGGAAAGAGCTTGGGAAGGAGTTCTAAATAAGTTTAAAGGCTTGGGTGGTCACTGCAAGAGAGATTTTGGAGTTTCTACTTGGGTTTTGTCACTTTTCCTCTTTTCTTGTTATTTAGCTATGGATGCAATTTTGTTGTATGGATTTTGTAACGGCCTCTTTTAATTACCATATAATTAATCTCCTCTCTAAGTAAAGCATTAAGTATTACATAATACATCATATTGAAGGGCTCCGTCCACAGTACAAATCACATTATGCAATGAAGTATTCAACATATGCAACATATATAAAAAAGGCCCTTAAGTTTGGCAATATACATTATGCTCATGTAACTAAACGAAACATACGATTGGTATCAAATCAAGTCTTGATTGCCTTCCCCTTGTTAGCACTACCTGAACTCTCGCCTGAAAAATTATAAATATCGACGGGGTGAGTCACATGGACTTAATAACCACAATTCCATTTTAACAAGTATGTAGGGAATGATTATAAGATAGTTAAACGGGCAAAATATATATTCATATCACATAAAGACTAATCTTCCCAAAACATTAGTATTTCAAGAGAATAATTTAATATGCATAAAACTCCCTCAATCATCCTTATAACCTGCTTAACCATTGAAAGAACCCATGAGCTACAACATATAATAGAATTAGTCTCTTTGACAAGACTGCACTAAGCTCTCTAATAAGGAGGTGTAACCCGGCCAAAGGCTACAGAACTCATATCAGACATGGATTCCCTTTCCGTCGAAAATGGAAAGTTGTCACATGTCCCTTGAGTTGACCCTTAACCCAGCCAAAGGAAAGGGTGATACTAAGGGCCATGAGAATGCCAAAGCCATCCACTGTGCACGTAGTGGTGGCTATACCACGTGGTATAAAAGAATCAAACCCCTCTTCAATCACAACTCACCACATTCAACATCTCAACATCACAATCTTTAATGTCAATAATTTATTCATATATATTTCATATTTAATGCTATGCATCATCAATCATTCAGGCCCACTTAACTAAAAAGTTTACTAAAAACATGATTAATAATATCATTGTACATTTTTCATATATAAAGTACTTTAACATATTTATAGCAATTAAAAATACCAACATACACCTATAATCATTTCAACAAGCATACATAATAAATTCGAAAGTGGATACCTCAAATTCTTGACACAATTAAACTTGAGAGAATTTAACTCCAACAAGCCCAATTCAAATTCACTCTATAATAAATATATATATATATATATATTTATATGTTAATATAATTTATAATAATTGTTAACTAATACAAAATAGCAAATAATAATCCCCATAATTGGCTCAATCTTCTTAAAAAAAAAACCACAATTTATTTATTCCTCAAATTTCTTTTAAATCAAAATTTCTAAAATTTCTTAACTCTATTTCACTCAATAAAATTTTTAATAACTATAATTCTCTAACTATAATATTAAATCATAATTTATATTTTCACATAACTCGAAATCTGTAAAATTAAACCGATTAAAATTTCAATAATACTTCCAATAACTCAAATAAATTGTTTAATCCAAATTTAATCAGTCAAAAATGTTCCTAAAGTATAATTTATGATTTATTTAAGAAGAAATTAATTATAAAATCATAAAACAACTGGATAAAAAATCTAAACCGATTAAAATCAGCTATTATTTATTCTCTACATATCTATAATCATCTTTTGTAAAAAATCACAATTCTTCAAAAATCCTAACCCCAAAATTCTCACTATTCAGTATAATATTACCACCAATAGAAAGATAAAAATACGTAGAACAACTTTTATGAAATTTGATAAGAAAAAGTGATTTTAAGCATCAAAATTATCATAAATTTGGAACCTTACCTATTGAAATTGCGTTCGCTATGTTTGCTCTCCTGCTTGTGAAACTTGAGTGAAAGGAGTGAGGGGGAAAGGGTATTGATAATACCCTCCCCGACACTTCTTTTTAAGCGGGCCCCACACTGTTTTTTGAAAAGCTGCCGACAGTTTTTTTTATACTACAACACTACCCACCTAAATAGAATTTTGTCCCAAAAATTCACAACAACCAATAAAAACAATTCACAACACAAGATTCTTACATAATATCTAAGCGTACCTAAACAAACAAATTAGGGAAATCACGCCGTATTTGCTCTTCAGTTTCCCAAGTAGCATCATCGGAAGACATACCCTTCCAAAAAAATTTTAGTAGACGGATTGTTCTATTTCACAACATCTTATCTTTTGCCTCTAAAATCCTTTCTGGTCTGGGCATATAAGTCAAATTTTCCCTTAACTCAACTTTTTTAGCCTTACTCACATGGGAAGGATCAGGATGATATTTCTTAAGCTGTGACACGTGGAACACGTTGTGCACATTCGACAAATATGGTAGCAAGGTGATTCAATAAGCAACTGATCCAATTTGCTCTAATATCTCGTATTCTCCAATGAAACGAGGAGTTAACTTTTTGGCTTTAATGGATCTGCCAATACCAGTCACTAGTGTAACCTTAAGGAACATGTGGTCACCCACTTCAAACTCCAAAGGTTTATGCCGCCTATCCGTATAGCTCTTTTGTCTGCTATGAGTGGTCAGTAACTTTTGGCGAATTATCTCAATCTTCTTAGTAGTTTCATCCACCAAGTTCGATTCAATTACTGTTTTCTCGCTCAATTCATTCTAACAAAGAAACGATCTATACTTTGTATTGTACAATGCCTTGAAAGAAGCCATCTGAATGCTCGAATGATAAGTATTATTGTAGGCAAATTCTGCTAAAGGCATGTGAGAATCCCAACTACTAGGTAACTTAATTGCACAAGCCCTCAACATATCCTCAAGAGTTTGAATCGTCCTCTCAGTTTGACCATTGGTCTATGGATGATAAGTCGTACTGTACTCAGCCTAGTCCCCATAGCCTTATGTAATGCTTTCCAGAAATTTGACGTGAACCGCAGATCGTGATCTGACACAATTTCTGCAGGCACACCATGCAACCTAACAATCCAATTCACATACAGCTAAGCTAGCTTTGCTAGCTATATCCAATATGGATTGGCAAGAAATGAGCTGACTTTGTTAATCTATCTATAATGACCAATATGGCAATATAGTGTGTAGTATCAGGCAATACCACAATAAAATCCATAGAAATGTTGTCCCACTTCCAGTGAGGAATCTTTAAAGGTTGAAGTAGCCCTGAAGGCTTTTGATATTCAATCTTCACTTTCTGACAAGTTAGACACTTCATTACAAAGTTTGTCACATCATGTTTCATTTTAGCCCACCAGTAATTTTGCTTCAAATCATTGTACATCTTGGTGATCCCCGGATGAATAGTGTATTTACTTCGATGTGCTTTCTCTAAGAAACAAGTCTTAACTTTTTCATCATTCAGAATGTAAGCCCTCCCTTTAAATCTCAGAATATCATTATCAGAGTTTTCTCTGCTTTTTAATTCCTCTATTTACTTAACTAATGGGCTCATACTTTGCTCTTACCCATTCCTAGTTCAATTATCATGCTTACAAAACAATTCATCCATCATGCAAATCATACAATTAATCACTTCTAACATTATTTTATACATGACGATCAGCGTATAGAAATATTCAATTCTTCTTTACAACTTTTTCACTTGGCATATTGTGCACTCCTCTTCTGTGCGTAATTGCCTATATGGTTGGTTGAGGGAGTGTGAGATTTAGGGGAATGTCAATAGCAACAATACCACTATGCATGCAAGATATTTACTTAAAGTATGACATGCTTGCCTTACATAATTACATACCAACATATTGACATATTTGCATGCTCAATGTTACAACATTCTCATGGCCATAGCATAAATGTAAATAGAGCTTCAATCATTCAATCATGCTCAACACAATTAGGCAAAGCAATAGCAATGATCAATGCACAAGCGTACATATCAAGTACATGCAGATTAGGTAAGTTAAACTACCTTTGGTCTTTGTGTCCTCCTCTTGTACCTTTTCTTCAAGCCTCTGAAGTTGCTCAGGAAACCTTTCATTTCCTCTTCCTTATCATCTCATGACCCTAGGCATATGATTGCACTATTAGAGTCATGATAAATGAATATCCTAGGATATGTCCTTATCTTTGAGCCCATACTTATCTCAAATTATATTAAATGCCATAAATTCGTGGGTCTACCTAAACTGCCAGATTTTTCAACCAACTTTCAAAAATCATAACTTAATCTAGGAAACTCCAATTGCAATGGTTCAAAGTCCTATATGACACTATTTGAGTGTATTTTAAAGGAAAAATATCTTTTACTGCCTATTATGAGCACACAATTCCAGCATATGCAATTAATCCTCACTACCACAGAAAACATTACATATTCAATGCCAAACTTCAAAAATTCATATCTCACAATCTACAAACCCAAATAACACATATTATATAAATTAAAACTTATTATTCTACTTTAAATCTAGAAAATTCATGGCCATTAGAAAAGATTTGGTTATTCAAAAACTCATCACAAGTAGACTGCCTCCAAAAAATGAAATATGGCAGCAACTACCTTAAAGTTCCAATTTTAAGATTTTCATTTCAATGATCTAAAATTCATAATCATGAACTTTTCCTACACCATTTTTCATGTAGAATCTATTAAAGACCTCAAAAACACCAAAATCACATAATTTCTCTATTTATTCTGGTGTATCCTTATCTAAGGCAATATAAAAACTTAACAAAACCTCAAGATAATCGGTTCAAATCGAAGCTTATATGTACCTCTCTGCGATACTATAGCCAGATCTTGATTCTAGCAACACTTCCTCTAGGTAGACGGCACCAAAGACCTCTAATCAAGAATCCAAAACCATAGAAAGATAGCCCTCAGTGAGTAGAAGAAACTTAGTGAAGGCTTTTTCGATCAGAAATGGCGTAATAGGGTCGAAATCATCTCCAGAACACTGGAACTTTTACTATTCACCTTCTTTATCTCCTCTTTCATTTCCGTTCCATTTTCTCTTTTTTATTTCTCTCTTCTATATGTTGGCCAAAATGTTTAAAGGAGAGGGAAGGTATTAGATTTTTGCCAAGTGTCCCATACTTTAATCTCATGGTGCCATGTGTCTTGATCTTAAATCACAAGGTGACATATGTCCTTTAAGCCTCTTCTTTTCTCTTTTTCTCTCTCTTTACTGTCCTTTTTATGTCAGGGGAAGGGAAGCCTGAAGAATTCCCCTGACTCCCAAGTTTGGTGTTTGGGAAAGTCAAGTACTTGACTAGACCAAGGACCCATGGATTCCCTTGACTATTATGCTAGGTGGCATCCCCAGAGAAAACTAGCACAAAGTCATAAAGTAGAAGTAATGATGAGGGACACATGTCATCTTCTCATTTATCCAACATTAAAGCTAAATAGTGTATTCTCATGACGAAGGGGCATGCGTCATCTTTTTTTTTATCCAACACAAAAGTTATGACATCATTACTTACTTTATTAAAGCTACTTTAATAAATCTACTTTATTGGTGTTTACTTAAGTTTTTACTCAGGACTATGCCACTTATACCCGGACCTACAAGATAACGCCAAGTCAGAGAGTATGTGGGGACTCTACATGGCACCACGCATGCCTCCCTTAATTACTCAGGGGTTTATTACTTCTTCACTACTCCTTAGCCGTTATTCTTACCAGATTCTTATATCATAGTTAGTTCTTATTCTCATTCTCATTCTTAATTTAGTGATCCTGATCACCGATTAAATTCTAATTTGAGTATTCATTCAATTCTTTATAAATGTAAATAATTTACACATAGTAAAATAAATATTCTTTCTTCTTCAATTCATCGTCTTCTTTCTTTCTTGTTCATCTTCAAGTATTCCTTCTGTCTCACACATATAGACCTATATAGTTAGTAAGGGGGTGAGATTTGGGGAAATCTTAGTAGCTAACTGTACTAACAATGCATGTAACATGAATGCTAGTGGATGATATGCTTGCCTTACATAGACTCATGTTCACATAATGACATTTCTCCATGCTCAATGTTTCGTGCAACATACCAATAGCCACAGTATAAATAGAAAGAAAGCTACATTCATTCATACATGTTTTACATAATAAAGCAAAGCAAAACCACACATCAGTACACAACATACACATCAAATACATGCAAGTTAAGTAAGTTCACTACCTTTTGAACTTGATTCCTCTTCTTGTCCCCTTTTCTTCCCACCATTGAAGCTTCTTGGAAATTCTTCCATGCTTCTTTTTTATTGGCTTCTCATGGCCCTAGATATATAATCATATCTTTAGTGCCATGATAAATGAATTCTCATTGTGCTACAATAGCCTCCTACGCTTACTTCCACCCTTAGGGTTCAAGGTAATTACATTGTGCCATTTCCTTTTTAATTTTGTACATTTACTAAAAGCCAATAGAATTTTCAACCAACTTTCTAAATTCATATTGTATTGTACAAATGTCCAATTGTAGTGGTTCTAAAGGCTATGTAGCCCTTATTAGTCTAGTTTTAAGGAAAAATATTTCCTTTAGCTAATTGGATGTACAATATTCCGAAATTACCATTCACTGGACACTACCCCAGAAAAAAATGCACAAGTCATGTTCATACTATATGGATGCACAACTTAAAAAATGCATAACTCATACTATATAGATCCAATTAGCATATAAGACCTATGAAATTAAAGCTTGATTGGTTTAATTTTATTCTAGAAAAGTCATGTTCATTAGACATTGTTCAATTACTCAAAAACACAATGCAACAAATTACCATGCAGGAAACCTTGATTGGCAGCAAATTTGCAATTTTACAAATTGTATTCTAATGTTCCATAATTTGTAACTTGGGCTATTACCACATAGTTTTTCATGTAGAACACAATGGTAACATTAAATTGATCAAATTCTCACCTCTTCTATATGTCTTATTTTGGCAGAATTTAGACATACAATCCAACAATTACCAAACTTTCAATTAGAGCCTCAAACTAGTTTCATATGTTTATTAAACACCACAAGACACCATTTATACAACCAAAACACCAAAAAAGCTTCAAAACCCTAGCTTAACCAAAAATAGAGCAGAAATTCACATGCCAAAATCCTTAACCAATCAACACAATCCATAGCTCAAAATGAAACTCTTACTTTCTTTCACTTTCCTAGGCTCTTTCTTTGGTTCTTGAACTTTGGCTCTTGCTAGATGACTTAAAACACCTCCTCTTCAAAAAGAAAAAAAAGAAACCATAGAAATAAAGCTCTTAAAGAGGAGGACAAAGTTTATGAAGATCATTTTGAAAGAAGCAAGCTTCACCCAAGAGGGGGGGTGAATTGGGTGATGTGATAAATTTTTCGCTTGATGTGGTGATATGAAAATAGATGAAGACAGAGTAGAGTAGAGAAGATTAGAACACAAAGACTTATACTGGTTCGGCCTAAAAACCAGGCCTACATCCAGTCCTTAGAGATCAAGACCTACTGAGATTTTTACTATTCTTCCAAGATTCAATGGGCTCTCAGAATGCCACAAAACAACAATTATCCTCGAACGGACTACGAACAGAAATATTCTCACACTAAGAAATTTCTCTCCCCCTTACGACAAGTCTTATGTGCAAAAAAACAACCTATGACCTTTCCCACTTGCTTACGTATACAAGTCTTATGAGCAGCAACGTTCTCTCCCGCTTACACCACTGTAATTCTTACAAGCATCAACGTTCTCTACTGCTTGTATCTTATAAGTCTTATGTGTGGAAGGTTTAACTAGGAATTCTCTCAACTGCTTTTCTCGTAAGGATATCTACCCTCTCAAGGTCCCAATACCTTGAGATCAAATGAAAATAGAATTTGAAATGTATATAGACTCTCTTACAGAGCAAGTATGATAAATACTGAAGATCAATATGAATACAGAGAAAATATGAATAACAGAGACTTGTAAATTTGCTTGTGAATTCTTGTGCTTCATTTTCTTTGACGATCTCTGGGACTTTGTATTTATAGATGTTCGTTTTTGCCCGTTTGAATAATGATCATTGAGGAGCGGGGCATGTTACTATGGAACGGCATGCGTACGTTTGAAAACTTTGAATGTGGTAGGTACGTGCTTGTCACGATGTTGTCTGCCGTTGTTTGACTTCCTTCGCGTCTGTTTATTTCAATGTTCATCCATCTGTATCACACTTATAATACATTCAAAATGATGTTAAATAATAATAATAATTAATGATAAGATAAATAAATATCATTAAACCATATTCGGATTGAACGCTGTAAGACTGGTGCATTTTGTCTTCTGGTAGAGTATCACTAGAGCATGGATGGGCTTACTCGAGTGAACTCACCATTTTTCTCCTTGTTCTTCAGTTTTGTACTTGCACTAGTACAGGATTTCAGAGAGTTAATTTTCTCACTCGCGAGTGATGTGGGGCCTCACTCGAGCACAACTCCTTCTGCTCGAGTGGCCTTGCATATTACACTAGGAGACTCGTTTCTGGACAGCACTCGCATACCATTTTAGCAAGAGTGAGATTTTGCACTCGCAGGTGATGTAGGCCCTCACTCGAGTACACATACTCCTGCTCGAATGATAAGAATATTCTCATGTAATATACTCTTGTTATCAACACTTGCATCAAAATTTGAGAGAGTTAAATTTCTCACTCGCGAGTGCTGATGTGTCACTCAGGCATATGAAGCCTCATTCGGGCATACTTGTACTTCTCTGACCTTTATGACTCTCGGCCAAACACTTGCACTCCCTCACTCATTAGTGCTCGAGTATTGATTACAATGCTCGGGTACATCAGTAAGCATGACAGGAATTGCTCTCGGCCAAACACTAGTAGTCCCTCACTCGCATGTGCTCGATTAAGAAAGAGTCTTCTGCTCGAGTGATATCTCCAGTGCTCGAGTGCATTAGTAAAAATGACGTTAGTTTGCTCTCAGGAAAATACTTTTTGGCTATCACTTGCATATGCTCGAGTACAAGAGAGCTCAATGCTGAGTGCTAGTTCTTGTGCTCGAGTACATCAGTTAAATCTGACAGCAAACATCACAGAAATTTGCCATATGCATTTGGTAACTTTGTAATCATTTCTTAGACTTATAAAACTATGATTTGCACACAAATTGCCTTTTGTTATCATCAAAACTTGGGATCTAACACATTTAAGCTAAAGAGGTGATTTATAAGGTGAAAATCAAGAGGAAACACTTACCCTAGCTCTTGTTCTTCCAAGTTGTTCTTTTCTCTTTCCTTTTTCTTTTTCTACTTCGTTTCTCTAATTTCTTGTACTTGGCTATCCAAATGGGTCTGAGAGGGAGTGTTAAAATGTTCTAATATTCACTTAATTGCCTTTTTGCAATTCATTTGGCCAAAAATTGCTAAGAGAGACATGTGGCCATAAGTGTTGTGTTCATGGGGAAAACATGTCAGTGTAATGTTAATTTGGTGGTTTTGGTGTTTCCAGTGGATTCCTTGTGAGAATTTGTATAGGAATGGTGTTTGATAGGAAAAAGGGACCATTAGAAGCAATTGACCCAAAACTGGAAAATATGTGAAATCTGGAAATTTGGCTAAGTCTAAAATGTTGTGCAAGTCAACAAATTTGCATGGTATTTTGACATAGCAAATGATATTAAATTGATGTGAAACTTTCCAGATTTGTAGTTCACATTGCAAGCTTTCCATTAATATAAAGTTTTGGTCATTTTGAGTTATGTGGCCAAAGTTATAGTTGTTGGAAATTGAGCCAGGGGATAGTTCTTTGGTTGGTCGCAGCCCAAGGGGATGGCCGTGACCCAAAACCTTCTGACCTGCTTTAGGCTGCGACCCAAGAGAGGCTAGCTACTGCCCAAATATTTCTGACCTATCTCTGGCCGCGGGCTAGAAGTGTTGACTGCGGCATATGAGTTTCTGACCATTTGATGGCCGCGACCAACCTTTAAAAAATGATGTTTTGAGGTTTTGAATGATGGTCTTTGGTCAAGTTTTTCCCAACCTTTTAGGCATGTGTTTAGGCTTTGAGTAGCCACCTAAAGATTGTAAATGATAACCAACTTTAAGTGTTATAAAAGTAAGGATTTGGAATAGAAAATAACCCTATATCCTTGATTTGGTTTATAGGGTTTGATATTCACCTTGATCATAAGTAAGCGGTAATAGAGCAAACGTGGAAAGAATAAGGGTAGGGAACTTACCTTTCCTACATGTATTTGATATTTGTGTTGGTGTATTGATGCATGTTATTGCTTTTCTAGATTATGTGAAATATATATGAATGATTGAAACTCTGTTTCTGTTTATACTATGGCCATAGTTTTATTGCACGAAACATTGAGCATGCAGATATGTCATTGTATTAGCATGTGTTTATGTAATGCAAGCATTCAATGCAATAAGCACTTATCTTGCATACATATTGGTATTTGTTTCCTACTGAGATTCTCTCGAATCTCACCCTCCCCTACCAACAATTTAGACAGGGCAAGAGGCTCGAGGAGGGAGAAAATAGCCAAGGGCGGTGAGGACTCCTTTTGGAGATTTGAGTTTGGTAGTTGGTTATCAATATGGGTTGGGATGACTATATATGTTTTGGATGAGTATTGGTTATGTATTGGGAATATGAATTGTGTAATCCCCTGTTTGGGAAATTGTAATGGGCGAATGTGCCCTGTAAATCCTTAAGATTGTGTATAGAACCCGGGATTGCCGAGAAATATTGTTGTGCACTCTGATATTTATATGAATGTGATTTGTCTTTACAAAGTAATTATTATTCAAAATGTGAATGTGAGACCAAGTGAATATATTTTGAATGATATTTGTGAAAATCCTATCGTAAAGATGGGATATTAAATGAGTTTTGTTTATCCGTTGGTCTCCGATTCATTTTACTTGCGTATTTCGGATATAATTACGAAGGGGGTTACATAGCTCATTAAGAATTCATTTATCATCATACTAATTATATGGTTATATATCTAAGGCCATGAGAAGACAAGAAAGAAGAACCATGGAAGAATTTCCAAGTAGCTTCAATGGTTAGAAGAAAAGGTGACAAGAAGAGGACACAAGTCCAAAACGTTGTTAGCTTACTTAACTTGCATGTATTTGATGTGTTCACTATGTAATGATTTGTAGTATTGCTTTGCTTGATTATGTGAAACATGTATGAATGAATGAAGCTCTTTTTCTGTTTAAATTGTGGCTATAGGTATGTTGCATGAAGCATTGAGCATGCAGAAATGTCATTATATGAACATGAGCCTATGTAAAACAAGCATCTCATCGTGCACTAGCATCCATCTTGCATTCATTGTTAGTATTGTTTGCTACTGAGATTCCCAGAATCTCACCTTCCCCCCAACAACCATATAGGTCTATGAGCAGAACATAAAAGAATACTTGAAGATGAATCAGAAGGAAGGAAGCCGAAGAATTGAAGATTCAAGTGTATTTATTTTTACTATACGTAAAATGTTTACACTTGATAAATATGTATGAATATATGTATTTGAATTGAATGGTAATCTGAATCACTGAGAACAAGAATTAACTCTGATATTTGGTAAGAAGAACAACAAATGAGTTAGAAATGAGTAATAAACCCCTAAGGAATTAATGATTAATACTTCCGTTACATAGTTAAAGGGGTATGTAAGACAAGTGTTACACTTAGGACTCATGCTAAACTCAAGCCTGGTAGCCTACTTGACTCAAGCTTATTCTTAAGTCTCTAAGCCCAAAATTTGAGATATTACACCTTGCATATGACAATATTAATTAAATTGCCATTAGGCCTTTCCTCCTTCTAAGCCAACATTCCCTCGATAACTTGAACCCATGTTTGACTTTGTTCAATATTTGGCTTCTCTCTCTAGTCTAATCCCGACTTATGAAATTTTTGGATATTACACGGTGCACATAATTAAACATTACATTTAAGCATTATAAATTCTTGTGTGACCTCTGCCTTAACATACATGATGTTTATTAGCTATAACCATTATGTATTAAACGTTATAAAAGCCCAAATCTGTAGTAGTGGGAGAAAAATAAACTAAAATCTTTTTCTCAAAGCTAAAGTACCATGAAATAAAGAATTTTTTTTAAACTTAGAAAATTCATAACTAAATCAATTCAGCTCCAATTGTAGTAGTTCAATGCCCTATTATTAGCCCTTAAAAAGCTCTATGAAAGAAAATTTGGACCTGGATTCATTTCTCTTCCTTTAAGTCTAGAAACGCCCATTTATCAAATCAATCTACAGAAAAATATTTTTGTGAAAAATTTCCTGCCTCATGGATTATATTTGAAAAAACATAACAATACAAGCACATAACCAAAAATTATGATGTAGGACTCGTATTAAACCTTAAGATCTTATAGTTCTCTCCTCAACAACCCCCCAAAAGTAAATTTTGTCCTCAAAATTTAAAAGTACCTAAAGTCATAAACTTTAGGTATTACTTCTCAATATGTTCCTCCATTTTCCATATTGTTTCTCTCTAGGTGGTTAATCCTTCTAGACTGACTTTACTAGAGGAATCTTCATGTTTCTTAGCTATTTCACTTTCTTATTTAATGATCTACCCCAGCTTTACTTCATAAGTTAAATAATTTTGCAAGATGATTTTCTTAATACATTTTATAGGGGAAGAATTGTAACATGCGAAAAATTTGAAAAGAGATTTATACATCACATTTGTGGTGTAAGGATGTCATCTAAAAATTAAAAATTCTAAAAAAAAGTGTTTAGACAAGAGTGTGATTAAAAAGCAGTGCACCTCCTTATGGATTTGGAAAGGAATTTCTAATAATGCTATTATCATTGTTAGCAATTTGAAGTCAAAAGCAAGGACAAGTCCTTAATTCCTATAAACCACCACTAATGGTAGGCCATATAGCAAGGTCTTACATCATTTATGGCTTATCATTATATATTGCATACTCCATATCACTAGAATCCAATGTAATGGAATGCCCCATTAGTTTCCCCGACTAATGTGAATCAATTTTAAGAATCCCCTTTTCCATTGTGGGCATATCTAATCAATAATATTGGGAAGGAAATAATTCTTGTTCATATATGATTAAAGATGGTTATAGTAGGCTTTATCACAACCTTTTCCATAATTTAGAAAGGAGTGATTATTTTTGGAAATTCCTTAGATCCATTTTCCTTCCTTTCAAACAACTATTTTTAATTTGTAAGCTTTTTTCATCATGATCAACCATCTTCCTCTATCCTTTAGAAGAATCGTCTGATTGTCTCCAGCCTTTTGTTTCTTTAGTTGCTGGTGAGAGGAATCTTTAGAGCATATTTTTTATCCCTTATCCATAATGTTCAAGGTTGATTTGGTTTGGACTAGTGATTATAGCCCTCATGGCTTGAGTTTCTAGGTCCTATGGTCCTAAATTCCATTACTGGTACTATAATGCCTCAAAATTTGATTAAAGGCTAATGACTTCAAAAGTGATGTAATTATTAATAAATAAACACTTTTGGAGAATGAGATGTGGATTGCGATTTGAATGTTATAATCAGTGCCTAAACCCTACATTTAAGCTTAATTGTGTGACAAAGCTTAAAATGAGCCCTAAGGGTAAGGGAAGGTGCATGAATAAAGAGTGCGAAGATAATAAGATGTGTTTGGGTGTTTAATAAGTATTACGATAATCAGGGGCAAAATGGGAAAAAGAAAAGTTACCGACCAATTAGTCAATTCTGAAATAGAAACCCATTAGTAACTTAAAGATTAATGGTTGTGATTACTTGTCAAGTGATTAAGAGGTTGAAATCACAGGTTTGAGTGTTCATGTGTGCCCATGAAAAGGGAAATAAGATTTTGACACTTGGCACTATATGAAGATTGGATCATGTCAAAGTTTCAACATCTCCTTTCCCTCATCCATCTTTAAAATTGGCCAAGGCTAGGGAGGAGGGAAGAAAAACTGATTTCTCATTTTCAACTCCATCTCATCTTTTCTCTCTCTTCATTCTCCATTTTCGTAAGCCCAAGGAAGGAAAGAAAAAGTGAAAGGTGAGATTTTTGCTTATTTGATGTCCTCTTTAGCTCAAATACTCTTCATTAATTTTGTCATGGTAATGATATCTTCATCTCTATGGTTTTTGATTTTTGGAAGAAGGCGTTTTAGAGCTTGAGCAGATTTGAAAGTTAGAGAATTAAGAAACTAGTTTTGGGAAGTTAAAGAGGTAAGAAAAAGCTAATATTTGATATAATTGTTATGTTTATTAGTTAAGTTTTGGGATTTGTATATTTTTCCCTGATTTTCATTTGATTTTAGAATGGATGAATTGCCTAGTGTATTATGGTAAAAATTGTGTCATACTGTGTCATTGTGACATTAGAATTGGTTTGAAACCTTGAAAGCAAAGTTGGTCATTTAGTGGTTTTGGATTGCAATGTGTTTAGAAGTATGGAATGTGTCATTGTGATGTGAATTTGGTTGTTTTGGTGTTTCCAATGGGTTCCTTATGAAAATTTGTGTGGGAAAAGGTTTGGTTGCTGATTTTAGGGGCCATTGGACACATTGGTTAAGATTTGGAAAATTCTGTCATCTACTGTGTTTTGACTTCTAATAGAGCCTCACTCAAGTGCACTAGGGTCTTACTCGAGTTTAGCATCATAATTTCTCTTTTCCTTCAATTTTTATTTGCATTTCCCCATTAAAAAGTGAGGTGCATTCCCCCACTTGTGAGTGATAAGGGACTTCACTTGAATGCGCCTCGTCTCACTCGAGTGTGTGTGCATTTTACACTATAAGCCCGCATCTCAGAGTAACACTCGCAGCCAATTTGTCAAGAGTGTGTGTTAGTACTCGCAAGTGTTATGCTGTCACTCGAGTGCACTTCCCATTTTAAGGCTTCCTTTGCTCTCAGGTAGCCACTCTCTATGCCTCACTCTGCAAGAACCGAGTAAGCATAATGCTACCACTCAAGTGTTGAGTTCAGGACTTGAGTGCAGTGATCATTTTTTGTCTTTTTTGTTGCTCTTTGTCAAGCACTCGAACGAGTGAGCCGTCCTTTCTTGCGTGCAATTCATCTCATAACTCGAGTGTGTCATCCATCACTCGAGTGCATCAATTAAAATCAGCATTTTTATTTCTGAGAAGGGGCCTTGGGTTAAGTTTTCCCCAACCCTTTAAGCATGTGTTTAGGCTTTTAGTGGCCACCTAGTGGTCTCAAATGATAACGAACTTTAAGAGTTATGAAAGTAAGAACTTGGAATAGAGATTAATCCGTCGTCCTTGATTTTGGTGTATAGGATTTGATATTTTCCCTACTCGTGAGCAATCTGTGCCGAAGCACACTTAAAAAGAATAAGGTAGTGACTCCTCTTATACTAAATGTAATGTATTGTATGTTTGTAATGTCATTGAATTATGTATATTCTTTGGAATTGCATTGCCATGAAAATAGTCCTCCGGTAGCTAACAACGGTTCGGGTGAGGTCCGTGTGCATCCCCAGCAGTGAAAGAGGATAAGGGTAGGGTGTGACAATAGGACTATTGTGGATTTGGAAGCCGAAAGGCTATGTAAAAGTCATAAGGCTATGTGAAAGCCCTAGGGCTATGTAGAAGCCAAAAGGCAATTTGTGAGCCGTAAGGCTATGTGAATTACAGCATACACATGTTAGCGTGAGCCATTATAAGGAGTGACATTGGTCATCTGTACTCCGACCGTTGATATACCATTGTAATGTGAATTCCATAAAGACAATGTGTATATGTGACAGCTTGTATATGTTGTGTTCGTGCTGCTTGATGATTTATTTGCATGCTATGTGATTATATGTGGTATAAGTGATTTGTTACTACTGGGATTTTCTTGAATCTCATTCTTTCCATTGACTAACCTTCAGACAGGACAAGTGACTCCAAGGGGAAGCAGGCAACCAAGGGCGGCTAGGACTCCTTAGGGATGTTTAGATTTTGGTTGTAGGTTATCAAGTTTTGGTTGGGATTACTGTACATATTTTGGATGTAAATTTTGCAGCAAGTTATGTAATCCCCTAGTTGGAAAATTGTTGGGGCAGTAATGCCTATAAACCTTTAAGATATTACATGGAAACCCGGGGTTGTCGGGATTTTTGTGGTACACTCTAATATGTATAAATGAAATTGAACTGTGCAGGTTACTTATATTTGAAATGTGAGTATGAGACCGGACCAAACAGGTTTGAAAGAAATTTTGAAATCCCGCTTCATTTCAAGGTGGGTCCTTGTTTTGAAATGGGAGCTTCAACAGATTTTGTATTAATCATCGATCTCTAATTTAACTTACGTATTTTCGAATCGTAATTATGGTTCATAAGGTAGGGGTTACAGGTACCACCTCCTAATATGACCAACAAGATCTATTTGCTTTGGATACTTTTTTTTAATTAAAATATCTCTTATTTTCTATTAACACCAAGAGAAAATATGGTATTCAGCCTTAGTCATCACATAAATTCTTCATTTACTTTCCTTGTCAACCTTAGCTTTTTTAGGGGGAAAATAATGCAAACTTGAAGGTTTTGCAACGCACCTAAAATTTATTGACTCGCTGAGCACCCCATGAGTTAGAAACACCGATATAGACTCTGATTACATTTATACAGTAAATTCACCATTGGAGTGAAGAGATCAAAGAGAACAATTGTTTTTACATCGATGTATCAACCACTTACTCCTACAAAATGATATTCCCATTATATCATGTATGAGAGTAATGTGATTTGAATTTCAAATTACAAGGATAAAAATCCTTATTTAGACCCATACTTTTTCATAATTATATAATAGCCCCAAGTAAATTGGGCTTGGGCCTTGATGCACTAAGGGAGGATCGGGCATATTCTAGTATCTACCACTCACACTTGGTAGATCAGATATTATGGGTTAAGTCTCTTTCTCCCATCCTTCTTTCATACTAGGTGCTTTGCCATAACTACATAAGCATGATGTCTCCATTTAGGTATCTTGTACTAGAAATCTCTTTCACAGAGACCAATAAAAACAACCCTATAGTGCAGCTTGATCATATTAATATAATGCCTCTGATGTCCTAAATTTTACCTATGGTCAATCTAATCCTTCTTGAGTCAAGATAAAACTTAGATTGCTTTTCTCATATACTTAGTGCCCACACTTATGAAATTATCCAAGTAACATCATAACAAACTTGTCTCAAATTCAAGCATAAGTCTATGTATTCCAGATAATCTTCTTTTTGCCTAAATATCATTTTGATGTGAATCAACCGCTTTCTTAACATAATACCTTTATATCGTATTGATCATGATCATAGGAAAAATACTAAAGTAGCAGATGTTGAAACATATATCCATGATATTGTCAAAGTTAGAGAATATCTTGAAAGGGTTAATCTTTCTGGGACTCACACAACAATGAAGCAAGGATCTATTCAATTGTTTCCCATTTGTGGATCTCTAGCACATGCGCTATAAATCTCATGCTACAATGTTACTTTTATACTATAAGAGTGTATGTCAGTTTAATCTTAATATTAACACCATACAGACTTAAGTATAGACACGCAAAGAAAGAGGAAGAATAAAGATATTCAATAAAATAAAGACACTTTGTAGTTAGGTTATGGAAAATGATCATAAAGAGGAAAATCAAGAATAAAAGGATTGAAGAAAAAAGAACTTGAAAGATCTAAAGAGAATATCAAGATTCAAACTCTTAGAAGTGATAGTAGAGGTTTTTATGATCAAATAGAAGTTGGAATGGGTCAATTTAAATATAAGATAACTTATATGGAAGTTATGCACCTGCAAAAGATGATCACTTGAGTTATTTAGCATCACTCAAGTAATGACCACTCCTTTGTGGTCTGTTTTCATTTAGCTTGATAGAGGTTAGGTATTTTGGATATATCTATCTAACCGCCAATCCGATTAAGGTTAAACTTGTTTCATATAAATCTAAACTTCTAATGCTCACATAGACACCAAAATCAATTTCAAAGGATTTTATAAGAAATAGATATGAGTTTTGAAATATGATACTTAATTCATCATTGACTTCCATAATAGGTTCCATATTTTGAACATATCTCTCAAACTACAAGTCCGATTGATATGAAACTTGTTTTACATGAAACTAGACATAAAGAGGTTTCTATAGATAGGTTATGTCAAATTTGGAGTTATATTTTAAGAAGTATGCTTTCTGGAAGTTGACACTCGTGAATTCTGATATTGTCTAGTACAGTAGTCACTATTTATATCATAACTTTTAGAATATAATGATTTTAGAGCTGATTATTTTTGCATTGGAATGTAGATAGTAAGAGATTTCTAATCTAGGTTATTTGCCATATTTGGATTCAAAATGAACAGATCACTCAAGTAACCACTTGAGTTATGACTTAAGTTCACTCCAGTGACCATTCAAGTGATGGGATAAGCAAAGCAGCCTTTGATTTAGTAGCACTCTTTACCAGAATTTTGAAGGGATCACTTAAGTGATTACGTTAGTGATGACCTAGGATCACTCGAATGATGAATCCCAGAATGCATGATAATCATCTGTTAATCAATAAAGAGTGGTCAAATGAAGCAACAAGACTCTAATGGATAAATGCTTACAATGGTCATCAATCTTCATCAACTATAAATAGAAGAGCATTCAAAGCGTAAGAGAAGAAAGCAACAATGCCAAAATGCTAAGATCATGAATCATCTACTTCCATATGAATACTCTCTGTTTATCTAGCTTCGATATCATTTCCCTTAGAGAGAGATATTATTTGTATTGTACTTCAGTATTCATCTTATTCACTTTTGAGAGATAAGATTGATTGTAATCCTTCATCATCAAAGTTGTATCCTTACGGTGTGTAAGGGGAGTAACATAATTAGAGCTTTGTAAAAGGCTTCGCAAGTGCCCAGCTAAACTAGTGGGATTGTAGAGACTCCTCTTCTACCCTAATTAAATAAGAAGATAGTGGATTGAAAATCTCAAGAGGAGCCTAGGGACCGGATGTAGGTCATCGTGGATTGGACCGAACCAGGATAAATCAAAATTTGCATGTTATCTTCCCTAAGCTCTTATATTTCAAGCATATATTATTTAAATATCTAACTATTGATTTATGATTCATTACTTTCATACTTATTACTCTTACTAACATGCGGAAAGATTTTCAAAGTTCTTAAGTTTTTATCTTACACCAAATTCACCCTCTCTTGGGTATTGTAAGACCCTTATACTATTTCCACATTTTTCAGAGTGTTTGCGCGTAGTTCATTAGGCACACAGGAATAACATAAATATATTGATAATAAATTCTTTATTACAAGAATTCCCCACAGCGATTGTACATAGTAATTATAAAAAATGTAGCCGCACAATGCTACTAAGGTGTCTAAACTCGTTACAATGAAACGCTGACATCTTTCCATCTTTATTCCACTACTGGATTCCGCTCGGATAGTTCTCTTTTTTCTTCTTAGGCCACCTCCTATTTTCATCTGTCTAAATGGTTGGTTAGGAAAAGTGAGATTCAGGGTAATCTCAGTAGTAACAATACTAACAATACATGCAAGATGAATTTTAGTACATGATATGCTTGCCTTACATAGGCTCATGTTCACATAATGCATTTTTGCATGCTTAATGTTTCATGTAACATACCTATGGCCACAGTATAAATAGAAACAAAGCTTCATTCATTCATACATGCTTCATATAATCAAGTAAAGTAATACTATAAATCAATATACAACAAACACATCAAATACATGCAAGTTAAGTAATAAGTTCACTACCTCTTTTCTTCAGTCCTCCTCTTATACCTTTTTCCAACCATTGAAGTTGCTTCTTCTTTGTCTCCTTATGACCCTAGACATATAACCATATGACTTGTTAGAGTTATGAAAGTAAGTCATGTCTTCAATTCTTACATTTTCCTTTAAATTTCATAATTTTGCAAGTCAAACCAAATCTACCAGTTTTGACCCTCAAATTTGAAAAATCATAACTTATCTCTAGGACTCCAAGTAAGGTGGTTCAAAGTCTTAGGTAAGCTACTTCAGTCTACTTTAAGGGAAAAATGTTAACCACTACCAATTACGACGGTTATATTACCAGAATTCTTGATTAACCTTACTGGTCCAGAATTTGTCCCAGTTTATATGCCTCCACTTCAACAATTCATAACTTTCTTTATAGGCATCTAAAGCATGAATTCTACCCATAATTTGAAAGCTTAGGATCTCTAATATTGTTCAAGAAAGTTTCATAATTTTTGTACAAGGTTTGATCATCTAAAACCTCGTTATAGAACCCTAACTAGAATTTGGTAGTGTTGACCTTAATAATATTGAATTCCAATTTTAGGGTTTTTAATCCAATCCTTCTAAAATCACTACCATACCATATTCCCATAAAATTTTGTCCAAGGAATCAATTGGAAACCTCAAATTTGGAAAAATCATTCTCCTTTTACCTGCCCTGCATCTAGCCAAAAATTAGGGAAAATTAGGGAATACTGTGTTTTCTTGATTTTATTCTATAAAACACCTTCCTTTCTCTTGTAATCCCATAAGTAACCCTTTAAACACTTATGCATCATGATTAGTGAAAATTTGGGCAACATAACCCCTTAGGGTTTGAACATCCCAAATGACATAATTAACCAAACAAACTAACAAACAACCACAAATCAACTATAACCACCACAAATAACCTTGAATCAACAAGATAGCAAGGTTTAGTGTGATTACCTTTGGTCTCTCTCTCTCTTTAGGGCTCCAAAATTGTGGCCTCTCTCTCCTCTTTCTCTTGATTGTGTGCTTGATACACATGTATTTCAAGGAGTAAAGATTAGAGGGAGGTTCCAAGAGATTGAAGACAAGAACAAGTGAATTTACTTGCTAACTCACCTTAATCTTGCTTCTTGAACCTTTGCTCTTTCTCTTGTTCTCTATATGTTCTTGAAACTCCTTCTCTCTCTTCCCTTCCTCACTTGGCCGAAATATGGAGTCATAAAATGGAAAGAGAAGAGCTTAAAATATCTTAATGCACTTCTTTTAACTTAATGTATTTTATTGCTAATATTTACTATGTGCATTTTTACTTGGCTTGAGATAATTACACATTGCACAATTATGGTCCAAGTAAATAATTTCCCTCTTCTATTTTCCTCTTGGCCGAAATTCACAAGAGGAAGGGAAATAATTAATGCTTTCTTGTTTTTCCATAATTCCCTTCTACCAATAATTAATTATTCCGTCATATTTACTTTTTGACTTTTCAAACTTATTTTACTTGGCCACAATTGCTCTAAAATTGTGATATTTATCCCTAAACATTTATTTTCCTTTTATTTCCTTTATTTGGCCGAAAATGGCCTCAATTAATTGGGAAAATAATAAGCTCTTTGCTTTATTGGCAAATTACCATTTTACCCTTATATTTTTGTAATTAAATTGGGCCTTCTTCCCTTCTTCCTCTTCTTTGGCAAAAATCACAATTAATTGGGCTCAGGACTTATGTTCTTTTATTCATTATGTTGGGCTTCAATAATGCCCTTTTATGAATGCATAAATTAAATTTTATGTCTTATTATGGCCCAAAATTCATGTGACCACCAATTATACTGTTTGGCCATTTCAAATGCTCCATAATTCACCATTTATTCCTTTTAATTCCACAAGGTCCAAAGGAATTTTGGGAACTGAAATTTTGGATGTTACTAGTGTCAGTTGGTTCTAACCTTCGGTATCAGAGCTAGACTCTTGTTTTAAGAACTTAACCATCTCAAGAGTTATAAATGGATGATTTTGGGTGTTATATGCTTTTAGAAGGTTTTGATTACACAGTTCCATCTCTTTTAAAAGATATTGATTTTTGGTTTTGGAAAGCTAGAATGACAACTTTTATAAAATGCTTTAATTATGATATGTCGGATGTTTTTACAAATGCCTTTGATTTTAAACCAGGAAAGGATTGGACAAAAAGAGAAAAGAAAATATTTTCATTGAACATTAGAGCAATGAAAAATCTGTATAGTGCTTTAACTGAAAATGATTTTGAGAAAATTAGATTTTGCTTTATTGCAAGAGATATTTGGGATTTCTTGATTCTATTTATACCTCTAATAATTATGTTGAAGTTGAAAGTGTTGACAATTAATGTGAAACTATAAGCTACATATCTATGGTTCATGAATAAGCGGAAGTTAACAATGAACATGGAGAAATTATAGAACACCTCCATGATACTGTCAACATATATGGACAAGAAAAAGAGGATTCCCAAGAAGAGCTCATTATAAACGAATATGAAAAATTATTCTCTGGAGCTTAAGATAAACTTAAGGTAAAATGTTCCAATTCTTTTTGTGAGTTTCAGAAAAATGATTTTGAAAGACTACATAAAAATGTTTTCTAACCAATTTTTGTGTGAGGAAAGAATTTAGGCAAATTGATCATTCGAGATCGCCTTCTCTCAAACAGCACAATACTTCCAAAAATGTTTATGATAAATATCATTCTACTATTCGTAATTATTGTGAAAAATCTAATCATATTTCTCACACATGCTATATTAGGAGAAATCTTAATGTGAGAAATAAATTTGTTTGGGTTCTTAAAGGACAAGTAAGGTCCAAAGCTAACTATCAAGGACCTAAAGTAAAATGGGTACCAAAATGTCCATATAGTCCTTTATATGTGCATATTGATTCCATAAGGAATGGACATAACAATACAGAGGAGATAAAGAGGAAGCCAAGAGTTTTTCATGCACCAAGAAAGAGGTTCATATCATCTATATCGAAAAGGAGAACTCTCGAAGTACCCATTGTTGGAACTACAAAGTATAATCACAAAGAAGAGTAATGGATAAAAAGAGTACATTCAGCCTCAAGGAAGGGCTACCATAGAGTACCATTCAACTACGTTGAGGAGAACAAAGAAAAGGAGGATCTATCATGTACAAAGGAAAATACTCTTGGAGTCTACATCATATAAGAAAGCTTTGCATGATCCCAAGGGTAAATATGCAAAAACAAAGTGTCAAATAAAGATGCATTGGGTGAGTAAAGGCAACCCACTAAGTACCTAAGGTAAAGATATACAAAGGTAAAACCTCCTATATATAATCTTTGATTTTTATTGAGGTTTATATCTTGTTACCATAAGAACAAGCATTGCAAATTATTTTTGAAATATGTTTTCACATTCATTAGAAAATCTATTCAATGAATCCATTTAAAAATGGATTGCAATGTTTAATAGTTTAACTTTGTGTGCATATATGCATATTTAAGAAGAAACTACTTTTTGCATAAATTCATGTTTAATTCATTATGCTCAATTGCCTCGAATTGACTATATCCTTAAAATATGTGAATTATGATTCCTACAAGCTAACCATAAAGGGATCCAAGTAAAACTAGATACCAAAGGAAGAAAATGTCGATATGAATTTGTAGGAGGAAGAAAGTAAGAGCTTCATCTCAAGATTATGACTACATAGAAATTAACTCAAATCTTTGTAAAGTTGGACTTTAAAGCTGTATTTTGATCATGTAAATAAAAGGAGGTAGCACTTAAGTCATCACTGCAAGTACCTAGCAAGTAATAAAGGAAGAAAAGATATATAGTGAAGCATCACTAGAGTGATCATCATCACTGCATGATAATTGGAAGTAACTATCCAAGTGATCAGACTGACCGGAAAATTAGGAGGCAAAAGTCAAGGAATTATGCTCAACTGAACTTGAAAGGACAATTTCTCGAGTGATTATAAGATTGCTTGAGAGGTTTTGTTTTCTTACTCTATCAAAATGTTTAGGGTTCTCTCACTCGAATGACCACTCGAGTGATGGTCAGGCACAATCACTCAAGTGCCCACTCGACTGATATCTAGTTCCTGAAGTTAAAGCCCCTATTACAACATCACTTTTCATTCTTATTTGAAGATTCAAAGGCAATGCAATGCTTTAATCTTCTTATTATATCCCTACCTGATACTATGCTTATATAAATTATTTATTTGGGCAATGAATAACTATCCATTATATCATTCCATTAGCAATCAATTATTTGTGTTTCAAAATGTTTTCATATTGCTAAATGGACCAAAAGTAGAATTGTGAATAACCTTTCTATGTTTTTTAATTTTGAAATGCTCAATCTTGTCTTAGCTGCAATTCATCTTGTTTATAAAAGTGCATACACATGATTTGAAAATTATTAATATTTTTTTTTTCATTCAAATCATTTTTAAAATTGGAAGTTAATATTCTTGTGTACTTAACACATAAATACTTCAAATTCATCCATCAGAGTTTTCCTCATCATTGGCATCTTGTTTATTGGCCTTAGATATGCTATATTATGCTTGAACTCCTTTGTCTCACCCTCTAACTAGTTATGCCTCATGTCTAACAAGTTGATCATCTATGAGTTTCAAGTCTATTTCCTAAAAAAGAATTCAATTTATAAAAGCCTTATGCCTAATGCATAAATCTTTAGTTGGCAATGTTATTCAAAGTATCACAAATGTTTATTAATGCATTGAATGTTAATGCATTAACCATTATAGTGGAATAACTAACTAGGATAATATTCTTGAACTCTAGTCATTTAGACTAATGAGTATGTGCTTCATCATTCATAAAGTCTTGTACCTATTTTGTTGCTTAAACACACTAATCATTGATATGATCTAGTTTTGAATAACCCGTGTCATGTATTTGAATCCTTGAGTTGAATATTCATATATTGCAAGACACAACTCTAAGTATCAAGATAGTATATGGATCAATAGAAAAGTCATGATGCTCATATATGTTTATCAAGCTAATCCTTTTGGTTATCCACATAACTCTTGCTCTTTGCAAAATTCTCCAACATGTTAACTCTAATGATTAACATGTTATCTTAGTTGAACTTTAAAGTGAAGCTTTTTTATATATATTTTATAATTATCACTTTCCACTATTTTTAACATGAGTATCGACTATAAACATGTTTCAAAGATGAGTTTTGTATATATTCAAAATCTCAATTTTACAATGCATTGTCATGATTTGAAATATCATTTGACATTTAAAATACTTTGCATATTTCATTATTAGAAAACTTGGTTGATTTATCCTTTCATAAAAGTTGGTCATTATGAATAGATTCTCTACTCTCTTTGATCCAAGTTACATGGATTACATAAAAATCATATCAATGACATATTTTCTATATAAAGTGTATGTACAAATTGAAATTGATAATTGAAAAGCATCATTCTTGGCATCAATTTTTTGTTACCCTTTTTGTTCAGTAACTATAATTAATTGAGTAAAATTATATTTTGGTCTCTGTTGATTTATTATACTCTTTGCTTAAATATCATATGGAATAATTGTATAAGAGCATAAGAGTTGTTATGTCTAATATTTTGTGGACCCAAGAAAAGTTGGGTACCAAATAACATGTATTTATACTTTATGTAGGAGTTAACCAAGATGATCTGCTTCTGGGTAAAAAGAATAGAGACTAAAAAATAAGCTTAACTAGCAGTATTGCATTGTATGCAAAAATAGAATCTATGGTATCACTCGAGTGACACCTTATCACTAGCAAGTGACTAGCTATTGATGCAGTCAAAGAAAGAGAAAGAGGAGGAAGACCTATTAAGTGGGCTTAGTTGAGATTCATTTTAAAGCAGCTCAAGGCTAAGAACAAGTCTAACCATTATGAACCTTTGTTGCCTACCCATCTTCCTTATTGTCCAATAGTGATCAAAGATTTCTACTGTGATATAGAGCTAATAATGATGTTCAGAGAAAGATATTAAAAACAAAAATAAAAAATTAGAAGGTCACCATCTCAACCTCAAAGATTAATGAGTGGATAAGGTATCAAAAAGCATCCCACTAGACCTTTCAAGGAATACAATAAACTTGAGATATACATAATCATCAAACTCAATGAGTTTATAGGGATTCTCAACTACAATTCTAGCTCTATATCTAATCTTTATAAAATTATATGGTACATCTAAACTAGAGCTATAATGAATAAGGCAAATAACTTCACTCAATTCATCGAGAAGAACTATCACACAATCGCCTATATTATCAGTAAGGAGGAGAGGAACACCAAAGAGATCATGTCTTTTAGAGAACAAGAGGTACATATACACTTCTACAAAAGCATACTCTAATATTATACCCATATTTGGTATCTCTATTCTTTAAGACTAATAAGATATGGTACCTAAAGCCAAATAAGCCCCTTATGAGGATTCCTATGGTTCAGAGGCTACACATCCAAAGGGTGAAGATACACTTATCACTAGTAGGATGTACTAGCAAGAGATAAAGAGTAAAGTGTAAGGCATCCAGAGATGATAAAGTATAATCCTCAACTAGAGCTAGATCACTTGGAGCCTTTTTTATAAGATCCACCATTCAAATAGACTGAGCTTTACTTGATGCTACCAATATAAATGAGAATCTCATTAAGGTTATGAATGATAGAGTCAGGGAAGTTATGTGCTATGATGAATCAGAACTACCAAATGTTGTTTACTCAACACAAGAGGCATAGAGGATGTAAGCTGAGACTTCAAGGATAGATAAGACATAATACTTTGATAGAGTTGGTCCCGCTGGTCCTTCATTCTCTGGTCTATGTTTCTAGGACTATCTAAGAGAAGAACTTTAGTGATTTCATACTAAGCTTGCTATAAACAAAGCTAAGTTCATCACTTTTATGAATAGCAAGATTAGACAACTCTGTGACTTGATCAACTAGAATTTCAAGGCCTTATTTGAATAGCAAGAAGCTCAAACCAAAATACTATAAAAGCAATCTAGCACTATGAGAAAGGGGCATACACTAAGTTGATGGATGCCCATAAGACCTTATTCTAAGCTCATCTTGGTATCCTTTAGTGATCATAGAGATTACACTTCAGAATCCCTCAGTATTGATCATATCATCATATAGTAACTAGCCAACATGTATCAATAGACTATAGAAGACTATGACTCTTACCGATAATTTGGGTTGGGCGGACAAGTTAGGCTCACCAGTCCATTTTTTTAACAGGTTCGAGCTAAGGAAAATAGGCCCAAAATGAAAATAGGCTAAACGGGTTTAACCCAAGGGTCAGTCGAGTTAACCTGTAGGTTAAATGGGCTTAACCCATTTATCCATTAAAAAATATGATTTTTTATCTCATCTCATTATCTCACTGCTACTGGATGTGACGCCCTCCTCTATCCCCTACCTCAGCCCTTAGTCAATCTTTATTCTCATCTCTCCCACTTTTACCTTTCGACAGAGCTCTCCGCCTCTCCCTCTTCCTCTCCCTATTCTGCTCTTCCTCTTTCTCTCTTAGGTTGGTCGTCTGGTGAATCGGTGACTGGCAACCAGAGTTTAGGGCCAGGGGGTACCATTTGAAATTGAAATCGAACCCTCTTTGGCCCTTGACAATCTGATTCATCTCCTCTACTAGCTGTGTAGCTGCCTAGCTCAACACAATCATCCAATGGTGGACAGTGGGGTTTGAGTTCGACTACCTCTGCCGATCTGCCCTTTTGCTCCTTGCCTCCCTAAGATTAATTTAATAGAAGCTTAAGCTCATTAGATCAATTAAGCTCATTACTCTAGTGGGTTTTACCTGGTTTATGTGTGGTTTGTATAATCTGGAAACTTAACCAATTTAATGGGCTCCTGGAGGTTTACAACATTTCGTTTCTGTGTGGTTTGTATAATCTGTAAACTTAACCAATTCTGTGTGGTTTTTCCCACTATGCTTCTGAGCTTCTCTTCATCAATGCTTGTTCTCGGAGGTTTACAGCATATGTTAATTTTTATCATTATTGTTGCCTTATTGGATACGTTGGATAGATAAGGTATGGGTCAAAACATGAAATTAGGCTGCTTTTGTCTATTGGTTTCTGATTTGGGTCACATTTGATTTGGGCCAATTGGTGAAAAAAATTCATTCTCACCCGTCAGCCTCATAAAACAAGTTGTACAGCCCGCCATAGGTTATGATACTACAGCCTGACCCGTATAGGACTTAACCAGAGTCAGGCCAGCCCGTCAGGCTCGGGCTGGCCCAAATTCCCAGTGCTAACTATGACTCAAGTGATTACGACATTACTCGAGTAAGGTATTGTATTCTTAATTAAAATTCATTGAGTTACATCACTCGAGTGATAGTAGAGTAGAATCACTCAAGTGACCACTCAAGTGATACAGAGTTATAACCTTAAAACCCTAAATAGCATCGTCATTTTCAAAACTTGATTTCTCTCTAAATCTTCAGACTTTCATTTTCATTTTCTGTACAAAATTTCCAATGGTTTTACAAATCTAGGAGAGTTATTAATTGTATTCCTCATATCGATTTTCTTTTAAGCCATGCATTCATTAAGAGGAAGCTTCACATTCACTTGTATATATCTTAAAAAGCTCATCTCCTTTATTTGAAGAAAATCCTTTTAGCATACTTATATACATTCCCTATCTATTGATTAGTTTTGATGATAAGTTACTCTTATATTCTTCCTTTCTTGATCTTAATTTGAAAATACCTTATAGGAAGGAAACTATTGATACTTGACTGCACTAATCATCCTCCTTGCAAGAATATTTTTAACTTGTGGTAGGAGAATTTGTTCTATGTAAGATCATTCCCCAACATACTACAAGAATGTTCTATCAACTTTGAGGAAAGATGCTTTAATGCTCAATAAAGGGAAATAAATTGATTGCAACATTCAAAGCAACAAATACCTATGACAATACAAAGGAGCATTAAGCATGATGTTATAGAAATATGAAACAAAAGCTTAACTCAATGAGAGAATCTTGAAGACAACATGAATATTATCAGAGTTATGTAGTAAAAGTGTGGTGAATACAACATCATGGAACTAGCATTGCAAGGAAATGGATTTTATGGATCAATTATTAGCTTATTGAATCCAAATGAGCATTTCTAAACTCTCCTTTTATATTTTGCAAATACAAGACATATATTTGATTTCAATTTGCTTTGATTAAGAAAGTTTTCTTGAAAATCTCTTCAAATTGTTTCAAACTTGTTTTTATGAAAACCTTCATTTATTTTCATCACCCTAAGAGTAAAGGATGATACATTCCATTTGATTGAGGAAGAGAAAGGCATTTCTAATTTGGTTTCATATTTTCTTCTTTAAAGAGCTTTTCATATTTATCCTTCAAACTTTTTGCTAATGTTAAATAGGGGGAGAGAAAGGCAAGAAAAATATGTTGCATTTAAATTGTTGTCATATTTACAAATATTTTTCTTAAAGGATTTTCCATCATCAAAAAGGGTGAAAATGTTAGATATGATTAGTTTTGATGATGTCAAATATAGAAGCCAAATATTAAGAGCAAAATGTTTGCATAATATAATTATCTCCTACATTGACTAACTACTATATTTAATGTGAAATATCTTGTAGATTAGTCAAGCAAAGAAAGAGGAAGATTGAAGATAGTCAAGAAAATAAAGAAGCTATTAGTTGGGTTATGGAAAATGATCATCAAGACCAAAATCAAGAAGAAAGAGATTAAAGAAAGAAGAACTTGCAAGATCTAATGAGAATATTAAGATTCAAACTTTTAGAAGTAATACTAGATGTTTCTATGATCAAATGGAGGTTAGAATGAGTCAATTCAAAGATAATATAACTTATATGGAAGCTATATCACCTCTAGAAGATGATCACTCAAGTGATTCATAATCACTTGAGTGATGACCACTCTGTTGTGCTCTGTTTTTGTTCAGCATGACAGAGGTTTGGTATTTTGGACATATCTATCTAACCACATGTTCGATTGAGCTGAAACTTGTTTCATATGAAACTAGACATCCAATGTGTCACATAGAAACTAAGATCAATTTCAAAGGAGTTCATATGAAATAGATATGATTTTTAGAAGATAATACTCAAATTGCCACTATATTCCAAAATAGGTTTTCTATTTTGAACATATCTCTCAAACTACATGTCTGATGGATAGGTATGCCTTTTGGAAGTTGACACTTGTGAATTCAGACACTATATAGTATAGTAGTCACTATTTGGATCATAACCTTCAAAATACAATGAATTTGGAGTTGATTTTTTTTTTGCATTGGAATGTAGATAGTAATAGATTTCTTATGATAGGTCATTTGCCATATTTAGATTCAAAATGAATAGATAACTTGAGTGACCACTTGAGTGATGGCTTGAGTTTACTCGAGTGACCACTCGAGTGATGGGATAAGAAAAGTAGCCTTTGATTCAGTAACACTTTATAGAATTTGGAAGATATCACTCGAGTGATGACCTAAGATCACTCGACTGATCACTCAAGTGATGAATCCCATAATGCATGATAATGATATGTTAATAATTGATTTAACGTCTTTATGTCTAACATTACATTGTATTGGTGTTTAAAATACTTTTCTAGGAAAATAATGAGAAGATCATGTAAAGAGAAGAAAAGATACTTTATGGGAGCAGAGCATCTATCGAATGTAACGGTTAGTTTTTTAAATATGAAGAGCGGTCAAAGCAAGCAACAGGACTCTAACAAATGAATGCTTACAATAATCATCGATCTTCATCAACTGTAAATAGAAGAGCATTCAAAGCATAAGAAGTGAGAGACACCAAAATTTTAAGATCATGAATCATTCACTTCAACCATAACACTCTCTATTTATCTAGCTTCGATATCATTTACCTTAGTGAGAGATATTATTTGTATTGTACTTCAGTGTTCATCTTATTCACTTTTGAGAGAGAAGATTGATTATAATCCTTCATCATCAAGATTGTATCCTTACGGTGTGTGTAAGCGAGAGTAACTTGGTTGTATCCTAATGGTGTGTAAGGGGGAGTAACTTGGTAAGAGCTTTGTAAATGGCTTCGCAAGTGTCCGGCTAAACTTGTGAGATTGTAGAAGCTTCTCTTGTGCTAGGATTAAACAACAAGATAATGGATTGAAAATCTCAGGAGGAGCTTGGGGACTGGACGTAGGTCATCATGGATTGGACCGAACCTGGATAAATAACTGTTTGTATATTCTCTTCCCTAAGTTCTTATATTTCCAACATATATTATTTAAATATATAACTTTTGATTTATGATTCATTACTTTCATACTTATCACTTTCACTAAGATGCAAAAAGATTTTCAGAGTTCTTAAGTTTTTATCTTACACCCAATTTACCCCTTATTGGTTGTCAGCCAATTCTAACACATATAGGTCTCATAATCTCTTATAAGTTGAGCAAACTTCTCAGCTTTATGTAATACCATGGTTCTAGTCAATGGTCTAGCAATGTCACGTTCTTTTATTTAAATGAGATCTTCAATGTCAGATATCACAATTGTCCCCATATAGTTTATTAATTATGATCTTGTTCTTGGTAGCCTTTCTTGGCTTAAGCATTAAAATAATCCCACACATAGGGTTATTCACGATTGATTTGAATCAAGAACATGTGTTTGTTATATAGCACATTGAAGTATATAATGTCATACACTTGTACTATTCTTGACTTGGAAAAATAATAGCACTATTGGGTTTACGATAAGGAGAATATGTTTGTATACCTCCCATCACACATACTCTAACAATGTCACTACCATCTATCAAGAATTTCATACAAATACTTTATATATATAATATACTAAATTATGACTCTTAGAAGGTTCAAGTTATTAAAGCTCCTACTTAGATAGAGCATATAATGTAGCTCTCACTTAGATAAAGCATATGATTCTCTCAGAAGATTCATTTTCGAAGAGCCCTTACTCAAAAAAGTGTTTGGCATCTACTTCTTCATGTCTCTTATAGAGTTATTATGTTCATAGTGTCTCATTATCTGGGAATTTGAGACAATTCAATAGTTTTCTTTGGTACCATATTCATCTTCTTTCTTTATACTTAATTTTTAGCCAAACAAATCTTTAAAGGGGAGAAGTTTCTTAGCTTCTCAAACCCAATTTTGGTAGGTTACCAATAAGAATTATTTTTCAAGGCTCTAGCACTTTTATGTCCCATATTGTCTTAATAATTTCCCTGATTTTCTCTATCACATCGAGAAGATATTTCAAATGTCTTATGCAATTTTCCCTTGTTTCTTCAAGGAAACATTAATTATATGCTCTTAAGTCTTTTATAGTTTCTAGTGTTGGTGGTTGAACTGGGCTCAGGGCTCTTTTTTTCTTCATGAAGTGGGCTCTTCCTCTGAAGTGCATCATTATCCTAAATTCCATCATGATATGGAGTTTGGACATGGAAATTTCTCCACTTGCGATTTCCTTACACATTGATTTGATACTATTTCTTTAGTATCTAATCCCTCACTTTCACCTTCTTGAGATTTCTCTGGATTTGAACCTAGACTTTCACCTTCTTAAGATTCAAGAGATTCATGCTTTTCTTTAAATTCATCTTTTGACTTTCTTTTTAATTACACCTTTTATTCCATTTCAAGATCTAATAAGCCTTACTTTGGATTATTTTCCTCTAGATCCTCTTTAGGATTTTCTTCTTCTGGGTTAACTTTAAGGGCTCAATATTAAATGAGTAAATCCCTATTTAAATAATCATTTAGAGGCTCAAATTCTTCTATTTAGATCAACATTTAAAGGCTTCATCAAATATTTTTGTTCTTTTTCTAATCTACCACTAAATGGTTCATACTTAAGAATATGTTTTTCAACACGGTCATCATCCAAAAAGAATAAAATCTTTTTGTTCGGTGCTTTTAGAACTTTCTAAGTTCAAATCTATCAAAAATAAAAATCTTATGAATTATTATAAATATTTTAGGATTTTTAAACTCATAAAAGATAATTAAAGATAGCACTAAATGCCTCTAAAATATGGCCATAGTCCAAAAGAATAAAATTTTTTTGGTTCAATGCTTTTACAGCTCTCCACGTTCATATCTATCACAAATAAAAATATTATGAATTATTAGAAATATTTTAGGATTTTTAAACTCATAAAAAATCATTAAAGATAACACTGAATGCCTTTAAAATAGATCCAAACTTGCTCAAAGAAATTCCAAACATATATACAAATGAAGATTTTGAGTTTAGGGATTTTTTAAAAACAAATCATGTGTTAATCAGAGCTCAAATACTCCCTCATGTGCCCCAAGAAGGAGGAGGAAGAACAAATTATGAAAAAATTGAAAAATCCTGACAAATCTCACTCTCTTCATCAGCGCGTGGAGCCCATACGCCGCCACAAGCTCTCAAAATGTTGTATGCACCAGCAAACCAGCTTTCACATGCCATGAGCTCTCAGATGGAATCTACCATGTGGCCATGGGGTCTCCCACCAACTCCCACGCACTACGTGGCCCTTTTAAGAAAAATGAATATTTTTTAAAAAAATTAAAACAACACTATTCTAAACTTTGGGGGTTGTCTTCAACCTCTAGACAGGGTCAACTTAACCTGGATGGTGAACCAAGTTGGGTCCGTCGGACTAACACTCTCCTTCCTCCATATCTTTGTCGTCTAATGTCCGTTTTGAGTCTTCTTAGTGTCGTTTTCTTTGTTTTTTGATTCTCTACACAATGAAATCAATTTTGAAGCCAAAAACATAAGTTTTCGAATCACCCAATCTCAATGTTTCAAAAGGTTCATCATTTGCTATGCAACTGTCATTTGCCATTCATTGGGCACTATTTTTTCTTTGGTTTTGGGTGTTTTTTACTTTGTTTTTTGTTCTCTGAATGTTTTCATCACCTTTTTTCAGCCTAAAACTATGGGTTTCATAGATCCAGTCTCCAACAATTCTAACACTGGATTTGATTTTCTCGTACAGAAGGTTTCTTGTTTTTTTTCCTTTTGTTCCAAGGATATAGAAAATTTCTATGTCTTCTAATGTATAAAAAGTACATTAAGATATGTATATAAGGCATAGGAAGAAGACATATATGAACCCACAAGAAAAGAGGTGAAAAAATGCAGATATGGTATTGAAGAATGGCAAATAACGTCCCATGTAATCAAAGAGGAAAGAAATAATTTAAGGGAAAAACTTTCATGGTGGAAGCATAGACTAATATTTTCAGATATGTGTATCTATAGTGGAGAAATAAAGTTTATAATCGGCCTCGAAAACCTAGCTCTAATACCACTAAATGTTTTTTGCTGTACCTGGAATCCCTTGATTCATTGACTACCCACACGAGATCGGAGCACCAATATAGACTCTGATCACATTTATACAATAGATTCACCATTGGAGTGAAGAGAGACAAAGAAAACAATTGTTTTTACATTGGTGAATCAGCCACTTACTCCCACAAACTGATATTCCCATTTTATCAAGTACAGGAGGAGTTATGTGATTTGAATTTCAAATCATAACGATAGATCTCTTGATTTAGACCCCATACTTTTTCATAATTATATAATAGCCCCAAGTGAATTGGATTTAGGCCGTAATCCACTAAGGATAGACCGAGTATATTCCAACAAAACTAAAATGGTAATTACTTCTCCCCACATGTATCACACTCTTACATTAAATGGAACTGCCATGGATGGTTCCTCATCCTACATCTACTACCATGGAATAATATCTATGTTGTCAAGGTTTTGTCCCTTGAAGCAATTTCTATCATGGCTTTTATCAATTCAGCAACTTCTGTTATCCCATTTTTAATCTTGATTTGTAATTATGACATTGTACTAACTTTTCTTATAATATGATTTTGTCATTTTATTAAAATATATTAAAGATTCCAGACGGTTGTCTTCCCCAAAACTTTTTTTTTCCAGTTGGCCGGTAGCGTGTTTCATACCAAACCATTGATTGGCAAAGAAAACAACAGAACCGCAAAGACTGAGGGAAAAAAATAAGCTCCGATAACGAGACGTGTATGTTATTTACAAAAAGAATATACAATGAGAAAGTTTTGTTTTGGAATAATAATAATATATCCGTTTTTCTATCGAATTAATGTAAACATTTCCTAAAGAAAAGGTAATGATATAACAATTATTTCATTATTTGTTTTATACTAGTAATGATTCCATCATAGTTTTTTTAAATTTTTTTCCTTTTTCTCACCAACAAAAATTTGATGCTTCTGTATCCAGTTTTTCATATAAGGATTTAATCGGATTCATGGAATCATAAATTCGTAATCTTCTATGGTAATCTCATCGAGTTGACAACGATAAAATAATAGGAGATAGGACATCGACACTACTACAGAATATAGATTTTACGTCCCTAAAAGAAGTCCCTTTTTAAAAAAGGGATGTAAAAAATAAAAATGGTGGCGGGAGACTTTGGCGCTGGATGAATTTGACAAAAAAAAATTTCCACCACTTTAGATGTCCCCAGTTACAACTGGGGACGTCTAAAGTGGACTTTAGACATCCCTAGAGAAACTGGGGACGTCTAAAGTGAACTTTAGATGTCCCCTGAATAAATGGGGACATCTAAAGTGAGCATTAGACGTCCCCATTTTGACTAGGGACGTCTAAAGCTTACTTTAGGCGTCCCTATTTTGACTGGGGACGCAGAACCATCACTTCATTCACTATACATTGTAGCTTTACCTTGTATGCTTTACCATACCTGTGAGTGTCTGCTATGTTCCACTTTCCCTGCTGATTCGTTTTCCCTCTTCTCCCAAACCCATGAGCTGAGTGTCATAACTCCTTCACTGAACAAAGGCGCACCTCCCCTGCATTTATCTTCCCTCTTCTCCCATTCCCGTGGCCGTGTGGGTCTTGCTATTTGCTGCTGCTGCTGCATTCTCAGAATTATTCAGGTGCATTTCTGGGTTTCCTAAAATCATGTGCATATGAGGCATGAGTTGGATTATTATGTGAAGCAATTAAGAATTTACAGAAAAGCTTGGATTCTGCATTTCTGCGTTTCTGGATTGTTGCTGCACTTGGATTCTGCGTTTCTGGATTGGTGCTGCACTTGGTTCTACATTTCTGGATTATATTGTTGTTGTATGCACTTGGATTCTGCACTTGGATTTTGAGAAAATCAGGTGCGTATGCTTTGTGTAATGTAAATAATTATTTTGGGGAACAGATATTGTTTAGAATATAAGCTCATGTGATTCAAATGTGTTGTTTATATTAAGAAAAAATTGAATTAATGTTAGAATATGTCAAACCTTATGTATGTTGGGGTCATTTATCATATTTGTTTAGACATTTAAGAATCACTTGCGATCCAACTGAACCCTTACAAAATCAAAAACTTCAAAACTTTACATGATTCTCGGGTCACTCTATATATTCACTTGTTAAATTGTGTTTTTTTTAAGTTTCAAAAATTTATAACTAATACTATTGAGTTTGCATAACTTGTCTTCTTTGCTTTTATACATATAGAGAAATTTTTTTTGAAACATTTTGAACAAAAAAATTACGTTTTGGAAGTTTGGATTTGATTTATGAATATTCTAAAAGTTGTTTGATTTGATCTTGAAAGAATTGAGTTTGATTAGGATTTGGTTCTATCTTCTTAGAGTGTTAGTAGGTAGGCATAGAATTTGGCTTTGGTAATTAACTTTAGGAAGCCAAAGACTAGTGAGGAATTGAGGCTAAATATTCATTTCTTTGAAGAGAGGGTATATTTATTGCAATTTCATCTCTAGAACTTATAGTCTTGAATCTCTTTTAAAATTTAAAACTCTTTTTGAATGATAAAAAATAATTTAGGCATTTAATTTTATAGCTAGTTTGGCCAAATGTCCATTCCTATCTCATGAATCCTTTATTTCAACCATTTGAGCCTAAACTTTCATTAAAGAAAAATTGCATTGATTAATTAGCCATTTGTTTGAGTTAATACAATTTCCCCCTATCTTCTCATTCATTTATTGTTTTATTAAGTGTAAGTGATATAAGAAAGAAAGATAGTGAAGGGATTGATGAATAAGAGAAACAATGCTATGTGAATTTTTTTAAATAGTGAAAAGAAAAGAGAATTTGAAAAAGAAAAGAGAAAAAGGATATAACAAGAAAGAGAAAAAACAAAGAAAGAGAGACTAAGATATTGTTATCATTGAGTTAATATCCCTTCATTATTTTCATGTTTTTCATTGAAATTCTTGGCACTAATTAAAGTATTCCTCCTTTTGTTTGGGTTAGAAGAATTATTGTTAGCTTCCTGCTTTTTACTCTTATTTTAGTGCTATGAATTTTTATTTTACTCTTCTTAATTAGTTTAGTTTTGTTTAAATTAAGCTGAGATGATTTGTTATTTTGATTTTGGGATGTCTCACTTTTAAGGGGAAATGCTGCCAAAATTTTGAAAAACAAAATAGTAAAAGGCAATTCCCAGTATTGACAATTATTCTAAACTTGAGTGTGAATGGCATAGGTGGTAATAAAATGGATCATAGTTGGATGAATGCTTTGAGAACAAGTGAAGAATATGAGAATGGGGTTGAAAAGTTTATTGAATATGCTAGAAGGAATGCTCCAGCCATAAATGGCATGTATTTTTGTCCTTGTGTCAATTGTTTAAATGAGAGAAGACGGGATGTTGAAGTTATAAGGGATCACCTAATTTGTGATGGAATAAATCTTCGATATATAAGGTGGATATGGCATGGTAAGGAAGTAACTGATTCCGTCGTACAAGAAGGAAGCTATGGATGTCATAGATGAAGATACAATGGAGAAAATAATTCATGATGTTCAGGTAGAATCCTTTGCGCAGTCGCATGAATATGACAGCCTGCGGAGTGATGCAGAGACACCGTTGTACCCAGGGAGTAAATACACACGGCTGACAGGAACATTATATTTGGTGAACTTAAAAGCAACTTGTGGGTGGACTGATAGTAGTTTCACATTGCTGCTTGAACTATTGTGTGATATGTTTCCAAACGATAATGTGCTTCCAAATCGTATGTATGAGACCAAAAAAATCCTATCTACGATGGGTATGGAGTATAAAAAGCTTCACGCTTGCCCTAATGACTGTGTACTATACAGAAATGAGTATGAAGGTCTGAGTGAGTGTCCTAAGTATCAAACTGCATGATACAAAGTGAGGAAAAATGGTGGTTGTGGCAATACGACAACTAAAAGGCAACCTATAAAGGTTCTGTGGTATCTTCCAATAATACCGCGCTTTAAGCGTTTATTTGGGACTGCAAAAAAATTGAAGAAGTTGAGATGGCATTCGGATGATAGAATATTCGACGGAAAATATCTTCGGCACCCGGCTGACTTCCACAGTGGAAGAAAATAGATGAAATGTTCCCTGAATTTGGCAGCGAGCCGAGAAACCTTCGGCTTGGGCTTTGTACAGATGGCATCAATCCGTATGGAACTCTTAATAGCATACATAGTGCGTGGCTAGTACTCCTTGTAATATACAACTTGCCTCCCTGGCTTTGTATGAAACGCAAGTATGTGATGCTTTCTATGATGATTTCTGGACCACAACAGCCAGGAAACGATATCGATGTCTACTTGGCGCCTTTAATTGAGGACTTGAAGAAGTTGTGGGTGGAAGGCGTAGATGTGTTTGATGCATATAAGAATGAGTCCTTCAAGCTACATGCAATGATTTTCACCACGATAAATGATTTCCCTGCGTACGGAAACCTCTCAGGGTACAGTGTGAAGGGGCATAAAGCATGTCCGATCTGTGAAGCAGACACTCACTTCCACCAACTTAAACATGGAAGAAAAATGGTCTACCTTGGTCACAGGAGGTTCCTTCCTAGGTTCCACCCGTATCGTAGGTTAAGAAAGCCTTTTAACGGCTTGCCGGAGCATGGAATGGCTCCAAAGGCATTAACCGAAGAGGAAGTTTACAGTCGGGTTGAACGTATCAATGTCTTACTCGGTAAGAATCAGAAAACTTCGGGTGAGAAGAACATATGGAAGAAGAGATCAATTTTCTTTGATCTTCCATATTGGTGTAGTCTTAAAGTGAGACACAGTATTGATGTAATGTACGTGGAGAAAAATGTTTGTGATAGCCTTGTCAGTACGCTTTTGCACATTCCAGGGAAGATCAAGGATGGGATTAGTGCAAGGCTAGACCTTGTTGATATGGGAATAAGAGAACGGTTACATCTACAACTAAGAGATGATGGTAGGAGGGCATACATGGAGCCAGCAGCACATACATTATCAAAAGCGGAGAAATGAAGTTTTTGTGGGTATTTGCATGAAATTAAAGTACCACAAGGATATTCTTCAAATGTGAGAAGGTGTGTGTCAATGGATGATTTGAAGTTAGTGGGAATGAAGTCCCATGATTATCATGTGTTGATGCAACAACTGTTACCAGTAGCTATTAGAGGCATTATGAAAGATGAAGTTCGAAGCACTGTGACAAGATTGTGTGTTTTCTTTAATGCTATCTGTAACAAAGTTATTAACACTAAAAAGCTGGATGAACTGGAAGCTGAGAGTTATATCATATTGTCCCAATTAGAGATGCACTTTCCTCCTTCATTTTTTGATATAATGGTGCATTTGATAGTTCATTTGGTAAGGGAGGTAAGGCTCTGCGGTCTAGTTTACCTGAGGTGGATGTACCCTTTTGAGCAAAACATGAAGATCTTAAAAGGGTACTCTAAAAATCCCTATCGACCAAAAGCCTCAATAGTTGAAAGGTATGTTGTTAAAGAGGCTATGGACTTCTGCAGCGATTATCTATCAGGGAAGAAGGAACAATCTCGGCATGAAGAAGGGAGGAGCAAGGGAACACGAGAACTGAAAGTGAAGACAATCCCTTGTGAAGAGGTGTTGCAAGCACACCTTTATATCCTGAATAACATGGCAGAAGTTCAACCGTACATAGATGAACACAGAAAGAGATTGAAGAATATGAATCCGAGGAGGAATGGCATGCAGATTACTATTGAGCAAAACAAGACATTCATTCAGTGGTTTGAGGAAAAGGTTTTGCATGAGACCGGTGTGTCTGAGACAATAGAGTGGCTAGCCTGGGGGCCTTCGTTTCAGATCATTACTTAGAGAGGTTATGATATAAACTGGTATTCTTTCTACACAAAAGACCAAGATGACAGAAGTACCATGCAAAATAGTGGGGTGATGGTACCATGCAGCTAATAACTATCAACATTGCATGTCTCGTGGTGACTATCGGAAGCTTGAGCGAAAAATGATGGCAGAAGAGTTGGAGAAATTGAAGAAAGCGGCCACATCAGATCCTACCGTTGTGGTCCAGCCCCCGCCACCTCCTCCACATCACAAAAAATGGAAAGCAGGGAGGCTTAAGGGTGGGAAGTATGTAAATCCGACTGTTGTTGAGGTTGCCGCAATAATTGTAAGTAGTTAGAGCATAAGTACAAAGTTATTTTTTCATATTGGGAGTGCTTAATTTTCATTTACGATTACTTTTATGCTGCAGGATGAACTAGAAGATCATAGTAGCCAAGGTTCGTTCACTACAAGTGGACGGATGGTCATCTTGTCAATGGCGATTGGGAAGGTAGATCACCCTGGTCATGTTTGAGGGGAGGCAGGGGGAGTTCGTGTCGCGAAGTATTTTGGCCGAGCCTCACATCCTTATTCGTCACAAGCTGAACCCAGTAGGGAGCTTGTGGCCAAGATTCATCAGGAAGTCTCACAAGAGCTAGAGGCCAACCTTCGCGACAAGCTCCGACAAGAGTTGTTGCTAGAGCTACGTCTTGAGCTGATGCCTGAGCTACGAGCTGAAATGATGAAGATGTTTGAATCGTAGATGGCAACTACCGAGCGTAGAACCCATTCATCCCCGGCCTTCCACAGCACCAAAGGAATTTACAACCCGGCGGAGGAACCACTTGGCGACCCTTCTCCTACTCCAGCATAGGGAGAACCTGCCATCCTCTCTTTGGATGCCCCACTGCTGCATGTAGTTGCAGATGCTCTCGTTCACACAGAAGCTACTACCCATGATAATCAGCAAATACCAGAGCATTTGCGTAGGGTGACTGTGACGTGTGTTCGAGAGGGGGAAGAAGGTACAACCATCCCTATTCCTGATGACGAGGTTGCCACAATAGCTCAGGCGAGAGGATCTTTCATCCTTTGGCCTGTACATCTTATTGGCTTGTTACCACCAACACCTCCAATAGTATGGAACTACCTCACTTTTACTTGAGATGTGTTGACATCCTACTAACAATATGTTTTTTATGTTCTAAAAGAACAAGCAGGAAGCAGAGAAATGACCCTTCTTAGCACGACTGCAGCATATCTATAAAGGCATTCGCCAGATTGATTTGCATATGCCTATAAGGATTGTGGGCCAGGAATTAGAGTATCACTTCACAATTGATAAACAAGATCTTAAACAGGTCATTAAGTTAGAGGAGCTAGATGTTGGATGGGGCAAATTTGCAATCCTGTAAGTGTTTTATTTTCCATTTTTTCCTTCATTTAGTTAAGTTGATTTTAACTAGCTAATACATTCATCATTTTAATTCTATTATAGCTCCTTCCATCGTATATGCATTGACTCTCAAAGAGTTGATTTATATGGATTCTTGTCTCCTGTACATACGATAAGGATTGGGAATACATTGAAAAGAAGGACAAACTATGTGGGCTTCACAGTGGCAGAGGACGACTATCGTTGTTATCTAGCACCGATTGTTCAAGGGTACGCATTTTAATTTTGTGTATTTGAGATTTTTAATAAATAATTGCCTTGCCATCTAACTTCATTTTAATCTGTATATGTTGTGATAGTTATCACTGGAGTTTGTGTGTTCTATATCCTCGGTCCCACGTTGTTTACTGGTTTGATTCCTTACGTCGAAGACCAGACAAAGAAACTAAAAGTATCTTCAACACGTAAGTTATTTGTTTGTATTTCATTGCTTCTTGATTCTTGACTTAATGAATTATTCTAATTTATGTTGATTTTCATTTTAATGATAGGGCATGCACGACGTATCGAGCGCTTAGCGGGCCACACGAATGTAGAGGTGGCAAAGAACTGAGATGGTTGTTTCCAAAGGTACGTAGTTTCAAATCAAGTTCTTTTGATTGACGGTCATTTTAGATATACCTTTATTGATTTTAACCATTTGCTTTTGATTTATAGTGCACTCGACAACCTGGCGACTGGGAATGTTGATACTATGTCTTACTTTATATGTTTAACATCATTCAGAGTGGCATTACGACAGATTTTGAACAAGTAATCGCTTCTTCATTCTCAGAGGATAACGTTCTTGGTGTTGTAATTCAATAGCAATTCATTCACTTGATTCATTATTTCATCTAAGCTTATTTTCTAATTTACAGATTTTTGACAATGAAGATGCCTACTCATATGAAGACCTAAATATGATCAGAGACTTTTTGGCTAGACATCTTCTTCAATGTATACCAGAGTAAAGTCTTTAGCAGTTTGTGTAGGACATACTTTTGTGGTAGTTCTATATATTGTATATATAATTAGCGTTATTGTTGTTGGATATAGATTGGATTTAGTCTTGGTTATTGTACAAACTGGGGACTTGGATATAGTCTTTTTAGTGCAATAACAGACTTGGATATAGATTGTTGTGTAGTTAGTGTGATTTGTTAGTTAATTAGTTTACTACTCCTTAAAAGTATTGCATGTAGTAGAGCCTTGGGTTGATCACTGTGTTTCAAGTTCTTGTTTCCATTCTGCTGAACTTCTGTTGTTTTATTCTATTGTTGGAATCCTATTTCTGCAGTTTACATTTTCCAGACAGTGCAATATATAAAAAGGCCATTTTAGAAAAAAACAAAAAATTTTCAACGTCCTTAAATAAAAAGGGACGTGGTAGAGTGGGTGGCGACACCTTAGACGTCTCCAGTTAAAACTAGGGACGTCTAAAGGTCACCTTAGACGTCCCCAGTTGGAACTGGGGACGTCTAAAGGCCACCTTAGACGTCCCCAGTTCCAGTTCCAGCTGGGGATGTCTAAAGTCCCACTTTAGACGTCCCCAGGTGAAACTGGGGACGTCTGATGTGGACTTTAGACGTCCACAGTATAACTGGGGACGTCTAATGTCTGCCTTTAGACGTCCCCCATTTACGGACGTTATTGACGTTTTTTTCCACGACCCTCAGATAGACATCCCTCATTTTTCAGATGTTAAAAGACAAAAAAAAAAAAGGACGTTAAAACCATTTTTTCTAGTAGTGAAGTGAAAGAACCTCAGTTTACTTTTAAATTGGATGAATAAAAATGGTAATTTATTAATGTCATTATCAAACAATAGAAAATGATGATTCTATATTTGTTCCTAACGATTATGGCAGTAAAATAAAGAACTCAAAGTAACAGATGCTGTACTGGGGGAGAAAAATTGTGCAATATATTGTAACTGGAAATAGCAAGTTAATTAATTGCATAAATTAGTTATAAATATTATGGGTTAAGGTGCTTAAATAACCATGAACTATTTTCAAAAATGCTAAAATAACCATGAACTATTTTTTAGAGTAAAAGTAACTATGGACTATATAAAATGGGACAAACCATTAAAACTCTTAAAATAAGAAACGTTGACCGTTAAATTATGATGTTGAAGTGTGTGTTGACCGTTAACAGTTTTGTTCCATTTTATATAGTTCATGGTTACTTTTGCTCTAAAAAATAGTTCATGGTTATTTTAGCACTTTTTGAAAATAGTTCATGGTTATTTAAGCACCTTAACCCTATAAATTATTATGGTGATTATCAAACAATGAAAAAATGACACATTAACAATAATGTCATAAAGCTTACTTAAGGGCACTAATTAAATCAAAAAACAGAATCAAATAATAAAAAATACGTCGCATCAGTGTAATTAGATTTAAAATAATATGGCATACATTAATTATAAATTATTATTGTCATTATTGCACAATAAAAAATGCGACTCTTTAAATCTCCATAAAATAAAAAATATATATCGTTGTAATTAGATTTTGAAATAGTAATTTGGATAAATCAATTATATATTATTATTGTCATTATCAAGAAATTAAAAAACAAAGACTCTGATATGTACAGTGCTAATAATCAAGTCTAAGATCGTGACTAAAAATAAAAATAAGTCAATGTAATTAGAGTAAAAAAGTACGTCGGTGTGATTAGATTTTTTATAAATCCTAAATTTTTATATATTTTATCCCACCTTATTTATTTATTTTGGAAACTAATTTAGGTTAATTTGGATTTATTAGATAATATTTTGATTATTAACTAATTTTAAGAAATAATATAAATTTGAATTAATTATGAGATTATTGGGCTTAAATTGTTTATAATTTAATTTCCTATTTTGTGATTGAATAATATTTTTAAATATATGATAGATCACAATCTTATTTAATTTTTGCAGGGCAAAGATAACTCTATTAGAAAATCATATGGTTCAAAATTATTCTTTGAAGCTAAAAGAAAATTTAATGAATGAATTTTATTAGGCTACTTCAATTTTAATGAACTTGAATTTTAGCCTCAAATCTCCCTCATCTTCTCGTCCACCAACCATCCATCCTCACCAACCCCACATCACCTACTCCCATCTATCGTTGCTATTTCACCAACCCCTTCCTTCTATATATATATATATATAATTCCCTTTCTGTCGTTTCATTCACGGGAGACACAACAAAATTGGCTTCTTCATTCTTTTTCTTCAATCACCACGGCCCCACGTCCACTACCTTCATTCACTGTAGACACAACAAAATTGGCTTCTTCATTCCTTTTCTTCAATCACCACAGCCCCACGTCCACTACCTCATTTTGAACCTCACGTGAATCAATTCTCATTTCTTCATCTTTGCTTTCTCATGAACGTGGGTTCCACCACCCCATTCATTCATTCAATCAGCATTTCCCATTAAACATCCACCAGATGCTGTGATGAAATTGAGGCGTGAAGGAGGAAGGATTTTCATGGCAGCATGAATTATTTGGGAGGCAATTTGGGAGGAGTAAGGAGAAAGCTAGAGCATAAGACTTATATTTAAAGATCATAAGGGAGTGTCTTTCCTTTTATCAATTTATTTCAAGTCTTGAGATTATTTAGTTTTAAATAATTTTGAATTGTAATAATTGAGAATAATCTAGTTTTAGATTGTAGATATATTTCTTTTGGATTAGATTGATATTTTTGAATGTTTTGTACTTGTGACAATTGCTGGAACTTTTGTTTGCAAACCTTTGAAACTGTCAATTGAATTATTAATTGAGTTTTCATTATTAATTTAATTGTCACTTTATTTTATCCTCTCAATTGTTTAATTAGGTTGGTTAATTGTCTAGTTGTTTAATTAGATAATTGTAAACTTAATTTCCAAAATTAATTTGAAATTATTTGTTATTGGTTTTACTGGGTTTAATTAACCACCGCTTATTTCATTGAGTTTTCTAGTGGAATGAGTGTTGTTGAACTTGAGGATTTCCTATGTTTCAATTAGGTGATTAAATTTATTAATTCCAATCTTTTATCAATCTCCCTTTGGTCTAATTAATTAATTTGGGCTAAAAACGTTAACTCCATGTGAATCATAAGTTGTCCCCTTCATCTTGTTTTTTTAGTTAATCTCTTTGCTTAAGATTTTAATTCCTCTTTCAACAAAACCCCCCAAAAATTGTATTCAAATTCATATAGATTTTAGAATCAATTAAATAAGTGCATTTAATTAGTTTAATTGCATTTAGATAGTAGTGTTTTGCATTCTAGTTTAGGTTCATTCCATTACATTTTTTATCACCTAAATTCAATTCTAGAGAAAATCCATAGATTAATTGCTCCTTGGGAGAATGACTTAGGTTGCCACTATATTGCATTTGTTGGTTGTCCTAGTTATTAATTGATTGCTTTAGCAGCAGAAGACCACATCAATTTTAGCGCCGTTGCCGGGGAGCAATAGCTAGGCTTTAGGTTTGAATTTTGATGTGACCTCTTAGGTAGTAGTTTATTGCATGACCAGATCCTCTTCTAAAAAATTGTTTGAATTTGATCCTAAGATTGAGAGGATATTTCACCAACAAAAAGAGCTAGAGCTAGTACTCTTGTTGGCAGTAGTTCCTCTGTTAAGCCCATTGTTGATTCTTCTGATTCTAAGGTCAATATGGAAGGTGATAACATTGTTATTAATGCTGCTGATAATGCAAATGCAAATGCTCCTATTGTTGATCCTGCCATGACTATTAAAGAATTGGTTTCACCTGATCTGTATTTTCAAAATTGGTGCATAAATTATCCTAATATTAATGCGAATTTTGAGTTGAAATCTGGATTGATACACTTCCAAAATTCAATGGTCTCTCTGGTAAGGAAACATACAATCACTTGAAAATGTTCTATATGGTTTGCACTGCTATGAAACCTGTTGATGTGACTAAAGATCAAATTAAGATGCGTGGCTTCCCATTCTCTTTAGAAGGATCTGTTAAAAATTAGTTGCTTCGATTGCCTCCTAGTTTCATTACTTCATGGAACCAATTGAAGAAATTGTTCTAGGAAAAGTATTTCCCTGCCTCTCGCACTTCATCTATCTAGAAGGACTTCTGTGGATGTCGACAAATGATTGGGGAATCCTTATATGAATATTTGGAGCGTTTTAAAATGCTATGTTCTAGTTGTCCCCACCATCAGATTCCAGATACATTGCTAATCCGATACTTCCATGAAGGTCTTTTACCATTAGAGAGAGATTTATTATATTCAGCTGCTAGTAGCGCCCTTCTCCACTTGACTATTGATCATGCTTGGGAATTGATTGAAAGGAAAGCTTTGAATAGCCAACAATTTGGTTCTAGACAACAAGTTAAAGTTAATGAAGTGGGATTACTTTCTTTCAATTTATGAGTCTCGCCTGGAAAGCAAAATTGATAGGCTTGCATCTGCTATGGAAAAAATGGCTATGTCTTATATGCAAAAATCTTCTAATATAGCCAATTCTATGGGGCCCTCTACTTCTTTTACCCTACAACATAACTCTTCTTCTCTCATAGGGACACTCTGCTCTATTTGCTCTCTAGCTACTCATGGTACTGACTCTTGCCCTTACATGAATGATGGAGCTGAATCTTGCAATACGAAATATCCTTATAAGCCTATGACTCTAGGTGGCAAAAAATATGATCTGTACTCCAATACATATAATCCTGGATGGCATGACCATCCAAATCTTTGATTTGGAAATGCCCAACCTCAACAAGCATAGTTCAAGCAAAGTGGAAATTCTAGTGGAAATATATTTCAACAAGCTAGACAACGAATTTCAGTCCAGGATCAAAGTTCAAAGTTAGAAAGCAAGATGGATGCTATGATGAAAATCCTGATGCAGCAACAACAAAAACAAATATAACAGCAACAACAACAAATGCAATAACAACAATAACAACAAAAACAGGAAATTCAAGCTCTTCAGACTCAAATGGATCAATTGTCTAATGTACTTAGTAATGCACAGAGTCAAGGTTCAGGAAGGCTTCCATCTCAAGTGGTAACCAATCCAAATGTTGAAACTTAATAGAATCCTAATATTGGTGGAGTCAATACTATATCTCTCCGATGTGGAAAGATAATCCCTTCTGCAGATCCTGTTACCATAAATACTTCTAAAGAGAATGAAGTTGTTGATAACTCTCCTTCCACTTCCACATCACAAGATCCATCCACATTATTAAAAACACAAGTGGTACCTCATGAAAAAAAAAAGATGATGAAAGAAAGCAAGTGATCAAGCAATCCCTGCCCTTTCCTACTGTAACACCTCAAATCACAGTAGCCAAATACTTAACTCAAGTATTTCAAACATCGTCAATAAGGATGTTCAACATCCAAACCATCAAAATACTAATCAGTTTAAATAAATCTCACGTCCCAATGTTAAATCAAATCCTTAAAATATTTCAATAAAACAAAATAAAATGCGGAAGTCTTAGGGTCATGGCAATATAAATGACATAACATGAGCCATAGGAGCACAAAAGACCCTCCAAGGCTCACTCCATAGGTGCCTTCCCTTGCTCCCTACTAGAACAGTCATCTGGAAATGTTAATATAATAGGGTGAGATTCAATGTCTCAGTAACTACTGAAAGTTTCAACCGTATACAAGCAAATCACATATGATGAAAAGAAGGAACCGATTACGTATATATTTGTATGCAATATAATCCTCATACAAGACAATTACAAATTTAATCATCATTATGCCAATATGTATTTTTATCACAACATATAATATACAATTATACAATATGCAAGATGCAGCCTCGCTTATATCACTGTCCATCCTTATACCGCTGACTGGAGCCATAGGCTAACGCATAGTCCAACAGAAACCTATCCATTTAACTGGATTGTCCCAAGCTCACCAGTTCTTAAGATACACCCGGCCAAAGGTGTAGAGCTTAAGTCTGGACTATGGCTCCCCTCTTTAAAAGAACACAACTAAGGAGGTGTCACATGTCCCACAGCTCCAAGGCAATCCCGGCCAAAGGAAAGCATGGAAGAAGGGGCCCTGACAAGTGCCATCCACTGTGCACCAAGTGATGGCATACCACGTGGTAAAAGATCTCAACCTATACATTCCTCCTCACTCCAACCCATCACAGATGCAACCGCCATGACAGTAATAAATATAACATCATTAAAAGGCAAGGTACAATAATTCATACTTCCATTCATATCAAATATCATCACATATTCAAACATGCTAAAAAAATAATAATCCAATAATACATTGATTATCATTAAATTATTATTTATATGAACACCATGAGTTAAATAGAAATTTACTTGTAGCACTACTTATTTGAGAATTTATAATGTAAACACATATACATATAATTCAGTCCATTTTTCTAAAAAAAATATAGTCATTCATAATCATACGCAATTTACAAGTATATGGAAGAATATTCAGAGTTACCTGTTACTCCCTAGCACACAAGTAATCACACAAGAGTTACTCCATAACTCTCAATGAAAGTCTACAAAATCACAAACATAAATATCTATTAATATGTTTCTCAAAATTACTATAGAGTTGCACTAAAATACTCTAAACACTTAAAACTAAGCCTATGTGACTAATATTATACACACACAAGCTTCTATGGATTCCACTGTTTTACGTAGATATAGTATTATTCGGAAATTTTTTTTTTCCGGCAGGAAACATATTTTAAATATTTAAAAGTTATATATATATACATATGCCTATTTACACCTAAATGTGAGTTGTGGGGTTTATGTGCAAAATAAGGTAAAATTTTATAAATAGACTAAACCGTACATTCAAATCAGATGAGACTTGTTAATTGCAACGAGTGTGTGTGTGTGTGTGTGTGTGTGTAGTTATGCACCCACCCATCTGTTGGTTTAAAAAGATAGGTGGTAAAGAAATAATTAGGAAAAATCTCATCCACACACTAACCTAGCAAAAGACAAAAGAGAAGAAGGAGAAAAGAAAAAAACGAAAGCTATAGGAAAGTAATATATATATATATATATATGGATATATAGGAACAATATGGAGAAGGTGGAGTTGGTAACAGAAATGCAGATGTACCCACGCACAGAAAAAGGGAATGAAAGATTGATATGACAGGACATTGTAGGCTAAAATATTTAGACGTTGATGAAGGAGAATAAGAAAATAAAAGCTTGAAAATATGTTTCCTTAATATTTTGAGGAACAGTAGTCTCAGTATGTTGAATGATAATAACAGGACAGAGTAGATCAAATCAATAGGCAAATGAAAGATAAAAAAAATGCACCTTTGAGTCTGTTGAGAGTCATGCGGCGCCGGGAGTGAGGAGTGGGGGTGAGAAGAAAGAGATCTTATATAGGAGTAGATCTAGGGTTTGACTTCTTTTATTAAAATAATATTTTGTTTTAAAAAAAACATAAAAATAATAATAATATTATTCAAATTACTAGCAGTATTTTTTTTATATAATATTTTTTTTTCGTTTTTTTTTTGCCCATGGCAAGACAAATTTACACACATATACTCATATTAAAATAGTTATTTTAATGGGGTATTTTATTTGTATTTAGTTTTCTTTTGAATAATTATTTTTTTTTCCTTTAGAACTTTATATATATATATATATATAGTCTATATTCTTTGACTAACTAAAATTAAGCTACAACTAACTCTCAGCCCAAAAACAAAATTTAAGGATGTTACAATTCTCCCCTCCTAAAAAGAATTTTGCCCCCAAAATTCAAAACACGAGCTATAATACATACCAAGATAAATAAATGAGGGTACTCCCGCCTCATCTTTTCCTCTGTCTCCCACGTGGCATCACCAGGAGCCATACTTCTCCATACAACCTTCACAAGTCTAATGGTCTTGTTTCTTAATTGCTTATCCATCACATCCACAATCCGCTCTGGCTCAGCTTTATATGTCATATTATCTCTGAGTTCTATCTCCTCCACTTCAATAACATGGGAAGGATCTGGTTGGTACTTCTTCAATTGCGACACATGGAAGACATCATGAATGTTCGCAAGCTGTGGAGGTAATGCAATTCTATAAGCAACCGGTCCCACTCTCTCCAAAATCTCATAGGGACCCATGAAACGAGGTGAAAGTTTCTTTGCTCGAATTGCTCTACCAATGCCAGTCATCAGTGTGACTCTCAGAAATACATGTTCGCCCGCCATGAACTCCAACGGTCGCCTTCTTCTATCGGCATAACTCTTCTGTCTGATCTGGGCGGTGAGAAGTTTCTGCTGAATTATCTTAATCTTCTGAGTAGTTTCATCCACAAGATCCGGACCTATTAAACTTCGCTCATTCAATTCTGTCCAATAAATAGGAGATCTACACTTCCTTCCGTACAATGCCTCATACGGTGCCATCTCGATGCTTGAGTGATAACTGTTGTTATATGCAAACTCTGCCAGATGAAGGTGATCGTTCCAACTTCCTGCCAGTTCAACTGCGCATGCCCGTAACATGTCTTCTAGAGTCTGTATAGTCCTCTCAGTCTGCCCATCAGTTTGGGGATGATAAGTGGTACTAAACCTTAGACGAGTCCCCATAACATCCTGTAATGCTCTGCAAAACCGTGAGGTAAACCGTGGGTCACGATTGATACGATGCTCTTCGGTACCCCATGCAATCTGACAATCTCCTTCACATAGATCTTCACTAGTCTCTCAAGAGAGTACTCTGCCGCGATAGCCAGAAAATGAGCTGACTTAGTCAATCTATCAACAATTACCCAAATGGCATTACATCCAGAAGTAGTTGGAGGAAGTCCCATGATAAAATCCATAGAGATGCTGTCCCACTTCCATTCTGGGATCTCCAAATTCTGCAACAATCCCGGAGGCTTCCTGTGTTCAATTTTAACTTTTTGACACGTCAGACAACGAGAAACAAACTCAGTAACATCTTTCTTCATGCCTCGCCACCACCAATTCCGCTTGAGATCATGATACATCTTAGTTGCTCCAGGGTGAATAGTGTATTTACTCCCGTGAGCTTCCTCAAGCATGAGCTTCCTTAATTCTCCATCATCGGAAAGACAGACTCTTCCTTTATATCTTAATATCCCATCTTCACCTAACTTGAATTCTGACTCTCTTCCCTCTTCAATATCTTCCATGACACCCAATAGATACTCATCCTCAAGCTGAGTGAATTTAATTTCTTTCCAGGTTATACTTTCAATGGTTAACGCTTCCATAGTAGCAACCAATCCTGACATTATGTCAATAGATGTACTCTGTACATCCTCTAGCAATTTATGTTCCCTGACTATCAACTGAGCTGCATGGATTGACTTTCTGCTTAGGGCATCCGTTACAACATTTGCCTTTCCTGGATGGTACTTCAACTCATAGTCGTAATCCTTGAGAAACTCCATCCACCTTCTTTGTCGCATGTTAAGCTCCTTTTGGTCAAACAGGTACTTCAGACTCTTATGGTCACTAAAGACCTCAAATTGTGAACCGTAGAGATGGTGTCTACAAATCTTCAAAGCAAATACTACTACTGCTAACTCCAAGTCATGAGTGGGATAGTTCTCTTCATGTGGCCTCAACTGTCGGGAAGTATAAGCAACTGCCCTACCATTTTGCATTAGCACACACCTAAGACCCTTCTTAGATGCATCAGTGTACAAAGTGAAAGTCTGAGTAGGATCTGGAATCACAAGTACCGGCGCCGTAGTCAACTTAGTCTTCAAATCCTGAAAGGCTGCTTCACACTTCTCGTTCCATACATATGGTTGGTCCTTCCTAGTTAACTTAGTCAAGGGCATGGCTATCTGTGAAAAGCCTTTAATAAATCTCCTGTAATAGCCTGCCAATCCCAGAAAACTTCTGATCTCGATGACACTCCGCGGCCTTTCCCAATTCAATACTGCATCAATCTTACTGGGGTCTACTGACACTTCTTCAGCTGATACAACATGGCCTAGGAAATTTACTTCCTTTAACCAAAATTCACATTTAGACAACTTCGCATAGAGCTTATATTCTCTTAGTATCTGTAACACAACTCTGAGATGCTCTTTATGCTCTTCCTCATCCTTAGAGTAGATAAGGATGTCATCAATGAATACCACTACAAACTTATCCAAATATGGTCTGAATATTCTGTTCATGTAATTCATAAAGACAGCTGGAGCATTGGTCAGCCCAAATGGCATAACAAGAAATTCATAGTGACCATATCTGGTTTTGAATGCAGTTTTTGGAATATCTTCAGCTCTGACTCTTAACTGGTGGTAGCCTGATCTCAGATCAATCTTGGAAAATATGGATGCTCCCGTCAACTGGTCAAGTAGATCATCAATCCTGGGCAAAGGATATTTGTTCTTTATGGTTGCCTTATTCATTGGCGATAGTCAATGCATAACCTCAGACTCCCATCTTTCTTCTTCACAAAGAGCACAGGTGATCCCCAAGGAGATACACTGGGCCTAATGAAACCCTTTTCCATTAAATCCTCAATTTAATTTTTCAATTCGGCTAGTTTTGATGGAGACATTCGATAAGGAGCTTTAGAGATAGGCCCCGTCCCAGGTGCAAGATCAATAGAGAACTCCACTTCTCTCTCTGGGGGTAAACCCGTCATCTCCTTTGGAAATACTTCCAGAAATTCATTTACCACTTTAATGTCTTCTGCCCCTTCTTCCACTTCTACTTGAATGGAGAAAAACACCATGTACGCTGGACAACCCTTACGAATAGACTTTTCAACTTGTACTGCAGATAACAATTGTGGTCTACTAGGACTCATAGGGTCAACAGGGAGGGAGATGGTCTTCCTCTTATAACCAAGGATGGCGTCATTCGCCGACAACCAATCCATCCCCACATCAGATCAATACCCTTTATGGGTAGACAAATAAGATCAATAGTTGATGTCCTACCATCGAACTCAATTGTACAATTCAAGCAAGCTTTAGAAGTTCTCATCGAGGCTCCCACCGGTGTAGAAACAATAATGTCAAAAGGCAATTCACTTATATGTAAATTTAATCGATACACGCAAGCATAAGATATAAAAGAGTGTGTAGCACCAGAATCAAATAAAGCTTCAATCTCAAGGCTTTGAAGTTTGAGAATACCTTTAATCAGATTTGGTGAAGCACTAGCCTCCTGGTGTGATAGTACGAACACTCTGCCTGGAACTGCAGCTCTAGCATCATTGGCTCCTTGCGAGTCTTCCTCACAGAACCTGAAGACATGGCCTGGCTTCCCACACTTGTAGTATATCAGACAGTTGCCCTGGTGCCCCTTCCACACTTGGCACACTTCTGACTGTTAGCAGTGCTAGCAACAGGAGCTGTAGAGCCCCTATAAGAGTTCTGTCCTCCACTAAAATGACTCCTCTGTGGTCCACTGAAATGACTCCTTGAAGGTCCACCAGAATGATTCCTTGATGGCTGGCCAAACCGCTTCTTCATACCACTGAAGTTATGGCTATGCTTCTTAGTGATTCCCCCTGTAGGTCTTATGGGAGGTGTAGATCTAGCTTGGAATCCCTTAATTCTCTCAGCTTCTTCTTCTTGCTTGCTTCTAGCAATGGTGCGAAGCTTGTCACACATCTTTTCAAAATCCTTTATCTCTTCAAGGAATGGTGACAAAGCCATTTTCAAATCCGGCCTAGCTTTTTCCACTAGTCGATCACACATCCATTTAGAGTTGTTTTGCGAATACTTGCAAAACTTAGACAACTCTAAAAAGCGAGCGATAAATTCTTCTTCGTGTAAATCCTCTTGCTTGAATGTAAGGAATTCAGTCTCTTTCGCCACTCTAATGGAAGTGGGGAAATAATTCTTCTCGAACTTTTCCCTAAACTCTTCCCAAGTCATCTCCACATCATCATCAATTTTTGTGCTCTCCCACCATTCTTGAGTGGCTTTCTGCATCAATTGTTCGGCAACTAGTACTTTCTGTTGAGAGCTGATCTCAATAACCTTGAAAATCTTTTCCAAACGCTTCAACCACTCTAGTACTTCAACTGGATCTAGCTTCCCCTCAAACATTGGAGGAGTAAACTTCCTGAATTTGTCCCAAACTTCAGTAATAGATGGGATGTAGTACTGAGAATGGGAACTGCTAGCGCCTCTTGATTCGATACATGAATAGCTGCCACCTCTAGAATACTGACCAGTGGAAGTATCTTCATTAATGGGACTCTTCTCCTCACCATGATCACCACTTTGGCCTCTTCTTGCTGCTAGTTCTTCTTCATGCCTATTCACTTTCTCTCTCACATCTAGGACTAAATCCCGTAACTCCAACAAGATGGCACCATTATCCTGAGGAGGAGGACCATTTTGGCGAGGAACAGGGGTTGAATTAGTCTTTCGAGTATTCACCATCCTCCCCTCCTATGAAGAACACCACAAGGACATTAGGTAAGAAAACAAATTACCAAATGAATTCTAAACCTAAATAAAGGGAAGTGCGCATGTTATGATATTTAAATTGCCACGACCTCTAAAAAGTTTAAAGAAAATAGTTATAAAATTAACAAAATAGCCATGGAACGTTTTGGCTCTGATACCAAAAATGTAACACCTCCAATCACAGCAGCCAAATACTTAACTCAAGTATTTCAAACATCGTCAATAAGGATGTTCAACATCCAAACCATCAAAATACTAATCAGTTTAAATAAATCTCACATCTCAATGTTAAATCAAATCCTTAAAATATTTCAACAAAACAAAATAAAATGCGGAAGTCTTAGGGTCATGGCAATATAAATGACATAACATGAGCCCTAGGAGCACAAAAGAGCCTCCAAGGCTCACTCCATAGGTGCCTTCCCTTGCTCCCTACTAGAATAGTCACATGGAAATGTTAATATAATAGGGTGAGATTCAACGTCTCAGTAACTACTGAAAGTTTCTACCGTACACAAGCAAATCACATATGATGAAAAGAAGGAACCGATTACGTATATATTTGTATGCAATATAATCCTCATACAAGACAATTACAAATTTAATCATCATTATGCCAATATGTATTTTTATCACAACATATAATATATAATTATACAATATGCAAGATGCAGCCTCGCTTATATCACCGTCCATCCTTATACCGCTGACTGGAGCCATAGGCTAACGCATAGTCCAACAGAAACCTATCCATTTGACTGGATTGTCCCAAGCTCACCAGTTCTTAAGATACACCTGGCCAAAGGTGTAGAGCTTAAGTCTGGACTATGGCTCCCCTTTTTAAAAGAACACAACTAAGGAGGTGTCACATGTCCCACAGCTCCAAGGCAATCCCGGCCAAAGGAAAGCATGGAAGAAGGGGCCCTGACAAGTGCCATCCACTGTGCACCAAGTGATGGCATACCACGTGGTAAAAGATCTCAACCTATACATTCCTCCTCACTCCAACCCATCACAGATGCAACCGCCATGACAGTAATAAATATAACATCATTAAAAGGCAAGGTACAATAATTCATACTTCCATTCATATCAAATATCATCACATATTCAAACATGCTAAAAAAATAATAATCCAATAATACATTGATTATCATTAAATTATTATTTATATGAACACCATGAGTTAAATAGAAATTTACTTGTATCACTACTTATTTGAGAATTTATAATGTAAACACATATACATATAATTCAGTCCATTTTTCTAAAAAAAAATATAGTCATTCATAATCATACGCAATTCACAAGTATATGGAAGAATATTCAGAGTTACCTGCTACTCCCTAGCACACAAGTAATCACACAAGAGTCACTCCATAACTCTCAATGAAAGTCTACAAAATCACAAACATAAATATCTATTAATATGTTGCTCAAAATTACTATAGAGTTGCACTAAAATACTCTAAACACTTAAAACTAAGCCTATGTGACTAATATTATACACACACAAGCTTCTATGGATTCCACTGTTTTACTTAGATATAGTATTATTCGGAAAAAATTTTTTCCGGCAGGAAACATATTTTAAATATTTAAAATTTATATATATACATATGCCTATTTACACCTAAATGTGAGTTGTGGGGTTTATGTGCAAAATAAGGTAAAATTTTATAAATAGACTAAACCGTACATTCAAATCAGATGAGACTTATTAATTGCAACGAATGTGTGTGTGTGTGTGTGTATATGTGTATAGTGATGCACCCACCCATCTGTTGGTTTAAAAAGATAGGTGGTGAAGAAATAATTAGGAAAAATCACATCCACACACTAACCTAGCAAAAGACAAAAGAGAAGAAGGAGAAACGAAAAAAACGAAAGCTACAGGAAAGTAATATATATATATATATATCGATATATAGGAACAATATGGAGAAGGTGGAGTTGGTAAGAGAAAAGCAAATGTACCCACACACAGAAAAAGGGAATGAAAGATTGATATGACAGGACATTGTAGGCTAAAATATTTAGACGCTGATGAAGGAGAATAAGAAAATAAAAGCTTGAAAATATGTTTCCTTAATATTTTGAGGAACAGTAGTCTCAGTATGTTGAATGATAATAGCAGGACAGAGTAGATCAAATCAATAGGCAAATGAAAGATAAAAAAAAATGCACCTTTGAGTCTGTTGAGAGTCATGCGGCGCCGGGAGTGAGGAGTGGGGGTGAGAAGAAAGAGATCTTATATAGGAGTAGATCTAGGGTTTGACTCCTTTTATTAAAATAATATTTTGTTTTAAAAAAACATAAAAATAATAATAGTATTATTCAAATTACTAGCAGTATTTTTTTTATATAATATATTTTTTTTTCGTTTTTTTTTTGCCCATGGCAAGACAAATTTACACACATATACTCATATTAAAATAGTTATTTTAATGGGGTATTTTATTTGTATTTAGTTTTCTTTTGAATAATTATTTTTTTCCTTTAGAACTTTATATATATATATTTATATATATATATATATATAGTCTATATTCTTTGACTAACTAAAATTAAGCTACAACTAACTCTAAGCCCAAAAACAAAATTTAAGGATGTTACAATTCTCCCCTCCTAAAAAGAATTTTGCCCCCAAAATTCAAAACACGAGCTACAATACATACCTAGATAAATAAATGAGGGTACTCCCGCCTCATCTTTTCCTCTGTCTCCCACGTGGCATCACCAGGAGCCATACCTCTTCATACAACCTTCACAAGTCTAATGGTCTTGTTTCTTAATTGCTTATCCATCACATCCACAATCCACTCTGGCTCAGCTTTATATGTCATATTATCTCTGAGTTCTATCTCCTCCACTTCAATAACATGGGAAGGATCTGGTTGGTACTTCTTCAATTGCGACACATGGAAGACATCATGAATGTTCGCAAGCTGTGGAGGTAATGCAATTCTATAAGCAACTGGTCCCACTCTCTCCAAAATCTCATAGGGACCCATGAAACGAGGTGAAAGTTTCTTTGCTCGAATTGCTCTACCAATGCCAGTCATCGGTGTGACTCTCAGAAATACATGTTCGCCCGCCATGAACTCCAACGGTCGCCTTCTTCTATCGGCATAACTCTTCTATCTGCTCTAGGCGGTGAGAAGTTTCTGCTGAATTATCTTAATCTTCTGAGTAGTTTCATCCACAAGATCCGGACCTATTAAACTTCGCTCATTTAATTCTGTCCAACAAATAGGAGATCTACACTTCCTTCCGTACAATGCGTCATACGGTGCCATCTCGATGCTTGAGTGATAACTGTTGTTATATGCAAACTCTGCCAGATGAAGGTGATCGTTCCAACTTCCTGCCAGTTCAATTGCGCATGCCCGTAACATGTCTTCTAGAGTCTGTATAGTCCTCTCAGTCTGCCATCAGTTTGGGGATGATAAGCGGTACTAAACCTCAGACGAGTCCCCATAACATCCTGTAATGCTCTCCAAAACCGTGAGGTAAACCGTGGGTCACGATTGATACGATGCTCTTCGGTACCCCATGCAATCTGACAATCTCCTTCACATAGATCTTCGCTAGTCTCTCAAGAAAGTACTCTGCCGCAATAGCCAGAAAATGAGCTGACTTAGTCAATCTATCAACAATTACCCAAATGGCATTACATCCAGAAGTAGTTGGAGGAAGTCCCATGGTAAAATCCATAGAGATGCTGTCCCACTTCCATTCTGGGATCTCCAAATTCTGCAACAATCCCGGAGGCTTCTTGTGTTCAATTTTAACTTTTTGACACATCAGAAAATGGGAAACAAACTCAGTAACATCTTTCTTCATGCCTCGCCACCACCAATTCCGCTTGAGATCATGATACATCTTAGTTGCTCCAGGGTGAATAGTGTATTTACTCCCGTGAGCTTCCTCAAGCATGAGCTTCCTTAATTCTCCATCATCGGAAAGACAGACTCTTCCTTTATATCTTAATATCCCATCTTCACCTAACTTGAATTCTGAATCTCTTCCCTCTTCAATATCTTCCATGACACCCAATAGATACTCATCCTCAAGCTGAGTGAATTTAATTTCTTTCCAGGTTATACTTTCAATCGTTAACGCTTCCATGGTAGCAACCAATCCTGACATTATGTCAATAGATGTTCTCTACACATCCTCTATCAATTTATGTTCCCTGACCATCAACTGAGTCGCACAGGTGTCTAAATATGCAAAGTTCTTGAAGGAGTTGTGTACTACAAAGAGAAACTTTAATCATGAAGGCAAAGTTGACTTAGGGGCAGTTGTCTCCTCTCTTTATCAAATGCCAATGCCAGTGAAGTGTAAGGTTCCTAGTAGCTTTCTTATACCTTGCACTATTGGTGACATTGAATTCTCATATGCCTTAGCAAATTTAGGAGCAGTTATCAACATTATGATAAAATTAGTCTTCAATCAACTCAAGGGTGTAGGACTTAAGCCCATGAATCTTGTTGCATCCCTTGCTGACAGACATTGCACAGTTCCAGAAGGAGTCTTGGAGGACATCCTGGTTAAGGTAAAAGATTTCATATTCCCTGTAGACTTCTATATTCTTGATATGGACGATGGTAGGTTTAGACAGAAAGGACATTCATCTTTGATTTTACGCAGGCCCTTCGTTAAAACTACTAGAGCTATGATAGATGTGCATGCTGGTAGCCTTGCTCTAGAATTTACTGCTAAAACCATTAGATTTAATGTGCTTGAATCTATGAGACATCCTCCTGATGATTATGTTGAGATAGACATTAATGCCATTGATGCTATTTTGGATGATTCTATTGTAGATCTTAAGATAGTATGCTTGGTAGATCCTATGATATTGCTGATTTAGATTATACTATCTCTTGTTCATGTGCTGAAATTAGTAGTTGTGATACATATGCTGATCTTGATGTTGCTGATATAGATATTTTCATTGATGTTATTGAGATTATAAGACATTATAGGCATGATGCTTCTATGCCTATTTGTAGCATTAGTGATTCTAATGAACATGTATCTTACTACAAAAAAAAAGATAATTCGTAGCAGTGTATTTGTAGCGGTTAGAATAAACCGCTACAAATATCAGGATTTGTAGCGGTTTTGAGCAACACCGCTACAAATTTGTAACGATATGCTTCATGCCAAGTGGCTCGTGGGTTAGGAAACATAATTTGTAGCAGTTTACAAGACATAACCGCTAAAAATTTTGGCACCAAACCCGCGCAAAATTTGTCGCGGTTATCTTGTAGCGATTAGTCTATATTAACCGCTACAAATGTGGCACCAACTTGGCGCGAAGTTAGCGCGACTATTGTGGCAGTTTTTTTGTAGCGATTTTCATGATAGTAACTGCTACAAAATTTAGAAGGCCGCCTTTTTGTAGTAGTTACAAATAACCGCTACAAAATTTAACTCATATTTGTAGCGGTTATAGTGTATAACCACTACCAAATGTATTTTAAAAAAATATTTATTAAGAAAATAAATAAATAAAACATTTGTACCGGTTTATAAATATAAACCGCTACAAAATATAAATATTTGTAGAGGCTAAATAGATGAAACCGCTACAAAGTGATACGTAACTTTGTAGTGGTTTTACAAACAAACCACTACAAATTGAACATTTGAAATTTGAAAAATTTTAATTCCCGCCAACGATTATAAATATTTGTAGCGGTTTTTTAATACTAACCGCTAGAAAGTGTTCATTTAAAATTTGAATATTTTAATTCTCGCTAACAATCATGAACATTTGAAGCAGTTTTTTTAACATAACTGCTACAAAGTGTTGCACATTGAAAATTTGAATTTCAAATCTTGTCAACGGTGGTGAAAATTTGTAGCGGTTTTTATCGTATAACCACTACAGAATACATCTGAAATAAATATTTATAAAAAAATAAATAAAAAAATGAATTTTTAGCGGTTTTTATATATAAACCGCTACAAATTCAACATTTGAAATTTAAAATATTTTTATAAAAAAATTCAAAAAAATATTAGTAGGGGTTCTGAAACCGCTACAAATTCAAAATAAAACCGCTACAAGTGTGAAATATTTTTGTTATAAAAAAAATCAGACTAATATTTGTAGGGGTTATGAAACCGCAACAAAATTAAATAAGACCGCTAAAAATGTGAAACCACTACAAATAATGTCACATAAACCGCTACAAATATCAACCGCTACAAAATTTAACACATTAACCGCTACAAGCACTACGTAGATCCCTATAAATACCTTCAGCACACTTTATTTCAAACACTCATCCATTTCTTTCAACCTTTCTTCTCTTTCGTTTTCTCTCATCTAATTTTTTTTTTTAAAAGCCAAAGAGCTAAGTAAGGTGATCAAATATAGTAAAAGAAATTTCAATTCTTTGATTTCAACATTTTCTCCCTTTTCATAATATTTATACTCAATATCTACACATTCTCAATAATATTATCTATATAAAGTTTATACTTATCTAACTTAATTTAATCATTCTTTATAAATAATAACGATATCATTTAAGTTACTTAAATAATAAACTATTCAACACAATATTATAACAATGGACTCAAATAATTGTATGATTTTTTAAAAAAATTTTCAAAATTTTTTAGCGATTTTAGAACTGCTAAAAATTTAAACTCAAAATAGTATTAAATTTTTGGCGTTGCTTTTGAAATTCCCATTAGAATTTAGTAGCAGTTTTTCAACCGCTACAAAATTAGAGCCAAATTTTCATTTTTCATTTTTCGCCACGCGAAATTGTGGCGCTAACATTTGTAGCGGTTGTGTTACATGAGTAGCGGTTTTTATAAACTGCTACAAAACCGCTTACAATATACGATTTAGTAGTGGTTTTTACAACCGCTACTAATGTTGTTTGTAGTGGTTAAAACCGCTACTAATAACCATTTTTAACCGCTACTAAATCACATTTTTTTGTAGTTTCTACTGTTTCTATTGATTCAAATGAAATGTCTCAGTTACTTAGTGTGATTGATGCCATTGATAAAGTTGACTTATCTTTACTACCTGATTCTGAGTTATTGATTAGCATTGATCATGTTTCTGATGGGGAGATTTCCGATTATAATTCTATCTCTAACATGAGTGATATTGATGGCATTATTGCCGTTAATTGTGATGTGCTTGTTGATTCTTCTGCTCTTGTAGTTTCTACTGATACTCCCCAAGGTAGGAAAGTTTACTCTTCTGTCTGTGAATCTGTTGTGCAGGTTTTTATTTTGACTAATATTGATTTGAAACTACTCATACCTTCAATTGAGCAAGCTCCATCCTTAGAGTTAAAGTCGTTGCCTGACTCATTAAAGTATGCTTATTTGGGGAAGGACGAGACACTTCCTGTGATTATAGCTAGTGACATGGCTGCTAATGAGGAAACCCGCCTCCTAGAGGTACTTAGGCGATGGATGAAAGCTATTGGATGGACTCTCGCTGATATCCCTGGAATTAGCCTAAATGTGTGCATGCACAAGATTCTGCTAGAAGATGGTGCCAAAGCTATACGATAGCCACAAAGACGACTCAATCCATTAATCCTTGATGTGGTGAAGAAAGAGGTCTCTAAATTTCTTTCTGTAGGTATAATCTACCATATTTCTGATAGCCAGTGGGTAAGTCCAATTTAGGTAGTGCCTAAAAAACTAGTATTACTATTGTTTGTAATGATGAAGGTGAGCTAGTCCTGACTAGAGTCCAAAACAGTTGGAGAGTATGTATTGACTATAGAAAATTGAATTCTGTGACTAGAAAGGATCACTACCCTCTTCCCTTTATAGATCCAATGTTAGAAAGACTAGCTAGTATATCACATTACCATTACTACTTTTTGAATGATTTTTCTGGATATTTCCATATTTCTATTGCACCTGAAGACTAAGATAAGACCACTTTCATATGTCCATTTGGAACCTTTGCATATAGACGCTTGCCATTTGGCTTATGTAATGCACCAGGCAGGCACTTTTCAGCGTTGCATGGTTTCCATATTCTCTGATTTTCTTGAGAATTGCATGGAAGTTTTCATGGATGATTTCATTGTTTATGGTGATTCTTTTGATGCATGCTTAGCTAGTTTGGACAACATTGTGGAAAGATGTATTCAATATAATCTTGTGCTGAATTTTAAAAAATGTCATTTTATGGTTAAGAAATGAATTGTTTTAGGCCATGTTGTTTCACATGATAGAAATGAGGTTGATAAAGCTAAGGTTGATATCATTTCATCTCTTCTATATCCCTCGTGTGAAAGATGTACGCTCTTTTCTTGGGCATGCTGGATTTTATAGAAGATTCATCCAAAATTTTAGTAAGATAGCATTGCCATTGTCTCATTTGTTGCAGAAAGATGTAGGTTTTGTTTTTGATGATGTTTATAGGTATGCATAGGATAAGTTAAAGAAGAGACCCACCAAACCCCCATCATTCGGCCACCTAACTGGAGCCTTCCATTTGAGCTCTTGTGTGATGCTTCTGACTATGCATTAGGTGCAGTTCTTGCCCAAAGAGTACAAAAGAGACAACATATCATAGTATATGCATCTCAAATATTAGATGCTACACAAGCTAACTACACTACCACAGAGAAAGAGTTATTTGCAATCGTCTTTGGGCTAGAGAAATTTTGATCCTATATCCTTTACACAAAGGTGCTTGTCTTTACAGATCACTCAACTATCAAATATCTGTTCAAGAAATCAGACTCCAAACCTCGCCTTATCAGGTGGGTGATGCTGATACAAGAGTTCGATGTAGAGATTCGTAATAAGAGTAGTGCAGAGAACATGGTAGCTGATCACTTGAGTAGGATTGAGACACCTACAGTAACATCTTTATCCTTAGATGATTTTCCTAATCAAAGGCTCTATGAGGTTGTTGTTTCTAACCCTTGGTATGCTGATATTGCTAATTATATAGTTGCATATGTTTTACCAACTGGCATGAATAAACATCAACTAAATAAGTTTAAGAGAGACACTAAATTCTATATATTTGATTATCCTTACTTGTGGCACATTTGTAGTGATCAAATTATTAGGCGATGCATTCCTGATGATGAATTTAAGTTTGTCTTAAATTTTTACCATACTCTTGCATGTGGGGGACAATTTATTACTAAGCAAACTGCTAGAAAAGTTTTGGAAAGTGGATTGTTTTGGCCTAGTCTATTTCATGATGCCTATGAATTTTGTAAGAAGTGTTCTAAGTGTCAATTAGTGGGTAATATCTCTAAGAAGCATGAAATGCCCCAACAACCCTTATTATTTTGTGAAGTCTTTGATGTTTGGAGAATTGATTTCATGGGACCTTTTCCCACTTCATTTGGTTATCTGTACATCTTGCTGGTTGTAGATTATGTGTCAAAGTAGGTTGAGGAAATCCCAACTCATACTAATGACTCTTATGTAGTGGTTGCCTTTGTTCGATCTCACATTTTTTGCAAGTTTGGCATTCCTAAAGCTATCATCAGTGATCAAGGAACTCATTTTTGCAATCGAAGTTTGTATACTTGCTTAGCAAATATGGTGTGATGCATAAAGTGGCCATTACATACCATCCCCAAACAAATGGTCAAGCAAAACTCTCCAATAGAGAAATCAAGCTCATTTTAGAAAAGACGGTGCAACCCAACTGGAAGGATTGGAGTAAAAGGCTCGATAATGCACTTTAGGCATACCGCACAGCATATAAAAGTCCCATTGGTATGTCCCCATACAGGATCATCTATGGCAAAGCATGCCATTTTCCAGTAGAGGTGGAGCACAAGGCATACTAGGCAATAAAAAGGTACAATCTCGATCTTGCTAGTGTTGGTGTTGAAAGAAAGTTGCAATTGCAAGAGCTTAAAGAGTTAAGAAGAGAAGCTTATGAGAATGCTAGGATTTATAAGGAAAGAACTAAAGCAGTCAATGACAAACTTATCATGAAGAGAGAATTTCAAGTAGACCAAAAAGTTCTGCTCTACGTATCTAGATTGAAACTCATGCCTGGAAAGCTCTACTCTAGATGGGAGGGACCTTTCATTATCACTGATGTTTTTCCCAATAGAATTGTGAAGATCAAAAGGGAGCCAAATGGAAAATGCTTCATTGTCAATTGACATCGCTTGAAGCCGTTCTATGATGGATTCTCTACTTAAGCAATGGAGGTTGTTGCACTGCGTGATACCACGTAGACCCTGGTTGTATTCCTTCCTTCACTCTTTTATTTTGCATTGTCATATTACAGAGTTAAGATGTGCTACATATTACTTACTTTTGTAATCTGTTATGATTGTTTTGCATTGAGGACAATGCAAGATTCAAGTATGGGGGAGGGATTTTGTTGTTACTTTTGGTTTTTGTCCTTTGTTTTTAAAATGAAAAAAAAAATATTTTGGGTTTTACTTTGGTTTTTGTTTCTTGTTTTTAAAAAGAAAGTTGAAAAATAATTGGAAGTTTTAAGTAACTTTAGTAGGATGCATTCTTGATTTAAAAAGTGATTGATCATGGTTTGAGTTAATAGACTAAGTGACAATGAATTTTACTTTGGTGGATTTAAGCTAGCAATTAAAAATACTTAGTGAGATTTTGAGCCTAATACATTTTCCCTCTAGCGTATACCCCCTATCTCTTCACTTGATCTAGAACTTGACTTGAATCTTATTTGAGACCACCTTTTGCACATGTGTATGCATGAAAATGATAAAAGCATTCATTTCATTTTAGACAGATAAAATGAACATATCCTTTTCATATATATATATATATATATATCCTTTGTTTAGCCCCTTTGAGCCTATATTTTATTTTATTTTTCTCACCCCATAACACACACACACTCACACACACAAAAAGAGAGAAAAAGAAAAAAAAAATCCTACCCTTTTGAATGTCTTATTAAGAGTTGAAGAGCATTGCATTATATCTATTTTGGATGGAAGAACATGTATAAAATTAGCAATTGGGTCATTAAAATATGAAAGGTTATTTTGAAAAAAAAAAAAAAAAACCTGAAAAAAGAAAGTTATGACCTAGTTTAAGTTTGGTTTGATTTCTTTCATCCAGTATTCTTATTTGCATGATTCTCTTCATCCTCTAAGATATTCAACCTTGTTTTCCAAACACTATATCCTTTCTTTCTTAATCTTATAACCTAATAAAAGTCCTTTTGATTTATGTTGCATTTGCTTTATTAGTGGTGAAGAATTTAAATTCTTTTCAAGCCTATGGAGAGAGGATTTGATAGGGTGGATTTAAATGCAAACACAAGCCTATATACATTTAAGTGATGAGTGATATACACATTATCCTTAGTGAGGGATTTCTAGCTTAGACCCAATTTGTCAAGTAATTTGCCATGATGTTTGTTTTCTTGCTTCTTGAGAAGATCATTTGGATAAGAGAGATGTTGAAATGCTCTTGTTTATTTTTTGCTTGTGATTGGAACATTCACTTTTGAAGCTTTGTTTTATTTTATTTTGTTTTGTTATTCTCCATTGGTCTTGATTTGTTTTTTGCTCAGGAGTGTAAAGGATAAGTGTGGGGGAATTGATAAATCCCAAATATATATATTTTATCCCACTTTATTCATTTATCTTGGGAACTAATTTAGGCTATTTTGAATTTATTAGATAATATGATTGTTAGCCAATTTTAGGAAATAATATAAATTTAAATTAATTATGAGATTATTGGGCTTAAATTGTTTATAATTTAATTGCCTATTTTGCGATTGAATAATATTTTCAAATATATGATAGATCACAATCTGATTTAGTTTTTGCAAGGTAAAGATAAACATAGTAGGAAATCATGTGGTCCAAAATTATTCTTAGAAGCTAAAAGAAAATTTAATAGATGAATTTTATTTGGCTACTTCAATTTTAATGGGCTCGAATTTTGGTCTCAAACTTCTCTTCTCTTCTCATTCACCAAACCCACCTCGCCAACCCTCCATTCTCACCAACCCCACATCACCTACTCCCATCTATTGTTGCTATTTCACCAACCCCTTCCTTCTATATATATATATATATATATATCATTCCCTTTCTTTCGTTTCATTCACGGTAGACACAACAAAATGGGCTTCTTCATTCTTTTTCTTCAATCACCACGGCCCCACGTCCACTACCTTCATTCACTGTAGACACAACAAAATTGGCTTCTTCATTCCTTTTCTTCAATCACCACGGCCCCACGTCCACTACCTTATTTTGAACCTCACGTGAATCAATTCTCATTTCTTCATCTTTGCTTTCTAATGCACGTGGGTTCCACCACCCCATTCAATCAGCATTTCCCATTAAACATTCACCAGATGGCTGTGATGAAATTGAGGCGTGAAGGAGGAAGGATTTTCATTACGGCGTGAGTTATTTGGGAGGCAACTTACGAGGAGCATGAGGAAGCTAAAACCTAGGACTTACGCTTGAAGACCATAAAGGAGTGTATTTCCTTTTATCAATTTATTTCAAGTCTTGAGATTATTTAATTTTAAATAATTTTGAATTGTAATAATTGAGAACAATCTAGTTTTAGATTGTAGACATATTTCTTTTGGATTATATTGATATTTTGGAATGTTTTGTGTTAGAGACAATGGCTGGAATTTTTATTTGCAAACCTTTGGATTGTTAATTAAATTATTAATTGAGTTTTTTTTATTAATTTAATTATTATTTGGTTTATCCTCTCAATTGTTTAATCAGGTTGATTAATTGTCTAGTTGTTTAATTAGATAATTGTAACTTAATTTCCAAAATTAATTTGAAATTATTTGTTATTGGTTTTACTAGATTTAATTAACCACTACTACGAGTTTTCTAGTGGAACGAGTGTTGTTGAACTTGAGGGCTTCCCATGTTTTAATTAGATGATTAAAATTATTAATTCTAATCTTTCATCAACCTCCCTTTAGTCTAATTAATTAATTCGGGTTAAGAAAGTTAACTTCATGTGAATCCTAAATTGTTTCTTTCATCTTCATAATTGAATTCAATCTTTGTTGTTTGTCTTATTTCTTTTAGTTAATCTCTTTAGTTAAGATTTTAATTCATCTTTCAACAAAAACCCCCCAAAAAATTGTATTCAAATTCATATAGATTAATCTCATTCTCATATAGATTTTAGAATCAATTCAATAACTGCATTTAATTAGTTTAATTGCATTTAGATAGTAGTGTTTTGCATTCTAGTTTAGGTTGATTCTATTGCATTTTTTATCACCTAAATTCAATTTTAGAGAAAACCCATAGATTGCTCCTTAGGAAAATGGCCTAGGTTGCCACCATATTGCATTAGTTGGTTGTCCTAATTATTGATTGATTTTTTTAGCGACAGAAGACCATATCAATTTTAAAATAGCAATTTGGATTAGATCAATTATATATTATTGTCACTATGAAGCAATAAAACAGCGACACTGCATAAGTACAGTACGAATAATAAATTCATAAGAACTTGACCCAAAATATAAATAAGTCAATGTAATGAGATTAAATTTCCCTTAGAAAAATTGGTAAACGAGATCTATAAAATGTATGGATGCAAAGAGGATATCACTCACAAAATCGCTTGACGAGTGAAATTACTACAGAGCACAAAATGGTATCACTCTCACTTGTCCTCATAATTCTAAGTTTTCCTCTCTTGCTTTTGTTCTTCCTTCATAAACACAAAAAACCCGTTCATAAACTAAACCTTCAGCCAGGTCCAAAAGGCCTTCCAATCATAGGAAATCTCCATCAACTCAATAACTCTTCTCTTCATATTGACCTCTCAAACCTCTCCAAGAAATATGGACCCTTACTTTGTCTTAAACTAGGTCATAGAACGGTCCTTATTCTCTCATCACCTAAAATGGCCAAAGAGACTATTAAAGACCGTGATATTGTGTTCTCTGATAGACCTTCCTTTTTCAGCCAACAGAAACTATCCTACGGTGGGAAAGATATAAGTTTCTCTCCTTATGGAAATTACTGGAGAGAAATCAGAAAAATTTGTGCCATTCACATTTTTGGCACTAAAAATGTCTCCATTGTTTCTTCTATAAGACAACATGAGGTTCGTCAGATGATTCAAAAGATCTCAACACATGCATGCTCATCCAGAGTTACAAACTTGGACGAGGTTTTGATGTCTCTTACAAGTAACATAATTTGCAGGGTTGCTTTTGGGAGAAGCTATGAGGAAGAAGGAGCTGATAAGAGCAGGTTTGTTATGATTTTTACTCCTTCTGGTCTAGGAGTTAGATAACTAACTAGTAGAGATTTAGAAAATAAGTTAATCTAGCCATTTATCAAAAACATTTAGATTTAATTACTCTGTAGGTCCTTATAGTTTTAACAAATTTTTAATTAGGTCCCTATAGATTTTTGTTTTTCTTTTTATTAGGTCCTTATACTTTCATATGTTTTTAATTAGGTTCTTGTAGATTTTTTTTTTCTTACCAATTCCATATTGTTTCACCGGATTTTTAATCAAGTCCTTGTATTTTTTTTATTTTAATTTTTTAATTTAAGTGAAATTTAAATAAATGAATAATATCAAAATCTAATTTACTAATAATAAATTTAAATTAATACTTATATAATTCAAAAAATAATTATTATATTTAATTAGTAATTATAATTAATTAATTATAATTCTATTCTATTATTACTAGCAAAATTTATAATTATAGTTCAAATTTAATAATTAAAAAATAAATAAAATTAGAATAAAAATAAATCATATACATGTGTTTAATTAAAAAATTATGCAGAATATTAAAATAATTCATAAAAAATAATTTTAAAATAAAAATATCATGATAATATATTATTTATAGAGTAATATTTAATTATATTATATTTTATATTTATAGAAGAAATTATTAGAATTTATTGACAAATAACAAAAAAAGTGTAAGGACCTAATTGAAAATCATGTGAAACTATAAGGACTTCATAGAAAGGAAAGAAAAAACTACAAGGACTTGATAAAAAACATGTGAAAGTATAAGAACTTGATAAAAAGAAAAAAAAACTATAGGGACCTAACTAAAAATTGCTTGAAACTATAAGGACCTACAAATTAATTATCCCAAAAATGTATGACCTCAGTTTCTTCGAAGTACTCTTTTTAATAATTTTCATTAGAAACTACCCCTTAAGAGAAAAATCATCTTAATATGTGCAATCAATAGAAAAATTTTAATGTGAAATTATAAATTTGGGAATAAAAAAGAATTGCCACATTACATTTAGTATCAAAACAAAATCATCTAATGGCTCTCTTATATTTAGAACTCGGGGTACTATTTCTTTGGTAGTCTCTTACTTAAAATGGTGGAATTTTTGTTTCGAACATTTAATTCCTATACTTTGATGACCAATTGTTAATTCATTTTCTTCTGTTGAACAATTGTTCAATATGTATGTGCTATGTTTTTGCTTAGGCCAAACTGTAACTTAATAAGGACGTAACCCTTTTCTTTATATCAATTTAGATTAAACAAATGATCTTACCAATCTCATATATAGTGGTGTCATCTAACCAAGTGAGATTGCGTATAAACTTTTTTTAGACTAATAATTGATAATATAATATTGAACTACTTTTTTAATTGTGTAAAGGAGTTTTGTTGGGTGTCATGGAGTCATTATATAATACAAAGTAAGTTGTTAATTTTTTTTTCTTAGTATTATATAAATGTCATTCATTTTCAGCCCCAAATTTATTCAATTGTTATAATACATATACTTGGTTGATCTTAACCCCTCATAATTAAATCCAGACTTTGCCGACCCTCACACAAAATGTGGCTACTTTGACTACACAATTGAATGTGATTTCATCATAAAATAAAATCATGGATGTTAAATGGTTAAAGAATCGTCCTTAGCTTCCAATGGGGTTGGCTCTAGCAAATGAAGTTAGCCTTTCAAAATATTATGAATCAAGATTCGAATCTCCACTAGAAAAGGTGCACACATTTACCCTATATTTGGATAGAGAGAGAAGTAGGGGGAAAATAGAAGAAATTGAATACTAGGAATGAAAACTTTTTTAAATGGTAAAAATATTTACTATTATATTCTTAGAACTTCTCTCTCCTAGTATTCTTTTTCCCTTAACTATCTCTCTATCCAAACATAGGGTTAGTGTTTGACCATGCCTGAAAATAATTGTCTCTAATAGGAAGACACTTAAGCTTATAAAAGTAAAAAAAACCACTTCGAAGCATGCCAGCAAATCTCATTTGTTGTATTGTTGAATGTATTCAAGGTTCCATGGGATGGTGAATGAGATGATGACATTGATGGGTACCTTCTTCATGTCAGATTATATTCATTTCACTGGTTGGATCGATAAACTCAGAGGATTGACTAGTCGACTTGAGAGGAGATTCAAGGAGATGGATGCATTTTTTCAAGAAGTGATCAATGAACACCTAGATCCTCAAAGGCCTAAACCACAAGAAGATTTTGTTGATATCTTTATTCGCCTCAAGAATGAGCGATGGTTTTCCGTAGACCTCACTTTTGATCACTTTAAGGCTATACTCATGGTATATCGTCATTAACCTCTCTCTCTCTCTCTCTCTCTCTCTCTCTCTCTCTCTCTCTCTCTGTTTTTTCTTTAAAAGTATCGTATAGATCCTCAATCAAAGTATTTTCAGCCTGATTAATGTTACATTACAATAAATGACAATATAAGATAGCAGTTTTTTAGTTGCTACCGGTTCTACAATCTATTACTCCTCTAGTTCTTAATGTATGACCTAATTAGGGAGTTGATATTGATCCTAAATATAATACCTATTTCACATGCTTATCAAATTTTCCTAAATTAATTCTATTGACATTCCCTTAATGATAATCAAGTAGGAGAGGGAGGAAAATAATTAATGAAGATGATTAAGGTATTTTAGAAAAAAACAAGTTATATTAACTTACCTTATTAAAGACTAGAGAAATATAGTAGTAGCAATTATTGGACAAATCACAATGTTATGAATAGAGAAACATTACATGGAAATAGCATAGATATATATATATATATATATGAAACATTCCTAGAAAAATTCATATACAGGTAAATGTTAGTAAATATATGATGCAGGGTATTGTCTATATATGAAGAGACAGAAAAATTTGAGTAGGGAAGCAGCAAGAAGAAGAAGGCGACATAGGAAAAATATTGAGACACAAATTCCACATCTCCAAACCCTTTTTCCATCTGATCTATTTATCTAGCATTTTATCTGTTAAAAAACAAAATTATCTAGCATTTTCCTCAACCTATTCCACTTCTCATGGCCCATTCAATAAAGCATCTGGCCCAATAGCCCCTTTCTCATGATCCTAAGTCCTCATTAATGCTAAAGCCATTCATTACCATTACCAAATGGTCACACTTTGACTGGCGCCAAGGGGCACAAACATTGGTAACGGCACTTATAACGGTTTGGCAAGTAAAATGGCTTCTTGCAATTGCAGCGCTGGAAAATTATAGCAAGAATATATAGTTCATCATTTTGAGTCCACTTTGTTCTCAAATAAAATGAAATTACTCCCCCGTCCCTATATATAAGATCCCATTTTTTAAATGGGCTTATCCCTTTTTACAAGGTCCATTTTGAGTTGGTCTTGATAATAAATTCACTTTTACCTATTTTATCCTCAATTACTCTCACATCATTTATTCCTCATACATTACCTTTTATCATTTTCTCATTATTACTCTCTCTCTTACTCATTCATAAATAAGGGTATTGTTAGGGAAAAAATCTATTTCCTATATATCTATTACATTTAACTAATTTTAACTGTTTTCTAGAATTTTGCCATTCGGTTAAAAGGACATTATATATAGGGACGGAGGGAGTAATTTTAATGTAAAGAAAGACATTTTTCTTTGAAAAATGAAAGTGGATTTAAAATTGATACTTATGTGTGTGTAGGATCTTCTTGCAGCAGGAACGGATACGGCCACTGCAGTAATAGTTTGGGCTATGGCCCTGCTTGTGAAGAACCCAAGAATAATGCAGAAACTTCAAGAAGAGGTAAGAAACCTATGCGGCCAGAAAGGTTTCATAGAAGAAGGGGACATTCAAAAGCTCACTTATCTAAAGGCTGTTATAAAAGAAACGCTAAGATTGCACCCACCAGTACCATTACTACCAAGAGAAACAAGCAATAAATGTGTCATAGAAGGGTTTGAAATTCCAGCCAAGACATCAGTGTATGTGAATGCATGGGCTATTCACAGGGATCCTGAGGCTTGGAAAGACCCAGAAGAGTTCTATCCTGAGAGATTCTTGGACAAAGCAATAGATTTTAAGGGACAAAATATGGAGTTCATTCCATTTGGAGCAGGTAGAAGAATTTGCCCAGGTTTGCTAATGGGAGCTGCCACAGTGGAGATTGCAGTTGCTAATCTTGTTTATGCATTTGAATGGGAAATGCCTGCAGGGTCTAAAAGGGAAGACATAGACTTTGAGGAAGTATTTGGACTTGTTACTCATAAGAAAAATCCTCTCTGCCTTGTTGCAAAAAATCCTTTAATAAGTCATAACACTTTGTTTGGAAAGAGAGAAAAGAAAATTGGGTAAATTAGAGGGGAATGCCTTTTCTTGTTTAGTTTTCTCCCTGAGTTTTCTCTCATGCCTTTTTTCTTAATTCTCTATCCAAACACGGCATAAAAAATGGTAGTATATATAGTTATATAATGTTAGTATGTTTCACCAATGACTTGAATTCTCGATTGGTTGTATATTTTCCTTGTACGCAATTTGACATTTACATGAATTATAAGTGAGCATTGTATCTTGATGCCACAAGAACCACATGTTAAAGCTTTACGGGATGGTCATCAAATAAATATTGAGTCATCTATGTAACATCCCAAAAATTAGAAGAGGCCTAATTTTCCCAAAAGTGAAATAAATAATTTGAAAGTTAAATTATGGGAATTTAAAAGTTTATTTTCCCAAAAATTCAAGAAAAAATAGTTAGAGGTCATAATTTGGCTTGAAAATTTCAGAAAACTTATTTTAAGGCTTAAAGAAGCTAATTAAGAAAGAAAATCCTTATAAAGTATTAAGGATTAATTTATGAAAATTATATGGTGAGTCAATACCAATTTAGAAAAGGGAAAAAATTAGTAACTTTACTATACGAACCTGAAAGTCAAAATTGAGCTAAAGTTAATCCAAATTATGGAATACAAGAGATTTAAGGGATTTTAAATTAAACAAAGTGGAAAATTTAAAAGTCTTGTGAGTATGCACTCAACCATTAAATAAAAACACTCACCTCTCTCTCTCTCTCTCTCTCTCTCTCTCTCTCTCTCTCTCTCTCTCTCTCTCTCTCACCCATAAACACACTTATATACGACACACACACTTACATTTAACCACTCCATCAGCTCCCTCACACAAAAACACACGCATTTAGCACACAATAAAAACACCTCAGCTCCCTCTCATTCATTTAGCCATTTCGGACACATAGAGAGAGAGAGAGAGAGAGAGAGAGAGAGAGAGGAAAGAGGAGCCGAGAGTTTGTGGCGTCGGAAAGAGGAAGAAGGATCCAGTAAAACTCACATGCAAGCTTAGATTTGGGTTTAGGTGAGTCTCTTCTACCTTTTCCTAACTTCTTGTAGATGATTTACTGGTATTTTTGAGGTTGATCGTTGTTGGAAGTTAAGGATTGTTGAGAAATTCTGTCACCTTAAAATGATCTTGCATGTCATTTTTGAGTAGGATTTTGAGGCTTCCTGGTTCTGCAAAGTTGTCACCGAAATAGGGCATGCATGTTTGAGGTTATAGAGTTGACATTTCTGGAGTTTTGAGTCATGGTTTGAGGTTGCATGTCCATTTTTCTTCTTGTCTTTCCAACTGAAAAACAGAGAGTGCACATGCGTGATGTTGCAAAAGGTAAAACTTAAATTTTTGAGTGGTTTGGTTTAGATTTTTGGAGGATTAGAAAGCTAAACATGTGTCTTAAAAGATAAATTCAAGAAGAGTCATTTTAGGAAGAGATGGGAGGTGTTTTCGAGGTTTTAGTGATAAGGGGTTAAATCTGTAGTGTCATTGAGACAGTTTGAATCGGGCATGGTTTTGATGGGACTAATGGTGTCCTCTGTCTATGAAATTTGGCAAGGAAATAGTACATATCCTAAGATTTAAAATGAACTCTAGAACACATTAATTTGATATCTAGAACAAAAGTTATGATTTTTGGAAATTTGGATGAAAACTGGAAACAATTTGTTTTCCAGATTTTAGTCAGTAAGTTAATATGCAAATTACATGAGGTTACTTTTGTAATTTGTTAGTGTGATTATTTTTTTCCATAAAATAGATTTATAAAGCTTTCAATCAAGTACTAGAACACAAATATTGGATGTGTATTTTGTTACTTATGAATTTTCAAACTTTGGGTGGGAAATCTAAAACATTCTGACTCACAAAATGGACAATCAGTTCACATATGGGAGTTTGGACATAGGTCCATGATTTATTACAGAATATTATTTTTCTTTCACAGAAGATTGAAAGAGCTGTACATAAGAATTTAAACCACCTCATTTGGAGTTTCCTAGCTTAAGATATAATTTTTCAAATTTCCCTAAAAAGTGGAGGCATAATTATTTAAGTCTGGAAATTCATCACATTTTAGGGAATTAAAGTTAGTTATGGTTTAAGAGTTTGGGATAAGTTAGAAGGGATAATTTAATTGAATTAAAAGGTTAACTGCAGAGGAAATAGACATTCAACGTGTCTTAATTATATGCACAAATGCCCAAGTACAAAAGATTATCAAAGATAACCAACTATTTCAAATAAAAGGATAAGAGTTATGGGAGGGTTAAGAATAACATAATTTTAACTTTGTTAATAAGATTGGAATAAATAATGACCCATAGCTACATAAATTTCAAATTATAGGATTTAATATCTGTCCTAGCGAGAAAGCCAATTAGGGAAGGTAAATTACCAAAAAGGTCGACAGGTAGTAACTCTTTCTCTTATATATTATGTAATTGTGTTACATATTTGTTTGTACTATCAATTATATTTGTTTCATGAATATATGGTTTGATTATTGGACCAATGTGTCCCGAGATCGTAAGTTTTGATGTGCATTGTTTCATGGGGTTTATCCCTCGGCAATAAGGCCTTATATGCATTCATTGTAACACTAGTACAAAATTCCCTTTTTATACCGCTATATTTAGACTAGTTATAGCGGATAAGGTCTAAAAAATTTGACCGGTGGCAGTTTTGTAATTATATAGAACTTCTAAGACCGGTTCTTAAAAAAACCGGTCTTAAAAAAATTATTTAGACCGGTTATAAATAAAACCGGTCTTAAAATATCAAAATATTTAAAAAATTAAAAATTTTAAACTTTTAAGACCGGTTATTTATAATAACCGGTCTTAAATATCAAACATTAAAAGTTCAAACTTTTTAAAAACCGGTATAAAAATTTTTTTTCAAGACTTTTAAGACCGGTTCTTAGAATAACCGGTCTTAAAAGTCATACTTTTTAGACAAAAAGTACTTTTAAGACCGGTTATTCTAAGAACCGGTCTTAAAAGTATTTTTAAGACCGGTTATTCTAATAACCGGTCTAAAAAGTGATATTTTAAAAAAAAAATATGGATTTTTTTTAAATATGAAAAAAATTTTAAAAAAAAATTTCACCCTTTTAAGACCGGATTTATTTATAACCGGTTTAAAATATCAACCCTAAATTTTTGAATCTCCTCTTTGTGGCGCCTAATTTTCGCTCTCTTAATGTGAAACCTCTCTTCTTGATGCGATTAGGCGCGATAAAGAGGAGATTCAAAAATTTAGGGTTGAGACAATATGATGATAAGAAGGAGAGACAATCTAAAACCTCTCTTCTTGGTGCAGACTCAGCATTTTAAAAAAGGTTGAAGAAGAGAACATCAACCTTGTGTTGTTGCTAAGGAAGCATCTTTTCGTCTTTTTAGTTTTAGTATACTGTAAGTGATGATAAGAAGGAGGAGGTTCCTAAAGTTAGTATTCTTCTTTCCCTCTTTAATTATTTATGATTTTACAATGTTGTTCTGCTTTGTGTTTCGTTTGATTAGCTATGTAAGGATTTTTTTTTGTTATGGTCTATAAGTTGTTACATTTCATGTTTCTACTATCTGGCAACCCCATTCATATATTACCACAGTTACCTGATACTTCAGTTGGTTCAAAAAGCACTCCCTTCTAAGGCCTTATTTGTTGAGTGACAGATTGCCCCATTTGATCCTACTAAGAAGAAGAAGAAGAAAGTTGCAATTATAGATCCTGCTGATGATTTAGTTGACAACTTGGCTGAGAAGACAGAAAACTTGTCTAGTATCTAATTTAAACCAAAAGATATTTTTATTATTGTTGCCGGTGTTATCATTTGAGGTATCTCTAACTGTGCATATGCATGGTTCATTCTCATTTTTACAGTTTCAGATGGGGCTGAGACTCCATTTGCTGGTTTAAAAAAGAAGAAGAAGAAGAAGACAGTAAGTCATTCAGTATTTATGTAGAATATTTTTGCACACAATCTCTGCCGAAGCCATTGGAATATATAATTATATGGGGGCAATATGATGCTTGTTTTTTTATTGAAGGTTGAAACTCGTAACTTTACTAATGAGGGTGGAGATGCTGCTGAAGATTTAGATGGTAAGAAGTTGTATTATTTATTGATGTGCGATAAAATGAACTCAATGATTGTATGTGTGTTATACTCTTGATGTCAAGTGAAATTAGCTAAATAAGTGATGAGCATCTAATAAATTTTGAACTCATTACATTGAATAAATCTAAGATAAGTTGCTCTTATCTTAGAGATCTGGATTGGTAGAAAAGTTGACACTACTACAAAAAGGGGCTTTAACGTCCCTATTTTAGCACTTTTAACGTCCAAAAACTAAGGGACGTCTATGTAGGGGGCGTAGTATATTTTAAGAAAAGACGTCCCAAAAAAGTTGGGATATCTAAAGTCAGGACTTTAGACGTCCCAAATTGAGATTTGGGACGTCTAAAGTCCTCCACGGGGGACTTTAGACCTCCCAAATTGAGATTTGGGACGTCTAAAGTCCTCCACTGGGGGACTTTAGACCTCCCAAATTCTTAATTTGGGAGGTTAAAAAGTTTTATTATTTTAAAAATAATTATTTATATTCTTCATTACCCAGCAAATTAAAATTGCAGAAACAGAATTGAAGATGGATTCATAAACAAAAAAATGTCCCTTACGAAATGGTAAGGACTTCTAGCACTGCAATCTTTTTACTATATATATATATGTATAATAACAACAACAACTCATACAACCTAATATCATATATGTATAACAACAACTAGAAAGTGTCAAAATATTTGTCACCACACAACTACAAACTAATTGTTATTCATTTCATCAAAATAAATATACATATGTATTTTCCTCGATTTCCAAGCTCCAAACGTATTTATGATTCTGGCAAAAAAAAAAAAATCAAGGGAAAAACACTCCAATAACTAGAATCATGTAAATAAATTGAAAGCATTATAATAATTTCATATTGCAAGTTTAACTTAATTCTTCATGTAAATTTATATTTAAAAAAAAACAAACCTGATGAAACCAGGGGAGAGGGCAGCCAACAATGTCTATGTGCTTCCAAGGTGGAGAGAAGACGTTGGAGGAGTTGTGTATACACAGTGGAGAGGAGATGTACGCCGGAGGCTGAAAGCAACAAAGAGAGTGGAAGGTGTACACCGGAGGGTGGAGGGGGCAAAAAAGGTGGAGGAGGTGTACGCCGGAGGGTGAGAGCAAAGAAGGTGTTATGAGAATGGAAGGAGGTGGAGGAAAAGGGAATGAAGAAAAGAAAGAGAGGAAGAAGATTGAGGAAGACGAAGTCACGGGAATGAAAGAAAAAAGGAAATGTAGAAAAAAGGGAAGAGAAGTCATGGGGATGGGAAAGATGGAAAAAGAAGTATGAGTTTCTGACATGGGAATGAAGAAAAGGGAAAAAAAGTCTCACACATGTCAGAATTTCTGACATGACTTTAGGAGTCCCAAATCCCATTTGGGAGGCCTAAAGTCTCTACTTTAGACGTCCGAAATGGGATTTGGGACGCCTAAAGTCACACTTTAGGCGTCCCAAATCCCATTTGGGACGTCTAAAGTAGAGACTTTAGGCCTCCCAAATGGGATTTGGGACGCCTAAAGTCAAAATTTTTTTTTTTTTTACTTTAGACGTCCCAAATTCAATTTGGGACGTCTAAAGTTAAAAAAAAATAAATTTTTTTTTTTTTACACTTTAGATGTCCCAAATGGAATTTGGGACATCTAAAGTGTAAATTTTTTTTTTTTTATTTTAGACATCACTTTAGAGGTCCCAAATTGAATTTGGGATGTCTAAAGTACCACTTTAGACATCCCAAATGGAATTTGGGACATCTAAAGTGTAAAAAAAAAAAAAAAAATTTCTTTTACTTTAGACGTCCCAAATTCAATTTGGGACGTCTAAAGTGACGTCTAAAGTAAAAAAAAAAATATATTAAATTTTTTTTTTAACTTTAGACGTCCCAAATTGAATTTGGGACGTCTAAAGCTACCAAGTTCCCACACATAATTACAAAAATGTCACCGCCTATATTTTAGACGTCCCTATTTTAAAAAGGGACGTCTTTTAGAGTAGCAGTATCTATATTCTGTAGTAGTGTGAGTGAATATGATAAAAAGATGATTCTTTCTTTTTTTTCTTCTTTGTTTTGTTCTGTTTCTCATTGCCCTTTGTTCAGAGTCTAGAGTTAAAAGGGTGATACAGGTAGAGCATTACAAAAAAAATCCACATTTATTTTTTTTTAAAAAAATATCACTTTTTAGACCGGTTATTAGAATAACCAGTCTTAAAAGTTTTAAAACCGGTTATTCTAATAACCGGTCTAAAAAGTATGAATTTTAAGACCGGTCTTAAAAGTCTTGAAAAAAAGAATTTTATACCATTTTTTAAAAAGTCTGGACTTTTTAGACCTGGTCTTCGAACAATCGGTCTAAAAAAGTGATTTTTAAGACCAGTTGCTTGACCGGTCTAAAAAATAACAGACTTTTTAGACCGGCTATATCAAGACCGGATCCAAAATCGGTCTAAAAATTCATTTTTAACCGGTCTAAAAAGTCATTTTTCCACCGGTGTAAGGTTATAAGTGTAATATCCCAAAAAGTGATTAAGGGCTAATGACTTCAAAAGTGGATGTAATTATTGTTGAATAAACACTTTTGAAGAATGTGTGATGGGAATTTGGATATTTTAATGATTCCAATGGATTCCTTGTGAAAATTTATGTGGGAATGATGTTTGGTATGAAAATGGAACCAATGGAAGCAAAGATGCAAAATCTAAAATTCTGTCCAGTGAAATTCTATTCAGGGCAGTCCGTTTGTGTGAACGTTTTTAATGAACAAATGGTATCTAAAAATTATGAAAGTTTCCAGTCTTATAGTTCACATCTCAAGCTTCAAAATGGACATATAATTTGTTCCATTTCGTTTTGTGAACTAGGAGATATAACTGTCCAAAGTTTGGGATGGAAACTGAACTCTGTTTTGGGGCAGTGATGAGTTTTATGTAATTCTGGAATTGTGTGGTGATTTTTAGTAATTGCCAATATTTTTACTATGAAAAGGACTTAAATATCTTTCATTTGGCTTTGGAATCACCTCATTTTGAGTTTTCTAGAATTAGTTATGATATTTCAAAGTTTGGGCAGAAAATCTGCCAGAAAATCCGAAAATGGGAATTATGACATCATCTCAATAAAAGATGACATCAGCATGGAATTAAATATGTTATCATCTTCCTCAGCTCATTTCTGTCGCACACAGCAGCTGAATGAGGAGTGAGAACGTTGAGGTTTGTAGAGAGAGAAAGGAGAAGAAAAATCACAAGGTAAGCCGATTTCTCCGACGATTTAGCTCCTAACGCGTATAACTCCGATCCTAAGCTACTCCTCTTTGTTCTTTAAGGTTTGGAAGCTCAAAATCTGTTGTTGAGCACTTAGGGTTTTCAGCAATATTTGGGAAAAGCTTGTGGGAGCTTGAGGCAACTTCCAAACTTTCGTATATTGCTTATTCTGGCTGCTGTGGGCAATTTAATCGGTGAAATTTCGCCGGATTGCCATTGGTTTTAAATTTTGGAACTTGAGTTTCCTAAGGGTTATGCTGCCCAATTTTGGTTCAAATGGTAGTTATAACCTAATGTAATAGTGAATAAAGTGGTTAGGAGTAGAAAGGAACGTGTTTACGGAGCCGAAATCGTAAAACCCCAATTTTTCCCGGAGAACATGTATATTTCGGCCAAGGCTGTAAATGGGTCTTAGAGTTGGATTTTCAATGATTTGATGATTCCATTGGATTCAGTGGGCGAAAATAGGTGGGATTACAGTTGGGTACTTTTTCAAAAAAGGCCGAGAAAGCATAATTACAGAAACACCCCTAAAACCCTAAAAGTAGGGCTGCCAAGGGCAATTTCGTAATTTAACATTGAATTTGATAATTCCGAGTCTGGAAATGGATTCCTTGGGCAAAAATATGTCAGGATAGCCCATGTCAAAATTTCAAGAAAAGTACAGCCAGACCGGGTACGGCGGGCCCGGGCCGGGTCCCCGGGGGTATTTTTGTAAATTTTCATTATAGACTCATATAACCCCAAGTAACACTATGGAAGTGTCTAAATGGTGCATTTGGAATTGTAGGATTCGATATTTGCCGCCCTCGGGAGCCAACTGCGCCGAAGGACGTCAGGAAAGGACAAGGTAGTGACTCTCTCTCTTATACTGTGTAATGCACTGTATGTGTGTTGTATCACTGTTTTATGATGATTTCTGATGCTGCTGCGGTTACAGCTGGTGATAGCTGTCGTTTACAGCGCAAGCTGTCGTTTACAGTGCAAGCTGTCGTTTACAGCGTAAGCTGTCGTTATTGTGATTACAGCGTAAACTGTCGTTATTGTGATTACAGCGTAAGCTATCGTGATGTTGATTACTGATTACAGCGTAAGCTGTCGTGATGTTGATTACAGCAAGAGCTGTCGTATTGTGAATACAGCCGTGAGTACTGTCGTTTGTGGTGAAAACCATGTATCTGTGAATTGCTGCTGCTGTTGCTGTTTGTGATTTATGTACATGCTTTGTGTTTATGCATTGTGTGAGTGGTTTGTTACTACTGAGATTCTCTCGAATCTCATTCTTTCCTATGACTAACATTTCAGACAGGGCGTGTGGCTCAAAGGAGAAGCGGCCAACCCGGAGCAATTAAGACCCTTGGGGGTATATAGTTGAATTAGAAACGTTGGTTATATATTTTGAACTCGGGATTACTGTATATTCTGAATCAGGAACACTACATTCAATTTTGGTTGCGTAATCCCCTAGTGGATACTTATAAACCCACAGGTTATATATGTATAGAACCCGGGAGTTGCCGGGGAGACAGTTATACACTCTGATATGATTGAATGTATATTAACTGCACAGGTAATTATATTCGAATATTGAAATTGAGACCAGGATGGGAAAAAGAGTTTTGAAAGTTTTTGTGAAAATTTTACTGTGAGACAGAAAGTTTAAAACAAGGTTAAAGCATCCAATGGTCTCTAATCCGATTTAAATGTGTGTTATCGAATTATAATTACGTGTTTAAAGTCAGGGGGTTACAATAAGCCTAGAGGTACAATTTGCATAGGCAGTGCCCCTATGCTGTAAGACCTAATATCCAATCTGTGTTGTATTAAACTAGTGTGTCTCGAGGTTGTAAGTCCCAATCTACCTTTTGGCATGGGGTGTATTCCTAGGCTGTAAGACCTGATATACCAGCTGAGTAGTTGTAATATTCTGAATTTTGGGTCTAGAAGCTTCATGATAAGTTTGAATCAAGCAGACTGCTAAGCTCGGTTTGGTAAGAGCCCCAAGAAAATATGAGAGATAGAATGACTTTCAAGGACTATATGATGTAGAATTGAGTAGAGAATAAGTCTCTAGATTATATGAGGGCCAAGTATCTTAGGTTAGTTGAAGAAATAGACTGATACATGTACTTGAGTACCTGTGGTGCCCTTAGAGTGTATAAGGACACTTGGCGTAGTTTGATTGGCTTTCATAAAGTAAATTTAATAAAGCAAATCTTGCTTTTGTAGTGGCTCCACAAGAAGGTGCCACATGTCCCCTATCATTACTACTCTCACTTTTTGAATTTTGTGTTTGCCCTCTTATGAGGCGCCACCTAGCACCTTAGTCAGGGAAATCCACCGGTCTCCGGTCTGGTCATGTATTTAACTTTCCTGAACCCCGAACCCAAGAGTCAAAGGAATTCAATAGGCTTCTCTTCCCCTAACCTATTGGAGTAGGCCAAAGATGGTGAGAAAGAAAGGGGATGAGTTTTTATGACACTTGTCACTCTAAGATTTAAACTTAGACACATGGCAACCTAGGATTCAAACACTTGGAAACATGTCAAATTAAAAGTCCAAAATACGCCAAACACCCATACATTTTGGCCAGCCTATAAAAATAGAGTGAAACATCAAGAAAATCATAAGAAAAAGAAAGAAGAGAGAAGGAGGAGCAATCTTGAAATCTCAAGTACTCCCGAGCCGATCTTCGGGCCAAATCTCTGTTTTCTGTCTACAAAGCCTTCACAAACGTTGTTCATGGGTTCTCAGGCTTCCCTAAGTTTTGTCCAACATGAGATTTTAGGGTTTGATGTTTCTTTGATCATGAACATGATGATATATTAGGTTTAATAAGGATATTTGACTAGTTTAGTAGTTTAAATTGCAAAATTAGTTATTGATTATTTGAGTATATGGTTTAGCCAGAACCAAAAAATAGGGAGGGAGTGTGATTTTGGTGTTTATTAGGTTTCCATTGGATTCTACACGAAAAACTGTGTAGGAGTAGTCTCTGGTTATGAATTTTGGGTGATTGGAATCAAAACCCAAAAATTGGGATTTAAGGATACTAAGGTTAGTTGCTGGTTAAAGAGGCAAGCTTTACCCAAGAGGGGGTGAATTGGGTGATGTAATAAAATTTGTTATCGTTACGGTGATTTGAAAATAAATACTGATAGAGTAGGGTTGAGAGAATTTGTACACAGAGGCAGTGTGTGGTACATGGCACTGAATTTTGATGGACTGGGATTGGGATTGGGACTAAGACCGGGATTGGAATTGATGCTTTAAAAATATGTTTAGTATGAAGTAATAGTTGGAGGGAATAATTTCATTTATCTTATTTAATAAATAGCCACTAATAATAAAAAGACAGAAATACTCGTGCATAAGGCAGAGAAATAGAATCAAGCCTGAAGCTATTCTATCGATGGTGATGATAAGTGAGAGCTTGAGATGAAAGTAGGGAGGAAGAAGCTACCACCAACTGTGTCTCAAGTTGCTTCATTGGAAATAGAGGCCAGAAATTTTCATGAACTCACCAAAAAGTGATGATAAGCTTTGGCAAGATCAAAGAGAGAAGTGGTGGTGGTGAATGGAGGAGCACAGAGGTCACAGAGGCGATGCAAAAGTAGAGGAACGAAGACCGATGGTGAAGGTCATTGGAAATGGGGGTTGAAAACGGGAAATGTCACCGAAATTTGTGGAGAAATGCAGGGCTATCATAAAGAAAGGAGGAAGGTGCTGTAATGATAATTTCCAATGGTAAAGCAGCTTCTGGCAGAGAAAAGAAGAGTTGGTGTTGACAGTGGTTATTCAAAATAGAGGAAGGACAGAGATGGATGTCACCAGAGTTGGGGCCGGAGAAGTTGATGATCGGTGGCTATATTATCTTCCAATGATGTCGGTAGTGGTTGTAAGGAAGACCGATGTTGATAAAAAAGACACTGGTGGTGGTAGCTTCTTCCTTCGTATACTTGAGAAGTTGAATGTCGATGGTTAAGGAGGGAAAAAAGGAGGGAGTGATTATGTGAGGGGGATTTAGGTTAAACTTAGGGTTATTTTTGTCTGGAAATATTTTAATCAAGGATATTTTTATCTTCATAATTTTGCAATCTCAGGATTCAAAACACAATACCAAGGGGAGGTGGCTTTGCAGCAATCCCACGTTTGTGTTACTCCTAATCCCTGGTCCATCATACCGAATGACATATTCTGACTCAATCCCTGATCCAATCTCACTCCCTACCCTCAGGTACCACGTACCAAACAAGACCAGAGAATTATACAGGTTCAGCCTAAAACCTAGGCCTACATCCAGTCCTCAGATATCAAGACCTACCATGATTTTTACTATTCTTACAAGATTCAGTGGGCTCTTGGAATGCCATAAGACAATAATTGTCTTTGTAAGGACGACGAGCAGAAATATTCTAATAGCTAGAATTTTCTATCCCCTTCATGACAAGTCTTATGTGCAAAACAATCCCTATGACCTTTCTCTCCTGCTTACATATGGAAGTCTTACGAGCAGCAACATTCTCTCCTGCTTACACCTCTATAAGTCTTATAAGTAGCAATGTTCTCTTTTGCTTGCACCATATAAGTCTTACGAGCAGAAAGTCCTACTAGGAATTTTCTCAACTACTTCCCTTATAAGGATATCTACCCTCTCAAGGTCCCTGCACCTTGAGATCAAATGAACATATGATTTGAAAATGTATATAGACTCTCTTACAGAGTAGATATGATAAACATTAAAGTACAAAATGAATACAGAGGAAAATATGAAAACTGAGACTCTTGTAAGTTTTTGCTGTAAGCTCTTGTCTTAATAATCTATCTTTTGACGGTCTCTGAAGCTCTATATATATAATCAGTCGATTTTGTCCATTGTGTAATAGCTACTGTGGAGCTGAGTGTAATGTTGTAAAGCAGCATGCGTGCGTTTGAAATCTCCAGACAAGATATCGTGGTAGGTGTGTAACGTGTGTGTATAGCTAGTTGTCTTTGGACGTAATGATTATGTCTATTGTTTTTGACTTTATATATGCATCTCTGATCCAAAGGTTCAATCTCCTATTTCACACTTAAAATATATTTTAAATAATGTTTGCAAATAATAACAAGTGAAAACATAATGAATGAATAACATTAAACCACATTCGGATTGTTCGTTATAAGTCTATTGAGTCTTGGTTTTGTCAGGGTCTCGCTCGAGTGCACTGAAGCCTCACTCATATAATACACCAAATTTTGTAATACTGAAAATGTGTAAATATGGAAATAGTGGAATAAAATAAATACTGGTATTTACAAATTAAAGGTAGAGTTACTTTTGAAATTCCTATATGTCCATTATGTCATTCGCCGAAATCGAGAAGTCAGGATTGTAAAATACAAGTGTAACTAGTGGAAGTAAAATTCGTTGGTAGCTGCAGGGCTCAGAGGCCCCATTTTTTAGGTCAGAGGAATTTGAGCATCACATGGAGTGCCTCGATATACATGCCACGATCCCACGTAGAATTCTGAGTAATGCACTGATGGAGCAACTTTATTAAAATAATTCAATAAAGTATGTAATGACGGCTCATGATGACACACCTTTCGTGATGGCCAAATAAGGAAATGACAAGTGTCCCAAAATCATTATAAAGTACAAGGTTGTTTTTGTGTTGGCCAAATGAGGAGGTGCTATGTGTCCCTCATCATTACACTCACTTTAAGCCTTTCATGTTGTTATCTCTAGAGTTTGCCACCTAGCAGCTAAGTCTAGGGAATCCACCAGTCTCCAGTGGGGTCGCGTACTTTAAGATTTGAGCGCCAAACCTAGGAGTCTGGGGAAATTGTTAGGCCTCCCCCTTCTGCTGACCATTTATGTCCCACCTAAAAAAATGGAAGACCAATGATTGCATGACACGTGGCACTCTTAAGCCTTAAACTTGTGACACTTGGCAAGATAAGATGAGATCATTTTATGAGATTAAATCACTACCATCCTTCCCTAATTAAAGGCCAAAATTTCATGCAAGTGATGAAAGAGAAATAAAAATCTAATTTTGGAACTCAAGAACACAAGAAGAGAGAAGGAGGAGTAAATAGTGAGTTCTTATAAACATAAGAGCCGATTCCTACCCCGAATCACTATTATCATTCGGTAAGTCCTTCAGGAAACTTCCTCTACTCACTATAAGCTTCAATTCTACAGTCATAGATTTCTCATCTGAGGTGTTTTGTGTCAATTAGTGTACTGGAGTGCCACGGAATACCGAACTACCTATAGAAATGCGAAGAGGTAAGCATAGGCTTCCTCTTTAACTGATTACTTTATGTTTTCATTGAGTTTTTCTAACTCTTGAACCACCCCTAAGTTTCTACCAAGGGGAGCTTTTTTTGAAGTAAGATGGTGTTTAATCATGTACAAGGTGATATATGATGCTTATTGAGGTATGAGACTTGTGGGTGGTAAAAAACACAAAGTTGATTTTTGGTTATTTTGGGGAGCAATTTCTGTCGGGGACAAATCTGGAAGAGGAGGTTTAATTTTGGTATTTTTGAGCTTTCCATTGGATTCTATATGAAAAATTATGTAGGAATAGACTCTGGTTATAATTTTTGACAGACTAGTTTAAAAACTCAAAGACTGGAAATTAAGTATGCTTTTGTAATAAAGTTGCCAGTATGCGTTTTTGTCTGGCAGTTTTTTTGTGGCTAGAATTTCACTATCCATACTTAATCTGATGATGATGAGATTTTCCATAATTAAATTACACTTAAAGACTTTTAATTTGATAGGTATTATGAAGGATTTAGATAAGTACTGTAGCAGTTATGAGTGTTTGAAGTAGACCATTAAAATTGGTCAGATTTTCTGGCAGGAAGGGAAAACATAATACCTGGGAATTTTGTGTAGATAGAAGACTATGGGAAGCATTTTTCCCTCAAAATAGACTTAATAAGGGTCACATAGAATTTTGAATAATCACAATTGGAGTTTTTTAGAATTAGTTATGATATTTCAAAGTTCAGTGAAAAATTTGTCAGCTTGTGGTAATTATGCGAAAATTCAAAGTAAAGGGTTTTTGTAATAGAACTGGACTAAGTAATAACTCATTGCCTATAAATTATAATCTATAGGATTTGACACTTGCCTAGGACGTCCAAAGCACGTCAATCAAGATCAAGATTTAGAAAAATTGCCAGGTAATAACTTATCCCTCACATACTATGTGATATGTTATATGAATGTTTGTACCATTATGAATTTAAAATATTTAGATGAGAAGGGCTAAGGCCTAGTAGAATTTCCCAACACTGTGGTAAGGGGCGGTTGTCTTGGAATTGGTAACTTTATGCTTTCTACATATCGTGAATTTATCTTTGAATGTTGAATATGTTGTTTGTATTGAAACCTTGGTTGGCATGGCATGTTATATGTATGCATTGTATATGAGTGATAATTGTTACTACTAAGATTTATTGAATCTCACCCTATTTTTTCAAACAAATTTTCAGTATGGGCAAGTAGTTCCTCAGGCAAGAAGGTAAACACGGGTGAAAGAGGCAAAGGTTTTAGAATTTTATTTTCCATTGGTTATCTACTTTGGAGATTGTATTTAATTTGTATTTAAGTGTAGTCAGTCTCGTACTGGCAAGCCAGTAGACATGTATGTAAGCGCCTGTATATAAGCAAACACATAAAGGCATCCAAACCAGTAGTAGATAGCTATCCATCTAGGTCCATTAATTAATTGTAGTAGTTTGGGTTTCTTTAGAGAACATATTAGTGAAAACTCTAATATGAAGAAATAAACCTAAAGCGGATGGCTTAAAATAAATCATAAATAATATGAGACCAAATTTAAAAATGATTTTTGAAAACCTACTCAAGTGCAGCTCCATACTCTACTTGAAGTTGGGATTCTCGTTGTTTACAAAAGATTACCAATCTCCTTTTTAAAAATATTACTGCACTTAAGCCATCCATATGCTTTAAAAACAAGGGTGTTACATTTATTGGTATCAGAGTATAAGTTCTTGGGTCTAGGATAAAGTTCTTTGCTTATATTAGTAAATTCTAACCCTTTGTTAGTTTCTTTATGTTAGGAAACATGTCTGATAAGAAAAGACAAAGAAGTAGTTCAGCCCCGTCTGTTAATCAGCCGCCCTCAGAGCATCGTATACCATCAGGTAAACTTTATGTAGTCATTAATAAAGGGGAGCGTGGAGGAGGGTGAGGATCAAGATTGTTGCGTACGGTAGGGAAAAGAGTTCCCAACCATATGACAATAAAGATAAAGGCTAGGCAAGGTAGTCCTAGTATAGAGCAGCTAGTTGGCGATACCACTGACTCAGAGGGAGAAGGGATCACTAGACATTGACTCTGATGTTGAGTCTAGAGCCCCGATAACTCAGTTAGCCTTTAACCCACACCTAGACCATGAATTATAAGAGCACTTTAAGGAAATATATTTGATGCGTTTCAATGAATATACTTCCTCCATGTTATGATATGTATCATTTTTCGGGTACGTAAGGGTGTTGTATAGGTAAAGGGTTGAGCTTGAGTTAATGTTGACTGATCAAATCTGGATCCAAACTACACTAGCTTACCTTCCCGATTTTACTTCTTAGATCAAGAAAAATAATGAGATTGTATTTTAGGGTCCCTTCGAGTTTTGGACATTTCTGAATCATATAGAATCACATGTGGTGCAGAACATGGACTGGTAATGCTAAGGCCAGCTAGACTGGTTATGGTAGCACAAGGCTACTCTCATGTAAATATTAAAACACTTTAGATGCTTTTGTTGTAAATTTGACTCTTTAATATTATCATATGTATATCCTGTTATACAATAGTGTTTAAAGTTTAGGAACACACACACTCACACACACACACACACATATATGATAAGTGTCATATTAATGGTACAAATTCTCTTTAGTAATAGTGAAAAGAAATAATGGGGTGAGGTGGACCAAAGAAAAGACTCGTAGTATTAGAAGTTGAGGAAATAGGAAACCCTCCCGAACCTATGCAACAAGTTCTTGGAATGCTGACATAACAGCAAACCATGATCCAAGAATTGCGAGAGGAAATGCGGGAAATAAAGGAAAAGCATAAGAAAGATAAGGCACCGCCTGAAGACATCGAGGTAAATGAAGACACTATGGTGGATCTGGAGGAAGAACTTTCTGAGAATGTGAACAATCACAGACACTGGAATCTAATTAGGGGATTCATATTGTTATGGCCCAAGAAGAAGAAGACCTCCAATACTGGATTCCTTAATTCATTCAGTACCACCCTCCAACATTTAGGGAAAAATTTGATCCATAAGCTACTAAGGAATGGTTAACATGGTTAGAGAAAATATTTGAGGTGCTAAGGTGTCCTACAAAGATGAAAGCTAGAATGCCTATATATAAATTGGAGGGAGACGCTAACCGCTGGTGGAAAAATACAGCAATAATACTAAATGCATGAAATATTCCATTGACCTGAGAGTTATTTCAACATAAGTTCAACGAGAAATTCTTCCCAAGGTCCGTGAGGGTTGTAAAGGAGAAAGAATTCCTAGCTATAAGATAGGGTGATAATGAGACTTTTGATGAATGCTTGTCCCGATTCACTCGGTTATCTCGTTACTCCTTTCATTTGAAATTTAAAGATGATGAGATATAGAGCTATGACATGTTAATTGGGGGATTGAAGCCCGAGATGGAAGAGAAGCTAGTTGCCCAGTAATTTACTAAACTCAACAAGATAGTAGAAGTGTGCCGATTGACAAAGGGTAACTTGTAACTTCCATACTTACATGGCCGTAATTAAGGTTTAACACGTGTCATAAATTAAATCAGAGATCGTGAAAAAATAAAAAACTTTTCCAAAATCTGTATAATATGATCCCTGTTCACTTTTAAAACCATTTGGCTTGTTTGGTTTCATTATATACAATAATATCAGAGCGCTTAGCAAAATTCCTGACATTTACCTGAGATATATTCATTATCAAACAGGGTTTTACATGGCATCATTACCCATCTCAGTTTCCCTTATCAGCGATTACAACAAACACTATTATGTGATCAATATATACATTTGTCCAAAATTGATAACCACAAACCAAAACTAAAGACTACCACTGGCAATCCTAGTTATCCTTTTGGACTTACTTGTCCCTTGATCCACTTACCCTAGCTAAAGTTTGATTATTGGAAAGAGTGAGATTTGTTAGATCCCATATGTTTTGATGATACCAAAGATTGGATCAATGATATAAAAGAATTTGATAACAAAAAATGAATTTGAACAAAGTGGCAAAGCATTACTTGAAGTTAGCACTAAAGTAATAAACAAATTTTATGAAGGCTTATTGAGACAACTTAAGGTTGTGGAACCTTGAGTTGGGGATTTGATTACAACGTGTAAGGGGGAGCGAGTATCCAGGTTAAGGAACTTGCTGTGTACTGAGGTGCCAAGAACCCACTGAATCTTGGAGAATATAGTGAAACTCTCATAGACGCTCTGAAGACTAGACGTAGGTAAAAGTGGTTGTGGTCGAACCAGTATAACTCTCGATGTACACATCATTGATATTTCTCCTTACTCTCAACTGCTTTAAATATTCTGTAAATTTCCTTATACGCAACGAAATTTCTGGTATCACCCAATTCACCCCCCTCTTGGGTGAAATGCTTGCACTAACATTTGGTATCAGAGTATAGGACTTCTTGTTAAGGTTTAACAGCTTAAGAAGGTTCTAATGGCAAGCATAGATGAAGGCATTCTTCCTGACAAAGCTTCTATCACAAGGCCTCTGGGTTTCAATGGCGAACACTTCTCATTCTAGAAAGTGAAGTTTAGAGTCTTCGTAATGGCTACTGAATAGGGGCTATGGGATGTGTTTGAGAGTGGAAACTATAAACCTGAAAAGATTGTAGATTCACAAAGAGTTCCCAAGACACCAGCAGAATATGATGAGAATGACAAGAAACTCATTATACTCAACAACAAAGCAATTCTAATGATTTAAAGTGTCTTGAGTCAAAATGAGTACTTCAGAATCCACACACTCCCAACAGCTAAAGAAATGTAGGAAGCCTTGGAAATAGCTCATGAAGGAACTTCAGGAATAAAAGAAAACCAGATCAATACTCTGGTTACTGAGTTTGATTTACTTCGAATGAAATCAGGTAAGTCGATAGCTGAATTTGAACTTAGATGTACTCACCTTGTTAATCAACTTGCAGCACTTGGAAAAGTCTATGATCAACATATTTAAGTACAAAAGATTTTAAATATTCTTTCTGAAGACTGGGAGGCAAAGGTCATTGCAATTGAGGAAGCAAAAGGTGAATCAATGCGATTGGTTGCTTCTCTATTCAGAAGCCTTTCTGAATATGAAAGCAAATTAAAGTTCAAACGAGAACTAGATGATATTGGCAACAAGAAGAAAAGAGGCCTAGCACTGAAAGCAAAAGAAGAAGGACAAGATGAAGATGAAGAGTTTGACGATGATGAAATGGGCCTAATCATAAAACGATTCAGAAAGTTTTACAAGAAAGGCCAAGGATTCAAAAACTTTCAGAAAGGAGGAATAAGCAATAAAGAACACATCATTTGCTATGAATATGGAAAGCAAGGACATTTTAAATCAGAATGTCAAGAATTGATTCAGAAGAATAAAGAAAAGAGAAAAGGCAAATTCTAAAACAAGAAGAAAGCCTTTGTATCTGCCAAATGGGGAGATAGTTCTTCTGATGAAGAAAGCGATGAAGAGGAAGTAGCCAATATCTGTCTAGTTGCTCAAGAGGAAACAGAAGAAAAGGTAACTGATTCTGATCCTACCTATGATAAATTACTTTCTGAATATAATGCTTTACATTCTGAATTCATTAAAGTAGTTAAAGAACTAGTTGTTTTAAAAAAGAAAAACAAAGCTCTTGAAGTAAAGCTTAAAGAGAATTTTGAAAAGGATTGTGAAAATTGCACTTCTTTGAAAAAGAAAAACACTGATCTTACTAAATCTCTTGAAAACTTCACTAAAGGAAGTGAAATGCTAAATGTGATTTTAAAAGCTCAATGATTTGTGAATGATCGGTCTGGAATTGGATATGATCCAAAATCAAACACAAGGAAAGGAAGAAAGAAAGCTGGAGGTAAATCATACTTGAATTATTTTCAGCATTCTATGCATACATCAAATCCTTTTGCACATTGTAATTATTGTAATAGAAAAGGTCATTATACTCCATCATGCATTCATAAGAAGAAAGGAAATATAGGAACCTACAAATGGGTACCTAAAGGTTCATATATTCCGAAAAAAAAAATTGTACTAACCCAAAAGGACCCAAAAAGATGTAGGTACCTAAGACTTAATCGTATTTAATTGCATATATGTCTTAAAGCAACCAAAAACAACAAGTGGTACATAGACAGTGGATGCTCTAGACATACGACCGGTGATTTTGAAAGTTTTACCACATTGCAACCTAAGGAAGGTGGAAAGGTAAAATTTGGAAGAAATCAATCCAGAATAATAGTAGGAATTGGTGAAATCAAAAATGACAAAGGAATACAAGTCAAAGATGTATATTACGTTGAAGGCTTGTGTCATAATTTGTTGAGTGTAAGTCAAAGTGCAAATAAAGACAACTAGATAATATTTGATTCAGAGGAGTGTCTAATTGTCAACAAGAAAGACTTACAACTCAAGAAGAAAAATATCAAGGCAAAAGCTCAGAGCAAAAAGGGAAGATAACTACTATACACTTGATATCAATAGAAATAACTCTGAAAGTTGTTTTCTGAGTAATGCCGATGAAATTTGGTTATGGCATAAGAGACTAGATCATGTCAACATGAACCAACTAGGTAAACTACTCAAAAAGGATTTAGTTCTTGGATTACCCAAAGTAAGTTTTAAAAATGATTTGATTTGTGACGCATGTCAAAAGGGTAAACAAACTAAATCATTTTTCAAATCAAAAAATAAGATTACAACAAATTGACCACTTCAGTTGATACATATAGATTTAGTTGGTCCAGTAAGAGTTAAAAGCCTTGGTGGCAACTTATATTCATCGATCATTGTTGATGATTTCTCTAGATTTACATGGACTATTTTTCTGTCATCAAAGGATGAAACCTTTGCAGAATTTATAGTTTTTGCCAAGAAAGTGCAAAATGAGAAAGGTATGTCCATTGCAGGTATCAGGACAGATCATGGTGGAGAATTTGAAAATCAAGCCTTTGAAGAATATTGTGATACTAATGGTATTGACCACAATTTCTCTACTCCAAGGACACCTCAACAAAATGGAGTCGTTGAATGTAAGAATAGAGTGCTCACTAAAATGGCTAGAGCAATGCTGAATGAAAAGAACGTGTCTCAAGTTTTCTGGGCCGATGCAATGAGCACAACATGCTATATTTCAAATAGAGCCTACATTAGAACAAAACTTGGAAAGACACCATACAAGCTATACAAAGGAAGGAAGCCGAACCTTGCTCATTTACACATCTTCGGTTGTAAGTGTTTCATTCATAATAATGGTAAAGATAACTTAGGAAAATTTGATTCTAAAATAGATGAAGGAATTTTCCTAGGATATTCTAACCGAAGTAAAGCATATAGGATTTTCAATAAACGAATATGTGTTGTTGAAGAATCAATTCATATTCTATTTGATGAATTTGAATCCTCTGACAAAACCATTAATGATGAGCAGGAAGTTGTTTTAAATCAAGAAAATGGTCAATCTATTTCTAAATCTCTTATTCCAGAAGTTGATCAAACCAAGGAAGAAGATCAGTCACTAGGACAACCTAAAGCCTAGAAATACAATAAGAGTCATCCCCTAGATCAAGTCATAGGACATGTGAATGAAGGAATCAAAACTAGAAATAGATTTTTCAATGAAGTAAGTTTTTCTGCATTCATTTATGAGATTGAGCCTTCTAATATTGACGAAGCCCTATCAAACAATGATTGGGTTATAGCAATGCAAGAAGAACTAAACCAATTTGAAAGAAATCAAGTTTGGGATTTGGTATCCCGACCTAAGGATCATCCGATCATTGGCACTAAATGGGTATTCAAGAAAAAACTTGATGAATCCACAATAATTGTTAGAAACAAGGCAAGATTGGTGACCAAAGGCTATAATCAGGAAGAAGGAATTGATTATGAGGAAACGAATGCTCCAGTGGCTTGATTGGAAGCTATATGAGTACTCTTAGCCTTTGCATGCATCAAAGGATTCAAACTCTATCAAATGGATATAAAGAGTGCATTTCTAAATGGCTACATCATGGAAGAAGTGTATGTAGAGCAACCTCCAGGTTTTGAAGATATAACCAAACCTGACCATGTTTTCAAACTCAAAAAGGCTTTATATGGTTTAAAACAAGCTCCTAGAGCATTGTACGAAAGGCTCAGTAAATTTCTTATTGATCAAGGTTTTGTACGAGAAAAAGTTGATACAACACTTTTTACAAAACAAAAAAGTGATGATATATTAATTGTGCAAATATATGTTGATGATATTGTTTTCGGTGCTACTAACGAAACTATGTGCAAAGAATTTTTTGAGATAATGCAGGGGGAGTTTTAGATGTCAATGATAGGAGAATTGAATTTCTTTCTCAGTTTGCAAATCAAACAAAGAAAGAATGGAATTTTCATATCTCAACTGAAATATTTGAAAGAGCTATTGAAGAAGTATGGATTGGATGAAGCAAATAGAACAGACACACCCATAAGCTCAACCACATTGCTTGATACGGATGTCAAGGGAAAACATTACAACATCACAAAATATAGAGCAATGATTGGATCATTACTCTATCTCACTGCAAGTAGGCCTGACATTCAATTCAGTGTGGGTATGTGTACATGATATCAATCAGCACCAAAAGAGTCACATGCTGAAACCGTCAAACGAATCTTCCAATATCTTATTGACACGCCAGAATTGGGTCTCTGGTATCCCAAAGGAAGAAGTGAATATCTAGTTGCATACTCAAACTCTGATCATGGATGATACAAGACGGACAGAAAGAGTACAAGTGGACAAGGCCAGTTTCTTGGTGGGTCACTTGTATTACGGTTTAGCAAGAAACAAACTACAGTGTCTCTTTCATCAACGGAAGCTAAGTATGTTGCAGTATCAAGTTGTTGTGCACAAGTAATATGGTTAAAGCAACAACTCCAGGATCTTGGTATTTATTTAAAAGAAACATCAATATACTGTGACAACACTAGCATGATAAGCTTGGCAAAGAATCCTGTTCAACATTCCAGAACCAAGCATATTGATGTAAGACATCACTTCATCAGAAATCATGTCCAAAAGAAAGATGTTAAAGTCATAATCATTCTAACTCATCTTCAACTAGCTGATATCTTCACAAAACCTCTTGCAAAAGGTCAATTTTTATATATTAGATGAGAATTAGGAATGGTAAATCCCAATGAATTGTAAGTTATTTAGTGTTTATAAAATGTTAGATGATATTATTTATTGATGTTTTGATGATTACTAACTTAAGTATCGAGTTTCTAGCAATTTGTTTTTGTAAGATCATATAATGTGTTTTGGAGTATGAATAGCAGAGGTTAACATAGGACAACATTACTGGAATGACAACTTCAAGTAATGAGCACTACTGGAGTAACAACTTGAAGTAATTGATGTATTACTCGAGTAGCCATTCGAGTAATGAACTTGGAAATGTGCCGGTGAAGCATTAATTTCAAATAAAACGGCATAACGGTTGGAAACGAACAGTCAAAAGGTGAAGAGACAGATTACCCGAGGGAGGCCTCGAGTGATCTTCAACGTTACTCGAGTAAGGCTTCGAGTGAACCTGTGTGCAAATTTCAAATCAGCTGAGTTTCAGTTCAAATCTGTTCTAAAGAGTCATCAAATGATCGAGGGAATATACATGGGTAATTACAATATTATTCATGCCACGTACTCACTTGAATTCATTTCATTTTAAAATTTCTGGTATGATCACTCGAGTAGCTACTCGAGTGAAGCTGATGATCACTTGTGTAAGCCTTCGAGTGATGTCAGTCTCTAGGTTATTTCAAGTCGATACTTGGTCATTTCTCACAAAATCTTCTAGTGTGAGTCTCCTAGTGCTCTCACAAAAACTTTTCACAATCACTTTCCCTTCTCATTTCCGTTAAAACCCATTGGTTTTAAACTCCTAAAAACTCCCAGATTGCTCAGAAACCTTTGCCCTATTTCTCGCGACTGTCGACCATATTTTCAGAAATCTGTGTCTTTCTCAAATCACAATGGTGAGGACAAAATCTCCCAATCTTAGCACTCCTTCTGAGTCTTCTGAACCATATCAACCCTCTGATTCATATTCCTCTCCTCCTACTAAGAAAAGGAAAATTTCTCCTGAACCAAAAACCAAAGCCAAACCACAAACTAAGCCAAAGGTGAAAGGGGTTGTGATTAAGGAGCCCATTGCAACAAGAGCTCAATCCAAGAAGAGTTCACCTCAAGGAAGAGGCAAATCAACAAAAGAGCCATCTCCTCCTTCTTCTGATTTATCATATACACCTACCTTTACTCCCAAACCTCTGAAAAAGCCTAAGATTGATTAGAAGCTTACCAAAGTCATGGTAGGCATGCTTGAAGAAGCTTTTCAATCTAAGGAGGCAAAGAAAAGGCAATATTCAAAACAAACAGAAGAGAGGGATAAAGAAATCACATTTCCTCTAAAGGGATTCAACGTAAGCAAGCTTGAGGAATCTCAGAAGTACCTGAGTCATTTTGTAAGAAGAAATGTGTGCAAGATGCATTATATTGACAACAAGGTTCTTCAAGAGGTATTGAAATTCGATATGAGTCCCTACCTTGATTCCTACATGCCCTGGCTCTCTGTTAAACTCCCATTTTGCACCAAAGTTGTGAGGCATTTTTATTGTAACCTCGAACCTATTAATGATCCCGTTAGGAAGTATGTGGAAGAAGAAATGACTTCTAAGGTTAGAGGACAAAGAATTCTAATCTTACCTTCCAGAATCAATACCTGGTTAGGAATAGAAAATCCTCCTGATGATGATTACCCTAACCTTGATTCAAACTAGATATTCTCTATCCTCAGACCTGGTAAGATAGTGGGACCTCTCAATTTCAATCCGAGTGATATGAGTGACTTTCATAGAGTCCTATGGTATATCTACTCTAGAGCCATGGTAAACAAATCCAATAACTTCACTCATTTAATTGAGAGGGACTTCAGGAAATTCGCCTCATTGATCCTCAAAGAGCAAAAGGACTTGGGAGAGTATATTTTCAATGAGATAAAGAGGTATAGGTATGAAGGAAAACCTACTACTCCAATGCCTTATCCTCAACTTATTTCCTTGTTCTTCAAGAAGAATAAGATTTGGTATTTGGAGAGTATGGAGCCGGTTGAGAGGATAGCACCAGTGGGGAGGAATCAAATTGGAAAGTTGAATATTGAAATTCCTCTAAAGACTCCTCTAGAAGCTAGTCCCAAGAAGAAGAAGAAGAAGACTGACACAGTAACAAGTCGAATGGATGACACACACTCTTCTGCTCCAACCAATATATCTTCTCCATCTTTCTTTGGTGCCGTAATGCAAACATTCATGGAGAATATTCTGAAGAGTTTTCATATTGACATTATGAATACCAATGCGGAGCTGATAACCCATATGAATGAGAAGATGGGACAACTTGTGGAAATGATGGATAAGAGGCATGAAGAGTTGCTAGCTGAATAGCATGCCTATGGTGAGCTTCTGAGATCCATTGTTGCTAGATTTGATTCTATGGCATATGGCTCCTCTATTCCTGGTCCTTCTGGTGTTCCTGAGCCTATACCTGTCCCTGAACCTGGACCCTCTATACCCATTGAGCATAGACCCTCTGAGAGTGGACCTAGCAATGTCTTGTTTTCTATACCTGACCCTGACACATCCTAGCCTATCCACATCACCACTGATGATCCACCTCAGCCTATTCAGCCAGAGCCCATACCTACTTCCATTGCATTACCTATACACACTGAGGAGGTGCTTAAGTCTTCACCGGTTGCTACAGAGGAAGTAGAAATTACTTATCTGGTTCCTTACCCTTCATCTCCGGTGAATCCTCCAGATGATCTTCAGACACTGCCAGTGAATCTTCCTGACCCTGAACCATCATCTTCAGATCCTTTAATTTCAGATGGTTCATATGAATCAGTGGCATTTCCTGTTACTCCTATCTCAATAGCCAAGCCACCTACTCCTCCTCATAATTGATTCCACCTTTGTGATGAAGACAAAAAAGGGGAGAAGAGCTTGAGTGATTTTGTGATGAATGGATGAGTTAATGTATTAGTATTTGGGTGTTTGGGGCTTTAGGGCACTTTTAAGCTTTTATCTTTGAATTCTAAGTTTGATTATGTATTAAATTCTTCTTTATGCAATTTCTTTCTCTATGCAATTAAAGTTATATTGCCTTATGGGACTAATAAGTTTTTTATTGTGTATGCAAGGTGAACAAGTACATAAGAACAAAAACTTTGAAAAGATCTTTAATAAGCTATTTCAAGGATAAATTGAACAAAAGATTTCATATGAAAAGTATTTGAGAAGCATATGTTTGAAAACTTAATTTCAAAAACTTTGTTCAAAATCACCAAGTTTTGTCATCATCAAAAAGGGGAAGAATGTTAGATCCCATATGTTTTGATAATAACAAAGATTGGATCAATGATATAAAAGAATTTAATAACAAACAAATGAATTTGAACAAAGTGGCAAAGCATTACTTGAAGTAAGCACTAGAGTAATAAACAAATTTTGTGAAGGCTTACATGAGTAGCCACTCGAGTAAGGAAAGTCGTTACTCGAGTAGGCACTTGAGTAATCAATTAGATTTTCATCTAGAGAAGCACTGCCAAAATTTAGAAGTAGTTACTTGAGGGACCACTCGAGTAATCTGCAAAGTTATATAGACCATTACTCGAGTAGCCACTCGAGTAAGCAGGTCCAAAATCTTCCAGTAGCTCTTAGCCAAGAAATGCAACACTTTACTAAAGTAACCAGGTGAGAAAAAGGCATTACTCGAAAGACCACTTGAGTAATCTGCAGAGTTATTTGAGCATTACTTGAGGGGTCACTCAAGTAATCAGTAAGCAAACTCTCGGCCAAAAATTTGATACAATTACTCGAGGGAGTAATCGTGTAATCTACCGGGTTATTTGAAATTTACTCGAGGGCTCACTCGAGTAACATATGAAGAAATGTGAAGGCCACTCGAGTAACCAGATTACCAAAGTCAGCACCCGAGTAACATGTGAAGGTAAAGACATGGCCACTCGATTAGCCACTCGAGTAATCAGGTATTTCCAAGGTTTTTGATATATCTCACTCCATGTCCTACCTGAGTAATATGTTATGAAAAATGTTGAATTACTCACTGCCATATTTTTGATAGGTTTACTCGAGGGACTACTTGAGTAACAAACTCAATCACTTGAGTAGCCACTTGAGTAAGGCAATCCAGAAATTATGTTTTTGATCGAATGTTTATTAAGTTATTTTCTATATGATTAACTCTTCATTGCATTAGTATCTTAAGTACATTTACAGAGAAACAACGAAGAGATTATGCAAGAAGAGAAAAATCAAATGAAAGTCCGAGATCTCACGTACCGCTACCTACCGCAAACTGATAGTTTTCAAATTCAAAGAATAGTCAACCATTGCTGCGCAACTCTAACGAACATGTTTGAATTGCTTCCAACAGACACTACAAATAATCTATATATATGGAGCATTCAAAGAGAAGAAAATAAGACACAAGAATTGAGAATGCACATACACTACACACTCTTAGTGCTTTGTTTTCTTATACTCATTCATTGTACTTCAGTGATTATATATTTGCTCTGAGAGAGTTTTTCATTACAAACTCAATATTTGTTATTGAGACAACTTAAGGTTGTGGAACCTTGAGTTGGGGATTTGATTGCAATGTGTAAGGGGGAGCGAGTATCCAAGTGAAGGAACTTGTTGTGTACTGAGGTGCCAAGAACCCACTGAATCTTGGAGAATATAGTGAAACTCTTAGAAACGCTCAGAGAACTGGACGTAGGTCAAAGTGGTTGTGGCCGAACCATTATTACTCCCGGTGTATACTTCAGTGATATTTCTCCTTACTCTTAACTGCTTTAAATGTTCTATAAATTTCCTTATACGCAACAAAATTTCTGGTATCACCCAATTCACCCCCCTTAGGTGAAACGGTTGCACTAACAAGATTCAAAAGAATCTCAGTAGTAACATTTCACGTATATGATGCATAATATAACAAAACATGTAAGCAATCATCACAATACAGCAGCATTCAATTAACACAGCACTTGCAACAACATTAAATCATGACTTTGATCACAAATGTTATAACCATGACAATCACTAACAGCAGCATTCATTCATCACAGCACTCACAGTGGCATTCAATCATGACAATAATCACAAACGTGATAAGCATGACAATCATTACAGCACTTCTAGCAGATTTCAATCATGACAATAATCACTTTCATGATAGGCACCACAATCACAATAACACCTTCTTGACATTTATCACATTCAAAGCTGGGACATTCGCCATGACTCAATCGTTCATTCAATGATAAGTACAAATATACAATGAATTAAACATGATATAGGAGAAAGTGTCACTACCTTATTCTTTTCGTTCATGTTCAGGCACAAGCTTCCTACGTTCTGAGCAAATATCTAATCCTATTATCATAATTAAGGACGACAAGTTATTACTGAGTCCAATTCTTATATGACTTCAAAACACTTAGGTTTGGTTATCATTAAAGTCCCTTAGATAGCTATGACAGTCTCTAACAACAGCTCAAAAGGATTAGGGAGATTAGACCAAAAACCATCTTTCAAAATCATAAAGTACTAAAAATAGGTCACTGGCCGCGACTAAAAGATGGTTAAAAAGTCTTAGGCCATGTCCAAGAGTAGGTCAGAAACTTTTAGGCTGTGGCCAACATCATTGGGCCACGACCAAGAACATATCTGAAACATTTGGGCCGTGGCCAACTCCCCTTTGGCAACGGCCAAGAATTGGCCTGATCCTTAGTTGATTTCAACTTACCATAACTCTTAGCACAGAACTCAAAATGACACAAACTTTACACTATTTTAAAGCTTACAAAGTGAACTACAAAACTGGAAAGTTTCACAACATTTTGACACCATTTTCTATTTTAAACATTGTACAAAGTAGATCCCCTGCACAGAATTTTCCTTTGCTAAATTTTCCAGTTTGCAACTTAAGTGTCCAATAGTTCCAAAACTCAAATCCAAGCCTACTCCCACACAGAATTTCACACAGAAACCAATGGGGACATCAAAACAACCTAATTCACATTCTTTTCATGAGTTATAACTTAGACAACAACTCAACACCAAATCCCAAAAACTCCAAACGTCACATTTAAGTCTCAATTCAATTCTATATGTCCAAGACTCAATACAAAACACCATTTTCATAATCACAACATACTAAACTCTCTAAGACCCTAATCCATGAAAAATAGGGCAAAAATTCTAGAAATTAAAGCCTCAATCAATAGCCACAATATACATGTCAAAAGATTACTCTTACCCACCTCTATCACTTTCCATAGCTTGTTCCTTGCTTCACCAAACTCTAATTTTCTTGAGTTCACCAAACACTACCACTTGAAAATATACAAACCATATAATTGAAGCTCTCAACAAGAGGAACAAGATTAAAGAAGAGGATTTTGGCATTTAAGGTCATTTTCAAGGCTAAATGGCTTACCTTTACCAAGAACTTCTTCCTCTTTCTTGATTCACCATGGCTGCCAAAAATAATATAGCAACAGAGAGATGAAGATGTTGAAATGATGATATTTCCCTCTTTCTTATACCTATGACAGCTGACCAAGAGGGAGGGAGGGAAGAGAAATGAATTTAAAAATGCTTTTGACTTTTCCATAATCTCTCTCTTCATCAATGATGCCACTTGTCCTAATCTCATTGTTTCTCATAAAGTAAGTAACTACATGGTTACACTAACTACTTAATTAGCCATTTAGTCACACTTCTCATCTCTTTTTGCTAATAATTAATTCCTTCGTCAATTACTGACTAATTAGCCAATAAATTTTATTCTTCCTATTTTGCCCCTGACTATAACACATTCACTTGACACATGATTTAATTTCTTTTCCCTTCTCCATGCACCATTCCCCTTCTATTTTAGCCCAATAAAAACTTTGCCATATAATTATACTAAAATATAGGGTTTGGGCATTTCCTATAGTTAATTCGGTCATAACCTGTACTTTATTTAACAAAACATTCCTCAAACATTCTTTACAATCTCATTTGAAGTCATTAGCCCTTAATCAAAATTTGGGACATTACAATTCTCCCCCTGTATAATAAATTTTGTCCTTGAAATTTGTTACACATCTTAAGGCATAAACTCCGGGAACCGTCTCTTCATGTCTGCTTCTGCTTCCCAGGTTGCTTCCCTCGGAGATATTCCCTTCCAAACTACTTTCACAAACAAAATACTTCAGTGTCTGAGCCGCCACTCTTCTCAATCAATGATTCATTCCAGCTCTACCGCATAGGTGAAGTTATCCTACAAGTCGACATCTTCATACTCAATGATATGCGTAAGGTCTGGTTAGTACTTCTTTAGCTACGACACATGGAACACATCATAGAGTCTGCTCAAGTTTAGGGTCAGGGCTATCCAATATGCTACCGGTCTGATTCTCGCAAGAATCTCAAATGGACCATTGTACCGTGGGCTCAGCTTCTTATGCTTGATTGCTTTCTCAATACCTGTTACCAGAGACACTCTCAAGAAAACATGATGCCCTACTTCAAACTCTAAAGGTCTTCTCCTTTTGTCAATAGAGCTCTTCTGTTGACTTTGCGCTGAAAAGAGCCTTTTTCTGATGATTCTAATCTGCTCTCTGGTCTGACCAACAAGATCTGGCCCATACAACCTTCTCTCAGATAGTTCTATCCAACACAAAGGTGATTGACACTTCCTCCTATATAGTGCTTCATACAGTGCCATCTGAATGCTCACATGATAGCTGTTGTTATAGGCAAATTCAGCAAGTGGAAGAAAGTAGTCCCAATTCCCTTTAAAGTCTAGGACACATGATCTCAGCATATCTTCTAGTACTGTGGTCAACCTCTCCTTCAACTCAGTGAAACTCTTTGCACAATGTTCATCCCACAAAAATGGTTAATCCTTCTACGTGAGCTTGGTCATCGACAAAGCAATTTGGGAGAAATTATGAATGAATCTCCGATAGTAACCAGTAAGACCCAGAAAACTGCGTATCTCAAAAATAGTTTTCGACCTCTTCCAGTCTAGTACTGCTTCCACTTTACTGGGATCCACCGAGACCCTTTCTCGTGAAATAACATGGCCAATATTGTATGGACCCAAGAGAAGTTAGGTACCAAAGAGCATATATTTATACTTTTACAGGAGTTGACCAAGATGCTCTACTTTCGAGTATAAAGAATATAGGCTAACAGAGTAAGTGTGGCAGGCAATATTGCAGTGTGAGTAGAAGTTGAATCTATGGTATCACTCAAGTAATGACTCAAGTGATACCCCATTATTAGCAAGTAACTATATAGAGGTGTAGTTAGGGAAAGAGAAAGAGGAGGAAGTCCTCTTAGTGAGCCCAACATAGTTTATTTTAAAGAAGGTCGTGGCCAAGAACAAGTTTAGCTATTGTAAGCCTTATTCATATATCCACCTCCTCTACTACCTAAAGGAAGTTAGATATTATTGTGACATGGAACTAGCTCAAGTATACTATAAGGAAGGTGCTGTGAATGAAGATACCTTGGAGTTAATAAGCAGAAATTAGAAGGTCATCATCTAGGCTAGGAGGATCAATGAATGGATAGGGATCAAGAAGTCCCCCGCTATACCTTTCAAAGAATACTATAAACCTAAGATATACATAATCATCAAGCTTAGTGAGCCTATGAGGATTCTCAACTACCATCCTAGTTCTATGTCTAATCTTTATAAATTTATATGGTATATCTAAACTAGAGCTATGGAAAACAAGGCCAATAACTTTACTCACTTCATCAAGAAGAATTATTAAAAAATGGCCTATATTATTAGCAAGAAAGAAAGGAGCACTGGGGAGATCATGTCTTCAGAAAATAAGAGGTACATATATACTTTTACAAGGTATAGTCTAAAGACATACCCTCATTTAGTATATCTATTCTTCAAGGCTAACAAGATATGGTACTTAGAGCCTTATGAAGACTCTTTTGGATAAGAAGCTGTACATCCAAAAGGTGAATATATACTTGTCACTCATAGGCAGTACTAGCTAGAGACAGAGAGCAAAACATAAGGCATCCAGGTATGATGTAACACAATCCTCAGCTAAAGCTAGATCACCTAGAGCCTCCTTTATTGGATTCACCATTCAAGCAGACTAAGCTTCACTTGATGTTACCCATACCAATAAAAAGCTTATTAAAGTTGTGGATGATAAAGTCAAGAAGTTATGTGATGTGGTAAGTCAGAACTTCCAAATGGTGTTTACTCAACACAAAAGGCATAAAGGATGGGAGCTGAGACTTCAACGGTAGATGAGATATAATATTCTGCTAAAGCTAGTCCCCCTGGTCCTTCATTATTTGGTACATATATCTAGGGCTATCTGAGAGAGGAGCTTCAACAATCACACAGAGCTTTCTTCGAACAATACTGAGTTCATCACTTCTATTATTTGATCAACTAAAACTTCAAGGCCTTATTTTGAGTTCATCTTAGTATACTTAAATGCTAACAGAGACTACACATCAAAATGCCTCAGTACTGATCACATCATTAGGCAGTAAGTAGCCAATAATGTATCAATGGACTTTAAAGGATTATGACTCGAGTAATTATAACATTACTTGAGTGAGGTATTGTAATCTTAATTAATTGAAATTCTCTAAGTTGCATTACTCGAATGAGTACTCGAGTGATAGTCGAGTAGAATTACTTAAGTGACCGGACTTAAAACCCTGAATAACATTGTCATTTTCAAAACTTGATTTCTCTCTAAATCTTCAAATTTTAATACTCATTTTCTCTATAAAATTTCTAATGGTTTTACAAATCTAGGAGTTATCAACTATATTCCTCATGATGATTTTCTTTTAAGCTATACATTCATTAAGAGGGAGCTTCACATTCACATGTGTATATCTTAAAAAGCTCATCTCTTTTATTTGAAGAAAATCCTTTTAGCATACTCATTCACATTCCCTATCTCTTAATTAGTTTTTATTATAAGTTACTCTTATATTCTTCCTTTCATGATCTTAATTTAAAAATACCTTATAGAAAGGAAACCGTTGATACTTAACTGTACTAACATTCTTCTTGCAAGAATGTTTTTAACTTATAGCAAGAGAATTTGCTCTATGTAAGCTCATTCCTCAACATACTATAAGAAGAATCTATCTGTAACCCCTTGCTTTATAAATGATAATTCTAATTCGTAAACGCATAATCAAGATGAATTAGAGACCGAGGGTTACTAAAATTTTATTTCTAATCCTATCCTTGAGATAGGGTCTTTACAAATTTCTTTCAACAATCTCTCTTATCCTGGCCCCAAATTCAAGTTCCGAATATAATTACCCTATGCAATTAAATCACATTCATACATATGAGAGTGTACGACAAAAAACCAGACAACCCCCAGGTTTTACATATATATACTAAAGGTTATAAATTCCCATTTAGGGGATTACACAATTGTATTCAAAATAATATTTACAAGATATACAGTGATCCCCACTCAAAATATGATAACCAACAACCAAAAATAAATCTCTCTAAGGAGTTCTATCTACCCTTGGTCATCTCCTTCTCTTTGAAGCCACATGACCTGTCTGAAGGTTAGTCAAAGGAAAGAATGAGATTCAAAAGAACCCCAATAGTAACACATTACTCATACCATACATAATCACAAAGCATGCAAGCATATCATTATGCAACATAAATACCGCGTACAAGCGGTCACATAATCACAGTCTCATCCCCCGGATTCCACCACCCTGAAAGCATGGTCCTCCCACCGTTAACACCAATGGACCATAGGTGAAGGTTCACAAATAGCCTTTCGACTGTCACATATAGCCTTACGGCTTTCACATATACACACCCCCCGTATTCCACCACCCCAAAGGTACGGTCCTCCCACCGTCAACACTGATAGGCCGCAGGTGAAGATTCACAAACAACAATCAATCAAACATACCATGCAGCAAATATAGTATAAGGGAGAACGTCACTACCTTGTTCTTTCCTGGTGTGCACTGGCACTGGTTGCTTGCAATCAGGGTAAATATCAAAGCCTATAAATTAACTTCAAGGACGATAGGTTATTCTCTATTCCAAATCTTTATTTTCATAATACTTAAAGTTAGTTATCATTTGAACTCTTTAGGTAGCTACTAAAAGCCTAAACATATGCCTAAAGGGTTGGGAACACTTGACCAAAAATCCCTTCTTTAGAAGTATAACTCTAATTTTTGACTCAGGCACTCGAGTGATGATGGCCTCACTCGAGTGATATTGTGATTTACACTCAAGCACTGAAGATCACTCATATGAGTATTTAGCTGAGAGCACCAACTGAGACAGAAAGTGATCACATTACTCGAGTCCTAACCCCATCACTTGAGTGGTACCCTTATGTTCATCTGAGTCTCTCTTAGTAAGGCACAGGATATGACTACCCGAGAGCACAAGAGATCCTTAGAGTGACAAGCTCACTCAAGCACTACCCTCAGTACTCGAGTAAAACACAACACTTGTGAGTGTCAACTCACACCCTTAGGAAATGGCCTGCAAGTGTTAATAACCCGATATGTGACTTTACAGTGTAACAACTCCCTCACTCGAGTGGAATCCAATGCACTTGAGTGATAACCCATATCTCTCACTGGTGAGAAAGTACACTCTTGAACTTTGCCTGAGAATTCTATTGAAATGTTAAAGGAAAAGGGAGACCTTACTCCACTCAAGTGAAGCTTATTAGAAGCCAAAATGCAACACCTGACAGAATTTTCCAGAATTGCCAAAATTGATTCCAATGGTTCCAAAACTTATACCACATTCATTCCCACCTAAAATTTCATAAGAAATCTATTGGACACACTAAAACAAACAAAATCACACTATAACAACAATTTGGCCTTGGGTCAATACACTACACCTAACCTACTCAATAACCTAAAGCTTCTCTTTCAAATTTTTAACCAATTCTATTGGCTCAAAGACTCAATATGCCACCAATTCTACCATAATACACTATCCAATTCTTGCATTCCAAAATGACACTAAATTCAGGGCAAAATTCCAGAATTTCCAAAACTCATTCAATGATTACACAATTTAGATCAAAATGCTACTAACTCTTACCTCTTCCTCTTCTCAAGGTTGGTTTCTTGATTTCTCAACCTTCGAATTTCTTCAAACACCAAAACACCACCTTTCAAAAATCTGAAACCATAGCCATTAAGCCCTTACCATAAAAAATAACTTTAAAGAATAGCATTTAAGCCAAAGAGGTCATTTACCAAGACAAAACTCACCTTTACACTTTCTCTTTCCTTCTTTACTTGCACGAAAATGGAGAATGATGAGAGAGAACCTGAGATATTGATGAAGAAGAAGATTTTCTTGCCCTATACCCATATACCTAACTTTAGAGGGAGAGAGGAGAGAGGACAGTGTTTTAAACATTTAACCAAATCCAATGGTCCACCTTTTTACACTTGGCAAGATCTTACTTCCTTTACCATAAACTCACATAAGCTCAAAGTACTTGATTCCACCCCATGATCACCTAACAATAATTCACAACCATTGATCTCTAGGTTACCAATGAGTTTTCTCTTCGATAACTAACCAATTGGTCGATAACTTTACCATTTTACCCCTGCCTATCACAATACTTACTAAATTACTACCAAACACATTTATATCATTCCTTTAGCTCAACCATGCACCCTCCCCTATGTTTTAACCCCAATTTATCTTAAATGCAGGGTTTAGGCACTGATTATAACACATTTAAGTTAAAATTCTTAATCACATTCTCCAAAAGTATTTACTTCAATTAATTACATCGCTTTTGAAGTCATTAACCCTAAATCACAATTTATGATATTAAACTATCAACTTTGAGGAAAGATTCTTTAATGCTCAATCAACGAAAATATATTGGCTATAACATTTAAAGCAATAAATACCTATGCCAATACAAAGAAGAATTAAGGATGATGATATAGAAATATGGAACAGAAGCTCAACTCAATAAGAGAATCCTGTAGACAACATGAATATATATTAGAGTTGCACAGCAAAAGTATAGTGAATACAACATCATGGAACTAGCATTGCAAGGAAAAGGACTTTATGAATCAATCATCATCTTGCATAATCCAAATGAACATTTCTAAACACACACACACACACACACACACACACTCTCTCTCTTTATTTTGCAATTACCTTGCATTTTTTTATTTCAATTTGCTTTGATTATTAAAGTTTTCTTGAAAATCTCTTCAAATTATTTCAAATTTATGTTCATGAAAACCTTTATTTGTATTACCCTAAGAGTGAAGGATGATACATTCCTTTTGATTGAGAAAGAGAAAGGCATTTCTAATTCGGTTTCATATTTGCTTCTCTAAGAACCTTTCCTATTTATCCTTCAAACTTTTTATTGATGTTAAATAGGGGGAGAGAAAGGCAAGAAAAATATATTACATTCAAATTGACCTATATTCACTCATATTTTTCTTAAAGGATTTGCCATCATCAAAAAATGGGGAGAATGTTAGATATGATTGTTTTGATGATCTTAAATATATATGCCAAATATTAAGATAAAAAAGTTTGAACAAATTTTATATAATGGATTTATCTGATACATTGACTAACTACTATATTTAATGTAAAATATCTTATAGATTAGTCAAGCAAAGAAAGAAGATATCTTGTTGGGTTAAGAAGAATGATCATCAAGAGGAAAAATAAGAAGAAAGGGATAGAAGAAGAAGAACTTGCAATATCTAATGTGAATATCAAGATTCAAGCTCTTAGAAGTGATACCGGAGGTTTCTATTATCAAATAGAGGTTGGAATGAGTCAATTCGAAGGTAAGATAACTTATATGGAAGTTATGGAACTTCTACAAGGTAAACACTTGAGTAATGGCTCTCTATCAAGTTTTGGAAGCCATCACTCGAGTGACCACTTAAGTGATAAGCATTTTTTTGTGCTTTATTTTCGTTCAGCATGATAGAGGTTCGGTATTTTGGACATATCTCTCAAACCATACGTTTGATTAAGCTAAAACTTGTTTCATATGAAACTAGACTTTTAATGCATCACACAGACACGAAGATCAAGCTTAAAGGAGTTCATATGAGAGAGATATAAGATTTCAAAGGTGACATATAAATCACTATTATATTCCAAAAAAGGTTCGGTTTTTTGGATATTACTCTCAAACTACACGTCCGATTGAGTAGAAACTAGTGGCATATAGAACTAGACTTAAAGAGCTTTCTATGATAGGTCATGAGTCATATTTGATCTTATATTCAAAGCAGTATGCCTTCTAGAAGTTGATGCTCATAAATTCAAACATTGTCTAGTGTTGTATTCACTATTTGGATCATAACCTTCAAAATACAATGAGTTTGGAGTTGATTCTTGTTGCATTAAAATATATCTGGCAAGAGTTTTCCGATGATAGGTCATTTACCATATTTGGATTCAGAATAAGTAGATCACTTGAATGAATACTCGAGTGATGACTTGAGATCGCTCGAGTAACTACTTGAGTAAGCAGTGATACTCTCTATCAAGTTTTGGAAGGGATCACTTGAGTGATATGTCAAATAATGTTCTGTAGCTTCTACAAATAAATAGAATGATTGTGTAACTCATTCCTCTTGCTTCTAATCACTATAACACTTCATTATATTAGTGTTGAAAGTATTTCTCTAGGAAAACAATGAGAAGATCAAGCGAAGAGGAGAAAAGCTACTTTACGGGAGTCGAGCGTCCACCAAACATAACAGCCAGATTTTTCAAATATGAAGAGCGGTCAAATGAAGTAATGAGACTTAACGAATAGGTTGAAATACTCATAACAGTCATATCCTACTCAACTATAAATACGGGAGATTCAGGCAGTAAGCAACAATAAAAAAACATGATAAGACCATTAAGCATATACTTCTACACGAATACTCCCTGTTTATCTACCTTCAATATCATTTACCTTTGAGAGAGAGAGATTATTTGTATTGTACTTTAGTATTTATCTTTTTTACGTTTATGAGAAAATATTGATTATAATATTTCATCATCAAAGTTGTATCCTTATGATATGAAAGGGGAGTAACTCAATTGTATCCTTACGATGTGTAAGGGGGAGTAACTTAGTAAGAGATTTGTAAAAGGCTTCACAAGTGCCTAGCTAAACTTATGAGATTGTAAAGTCTTCTCTTATGCCAGGATTAAACAAAAAGAAAGTGGATTGAAAATCTCAGGAGGAGCCTGGGGGCTGGATGTAAGTCAGCGTGGATTGGACCAAACTAGGATAAATTACAGTTTGCATATTCTCCTCGTAAACTCTTATATTTTTAGCATATATTATTTAAATATCTAACTATTCATTTATGATTCATTACTTTCATAGTTACTACGTTCACTAAGATGAGAAAAGATTTTCAAAGTTCTAAGTTTTTATCTGACACCTAATTCGCCCCCTCTTGGATGTCAGTCGGTTCTAACAATGATTAGATATTTGATGGTTTTCTTTTCAAAAAGGGAGAGTTATGTATGCATAAATGTTCAATTACAGAGCTACTTGTAAAAAAGACTCATGGGGGAGTATTAATGGGACATTTTGGGTATTCATAAACCTTTTGATTTGTTACTAGGACACTTTTATTTTCTTTGTATGAAACAATATGTTATATCCATTTATACTAAGTAAATATCATGTAGGCAAGTAAAATCTTAAGTTCAACTGCATGGTTAATATTCTCCTTGACCTATTCCTGATTACCCTTGGACTAATATTTCTATGGATTTTGTGCTTGGATTGCCTAGGTCCTCTAGTAGTAAAGATAATATTTTTGTACTAGTTGATAGGTTCAATAAAATGGCTTACTTTATTACATGTCCTAATACTAATGATGAAGTTCATATTGCTGATTTATTCTTTAAAGAAATTGTTAGATTGCATAGCATTCCTAGAACACTATATTAGTGACTATGATGCAAAATTCCTCAGCCATTTTTGGAGAACTCTATGGAATAAATTGGGAATTAAATTTCTGTTTTCTACCACTACACATCCCCAAACGAATGGGCAAAAAGAGGTTGTGAATAGGACATTAGTAACATTATTCTATGCAATTATATAAAAGAACTTGAAGAAATGGGAAAAATACTTACCACATGTTGAATTTGCATATAATAGAACTATTTATTCCACTACATGCTATTCTCCATTTAAATTGTTTATGGTTTCAACCCTTCAACTCCCATAGATATTCTTCCCTTACCTTGCAATGAACATGTTAATCTTGATAGAGAGAAAAAGGCAAAATTTTGTGCAAGACTGACTTGCTAAAGTTTGAGACAATATTGAAAGGAAGAATAAGTTAAATGCAAGAGCTGTAAATAAGGGCCGACGGAAGGTCATATTTAAACATAGAAATTGGGTATGGGTGCACTTTACAAAGGAACATTTCCGAACTCAACGAAAGTCTAAACTTGCGCCACGAGGAGATTCAAGATACTTCAAAGGATCAATGATAATGCTTATAAAGTGGACCTCGCAAGTAAGTATAATGTTAGTAATACCTTTAATGTTGCTGATTTGTACCCTTATGATGAAGGTGGCAATTCAAGGATGAATCCTTTCAAGAAGGAAGGGAATGATAGAGATGAGGGAGCCTCTCATAAGTGTCCAGAATCACATTATGCATTGTATAATCCATAAAGAGCAATTAGAGGCCTAATGACAAGAGCAAGGAAACATGCCATAAAGGAGACCTTACAAGGAGTTATTTTAGATCTTCAAGCCAAGGGGAAGTTGTACGAGGCCCAAGATGCACAACCAAGGGATATCACTTATCTATGTACTAAAGAGTTTGGGCTGGCAACAAATGGAGCCTAAATTGAAGAAATAAGTGAAGAAAGCTTCCAAATGGGTCAAGAAGGGCTAAAGGCCATGTAAAGGCTTAAATAGGTAGGCTTAGATTAGTTATAAGTGAGCCCAAGTCGCAAGTGACAGCCATAAGTCCATTTATTACATATTATTTGAGTATTTAAGTTATAATGGGCTAGACATAATTAATTAAGAGCCTATGAATGACATTTTTATTTTTTTAAAGAGTCTTTGGTACCATTAATTAATTAATTAAGGTTATTAGGGTATTATTAGAACATCTTTAGGAATCAGCTTTAAAAAGCCCAATAATCCTACAATATCCATTAAATTCATTTAAATCTACCCTAATCTAATTTAAATGGATTCTAATCACCATATTCTTTGAATATATATCTTTTAACCATATCCTCTGAATATCTATCCTTTTATCATATCCTTTAACTCATTTAAAGGATATTCAAATTATTCATTTACCCTAAAATTCTGATTTTCAACTATACAATCATTATCTCACCAACATCTGATATTCTTCCTCCAATCACCAATATGACGTCCCACATCATCTATGATCACTAAAGTGACATTTTTTTACCTCCTCTATGTCTAACCATATTGGACTTTTAGGGTTTTAGTTTATGTTGAGGCTTATTTTCTATTTAAAGTTAATCATTGCACATTCATTTTTTTCATACTTCAATAAAGAATTATTCAAGTGACTTGCTCCCTTATATTCTTAGGAGGATACTACTAGGCATAAGAGGTTGATTGACTCTTGTGTCTATACTTGAAGTTCTTGGGCCATATTTCCTTTGGCTGCTGAGTTTCGTATACTCAGTATTCTTTGGAACGGGTGTTCATAGGGTTCTTAGTTTTTGGATCATTTTCATTTTCTTTTTATTCATTATTAATTCAATTCCATACCTGCAACATTTTTGTAATTTTTGGGTTTTCTAAGATAGATTCTTATTGGGTCCATATCAATAACCTAACTATAACACCATTATTTTGAAAGTATACAGATAAGTTTAAATAGATAATGTCTTTAAACCAGAGACTAGAAATAACTTAAAAACAGCTGGGTTCCCAACCTCAGTACATGGTTCAAACCTGCACTTGAGTGGGTTTTCAAAATGTTTTGAAATAATTTCAATGTGGTCTCATACTGCTTTGCAATTTTATCATTGCCCATCCATTTTAGCTTCATTTGATAACATCATAGTGTTTACCAAAATGTTCTCTGCTAAAACCCACATTACATTTGCTTACTAATGGGCCATTGTAGTACCTTTGCCCAACTTTAATTCAGTTATCATGTTACAGTTCTATTGTTTAAGGCTAAAGCTATTAGGTCTACCACTACTGCTAGCACTAGCTTTACAATGTGCTTATATACATCATATACAATCCAAAATAATAAGATAACCAACAGAATAAAAAAACTTGAGGTCTTGTTCTTAACTTGTATGTGATTACCTTCTTTCCCTTGGAGCTATTTGCCTGTGTTGTAAATTAGTTATTTGGAAAGGGGTAAGATTCAAAAGAATCTCAATAGTAACAATTTACTCATATGACATGTAAACATAGAGCATGTAAAACAATCCTTATCTCCACTTCTTGTTTTCCAAAAATCGATGCTTTTTCTTTCTTTTTCCTTTTTCCTTCTATTTTCTTTCCATGGCTGACTTTAGCTAATGAATAAGGGTGAGAGAGTGTTATATTTAAATAGCCAAGTATGCACATGAAGTCTTGGTTAGTTTGTGTGTGGTAAGAGAGAGTACTTTAATTAAATAGCTAAAAAGGTGTATAAAGGTGAGAAAATGTGTGTGTTGACTAACTCTCTTCCTTCTTGAACATATTGGCTAATTTTCTTGTGTGGATAAGTGAAATATGTGTTGACCAATCTCCCTAACTTCCATTCATATATTAACTAACCTTGGAGAGTAAAAGGTGAATGATTATATTGACTATTCTCTTCTCTTCCCTTGATATGCTCTTTGGTCAACATTTCTTGAGAAAAAGGTAAGGAATGATTTGGATTTCATTCTCTCTCTTTCTCTTCATGATCTTAGTCGACCTCAAGTATACAAAGTGAGGAAATATATTAGCTATACTCTCTCTCCCCCCCTTCTCTTATGCTTGGCTAATTTTGTTGACTTTAAGGGAAAAGATTAGATTGATCATAACTCCCTTTCTCTTTCACTTTGTCTTAGCCGTCTCTTTTTGTGTCAAGGGAAAGAGAATATACTAATTTACTTCTTGCTTTTTTATAGAATATGAAAGGACAATTATATAGCTAAATAGAAGAAGAAATTGTAGCTACCTTAATTACACATGTGCTCATAAAAATAAAGTTTAGGTGACAACTTAATGTGGCTCCAACATAAAAAAAATAAGCCATCATATATATGTATGCCTTAATAAGGTATTTATATATGTATAGGTATATTTTGTCCTATTAAATACACCTACTGAGCCTTAATTCTTCCCCTGTCTAATTTATAAGTCCTTTAAACTTTTGGGATGTTACAATTCTCTACCCATAAAACAAATTTCATCCCTAAAATTTGTTACACATCTTGTGGGATAAGTTTTGGTTAACGCCTCTTCATATCTTCTTCCAACTCCTAGGTTGACTCTATTGGGGATACTCACTTCTAGACCATTGTCACTAATGGTATGCTTTGGTCTCTGAGCCATCTTTCTTGTCGATCAATGACTCACCCTAGCTCAGCCTTATAAGTAAGATTATCTCATATATCAACGTCTTCAAATTCAATAGCATGCTCAGGGTCTGGTTGGTATTTTTTAGTTGTTAAACATGAAACATGTCATGAAGTCTACTCAAGTTCGGGGGTAGGACTATTCGGTACACTGCTGGCCCAATTCTGGCCAGTATCTCAAAAGGTCTAATGTACCCAGGACTCAACTTCTTTCTTTTTATGGTCCTGCCAATACTAGTAATGGGTGATACCTTCAAAAATACATGATCCTAGCTTCAAATTCCTTTTTATCTACTCTACACAGCTAGGAGGCTATTTTGGATAGTTTTTATTTGCTCTATGGTCTGATCAACTAGTTCCAGCCCAAATAATCTCCTATATAATAATTCTATCTGGTAGAAGGGTGATTGGCACTTCCTTTCATATAGCTCTTCATACGAAGCCATCTGAATGCTCGCATAATAGCTATTGTTGTAGGCGAACTTAGCAAGTGGAAGGAAATTATCCCAACTTCCCTTGAAATCCATTACACACGCTCTTAAGATATCTTCTAGCGTCTGTATAGTTCTTTTTGATTGCTCGTCTATTTAGGGATAATAGGCCGTACTGAATTTTAGTTTTGTACTCAGAGCTTTGGGTAAAGCTTTCCAAAATCTAGATGTCCAGTAAGGATCTCTATCTAAAATAATACTCTTTGGTGTACCATGGAGTTTGATTATCTCCCTTTTGTATATTTCTGCTAGCTTCTCAAGAGAATAACTTGCGTTAATAGGGATGAAGTGTGCCAACTTTGTGAATCGATCAACAACTACCCATATCGCATCATTATTCCTTATTCTGGGTAACCCCACTACCAGACAATGGTGACACTTTCCCTCTTTTACTCAGGAATCTCTAGGTTTGTAGTAATCTTAGTAGTCATTGATATTCAATTTTCACTTTTTGATAAGTGAGATATCAAGCCACATATTTGGTCACATCACTTTTTAGCTCTAGCCACCAGTATACAGAGTTCAAGTTGTGGTGCATCTTGATCGCTCCTGGATGGAGAGTATACTTACTTTTGTATGCCTTATCCAGGATTTTCCACCTTATATCAGCCTTTAGTAGAACATATATCTGCTATTTGTATATGACTAATCCGCTTGGCGAAAGATCATGATCCTGAGTTTCACCTTTTTCAATCATCTCTTGCATAGACCTTGCTTGTCCATCTTGCATCTGAGATTCTTCAATTTCTGCTCTCAGATCACTTTCCTCCTAGCTAACACTATAGCTAGCAATGAGTACTTCATTGGGTATGTTCATATTCAAGAACACTTGATTTGATAAGTTTATATCTTTGAATTCTTCTAGCAACTCTGTTCTTAGACTATCATGACTGCCACCTGCACTATCTTTCTACTCAGAGCATTGGCAACGATGTTTTCTTTCCCTAGATGATGTTTAATATCCAGATTTTAGTCTTTCAGCAACTCCACCTATCTACACTGTCTCATATTCAATTCTTTCTGGTCATGCAAATACTTGAGACTCTTATGGTCACAGTATAGTTCTATAGTAGTACCATACAAGTAATGTTGCCATATCTTCTGAGCAAACACAATTACTGCAAGCTCTAAATCATGAGTGGGATAGTTCATTTCATAAGGTTTTATCTATCAAGAGGCATACACAACCGCTCTTCCCTGCTGCATAAGGACACATCCCAATCCTTGCTTACTAGTATCATTATAGACCATGTAGGTCTGATTAGGATATGGGATAATCAGTACTAGTGCAGATGTCAACTTCTCCTTTAGCTCTGTGAAGCTCCTCTCATAACGATCATCCCACACATACGGTTAATTCTTTCTCGTTAACTTCTTCAACGATAAGGCAATTAGAGAGAAATTATTTATGAATCTCTTATAGTAACCGGAAAGACCCAGAAAACTATATATTTTCATAATAGTTTCTGACCTCTTCCAGTTCAATACTGCTTCCACTTTGCTAGGATCCATGGAGTCCCCATCTCGTGAGATAACATGTCCCATAAATTTAACTTCTGAAAGCCATAATTTACATTATCTCAACTTGACATAGAGTTTCTTTTCTTTCAATATTCTCAGTACTATTCTTAAGTATTTCCCATATTCGTCCTCATTCTTGGAGTATATGAGAATGTCGTCGATGAAAACCACTACGAACTAGTCTAAATATTATTGGAAGATCTGATTCATGTAGTCCATAAACATAGGAGGTGCATTGGTCAGTCCAAATGGCATAACCAAGAATTCATAATGCCTATATCGACTATTGAAAGTAGTCTTTGGTACGTCCTCTACTTTCACCAATAGCTAATGATAACCCAACCTTAGATCAATCTTTGAGAATACACAAGAACTAGATAATTGATTTAAAAGGTCGTCAATTTTGGGATGTGGATATTTGTTCTTAACGGTCACCTAGTTCAACTCTTCGTAATCGATACAAATCTTAAGCTTTCGTCCTTCTTTTTAACAAACAATATTGGAGCTCCCCATAGTGAAACATTGGGTTATATGAACCCTTTCTTAAGTAACTCTTCAATCTGCTTCTTTAGCTTCACCATCTCATTCAGAGCCATTCTATATGGGGCTTTGGATATAAATCCAACTCCAAGCACAATCTCAATCAGAAACTCTACCTCCCTTTCTAGAGGCAATCCGCTAAGATCTTTTAGAAATACTTCAAGGAATTCACTCACCACGGGTATACTCTCAAGTGTTACTTCTACTTCTTCTTGAATAAAGAAAAATATAAGATACCCCTGGCATCCCCTTTTCAAATATTTCTTAGCTTCAGTATCTGAGAGAAAACCCAAACTAGTATCAGTGCTGATCATTTCCCATGGATTCCTAAGGTATACGATCTATTTATTTTTGTAGTCCAGCAGTACATTGTTTTCCATTAACCAATTTAAACCCAATATAATTTTAATCTTATAGAGTGGCAAATAAAATAAATCTACCGTAGACTCATGCCCCTCATGATTATCATACAATTCAAACATACATCTACGGTAAAAGTCTTGGCACCCATCGGTGTTGACACAACCAGGTCATACAGCAGTTTATGCAGACTCAGTCCTAGTCATCAAGAACAATCATTTAGATATGATTAGTTTTTATGATGTCGAATATATATGTGAAATATTAAGAGCAAAAAGTTTGTATAATAAACTTATCTCTAACATTGACTAAATACTATATTTAATGTGAAATATCTTATAAATTAGTCAAGCAAAGAAGGATGAAGATTGAAGATAGTCAAGAAAATAAAGAAGCTATCTAGTTGAGTTATGAAGAATGATCATAAAGAGGACAAACAAGAAGAAAGAGATTAAAGAAAGAAGAACTTGCAAGATCTAATGGGAATATCAAGATTCAAGCTCTTAGAAGTTATATTAATAGTTTATATAGTCAAATGGAGGATAAAATGGGTCAATTTGAAGCTAATATGGCTTATATGGAAGTTATACAAACTTCACTCTAGTGATCACTTAAGTGGCACCTCCTGAGTGATCACTCAGGTGATTGTTTTAGTCATTCATCATCACTCAAGTGACCACTTGACTAATGAGCACCCTGTTGTGCTCTGTTTTCGTTCACAATGACAAAGGTTTGGTATTTCAGACATATCTCTCAAACCACACATGTGATTAAGCTGAAACTTATTTCAAATGACACTAGACTTCTAATACATCACATAGACACCAAGATCATGCTAAAAGGAGTTCATATTGAAGGAATATGTGTTTTGGAAGAAGACACTCAAATAACTATTGTATTCTAAAATAGGTTAGGCATTTGGATAGATCTCTCAAACTACATGTCTGATTGAGATGAAACCTTTTTCATATGAAACTAGACTTAAATTTCTTTATATGGATAGATCATGTGTCAAATTTGGTGTTATATTCTAAGCGGAATGCCTTTTGGAAGTTGACGCTCATGAATTTAGACATTATCTAGTATAGTAGTCACTATTTAGATCATAACTTTCAGTATATAATGAATTTAGAGCTGGTTCTATTTGTGTTGGAATGTAGATGGTGAGAGCTTTCTGCTGATAGGTCATTTGTCATATTTGGATTCAAATGGGTATATCACTCGAGTAATGCTCTCTGCTAAGTTTTGGAAGTAGTCACTCGACACACGAGTGATATGTCAGACAAATTTTTGTAACTTCTAAAAATCAATTTAATGCTTATGTAACTCATTCCTTTTACTTATAATCACTCTAACACTTTATTCTATTAGTGTTTAAAGTAATTCTCTAAGAAAACAATGAGAAGATCATGTGAAGAGAAAAAAAGATACTTTACGGGAGCGGAGCGCCCACCGAACATAATGGCTAGTTTTTCAAATACCAAGAGTGATCAAAAGAAGCAATATGACTCTAATGGATGAATCCTTACAATGGTCATCAATCTTCATCAACTATAAATAGAAGAGCATTTGAAGCATAAGAAGAGAGAGCAACAATGCCAAAATGCTAATATAATGAATCATCCACTACTACCCAAATACTCTATGTTTATCTAGCTTCGATATCATTTACCTTAGAGAGATTATTTCTATTGAACTTTAGTGTTCATCTTATTCACTTATGAGAGAGAAGATTGATTGTAATCCTTCATCATCAAGGTTGTATCCTTCCATGTGTAAGGGGAAGTAACTCGGTGAGAGATTTATAATAGGCTTCGCAAGTGCTTGGCTAAACTTATGGGATTGTAGAGGCTTCTCTTATGCATGGATTAAACAATAAGATAGTAGATTGAAATTCTCAAGAGGAGCCTGGGGACTGGACGTAAGTCATCGTGAATTGGACCGAAGCAGGATAAATCACAGTTTGCATATTCTCTTCCTTAAGCTCTTATATTTCTAGCATATATTATTTAAATATATAACTATTGACTTATGATTCATTACTTTCATACTTACCTCTTTTTCTACATTGCGAAAAGATTATCAAAGTTCTCAAGTTTTATCTTATCCCCAATTCACCCCCTCTTGGATGTCAGCCAGTTCTAATATTTGGTATTAAAGCTAGGCTCTTGTTTAAATGACTTAACTGTCTCAAGAGTTATCAATGGCCAATTTTAGGTGTTATATGCTTTCAAAAGGTTTCAATTATACAATTCCACCTCTTTTAAAAGATATTGATTTTTGGTTTTAAAAGGCTAGAATGACATCTTTTATAAAATGCTTTGATTATGATATATGGGAAATTTTTACAAATGCCTTTGATTTCAAACTAAGAAAGGATTGGACAGAAAGAGAAAAGAAAATTTTTTCGTTGAACATTAGAGCAATGAAAATTCTGTATACTGCTTTAACCAAAAATGATTTTGAGAAAATTAGATTTTTCTCCACTACTAGAGATATTTTGGATAGTCTTGATTCTATCTATACTTTTAACAATTGTGTTGAAGTTAAAAGTGTTGACAGTTCATGTGAAACTATAAGCTGCATATCTATGGTTCATGAACAAGAGGAAGGCAATTCCAAAGAAGAGCTCAACATGAACAAACTTGATGAATCTGTATCAGAAGCTCAAGATGATGTTATACTAAAAAGTTCCAATTCTTCTTTTGCATTTAAGAAAAATGATTTTAAAAGACTACATAAAATTGTTTCCCAACCAATTATTAATTCTATTGAGAAAAGTAAAAATGTTTTCAATCTTGTTGGAAATATTATTGGGAAGAAAGAATGTTCAAGTAGAAATTATTTGTGTTTCTATTCTCATGACCAACACAATATTGTATAGAATCTTGTAATGCATATCATTCTATTATTTGTAATTATTATGGTAAATCAGGTCATATTTGTCACACATGCTATATTAAGAGAAATTGTAATGTGAGAAATAAATTTGTTTAGGTTCCTAAAAGGCAAGTAAGGTCAATGCTAACTATCAAAGACCCAAAGCAAAATAGGTACCAAAATGTCCATCTAGTCCTTTACATATGCAGATTGATTCCACAAGGAATGGACATAACAGTATAGAGAAGAGGAAGAAGAAGTCAAGAGTTTATCATGCACCAAGAAAGAGGTCTATATGATCTATATCAAAAAGGAGAACTCTCAAAGCACCTATTACTGGAACTATAAAGTATAATCATAAAGAGAAGCAATGGATAAAAGGAGTATGTTCCAGCTCAAGGAAGGACTATCATGAAGTACCATTCAATTACCTTGAGGAGAACAAGAAAAGGAGGATCTCTCGTGTTTAAAGAAAAATCATCTCAGAGTCTACACCATATGAGAGAGCTTTACATGAACCCAAGGGTAAATATGTAAAAACAAAATGTCAAAGAAAGATATATTGGGTGAGCAAAGGCAATCCACCAAGTACCTAAGGTAAAGATATACAATAGTAAAACCTCCTACATTATAATCTTTGATTTTTGTTGAGGTTTATACCTTGTTACCTTAGGAATAAGCATTGCAAATTATTTTGGAATTATGTTTTCATATTCATTAGAAAATCCATTTAATGAATTTATTTATAAAGGGATTGCAATGTTCAATAGTTTAACTCTTTAAGCATATACTCATATTTCAGAAGAAACTACTTTTTGTATAAAGTCATGTTTAATTCATTATGCTCAATTGCCTCGAATAGACTATATTCTTAGAGCATGTGAATTATGATTCCTACAAGCTCACCATGAGTGGATCCAAGTAAAATTAGATACCAAAGGAAGAAAAAGTCTATATGAATTTGTAGGAAGAAGAAAGGAAGAGCTTCATCTCAAGATTATGACTATATAGAAATTAGGGTTAAGGAGCAAATTTACCAATGAAGTTTTGTCTGAGGAGCATCTGGCACAAATATGTTTTAGAAGGGGCAAAAATACAAATGAACAATTAAAAAAGGGTATCCAGCACAAAAACCGTTAAATCCGTACTAACGCCGTTAGATTTTCTTCTCTTATAATTTAACACCGTTAGTATGGATTTAACAGTTTTATGTTGGATGCCCCTTTTTAATTGTTCATTGGTATTTTTGCCCCTTCTAAAACATATTTGTGCCAGACACTCCTCAGACAAAACTTCGTTGGTAAATTTGTTCCTTAACCCTAGAAATTAACTCAAATCTTGGTGAAGTTGGAATTTGAAGTTACATTTTGATCATGTAAACAAAAGGAGGCAGTACTCTAGACATCATTGTGAGTGCCTAGCAAGTGAGAAAGAAAGAAAAGATGCATAGTGAAGTATCACTCGAGTGACCACTCGAGTGATTATCATCACTACGTGACAACTGGGAGTGACTGTCCAAGTGATCAGACAGACCAGAAGATTGGGAGGCAAAAGTTAAGGAATCATGCTCAACTAAACTTTAAAGGATAATTTCTTGAATAACTACAAGATTGCTCGATTAAGGTATTATTTTCCTACTCCATCAAAATGTTCAGGCTTCTATCACTTGAGTGACCATCGAGTGATGGTCAGGCACGATCATTCGAGTGCCCACTAGAGTGATGTCGGGTTCCTGAAGTTAAAACCCCTATTGCAACATCACTTTCTCACTATGTCAGTTAATATCTTGTGCTCATATGAACTAATTTGGGTAATGAATACTTGTTCATTATTGCATACTATTAGCAATCAATCATTTATATTTTTTTCAAAATGCTTTCAGATTGCTAAATAGACCGCAAGTGAAATTGTGCATAATCTTTCATTGTATTTGAGTTTTAAAATGCACGTTTCAAAAATTTGCTTGCAGTCCAATCCATCCTATTTATAAAAAGTGCATACACATTATTTAAAAATTATTTATATCTTGTTTGCATTCAAATCGGTTTCAAAATTGGAAGTTAGTATTTTTGTATTAAATGTCAGAAATGCTTCAAATTCACCCACAAGGTTTTTTCCCATCAATGACATCTTGATTATTGGTCTTAAACATACTATCTTATGCTTGAACTCTTTAGTCTCGTCCTCTAACTAATTAGACCTCATATCTAACAAGTTGATCATCTATGAGTTTTAAGTATGTTTCCTAGAAAAGAATTCAATTTGTGAGAGCCTTATATCTAATGCATAAACCCTTAGTTAGACATGTTATTCAAAGTATTAAAAATGTTCATTAATGCATTGAATGTTAATGCATTAACCATTATAGTGGAATAACTTCTATGATACTATTCTAAAACTCTAGTTATTTGGACTAATGAGTATGTGCCTAATCATTCATAATTCATTTGCACTCATTTTGTTGCTCAAATACATTAACCATTGATATCATATATCTCTGAATAACTAGTGTCTTCTATTCAAATCTTTGAGTTGAATGTTCCTATTCTTCAAGACACAATTCTAAGAGTCAAGATTATCTCTTGGTCAATAGTAAAGTCATTATATTCATTTATTTCTATTGTGCTAAGCCTGTTTGGCTAATGCTTTACCCTTATGACTTTTGTTCTTGAGAAAAGACTTCAACTTTTTAACTTCAATGCACAACATGTTCTCCAAAACAGAAGCTTTCTAATATATATATTTATATATTGACTTCCACTATTTTTAGCATGAGCATTGATATTTAACAAACTTCATAAATGAGTTTACATGTATTCAAAATCTTAATCTCATAATGCATATTCATGATTCGAAAGAACAATTGAGATTTTGAAACAATTTGCATATTTCATTCTTGAGAAAGTTGATTCCATTCATGATTTATCATTTCATAAAAGTTGGTCACTATGGATAGATTCTCTACTCTTTTTGATTCAACTTACATGGATTGCAAGAAAATCTTATCAATGACATATTTTCAATATAAAGTTTATTTACAAATTGTCACTAATAAGTGAAAATCATCATTTGTTTGTTACCCTTTATGATTTAATGGCTTGAATTTATTGAATTGGGTTAAAATTATATTTTGGTCTTGTTTATTATACTCTTTGCTCAAATATCATATGGTTTAATTGTATAGGAGCATAAGAGTGTTGTGTCTAATATTTTGTAGACCCAAGAAAATTTGGGAACTAAAGAACATGTATCTATACTTTTGTAGGACTTAATCTCTGCTTTCAGGTATAAAGAACAAGGCTAAAAGCTTAGGCCAACTAGCAGTGTTGCAATGTGAGCAGAAGTAAAATCTGTGGTATCACTTGAGTGACACCCCATCATTAGCAAGGGACTAGCTAGTGATGTAGTCAAAAAAAATGAGAAAGAGTAGGAAGGCTTGTAAGGGCCACAACAGAATTCAATTAAAAAAAGCTCAAGTCAAAAGCAAGGCCAGAAATGACAATGATTATACCAAGAAACCCTTTTGTCCAATTGTCTATCTTGACTTGAAGACATTGAAGGATACTCATAGGTTGGATTCGTATTCTTACTTCCAACACTATAAACATTAGCTATCCATCAATTTTCCCTATTGCCAAAGATAGTTAGACATCTCTATTGTTACATTGGAGATAAGAAATAGAAGTTAACAGGTCACTATACCAATCTCAAAGAGTAATGAGTGGTTAAGTATCAAGAAGCCTTCATTTGACCATTTAGAGAATTCTTTGTGCCAGAGATGTATTAAAATATCAAGCCAAAAGAACTACTTGGGATTCTCAACTTCAATCCTAGCTCTATGTGTGAACTTTATAGGATTATCTGATATACCTTCACTAGAGCTATGACAAACAAGGCCAACGATTTCACTCACTTCATCAAGAAGGATTATCACATTATAGCCTCTATCATCAGCAAGAAGAAGAGGAACACTGGAGAAACCATCTTCTCTAATATCAATATATATAGATACATAAATCTGCTCATATTATTTTTCCTTAGTTGGGTTCACTCTTTCCAATGATTTGGTACTTAGAACCAAATGAGTCATTAATCAAGATTCCAAAATTTGAAGGGTTGCACATTCAAAAGATGAAGATTCAATTGCCTCTCCCTGTTTCATAAGAGCTTTAAGAGAAATAGGTAGAAGGTGGAAGATGAGATATAGATTTTACTAGAGCTGGTCCCCGTGGTCCCTTATCCCTTAGTCCATATATCTAGGACTATCTAAGAAAGGAGCTTAAGTGATTTCACCTAAGCTTGCTACAAATAAAGCTGAGTTCATCACTTTTATGAATGGCAAGATTAGGCAACTCTATGACTTGATCAATCATAACTTCAAGGCCAAATTCCAAGACCATCTTGGTATCCTAAAGTGTTCACAGAGACTACACCTTCAGAGACCCCTAATACTGATCACATCACCAAATAATGAGCAGCCAATGATGTATCAATAAACTTTAGAGGACAATGACTTGAGTAATTACGATATTACTTGAGTGAGGTATTGTATTCTTACATAATTAAAATTCTCAAAGTTGTATCACTCGTGTGAGCACTCGAGTGATGGTCAAGTAGAATCACTCGAGTGACTACTAGAGTGATACAGGGTTATAACCTTAAAACCCTGAATAGTATCATCATTTACAAAACTTGATTTATCTCCAAATCTTTAGATTTTCATACTCATTTTCTCTACAAAATTTCCAATGATTTTACAAATCCAAGAGAGTTATTAACTGTACTCCTAATAACAATTTTCTTTTAAGACATACATTCATTAAGAGGGAGCTTCACAATCACATATGTGTATCTTAAAAAGCTCATCTCCTTTATTTAAAGAAAATCCTTTTAGCATACTCATCTGCATTCTCTATCTCTTAATTAGTTTTGACAATAAGTTACTATTATATTCTACCTTTCATGATCTTAATTTGAAAATACCTTATAGAAAGAAAACTATTCATACCTGACTGCACTAACCATTCTTTTTACAAGAATGTTTTTAACTTATGGCAGGAGAATTTGTTCTATCCAAGATCAATCCTTAACGTACTACAAGAAGATTCTATCAATTTTGAGGAAAGATGCTTTAATGCTTAAACAAGGGAAATATATTGGCTGCAATATTCAAAGCAAAAAATACATGTGCCAATACAAATGAGCATTAAGCATGCTGAACAAAAGCGTAACTCAATAGGAGAATCCTGGAAACAACATGAATATACATCAGAGTTGCATAGCAGAAGTGTGGTGAACACAACATCATGAATTAGCATTGCCAAAGAATAAAGCAACGAACTTTATGGAGCACGCCATCATTTTTCTAAATCTATATGAGCATTTCTAAACTTTCCCCTTTATATTTTGAGAATATTTTGAATATCTTTGATTTCAATTTTCTTTGATTATAAAATTTTTCTTGAAAATCTCTTCGAATTGTTTCAAACTTGTTCTCATGAAAACCTTCATTTATTTGCATCACCCTAAGAGTGAAGGTGATACATCCCTTTTGATTGAGGAAGAGAAAGGCATTTCTAATTCGGTTTCATATTTGCTTCTCTAAGAGCCTTTCCTATTTAACCTTCAAAATTTTTGCTAATGTCAAATAGGCAGAGAGAAAGGTAAGAAAAATATGTTGCATTCAAATTGTCATCATATTCACACATATTTTTCTTAAAGGATTTGCCATCATCAAAAAGGGGGAGAATGTTATATAGATTAGTTTTGATGATTTCAAATATAAATGCCAAATATTAAGAGCAAAAAATTTGCATAATATACTTATCTCTTGCATTAACTAACTACTATATTTAATGTGAAATATCTTGTAGATTAGTTAAGCAAAGAAGGAGGAAGATTGAAGAGAGTCAAGAAAATAAAGAAGCTATCTAGTGGGGTTATAAAGAATGATCATCAAGAGGAAAAACAAGAAGAAAGAGATTAAAGAAAGAAGAACTTGCAAAATCGGAATATCAAGATTCAAGCTCTTATAAGTGATATTGGAAGTTTCTATAGTAAATAGAGGTTAAAATGGGTTAATTCGAAGCTAAAATAACTTATATAGAAGTTATACCAACTTCACTCAAGTGTTCAATCAAGTGGCACCTCTAGAGATGATCAATCAAGTGATTCACAATCACTCTACCATACATTCTGTTCAGCATGGTAGAGGTTCGATATTTTGTACATATCTCTCAAACTAAACATCTGATTAAGTTTAATGTTGTTTCATAAGAAACTAGACTTCCGATGTGTCACATAAACACTAATATCATGCTCAACATAGTTCATATGAAAGTGATATGAGTTTTAGAATAAGACACTTAAACCATCGTTGTATTCTAGAATAGGTTCAGTATTTTGGACATATCTCACAAACTACACGTCTTATTGAGATGAAACCTATTGCATATGAAACTAGACTTAAATAGCTTTCCATGGATAGGTTATATGTCAAATTTGTAGTTATATTCTAAGCAGTATGCCTTCATCTACCATTTCATCTTCTATTTCATCTACCACTTCATCTACCATACTCTATTCTTCCCTATATATAGCCATCCTCTTCCTTACATTTAACACATACCATTTTTCATATCCATTACTCTCCTCTCTTCTCCACATACACTATTATCTTAAAATTGATTTCATGCATTGTATTTGTTTCTTGCATGCCTTCTACATAGAAGGTTTTACCTCTTGCATGGAAGGCTTACGTAATCCTCCTTTATGGATGGTTAAGATTACCACCTACATAAAAGGTTTTACCTCCTATATGGAAGGCTAGATTTTTCTATTTTTATGCATCTTATGGTTGTGTTTTTATGTTTTAGAATTTAATATTTACATTTATTGCAATGTTTAGGAAGTTTTCAATTTATTTTATTTTTGTTTTTAATTTCATCATGTGCTAAACTTTCATTTTCCTAAGGTGATGACGTAGCTTACTAATGACGGATTGAATCTTAACTTATTAAATCTAATTTGAATTTCTCCTTTATAATTGAGTTTTAATTATTGTTCTTAATACTTTCGATTGATTGGCCACCTTTTCAGTGATTCCAATATGTATGTTGAGACCGAAAGGAGATGCATGTGTATAGTTCCTATAATTAAAACCATAACTTGCATATGAAATAGGAATATATTCATGTGAGTTGTGTAGTCTTACTGAGTTCCGTAAATCTTAATACATAATTAATTGCTTAAATTCATATAGGAATATATTGGATTAGCAATTAATTATAGAATTGCTTGACTTTGGAAGAGGCTAGTAATTAAATTAGGGAAACTTGACTGTCAATCATATGGATTAGATTGGGCTAGAATATATAAGTGATTCAATCTAAAATTTGTTAAGTGAAATCTGACCCCTAGGATTTTTTTCTCATAGTTGCTTTTATATCATTTGCCCTCATATTTAATTATCTTTTTTTCGTACTCTCAATCACCAACTAATTGATCGATTAAATAGAATTTAAATTACACATTTTGGTACTTAGTGATCAATCCTCGAGGGAACGATACTCTACTCACTTTTATATTACTTGATTACGACAGTGTACACTTGCACTATTTAATAGACCATTTACACTCGTAACACTTTTTGATGATAGGTCATTTGCCATATTTGGATTCAAAATGAGCAGATCACTTGAGTGATAACTTGAGATCAATCGAGTGATACTCTCTACCATGTTTTGGAAGTGATCACTCAAGTGATGGCCCTGGATCACTTGAGTGATATGTCAGACAATGTTTTATAACTTCTGAAAATCAATGGAATGATTGTGTAGCTCGTTCCTCTTGCTTTTAATTACTCTAACACTTCATTGTATTAGTGTTTAAAGATTTCTCCCAGAAAACAATGAGAAGATCATGTGATGAGAAAAAAAAGCTACTTTATGGGAGCGAAGCGTCTACCGAACATAACGGCTAGTTTTTCAAATACCAAGAGCAGTCAAAAGAAGCAGCGAGACTCTAAGGGACGAATGCTTACAACAGTCATCAACTTAATCAACTATAAATAGGAGAGCATTCAAAGCGTAAGAAAAGAGAGCAACAATGCCGAAATTCTAAGATCATGAATCATCCACCCCAACCCGAATACTCTTTATTTATCTAGCTTCGATATCATATACCTTAGAGAGAGAGATTATTTGTATTATACTTCAATGTTCATCTTATTCACTTCTAAGGGAGAAGATTGATTAGAATGATTCATCATCATGGTTGTATCCTTATGGTGTGTAAAGGGTAGTAACTCGGTTGTATTCTTACGGTGTGTAAGGGGGAGTAACTTGATGAGAGATTTGTAAAAGGCTTCGCAAGTGCCCGGCTAAACTTGTAGGATTGTAGAGGCTTCTCTTATGCCCGGATTAAACAAGAAGATAGTGAATTGAAAATCTCATGAGGAGCTTGGGGAATGAACGTAGGTTATCGTGGATTGGACTGAACCAGGATAAATCACAGTTTCATATTCTCTTCCCTAAGCTTTTATATTTCCAATATATATTATTTAAATATCTAACTATTGATTTATGATTTATTACTTTCATACTTACTGCTTTCATTAAGATGCGAAAAGATTATCCAAGTTCTCAGGCCATCGAGGGCATGGCCGAGGCACTGGGGGTCCCTGGTTGCCACGGTGCTTAGGCCAGTAGGGCTTCTTATTATTTCCTCTAGGCAAGAATCCTTCGCCTTGTTAAGATTGGTAGGCACAATAGAATAATTTTAAAATTTTTGCCAATCCCAATCGAGAATCTATCAATGGAGTTTAAACAGAGTTAGGAAGAATCATACCTATTTTTTTCATGCATCTTGGTTTTTGATCTTCAGGAGCCAAAACATCAATCAACTCCCTCTACTTGTATCCATATGAATGGTACTCCAACACGGACTACGTGCTAGCGCCTCCAACGTCTACTAGGGATTTCTCACAGCTCTAAATTCTCATCCGTATAGGAGTTTTTTTTTCTCCATCGTTTTTTATAACCCATGAGGACTATATTCGAATTTCAAAATTAATCTTGATTAATTTTGAAATTAATTAACCCTTAATTATCTTGATGAGATAATTAAATAAATTCAGTTTAATTAAATCTGTCATACAGTTTTAATCTATTTATTTAATTCAAATAAAGAGCCAATAGATTTAAGTTATCCTTATAAATTAAATATGAGATAGTATATCTCTATCATGTTAGTTATCAAATTTAATTTATCTAATAAATTAAATATGAGATAGTATATCTCTATCATGTTAGTTATCAAATTTAATTTATCTAATAAAATTAAATTTAGATAAACTTATCTAAATTTATCTAAATTTAATTTTATTAAATAAATTAAATTTAAAACTAACGCAATATAATAATATTATCAAAATATGTAAATATGTATTTCGAAAATACATATATATAATATTATTAATTTTCTTTTCACGAATTTTATATTATATATAAAAATAAAAAATTCATCCACCCTAGATTAAACATTGTCTCGCGTTGGATCATGCTTGTGTGCAACCCTGTAGGCCCATATAAAGTTGGTAGTGGGCTAATAAATGTACTAACCCATAAGTCACAAGCAGCTTCTAGCAAGACATTCCGGCTACCCAATTCATATACGATCGTTAACATGATGCAACAACCTGTCATACAACTATGCGATATCCCTTTTTGTCACACGATATTTTGATCAAGGATGAGGCATGTATGATGTCATCCTTCTGTTCCTGACCATTACTTTCCCGATTCCTGAGTAGTCTGACAATAGAAGTGTAAACGTCTTTCCATCATAGTATGGTCATACATTTCTCAGACTTACTGATCTAGGGGCCTAGTAATATCTCTCTACTAATGCGAGAGACAAATTCCATCTTGACCATTCATATTCCTCTGCATGAAAAGCCACCAAGCCCAATCGTAGCCTTTATCATCACCCAGTCAAAGGAGACTTTTGACTAATTCAAAGCTTAGCAACTCTTATTTAGGAATCCATGATGACCTCAGGTTGAAGGGTATTGTGACATGGTTATACATGAGATAAGCTTATGACTTGATCCATGCAGCTTTCTTATAGCGGGTCGGTCCAGCGCCTGGCACTCTTACAAGTTCCTAAGACTTTGATTTGTATCTCCATATCTTATCGAAGTCATACCGATCTTATTTCATCTCTGCTCTCGCATAGATGACCAATCAGGGACATTTAGGACAATCTTTATTATTTATCCAAGGATATAGTCATCGCAGTGAACATGCGAATAACAAGATAATATAATGGAAAAAATTTATTAAATTAATAATGTTCAAAGTACAATGATTGGCCCCTAGGGCACAATTTCCAACACGCCTTTCCATTTTTAGGAAGAATTTTCGCGACTTGGTTCACTACGGCTATTAGCATTTTTAGCCGAATACAGGTTTTTCAAGTTACTTTCTGTAATTCAACATTCTTCCACAGTTTGGTTGAACTCTATGAACTGTCTGGAGACTAACTTCTCCCTTGTTTCATTTTTCAATCTCCTCACAAGCATATTAGAACTCCAACCTTCATCATCCCTGTATCTTAGATAGGAAGAATAGCGAGACAAGAGGATGAATCGAGCCAGATACTTATCAAAAGTTTCATCATTGGTTTGTCGAAGTAACAAAACTTCTACCTCTTTCTCAATTTGGACAGACCTTGGAAAATACATTTCATTAAATTTATCTTGGGATAATTCCAATGTGACGGGCATATTTCGGGCTTGAAATATTATTTGTGTTTTTCCACTATCAGTCTGCATCTCCCTCCAATTAATAGGGAAGGTTAACTATATAAAAATAGAGCAATAAGCATCTCCCTAGCTGACACATCAGCAAAATGGCAAGATTAAAACACTAAAATAAAAAAAGACAATAATACGAGGCGGTTATGACAGATAGATAATAGGGAAGGTCAACTATATAAAAGTAGAGCAGTAAGCATCTCCCTGACCGACACGTCAACAAAATGGCAAGCTCAAAACACTAAAATAAAAAAAAAGATAATAATGTGAGGCGGTTATGACAGATAGATAATAGGGAAGGTAGTTACACAATATATTGTAAATTAATAATGGGGAAGGTAGATATAAAATATTAAGTAAATAATTAATTTAAAATAAAAAAAAGATGATAATGGTAAAACTATATAAAAGTAGAGCAATTAGCAACTCCCTGGCCGACACATTAGCAAAATGGCAGGCTCAAAACACTAAAGTATAAAAAAAAGGATAATAATGTGAGGCGGTTATGACAGATAGATAATAAGGAAGGTAGTTACACAATATATTGTAAATTAATAATGGGGAAGGTATATACAAAATATTAAGTAAACAATTACTGTAATATAAAAACAAGATAATAAGGGCGTAACTATAAAAAAGTAGAGCAGTAAGCATCTCCCTGGCTGACACATCAGTAACATGGCAGGTTCAAAACACTAAAATAAAAAAAAAAGATAATAATGCGAGGTGGTTATGACAAATAGATAATGGGGAAGGGTAACTATATAAAAGTAGAGCTCTAAGCATCTCCCTGGCCGATACATTAGCAAAATGGCAAGCTCAAAACATAATAATAATAATAATAATAATAATAATAATAATAATAATAATAATAATAATAATAATGCAAGGTGGTTATGAAAAATAGATAATAGGGAAGATAGTTACACAATATATTGTAAATTAATAATGAGGAAGGTAGATACAAAATATTAATTAAATAATTAATTTAATATAAAAAAATATAATAATGGCATAACTATAAAAAAGTTGAGCAGTAAGCATCTCCCTGGACGACACATCAACAACATGGCAACTCAAAACACTAAAACAAAAAACAAAAAAAGATAATAATGCAAGGCAGTTATACCAGATAGATAATGGTGAAGGGTAACAATATAAAAGGAGAGCTGCAAGCATATCCCTAGCCAACAAATTCGCAGAATGGCAGGCTCAAAACACTAAAATAAAAAAGAAGATAATTATACGAGGCGGTTATGACAGAGATAATAGAGAAAGTAGTTACACAATATATTATAAATTAATAATGGGGAAGGTAGATACAAAATATTAAGTAAATAGTTAAATTAATATAAAAAAGATAATAATTGGAGAATTATATAAAAGTATAGCAATAAGTATAACAGCCCGGGACCACATACAGCACCCGCGATTGGTTGAGATTACACACAGCACCCGGCAGGATTTGTTCCCTCCTCTAGGGGATTTTCCTCTTGGGTACTCTAATTTCCCCAAGAGTCGCCTCCCCAAGGACTTGAACCTTAGACCTGAGGGATAAGTCCAAAGCCTAAGAACTCCTTGGTAACCAAGTGTGATATAGCGCACTTGCCTACCAAGGATCACATTTATGAAACAACCCGGGACCACATACAGCACCCGCGGCTGGTCGAGATTATACACATCACCCAGGAGGATTTGTCCCCCCTCCGCTCGATGGCTTAGGGATTTTCCTCTTGGGTATTCTAATTTCCCCAAGAGTCGCCTCCCCAAGGACTAGAACCCTGGACCTGAGGATAAGTCCAAAGCCTAAGAGCTCCTTGGTAGCCAAGTGCGCTATAGCACACTTGGTTACCAAGGATCACATAAGGTTTGTGCTTGACCCTCAAGTCAAGCCTTCAATCCTTAAGGAGGCAACTCTTGGGGAAATTAGGAGTACCCAAGAGGAAAATCCCTAAGCCGTCGGGCGGAAGGGGGGATAAATCTTGTAGAGTGCTGTGTGTAGTCTCAGCTAACCGCGGGTGCTGTGTATGGTCCCGAGCTGTTATCGGAAAGGTAGTTACACAATATTTGTAAATTAATAATGGGGGAGGTAGATACAAAAGTAATAATAATACGAGGCGGTTATGACAAATAGTGATAGGGAAGGTAGTTAAATAATATATTGTAAATTAATAATAGGGAAGGTAGATACAAAATATATGTAATGGCATAACAATATAAAAGTATAGCAGTAAGCATCTCCCTGGCCGACACATCATCAAAATGGCAGGCTGAAAACACTAAAATATATAAAGAAAAAAGAAAAAAAGAAAGATAACAATGCGAGACGATTATGACATATAGATAATAGGGGAGGAAGTTACACAATATATTGTAAATTAATAATGGAGAAGAAAGATACAAAATATTAAGTAAATAATTATTTTAATATTAAAAAAGATAATAATGGTATAACTATATAAAAGTATAGCAGTAAGCATCTTCTTAGCCGACACATCAGCAAGATGAAAGGCTCGAAACACTTAAATATAAAAAAAAAAAAGATAATAATGTGAGGTGGTTATAACAAATAGATAATAGGGAAGGTAGTTACACAATATATCGTAAATTATTAAATGGGAAGGTAGATTAAAAATATTAAGTAAATAATTATTTTAAAATAAAAATTAATAATAATGGCACATATATAAAAAAAGTACGGCAGTAAGCATCTCCCTGGCCGACACATCAGCAAAATGGTAGGCTCAAAACACTAAAATAGAAAAAAAAGATAATAATGCGAGACGGTTATGACAGATAGATAATGGGAAAGGTTAACCATATAAAAGTAGAGCTGTAAGCATCTCCCTCATCAACACATCAACAAAATGGCAAGCTTAAAACACTAAAATAAAAAAATTATAGAATTATGTGAGGCGGTTATGACAGATAGATAATAGGGAAGGTAATTACACAATATATTGTAAATTAATAATGGGGAAGGTAGATACAAAATATTATGTAAATAATTAATTTAAAATATAAAAAAAAGATCGTAATGGCATAACTATATAAAAGTATAGCAGTATGCATCTCCTTGGCCGACACATCAACAAAATGGAAGGCTCAAAACACTAAAATAAAAATATATATAATTATGCGAGGCCATTATTGTAACCCCCTCATGGTAATCACATCCGGATTTCGAAATTTAAGTGAAATAGAGACCAATAAAATGAAATCAACAATTTATAATCCCTCAACTCGGGATGAGGTATTTCAAAATCAATTCAAAACGTAATAATTCCGGGTCTCACATTCATGTGCGGATATACACTACAAAAAAAACGTGATTTAGTAGCGGTTAAAAATGGGTATTCGTAGCGGTTCTAACCGCTACAAACTAGGTTAGTAGCGGTTACGAAAACCGCTACTAAATCGTACGTTGCAAGCGGTTTTGTAGCGGTTCTATAAAACCGCTACTCAATCAAAACTAACCGCTACAACCTTTGTAGCGGTTCATAGAAACCGCTACAACACCAAGAGATATTTGTAGCGGTTATATAACCGCTACAAATATAAAAAATTTTATTAAAAAGAATTTTTTTTTTTGTAGCGGTTTAATAACCGCTACAAATATATAAAAATGAAAATTTGTTAAAAATGACATTTTTTATTTGTAGCGGTTAAGAAACCGCTACTAAATTTGAATTTCATGAAATTAGTAGCGGTTCTAAAAACCGCTACTAATTTCATGAAATTCAAATTTAGCGCCAAAAAATTTAAATTTAGCTTTTAAAAGGCGCGTTATTTAGTAGCGGTTTAATAACCGCTACAAATATTTAAAAATTTTTTTAAAAATATACGTTGATTTTTTTCTTTTTTTTAATATTATATTAAATAGTTTAATTTGTTATTATTTTATCTATTTCAATTAGTTTATTATTTAATAGTTTAACTTATTAATAAATTAAAAAGAAAAAATGTAATTGAATATGATTAGTATAAAATTTATATTAATAATATTATTAAGGATAGTTAGGTAATAAGGAATTATTATGTTTTATAATATAATGTAATTGTATATGAAAAATAGATGAAAATGAGATAGAGTTATGATATATCTAAAAAAAAATGGTTAGAATAAATTTTATAGAAAGAAAAGAAATATTCTAAAAGATATTGAAAATCTTGTTACCATATTTGATCGTATTATTCAGCTCCTCTACTCATACGAAAGAAGTTGTAAATGAGAGGAAATGAAAGAAGGGTAAGGTGAAAAGAAATTGGGGAGTGTTTGAAATGAGTTGTGATAAGGGTATTTATAGGGATTCACGTATAATTTGTAGCGGTTAATGTAGCGGTTACTAATTAGTAGCGGTTATTTATATTTTTGTAGCGGTTTAATTATTTGTAGCGGTTAATGTAGCGGTTATTTATATTTTTGTAGCGGTTTAATAACCGCTACAAATATTATATTAATTTTTTTAAAAAAATTTTTTTTTACATTTTATTTTCACACAAATTTTTTGCATTTTTTGTGAAGAAAAATTTTTTACACTTGAATTCTACAAATATTATTTTAATTTTTTTTAAAATATTTTTTTACATTTTATTTTAACACAATTTTTTTGCATTTTTTGTAAAGACAAATTTTTTACACTTGAATTTGATCACTCATCGTCGCCATCCCTACAGAAATTTTGTAGAAAAATTATTGTTATTGATGTATTATTAAATTTAAAAAATTTAATTGAAATGACGTGGACTTAAAAAAACTCACCGCAGTAGAGGTAAATTGTCATCGCCTTCAGGGAAGTAGTTTTCAAAATCAGCTGGCTGAAATGGCTCACTCTCATAGGCGATGTTATCGCCTTCACCCATGTCGTAAAGGTCTCTTGGCTTTAAATGAACGACCATGTGCCAATCCCTATGCCGCTCGTCCTCGACATAATAAACCTGATGTGCCTCTGAAGCTAGAATATACGGCTCATCATCTTGAGAAATACCAGTATGAATCGTGCGTGAGAAATTGACTGATGTGATCCCTAGGTCGTCAGTTGTCAGTCCCCGAGAAGTAGTGGTATTTGCCCACAAACACTTGAACAGCGTCACGGTGAAACGGCCTTGATAATTAAGCTCGACCACATCAAGAAGCTTGCCATAGTAAGGGACGCCTCCAAACTGCATGTTGGCGTCACTGCTGCTCGCATAACTCCTTGTCCCAAATGTGCCATAAACACCCGAATTCTGTGTTTGCAATCCCTGATCCCGTGAAACCGTGCAAAACTTAAAACCATTGACATTGTATGCTGTAAACCGTTTTGCATGATCAAGAGGGCCGATTGCGAGAGCTCTGAAATCTGGTGAGTGTGGGTTGTGGTCATTTAGTATTCTGCGCGCAAACCAGCCCGGGAATTCTCTATGGACCCTCCTATCAACTTCCGAGGATGTCTGTGTACGGATCCTGAGCTGACGCTTGACATGACTTCTGAATTCCCTGCAATTAATAATGGAAAGGCGTTAGTGAAATGAAAGTGAGAAATGTTATGAAAGATATAGATCGATTAACATACATGTGAGTGTACAATTCTTACCGTATGAAAGGCTCAACTTGAGTGCAATTAATCAAGACATGTCTATTTGCTTGGAACTTCTCAGTTGCCGTTAGTTTGAAGTTCTCAGTTGCTCCAACTGGTTTACCAACACGAGGGATAAATTCTCCTGATGTCGGCGCAGGTTCAGGACAATCGTCAACACGAGGGAGGCAGTTGAAAGCCGTCTCAAGATCATCAAAGTACCTTGAGCAAAAATAAAGCACCTCATCCCCTATATAGCCTTCAGCTATAGAACCTTCTGGCCACGCCTTATTCCTCAAGTAAGATTTTAATTTCCCAAGGAACCTACGAAATACATAAGAGAAAATTGATATAAAATGATGAAAAGGACGACTAGGAAACATTAAATACGGACAATAAATGAAAGCACATATTTAAAATGAGTACCTCTCAATCGGATACATCCAACGATATTGTACTGGTCCAGCGAGCTTTGTTTCATGAATGAGGTGGACCGTGAGGTGAACCATCACAGTAAAAAAGGAAGGAGGAAAGATCATCTCCAAGTGACAAAGCGTAAGAATGATTTTCGACTGCAGCTGATCGAGCTCCTCAACGATCAAAACCTTAAAACACAACTTCCGAAAGAAAGAACAAAGTTCCACCAAAACGATGGAAACATCGGGAGGAAGTGTATTCTTTATAGCCAGAGGGAGTAACTGCTGCATAAGAACATGCGAGTCGTGACTCTTCAGGCCAGCAACCTTCCGAGCCTACAAGTCGACACATCGAGAAATGTTGCTTGAATACCCATCAGGAACTTTTATTTTCTTCAACGTCGCGAGGAAGACATCCTTGTTCGATTTTGTGAGGGTAAACTTTGCCGGTGTAAATCTGTCATGCTCATCTGGCCAAGCTTCTTCACGAACTCCCATGTCGCGTAAATCTTTCCTAGCTTGAAGGTGATCTTTTGTCTTTCCGGGTTCGTTAAGCAGCGTATACAGCACATTGTCGCAAACATTCTTTTCAATGTGCATTACATCAAGACTGTGGCGAAGTAAATTAGATCTCCAATACGGAAGCGTGAAGAAGATACTTATCTTCTTCCACTGCTGAGGCGCCGAAGTCCTGCCTGCTGAGAGGTCGCAGTCCCGTCACGGTGTCTGTGTGTGATGGCGTACAGCTCCGCATAGTCCATCTGACGGTTCTCCTGCTGAGCCCTCGTCTCCTGAAACAATTACAAAACAATTAGTATTATGAAATAATCAACTAAAAGTAAGTGAAGCACTTGAAAAGTTACCAGCTCGCCGTAGGTCACAGCAAAGGTCTTCAATCCTGCTGTGTGGTGGATCGTCTGCTGCGCTCGGATCCCGGCGTTCCTCCGAGCAAGCTCCTGGAAAAAAAAATTAAATGTACTATAATTTAAAATTAAATACAAAATAAAATGATATTATAATTTAATATTTAACAATTACAAAATTATATATAAAAAATATAATAAATACATTACCTGCGCCTCAGGGCTCCTCCTGAACTGGACAAAACGTGCCCAATCGTTCGGCAACACGCCGTCCGGGACGCTCTCCTGCAGCTGCTCCAGAGGCATCGTCCCGTCCCCATCCACACTGTGGAAGAGACGGTTCCTCCTGTTCCTCCACGCGTCGCCCATCTTCACGAGGGCGTACCTCTTCCGGTTGGCCCGGACGGCAAACCGAAGCTGAAAAAAAAACATTTAAATATCAATAATTATAAAAACCATAATTTAAAAAAATTATTAAATAGAATTAATTACAAAAGATATTAATTAAATAGTTTTAATTACCTGAACCACCTCCTCCCAAGCCTGGTCCTTCGGCCCCTTCGGAATGTGCCTCCACGTCGGGAAGTGAAGGGGGAACCGCATCCAATTCGATCCCAGGTCGCTCAGGAAGCGGTTGAGCAGGTGACCCCCATTGTGGATCGGCTGGTCAGTGCCCTCGTTCCACGGCACTACAACTCGCAGGGACCGGTCCATGCTGTTCAGACCGGCCACATCCAGCCTCCTCGTCGTCACGTTCCCCTGCTCATCTGCACAGTTGACCGCACGTTAGATAAATTATAATTCAAAGTTAAAAAGTTAAAAAGTTAAAAAATTAAAAAATTAAATAATTTACCTTCGACCTGCACCTCAAACCCAGTGGACCGCGAAGACGACCCTCGTGGGTTGTTCTGCTCTCGAGCCTCTTCCTCATCGAGGAACTGCTCCATCTCCCTGAACCCACTAATCGGGATCTCGAACTCCTCCTCGTTGAGGAAGTCCTCAACGCTAATCTCTGGCACCTCCACCTCAGGCACCTCAGCTGTGGTCGTCGCCTGTGGGATCGTCTGCGGTTCCTGTGGAGGGATGGGCTGAGATGCCTCGGTAGCCTTGCCTGCGCGCTGCCCCCTCCCTCTGCCCCCTGCCCGGCTGCTGCCACCCCGTAAAGTCGGTCTGAGGAGCACAGGGGCCTTCCCCTTATCCTGTCCTGAAGCCATATCAACTGTACAAATTAAAAAAAAAATTAGTCCATTATTATACAAAAATATTATAAAAATACAAATATAAATAAAAATACGTGTTATATACGTACCTCAAGTGTAAATACTGCGGAATACTGACCAAAAACTCCTATAGACTCGTCTGAACGCTCAAATATCGAATAAACCACTCAGAGAAACCTCAGGAAACAAAATGAGCAAAATGAGAAATGGAGGAGGCGAGCGGTTTAAATAGGCCACACATTAGTAGCAGTTATTGTAAATAACCGCTACTCTAACCGCTATAAATAATTAAATTTGTAGCGGTTCTACAATAACCGCTACAAATATTCACAACGTTTGAAATTCTGTAGCGGTTATTGCCCAGAACCGCTACAAATTTGGAGTCTCTTGAAATTCTGTAGAGGTTTTCAGCAAAAACCGCTACAAAATTCTGACCTTTGGTATTTTGTAGCGGTTTATGTGCATTAACCGCTACAAAATAACCGCTACAAGTTTTGCCGGGAATTTCGCGCCAAATTTGTAGCGGTTTTTTGTAGGAAACCGCTACAAATATTCTTGCCGCTACAAATTTGTAGCGGTTTAGGTAAAAACCGCTACAAACACTATAATTTGTAGCGGTTTAATATAACCGCTACAAGTTCACCGCTACGAAATACCTTTTTTTTTGTAGTGATAACTACTTGAGAAATCAAATTACATAAAAAATATCAGAGTGCAGAAACTAAAATCCCGGCAAACCCCGGGTTACTCTATATATCGAATGGGTTTACTATTTTCAAAATGGGGATTACAAATCAAAAATTCACTATGAACAATTTATATACAGTAATCCCAAATCTATAATAGATAACCAACAATCCCAAAATCCTGAATGTCCCTAAGAGATCCTAACCACTCCGGGTTGGTCGCTTCTCCTTCAAGCCACTTGCCCTGTCTGAAAAAGTTAGTCATATGGAAAGAGTGAGATTCTAAAGAATCCCAGTAGCAACAAGTCACTCATACAATATATAAACATAAAGCATGTATGTTCATCATGTTCAGCAGCTTCACAATGATCTCTGGCTCGCGCCACATACCACAGCACTCACGGCTGTAATCACAATGAACTCTATGCCAGCTTTCATTGTAATCACTATGCACAACGCCCGCTTTCGCGGTGAACACTATGTAGCAGCAACACGAAGCACAAAGCACCACAAAGCACCTCAAAGCACAATGTATCACTAAACTCCATAAGGTATCTCAATGCACAAGGTATCACAAAGCAGTAGCAGCAGCATCCACACAATGAATGACAGACAAACATACAATACATTTACACAAAGTATAAGAGAGGAGTCGCTACCTGAATCTTTCCTGACAATCTTTGGCACAGTGGGCTCACGCGTTTGGCAGATATCAAATCCTATACCAAATTAGGGACAATTGATCAATCTCTCTTCCAACCACTTATTTCCATAATACACTAAGTTGGTTATCATTTAGGACTCTTAAGAGGCCACAAATGCCTCTAATAAAAGCCCTAAAAGGTTGGGAAACAATAGGTTGAAGGTCACTTTTCAAAAACACAAAGTGCTGGAACACAGGGGTTGGCCGCGGCCAGCCCTTCCTTGGGCCGCGGCCAAAATATGATCAGAAAGCCGCTGGCCGCGGCCAGCCACTCATGGGCCGTGGCCAGAATCAGGCCAGAAAGGTTTGGGCCACGGCCAGCCACTCATGGGCCGTAACTAATTGTAGAAAAATCGAAACGGAGTGATTCCAAAGCCAAATGAAAGGTATATAATTCCTCTTTCAAGGAAAAATATAGCCCATCACTGGAAATCACTACACAAATACAGAATCACCAAAAACTAAACACTACTCTAAAACAGAGTTCTGTTTCAGTCCCAAACTTTGGACAACCATATCTCACAGAATACCGAACGAAATGACATAACATATATGTCCATTTTGAAGCTTAGGATGTGAACTTTAATACTGGAAAGTTTCATAATTTTCTAACACCATTTGGTCTTTCAAAACGCTCGTTCAAACTGACAGCGAAAAACAGAGTTCAAACAAGACAAATTTCCAACTTTTCCCAAGTGATCCAAATGAATCCAAAATCAACAACCAAGCTTATTCCCACACAAAATCACTCAAGGAATCCAATGGAAATGTCAAAATCACCAAAATCCTATTCCATTATCATGCTTTGGTTTTAGGTAACATTAAACACCAAACTCTCAAAATCTCCAAACTTAACAATTTTAAACCCAATCAATTCTATCTATCCAAAATGCATTCCAAACATACAAATTCCATATCAAACACATACCAAACTCCCAATGGCCCTCATTTTCGAAAATGGGCCTAAAATTCCAGAAAATTCAAACTATTTCAAATGGTATGAAACTTAGATAGATAGATAGGTCTCACTCACCTTATCAACTTCTCCAAAGTGAGTTCTTGATTCACTACTTTCCAAAATTTTGTGTGATCACCAACCACAACCAATGGACAAGCTACAACCATAGAAATGTAGCTCTTAACTCAAAGATCAACTTTAATGAAGAACATTTTTCCATTAGAAGCCATTTAGAGGGTCAAATACACACCTTTTTCAGAAGCTTCTTCTTCTTTCCTTCTGCAGAAATGGGGGCACAAAAATGAGAGAGAATGGGAGAGAGAGAACCTGAGAGATGGAAGGGATGGGGAATGATGATGAATGAAGTACAATTTTCCCCTTGCCCATGCCTCCAAAAACGCATAGGAGAGAGAGGAGAGAGAAAAAGGTGGTTTTTGTCTCTTATGCCTCATCCTATGGTCCACCATAATGCCACTTGGCAACATCTCATCCCTTGATCTCTAATACCACACACATTTACACCAAATTCACATCATATTTCTCCCAAAATATTTAATTACACAAATTACAATCAATCTCAATGCCATTAGCCCTTAATCATAAATTGGGATATTACAATTATGACTGATAGATAATGGGGAAAGCTTGTTACACAATATTTGTAAATTAATAATGGGGAAGGTAGATACAAAATATTAATTAAATAATTAATTTAAAATAAAAAAAGATAACAATGGCAAAACTATATAAATGTATGGCAGTAAACATCTCCCTAGCCAACACATCAGCAAAATGGCAGGCTGAAAACACTAAAATATATAATAAAAAAAAGATAATAATGCAAGGTAGTAATGACAGATAAATAATAGGGGAGGTAGTTATACAATATATTGTAAATTAATAATGGAGAAGGTAGATACAAAATATTAAGTAAATAATTATTTTAATATAAAAAAAAGATAATAATGGCGTAACTATATAAAAGTATAGCAGTAAGGATCTCCTTAGCTGACACATCAGCAAGATGGCAGGCTCAGAACACTTAAATATAAAAAAAAAAAGATAATAATGCAAGGTGGTTATAACAGATATATAATGGAGAAGATAGCTACACAATATATTAAAAATTAATAATGGGAAAGGCAGATACAAAATATTAAGTAAATAATGATTTTACTTTTAAAAAAGATAATAATGGCATTACATTATTAAAGTATAGCAGTAAGCATCTCCCTAGCAAAATAATAATAATGCAAGGCGGTTATAACCGATAGATAATGGAGAAGGTAGTTACACAATATATTAAATATTAATAATGGGGAAGGTAGATGCAAAATATTAAGTAAATAATTATTTTAATATAAAAAAATATAATAATGGCATAACTTTATAAAAGTATAGCAGTAAGCATCTCCCTGGCCGGCATATCAGCAAAATGGCAAGCTCAAAACACTAAAAAAAAAAGATAATAATGTTCGGCAGTTATGACAAATAGATAATGAAAAAGATAGTTACACAATATATTGTAAATTAATAATGGGGAAGGTAGATACAAAATATTAAGTAAATAATTATTTAAATATAAAAAAGATAATAATGGCATAACTATATAAAAGTATAGCTGTAAGCATTTCCTTAGTCGACACATCAGCAAGTTGGTAGGCTCAAAACACTTAAATATAAAAAAAAACATAATAATGCGAGGTGGTTATATAGATAGATAATAGGGAAGGTAGTTACACAATATATTGTAAATTATTAATGAGGAAGGTAGATACAAAATATTAAGTAAATAATTAATTTAAAATTTAAAAAAAAAAAGATAATAATGGCAAAACTATATAAAAGTATAACAGTAAGTATCTCCCTAGCTGACACAAGCAAAATGGCAAGGTCAAAACACTAAAATTAAAAAAAAAAAAGATAATTATACGAGAGGCGGTTATGATAGAAAGATAATAGGAGAGATAGTTGCACAATATATTGTAAATTAATAATAGAGAAGGTAAATACAAAATATTAAGTAAATAATTATTTTAATATAAAAAAAGATAATAATGGCATAACTATAAAAAAAAAGTATAGCAGTAAGTATCTCCTTAGCCAGCACATCATCAAGATGGCAGGCTCAAAACACTTAGAGCCCGTTTGGTTCAACCCCATTGCATGCCTGCAATGGTAATCATGATTGCATTACCAAGAGAAGAGTGTTTGGTAGCTCTTTAGCATGGTAATAGAGTTTACTATGGTAATGAAGATTACCAAAAAATTGGTAATCCTCATTCATACCTCCCCCCCTATGAATCATCATTACCATCCCATTGGAAAATCTAAAAAGTTCAATTTACCCTTTAGTTTCCTTTGTCTTTGTTTCACTTATCTCATTTCACTTGCCGCATCACGTCACAACTGCCACTGCCACAACCTCTTCCTCTTCCACCGCCGTCACCTCCACTCTCTGCCGCCACCACTATCTCCTCCACCGCCGTCACCTCTACCCACCACCATCCCCGGCCCCGCCACCAGCCCACCTCTTCCACCCCCCGCCGCCATTACCACCTCCTCTTCCACCGCCACCCTCACCCCCGCCGCCCCCACCGCCCACCGCCTCCTCCACCCCCACCGCCTATTGCCGCCACCACCACCACCACCTCCTCCTCCGCCGCCACCCTCACCCCCGCCGCCCCCACCGCCCACCGCCTACCACCACCTCCTCCACACCCACCGCCTATTGCCGCCGCCACCACCACCACCTCCTCCTCCGCCGCCACCCTCACCCCCGCCGCCCCCACCGACCCACCGCCTATCACCCACCACTACCACCTCCACCCCTACCGCCCACCGCCACTACCACCACCTCCTCCTCCGCCACCACCCTCGCCTACCGCTACCACCTCCCTCCTCTACCCGCCGCCGCCTCCACCTCCTCCTCCGCCGCCCCCACCGACCCACCGCCCACCACCACCTCCTGCACCCCCACCGCTTATTGCCCACCACCACCTCCTCCACCCCTACCGCCCACCGCCACTACCACCACCTCTTCCTCCGCCGCCACCCTTGCCTATCGCCACCACCTCCTCCTCCACCCGCCGCCGCCGCCGCCACCTCCACCGCCGCCACACCCGACCCACCGCCCACCACCCACCGCCACTGCCACCACCTCCTCCTCCACCCCCGCTGCCCACCGCCACTACCTCCTCCTCCTCCATCCCTGCCGTCGCCGTCTTGTAACTATTTTTTCTACAAAGATTATATTAAGGGGTAAAATAGACTTTGTATAATATATTAATTTTAAATAATTGTTAAAATATTAACTCATTGCACATTGCTTAAAAATCAAACCAAACACTACCCTTGTAATTAATATCGCATTGCATTACCATTGCATCGTATTGCACTGCACCGCAGGGTGTAATGGGATCGAACCAAACGAGCCCTTAGATATAAAAACAAGATAATAATGTGAGGCGATTATAACAGATAAATAATAGGGAAGGTAGTTACACAAAATATTGTAAATTATTAATGGGCAAGGTACATACAAAATATTAAGCAAATAATTATTTTCAAATAAAAACAAATAATGGCATAACAATATAAGAGTATAGTAGTATAAGCATCTCCCTAGCCAACACATCAACAAAATGGCAGGCTCAAAACACTAAAATAAAAAAGATAATAATGCGAGGCGGTTATAACAGATAGATAATAAGGATGGTTAACCATATAAAAGTAGAGCTATAAGCATCTCCCTCGCCAACACATCAACAAAAGGGCAAGCTTAAAACACTAAAATAAAAAAAAAAGATAATTATGCGAGACAGTTATGACAGATAGGTAATGGGGAAGGTAGTTACACAATATTTGTAAATTAATTATGGGGATGGTGTATAAAAATATTAAGTAAATAATCAATTTAAAATAAAAAAAAGATAATAATGGTAAAACTATATAAAAGTATAGCAGTAAGCATCTCCCTGGCCGACACATCAGCAAAATGGCAGGCTCAAAACACTAAAATATATATATAAAAAGATAATAATATGAGGCAATTATGCAGTTATGATAGATAGATAATAGGGAAAGTAGTTACACAATATATTGTAAATTAATAATGGCAAAGAAAGATACAAAATACTAAGTAAATTATTAATTTAAAATTAAAAAAAAACATAATAATGCAAAACTATATAAAAGTATAGAAGTAAGCATCTCCCTGGCTGACACATCAGCAAAATGGCAAGCACAAAACACAAAAATAAAAAACAAAGATAATAATGCGAGGCAGTTATGAAGGATAGATAATAAGGAAGGTAGTTACACAATATATGGTAAATTAATAAAGGGGAAGGTAGATACAAATTATTAAGTAAATAATTAATTTAAAATAAAAAAAGATAACAATGGCAAAAATATATATTAGTATAGTAGTAAGCATATCCCTAGCCAACACATCAGCAAAATGACAGGCTAAAACACTAAAATATAAAATAAAATAAAAAAGATAATAATGTGAGGCGGATATTACAGATATATAATAGGGAAGGTAGCTACACAATATATTGTAAATTAATAATGGGGAAGGTAGATAAAAAATATTAAGTAAATAATTATTTTAATATAAAAAACAATAATAATGGCATAACTATGTAAAAGTATAGCAGTAAGAATCCCCTTAGCCAACACTTCAGCAAGATAGCAGGCTCAAAACACTTAAATATTAAAAAAAAAAAGATAATAATGCGAGGCAGTTATCATAGATAGGTAATAGGGAAACTAGTTACACAATATATTGTAAATTATTAATGGGGAAGGTAGATATAAAATATTAAGAAAATAATTAATTTAAAATAGAAAATATAATAATGGCATAACTATATAAAAGTGTAGCAGTAAGCATCTTTCTGGCCGACACATCAGCAACACGACTAGCTCAAAACACTAAAATAAAAAAAGATAATAATGCGAGGCAGTTATGACAGATAGATAATGGGGAAGGTAGTTACAGAATATATTGTAAATTAATAATGGAGAAGGTAGATACAAAATATTAATAAAATAATTAATTTAAAATTAAAAAAAAAAGATAATAATGGCAACACTATATAAAAGTATAGCAGTAAACATTTCCCTAACCGACACATCAACAAAATGGCAGGCTCAAAACACTATAATATAAAAAAACAGATAATAATGTGAGGCGGTTATAACAGAGAGATAACAGGGAAAGTAGTTACACAATATATTGTAAATTAATAATAGGGAAGGTAGATACAAAATATTAAGTAAATAATTAATTTAAAATAAAAAAAAGATAATAATCGCATAACTTTATAAAAGTATAGCAGTAAGCATCTCCTTGACCGTCATACCAACAAAACGGGAGGCTCAAAACACTAAATTAAAAATAAGATAATAATGCGAGGCGGTTATGACAGATAGATAATGGGGAAAGTAGTTATACAATATATTATAAATTAATAATGGGGAAGGAAGATACAAAATTTTAAGTACATAATGATTTTAATATAAAAAAAGATAATAATGACATAACTTTATAAAAGTATAGCAGTAAGTATCTCTCATCAGCAAACTGGCATGCTCAAAAAACTAAAATAAAAAAAAGATAATAATGTGAGGCGATTATGACAAATAGATGATGGGGAAGGTAGTTACACAATATATTGTAAATTAATAATGGGGAAGTTAGATACAAAATATTAAGAAAATAATTTATTTAAAATAAAAAATATATAATAATGGTTATACTATATAAAAGTATAGCAGTAAGCATCTCCCTAATTAATACATCAGCAAAATGGCATGCTCAAAAACACTAAAATAAAAAAATAAAAAAAACTAAAAAGATAATAATGCAAGGCGGTTATGACAGATAGATAATGGGGAAAGTAGTTACACAATATATTGTAAATTGATAATGGGGAAGGTAGATACAAAATATTAAGTAAATAATTAATTTAAAATAAGAAAAAGATAATAGTCGCATAACTTTATAAAAGTATAGCAGTACGCATCTTTCTAACTGCTACATCAGCAAAATGGCAAGCTCAAAACACTAAAATAAAAAAAAAAGATAATAATGCGAGGTGGTTATGACATATAAAAAATGGAGAAGGTAGTTATATAATATTTTGTAAATTAACAATGGGGAAGGTAGATACAAAATATTAAGTAAATAATTAATTTAATCTTAACTATATAAAACTATAAAAGTAAGCATCTTCCTGGCCGACACATCAGCAAAATGACATGCTCAAAATACTAAAAAAACAAAAAGATAATAATGCGAAGCGGTTATGACAGACAGATAATGAGGAAGGCTAACTTTATATAAGTAGAGCAATAAGCATCTCCCTGGCCGACGCATCACCAAAATGGCAGGCTCAAAACACTAAAATAAACAAAATAATACGATGCGATTATAACAGATAGATAATAGGGAAGGTTAACTATATAAAAGTATAGCAGTAAGCATCTCCCTGACTGACACATAAACAAAATAGCAGGCTCAAAACACTAAAATAAAAAAAAAAGATAATAATGTGAGGCGGTTATGACAGATAAAAAATGGAGAAGGTAGTTATATAATATTTTGTAAATTAAAAATGGGGAAGGTAGATATATAAAATATTAACTAAATAATTAATTTAATCTTAACTATATAAAAGTATAGAAGTAAGCATCTTCCTGGTCGACACATCAGCAAAATGACATGCTCAAAACACTAAAAAAAACAAAAAGATAATAATGCGAGGCGGTTATCACAGACAGATAATGAGGAAAGTTAACTTTATATAAGTAGAGCAAAAAACATCTCCCTGACTGACACATCACCAAAATGGCGGGCTCAAAACACTAAAATAAACAAAATAATACGATGCGGTCATAACAAATAGATAATGGGGAAGGTTAACTATATAAAAGTAGAGTAGTAAGCATCTCCCTGGTCGACACATCAACAAAATGGCAGGTTCAAAACACTAAAAGAAAAAAAAAAGATAATAATGTGAGGCTGTTATGACAGATAGATAATGGGGAAGGTAGTTACACAATATATTGTAAATTAATAATGTGGAAGGTAGATACAAAATATTAACTAAATAATTAATTTAATATTAAAAAAGATAATAATGGCAGAACTATATAAAAGTAGAGCAGTAAGCATCTCTCTCGCCAACACATCAGCAAAATGGCAGGCTCAAAACACTAAAATGAAAAAAAAAAGATAATAATGCAAGGCAATTACACAATATATTGTAAATTAATAGTGAGGAAGGTAGATACAAAATATTAAGTAAATAATTAATTTAATATAAAAAAAGATAATAATGGCAGAATTATATAAAAGTAGAGCAGTAAGTGTAATATCCCAAAATGTACTCAAGGGCTAAATGTACAGAATAGATGGTGGGATTAATGACAGAATTACCTCTAGAAATTGTGTTACGACTTTAGTCAATTTTCACATGCAAAAAATTGGCAATTGAATATTATATTGCAAGTGGATATTTTATAAGATCATCATCTCCTTCAAAGGGCCATGACTTACATAAGATATAAGGAGACAATATTGGTTATTAATATATGACATGTGAAGGCAATTTGACCAAGTTGTAAAAGGTGGTGACTAAGTCAACAATTTCAACTAAAGAAGTAATATTTGAAGAGTTGGAATTATGATTGATTCAAGAAGCTCTTTTGGCTATTCCAAGGGCTACAATTCGTATGGCATGAGAAGGAAAAGAAAATATGTTGAATTGGTCAAATATTGCAACTAAAGTAATGTATTTGAAGAGGCAAAAGTTATGATAAATCAAGGAGTATTTGTTTTGCTCTTTAAGAGCTATTTACGGTGACAATAAAGAGAGAAAGAGAAGCACTTGAAAGACCAAGTAAGGAGATGAAGACTTGGTCAACAATTGTAGGCCAAGCATAAGATGATATCTTGTATACAAAAGGGGAAAACATTTCGGTCAAAAAGGGAGGAGGAAGGAAAGAGAAAACTTAAAGTAATTTTCACCACATCTTTTATCTACTTTTGCACCATATTTTCGTTTGGACTTTGAGAGATAAGAGGGGCCAAAAATCTGATCATTAAGTCACATATTTCATCTCTCCTCAAGTCGGTTGCAGCAGCAAAAAAGCGTGGAGGAAGAAAAGCAAGGTTTTAAGGTGAGCTTAATCTTGATTTTTCACCTTCTTAACCTCATCTATGGCTCAAGTGACCTTCATGAAACTTGTTCCTCTCTTCCTTAGCTTCATTTCTATGGTTTTTGTTTTTGAAGAGGAGGAGTTTTCAGCCACCTTGCAAGAACAAAAGTTGAGGAATCAAGAAAAGAACACAAGAAGAAGCAAGAGGTGAGTAAGAGCATTATGTTGATGTATATGATGCTTTAATTGGCTGAGTTGTGGTGGGCTATTGTGACAGCCCTAATTTCGTTTTTTAGGGTATATTAGGGATCATAAAGCTTTCATCCTATATATGTGCTTATATGTTGGTTTGGAGGCAAATGAGCTAAGCTTAGTGATTAGATAGTGAAGTGGTTGTTTGTTGTGAAATACCCTAAAATTCTGCCAAAACAGGACATGGGGAATGAGTGGGAATTTGTTCATTTTGATGTTACCATTGTGTTCTACACGAAAAATTATGTGGGAATAGGTTTGGTTGTTGATTTTGAAGTCATTGGACACATTGGTTGAAAATTGGAAAAACTGTCAAGTGTAACTTTGTGCAGGGCAGTCAGTTTGTAGGGACATTTTGAATGGGCAATTGGTGTCTAAAAATTCTGAAACTTTCCAGTCTTAAAGATCACGTTTCAAGCTTCAAAATGGACATATGATTTGTGTCATTTCGGTTTTTGAGCTGGGAGTTCTAGTTGCCCAAAGTTTGATGTCGAAACTGGACCTAATTCTGGAGCAGTGTGGAATGTTGTTAATTCTGGAATTGTGTGGTGATTTATGTTAGTGATTCATATTTTTCCTATGAAGAGGACTTCAAGAGCTTTCAATAGGCTTTAGGATCACTTCATTTTGATTTTTCTAGAATTAGTTATGATTTTTCAAAGATGTTGGAAAATTCTGGCAGATTGGTCACCTATGCGAAAATTGAAGATTTTATAGCATAATGTAATATTGTGGAACTTTGAGGTTAGAAATTAGCCTTTTAGGTTAATTGACCACTTTAGCTCCTTAGTTGACTTGATTAATTGACCATAGTCATAATCAACTTAAAGTATTATAGAGAAAAGAACTTGGGAAAGAGATTGACGGGTTGTCCCTAACTTGGTTACAGGATTTGATATTTGCCGTCCTCGTGAGCCCGCAGTACCAAGAAACATCAGAAAGGAACGAGGTAGTAACTTTTCTTTCGTACCATATGTGATGCATTGTATGTGTGTATTATCATTGATTTGTGATAAACTCGTATGCTGCGACGTTGTGAATATGTGTAAACACCGTCATACCAATAGTCCCTGAGTAGCTAACAACGGTTCGGGTTAGGGCGGTGTGCCTCCCCGGCGGAGAAAGGGGATGAGGATGAGGTGTGATATATGTGATTATATGAGCCAAAAGGCTATTTGTGGAGGCCGACGGGCCATTTGTGAAAGCCGAATAGCTGTATGGGCTATAAGGCTATATGTATGCACTGCCACGCCAATAGTCCCTGAGTAGCTAACAACGGTTCGGGTTAGGCGGTGTGCCTTCCCGGCGGAGAAAGGGGATGAGGGTGGAGTGTGATTTGTGGTGCTGCTGCTGTATGATGATTTGTTTACATGCTGTGTGCTTATGTGTGGTATAAATGTTTTGTTACTACTGGGATTCTCTTGAATCTCATTCTTTCCTTTAACTAACCTTTCAGACAGGGCGAGTGGCTCTAAGGAGAAGCATACGACCCGGAGCGGTTAGAATCCTGTAAGGACATTTATTTTGGTTATGTTGGTTAAACCTGTTGGACAGGGTGTCTGTATATTATGTTGGTTGTAAAGAATAGTTGAACGTAGTTGTGTAGTCCCCTATATGGAGGTTGTAAACCCTTTTTGTGTATGAATGGAACCCGGGGGTTGCCGGGATTGCTATTAGATATTCTGATATGAATGAATGTGAATTAACTGCACAGGTGATTATATTCGATAATTGAACTTGAGACCGGAATAGGAAAGAAGTCTTGAAAATTTTATAAAGTCCCTACTTCACAGGGAGTTCTAAATGAGTTTTGAACTATTCGACGGTCTCTAAACCAATTTAATTACGTAATATCGAATTATAATTACGCTATTTAAGGCAGGGGGTTACATTTTGGTATCAGAGCTGTAGTTCCTGGCAAGGGTAGAGGTTGCTAGGATAGCTCCCTTAGTTGGTTTTAGGGATAGAAGATTATCTGTAAACGATTGTTGTGTATGCACATGTATGTTTATTGATGTGGACATATATGGGTTTTATGACTATTGTGCATACTATTTCTGCTGAATTAATGGGGCAAGTTGTTTGTAGAATGAAGAAAACTAGAGGACGCCCCAATATTCCGCATGTAGACCCTGAGGTGGAGGTTGTTAATGAAAACCCACCGGATGCAATGCAAGAGCTGATGGGTCTAATTCAGGATCAGAGAGATATGATCACTGAACTGAGGGAAGAGCTTAGAGCTGAGAAGGCGAAGAACCAGGAAGGTCCGATTCAATCCACTCCGGAGGAGACTCAAGAAGAGACTCGACATGAGGACACTGCAGAAGGATCAGCACGACCTCTGGAATCCCCACCTCGTGCCACCTTGAATCAGGAATCATATGGGATGCCACCCAGGGAGGAAAAAGACCTTCAGTATTGGGTTACCCGATTCTGCAAGCATATGCCTCCGGCGTTCAGAGGAAGGTTTGACCCTCAGGCAGCCGAAGATTGGTTGTACAGACTGGAGAAGATATTTAAGGTTCTGTGTTGCCCAGAGGAGGTGAAGCCACGGTTGGCAGTGTATAAACTCGAGGGGGACGCGGATCGTTGGTGGCGGAATATCGCCCTGACATTAAAGAGCAATGAAACACCATTGACTTGGGAACTGTTTCAACAAGAGTTCAACGAGAAATACTTTCCCAAATCAGTGCGGCTCGAGAAGGAGACAGAATTTCTCAACATCAAACAAGGGGATACAGAGAGCTTTGACGACTATTTGTCCTGTTTTGTCCAGTTGGCTCGGTACTCCTCTTACCTCCGGTTTAAAGATGATGAAGAATGGAGTTCTGATATGCTCATCCGCGGTCTGAGGCGAGAATTGAGAAAGCGATTGGTTACGAACCAATTCACTAAGTTTAACAAGGCTGTGGAGCAATGTCAAATTACGGAGAATAATCTGAGGGAGTTGAATCCTACCAGAGCTACTGGCCACCGCAGTGAACCTAGTAAGGGTAATGCTTCCCAGAAGCGGAAAGGCCAAGGATCCTCTTCATACAAGGGTGGTGATAAGAAGCCCTATCAGCCCAGAGACCGTGAGCCTCAGAGGGCTGTGACTGAGTGGAAATGCCCTCGCTGCAACAAAACACATTATGGCCAAAATTGCCGGGGAGAATTGGTCTGTTTTAACTATAAACAGCCAGGACATTTTTCCCGAGATTGTCAACGACCACGAGTCGAGCAGAAACCGAGGACACAGGGCCGAGTGTTCGCTATGACCCACGTGGAAGCTCGTAAATCTCCTGAGTTGATACAAGGTAAAATCTCTATTAATGGCCATCTGTTGCAAGCATTGTTCGACTCAGATGCAAGTCACTCCTTCATTTCTTATGATTGCGTGAAGCGCCTGGGATTGCATGTACATAAATTACCATTTGATTTGGTAGTGTCAACCCCGATGGGTGTTAAGGCTTTAACCACAGAAGCTTACTTGAATTGTGTCGTAACTGTGGAAGGGCACCAATCTGTTGTAGATTTGATATGTTTGCCGCTTTACCAATTGGAAGTCATTTTGGGTTTTGATTGGTTAACGGCAAATAATGTTTTGCTTGATTGTGGAAACAAGAGGATAGTATATCCTGTTTCTCAGAGGGTTGAAGCTGTGAATGCCGGTATGAATTTTCTTTCTACGGCTAAAGCTGAAAAGTATCTTAAAAAGGGTTGCCAGGGGTATATAGTGTTTTTCTCAGTGCAAAGGGAAACTGGTGAAACTTTGAGTGATATACCCGTGGTAAATGAATTCCCTGAGGTATTTTCGGATGATCTAAATGGATTGCCTCCTGAGAGGGAAGTTCAATTTCCAATTGACATTATTCCTGGAGCTGGCTCTATATCTAAGGCCCCATACCGCATGGCCCCAAACGAAATGGCGGAGTTAAAGAAACAAATAGAAGATTTGCTTGAGAAAGGGTTCATTAGACCCAGTGTGTCGCCTTGGGGAGCTCCAGTGTTGTTCGTAAAGAATAAAGATGGGAGTCTTCGATTGTGTATTGATTACAGAGAATTGAATAAGGTTACTATTAAGAACAAGTACCCTCTTCCCCGAATCGATGACCTATTAGATCAACTCTCTGGTTCGTGTGTGTTTTCAAAGATTGATCTAAGGTCAGGGTATCATCAGCTGCGAGTGAAAGCAGAGGATGTTCCGAAGACTACTTTTCGGACCCGGTACGGTCATTATGAGTTCTTGGTGATGCCATTTGGGCTAACCAATGCGCCTGCGGTATTCATGGATTACATGAACCGTATCTTTCGACAATACCTGGATCAGTTTGTTGTTGTGTTTATCGATGACATTCTGATATACTCCAAGAGTATGGAAGACCATGAGCATCATTTAGGAGTTGTATTGAATATATTGCGTGAGAAACAATTATATGCTAAATTGAGCAAGTGCGAGTTTTGGCTATCAGAAGTGAAATTCTTAGGCCATGTTATCTCACAAGAAGGGGTCTCTGTGGATCCTAGTAAAGTGGAAGCAGTACTGGACTGGAAGAGGCCAGAATCTGTGGCGGAAATACGCAGTTTTTTGGGTCTTGCTGGTTATTATCGGAGATTTATCCAAAATTTCTCCCGTATTTCGTTGCCGATGACCAAGCTCACGAGAAAGGATCAGCCGTTTGTGTGGGATGAGAAATGTGAAAACTGTTTTGTGGAGCTGAAGGAGAGGTTGACTACGGCACCTGTATTGATTTTGCCCGATCCCAGTTTGACATATGTTGTGTATTCTGATGCCAGTGGGCAGGGATTAGGGTGTGTCCTTATGCAGCAGGGACGTGTAGTGGCCTACGCCTCTCGACAGCTCAGACCTCATGAATTGAACTATCCCACTCATGATCTGGAGCTTGCGGCCATTGTATTTGCTTTGAAGATTTGGCGTCATTACCTGTATGGTGTGACTGTGGAATTGTACTGCGACCACAAGAGTCTCAAATATCTGTATGATCAAAAAGAACTGAATATGAGACAGCGCCGCTGGATGAATTGCTTAAGGACTACGACCTGGAAATAAAATATCATCCGGGTAAGGCAAATGTAGTCGCTGATGCTCTTAGCCAAAAGACTGTACTCGCTGCAGCTATGATGATACAAGAAAGGAAATTGATTGAAGATTTCCGTGATTTAAATTTGACAAACCAGATCATCTGTGCGAATTACACTGTTTCTCAAGAGGAGAGTGATCTAAGGGCGGAAATTGAAGAAGCTCAGAGTCAAGATGACTGGATACAGCGCAATCTGACTCGAATCGAACAGGGAGAAGTTTCAGGCTACGACATATCGCCTCGTGGATTGGTTCGTTACCAGAAAAGAGTCTGCGTTCCACTTAAGGCAGAGTTGAGGCAGAAGATTCTGGATGAGGCACACAAGAGCCGATATACTCTTCATCCTGGTATGACCAAGATGTATCAGAATCTAAAATCGGTGTATTGGTGGCCGGGTTTGAAGAGTGACGTGACCAAATATGTTGCAAGGTGTCTCACTTGTCAGAAAGTGAAAATCGAGCACCAGAGACCGCCTGGTTTACTTCAGAGTCCTGAGATTCCGGAATGGAAATGGGAAAGTGTGACCATGGATCTGGTTGTGGGATTGCCCAGGATCAGGAATTTTGATGCGATCTGGGTAATTGTGGACCGATTAACAAAGTCAGCCCACTTCATACCAATCGATGCTGGTTACTCTCCGGATAAGCTAGCAGAGATTTATATCCGAGAAATTGTGAAACTCCATGGTGTACCGAAGAATATCATTTCCGATCGAGATCCCCGATTCACTTCGAGATTCTGGAAAGCATTGCATGAAGCCTTAGGTACTCAACTGAGGTTCAGTACGGCTTATCATCCTCAAACGGATGGACAATCTGAGAGAACAATTCAGACGCTGGAAGATATGTTGCGAGCTTGTGTTCTCGACTTTAAAGGAAGTTGGGATCATTTCCTCCCACTTGCTGAGTTCGCCTACAACAATAGCTATCATGCGAGCATCCAAATGGCTCCGTATGAAGCATTGTATGGAAGACGGTGTCAATCACCAATATGCTGGAATGAATTGTCCGAAAGGAAGCTTTATGGGCCAGATTTGGTTGATCAAACCTCTGCACAGATTCAGATTATTTGTAAGAGGTTGCTTGCAGCGCAGAGTCGACAGAAAAGCTACGCTGACAAGAGAAGACGGCCTCTAGAGTTTGAAGTTGGTGACCACGTGTTTCTGAGGGTATCTCCTGTCACCGGTGTTGGGCGTGCAATCAAAAGAAAGAAGCTGAGCCCGAGGTATATAGGTCCTTTTGAGATCCTTGATAGGATTGGGCCTGTAGCTTATCGAGTAGCACTACCTCCGAGCTTGAGCAGGCTCCATGATGTATTCCACGTTTCCCAACTAAAGAAGTACCAACCGGATCCATCTCACATAGTTGAGTATGAGGAGGTTGAGCTACAAGACAACTTCACATATGCGATAGAGCCAGAGCAGATCATTGATCGAGAAGAACGACGGCTCAGACACCGAAGCATTCCTTATGTGAAAGTGATCTGGAAGGGAATGACAGAAAGAGAAGCGACTTGGGAAGCGGAAGCGGATATACGTAGACGCTATCCGGAGTTTATGGCTCAAGTTGTGTAACAAATTTCGAGGATGAAATTTATTGTACGGGGGGAAAATTGTAATATCCCAAAATGTACTCAAGGGCTAAATGTACAGAATAGATGGTGGGATTAATGACAGAATTACCTCTAGAAATTGTGTTACGACTTTAGTCAATTTTCACATGCAAAAAATTGGCAATTGAATATTATATTGCAAGTGGATATTTTATAAGATCATCATCTCCTTCAAAGGGCCATGACTTACATAAGATATAAGGAGACAATATTGGTTATTAATATATGACATGTGAAGGCAATTTGACCAAGTTGTAAAAGGTGGTGACTAAGTCAACAATTTCAACTAAAGAAGTAATATTTGAAGAGTTGGAATTATGATTGATTCAAGAAGCTCTTTTGGCTATTCCAAGGGCTACAATTCGTATGGCATGAGAAGGAAAAGAAAATATGTTGAATTGGTCAAATATTGCAACTAAAGTAATGTATTTGAAGAGGCAAAAGTTATGATAAATCAAGGAGTATTTGTTTTGCTCTTTAAGAGCTATTTACGGTGACAATAAAGAGAGAAAGAGAAGCACATGAAAGACCAAGGAAGGAGATGAAGACTTGGTCAACAATTGTAGGCCAAGCATAAGATGATATCTTCTATACAAAAGGGGAAAACATTTCGGTCAAAAAGGGAGGAGGAAGGAAAGAGAAAACTTGAAGTAATTTTCACCACATCTTTTATCTACTTTTGCACCATATTTTCGTTTGGACTTTGAGAGATAAGAGGGGCCAAAAATCTGATCATTAAGTCACATATTTCATCTCTCCTCAAGTCGGTTGCAGCAGCAAAAAAGCGTGGAGGAAGAAAAGCAAGGTTTTAAGGTGAGCTTAATCTTGATTTTTCACCTTCTTAACCTCATCTATGGCTCAAGTGACCTTCATGAAACTTGTTCCTCTCTTCCTTAGCTTCATTTCTATGGTTTTTGTTTTTGAAGAGGAGGAGTTTTCAGCCACCTTGCAAGAACAAAAGTTGAGGAATCAAGAAAAGAACACAAGAAGAAGCAAGAGGTGAGTAAGAGCATTATGTTGATGTATATGATGCTTTAATTGGCTGAGTTGTGGTGGGCTATTGTGACAGCCCTAATTTCGTTTTTTAGGGTATATTAGGGATCATAAAGCTTTCATCCTATATATGTGCTTATATGTTGGTTTGGAGGCAAATGAGCTAAGCTTAGTGATTAGATAGTGAAGTGGTTGTTTGTTGTGAAATACCCTAAAATTCTGCCAAAACAGGACATGGGGAATGAGTGGGAATTTGTTCATTTTGATGTTACCATTGTGTTCTACATGAAAAATTATGTGGGAATAGATTTGGTTGTTGATTTTGAAGTCATTGGACACATTGGTTGAAAATTGGAAAAACTGTCAAGTGTAACTTTGTGCAGGGCAGTCAGTTTGTAGGGACATTTTGAATGGGCAATTGGTGTCTAAAAATTCTGAAACTTTCCAGTCTTAAATATCACGTTTCAAGCTTCAAAATGGACATATGATTTGTGTCATTTCGGGTTTTGAGCTGGGAGTTCTAGTTGCCCAAAATTTGATGTCGAAACTGGACCTAATTCTGGAGCAGTGTGGAATGTTGTTAATTCTGGAATTGTGTGGTGATTTCTGGTAGTGATTCATATTTTTCCTATGAAGAGGACTTCAAGAGCTTTCAATAGGCTTTGGGATCACCTCATTTTGATTTTTCTAGAATTAGTTATGATTTTTCAAAGATGTTGGAAAATTCTGGCAGATTGGTCACCTATGCGAAAATTGAAGATTTTATAGCATAATGTAATATTGTGGAACTTTGAGGTTAGAAATTAGCCTTTTAGGTTAATTGACCACTTTAGCTCCTTAGTTGACTTGATTAATTGACCATAGTCATAATCAACTTAAAGTATTATAGAGAAAAGAACTTGGGAAAGAGATTGACGGGTTGTCCCTAACTTGGTTACAGGATTTGATATTTGCCGTCCTCGTGAGCCCGCAGTACCAAGAAACGTCAGAAAGGAACGAGGTAGTAACTTTTCTTTCGTACCATATGTGATGCATTGTATGTGTGTATTATCATTGATTTGTGATAAACTCGTATGCTGCGACGTTGTGAATATGTGTAAACACCGTCATACCAATAGTCCCTGAGTAGCTAACAACGGTTCGGGTTAGGGCGGTGTGCCTCCCCGGCGGAGAAAGGGGATGAGGATGAGGTGTGATATATGTGATTATGTGAGCCAAAAGGCTATTTGTGGAGGCTGACGGGCCATTTGTGAAAGCCGAATAGCTGTATGGGCTATAAGGCTATATGTATGCACTGCCACGCCAATAGTCCCTGAGTAGCTAACAACGGTTCGGGTTAGGCGGTGTGCCTTCCCGGCGGAGAAAGGGGATGAGGGTGGAGTGTGATTTGTGGTGCTGCTGCTGTATGATGATTTGCTTACATGCTGTGTGCTTATGTGTGGTATAAATGTTTTGTTACTACTGGGATTCTCTTGAATCTCATTCTTTCCTTTAACTAACCTTTCAGACAGGGCGAGTGGCTCTAAGGAGAAGCGTACGACCCGGAGCGGTTAGAATCCTGTAGGGACATTTATTTTGGTTATGTTGGTTAAACCTGTTGGACAGGGTGTCTGTATATTATGTTGGTTGTAAAGAATAGTTGAACGTAGTTGTGTAGTCCCCTATATGGAGGTTGTAAACCCTTTTTGTGTATGAATGGAACCCGGGGGTTGCCGGGATTTCTATTAGATATTCTGATATGAATGAATGTGAATTAACTGCACAGGTGATTATATTCGATAATTGAACTTGAGACCGGAATAGGAAAGAAGTCTTGAAAATTTTATAAAATCCCTACTTCACAGGGAGTTCTAAATGAGTTTTGAACTATTCGACGGTCTCTAAACCAATTTAATTACGTAATATCAAATTATAATTACGCTATTTAAGGCAGGGGGTTGCAGTAAACATCTCCCTGGTTGACATATCAGCAAAATGGCAGGCTCAAAACACTAAAATAAAAAAATGAATGCGATGCAGTTATGACAGATAGATAATGGGGAAAGTTAACTATATAAAAGTAGAGCAGTAAGCATCTTCCTGGCTGACACATCAGCAAAATGACAGGGCCAAAACACTAAAAAAAAAAAAGATAATAATGCGAGGCTATTATAACAGATAGATAATGAGGAAGGTAGTTACACAATATTTTGTAAATTAATAATGGGGAAGGTAGATACAAAATATTAAGTAAATAATTAATTTAATAATTTGATTATCTCCTTTGAGAGATTTAAAAGGAAAGAATATAATACTATAATTATAAATATAAGTATGTGCAAATGTGCAAATTTAAGGATTATTTTACTTCCACTTAATATACTGGTGGTTACTTATTTATTTTTTTATACTATTACATTTAAAAGAATGAGATGATAACAAAATTTTAAGATCTTAAATAAATATCTTATTACTTTATGGTATTCATATATATATATATATATATAACTCAATTCCTAAGTTCCTATTATTTGTTGCTACAAATAAGGGACGTTGTTTAGTGTACTAGGTTTCCAAAAACAAAAAAGATTATAAATATTCTTATACGTCATGTTACATTTTGTTTTACTTTTTGTACCCATGTCTCATTTCTTACCCGCGTTTAGATAGAAGAGATTATTATACAATATTTTTATAAGTTTACCTTTTTGTTTAATAGGTGGCCGGTACTTATTTTTCTTTCTCCACTATTTTCTATTGTACCTCCCCTTAATCTACTGGTGGTTACTTTTTTTTTTTAAATTTTTCTGCCGATTGTGATCGTTTGGAATAACTTATTTTTAGATAATAAGTGCTTATAAATCGTAATTTACGATATACGAGGTAAGTATATGAGAGAAATTTTATTTCGACTTTTGTAATAAATGCTTATTGACCCCCAATAAACAATACCAAACACAATTTTCATGTCCGTTTAGGTCGCATATTGCGGTGGTTTTTCTACTGTGAGACTCCCATAAATCCACTTATTGCGTCTTTTCTTTTTTCCCTTTCCTCCTTCATTTTGGCGCTGCGTTTGATTCTTTTTTAACAAGTATGATTTATGGTATTGTGTTTGTGACTTTTGTTTCATGGTTTAGGGGGACAAAAGTGACATTTTCCCCTAATACTCCACTTGCACTACTACAAAAAGGATAAAAGGTGGCGCACATTTTGTGGCACTTCTTTAAACAAGTGCCACAGCTTCCTTTTTTTATTTTTTACTTGTATAAATTTTTTTTAGGTACCAGCTGTGGCGCCTAATAGGTTAGGTGCCACAATTGGGGAGGCCTAGTGTGGCGCCTGCCTACACAAGCGCCACACTTGACGCCACGCAAGCAGCTGTGGCGCCTGACCAGGCGCCACAGCTGCATCAAAGATCAGCTGTGGCGCCTAGGCATTAGGCGCCACACATGATAGATGCCGATTTCTTAAAAAAAAAAAATTTAAATTTCAAATGGATAGTGTATATCTCTTAATTATTTCATTTCCCGCGTAGTAGTCCCGTGTCCGTCCTCCATTCCTTCTCTTTTTGACTACTACTCCACTTTAATTATTCAACTACTCTCTCTTACTTTCCCTTTCTCATCTTCTTAGTGGATCCGTCAGCCCCCTCCCTCCATTTCCTATCATCTTCACACTAAAAACCAAACCCACACGCTCACTCGTCACTCAAGCTAGCGTCACCAACGTGGTCTCCCACTCCCTGCGCTAGTCAATTAATAGATTTGTAAGAAGAAGACTGTTTCATTCTAGCTTGCTTTGTTTAAAATTTTTTTTTTAGTCAAGATAAACCGTAATATAACATTTGCCTTTTTGTTCCTAATTTAATAGGAAAGAGTGAAAACCTAGCTTGTTTCGTTTGCCTTTTTGCTTTGTTTAAATTTTTTTGCCGACAAGCTTGCGTTTTTTAGTAATCTTTTAATTTACTTAATTAATTGTTAATGTACTGTTTTCACATATCAAGTTCTTGTATTGTGATATTTTTTATGTTAGCTTTGGAGAGTATTAATGTAAGAACATTATTGTTGGGGAACTTGAATTTTAAATGTGAAAATTATATATATATATATATATATAATAGGTTGAAATATAAAATAGAAAGATTGACAATTTGTGGAGATGATAAACACGAAAGCCACTCATTTTATATAAAGCTTCACAATCAAGAAGCATAAAAAAGGGCCACAGGAAAAAAAGAAGAAGAAGAAGAAGAAGAAAGAAAAAAAAAAAAAAAAGGACCCTCCTGTGACGCTTGTTTGAGGAAGTGCCACAGGAGGGGGGTCTCCTGTGGCGCTTGCTGACGTAAGCGCCACAGTAGGACCCCCTCCTGTGGCACTTCCTAGAACAAGCGCCATAGGAGGGTATTTTTTTTAAAAAAAAATTTAAAATGTTGTGGCGCTTCCAAGCGCCACAGTTTTTTTTAGTGGCGTTCAGATATGTGACACTTCTCTAGCACCACAGTTAATGCAATTATAAGCACCACAGCTTTACTTTTTTATAGTAGTGTTGGTGATGAGAATTTTAACTATTTCAAGAAAGTGGTTGATTTTCACAAGATTGAATCGACTTTAGGAATTCTCAGCTTCACTGATTTTCAGAGGAGTGAAGTTTGGGTGGCCATAGTAACACTCTTCTACGTGGAAATATATACACCATGGCTCCTTTATTTGCCGTTGTCCGTGCTCTCAATCCTGCTATAAAAAATTGGGTGTTCCCGGTCTGTGTTATGCAGTGGACCATGTCTGATCTATCACTTAATATTAAGTATTCCTATTTTGTGTTGCAGTTCTTTATTTTCCAATGATATTTTATATATATTTGAGACTACATGTGATGTTTTCCATATTTTGTGCTCTTCATCGGTGTTGTGTTTCATTATTCTTCATCCCCGCTAAATAACATACTTTTTCTCTAAAATAATAGACAAGGAATGTGAAGTTAAAATATACATATATAGTTTTAGAGAGGTGCAAGCAGGTATGCCAACCTCTTCCCAATTGTTACAAAATAAATTCTCTATTTAATGATAATATTAACTTCGTATATATGTATTGATATATTTTATAATGTAAAAATCTTAGAAGATCCCAACTCTCTGACGCGTTATCTATAATGCCAAAGTGAATTTAGTAGTTAGATTATTTCAATTTATTTTATTTATAAAGTTCGAGTGAAAATTGGACAATAAAACTGACTTTATATATATATATATATATATGGATATATGTTATAAAAACATAAATTTAATTGTGATGGTCTCTTTTTTATTAAATTTAATTGTGTAACATTGGCCTTGATTTTTTTTATGCAATCATTAAAGAAGATAAAGCTAATTTTTTTAAATATTATACTTTAAACACCTATAAAATATTATACTTTAACTACTATGCGGTTTATACAGACACATAGATGAAAACAGAATGAACCACCTCCGATACTCTTGGTAGAAGGGCGCAGCAATGGATTATTTAGAGTCGTGTATCATATTATGGATTAACTACATGAAACTTTTGAAAATATTTGTTATATATTTTATATTTGTTATTTTTTGTAACATGTTTTTCAAATTTAGTATGATGGAATAATTTTTAAAATTTTTGTTTTTCATGAATTTTATGATGAAATAGTGTTTCAGAAAATATGCAGATATTGTTTTAGAGATTCAAACAGGCATGCCGACCTCTTTCCGATTGGTTAAAAAATAAATTCTTAGAGTTTTTAATGATAATATTAAATTTTTAAATGTAAAAATCTTAAAATATCCCAACTCCCTAACACGCTATTTATAATGGCAATATGAATTTAGTAATTTAATTTTTTGAATTTATTTTTTATTACAAACTTGTAGTGTTTTTTAAAAAAAAAAAAAACTGACCGTGAATGATATATATATATATATATATATTTGCATATATGTTATGAAAATATAAATGTAACCTTAACACTGGCCTTGATTTATTTAAGAAATCATCAAAGCACAAAATATTAATTTTTCTAATTTTCTACTTCAAACTCTTATTAATAATTAAGCAACTGTTAAATATATACTTTAACAATTTAAGTGCTATGCGATTCATACAGACACACAAAGAAAACGGAATGAACCACCCGCGATTCTCGTGGTAGAAGGGCGAACCAATGGGTTATTTAGAGTCGTGCAGCATATTATACATTTTTTCCCAACACATCATATTATGAATTAACTACATGGAATCTCAACTTCTAAAGGGTTATTTTAGATTTGAAAAAAAATGCTGAACCATTAAGTATGCACACGATATATTTCTTCCCCGTTATTTTTCTAAATTAATTTATGGCATTCTGGTTTTTTTTTTTTGGATAAAAAGTTAACCACCCCCTCCCCAAAAAAAAAACGTACAACAACTGAAAATAAAATCCTTACGGATTTTATATTTTCAACGCAAATCTGCGAAGCAGGAAAAAACACACATTCCCTTCCCGGTCATATAATTACTAATTATTGTTGTGTTTGCTCTTGATTTTATTTGGCACAAGAATATAATAGTTAATATTGGGGACATTATTGTAACACCCCAAATTTTGATTAAGGCTTAATGATAATTATTGAGGATAATTATTGGATTAAAGTTGAATTAATGTATATTGATGACAATATTATTTATATGTCATAATTGATGGAAAATTTAAAGGATGAAATTGTTGGGCAATTAGTTAGTGATTAATAGAGAAAATTAATTACTAGCTAAGAGAGAAATGAGAAGTGGGATTAAATAGCTAATGGAGGGGTTAAAGTAGCTAATTGGTGGTTTACCTTTATGGGAGCCAATAAAGAATTGACATGTGGCAAAGTGGGTGTGAGAGGAAGGTAAAGAAAAGTCAAATGAGATAAAAAAAATACATTTCTCTCTCCTCTCTTCCCTCTTGTGCGCAGCAAAAACTGAAATGGAGGGAGTATAATCATTTGTGCTTCTTCTTCACTCCACCTCCATCTCTCTCTCTCTCGTTCTCTCTCTTCTCTCCTTGGGTGGCGCCATTTTTGCAGCAAAGAGGAAGAGGAAAAGCTTGCAAAAAGGTAGGGAAAATGGCTTCTATTGCTCAAACTCCCTTCTTTAATATTGATCCTTGAATGAAGAGCTTCATTGTGATGGTTGAAATGTGTTCATTGGTGATAGTTTATGACCTCAAGAGATTGTGAAAGTTGAAGAATCAAGAAATCTCTTTGGCAAAGTGAAAGAGGTGAGTGTTATCTCCCTTTTGATATATATATTGTGGATGTTGGTGAGCATTGATTTTTCTGGAAATTTATGCCCTATTTTCGAAAATTAGGGTCTTAGTGAGTTTGGCATGTTGTGATAATGGAAATGGTGTATTATGATGTCTTTTGGACAAATGGATTGGTTTGAATCATTAAAAGTAAAGTTTGGGATCTTTGTGTTGGTTTTGGTGTATTGGTCAAAACAGGGCATGTGGTTAGAGTATGACTTTGGTCATTTTGAGGTTACCATTGTGTTCCTTGGGGAAAATTGTATGGGAATAAACTTGGTTAATGATTTTGGAGTCATTGAACACTTTGGTAGAAAAGTTGGAAAATGCTGTCAATGTGAACTCTGTCTGGACAGTTTATTTGTGTGGACGTTTTGAGTGAGCAAATGATTTCAGAAAATTGTGAAACTTTCCAGTCTTAAATTTCACATCCCAAGCTTTAAAATGGACATATATTTTATGTCATTTCGTTTGGTATTCTGAGAGTTATGCTTTGCCAAAATTTGGTACAAAAACAGAACTCTGTTTTGGAGTAATGTTGGGTTTTGGGTGATTCTGTATTTTTGTGATGATTTTAAGTTATAAGCCATATTTTTCCTTGAAAGAGGACTCAAATACCTTTCTTTTGGCTTTGGAATCACTCCGTTTCGAATTTTCTAGAATTAGTTATGGTTTTTCGAAGTTCAGCCCAGAGTCAGGAAATCTCTAGGCCGCGGCCCAAGAGTGGCGAACCGCGGCCCAAACCTTTCTGGCCTGTTTTGGGCCGCGGCCCATGAGTGGTGGGCCGCAGCCCAATGCCTTCTGACCATATTTGGGCCGCAGCCCAAGGAATGGTGGGCCACGGCCCACCCCTATATTCCAACACTTTAAGTTTTTGAAAAGAAATCTTTACCCTATTGTTTCCCAACCTTTTAGGGGTTTTATTAGAGGCATCTGTGGCTTCTTAAGGGTCATTATTGATAACCAAATCTAAGTGTTGAAGAGTTAATTGAGTATTGGAATAGAGAATAATGCTTCGTCCTTAATTATGACTTTAGGATTTGATATTTGCCCGGAGCATAGAAGGCCTGTGCCTGCTCAAGGAAGGAAAGACAAAGGTAGTGACACTTTATCCTATATCATGTGTATTGCATTGCTTGTTTGCATTAGTCATCGATTGTAGTGAAAGTGAAGGGGACGTGGCGAAAGCCCGGACTCGATTATAGTGAAAGTGAAGGGGACGTGGCGAAAGCCCGGACTCGAATATTGATAAAGTGATGGGGCGTGGCGTAAGCCCGACCTTGTATAAAGTGAAGGGAACGTGGCGAAAGCCCGGTCTCGAATATTGATTGCTGCATTGTGATATATGTTTACTTGCTTTGTATATATGCATCATATAAATAAACTGTTGCTACTGGGATTCTCTAGAATCTCATTCTTTCCAAATAACATTTTTAGACAGGGCAAGTGGATCGAAAGGCAAGCAAGTGGCAAAGGACGATTAGGACTGCCAGCGGTAGTCTTAGTTATATATTTTGGTTTTAAATCGAATTGGTTATCATTTTGGATCATTGTAAATATATTGTATAGATCATAGTACTATAGTTTTGTGTAATCCCCAGTATGGATACTGAGATGGGCAATGATGCCCTGTATAAACCTTTGGATTAATGTTATTATCCCGGGTGCACGTCGGGAATTGTGCTTACTCTGATATTGTATATGTAACAGACCAAACAGGCCATTTGTTTTAATGAATGGAGATCCATTTGTACAGGTGTTTTAAAAAGTTTTTAATTATTCCGGATTTCTCATTCGATAATTAAATGTGCTTAAACCCTAATCCCGGCCTGATTATCGAAGGGGGTTACAATTATCACATAGAGGAAAAACTTTATACGATTTTGTTAAAAAAAAAATCATGGGGACTCATTACAGAATACTCACGAGCTGTGAGCAACTATAAGTATTCAACTATTGCAGTTCAAAAAGAAAAAAAAAATACCTATGTCTTATCAAACGGTTATTTCATCAAGCACAGCTGAGGAGATGGCACTAAGGCCAGGAAGTTTCGTCAGTTTAATCTGGATATGATGGTTGATGGCCTTATGGAAGTCAATATTAACTATCCAAGTACGTGTTTTTCAGTTGAAAGTGGTCGACCAAAAACAAGAACTAGCCAGGGAATAAGCTAGAAATAGTTAAAAAGAAAAAAGAAAATACCACCAGGGAAAATAAAAAAGGAATACCAAGCAAAAGAAGAAATCAGCAGCGTGCATTAGTTTTTGCGTTGATTGCTGAGAATGCAGCACTGGTATGATTTATTTTAATTTTTCTGTTTTTGTTATCGTGATTCCTTTATATGATGATCTTGAATTTGTCAAAACTCTTATTTAGTTTGCTAATATGAATAGAGAATAGCTGTAAATTTAAGAAGTACCCATTTAGGACAAGTATATATCTGTTTTTATTTTATTGCGTAAACTTCATTGCATCACTTCTTCCATCTCCTCCTATTTTTGCGCCCACAGACATGTTCAATCATATTCTCAATGTTCATTTGATATTTTAATAGGTAATTTTGTTACATTCATGTTCACATCATGAGTGTTTCATTGCATATTATCGGGATCAATATGCATCAAGATGAGACTGATGAAAGGAATCCAAATATGAACCGGCAAAGTTCAATCAAAGTAAAAGCATTCATCATGATACTTCCCTGGAAATAATGGTAAATCTAGGTACTTAGCTTCCATAAATAATTCCATTATAGAATCGACAATGTGCTCTCAAACACAGTATTTATTCATAATATGGTGAGTTACAAAGTTACTACAGTTATTTGTTGCTCCTTTAGTAATTCAACCTTCATTCCTTAATTTAGTTGCAGATGAAACTGAAATAATTGCAATCACTTCAGATCATTAATTGTAATATTTTTACCGTTTAATTCATTCTGAAAATTGTAACTATAATTATGCTACACTTGCCTCCCTTCAATCATTTATTTAACTATAATACGTTTATAGCGGGTAACTTGTACTTATCCCAACTCTAAAATTTCCTAAAAAAACACTAAAATATATTAACTCAAATTGCCATGAAAATTGAACATGGTGCGTTTTTTAAAATTTAAGGGTGCCCATTAAAAAGGATAAGTGCAATTAATTCAGCATGGGGGAAAATTATGCACCCAAAAAATACTCATTTCATATTTAGCTGATTCACTATTCTCCATAAAAAAATTAGCTTTATGGGACAAATCAATATATCCACTCATACTATATTTTAACAGATAAGATAAAGCATTGTTGGGGTCAGTCACACTACCCTAACAGATAAGACAAACTGCCAAATATGACAGCCTAACCCTCTAAATATCCCAAAACCGACCTTTTTATTTTATTTTCTTAGTCCAGATATAAGATCAACCAATTTTTTATGTGTATCTAAGTTTTTTTAGGATTGTTCTTAATATAAAATACGTTTGGAGAGTTGATATTGGTCCTAAATATAAGACATATTTATTATATTTGTAAATATTTTCCTAATTTACCCCTATTGATGTTTCATTAACAATAACAATTGAAGAGAGGGAATGGGGGAAATAAGAAAGATGAGTTTAGACGTTTTAGAAATTTTTTAATTAACTCACTCAACTAACTTTCTTAATATAATCAAATTAGGTAAATATGACTTATATTAAAAATCGAAGAAGTATATGATAACTTTGCAAGCTTATTAGTGGTCACGGTCGCGATGCCATCACTTAATGCAATGCTTACAAAGACTTGCCAATCTCTACACAATAAAAGTCTAGCTCCTTACACTATATCCATAAATGAATGACTACTCTCACAACCCTAGTAACTAGATTAAGAGCCTCAATACAATCCGATACTAGGAAAATTTTCAATTACCCTTTAGACCAACATAGATGTGGTCCTTGAATAATTTCACAATAGTTGGAGGCACTCTTGTAAGTTCAGAGCTAAATCCCAACATCCATTGTCACTCTCTATCGTGGATAACTCCTTCACAATCACTTCTGCCATCCTCTAGTATTAAGCCATCCACCTCTAACATGATGAATCCGTAAGGGAGATTTAAAATAACTGTTGTTGATAAGGATTCATACGTAACTGTAAAACTCATCGGCTCTGAAATTGTTTATCTGAACATGCTCTGAAGAAACTATAATTGGCCTAGAGATTCTCTACAGAAGAATATGCTCCAAATAACTTGGTGCATATGGAGATCCCAATGTCCCAACAAATGTAATAAAAAAGAGTTTGCCAGGAAATTTTTTTGTATGATCTATTCCCGCTTGATGTTCTAAATTCCACTTAATCCCAAGTTACTCCTTGCAATGAAGACAAAGTACCACCCTTTTTTTTCCTGTGTTTTTGTTACCGCTTCAAGTTTTGTCGGTTTCTCCATTAGAATTATAAAAAGTAAAAAAACTGTATTATTTGTCATGACTTTCTCTTTTTTGACCTTGATTTGTCATGTGCCTGAAACCTTCTGGACTTTTCCAATTCATTCAGTGACACTGAATGCATATCTCATATCAATACATATATATATATATATATATATATGGGAAGTATAAGTTAGACTACATAGAATTGAAAAATATTCTCTTGTATTCTGTGATGCTTGTTTTGCAATGAATTACAGTACTAATTAAAAAAAATTAAAACTATTGAAGTTTCAAGTCTCTTGATAATTCTATGTGTTGAGAGATTCAGTATTTTAATTTTTAAAATACTGAAGAGTGACCGCAAGAGAATATTGTGGTAGCAAGTTGTAACAGTGCTACATTCATAAGAGTTATAACTTGGACATGAAGCCACAACATACCTTCCAGCATCCTCGAGCTTTCGTTTGGCTGACGTGTTAATACTTTTAAAATTTCAACTTACCACAACATTCAATTTGCTCAAAATATCTTTAACAATATTTTCAATAAGTTTGGGTCAGGCCTTGCACACATATAAGTTAAAAAAATTGATCATGTTTAATACAGGATAAAGAAAATAAAAGTGAAAAATGTGTAGTAGAAGCTACCTGATATTCTTTGAATTCATCCGGATAGATTTGTTGATTGAATTAATGCATTTTTTCACTCAGAGAGAGAATAAGGAAATTATTATAATAAAGAGAATTGTAGAAGAGAGAAAATAAGAAAATTAATATTGTAGGAGTAATACATATGATTATAGAAGGGAGAGAATGTGTGGGGAGAGCATGTGAGAAATATAGGTAATTAAATAAGGGAAATATGGAAATGTAACAAACAAAAACTAAAATAGGGGAAATATGGAAATGTAACAAACAAAAATTAAGACATTCTTTTAATGTTTTTATAAGTAGGAACTTTTTTTTTGCCAGGATATAAATAGGAATAAGATATATGTAGCGGTTGTTTCTGATAAAATTGAAGGGAAGAAGTAGTGTCTTATAAAGAGTTGGGCCTAATAATATTGGGCTTCACTGATGGCCTTGGTATATTGGACTTCAATTAGGCCATAGTGTTAACAAAACCAAACCAATAGACCGAAGTCCAGTGGGCTGAACTCCGAACTGTGAAGTGAAATATAAAATTCATGAAACAGCTAGTTGAATTATTGAGGGCCTTAACAGTACCATAAAAAAAAAAACGATATGAAACCATTATCTTTCCCAAGGGAGGAAATTTCCAGAAAAGGATCCGCCGACCAGAAATAAAAATGACTCGGAATCTAAGGAACAATTAATAATCCTAATTCAATGTAGTTTTTGAGGATTATACAACATACACATGTAGTTTAAGTTTAGAACTTATCTAGATTCTATTTCTTCCATCTTCCTCATCCAGTTCTGCATCTTCACGTTATTCTTTTGATAGAGTAAGCTTTTTTGCACGCTGGCCTTGGGTATACAATAAAAAATTAATTAAAGATTGTGTATAGGTAGATCTAGGAACGTTTTCTCTTCTTGATAACTCTTTCATTGAATCCTAAGTAATCTAAATACTATACAAATATAATGAAACAAGGGAAAATTGGTTTAGGATTTTTTCAAATTAATAACTAAAAAAGTAATATAATTTAATTAAAAAATAAACTATTGTTTTTGGTATTTTTATAAAAATGTGATGAATATGAAAAAAAATGAATCATGAGAGCAAAGTGAATAGTTTTCCTAGCTTCTTAAATTGATTTGGGAGTTAATTAAACATCAAATCAAATTGAAAACTTTAAACAATCACAATGAGTCCAATTATCTAATTAATGATTAATCGTACAACCGCACTCATAATCATTTCTTAGATAAATTATTGAAAACTACTTAATGTGTGTTTGAAAATTAAGCTAATACACTTGTTTTCACTTAAATGAAAGCACAATCACGATAATCAATATGAAATAAATCAACTATACACCATAGTAATCACAAACAATGTATAATCTCGTTAAAACATAGGGAACTATCTTCAATACAAAATCCAATTGCATCAACACAAAATTTAACATAAATACTAACCAATAAAGATAAATAAACACGCACCAAATCTCATAAATATATATCAATTACAAAAATCAAACCAAACATATCACAATACATGAACTAATTGAAAACTAATAAACTCGCCCATTGTAATAGCTCTAATCATTCTCTTCACCAAAACTGAAGAAAATCTAGCTACACATGGCCATTAAATCATCCAACACCATCTATAAAATGGAACCAGCCACGCAAACAAGCTTGCTGGAAAATACAGAGACTTACCGGAATCTGGGAAAACAAGTTCGCCGGGAGATTCAAAGCTCGCCGTAAAACTGGAAAATCTTGCCGAAGAATCAAAACTTCGCCATAATTCGCAGAAAGATGGCCGACGGTGCTTTGGAAGGACAAAGAAGGTCAGAGGAACAACAATGGTGGTGTGGAGGTGAGGTACAACGGTGAAAAATGTGGCTCCAATGGAGGTACGGTGGTCTCGTCTCCTTCCTTCCGTTTCTTCATTCAGTTCGCTGGCGTTGAAGGTTCTAAGGCGGGCAGCGATGGTGGCGACCTGAGACGGTGAAGAAGAACGTCAGGCTTTCGATATGAGCTTCTCCCTCATTCCAGTCCTGCTCTGCGGCGCTGTGAAGGTCCGATCGTGTCCACATCGCTCCACTCTCAACCTCTGTTAAGCTCCGGCTCTCTCTCAGGGTGTAGGTGGGTCGCTGGCGGCAATGGTGAGGAAGATAAAGGCCTCCGGCTACAAAAGAGGAGGAAGGTGGAGGAAGGAAGGAAGAGGTCTCCTGCGATTCTCAGCTCGCGGCGCTCTGATGCTTCCCGCGGGTCTGTGTTTCGAAGAAAGAAGAATTTTGACCAAGGACCTACCGTCCGAAATTTTCAAAAGTCTTCGAAGATGGAATAAAGTGTAAATATTTGAACTATTATAGAACAAGCTATAATTTCAAAAACATCTGGGTACTTTTCTATAATTTTTCTTGATCCCTTTTCTTCATTCATTTACAATTTCAAGGGCATTTTGATGTAAACCTTTTTCTTATTTCTCAAAATATTAATTCTAACTCTACAAAATCTTAAATTTTCTTCTTAAACACCTACAATATAAAATTAAGCATAAGGTAGTATCAAAAGTCTCAGAAATCATTTGTATGAATAATTAACAAATTATGGTCATTTTACCTCTAATTATACTTAATTCTATACAAATGTCCCTAACTCAAATTAGTGCTTAATCATATAATAATGTTATAAGAAATGCATTAAAATACCAAATTAATCATGAAAAAATTTATAAAAATATTATTCAATCAACACCCATCCAATCTTCACTACCATAATTTCATATGGATCGGATGACATATAGCAATTGAAGGATCATACCCAATTAAAAACATGAAGGCTGAAGTATTTTCATATTGATGAAAAATCTGGTTTCTCTTCCATTAAAACAACTAGTTCAAACGACAAAACTGAAGCAAAGAGTGAATCCATGCTTCTTTCTTAAGGGAATATAATGGAGTAGAATGGAAGATGATTATTTCTCTAGTCCTGTATAAATATAAGTTATATATATACACATAAAAGAGCCTTTAATTTTATGAAGGCGTGAGAAAGGCCTCGAATTGTAAAGGTGATATTTGATAAACATAATGTGCAATGAAAAGAAAAGAGTAGTTATTTAAATAATATGATGTTAAAACTTAAAATCCCTACAACTCTCAACTCATGATGAGTACAACAATATAATATAAAATCATCAATGTGAGTTTGAACTGTCCTCACCCAGCTTCCTTAAAAACGAAATTGCAAAAAGTGGGGAATCGTGGTCTGCAGACCAAACCCATAAACCGTCACCCCCATAAATAAGATGCAAAAATTCGTGTTGTTGGTTCATGTCGTAATAAAGGATAGAGATACAATGGCATGAAGCGGACGTTTGAGTGTCTGAAGAGAGCTTTACATCTACGAGAGGTTGAACCCTTGTCCAATAATTATCATGAGAGAGTGGAACAAGTGATTTGAGGATTGAGACTTGAGCAATGGTGCTACCAGCTGCATTGTTTCCAATAGTAATATCACTCTCTTTTAATCTCAGTTGTCTCAATAATGACCAGCGAGTGATAGTGTTTGGAACTCTTGCAAATATATTAGCACTGTTTTCCATTATTAACTCATCATCCTGATCTTCTTCGTCTTCCATCAATGTAGCAGTGTTACAACAACAACATTCCATTATTAACTCTTCATCATCATCTTCTTCATCTTCCGTACACCAATATTCTGTTAACTCATCAGCATAGCTATAGGTATAATGTTGGTTGAAATCATCCCCAAGCTCAATTGGACTCTCTAACCATTCAACTATCCTAACAAATGGAAGTAAAGACTTCAAACTCTGTATCCCCGCTCTCAATTCTGCTTTCTCTGCCAATGGCATTACCACATGTTTAACTTGAACACTAAAGAAGATATTACCAGAGACAAAGAACTTCGTTGTCACTTTATTGAATGACAACTTCTCAAGATCCAAAAAATTGTATACCATTACTAACCCTGATCTTGTCCCTTCATCACTACCCCCAATGTTTATCTGCACTGGCCCACTGCCTTCTATAAATAATTCGACTTGCTTTCCCAGCACAGTTGAAGAATGGATTTGAGAAAATGCTGAAAAAACAACAAGAAGCAATGTTGAATAAATCAGATAATTACGTACACATGTGTACAATTTATTCAAGAATTTTTCTCATACCAATTAAAGTTGTGAGATTATAAAGGAAATAAGTCAATGCATTTTTAAGATGATCATTGGGTTCCCTATCAATAGTATAGTTAAACTGTGAGTTATTTGGTTAATGTTTGATGCGAGATCTTAAAATTAGAACCACCCTATGAAAAATATTATGATATATGAAAAATAATGTGTACCTGATTTCCATCGCAAAATTGTTTGATATTATTATTAGGCATTTTCAGTTTAATTAGATTTTCTGTGCAGAAATGTGATGGGACATATGATAGTGGATATTCTTCCCAACTAAAAAACCTTAGTTCTTCTGGAAGATAGTCCAAATCTTCACAAATATTCAACTTTGAAGCCTTTCTCCCGTCAGACTTGTAAACTTTAAGGAATATTAAATCACGCATCTTTTGAAAATTACTAGCTCTCAGTGTAGTCCTTTTTATCTTGCTTGCATCCAATGACATGCATCGAATTGTCTCAATCCCCTAGTAATAGCAAATCAAGAGAAAAACAATTACCATTGCTTTAAAAAAAAAAAAAGAACTATTGCAGAACAATTAAATATATCTACTTTTAGGGATATCCAAATTAAAAACGCTATAGTGCATTTTGTTCAAAAATTCTCACAACTCATGTTTTTCGGATACTAAATGAATTTCTCAAAAAACATAAACATACATACACACTCAATACATATGCCTGCATCCATATGTATGCACAGTTACCATATTTAATATAATTATAAAAGTAAATATTCATTTAAAACACTTGGTACACATAATTTCTTTAAAAAAAAAAACTATTTTGGAGCCCCGAGCAGAAGATAGCTTCAGCCCCTAGTGATTCTTTTTCTTTTGGGGGATTACTAATATGCAAAAAAAAAAAAAAAAAAAAAATCAAATAACAAATAGAACAATTAAATATATTTCTTTTAGGAAAATCTAAATGAATATGTTTTGGTGTACTTTATTCAAATAATTCATGTTATCTTATAACAAATGAATAATAAATAAATTCGTCAAAATAAAAATACACGCTGGCTCGAGGGCACAACTACTGTACGAATCTGCTTACATGCACTCCTTTAAATTTCATTTATAATTGATACTCCTGAAAGAATAACTTGAGTATTTTAAACCGATGACCAAAAAAAAAAAAAAAAACTGAGTATTTTAAACCCCTGGAATAAATAAAATTTATAAAAAAACTTTTGGCTAAACTATACAAAGAACTCCTAACTTTTGGGTCAGTTGTATATAACCCTATGAGATTTCAAAGTTTTAATTTAACCCTCATGATATTTCATTTTTTCAACTATTAACTCCAGCCGTTAAGTGACTATTATATTTTTAATAGAAATGTCATGTTAGATTAAGAGATGATATGTGACATTCTGTATACATTACTAATTTCGTAAAACCCCCATGAACTTTGAAAATGTGTTATAATCCCCCTAAATTTTGATCTATTACAAATAACCCTTTAATATTTTAAAATTTAAATTTAACTCCCTTAAAATTTTGATTTATAAGATTAAACCTCATGTTTTTGCTTTTATCATTTTAATATTTTTATTAAGTTTTTTACTATCATTTTTAATTAAAATAATTTTCTTGTATGGTAAAAACTAGAAGAATAACATTTAAACAATATAAAAATAAAAATGTCAACATTTATATAACATTTACTTATTTTCTTGAGATAATTGAGCATTGATATTTGATAGTGTAAAAATGTCATCATTTATGTTAAATATATTCTCGAGATGATTAATTATTAATATTTTAAATATTACATTTGTATTAGAGGATAACTTTAGCCCTCATTAAATTTTTATTAGTAATGTATATTTTTTCTTGAATCAGAGGTTCAACATTTACTTTATATTTTTCTAAATATTATTCTTTTAGTTTTTGCCATACAAAAGAACTACTAGTATTTTAATTGACAAGTGATAGTAAAACTCTTAATAAATTTATTAAAATGATAAAAAGTAATGGCATGTGGTTTAATATTATAAATCAAAATTTGAAAGCAGTTAATGTTGGGGGATTATTTGCAATTGACCAATGTTCGGGTGCCCGGGGGGGGGGGGACTCTGCAACTTTTCAAAATTCAAGTGAGTTTTATAAAATTAGTAATTTATATATGATGTCACGTGTCATCTTATAATCAGACGTAGTATTTTCTGTTAAAAAAATAACGGTTACTTTATAGTATGAAGTTAATAGTTAAGAAACGAAAGGTCAAGCGGGTTAAATTTAAACTTTAAACTATCATGGGGATATATGCAACTAACCAAAAGTTCAGGGGTTTTTGTATAATTTAGTCAAAAATTTTATATTCAAATTTCATAATTTGTCCATTTTGTAGTATAAAATTTTTTATCAAATAAAACGGGTGATGGTATGCATGTGTCAGTTCACCCTATAACTTTTATATTACATATATTACATGAATTATTAATTAATATTAAAAAAAGTAAACCTTTGTGGATAATGCATAAATTATTGACGATCGTTCATGCTGTAAATTTAAAATATACATCTTGGAATCTATCTCAAAGCTTAAGAAGATGGATATTTCAAATATTAAGAAAATTAATAAATCACACCTAACAAAAAGGTTTTGCCAGAACCAATTTTAGTCCGAGAAAGATTTTTTTAAAAAAGTCTAATTAGGAAAATATTGAGACTTACACGAGCATTTTAATGAATATAAATCTTGTTTTTAGTGCAGTTTACATTATAAATTAGATCTTATATTAAGGATCGAAAGTAGTATTACCTTGTCATTGTTGAATACGTGATAAATATCCTGGTGCCTCCATAGTCGAATGGGTTTTTCAGGGTTAGATATTAATTGTTGCCTACAAATTTCAAGCCCCATTTCCATTAGAAGAGCATGCATCTCAATATCATCATTGTGATTCACTGAGATGAGGGATCTCTCTTTAAGTACACTTATCTCAATATCAGCAGAAGAACCATATAAGCCTCTTGCACAAACTAGAGAAATCCTCCATGTTTCATTCCTGAAAAATGCCAGGTCAAGAAATACATTCTTCTGCATATCATCAAGTCCATCAAAACTCAGTTTCAACACATTAAGAATTTCCTTGTGAAGTGCTTGATTTAGTCTTTCCAAAGCACTTTCCCACTCTTCTTTTCTTCTACCATCAAGGAAGCAACCCAATACTATTAGGGCTAATGGATTTCCTTTGCAATAATCCACTATACGCTTTGATAACTCCAAATAGCTTTCTGATGGCTCATTTTTCTTGAAAGCTTTCAAACTAAAGAGATGAAGGGCATGAGGGGGACCCAATTCTGGAACATGATATGTTGTACATGCAGAAGTATTCTTAAGCACTTGCATATCTCTTGATGTTATAATAATTCTACTTCCTTCTCCAAACCAATTACATGCTTTGATTAAATCTTCAATTGCTATAGAATTGTCCACATCATCAAGTACCAAAAGAATTTTTTTATGGTGAAGCCTTTTCTTCACAAAAGTGGATCTTAAATTGTAAGTGTTAATATCCTCATCTTTTAATAATTCTTTAAGGCATTTTTCGTGCAATTCATCCAATCCATTCCTTTCTGGTTGTTGTCTCACATCTTTAGCAAAGTAGAAAGCTTCAAATTGTGCTATTAACCTGTCAAATATAGCTCTTGCAAGAGTGGTCTTGCCTATACCACCCATACCCCATATTCCCACAATGCGAGCTTCACCTAGTAACCTTTCAATTTTCTGAACATGATTATCAATCCCAACTAGTCCTTCCAAATGAAAGGATGACTTGTTATTCAATTTGCTCAAGATATCTTTGACAATCATTTTGATCAGCTTGGATTCAGGCCTAACACAAATATAAATTCTAAAAAATTATTATGTGTAATCCCATAGAAAGAAAACAATGACAGTGTGTTTAGATGAAGAGAAAGTAAGGGAGGAGAAAATGGAGGGCGAGAAAAATGGAGAGATAACATTATGTCTCCTTATGTTTGGGTAGAGGGGAGAAAAGAGAGATGAGAAAAAATTCATAATATTTACAATGACAATAATATTCTTATTTAATTTTTAACCCATTTTTCAAGTAAAATTAACACCATTGAATTAAATATCAAAGTTAAATTAAAACAAAGTTATTTTTATATTTTATTTAAAAATTAAATATCAGCCAAATATATTTCCTCACAAACTAAAATAATAAAAAGAAATTTAAAATAAAAATAACATGTTTCAATGATAATAATATCTTTGTATCTTGATTTGTTAAAAATAAGATACAAATTTCTTTAAAAATTAAGCTCGTTTTATTTTTTTTATAATATATAAATATGATATAATTATTATTGAATTAAATTTAACATGAATGAAAATAATATAAAAAAACCATATTATCACCAAAATTTCCATGCGTGACGATGAAAGATAGAAAGGAAATTAAGAAAAGGTCGTGATTAATGGGAAGACTAGGGAGCAGGATCAAGGAAGAATAATATTTATTGTAAAGGATTAAAAACTGTAATTATTTGGAAGGACGACATTTCAAAATATAAATTTAAAAATACTAAATTACCCTTAGTCAAACCTTATGCACATTCCTTTTTTTATATCATTAAAACTCGCATAAATTGCAAAGGAGTTTGCACAACTTATTTCTAGTTTAAAATAAATCTATTTATGAAAGTATTAAAAATATCAAAAAACTAGGTAATGTTAATATACTAAAAAAAAGTCTAGATAATCTATATATTTTTATATGCAGTAGTCATATAATTGCCTCTAGGTGAGGATAAAGCTTTTTTTAACATCTTAATCTATTCGGATGCATGCTTTAATTTTTGACCAAATCTAGCAACATTTTATTTTTATAATTTGAGCCTATACACAACTAGCTAGGATGAAATACCAAGGGAAAATCTTAATTAAATCCATTTAAAATAACTAAATCAAGAATCAAGCCGGCACTTTTAATAAATCCCTAATAACGCCTATAGGCCTGATTAGAGATTTATAAGTGTTGTTAAAAGACTATAATGCCCTTTTATAGTTAAAAATTTAAATATTTTTAATTACAAATTTCTATAGACTTTTAACTCTAAGGTTAGAATCCACGCTTTCTTATGGGATCTTAACTTTTAGTCAACTCATACCAACATTGAAGGGAAGTTCTCTCAATTTTTTAACCCAGAAGCGGCGTGATTTATATGTGGTGATTGAAAGAATAAACACCCATAGTATGCTTTTAAAACTGTAGATTCATAAAAAAAAAAAAAATCTTTGTTTCGTCCAGAAAGAAAATTAGTCCAACGGTCAAGGTAATTATAGATAACCTTCAATTAGAAAATTATTGACATACCGCCAGAAACAAATTCAGTCGAAAGGTCAAGATAATTATAAATCTTTGAGCTATAAGCAAGTACATTATTAACAATCCTTCTTACTAAAACTGGATGAAAATTTTGGAACAAAAAACATTGGATGAAAGAAGTTTGAAAAAAAAATATTTGAGCTGATATTATAAATATATTATAAAATGTAAAACCTTTTCCTTTAATTTGTATTGAAATTTTGAAACAAGAAGCCCCAAATCAAAATTTAAAAAAAAAGAATGAGGAGTAGAGAGAATAGCATAAGGACAAATTGGTAAAATCAACAAATTCAGAAATTCCTAATTAGGCCTATTGGCTTTATTAGGGATTTGTTAAAAGTGCATACTTAATTTTAAATTTAGGTATTTTAAATGGATTTAAATGGGATTTTCCCAAATGTCAAATCTGTTTAATTTTTTTGTTTTGGTGAATAAAACTTATTTTATACCAGATTATATAAATCAAGAAAAAAAAACTTAATGATACAAGTGAGTCAATTTCTATGTAATTAAATAATAGGATATGATTATGTTGATGCTAGTGAAAAATAAAAGCTAAAAAATGATTTTGGAGGGTTAAAATTTTGATGGAAAAGAAAATTTAAATTAGTTTTATAATAGAATGGGGTGAAATTGGAGGAGAGAGTATAAAATTTGACTAAGGATAATTTTTTATTTTTAAATTAATATTTTAAAACTTGGTCTTTTTAAATAATTACATTTTTTAAGATTATTTACTGTAAATATTATTCTTCCTTGATCCTTCTCCCTAATTTTCCCTATATTAATTTGTAAAGCATTTCTGAAAAAAAAAACTGTAAAGCACTTTAAGAAAAAATTAAAGCATTGACTGTGATGAACGATGGCGTGGCCTAGGGTTGGGAATACGAGCCAGCCTGCATCAACCCGCGGTCCGCACGGTGTGGGCCTAAGTGGCCCATACTTCTGCGGGTTGGCATTTTGCCAACCCTAACCTGCAGTGTGAGGATTGCGGGACAGCATATTTTTCTTGAAAAAAAAAATTTATTTTTTAAGAGGGTCGAAAATACAAGACACATATATATGAATTATTAAATTTACCTTCCTAGCATCAATCATTCCTCTTATAAAAATTTAAAAACATAATTCACAATTCATGAGAAAAAGTTATAAAATTTGCAAAAGTTTATAAACAAAATATAAACTCATCCTCCAACAACCAAAATATAATAATTTTGTTTAAAAAAGAAGGGAAAAGGCTAAGATTTTTTCTCTTTGAATTGGGAGGTACCAAGATAGGAGTAGAAAACTTATAAATTTTGTGAAATTATTATATATATATATAAAACAATTTGCGCTGACCCACATCAACCTGCGGGTCATGCGACGTGGGCCTGTGCGGCCCGTACTTTTGTGGGTTAGGATTTTCCCAACCCTAACCCTGTCCCAAACCCGTGGGCCTGTGAGTTGAGCCCACAGGTTGGGCCCGTGAGTTGAACCCACAGGTTGGACCCGTATTACCGGCTCTAGGTGTGGGCGAGACGGTGGGTAAGGACCATTTTCAAAAGCTCACTTCCTCTTCAAAATCACTCCATCCTTGTGGAGAAAATTTGAGGAAAAACACATATGGGTCCGTACCATTTTTTCCTCCGACTTTTTTCTTCCCCTGATTTTTTCCACCAATCCAATAAGGAAAAATTCATTTTCTTCTCCATTTTCTCCCTTACTTTTCTCTTTCTCTAATTTTATCTCTATCCAAACACACTATAAGTGAAAAATGAGTAGAAGCTACCTGATATTCTTTGAATCCCATCCAAATAGATTTGTTGACCGGATCAAAGCATTTTTCCACTCCTGCACTCTTTCTTGGACGTGGTTAAATCTTTGCTTAAGCTTAGCAAATCCATCTCCAAAACGCCCATTTTGCTTGCGAACATTGGATGGATCTATGTTGTAAAAAATAGGGATGACAGATCTTCCACATCGATCCATACATTTCATAATATGAACAAGCTCATCCATACACCAAGTTGAAGAAGCATAATCTTTGGAAAAAATAATCAATGATATCTCAGATTTCTCTATTGTTTTTAGAAGAATTGGTGAGATATCATCTCCTTTGTGGAGTTTGTGATCCATAAAAGTTTGAATATTTTTGTCAATAAGTGCTTCATAGAGATGACTTAAGAAATTTTCACGAACGTCTTCTCCTCTAAAACTAAGAAAGATGTCATATTTAATAGCAGGAGCGGCTCCAGTGATATGCGGAGGAGAAGCAACTGTGGGAGTCGAATCAACAACATCTCTAGTTGTAGAGATGGAAAGAAATCATCAATAATAATAAATATTGCGCCAGAAGAAACCATAAAGTGAACATTTATAGAAGATGTTACCTATCATCAAGTGGAGAGATTAATCTGGTAGCTTTAGAAATTGCTATAGCCACTAAAATCAATACAGCTTCTATGAGCGTTAACGCAATAGTTGCATCCATGGGATTGTAATCTCTTGCTTCAACCTCAAACAAATCCTTGTTCGATTTTTGGGTTTACCTTCTCTCAGGAGGTGCTATATATGGTTTGGCTCTTGATTAGCCTGATAACAAGATAAACAAAAATATTCAAAAAAAGTTTCAACTGATTAAGTTTTACGACAGTATGATATCTACGGAGGAGATTGTATAAGCAGCTAGCACTACGAGAAGAAATAACCTGCATCCATATGGAGGGAAGCTAAAGAAATAGCCCTCACAAGCAAAGTTCTCAAAAAATAGCAGCTTCAGAATTTGCGGACTTAGCTTTCTCCTCAAGCATGCCCTCTCCTATATTCCTCTTTCTGAGAAGCTCGGGCGGGGTGTGGATAATTCCAAAGGCTGGCCCCACCAAGTTGAAGTTAATAAATGGGAAAATTACACTCAAATCCCAAAAAAAAAAAAGAGAAATAAACAAAATAGTCCCTTAAAAATATAAAATGAAAAAATGGTTCCATTGACAACTCTACGAGCGGGTTATTGACAACTTCAAAAGTGGGTATTGATGACTTCATAAGACTATTTTTGCATTTTGTAATTTAGAGTGACCATTTTTTTATTCTCTTCTTCCTTGAGACTTGAGTGTAATTTTTCTATAACAAATCAGTGAGCACTAGTACAATATTGTTTCTAAATATAAAATTCAGTTGACTTTTTTTGGAGAGGTTAATGAAGTAAAATATATTACTTAATCATAAAATGTATAAGTTGTGTAGCATTAACTTATATATTAGTTTATAATTTGAAGAAAAAATGATAAATATAAACGATAAATATAAATACTTTAAATTAATTTATTTAAAATTTTTAAAAATTGCATTTAGATCTTATATTTACCACATAAGTGGTATATAGTTACTTGCCCAGAAATATTGGTTACGTAATTTGTTTTGGGGGAAAATCAATAACTAGTTTTTAATAATAAGGAAAACGCGTGAGAGGATACATTCGCAAGAGTAGGCAACAAAAAATTATAAAAGTCAACTAGGTTTTTTAACGATGGCCAGAAAAAAAAATTATAGTTTTGTATATCGTTTCATTTTTTAATTTGTATAACTACGTTGATCACAGTAAGTCTTCAGAAGTCAAACCAAAGTATTCTTATCCTTCAAAAGAATGAAATGCCAAAACCCAAAAGGATGAAGGCACCTGTCCTATTTTTTATTAGAGGAGTTCCTTCTAATTTCCAAAGCGCACATATGCTTGCGTGCATTTTTTTTTTGTTCAAAAGGTACTTCTATTAATATTGCAAAAACATGTCTAATACAATACAGAAAGCCAATCCCACAAATAACAGAAGGAAAGTAACAAGGTAAACAACACAACAAAATAGCATAAAATCCAGAAAAATAGGCCAAAGGCTGATCTGGTTCATGGAAAAGCAGTAGCATCAAAATGATGACCCGCCTTCTGAGCATCCAAAGTCAGTATAGAAGACAAAGAGAGTGATGGTTGTGACACCCACCCCATAGGGCACACTCCCTTAAAAGCATCAGCTGCAATAAGATCAGCTGCAAAATTACCCCTACGAGGAGTAAAAGTAAGAGAGAACCCGACTCGAGAAACAAGAAGGTTGATAATGTCTTGAATGATACTCCGGCATTTCCAGTCAAACAGATCCGGCTGTTGGCTTTCAACACTTGATTTCAGAAGTTGACTGTCCGTTTCAAACAAAATTTTGTCGTAACCCAAATCCACCGCTAACATTAATGCTCTTTTTAAAGCTAAGGCCTCAGTCATGAACGCCGACAAGGATTTAATCTTATCAGCAAAACCCCAAACGAAGTCTCCATACTCATTTCGGCAGATAATTCCAATAGCTGCAGTGCCCATTGCTGATGAGTAAGCGCCATCACAATTGATTTCGAGAATACCTGGGGGAGGAAAGCACCAATGTACACTATCGGGGTCAGTTATAGAAATAAACTCATTCATATCAGTTACATCATTCAAAGCACATAATTCCAGATTAGATCGCATAGCCCATTCAATAACGAACTGTGGACTAGCTTCTCGCAGATTAAACACCTTTTCATTCCTTTGCTTCCATATAAACCAAAGTATCCAGCAAATAAGAGTAATGTCAGATGAAGCAAAATTTGATCCCACATCTGTAATGCATAGCCACCAAGAAGTGAAGTTCCTGACTTGAATCACATCAGTTTTAACACCTAAATGGCAACCAAACCAGACACACCTTGTCCAAGGATAGTGAAAGAAAAGGTGTTCAACTGTTTCCTCCTCTCTGTCGCATATTGGGCATAATTTAGAAGATGCCCTCTTACGTCGGAATAGAGCATCATTAGTGGCCACAACCTAGTTCAAAATCCTCCAAACAAAATGTTGGACATGCGGTACAATGTTCAGCTTCCATATACTTCTCCAGTTAGCTAGCGACATATTAGTAGAGGAGCTAGGTTTATGTATAATGTAACGTCTATCCTTTGCATTTCTATACCCCAACTTGACTGAATAATTACCATTGTTCGCTGGGGTCCAAATGATCTTATCTTTCAAACCATTCAAGGGGATCAGAATTTGGATAATGGCATGTGCAAGATCATCAGAGATTAAGTGTCGTATGGGAGATAAGTTCCAGCTACCGTGTACAATGAGATCACACACTCGCCCTTGCTGAAGAATATCATCATAATTAATAACAGGTTTCTCAGGAAATTGAACATCTGGTACCCATCTATCTATAGAATATCATCATAATTAACTTTCTTCTTAATGAAATTATGTTTCAATACAACATGACACATAATTTTGCTTTTGATGGAATAATAAAGAAAACTAAATATTAAATTTCAACTCCAAAGCTGCATGAATCTTAAAAGAGCTTCTGTTTTCTGACATCGATAAAAGCATTTATTAATTTTGATTAAAATAAATTACTAAATAAAGTAAGAAATTATTAAATAAAGTGACGTTTGGTTTGTCATTGCCATGGAAATGTTAATATAGTAGTTAGTAGGTGATAATTACAGGAGGTGGTCCCTCCAAGTTGAAATTAGAAAAACGTCGGAGCACTTAATATCAGCTTATATCACATCATCAAGAGGTTGAGTACGAAGCTGCTTCCCAAAATAATTAAGGACATTAACATGTTTTTAATATAAAATAAAATGCGTGAGTGGATAGATTATCACGACCCAAAACCAAAAAAAAAAAGGATTGGAAGTCAAGTTAACCTGCACACGGCAAAGAAAAGTATGTATTTATTTCCCAAGCTTTAAGATTAACTATCATCCGCCCTCTGATTTCAAATTAATGCAGTTTCGAATTCGTGGAAAACTCCATCCAACAACTGCAAGAAGATACTTAATTTAATTTAAACTTGACAAACACAATTAAGATAATAAAAATACCTACAATAATATAAAAATCATCCCAAAACAATCAAACTTAATCGTAAATCCTTTAAAAATTAAAGCTCCAACAACATTAAATTAAAAATAAAAATCAATTTCTAATTTACAAAATGTTTTAAAAAGATTAATCTGACCAACTCCCGAACCAGCTGATCACCTGATCCTGAACCCGGTCTAGCTCGACTAGTCAGTTTGGTCCAGTATGGTCCAATTTTATTATGTTACTTATTTAGATTGGGCTAGATCAGATTAGACCACCTCGAGTTGGACTAGACTGGCTCAGACTATTAGGCTTTTGCACACCCCTAACTAAGACTGTGCATAACTTGCTAATCCCTCATAATAAATGGCCCAAACTCCACGGTCAGTATTCAATAACTATCATTTTCAAGCTGATTTAATTTCCACACGGCAAAGAAAATAATGTATTTACGTCCCAAGCTTCAATATTTACCAAGGAACGAAAAATCGGACCGGTCAATGAACTGGTCACGGCACAGGTTCAAGGGTTAATGGGTCAATCGGGGTCGAACCGGTGGTCGAACCGGCCATATTAAAATATTATAATTTAATTGACAATAACAAAATAATCAACATTCATAACTCATAAGTCATCACCAACATCAAAATAGTTAAAATACCTAGTTAGTTCTTCAAAGCAAACCCATAACTAACATCAAAATATAATTAAAACATAACAATATCAATCATCATTCATCAAACAAGCCAATAGCATCAAAATAGTCACAAAAATAGCTAATAACATCATCCATCAACCATAGCCAAATGAGTAAATCATCATTCATCACTCAACAAACTCTACAACTCATCAAGCTGATCTATTGGAGATGAGTCAATAGGTGTTGGATTTGGGAAAGGGTAAGTAGTAGCGGCATCATCATTCAAAGCTGGGGGATCGGGAATGTCCCTATCTTCGTCACCTATCGAAATGCACAACAATAATTAATATCAATGATTATGTATAACAAATAATTATATGGATGGATAATAAATTAGTAACAGGATATTAATAGGACATATAATTATATAAACCTTCATTAATCCTATCCAGAGTTGATGAAAGTGCAACGCCTTCATTATTAAGAACACTTTCAAAATTTTCTGCATCTTCATCATTGAATTCTGGAATGGGATCTTCTTCCGTCACCCAAAAATCCACCTCATCGATGGACTCAGTCAATGGGATCATAACTTGGCTTCTTTTTATTCAATACACTCCTTCAATTTTCCAATGACAAATGATTTCAGTTAAAATTTAAAACTTAATCCATATTAATTAAAAGCATTTTTCATAATATCTAAAATTACCTATGCTTTAATCGCAAGTTATAGTTAGTGTAAACTAAATCATTCAGCCTTTGATGCTGCAATCTATTTCTCCTTTTTGTATGTATGCGCTCAAATAAGCTCCAGTTTCTCTCGCAACCAGAAGAAGCAGACGTTTGCCTAAGAATATGTGTTGCAACACGTTGCAATTCTGGAACTGAATAGCCATAGTAAATCCACCATTCATCTACAAAATAAAACATATACATAATATTAGTTGCAATCAATTAATATGTTATTAATTAAATATTAAACAATAAAGATGAATACTTAGTTACTTACAAGGATCCAGTTTTTCAGCCCCGTTTTTGCATGTCTCTCTGCTGAAAGATTCGTTGCCATCAAGATATAATGTCACTTGCTTCATTACCTTTTAGCAATCAACATTTTCATCTGAGTTAGCCTCCACCACGTTAATCAAAGCTTGCATTAACCCTCCCTTGTGAACAAAGTTTGGACCATATACGAATGCTGGGTTCAATAAATAGGCAGCTGCATGGAGATTGGTCTTCAAATGTTTATCCTATCTTGATTGAATGATACTTGTGTAGGGCTTGTAGTGATCTTTATTTCTCTTGAACATATCCTTAATTCTACTTTTTGCCCTTTGCATGCCTTCATAAACATATGGAAGTGAGGGCTTCTCATCCGAGTCAACAATTCTCAACAATTTTATCAGAGGAGTTACAATCTTCACAATTTGGTAGCACTCATTTCAAAACCGGCTATCTAATATGATTGCACTAAAAATTTTCCCCGGAGTAGTCTTAGATAGCCTATGGTCCACAAAGTGCTTATCGACAATAAGGGCTTGCAAGTCATGTTTGTGCATGTAAATGCTGTGCAATGTAATGAAGTTAGTAGCAAACCTTGTAGCACAAGGACGTACAATTTCTTTCCAACCCGTCCTCTTCCTCAACCAAGACAAGAATATCATGTGATTGTAAGCAAATACCGTTATCTTTGATGCCTTTGATGCAATGTCCGACACATGAGGCATGCTTGCAATGTCTTTCAATACAAGATTTAAACAATGAGGAGCACAAGGAGTCCAATAAATATTTTTATATTTCTCCTTGATCAATCTTCCACATGCCACATAGTTGGCAGCATTGTCAGTCACCACATAGACAATATTCTTTGAACCAACCCACTCAATCACTTTAGAAAACAGTGAGAACAGAGTTTTAGCATCTTTGACTAAGTCTGATACATCAACAGACTTAACAAACACCATTCCGTGGGTAGAATAAACTAAGAAGTTTATCAAAGTCCGTTGTCTCACATCAGTCCATCCATCTGCCATAAGTGTGCAGCCGTTATTCTTCCATTTAGCCCTATGACCGTCAATGAGTAACTGGCATTCCTTTTTCCATTCTCTCAACAAGTTGGTTTTAAAATCATAAGCACTAGGGGCTTTAAACCCAGGCCCTATAGAGCACATTCCATCCACAGCTCTTTGAAATAAAGGGCACTCTAATGCTTTAAATGGAATGTAGTTGACAATAGCCCATTCAGCAAGAAGCATTTTCACACTGTGTTGTGCTTCTTTTTTATGCTAAGGCACTTTTGATGGTTGGCTGAGCTCTAGGAGTTGTCCTAGGAGGGAAATATTTATCCATGGTCCAAACTTTCCTCTTCTTAGCTCCACTATCAACCTCCTCTACTTCAACTTCATCTTATATTATATCTTCAACTTCAATTGACTTTTTCTTGGAAGTTTCTTTCAAAGACTCTGCAATCCTATAACACACATCAGAAGTAACCTTTTTGCAAGAAGCAATTTGTCCAGACACACCAGCAAGATGTTGTTTCATCCTGTTTATGCCTCCTTCTCTATAGCTATTACCACAAAAGAGACATGTGTATATATTCTGTGTCCCCTCTTTTTTGAAGGCAACATATGCCCATGCTGGATCAGTTTTACCACGAATTATGGTATTGGGAGTAGAAGTAGGATTCGTGTTCGAATTGGAAGTGTGATGCTCGGTATTAGAAGTGTGAGGCTTGGTATTAGGAGAAGGAGTGACATTCTCATTTTCCGAACTTGATATATCCATCCTTGCAACAATGCTATTATTCATAGAATTCATGACTAGATATTAACAACATTGGTTATAAGCAAAGCAACGAATTTATTACTTATAAACATTGGTTCTAAACAAAAATAAACATTGGTTCTAAACATTGGTTATAAACATTTTTAGATTTGAAATTTGACAAACAAAACCAATGTTGCTTAACAAATTGCCTAGGTTGCATACTCTGTTTTGCAAAAATAAAGACTTCATTGAATCATGATTCTTAAATAATATCTGAGAGAATAATTCTTAAATGTTAGGATTTGAAAAGGTCACCTAAGATTGCAAATTAAAATAAAAAATTTTATATTTCATTGGAGAAACTATCATGCGAACATTCTCTAATTTTTCATTTGAAAAGTTGATTCTTTCAGTTACTGAAAATCAAAAGAATGAAGATCAGACCCTTACCAGAAGGAAATACCCAAATGAACTTCCAAACACAGAGAAACCTCCAACTCCCTTTAGAAATAAGATAGTGGCAATAAACTGTCGAACCTATATTTAATATCTCAATCAGAAAGGCAACTACTAAAAAGGAATTGAAAATTGAAACCCTTTTCCACTACAAGGACAATGAAAGAAGAAATGGGCTTACATCAATGTCCCTAATCACTAATCAGTAATCACAACCCCCAACTTGGATGATTCACCGAGAGCGAGAGTGAGAGGTAATGCAACAACAGTGATTATCAAGCCATTTTAGAAAGCTAGGCAGTAAATCAACTAACCAACATAAACCAAATGGCCAAATCTCAAGCAATCAAAAAATCTGAAAATGAAAATAGTCAAAAGAGTGAAATACCTTCGATGATCTTCGTCGCTCACCGTCACTGTAGCTCGCTGTCGCTGCTTGCTCCTCGTCGCTCGCCATCTTCGCCGTTGTTCAAGTAGCCACCGCCGATTGGAGCTAGGGCACAAGGTCTGGACTCGAGAGGGAAGGAAAGGGATCTGATTCTGAAAGAATGAAACTCGCCTCACTCTCGCATCACACACACTCTGCTTCGGTTCTGATCTATGAAATTTTTTTTAATGTCCCAAAACGTCGTCGTTTTGGGACAAAATCTCATTGTTTTTTGTGACCCGGTCAAACCGCCTGACTTGATGGTTTTTTCGGGTTACAAGCGAACCGACCGGGTCGACTCGGTTTTGACCGAGTCGACCCCCTCCCCTCACATATAGGTAACCGGACTGGGCCTGGGATCGGTCGGCCGGTTTTCCGGTCCGACCGGCCAATCTGGTCTGATTTTTCTTTCCATGATATTTACTATCATCTATACATCTTTAGTTTTGAATTAATGCAGTTTCGTGGAAAGTTCCATTCAATTACTATAATAAATATTTGTATAGAACAAAAAATTTTCTACGAGACCTCAAAACAAAAAATGATATAATTTAGAAGGATTCAAGAAAAAAAAAATTATATTAGACTATCAAAGGTCGTCCCAGTTGCAATGATCTGACCTTCTATGTGGGGCATATATTTAGTCTTAATAGGAGTAAGAGCAATGTTTGGGACGAAAGGACTCACATTTTCATGATAAAGACAAATTAAAGTACCTAGACTTAAACCTTGTATGCAGGGCTTATATTTAGACTCATTAAGAATGTAATATTAACAATGACGACAAAGTCCATAAACTTAGTGAAAAGTTGCAAAGTTTTTGCGTACTTGAAATGCTAAGTTAATTAACTTGAAGAGTTGTGGGGGTAGCTATCATTTTCAGTTTCATTTGGAGGACACCAGCATATTATTGAACATTATTTTAATGGTACATTTCATTTGGATTAATTAAGCATTGATTTATTTGGTTGAGGTGCAAAAATATCCATAAACTTTTTTCAAAAGTGCATCTACCACCATAAACCTTTTTTAGTACAAAAGTAATCATGAACTTTAAAAGGGGGCATAAATGACAAGTTTGTTAAAACTAACTAATGGCCATTAACTCCAGTGTAAAAGACCAAAATACCCCTATTTAAAAAAAAAGGTTTTGGTGGTGGAAGTCCTTTTGAACAAAGTTTATGGGTATTTTTGCCCCTCAACCTTTTTTTAAATAGGGGTATTTTGGTACTTTTACATTGGAGTTAACGGCTATTAGTTAGTTTTAACGGAAGTCACTTTTGCCCCCCTTTTGAAAGTTCATTGTTAATTTTGCACAAAAAAAAGTTTATGGTGGTGGATGCACTTTAGAGAAAAGTCTATCAGTATTTTTGCCTTAACTCTTCTTTGTTTCTCTTGATTTTTATATAGATGGTCTCTCCAATTTGAAATTAGAAAACAACGATACCCTTAATATTAGGGCCTGTTTGGGTTAGGGTTGAAGAAGTACATTCATGTAAGTTGAAGTAAAACTCTTTTCATATACTTACCTTAATTCAACAAATCACCTCAGAAAAAACAGCTTCTACTGTTCACCTCGTAGCCTTAACAATTTTTAGAGTGTACACAAGCTCCTCTAATTAGGAAGAGTGAGTACTCTTATAAAGCAAAAGAAAACTTGAATAAGAGGTAAGGAACATATTGGTGGTTTCTACACACAGGCTCAAATGGCTATCATGTAAGGGTGGCTATTTGACTTTTTTTGATGAAAAATGAATGCCTTCGTCCTCTCTATATCAAGCAAATGAACATTAAATCTGACCTCAAACCAGTACATGTCAAGTTCTAGATTGGGTAAAGGATAAGCGGTACACACATGAAAATGAAATCATATCAATAGGCTCAAATCCTCACATGGCTTGTATAATCATCACATTGTGTCCAAGTTAAGCAATTTACCTTTTAAAACTAGCCTCATCAAGATGAGGTTGAGTCATTTTTAAAACTAAGCTTCCTCATAGTATGATATCACATCTATGCAAGAAACTTGTATAAAATAAGTTTTTAGACCTTTGACAGTTTCCTCCAATCAAGAATAATATTCTAAAAAAGTGAAAAGAGAGACAAAAGTCTTAGCCTCACATCAAGAATAAAGAACAACCATTTATGTGAAGGAGCGATGACATGGATAAGGGTAAATAAAGTCATTTTAAAGGAAAGATATTCTATGCAAGCATTATTAACTAAAGATATGAATGTATTATTTTTTTATTTTTATTTACATGCTTATTTTCCCTCTTTTTTCCCTCCTTATTCAATGATGTTTATTATGTATAAGACCCATATCAAATGAAGCTAAATGCCAATGAATGATGCAATAGTGCCTCATGAGACATAAAATAATGATGACATATACTTCTAGTTTTGATATGGGTGATGGACATTGAGAAAAAGAACTCCACCTCTTCAAGAGATCCATTACCTCATAGGGAGAATGAAGTGCTCATTAACCTACGAATGACCTAGGCCATCACGTAGCTAAGGGTTTTAAAAATGATGATTATATCCAAAGCCAATATCAAATGAAGCTAAATGCCAATTAATGATGCAAGGATGCTTATGATGTAATGCCCCAATTAGTGTATAAGGGCTTATTGTCTCCAAAGTGAATGTAATTAATATAGCCAAACACTTTTGGAGAATACAATGTGAGTTATGACCCAAATTAGCATTAGACAATGCCCAAATCCTGTATTTAGGGGTGTTCAAAGTGTCCCAGTCCCGATTGTCCAGACTCGGTCCTGGACATTTTGATCCCGAGAATTTCCCGTCCCGGTCGGGATTGGGACCGAGAAAACTGGGACTAGGATCTATTGGACCCGGGACCGGGACCGGGCTCACACCTTGTGATCCTGGTCCCGTCCCAGTCCTTTTTTGTTTTTTTAAAATTTTTTCCTTAAAAACTAAGTTATTTTCTTATTTTTTTGTATTTTTTTATCCCATAAATTAAGTTATCATTTGATAAAATGTGTATCACATATTTAGTTGGAGTTAAACTGTATATATCGTTATATTAATTCTAACTATATAATGTATAAAGATAATAACGAAAATGATGAAGGTGATAATAATAATAATAATAAAATGTTATTATTCAATTCTAGATCAATTTGTGTGATTATTATGACCTTATTAAGTGTTAAATAATCACTTTAAATACTAGATTATAGAAAATTTAACTAATATAATAATATATTTTAAATTTAATTTTTTTTAAAAAACCAGGATTTCTCAGTTTAATCCCGATCCCACTCGGGATTACTGGGACCGAGACTAGGATGCAATTTGCATCTCAGCAAAAAACCGGAACCGGGACTTGGCACCATGGAGACCATTGATCAAAGTCAAAATTTCAACTCACTTTCTCTTCCCTTTCTCTCTCAAAGTCCGTTAAGTGTGTGTACGGGGGGGCTGAAATCTGATCATCATCATCACATGTCTATCTCTCTTCAGCTGCCATTGTCGACCAAGAAGGAGGAGGAAAGAGGAAGAAGAAATCAAGAAAGGTGAGAGCTTTTGACCTAGTAGTTGAGCTCAAATGCTAAAAACCTCTTCTTTAATCTTTACTACCTTGATGAGGGCTTCATGTGTATGGTTTTAGATTTTCAAGAGGAGGTGTTTGAGTGCTCTAAGGAAATTGGTGGTTGAGGAATCAAAGAACAAGAAAGAGATAGTGAAAGAGGTAAGAAAAAGCAACCTTTTGACATGTATATTGTAGTGATTGGTTGAGTGCTTTGGCTTGTGAAAATTTCCCTAATTTTCATGTATATTGTGATGTAGTGAGTTTATGATGTTGTGATTATGGAAATGATGTCTTGTGGTGTCCTTGGGATATGTGGAATTGATTGAAAGCTTGAATGTGAAATTTGGTCATTGTGGAGTTTTGTGTTGAAATGTTGTCCAAACATAACATGAGAAAGTAATGTGAATTTGGTTGTTTTGATGTTTCCATTGGATTTCATGTGAAAAATTGTGCAGGAGTAGTCTTGGTTGTGAATTTTGGAACCATTGGAGACTTAGGTTCAAAACTGGAAATGTTGTCAAGTGGAAATTCTGTGCAGGGGACTAGCTTTGCATAGTGTTTTGAAATAGCAAATGGTGTAAAAATGTTATGAAATTTTGTAGTTTTGTAGTTGACATTGCAAGCTTTCTAAAGATATAAAGTTTGTGTCATTTCAATGTTTGTACAAAAAGTTATGGTAATTTGAAATCAACCAATTATTGGCCGCGACCAGGCGTCTTGGCCTTAGCCAAAAAACATCTAACCAGTTCTTGGCCGTGGCCCAAAAGCTTCTGACCTGTTCTTGGCTATGGCTAAAAGGTACTTGGTCATGGTCGAAAAAGTGTCTAACCTATTCTTGGCCGCGGCCAATGATTCTTGGCCGCATCCGGTGAGTTTCTGACCATCTCTTGGCCATGGCCAACCCCTCAAAAATTGCATTTTTAACTTTTGAAAGATGGTCTTTGGTCTAGTTTTTCCCAACCCTTTAGGCTTCTGTTCGAGCTTCTAGTAGTCACCTAAAGGTCTCAAATGATAACCAACCCTAAGTATTTGGGAGTTAAGAATTGGGATAGGGGATAATTCATCGTCCTTGATTATGATTTATAGGATTTCACATTTACCTTTCGCGTGATAAACTGGTGCCAGAGCACGAGCGGAAAGAACAAGGTAGTGACTCTTTCTCTTATATCATGTACAATACATTGTATGTTTGTATTTATCATTGAATTATGACGAATGCGGTTGTTGCTATGGATATAGCTATGATAGATGTCGTTATTATGAATACAGCACAAGATGTCGTTATTGTGAATACAATGCAAGCTTTCGTATTGTGTATACAGCCGTGAGAGCTGTCGTTACATGACAAAAGCCACGAATGTGATACTGCTTTGTGATTTGCTTACATGCTTTGTGATTATATATGTTATAAGTGAATAGTTACTACTGGGATTCTTTTCAATCTCACTATTTTCAATGACTAACCTATAGCCAGGGCAAGCGGATCAAAGGAGAAACAAGTGACGAAAGGTGGCTAGTGCTCCCATTTAGGAGCTTCGGGCTTTTATGTTGGTTGTCATATTTTTTTAAGGATATTGTATATATTGCACATATTGTAAATTTAGATAGTGTTGTGTAATCCCTAGTATGGGAAGGTGAAACAGGTGAATATTCCCTGTAAACCCCTTTTAGTGAATGTATGAACCTGAGTGTTGTCGGGAATTTTGTTTACACTCTAATATTTATGAATGGAACCGAACTACACAAGCCTAAAATATTCAAAATGTAAATGTGAGACCGTATTAAACAGGCTTTGGAAAAGTTTTTGAAAACCCACTTTATCACAAGGCCAAAACCTGTCTTGAAGTCGGGACCGTTAATAAGTTTTAAAATTATCCATTGGTCTCCAGTTTAACCTAATGACACATTTTTGAACATAATCATGGTTGTTAAGGTAGGGGTTACACATGAGACAAAATAATGATGATATGTACTTCCAGTTTTGATATGGGTGATGGACATTGAGAAAAAGAACTCCACCTCCTCAGGAGATCCATTACCTTATAGGGAGAATGAAGTGCCCATTAACCTGTGAACGGCCTAGCCCATCAAGCGGCTAAGGGTTTTAAAAATAATGATTATATCCAAGGCCTATATCAAATGAAGCTAAATGCCAATGAATAATGCAAGGATTCCTCATAAGGCATAAACATGTGATGAATTGTATTTCAAGTTTTGATATGGGTTATGGACATTGAGAAAAAGAACTCCACCTTATCAAGAGATCTATTACCTCATAGGGAGAATGAAGTGCCCATTAACCTGCGAATGACCTAGGACATCATGCGGCTAAGGGTTTTAAAAATGATGATTATGTCCAAGATCCATATCAAATGAAGCTAAACGTCAATAAATGATGTAAGGATGCCTCATGAGACATAAAAGAGTGATGACTTGTACTTCAAGTTTTGATATGGGTAATGGACATTGAGAAAAAGAACTCCACCTTCTCAAGAGATCCATTACTTCATAGAGAGAATGAAGTGCCCATTAACATGCGAATGAACCAGGCCATCACGCGGCTAAGAGTTTTAAAAATGATGATTATGTCTAAGGCCCATATCAAATGAAGCTAAAATGCCTATAAATGATGTAATGATGCCTCATGAGCCCTAAAGGATTATCTCTCATTGAGATGTTTTCTAACATGATTGATGTGATGAGATCATGGTCTTTTAGGGTCATAGACCCTTAGACTAAGGTTGGCTATCTAATGCATACACCGTTCTTGTGATGTATCTTTATGTGGAGTGATGCTAGATACATACTCAGGTGAAGCGATGATTAGTCACTTGATCCTAGGGGTTTCATTGATTATGCATGGATAACAATAAAGATGATCGACAATAAATAAATATATGCCATCCAATGTCCTATTTTAGGAATAACCCTAAGTTCGGGGTATATATCTTAAGAAAGGAAGGTACTAATTAAGTAGGTAGGTCGATAATTTCTACAACTAGGTGGAATGATTTCAAGGTGGTTCTAATTCTCATAGATAAAAGTCTCCTAATTGCCACTATCATAAAGATAAAGACATCATCTGACAAAATTGACCTTTAGGGGGTTCTGAAAACCCCACAGGGATCAATCTCATCAAATGAGTAACAGCTAGGATGAAGTCTACATAGTAACCTCAGGGTGTTCTTAAAACCCTACAGGGAGATTGCTAGAAACTACCGCTCACTTAAGGAACTAATAGACCCAGGTATAGGGCCCATGTGAACACCCTATTTTGTCCGGGCCTACTCAAAATTAAAAAATAATCAAAAACAAAAATAAACGAAAATTGTAACCCCTGCCTTGTAAACAGTAACTATGATTCGAAAGTGCATAATTAAAATGGATCGGAGACTGACAGATAATTAAAATTCATTTCCAATCCCTTCCTTCCGGTAGGGTTTTGAAAAATTCATTCAAATATTCTCCCTTATCCTGGTCTCAATTTCAAATTCCGAATATAATTACATGTGCAGTTATATCACACTTATATATATCAGAGTGTACCACAAAAATCCCAGCAACCCCCAGATTTCTTATATAAACTAAGGGTTTATAAATTCCCATATAGGGGTTTATACAACCAAATCCAAAATTTACATCCCAAAATATATATACACTAATCCCAATACCAACATGGATAACCAACTACCAAAATTAAACCTCCATAAGGAGTCCTATCTGCCCTTGGTCGTCTCTTTCCCTTTGGAGCCACTTGCCCTGTCTGAAGGTTAGTCAAATGAAAGAATGAGATTCAAAAGAATCTCAGTAGTAACAAATCACTCATACTATACATAATCATAAAGCATGCAAGCATATAATCATGCAGCACAAATATAGCATACAAGCTATCATATATGCACATAATCACATAGTCTCATCCCCCGGATTCCACCGCCCTGAAGGAATGATCCTTCCATCGTCATCACCGATGGGCCACAGGTGAAGGTTTCACAAATAGCCTTTTGGCTTTCACATATAGCCTTACGGCTTTCACATAGTCTCATCCCTCGTATTCCACCACCCCGAAGGCATGGTTGTCCCACCGTCAACACCGATGGGCCGCAGGTGAAGAATTCACAAATAATGATAAATCAAACATACAAGGTATCATATACAGTATAAGGGAAAGTGTTACTACCTTTTTTTTTTCGAGCGTGCTCCGGCACAAGTTGATCATGAATAGGGTAAATATCAAACCCTATAAACCAAAATCAAGAATGATGGATTAATTCTCTACTCCAATTTCTTAATTTAACAATACTTAAAGTTGGTTATCATTTGGACTCTTTAGGTGGCTATTAGAAGCCTAGACCCATGCCTAAAGGGTTGGGAAAAGCTTGCTCAAAGACCATCTTCGAAAGTTTAAAATGCCAATTTCGAGTAGTTGGTCGTGGCCAGCCCCTACTTGGGTCGCGGCCAACAGATGGTCAGAGATATTTGGGCCGTGGCCAAAGATAGGTCCGAAAGTGTTAGGCCGTGGCCAAAAGATGGTTAGAAGGTTTTGGGTCATGGCCCACACTTTGGGCCACGGCCAACCGATGACCTATCCCTGGCTCAATTTCAAATAGCCATAACTTGATGCACAAAACTCAAAATGACACAAAATTTATATCAATGGAAAGCTTGCAATGTGAACTACAATCTTGGAAAATTTCACATCATTCCAACCCATTTGATATGTCAAAATACCATGAAAAGTTGAGCCCCTACACAACATTTAACACATAACCCAAAATCCAGAATTCCAGTTTTCACACCAATACTTCCAATGGTTCCAAATTTCCATCAAACACCATTCCTACACAAATTTGCACAAGGAAACCATTGGAAACACCAAAACTACCTAATTCACATCACATTGACATGTTTCCCAAAGGTCACAACATGTCACACAATAACACAATTCAAAATTCAACATTGCAGTCCTTTCCATTCCAAAATTCCAAACCACTTCCAATGGCACAAAGGCACAACTTGACACCAATTCCACCACAATACTCTAATCAATTCATGCATTTCAAAATAACACTAAAATCAGGGAAAAAATCACAAATCTTAAAACTCAACCAATGAGCACAATGGATATGTCAAAATGCAACAAACACTCACCTCTTCCTCTTCCCAAGGTTGATTCGTTGATTCTTCAACTTTCCAAATTTCTTCAACCTCTCAAACACCACCTTTCAAAAATCTAAAATCATGAAGATGAAGCTCTCATCATCATGAACAACTTTAAAGAAGATGAGTTGAGCACTTAGGGTCAAAACCTCACCTAAACTTGAGCCTTCTTCTTTCTCTTTCTTTCAAGCTTGGTGGACAATGGAGGAGAGAAGAGAGAGATGAGGATGATGATGAATGAGATCAGTTTTTAGGCATGAAAAGGCCCTTAAGGCCGACTTTGAGAAAGAGGAGAGAGGGGAGAAGAGTTGACACTTTGACTTGATCCAATGGTCCATGCCATGCCACTTGTCAAATTCTTGTTCTCTTTTTTTATGAACTCATATAAGCATGCAACCATGTGATTTTAACCTCTTGATCTCTTGGCAATGCATCTCAACCGTTGATCTTCAATTACCAATGAGTTTTCTCTTCGGTAACTGACCAATTAGTTGGTAACTTTTCTTTGTCCTATTTTGCCCCTGATTATGGCAATTCTTACTAAATCACCACTAAACACATTTTATCATTCATTTCACCTCAACCATGTGCCCTCCCCTATACTTAGGGTTCATTTTAATCTTTATCACACAATTAAGCTTAATTGCAGGGTTTGGGCACTGATTGTAACACCTTTTATTGATGATGACTGGCATCTAAATTGGTAATCAACATTAAAGGGATAAATAAATAAATAAATAAATAAAAGAGAAATAAGAAAACCCTCCTATTGATGATGATTGGTATCCAAATTGGCAATCATCATTAAAAGAAAAAAAATCCTCTTGTGGATGATGATTATGGTTCAAATTGGCAATCATCATTAAAAGAAACATAAAAAATAAAATTACAAAAAGATGTAAATAAAAAAAAATCCTCTTACTGATGATGATTAGTGTCCAAATTGGTATTGTCATTTGTTAAGGGGAAATAAAAATATAAAAAATATCTCTAATTCATAGGTTTAAATTAGGAAATTGCTTGTAGGGAAAATATAAAATAAATAAATAAAAAAATGAAAATAAAAAATAAAAAAATTCTCATTTATGTTGATAGGTTTTAATTAGGAATTTACTTATTGGAAATAATAAAAAAAATTTAAAAAAATCTCAATTGATGGTGATTGGGTTAAATTAGAAAGAGCATTTATGAAAAAAAAAAATCCTACCTTGAGACTATAAATAAGGGATTAACGGTTGAAGTAAGACACACAAAAATTTTTGGAGAAAAAGGGAGGCAAGGTAGATAGCTAATTTTATCTTCTCATCTCATTGTTCAAACATAATTCTCATGGGGAAGGGAAGTTCACATAAGAGGCCATCTTTTCTTCACTTTGTTTAAACAAAGTCTTAATATTCTTGCCCAGGCCAATTAATGGAGGCATACCCATTTGAGTATTGGGAAAATCCTTATATGTAAAGCTTGTGAGAGATTTGTTTGTTTTTCATTTACTTGCCTTATAGTTGTGGATTTGTGGCTAAGTTTGTGTGCTCCCTTTCATTTTTTTTCTACTGATGTATGTCATCTTGTGTGAGTGCTATATGCGACTAATCCTCCTTCACCATGCTTTCATGATTTCATTCTCACCTTTATGCTTACCTCATGTGTGCGTGAATCACCATGGCCTTTTATATATGTTGGGTCTGCTCAATTTAATGAATAAGGTGGCTAATAAGTGTGAGGATGAATGGTATATGTTGGCGTGAATCACCTTCTTGCGTTTAGCTTGCAAGGATAAAATGTATGCATAAGTCTCCTCATCTTTGGCTTTTTATTCTTTTAACTTTGTGCTGTTTTTTCTTCTTTTTTCTTTATCCCTTTGTTAGGTTTTCTTTCAAAAAAGGAAAAAAAAAATATTTCAACACATTTTTATAAATGAAAATAAAAAAGAAAAACTCTCTTTCATGAAAAAAATAAAGAAATTGCTTTCATAAATAAAAAATATAAACCAAATAAAAAATCATTTTCTCCAATAAATTAAAATAATTTTTTTTCTAGAAAACACCAACCAAGAGCCACGCCTTTCTACCCCTAATGAACTACGTGGGCTTTGATTCCTTTAAATTTGATCCCTCTAAAGGGTACATATGGCCTAAGTTTTCATCCTAGGTCAAGTTCAACAATGTAAATAATTAATCTTGTTCTTTATTCATTTTGTAAATACTTTATTTTTGGGTAATTATGATGAAATTTTAAAAGGCCATAATTTTTTAAATAATTAACTTAGGGTAACCATTTTTATGAATGAGTGTTGTGGAGTGCCTAACACCTTCCCTATGCACAATCAACTCCCGAACCCTAAATGGATTTTGTAGATTAGTTTCTATTTTTAAACAGGTTTCCAAAATTATCCTTTTTCAAAATTTTGGTGGCGGCTCCATACTTTCCAAATTTCGAGCGTTACAGATTGGCGACTCCACTGGGGAAGGTTTGAGAGTCAAGCCCATTTAAGTTAAGTATTTAAAAATAATATGACCTTACTTTTATTTTAATTACCCTTTTTGTAATTTTTTTGAATATTTGTTTTTATTTATTAAATTATTTATTTATCTATCTTGTGATCATCTTAGCAAATGGGGGTTGGGTAGAACCTAGGCCCACAGGTTGGTATGCGCTCCACTCATACTGAACTCATGCACTATTTTCCTTACATACATTTTAGGCCCTATACCCGGGTCTGTGAGCTCTTTAGGTGAGTGAAAGTTTCTAGCAGTCTCCCTGTGGGGTTTTCAGAACCCCCTGAGGCTACTGTGAAGACTTCATCCTAGCTGGTAATCATTTGGTGAGGTTGATCTCTGTGGGGTTCTTAGAACCCCTTGAAGGTCAATTTCATTAAATGGGGTCTTCATCTTTATGATGAGGGCAGTTAGGAGACTTACAACCCCTTAAAGGTCAATTTCGTTAAATGGGGTCTTCATCTTTATGATGGGGGCAGTTAGGAGACCTTTATCTGTGAGAATTAGAACCACCTTGAAACTATTGCACCTATTAGTGGAAATTATCGGCCTACCTAGTTAATTAGTACTTGACTTTCTTAAGAGAGATACCCCCAACCTAGGGTTATTCCTAAAATAGGACACTGGAGAGCATATATTTATTTATTGTTGATAATCTTTATTGTCATCCATGCATAATCAATGAAACCCCTAAGATCAAGTAACTAATTGTCGCTTCACCTGAGTATGTATCTAGCACCACTCGATATAAAGATACATCACAAGGACGGTTTATGCATTAGATAGCCAACCTTAGTCTAAGGGTCTATGACCCTAAAAGACTATGATTTCATCACATCAATCATGTTAGAAAACATCTCAATAAGAGATAATCCTTTATGGCTCATAAGGTATCATCGCATCATTCATAGGCATTTGAGCTTCATTTTGAGATGGGCCTTGGACATAATAATCAGTTTACAAAACCCTTTGCCACGTAATAGCTTGGACCGTTTACAGGTTAATGGGTATTTCATCCTTCCTATGAGGTATTGAATCTCTTGAGGAGGTGAAGTTCTTTTTTCTTAATGTCCATCACCCATATCAAGGCTAGAAAGCACATATAGTCATCTCATAGCATGCATTTGGAAATACTTTCTGACTCTTCCTTCCCTTTTTTTAATGAAGGGCAAATAAGTTATCCAACAATTGAAAATTTGGCATAAAGGTTAAATGGCACAAAAACTAGGTTTAAATCAAGTTCCTATAGGAAAGGTGTATAGAGGGAAGGGTATCAGACTGACTGCAAGAGTAGAACCAATTGAAGGCCTAATTCAATTAAGTCGCTACATTTTAGGTTCAGTAAAATTGGGCTTCATGAAGAAGTATGGAAATATCATTGATATATTACATGTGCCTGTGCATACTGATGCTATCATAAACTTGAGCCAGTATTAGCATGCCTCTTTAAGATGCTTCACTTTCTCTGATTTTCAACTAGCCCCAACCCTTAAGGAATATAGGGAAAAGCTTAGGATGCCAATTAAGAGGAATGATAAGATGTACCATTATCCAGCCCAGCTACCTTTTCAATGATTAATAGTGAAGCTATTGGGGGTCCATGTGGAAGAAGTACAAATTGTAGGCACCAGACAGGTCAAAGGGATTAAAAAGACCATAGTGGAAGCCCGCTTAGCAGAATTAGTAGTGAATAAAGATTGAGAGAATTTTTGTAGGGTCTTTGCCTTTGCTAATTATGGCATGATCCTCTTTCCATCATTAGCAGGAGTAATCGACTTTGGAGCTATCAATGTCTTTCAATTGGTTGAACATTACCAAATCAACCCGATACCCACAATTTTAGCAGAGACCTACATGTCATTATCTCAGTATCACCTAAAGAAGGAAGGTCGAATAAAATGTTGTCTTGCATTACTTTAGATATGGATGTTGAGTCATGTGTATAGAAAGAAGAAATACTTCTGGACAAGTTTACTAATCCACTCATGGCTTTCAATCATCTTCAATTAAACAAAAATGATTGGAGTAAAGAGTTCTCATGATTAACAGAAGATTCTCTCTTATGGAAAATATAATAATGGGAGGATGAAGAGATTATGTATTACTACAGGGACTTTTCTAATGTACCTCTCATAAGACCAAGAGGATGTATTAATTACAACCCTTTTTTAGCATTAAGGCAATAGCATTTCGGCAAAAACCTCCTTCTCGGGAAGAAGTGCAAGCCATACACTTCTTGTACGAAGAAGAGGGCGTAAGGGACTTATGTTAAGAAATCAAAGAAGCTTGGAGCAAGATAGCATACATGGGAAAGGCTAAGCTGGGGAAGCGAGAAATAGGTGCAACTTCAAGCTATAAGGACTGGCTCAAGGACAGAATTAAAAGATCCAATCCATCTTATTCTCCCTAAGATCCTTTATTAGGAAATGATGCCTAAGAGGTAAATAAAGAATTGGCAAGGCTCTTGGAAATAAGAGAAAAAGAACTAGAGGAGCTATCCATAATAGAATCTCAAAATAAGGGAAAGATGAGTCAATTGAAGGATAAATGCATATCCCACATTGGGTCATTAAAACTAATTACAATCAATATCAGAGTCATTAGCCCTTAATCCCAAATTGGGTCATTAAAACTACAGCAAAAGAGTTGCTTGAAGAGAAATTACAAGACAATGCCCCCTTAAGAATTTGCAAGGGGAAGTTGATATTCTTACTCAACTCTTAGAAAGCAAGAAGGGTGAATTTTTTGCTCTAAAAGCTAGTAGTACTGAAACCATCCAGAGCCTCATGGACAAGCTGAATCATGAAAGAAAATTTTTAGCCAACTGGGAACTTCTTTACCACAGACAAGTTATTGTGATAGAAGAATGGGTAAAGAGGTACGATAACTTAATCAACTTTGCTAACACCAGGATCCCAGAATTTGCTAGCACATTCAAGCGCGCTGAAGGCATGATTATTCCTTTGAATCCATCAACAGAGATTGTTGAATTTTTCAACTTATGTAATCAAATAGTAGAGGAACTCAAACTTGTAACTAAATTTTGATATTATCAAATAAAAGTATATCTCACTTCATTTACTATCATTTTTTTGTGTGCTTATCACTATGATCAATAACAAGATCTTGGGCTAGGGTGGGATTCAAGGTCTCCTTTGTCTAATGATCAACTCTAGTTCTCTCTGTAGAATAATGGATTCTCTAAGAAGACTAGATGACAATCATTCCAGAAGACTATGTGCCGTTTAAGCACTCATCAATGATAAGATCTTGGCAAGGATAGGACTCAAGGTCTCTCTTATCTAATGATCAACTCTAATTCTCCCTGTGGAATAATAGATTCCCTGCAGAAGCTAGAGGATACTTGTGCCAAAAGACCTTTATACCAATACATCATAGATAACTCGCTATGCCCACTTGAAATTGTGAGTTTAAATAAACTAATGATATTTTGTTCCTTTTTAAGCATGTGATGCAATATTGCTCTGTCTAAATGTCCTAACCAACTACTCCCTATGCATTCATACAACACACTTTCATGTAGTCGTTAGATGGCAACCAATCCCAGTGATACCGAATCTAATTTGAATCATCGGATGTCTCATATGGAGGCACAAATGGTATATTTGAAAAAAATGATTTCCATCTTGACTATAGCTCTTCAAGCCTAGAATAATAAGAAAGAGTTAGGAATATCTGATTCATTGAAAAATGCTGAGATAAGTATACTAGAAAATGGTGAGAAAGAAAAATGACAGAAGAGACTCAGAATAAATAGAATCCTCAAATTCCAAGCATTAAAGAGGAGCAACCAGGTGAAGATTCAACATACCCTTTTAACATTCCCTCCCTATCAGTTGAAAAGGAGAAATGGAAGGAAGAGTTAGGTGAAGTAAAAGACCAACTAAAAGCCCTCAAAGGATCAAACACTTGCGGTTCACTTGATCTAAAGGATTTATACTTGGCACCACATGTCTCGATTCCTAAGAAATTTAAGATGCCAGACTTCGATAAGTACAACGGTACAGGAAATCCGATATACCATCTTAAGGCTTATTGTGTAACCCCTTGCCTTAATAGCCATAATTATAATTCAAAAATGCATCATTAAGATAAATTAGAGACCAATGGATGTTAAAAGCCCTAACTCCAAGATAGGGGCCTACCCTGTATCAAGTGGGTTTGCAAAACTTTCTTTCAAAATCTATTTAACCCGGTCTCATAATTAACTTTCAAAATATAATTAACCTTTACAGTGTAGTTGCATTCATGTATATTAGAGTGTAAACAAAATTCCTGGCCATATCCGGGTTCCATATATTAACTAAAGGGTTTACGGAGCATTTCTGCCCCTAATAATTTCCCATTCAGGGAATTACACCACACTATCCAAAATTTGCATTTATAATATATACAATAATCCCAACCAAAATATGACAACCAACTACCAAATTACATCTATAGAGGAGTACTAGCCGCCCTTGGTTGCTTTTTTCGACTTCAAGCCGCTTACCCTGGCTATAAGTTAGTCAATGGAAAGAATAAGATTCAAAAGAATCCCAGTAGTAACAAATCACTCATACAATATATAATCACAAGCATGCAAGAAAATCACCAAGCAGTAACAACAGCAACGATCACAACATACAAATAGCCTTCTCGGCATACATATAGCCTTCACGGCATAAACATTGCCTTCACGGCATACACATGGCTTTCACGGCATCAAACTCCATAGTGTTGGCAAGCAACACAATTCAATGATAAGACATACATATATTGCATTACACATAGTATAAGAGAAAGTGTCACTACCTTATTCTTTCTGGGTGTGCTTTGGCACTGGTTGATCACGTACAGAGCAAATATCAAACCCTAAAGCCATAATCAAGGACGACATGTTAATCTCTATTCCAAGTTCTTAATTCTAAAACACTTAAAGTTGGTTAGCATTTGAGACCTTTAGGCAGCTACTAGAAGCTTAAATAGATGCTTAAAGGGTTGAGAAAGACTTGACCAAAGACCATCTTTCAAAAGTTCAAAATGTCATTTTTCAAAGGTTGGCCTTGGCTAAGCCATCCACTGGCTGCAGCCAACAGATAGTCAAAAAGTTTTGGGCTGTGGCCAAGATCTACTGGCCGTAGCCAAAAACAGGTCAGAAACTTTTAAATTGTGGACAAAATCCTTGGGCAGCAGCCAGAAACAGGTCAGAGAGTTTTGGGCTGCGGCCAACACCATTTGGGCAACAGCTAGCCATCATAGATGCTGTAAACTATTGGCCTACTTCCTGGCTGATTTTCAAACGACCATAACTCTTTGCTCAAACATCAAAATAACTCAAACTTTATATCACTGGAAAGCTTGTAATATAAACTACAAATCTAGAAAATTTCACAACATCATGACACCATTTGATATTTCAAATCACCATGCAAAGTTTATCCCTTACACACATTTCACACTTGGCCATTTTTCTAGAATTTCTAGTTTTTCACCAAAGTGTCCAATGGCTAAAAAATTTACAACTAAACCTATTCCCACACAGATTTTCACAAGGAAACCAATGGAAGCAGTAAAATAGCCAAATTTACAACACATCTATACATTTCTTGTTTGACCACTGATATGTAAAATATTTGTATATTTATTTTTCCTTATATGATGATTTTATAGATAATATTTGAGCTTAATGTAATTAATTTTGGTGTAATTGATAAATATTTCTTTACTTTTCTTTTGATAGCCACGTACACCATATTATGGAGAAAAGAGAAAAAAGGAGACATAAAAACAGACCCACAAGATTTGAAACAAGACAGAGGCGCAGCTAGAAAAAAGGATACGGTCATCACTGTTCAATATTCACTATTCGTGACTAAATCACTGTAGCAGACTGTTACTGTAGCTGATGGAAGAATTGTAGCAGGCGACAAAACACTGTAGCAATCATGGAAAAATGCGTAAATCTGCCGATAGGATATTGTTTACTCCGTGAAAAAAATGACATGGCATTGTAGCATCATGGAAAAAAATGACATGCAACCGGTCACTCACTGCCTATAAATATGAGCATCAGGCATAGAGACTAAAGGGCATGGAGATATTTCTCTGACAATTTTCAGTTCTTTGTCCGAGAATTCTAAATACTTTATTTCATATTTTAGATATAATTTTATGCATTGTATTACATTTTGCATGCCTCCTACATGGAATGCTTAGGTAGTCCTCCTATATAGATGGTATAGGTTGCCACCTACATGGAAGGTTTTACGTCCTACAAGGAAGGCTAGATTTCTCCATTTTCATGCATCTTTTGGTTGTATATTTATGTTTTAGAATTTAATATTCAAATTTTAAGCAATTTTAATTTATTTATTTTTCTTAATTTCATCATGAGTTACATTTCCATTTTTCTAGAGTGATGACATAGCTTACTAATGACGGATTGAATCTTAACTTATTAAATCTAGTTTTAATTTCTCCTTCATGATTGAGTTTCAATTATTATTCTTAATGCTTTCATTTGATTGGCCATCTTTTGAATGATTTTAATATGAATGTTGAGACCGAAAGGAAATACTTGTGTGTAGACCCTATAATTAAAACCATAACTTGCATATGAAACAGGAATATATTCATATGAGTTGTGTAGTCTTTTTGAGTTCCATAAATCTTAATGCATAATTAAGTACTTAAATTCATATAGGAATATATTGGATTAGCAATTAATTATAGAATTGCTTCACCTTGGAAGAGGCTAGTAATTAAATGAGGGAAACTCGACTATTAATCATATGGAGTAAATTGGGCTAGAATAGATAAATGATTTAATTTGGAATTTGTTAAGTGAAATCTAATCCCTAGGGCTTTTTCTCATATTTTCTTTCATATGATCTGCACTCATATTTAATTGTTTTTCTTTTATTTTGTACTATGAATCACCAACTAATCGATCAACTAAATAGAATTAAAATTAGCCATTTTGGTACTTAGTGATCAATCCTTGTGGGAACGATACTCTACTCACTTCTGTATTACTTGATTACGACAGTGTCCACTTACGCTATTTAATTGATCATCTGCACTCGTAACAACCACATTGTAACACAACCGTAACATAAAATCCCAACATTACCAAACTTCCCATTCAATGTTCCATACTAATTCCATTGTTCAAATAACACAACAAGATACCTATTCCACCATAAAACACCATGCAATTTATGCATTCACATGTCACACAAATCTGGGCAATATCCCAAAATTCCAAAACTCAACCAATAGTCACGACATATATGTCAAAAGGTAGCTATTACTCACCTCTTGCACTTTCCAAAGCTAGTTCCTTGATTCTTCAACCTTCAAATTTCCTTAAGCACTTAAAAACCTCCTTTCAAAAATCTAAAACTATAGAGATAAACTCATCATGGTGGTCAAGATTAATGAAGAGAATTTTAGCATTTGAGCTTAACTACCAAGTCAAAATCTCACCTTAAGTTGGAATTTCTTTCTCTTTCCTCTTCCAAGCTTGGACGAAAATGGAGAATGGAGAGAGAAGATGAGATGATGATGATAAAAGTCATATTTTTTGGGTGAACATGGCCTCTTGGCCGACTTTGAGAGGTGAGGAGAGAGGGAAAGAAGTTTGACACTTTGACTTTAATCAATGCTTCATGTGTTGCCACTTGTCATGATCTCCCAACACCTTTCATGAGCTTGCAACCACATGATTCTTCTCTCTTGTTCACTTGGCAATTCATCTCACCAATTAAGTTTTAAGTTACTGATGAGTTCCCTTTTCAGTACTTGATTAGTTAGCCGGTAACTTTTCTCTTTCCTATTTTACCCCTGACTATAGAAATTCCTTTTAAATCATCACTAACACATTTTCTCCTTCATTTACTAACTTATGCGCCCTCCCTACCTCTTATGTTCATTTAGGGTTTGCCACACAATAAAGCTGGAATACAAGATTTGGGCATTGATTACTGCACATTCAGATAATAATTCACATCATATTCTCCAAAAGTGTTTATTTAACATTAATTACATTCACTTTTGAAGTCATTAGCTCTTAATCACAATTTAGGGCATTACATATTGCACCAAGATGCTTGTGTGGTCTCAAGACGAAAACGTTTTGCTACTTTTCTTCCATGAAAGCTTGAAAGGGCCAGCACTAGAATGGTACATGTAACTTGATTAGACAAAGATCAAGAAATGAAGATATTTGACTCATGTATTCATGAAACAATACATGCCAATCTTAACACTGCTCCCACTAATGAATAACTGAAGTCAATAAGCAAGAAAGATGGAGGACGGTCGTAGCACAAGTTCAACCTACCCTTATACCATCTGAGCTCAGTTTTTATTTCATCTATACTTTATAGAAATCTTACTACAGATACATGGTTGGGACGCATGTCACTGACTTTTCCAGTTTGATTGAGATTGGTGATCGAATCGATGCTGACATACGCGATGGTAGGATTCCTCAAAGCGAGAATAACATCAAAAGGGGGAACAATAGGAACAAGAAGGAAGGGGATGTTAGCTTCTTCCAAAATACCAAACAGCCCTAAAAAATACATTAAGGTGGTAATGATGGGTTTCGATAGACGAAGAATGATTCGACACCAAATAGGTAAGGTTAAGCTGGAGGATAAAGGAATTGGCAGCAACGAGATAATCGCCAATGGCCGGATTTTGGGATGATAAATATTAAGTTGTATCCCAACTTTTAGAATCTCAACTGCTAGGGCAATGTACTTACAAACAGTTTCAACCGACGTACCCCTCCTGGTATGACTCTAATGCCTGATGTGAATACCATATGGGTGGCCCAGGGCATCAATAGAGGAATGTGCAACATTCAAGAGGAATGTATTAAGCTTAATTGATTCTAAACACATTGAATTGAAGAGGAACGACAACTCTGCTATCAATGCCAATCCTCTTTCAAGCCACGAAAACCAAGTAAATACTGTTGGTAAAACTCAGTTCTCTAACGATCCTCTTCTAGTAAGAGAAGATATTTATGCTCGTTTAAATATAGTAGGTTATACGCCTTGAGAGGAGAAAGAAGTAGGAATGGTGGAAAAGAGACATGTCGAGTTTGTCGTTAAGGATCTATATGAAAAAAGAAATTCCAATGTTGTCTCTTTTACCATCTTGACACCATTGCAACAGCCTAATCGTGCCATACCATGGAGGTATAAAGGTATTATTAAGAATCCTTCAGGGCAAGTAATGGAAGTCGAGGCTAGTGACGAAACAATAGGTCACCCAATAAGAGCCATACGAAGCGGGAAAGCTTATTTGCCTCAGAATGTTGGATTGACAAAGAAGGGAAAACAAGCCAATGTTGATATTCCATCAAGCTCTGGTCTAAAAGATATGGGAAATAAAGATGAAGAATTCCTTCAAATCATGAAGCAAAGTGAATATAGCATTGTAGATCAATTGAATAAAACTCCAGCCAAGATCTCAATTCTCTCTTTGATCTTGAGTTCTAAACCGTATCATCGTGCGCTACAAAAGGGCCTAGATGAAGCATATGTGAAGTCCAGTGTGACCCCAGAAAAGGTGGCAAGCATTATGAATGTGGCGAGGGCGTTCTCTACCATCTCATTCTCAAGTGAAGAAGTTGTTCAATCATCTATTGATCAATATAAAGCCCTTTACATTACCCTGAAGTGTAAGGGGTTAGTTGTGGCCAAAGTGTTGATAGATGGAGGATCAACGTTAAATGTTTGAGGACACCTTCAATTCTATTATTTTAGAGTAACAAGTCTAGCTAAAGAGTTATCATTTTATGTTTTGTATGCGTCTTTAGGCAAGCTCTTATATGAACCATGAATAAGAATGATATGAGAATAAAATTCACTCATTTATATCCATTCTTCTTTTTTTTCCTTCTATTCATTCATTGTTCATTTTTGGCCCTTTAGGAAATCGATTTCCTTGGAACTCGTGTCCAACACAGAGGTTTCTGAGTCCCTGAATGATATTTGCTTATTGCCATTGATATGCATGATTACGAGTATGATGATGATGAGATCATTCAAGTATACAAAAAATCCTTGAATCTAATGGTAATAGAATGTGCCTACATGAAGATGTAATTAAAGTAATAAACATGGGCACAGAGGAAGAAAAGAGAGAACTGAAGATAGTAGATAACCCTAAAAGAGATAAAATGGTTGAACTCTTCAAAAAATTCATGGATGTGTTCGTATGGTCCTATCAAGATATGTCAGGCCTTGATCCAGGGATGGCCTCTTACAAGATTCCGTTATTCCCAGACACCAAAGCTAAAAAGCAGAAATTGAGGAGGCTCACTTCCAACATGTCCTTAGTGGTTTGAGATGAGGTGATGAAGCAATTAGAAGCGGGTTTCCTAGAAGTATCTAAATACCCACAATGGATAGCAAATGTTGTTCTTGTCCCAAAGAAGGATGGTAGAATTTGAATGTATGTTGATTATCGAGATCTGAACAAAGCTAACCCAAAAGATGATTTTTCATTACCTCATACTGATGTCCTAGTTGATAATACGGCCCATAGCTATAGGTACTCATTCATGGATGGGTACTCAGGGTATAACCAAACCCCTATAGATGAAGAGGATAAAGAAAAAACCACCTTTATTACGCAATATGGCACTTATTGTTACCATTCATGCATTCGGGCTAAAGAATACAAAGGAAACTTATTAGTGTGCCAAGGTGGCACTCTTCCATTATATGATGCATAAAGAACTTGAAGTATACTGTATGATATGGTAGCTAAATCTTCTGAGGGAGAAAGCCATGTTGTGGTGTTAAGGAAGTTGTTTGAAAGGCTACGCAAGTACAAGCTATGACTAAATCCTAGCAAGTGCATTTTTGGGGCTTTATCTGGTAAATTGTTGGGGTTCATTGTAAGTCAAAAAGGGATTATAGTAGATCTTGACAAAGTAAAGCAATACGGGAAATGCCCCTCCTTAAATAGAAAAAGAAGTTTGAAGCTTTTTAGGGCGGTCGAATTACATTGCATGATTCATTGCCAACCTAACTACAACTTGTGAGCCGATATTTAAGGTTTTGAAGAAGAACTGCACAAAGAAGTAGGATGAAGATTGCTAGTAAGCATTTGATAGAATTAATGATTATTTTCTTAATCCCCCAATTTTGGTTCCTCCTACACCAGGACGACCTTAAATTTTGTATTTGACAATGCGACCTAACTCCATGGGGGCCATGCTGCGACAACATGATGCATCTAAGCAAGAGAACAAGCGATCTATTACTTGAGTAAGAAGTTTAATAACTGCAAGTCACATTACCAGATGATTGAGCGAACTTGTTGTGGTTTAGTCTGGGCTACAAGGAGGATGAATCAATACATGCTTTATTACACCACTTAGTCAATTTCTTGAGTGGACCTACTCAAATACATCTTTGAAAGCCCACATGTAGCTGGAAGAGTCTCTAAGTGTAGGTAATATTGTCTAAATATGATATAAGGTACGTCACTCAAAAATCCTTCAAGGGTGGTACGATAGCCGATCATTTAGTGGAAAACCCTATAGATGAATGCCAGCCACTAGATTTCAAATTCCCAGATAAAGACATATGTGCTACAAAGGATCCAAATGAGGAAAGCAAATAGAAAGAGTGGGAGATGTATTTTAATAGTGCAGCAAATATGCATGGCAATGGTGTGGGGGTAGTAATCATATCTCCAGAAGGAAAGAATTCCCGATTATTATAAAGCTAGGGTTTGACTGCACCAATAACATGACGGAATACGAAGCTTGTATTAATGGTCTCCAAGCCACCATAGATTTTGGAATAAGAAACCTAGAAGTTTATGGTGACTTAGCTCTTATAATTTATCAAGTGACTAGTAAATGGCGAACCAAAGACTCAAAGTTGATCCCTTATCAAGAGTACCGATAAAGGTGATTCAAAATTTTGAAGTGATCAATTTCCATCATATGGCTAGAGAAAAGAATCGCTTTGCTGACATTTTAGCTATTCTAGCAGCTCTGATCCAACTCGACTGTGGGGTCTAAGTTCAACCAATGCAGATTGAGACTAGAAGATCGCCAGCATTTTGCTTCAATATTGGAAATGAGAATAACGAGTAACCTTAGTATCATAGTATCAAGATGTATATGGAACATGGTACTTACCCTCCAGATGCAACACAAAATGAAAAGAAGACTATCCGGCGAATGGCCATGGGCTTTTTTATTAGTAATGACATCCTATATAAGAGGAGTTTTGATGGGACATTGCTACGCTATGCAGACATAAGGGAGGCGCACAAGATTATGGCAGAGATCCACGAAGGCATATGCAGTACACATGCAAATGGCCACTTATTAATTAAACAGGTTCAAAGATCCGGATACTACTAGATAACTATAGAGAAGGATTGTATCAATTATGTTAGAGAGTCTCATAAGTGTCAGATATACGCTAACAAAGCTAATGCCTCTATGACTATAATGCATAGTCTTGTATCTCCATGGCCATTTTCCTTGTGGGGAATTAATGTCACCAGGCCGATTAACCCAAAAGCTTTGAATAGTCATCATTTCATCCTTGTTGCTATTAACTATTTCACTAAGTGGGTAGAAGCAAATTCCTTTGCTAGTATTACTTAAAAAGCCTTCATCAAATTCTTAAAGGCCAATATCATCTATAGATTTGGGTTGCCGAAGAGGATCATAAATAAAAATGCACCAAACCTTAACAGGGCATCAGTTAAAGAATTATAAGATCAGTTCAAGATCAAACATCATAATTCTGCACCATATAGGCCATAGATGAATGGCGCAGTTGAGGTAAGTTTGAGCCAAGCCATTTTTATTAGTGGCTCTTTAATTTTATTATTCATATGAATAGTGAAAGTTCACATGGGACTCTGTGCCTTGATTTAACTTTATTGGGCCAGGTCTTCTACAGCGACTTATAAAGACTAGCGTGAAATGCTTCCATATGCATTATATGAATAGTATACCATAATGCGTACTTCAACTGGGGCAACCCCTTAGTCTTTAGTTTACGGCATAGAGGCTATCACTCCAATTGGAGTGGAAATACCATCCCTGAGAATATTGGTTGAATCAGACCTAGATGAAAGCAAATTGATACGCTCTTGATTTGAACAATTAAATATGATTGAAGAAAAGAGACTCGCAACAATATGTCATGGGTAGTTATATTAGTCACGAGTGGCAAAGGCCTTTAACAAAAAAAAATTGACCCATGGGGTTTAAAGTAGAAGACTTGGTTCTTAAGAAGATCATGCCAAATCAAGAAGATGATAGGGGTAAATGGGCTCTGAATTATGAAGGCCTATATGTCGTTAAGCAGGCTTTCTCTTGAGGGGCATTGATATTGATAGACATGAATGGTCAAAATTTACCAAGACTAATCAATTCATATGCTGTAAAGAAATATTATGCTTAAAAAAAATAGCTCGCTAAGTTGAAAACCAGAAAGGGCGACTTAGGCAAAAGTTAGAGCAAAAAAAAGAAAGAAAAGAAGTCTCGTTAAGTTGAAAACCCAAAAGGGCTGCTTAGACAGAAGTTAGAGCACACAAAAAAGCTCTCTAAGTTGAAAACTTGAAAGGGTGGTTTAAACAAAAGTTAGAGGAAAAAAACAAAAAAAAAAGGGCTCGCTAAGTGGAAAACCCGAAAGGGCGACTTAGGCAAAAATTAGAGCATAAAATTGGGAGCTCGCTGGGTCAAAAAACAAATATCGAAGAAGGCTATCAATCCTAGCCCCATGAATCTCTTTATTTTTTTTTATTTGGATGACCCTATTATCACTCGATGAAAAATGCATATCTCTGGCAATTAAGCAAGGCACTATCAAGGGGACTACACGAAACCGAAAGAGGAGGACCTCCTAATAGCAACACGTTTACACCGATATATGCTCATCATTATGCATCCACTTGAATATTAGAAGATCATTTCTTTTAAATGAATCTTCATCCTTAGTATATATTTCCCTTATATTAAATCGCATGTCAAACTGTGTCATGATTTGTATAAGGGTAACTCTTTTTAATGAAAGTGCAACTTTTGTCTAGATAAATACTTACAATGATATACATGGTGTCCTCTACTCCTAATTAACTTGTGTAATTTTAGGATCATTAGCGAATGTCCCAATTGGAATTTCTGTTGTGGGTTAAACAAATGAAAAGAGACACAATCTAAACTGAGGGTCTTAGGTTGTGGCATCTATACACATCTTCATACATCCTACAAGATTGTGCAAGTAAGGGGGTTCTGGTTAGGCACCTGGACAAAGAAGGAGCAATATCACCTACCAGGATATTCTTTAACACCACCATTATTGCACTCATCCTCGTTTCATCATTTCCTTATCATTATCATCATATCCTTATCATAATTATCATAATCATCATTGGCATTATCATTATCATTGCATTCATAATCCTTATTAGGATTTCATTATCAGTGTCATCACCTTCATCATGATTCACCATTTTCATATTCTCCTCGTTATCATGGCCATTATCATCCTCTTCATCATCATTGTTGTCATCCTCATTAGGATTTCATCATTATTGTTATCATTATTATCAATGTCATCATCTTCATTGGCATTATCATAAGCACTACTCCAAAGGGGCATCACATGTTCATAGCACCCTTTTAAATGCCCTATACCGACAGGCACCCTCATAGCCCAGTAATGGCTGGTACCCATTCAGAGCCCTGTACTAGCAGACACCTCAAAGCCTAGTAACGGCTGGCACCCTTTTAAAGCCCTGTACTGGCAAACACCCTCAAAGCCCAGTAACAGCTGGCACCCTTTCAAAGCCCTATACTTGCAGGCACCCTTAAAGCCTAATAATGGCTGGCACCCTTTCAAAGCCCTATACGGGCAGGCACCTCAAAGACCAGTAACAGATGGTACCCTTTCAAAGCTCTGTACCGGCGGGCACCCTCAAAGCCCAGTAACAGCTGGCACAATTCTTTTAAAGCCCAATAATGCTTGGCATAATTCTTTTAAAGCCCTGTAATGGCAGGCACTATTCTTTCAAAGCCCTGTATTGGTAGGAACCTTCAAAGCCCAGTAGCGACTGACATCCTTCCAAATTCCTGTATCAGTAGGCACCCTTTAAGCCCAATAACGGCTGGTATAATTCTTTTAAAGCCCTGTAATGGCAAACACTATTCTTTCAAAGCCCTGTATTAGCAGGCACTCTCAAAGCCCAGTAACAGCTGGCACAATTCTTTTACACCCCACCAAAGTCCTATGTAATTAAGCGCTTTACTTCCACTTCAAGTAATCCTCTAGCTACACTGGTGTTCTTCTCCCTTATGAACCAAGTAAAGAGGGGCATGGGCACTGTATTTTGTCCAAACCTTTTTTGGTTCCAAGGGGGGCACCTTGTTCTTTTGGCCGGATAAAATACGTGTTCTTATCTTTACTTGCTTCATAGACGAGAATCTCACTTTTCTCAGCTACAAAACAAGTAAAGAGGGGCAATTGTGAACACCCTATTTTGTCCGGGTCCCACTCAAAATTAAAAAATAATCAAAAACAAAAATAAATGAAAATCCTCTCATTGATGATGATTGGCATCTAAATTGGCAATCAACATTAAAGGGAAAGATAAAAAAAAATAAAAGAGAAATAAGAAAATCATCCTATTGATAATGATTGATGTCTAAATTGACAATTATCATTAAAAGAAAAAAAAACGAAATAAAAAAATCCTCTTGTGGATGATGATTATGGTTCAAATTGGTAATCATCATTAAAAGAAAAATTAAAAATAAAATTACAAAAAAACATAAATAAAAAAAATCCTCTCATTGATGATGATTAGTGTCCAAATTGGCATTGTCATTTATTAAGAGGAAATAAAAATATATAAAAAATATCTCTCATTCAAGAGGTTTAAATTAAGAATTTGCTTGTAAAGAAAATAAATAAATAAAATAAAAAAAATTCTCATTTATGTTGATAGGTTTTAATTAGGAATTTACTTATTAGAAAAATAAAAAAAAAATTAAAAAATGAAAATTTAAAAAAAAAAATCTCCATTGATGGTGATTGGGTCAAATTAGGAAGAGCATTTATGAAGAAAACCCTACCTTAAAACTATAAATAGGGGAGCAAGGGTTGAAGCAAGACACACAAAAATTTTGGGAGAAAAAGGGAGACAAGGTAGAGAGCTAATTTTATCTTCTCATTTCATTGCTCAAACATAATTCTCATGGGGAAGGGAGGTTCACATAAGAGGCCATCTTTTCTTCACTTTGTTCAAACAAAGTCTTAATATTCTTGCCTAGGCCAATGAACATTTCTAGTTAGAAATGGAGGCATACCCATTTGAACACTGTACAAATCCTTATATGTAAAGCTTGTGAGAGATTTGTTTGTTTTTCATTTACTTGCCTTGGATTTGTGGATTTGTGGCTAAGTTTCCATGCTCCCTTTCTTTTATTTCTACTGATTTATGTCATCTTTTGTGAGTGCTACATGCAACTAATCCTCCTTCACCATGCTTTCATGATTTCATTCTCACCTTTATGCTTACCTCGTCTTTGTGAATCACCATGGCCTTTTATATATGTTGGGGCTACTCAATATAATGAATCAGGTGGCTAATAAGTGTGAGGATGAATGGTATGTGTTGGTGTGAATCACCTTCTTGTATATAGATTATAAGGATAAAAGGTATGCATAAGTCTCCTCATCTTTGGCTTCCCATTCTTTTAACTTGTGTTGTTTTTTCTTATTTTTTCTTTATCCCTTCCTTAGATTCTCTTTCAAAAAAGAAAAAAAAAATATTTCAAGACATTTTTATAAATGAAAATAAAATGGAAAAACTCTCTTTCATGAAAAAATAAAGAAATTGTTTTCATAAATAAAAAATATAAACCAAATAAAAAATCATTTTCTCCAATAAATTAAAATAATTTTTTTCCTAAAAAACACTAGCCAAGCGCCACGCCTTTCTACCCCTAACGAACTATGTGGGCTTTGATTCCTCTAAAGGGTACGTAAGCCCTAGGTTTTCATCCTAGGTCAAGTCTAACAATGTAAATAATTAATCCTGTTCTTTTTTCATTTTGTAAATACTTTATTATTGGGTAATTATGATGAAATTTTAAAAGGCCATATTTATTTTTAAATAATTAATTTAGGGTAATCATTCTTATGAATGGGTGTTGTGGGGTGCCTAACACCTTCCCCATGCACAATCGACTCCCGAACCTTAAATGGTTTTTGTAGACCAATTTCCGTTTTTAAAAAGGTTTCCAAAATTATCCTTTTTCAATTTTTGGTGGCGCTCCATATTTTCCAAATTTCGAGCGTTGCAGCTCAAAATGTGTGTGAGGAAAATAGTGTATGTGAAGAGCATACTAACTTATGGGCCTAGATTACCCAACCCTCATCTGCTAAGCAAACATAAGATAGATAGAGAAAAAAGGGAATAAACAAATAGATGAAAAAAGAATTTAATAAATAAAAACAAATATTTACAAAAAAAAAATAAGAGAAAGAGTAATTAAAATAAAATTAAGGCTATATTATTTTAAAATACTTAATTTAAATGGGTTTGACTCTCAAATTGTCCCCAGTAGAGTCGCTAAGTTGTAGTGCCCAAAATTTGGAAAACAAGGAGTCGCTACCAAAATTTTGAAAAAGGATAATTTTAGAAATTTTTTTTTGAAAATGAAACTGGTCTACAAAAATTATTTGGCTTCGGGAGGTGATTGTGTATGGGGAAGGTGTTAGGCACCCTACAACTGTAATATCCCAAAAAGTGATTAAGGGCTAATGACTTTAAAAGTGGATATAATTATTGTTGAATAAACACTTTTGGAGAATGTGTGATGGGAATTTGGATATTTTAATGATTCCAATGGCTTCCTTGTGAAAATTCATGGGGGGAGAGTGTTTATTGTGAAATTGGAACCATTGGGAACAATCGTGCTAAAGTTGAAAACTCTGTCCATTGAAACTCTGTACAGGGCAGCCAATTTGTATGGTCGTTTTAAATAGGCAAATGGTGTCTAAAAATTCTGAAATTTTCCAGTATTAAAGTTCACGTGTCAAGCTTCAAAATGAACATATAATTTGTATCATTTTGATTTGTGACCTAAGAGGTTTGGATTTTTGAAGTTTGCCCAGCGAAATTAATTATTTTCTGGAACAGTATGCAAAGATTGAAATTCTGAGAATTTTGTCGTGATTTACAGTAATGGCCAATATTTTTCCTATGAAGAGGACTTAAATATATTTCATTTGGCTTTGGGATCACCTCATTTCGATTTTTCTAGAATTAGTTATGATTTTTCAAAGTTAGGGCAGAAAATCTGCCAGAATTTCTGAGAAATCCGAAAATGGGAAATTAGAAATTATGACATCATCATATTGTATGATGACATCAACATGGAATTAAAACCAATTACACCATCTTCATCAGCCATTCCCAACCCCATTCAGAAAACAAAAAGACGTGAGAGAGAGCTTGGAGAAAAGAGAGAAAAGAGGAAGAAATCTCGCAAGGTAAGCTGATTTCTCCGACGATCTAGCTCCTAACGCGTACAATCCTTCTCCTAAGCTATTCCTCTATGTGAATTAAGGTTTTGAAGCAAAGAATTTGGTGTTTCAAAGAGGCTAGGGTTCAGCCAAATTTGAGAAAAGCTAGAAGGAGCTTGAGGTAACTTCCAAACTCTCGTATATTGCTTATTCTGGCTGCTGTGGGCAATTTAATCGGTGAAATTTCGCCGGATTGCCATTGGTTTTAAAGTTTGGAAATGAGGTGGCCTAAGGGTTATGCTGCCCAAATTGGGTCTTAATGTTAGTTGTAACCTAATGTAATGGTTAATAAAGTGGTTAGGAGTAGAAAGGAACGCGTTTACGGAGCCGAAATCGTAAAACCCCAATTTTTCCCGGAGAACATGTATATTTCGGCCAAAGCTGTAAATCTTAGAGTTGGATTTTCAATGATTTGATGATTCCATTGGATTCAGTGGGCGAAAATAGGTGGGGTTACAGTTGGGCACTTTTTCAAAAAAGGCCGAGAAAGCATAATTACGGAAACACCCCTAAAACCCAAAAAGTAGGGCTGCCAAGGGCAATTTCGTAATTTGATATTGAATTTGATAATTCTGAGTACGGAAATGGATTCCTTGGGCGGAAATATGTTAGGATAGCCCATATTAGAATTTCGAGAAAAGTGCAACCGGTCCGGGTATGGCGGGCCCAGGCCGGGTCCCCGGGGGTATTTTTGTAAATTTTCATTATAGACTCATATAACCCTAAGTAACACTATGGAAGTGTCTAAATAGTGCATTTGGAATTGTAGGATTCGATATTTGCCGCCCTCGTGAGCCAACTACGCCAGCGAACGTCAGAAAGGAACGAGGTAGTGACTTTTCTTTTGTACCATATATGATGCATTGTATGTGTGTTATATCGTTGATTTGTAATGAATTCGTATGCTGCAACATCTGTGGATTTGTGTTAGCACTGTCATTCCAATAGTCCCTGAGTAGCTAACAACGGTTCGGGTTAGGGCGGTGTGCCTTCCCGGCGGAGAAAGGGGATGAGGATGAGGTGTGATATATGTGATTATGTGAGCCGAAAGGCTATTTGTGGAGGCCGACGGGCCATTTGTGAAAGCTGAATAGCTGTATGGGCTATAAGGCTATATGTATGCACTGCCACGCCAATAGTCCCTGAGTAGCTAACAACGGTTCGGGTTAGGCGGTGTGCCTTCTCGGCGGAGAAAGGGGATGAGGGTGGAGTGTGATTTGTGGTGCTGCTGCTGTATGATAATTTGCTTACATGCTGTGTGCTTATGTGTGGTATAAATGTTTTGTTACTACTGGGATTCTCTTGAATTTCATTCTTTCCTTTAACTAACCTTTCAGACAGGGCGAGTGGCTCTAAGGAGAAGCGTACGACCCGGAGCGGTTAGAATCCTGTAGGGACATTTATTTTGGTTATGTTGGTTAAACCTGTTGGACAGGGTGTCTGTATATTATGTTGGTTGTAAAGAATAGTTGAACGTAGTTGTGTAGTCCCCTATATGGAGGTTGTAAACCCTTTTTGTGTATGAATGGAACCTGGGGGTTGCCGGGATTGCTATTAGATATTCTGATATGAATGAATGTGAATTAACTGCACAGGTGATTATATTCGATAATTGAACTTGAGACCGGAATAGGAAAGAAGTTTTGAAAATTTTATAAAGTCCCTACTTCACAGGGAGTTCTAAATGAGTTTTGAACTATTCGACGGTCTCTAAACCAATTTAATTACGTAATATCGAATTATAATTACGCTATTTAAGGCAGGGGGTTACATTTTGGTATCAGAGCTGTAGTTCCTGGCAAGGGTAGAGGTTGCTAGGATAGCTCCCTTAGTTGGTTTTAGGGATAGAAGATTATCTGTGAACGATTGTTGTGTATGCACATGTATGTTTATTGATGTTGACATATATGGGTTTTATGACTATTGTGCATACTATTTCTGCTGAATTAATGGGGCAAGTTGTTTGTAGAATGAAGAAAACTAGAGGACGCCCCAATATTCCGCGTGTAGACCCTGAGGTGGAGGTTGTTAATGAAAACCCACCGGATGCAATGCAAGAGCTTATGGGTCTAATTCGGGATCAGAGAGATATGATCACTGAACTGAGGGAAGAGCTCAGAGCTGAGAAGGCGAAGAACCAAGAAGGTCCGGTTCAATCCACTCCGGAGGAGACTCAAGGAGAGACTCGACATGAGGACACTGCAGAAGGATCAGCACGACCTCTGGAATCCCCACCTCGTGCTACCTTGAATCAGGAATCATATGGGATGCCACCCAGGGAGGAAAAAGACCTTCAGTATTGGGTCACCCGATTCTGCAAGCATATGCCTCCGGCGTTCAGAGGAAGGTTTGACCCTCAGGCAGCCGAAGATTGGTTGTACAGACTGGAGAAGATATTTGAGGTTCTGTGTTGCCCAGAGGAGGTGAAGCCACGGTTGGCAGTGTATAAACTCGAGGGGGACGCGGATCGTTGGTGGCGGAATATCGCCCTGACATTAAAGAGCAATGAAACACCATTGACTTGGGAACTGTTTCAACAAGAGTTCAACGAGAAATACTTTCCCAAATCAGTGCGGCTCGAGAAGGAGACAGAATTTCTCAACATCAAACAAGGGGATATAGAGAGCTTTGACGACTATTTGTCCCGTTTTGTCCAGTTGGCTCGGTACTCCTCTTACCTCCGGTTTAAAGATGATAAAGAATGGAGTTCTGATATGCTCATCCGCGGTCTGAGGCGAGAATTGAGAAAGCGATTGGTTACGAACTAATTCACTAAGTTCAACAAGGCTGTGGAGCAATGTCGAATTACGGAGAATAATCTGAGGGAGTTGAATCCTACCAGAGCTATTGGCCATCGTAGTGAACCCAGTAAGGGTAATGCTTCCCAGAAGCGGAAAGGCCAAGGATCCTCTTCATACAAAGGCGGTGATAAGAAGCCCTATCAGCCCAGAGACCGTGAGCCTCAGAGGGCTGTGACTGAGTGGAAATGCCCTCGCTGCAACAAAACACATTATGGCCAAAATTGCCGGGGAGAATTGGTCTGTTTTAACTGTAAGCAGCCAGGACATTTTTCCCGAGATTGTCAACGACCACGAGTCGAGCAGAAACCGAGGACACAGGGCCGAGTGTTCGCTATGACCCACGAGGAAGCTCGTAAATCTCCTGAGTTGATACAAGGTAAAATCTCTATTAATGGCCATCTGTTGCAAGCATTGTTCGACTCAGGTGCAAGTCACTCCTTCATTGCTTATGATTGCGTGAAGCGCCTGGGATTGCATGTACATAAATTACCATTTGATTTGGTAGTGTCAACCCCGATGGGTGTTAAGGCTTTAACCACAGAAGCTTACTTGAATTGTGTCGTAACTGTGGAAGGGCACCAATCTGTTGTAGATTTGATATGTTTGCCGCTTTACCAATTGGAAGTCATTTTGGGTTTTGATTGGTTAACGACAAATAATGTTTTGCTTGATTGTGGAAACAAGAGGATAGTATATCCTGTTTCTCAGAGGGTTGAAGCTGTGAATGCCGGTATGAATTTTCTTTCTACGGCTAAAGCTGAAAAGTATCTTAAAAAGGGTTGCCAGGGGTATGTAGTGTTTTTCTCAGTGCAAAGGGAAACTGGTTAAACTTTGAGTGATATACCCGTGGTAAATGAATTCCCTGAGGTATTTCCGGATGATCTAAATGGATTGCCTCCTGAGAGGGAAGTTCAATTTCCAATTGACATTATTCCTGGAGCTGGTTCTATATCTAAGGCCCCATACCGCATGGCCCCAAACAAAATGGCGGAGTTAAAGAAACAAATAGAAGACTTGCTTGAGAAAGGGTTCATTAGACCCAGTGTGTCGCCTTGGGGAGCTCCAGTGTTGTTCGTAAAGAAGAAAGATGGGAGTCTTCGATTGTGTATTGATTACAGAGAATTGAATAAGGTTACTATTAAGAACAAGTACCCTCTTCCCCGAATCGATGACCTATTAGATCAACTCTCTGGTTCGTGTGTGTTTTCAAAGATTGATCTAAGGTCAGGGTATCATCAGCTGCGAGTGAAAGCAGAGGATGTTCCGAAGACTACTTTTCGGACCCGGTACGGTCATTATGAGTTCTTGGTGATGCCATTTGGGCTAACCAATGCGCCTGCGGTATTCATGGATTACATGAACCGTATCTTTCGACAATACCTGGATCAATTTGTTGTTGTGTTTATCGATGACATTCTGATATACTCCAAGAGTATGGAAGACCATGAGCATCATTTGGGAGTTGTATTGAATATATTGCGTGAGAAACAATTATATGCTAAATTGAACAAGTGCGAGTTTTGGCTATCAGAAGTGAAATTCTTAGGCCATGTTATCTCGCAAGAAGGGGTCTCTGTGGATCCTAGTAAAGTGGAAGCAGTACTGGACTGGAAGAGGCCAGAATCTGTGGCGGAAATACACAGTTTTCTGGGTCTTGCTGGTTATTATCGAAGATTTATCCAAAATTTCTCCCGTATTGCGTTGCCGATGACCAAGCTCACGAGAAAGGATCAGCCGTTTGTGTGGGATGAGAAATGTGAAAACTGTTTTGTGGAGCTGAAGGAGAGGTTGACTACGGCACCTGTGTTGATTTTGCCCGATCCCAGTTTGACATATGTTGTGTATTCTGATGCCAGTGGGCAGGGATTAGGGTGTGTCCTTATGCAGCAGGGACGTGTGGTGGCCTACGCCTCTCGACAGCTCAGACCTCATGAATTGAACTATCCCACTCATGATCTGGAGCTTGCGGCCATTGTGTTTGCTTTGAAGATTTGGTGTCATTACCTGTATGGTGTGACTGTGGAACTGTACTGCAACCACAAGAGTCTCAAATACTTGTATGATCAAAAAGAACTGAATATGAGACAGCGCCGCTGGATGGAATTACTTAAGGACTGCGACCTGGAAATAAAATATCATCCGGGTAAGGCAAATGTAGTCGCTGATGCTCTGAGTCGAAAGACTGTGCTCGTTGCCGCTATGATGATACAAGAGAAGAAACTGATTGAAGACTTTCGTGATTTGAATTTGACAAACCAGATCATTTGTGCCAATTAGCAGGACCCAAGACCAAAAAAAAAAAAAATTGGAAGTCAAGTTAACCTGCCCAAAAATATTCCATGGTACTCTTATGCTTGTTCTGCCATGAACTACTGTAACACCCCAAATTTTATATTCACCAAATATATTGTAATTATTTGGGAAATTCAATAAAATGGTGAATATTCATGAATTTGGAATTTATGAATTTATAAATGTTCAATTTCATGGGAAATTGGGCAAAAATAATTATGGAATTAATTTGGGTAATTTAAAAAGCCCAATATTAAGGTCCAAAAGTGAAGGAATATTAGAGAAAATATTTGGTCCAAAAATAGATGAAAATTGATGAAAGAAAAATAAGAGAAGAAATTGGATTAGAAAGGTAATGGCAAAATTGTAATTTTGCCAAAATAGCACAAAATAAATTATTTTTCAATTAATTGAAGTTAATTTCAATTAATTAAGGAAAATAAAGGTTAAAAATATATTTAGAATATTTTGGTCAATTTAATATGAATTTATGGAAAATTTGAGCAAAAAGTGCAATTTTGACCAAAATTGAGACTTTACGTGTATACGTAACCGAAATAAGTTGTGAAGCCAATTGAGACCATAGGGAGGGACCCCTAGGTGTCTCCTACATGTGGCATAAATAAGGAAATATTGATTGGGCTTAATGAGGATGGTTATATGTACATAAGGATTTATGTACATAAGTTCATTTTTGAAATTTTGGGAAAATAAAACAAATAAATAAAATATTGTAAAACATATGATAAATAAATATATCATCATCCTCTTCAGCCATTTTCGTGCTCAGCAACCTGAACCATATAGAGAGAAGGTTGAGAGAGTTTAGAGAGAGAAATAGAAAAAAAATCACAAGGTAAGCCGATTTCTCCGACGATTTCGCTTCTAACGCATATATCTCTGACTCTAAGCTACTCCTCTTTGTTCTTTAGGGTTTGGAGGCTCAAAAATCTGTTCTCTAAAGGTTAGGGTTTCAGTCATTTTTGGGAAAAGCTTGTTGGAGCTTGAGGTAACTTCCAAACCTTCGTATATTAACTATTCTGGCTGCTGTGGGCAATTTAATCGGTGAAATTTCGCCGGATTGCCATTGGTTTTAAATTTTGGAAAGTTGTATATCTAAGGGTTATGCTGCCCAATTTTAGTTCAAATGGTTGTTATAACTCAATTAGATTGTTAATAAAGTGGTTAGGAGTAGAAAGGAACGTGTTTACGGAGCCGAAATCGTAAAACCCCGATTTTTCCCGGAGAACACAATTATTTCGGCCAGGGATGTTTGAGGGCCTTAGAGTTGGATTTTCAATGATTTTATGGTTCCATTGGATTCAGTGGGCGAAAATAGGTGGGGTTACAGTTGGGCACTTTTTCAGAAAAGGCTGAGAAAGCATAATTACGGGAACGCCCCTAAAACCCTAAAAGTAGGGCTGCCAAGGGCAATTTCGTAATTTGACATTGAATTTGGTAGTTTTGAGTCCGGAAATGGATTCCTTGGACAAAAATAAGTCAGGATAGCCCTAATCAAAAATTTGGAAAAACGTGCCATCGGGCCGGGTACGGCGGGGCCGAGGTCCCGGGGGCATTTTGGTAAATTTTCACCATAGGCTAATATAACCACAAGAAACACTATGGAAGTGTCTAAAATGATACTTGGATAGGTTATGACCTATTTCTTGTATATTTGATGTTTTAGGACCGAGTTGGACGCCTTTAGTTGACACGTTTTACAGGGCGAGCCCTTTGAGACAAGAAAGAGGTTAAGGTAGGGACTACTATCTCTCATATACTATGTGACTATTTGTATGATGCGTGTTACTGTATTTTGTGATCTGAACACATGCTGGAGGCACATTACCTAGCTGTGGTCTAGGACCTAGCTGAGGTATGTAACCCCCTGCCTTAAATACCGTAATTAGTATTCGATAATGCATAATTAAAAGGGGTTTGAGATCGTCGGATAGTTCAAAACGTATTAAATTACCTACCAAGCAGTAGGACCTTACAAAATTTTCAAAACACCTTTCCTATCCGGGTCTCGTTTTCAATTACCGAATATAATCACCTGTGCAGTTAACTTACATTCATAAATATCAGAGTTCGTAATTCAAACCCCGGCAACCCCCGGGTTCAACTATATATATAGAGTTTCAAATCCTGATTAGGGGATTACAAACCAAATATCCACACTATTTACATCTCAAAATGTAATACAATAATCCCTATCCAAAATGATTAACCAACAAAAGCCATACTAATGTCCCTAGGAAGCTCTAACCGCTCCGGGTCACACGCTTCTCCTTAGAGCCAGTCGCCCTGTCTGAAAGGTTAGTTCAAAGGAAAGAATGAGATTCAAAAGAATCCCAGTAGTAACTAAACATTTATACCACACATAAGCACATAGCATGTAAGCAAATCATCATGCAGCAGCAGCACATATCGCACTCCACCCTCCTCCCCTTTCTCCGCCGGGAAGGCACACTGCCTAACCCGAACCGTTGTTAGCTACTCAGGGACTATTGGCGTGGCAGTGCATACACATAGCCTTATAGCTCATAAGCTATCCGGCTTCACAAATGGCCCGTCGGCCTCACAAATAGCCTTTCGGCTCATAATCAGCCTTTCGGCCCACATATCACATAATCACACCTCATCCTCATCCCCTTTCTCTGCCGGGAAGGCACACTGCCTAAACCCGAACCGTTGTTAGCTACTCAGGGACTATTGGACTGACGGTGCTCTCATATATCCTCATAAGTCGCAACATACGAACTTATCACAAATCAATGATAATACACACATACAATGCATCACATATGGTACGAAAGAAAAGTCACTACCTGATCCCTTCCTGATGTCTCTGGGCACAGTAGGCTCACGAGGATAGCAGATGTCAAATCCTATATTCAAAATAGGGACATTTGGTTAATTTCCTTTTCCAAATTCTTACTTCCATAACACTTTAAGTTGGTATTCATTTGGACTCTTTAGATGGCCATTAAATGCCTAAACATATGCCTAAAGGGTTGGGATAACTATCCCCAAAGATCCCTCTTTAGAAAGCTAAACACTGCTTTTTGGACCCCTCACTCGCACCCCTCACTCGAGCACAGAAGGCCGTGCTCGAGCACAACTCCCATTTTCACCCGAGCACCTGCGAGTGAGACGCAGGAAGTGCTTGCCCGAGAGCAACTCCCGCAACAAACCTACACTCTCACTCGAGCACAAGAGGCCGTGCTCGAGCAGAGACCCCGAGCACACTCGAGCACCACGGAAGTGAGGCCTGCGAGTGACAACCCGAGAGCATCTCTCAACATCTTCTTCCACCTTCACTCGAGCACAAACGCCTGTGCTCGAGCACTGACCCTCAGTGCTCGCGAGCACAAGGCAACGAGTGCCTGCCCGAAAGCACCCCAACGCCCAGGCAACGGACTCACTCGAGCACAACCCCAGTGCTCGCGAGTGATCCCCCAATGCTCGCGAGTGCCAGGCGCACTCTTGGCATCCACCCGCAAGTGAACACCTGAAACGCTCACCCGCAGCATCAAAAACACACCCTCACTCGAGCACAAACATGCTCACTCGAGCACGTTCATCCTGTGCTCGAGTGAGTTCTTCTCTCACTCGAGAAATCACACCAGAAACCAGAACGCAGCAACTGGTAAACTATTCCAAAATCCACCAAATGAATTCCAATGGTTCTTAAACTTGTGTCAAGGCTCATTATCACTTATTTCAACACAAGGAACCCATTGGCAACCAAAAATAACCCAAATTCAACCCATCCAACACATTCTCTCTCTAAATCATCAAACCACTCAAAACCTCCTTCTAACAACTTCCCTTATTCAACTTCAAATCAAATTCTAATCACTCCCAAATGTCAAAACTGACCAAATGAACAGTGACACTCCCATGAAAACCTACCTTTCACTTAACATCATAATTAGGTCTAATTTCCAGAATTCTCATTGATTAAGCAAACATCTTGACATATATATCAAAATGCCTTACAAACCTACCTCTTCAACTTGCTGAAATCAACACCTTGATTCCACCAACTTCCAGATTTATCCCATAATCAAACACCACCAATGGAAATTCTGAAATCATAGAAATAATGCTCTTGACCTCTTGATCAACATTAATGAAGGGTAACTAAACATTTAAGATCATTTACCTTAACAAAATTCAAACCCTTACTTTCTCTTTCTTGCTTGGTTCGCCGGAAATGGAGGAAAGGAAGAGAGAAAGTGAGTAGGTGAAGATGATGATCATTTGCTTCTCTTTTCCCCATGCAAAAAAAACCGACTAAGAGTGGAGAGAAGGAATGAGTTTGAAAACTTTGACTCATCCAATGGCTCTCATTTAGCCACTTGTCACCATCCCATTACTCCCACCATGATTTCACATAAACTCTTCCACACTTGATTCCACCTCATAATCTTTCAATCTCAACCATTGATCATGATTACTAAAGAGTTTCCTCTCCAGTAACTGACCAATCGATCGGTAAATTTACCGTTTTGCCCCTGATTAGTACAATACATATTAAATTATGAATAATTGCCTTCAGTTCACATTGCACAGCATATACTTCAAATATGCTTAATTAACATTAATTACATCATTTGAAGTTACTAATCCTTGATTAAAATCCAGGATATTACAAGGTACACTGGTCTTACCTAGCTGTAGTCAAGGACTCGGATGAGGTACATGTAGGGGTTTCAACGGGTTAGTTGGCCCTGAATTTTGTGTACACACACGGATGATATGAATTTTCATTTTACTTGATACGGTGCATTGCATATTTAATTTTCGCATTTTATATGTTGATCGTATGTTTCTACTGAGATTCCTTGGAATCTCACCCCTTTTTCTAATCCAAATGTCTCAGCGGGTGCCAGCGGTTCAAAAGGCAAGGACATAGTTCCGGGAAACTGACGGGCATGTTTCTCGAGACACAGTTGGTGGTTACATTTAGCCTGTACTTGGAATATTTTGGGATATTCTATATATATTTGTAATTATTAGTGAATTTTGCTCTGTTAATGTCTGTCTGTAAACAAATACTTATTATCAGTATAACTGTACTTTTCTGTTTGCCTAGGGAACTTGTTCATTATTGCCCTGCGCATATCAAAATGGAAACGGGTGTTGACAACTACAGTACTTCTTCCAAAAAAAATTGGAAACTATTGAAATCTCAAGTCTCGTTATTGGGAAGATTTTGTTTTGGGAAGATTTTGAATGTTCCAGCCACGGTGGTGGTGGGATGAAGGTGAGGAAGATAGCTGTTGTTAAATTTTGTTGAAAGGGGAAGAGATTTTTTTTTTTTTTTGGGGCAATTTAGTATTATCATATTATAAATATATATTTTCATTAAAAATTATATTTCACTTCTACCGTCCTATCAAACATGTTTTAAAACTCACTCCCACCCTCATCAAACACTCTTCCAATCTACCAAATGGTTTTAAATGATAGTTATATACGCAAATAGATCATCAATAACGCACACTAGAGCTTTTATTATGAACATGTGAGAAATTTGTTGGAGTTATAACATGTGAGTGTGTCAAATAAATCAAGACCCACATTTTTTAAGAGAGTCCAAGTATATATATTATAATTTGTTAGCTTGAACAAACAAATGGGCCCAGAGATGGAGTGAGCTCGGGAGTGCAACAACGAGCTGTCAGGATTTCCAAACGCATTGGGAATCTAACAATTCCCCCCATGTCACGAGTAAAAATATGAACTAGGCACTTGAAATTATATTTCAAAATCATACGAGAAATCTCTTTCTTTCTTTTTCCTCCTGTTTTTTATGTAGATGGTCTCTCCACTTTGAAATTAGAAAACGACGATGCCCTTAATATTAGGGTCTATTTGGGTTAGCGTTGGAGAAATACATTGACGCAAGTTGAGGTAAAATTCCTCTCACATCTTACCTCGTATTCAGTAAATCACGTCAGAAAAAGCAGCTTCTACCGTTAACCCAAATAGGCACTTAGTTATTGTCAAATCAAGATGCTGGGTACACAGTTAGTTACCAAAATAATACATTAAAATATTAATTAGGTAAAGTATTGCCTAAAGAACTTAATTACTAAGGACAATAATATGTTTTTAATTATATTATAATGAAAACGCGTGAGAGGATTGTCATGCCCTTATCTCAATTTCAACATTTTTCAGAGTATTTACAGAAAACGATATGCGGTTCGTTAAGCAACACAACAATAGTATAACTATACTAATAATATGTGCATGATTACATAAATTCCCCATAGGGGTTTGTACATGATACTTATGATTAAAGTAGCCGTACAAGACTACTAGGGTGTCTAAACTCATCCCAGTGAAACAAAGACTTCTTCCCGTCTTCGTTCCACTACTATAATCCCCTCGTACGGTACTCTGCATTGTTGTTAACATATCTTCTGTCGTCTCCTTTCTAAATTGTTTATAGGTGAGGGTGAGATTCGAGAGAATCTCAGTAGGAAATAGATACCATAATGCATGCATGATTGATGCTATGTGTATGATATGTTAGCTTTATCTAGATGTATGCCCCATAATGACATTTCTGCATACTCAATGTTTTATACAACAAGACTATGGCCACAGCGAAAACAGAAACAGAGCTTCATTTATTCAAATATGCTCTACACAATCAAGTAAAGCAATCACATACATCAATACACAAGCAAAGATATCAAATAAATGCAAGTAAGATAAGTCTCATACCTTAACCCTTTTCCTCCTTGAAACGTGTGCCTCATAATGCATGCAAATAGCTCGGGGCTTCATATTCGATCCTACAATGTCAAATGTACTATTTAGACATTTCCAAGGTGTTTCTAGGCGTTATGTGAGTCTATGTTGAAAAATTACTAAAATACCCCCGGGGACCCAGCCCCATCGTACTCAGTCCGGCTGTACTTTTCTCGAAATTCTAACATGGGCTATCCTGACATATTTTCGCCCAAGGAATTCATTTCTGGACTCAGAATTACCAAATTCACTACCAAAAGATGAAATTGCCCTTGGCAGCCCTTATTTCAGTGTTTTAGGGGCATTTTCGTAATTATGCTTTCTCGACCTTTTCCGGAAAAGTCAATATACAAGAGTTTGGAAGTTACCTCAAGCTCCTACTAGCTCTCCTCAAGATGGCTGAACCCTAACCCTTGAAACATCAAAATATGAGCTTCCAAACCTTAAATCATATGTAAAGGAAGCTTAGGAACGGAGTTATACGCATTAGGAACCGATTTACAAAAGAAATCACTTACCTTTACAAGCTTTTTCCTCTCCTTCTCTCTCTAAGCTCTCTCAAATTTCTCTCACTAGTTTCAGCTTGTTCACATCAAAAATGGGGCTAAAGAAGGAAGAGGATGATTATAATAATATATCCAATTTAATTAATTAATTTTCCCAATTTTCGGATTGTTATAAAATTCTGGCAGATTTCTGCTCAAAATTTGAAAAATCATAACTAATTCTAGAAACATCGAATTGAAGTGATTCTAAAGCCTCTAGAACCATTATTGAGTCTAGTTGCAAGGAAAAATATAGAATTTTGCTAGATGGAATCACAAAATTCTCAGAATTTCAATCTTTGCATGTTGTTTCAGAAATTTCACAGTTTTTCTTTGCTGACTTCAAAAATTCATATCTTTTTGTGTATAACTATAAATGAGTCATATGACCTATCAAATTAAATCTTAAGATGTCTACTTTCATCTTGTAAAATTTTATAATTTTTGCTCATCATTTAGTTATTCAAAATCACATGACAAGCTCACTACCTCATAGGTAATTTCACAGAAAATATAATTATATTCTCCCAAGTTCACTATTTTACTTTCTTAATACCCCAAAGATATAAGAATCATTAGGGGATAAATTTGAGCTCTTACTAAATTGGGGCTTATCAGTCCACTTAATTTATACTTATTCCCAAACCTCAAATCCCAAATTTCGGGGTATTACAAGGATAGATTCAATCAGTTAAAAAGAATGGTCCAAGTTGATCATGTATTTTCCAATGATAATTAAAAATTTCAAAAAATAATATAACAAAGGTTTTGATAAAAAAAAGAAATATAACAAAGATTGAATTTGACCCTATTGAGCAGTAAAACAATGAATTTAAGTACCTTCACATTGAGTTTAATATAGTTGTTGTTGCTTTCTTAGTTTTTTTCTATAATTACCGGCAAGTTGAATAGTTTGATTTTGTTGTGTTACAAAGATGGTCAGTTTTTTCCTTTATTTTTAAAAACAATTTCGGACATTTCTCCATAATAGTAGTCAAATTAATGTCATTTAACTTTTAATATTGACACCACATGTTTATTACCCTCCCAATATATTTTCCTTGATCATACTATCCAACATATATATCTCTGGAATCCCCCTCACATCATCTACAGAATTTTGCTCTTATATATCCTAATAAAATAGGTAATGTTATCATTTATTGGTCATAAATTATAAAGAGCATGAAATTCCCCCCCCCCCCTCGTACATAGTGATTTTCAAAGCAATTGGCTATTTTTAGGCATATGTTTTTAATGGAAAGCTTTTGATGCAAATGGATTTTATTTTATTTTTTGAAACTCCGTACCTTCTTATATTATATGTGCCTTTGTATAGTCACCATGGTATTAACCATTTATATTTTATAAGGGTAAAGCAATGAATTTAGTAATGAACTATTTTGCTATGAGCACCCATATAATTATTTTTTGTTGGATTCAAAAGTAGACATAAATATTTTTTAAGGCAGTATATATGGCAATGTCGTTAACCTTGATTAACTTCCATTACTTTTTGTATTGTGGGTCTCATTATTCTTCTTACTCTCTATTATTTTAATATATTTTTAGAAAGGCGAACATGCAAATTTCACTACTACAGATTTGAGTATATAACATTTAATAAATAATAGTCACAGTGAATAAACATCATGTTTGTCAAGGTGAAGGTCACACAAAAATATATAACGCTAAAACCTAATGGTTAAATATGCGCATCATCATGTATTGAGAGGGGAAATCCACAAAAATACAAAAATAACAGGTGTAGTTAATAACTGTCATTTATTTAATTTAGTAACAAATATGACGATTATAATGAAAGAACTGTCATGTAACACTTACAAACGATTCATCTTCCAACCTCTTATATCAGCGAAGACAAAACATAGCAGTCTTCAGAACCAATCATCATCTAACACTTTCATAACCCTTCGTAATCCATTAAACCTTCACAAGTCATATGTCATAACCCTTCATAATCCGTTATACCTCTATTTAAACTCACATATTCCTTATTATGTTTACTACTTTTCTTTATCGGCCTCCTCCTTCTCTCTTTTATCATGCTAAGTTCCTAGGGAGCTCCTCCATAGCCGCCGCCCCCTCATCTAATGCCACCACCACCTCCTCCTAAAATGGAGGCTCTAATGTAGATTCTGGCAGGCCTTGACGCCACACAAAGCGTCTTGCAGCATGCGCCAATACAGTGAACAGGAAGTTGAACCACATACTTCATCATAATGATGTTGAATATGACTTGCAATTAAATCCTTTGTCAACACCCGTTTTCATTTTGATATTCACAAAGTAATAGAGACCAAGTTCTATAGGCATACAGAAAAGTACATATATACTAATAAAAGTATTAGTTTACAGTTCGAAGTCAAGATACAAAAGGCAACAATATTTACAACACAAGCTATCTATAACCACGAACTTTAACTTTGCCTTGAGACATGTGCCATTCACTTTCCTTTATCTACGTCCTTGCCTTTTGAGCCACTAGCACCCGCTGAGATGTTTGGTTTAGAAAAAGGGGTGAGATTCCAAAGAATCCCAGTAGAAACATACCATCGACATATAAAATGTAAAAATTAAATATGCAATGCACCATATTAGGCAAAATGAAAGTTCAATTCGATTCAAATGTGTACACACGTTTCAAGGCCAAACATCGAGTTAGAACCCTTACATGTACCTTAGCTGAGTCACCAACTACAGCTAGGATTTTCGATATTCCTTGGCTGGGCACCGAACCACAACTAGGTACTGTGCCTCTAGCACACATTCATATCACAAAATACAGTAACACATAACATACAATAGTCATATAGTATATGAGAGATAGTAGTCCCTACCCCAACCCTTTTTAACCTCAAGATACTCGCCTCATGGAACGTGCCAACTCCAGGCTCCTAACTCAGTCCTAAAATGTTAAATGTACAAGAAATAGGTTATAACCTATCTATATATCATTTTAGGCACTACCATAGTGTTTCTTGTGGTTATATTAGCCTATGGTGAAAATTTATCAAAATGCTCCCAGAACCCCGGCCTGGCCCGAAAGTACTTTTCCTGAAATTTTGACTAGGGCTATTCTGACATATTTCAACCCAAGAAATCTATTTCCAAACTCAGAATTACCAAATTCATTGTTAAATTACAAAAAAAAACCCTTGACATCCCCTATTTTAGGGTTTCAGGGGCGTTTCCGTAATTATGCTTTCTTGACCTTTTCCGAAAAAGTGCCCAACTGTAACCCCACCTAATTTTTCCTACTGAATCCAATGGAATAATCAAATAATTTAAAATCTAATTTTAAGGCCCTCTAACATCCCTAGCCAAAATTATGGTATTCTCCGAGAAAAATCGGGGTTTTACGATTTTGGCTCCGTAAACGCGTTCATTTCTACTCCCGACCACTTTATTAACCATCTAATTGAGTTATAAAAACCATTTGAACTAAAATAGGGCAGCATAACGCTTAGGAACACCCATTTCCAAAATTTAAAACTAATGGCAATTCGGCAAAATTTCACCGATTAAATTGCCTACAACAGCCAGAATAGTTAATATACGAAGGTTTGGAAGTTACCTTTTGCTTCCTTTAGCTTTTCCCCAATATGGATGAAACACTAACCCTTCAACCACAGAGTTTTGAGCCTCCAAACCTTAAAGAACAAAGAGGAGTAGCTTAGGATCGGAGATATATGCCTTAGGAGTTAAATCGTTTGAGAAATTGGCTTACCTTACGAGATTTCTTCCCTTTCTCTCTCTACACTCTCTCAAATTTCTCTCTCTTATTTTAGATCTGTTAGGGCACGAAATGATCTGGATGAAGATGTTGGAAATGTGTTTTTATTATATTATATGATTTTTTAATGATTTATGGAATTTCCAAAATTCCAAAATCAATTTTATGCACATAAACCCTATATACATGTAATCAAGCTTATTAAGCCCAATCAATATTTTCTTCCTCATGCAACATGTAGGAGGCACCTAGGGGTCCCTCTCTATAGTCTCAATTGGCTCCACAACTTGTCCAAGTTACGTATACACGTAAAGTTTCAATTTTGGTCAAAATTTCACTTTTTGCTCAAATTTTACATAAATTCGTATTAAATTGACCAAAATATTCTAAATATATTTTTCCCTTTTATTTTCCTTAATTAATTGAAATCAAGTTCAATTAATCAGAAAATAATTAATTTTATGATAAATTGGCAAAATTACGATTTTGCCATTACCTTTTTATTCCAATTTCTTTTCTTATTTTTTCTTTCGCCATTTTCCATCTATTTTTGGACCAAATGTTTTCTCTAATATTCCTTCATTTTTGGACCTTAATATTGGGCTTTTTAAGTCACCCAAATTAATTCTATATTTATTTTTGCCCAATGTCTCATGAAATTAAACATTTACAAAATTCATAAATTCCAAATTCATGAATATTCACCATTTTATTGAATTTCCCAAATAATTACAATATTTTTGGTGAATATAAATTTTGGGGTGTTACAGTTCTCCTGTAACCCCCTGCCGTAATTAATATCCGGATTATGCAATTAACGGGAAATAGAGACCAATAAGTCACAACAACAATTATAAACCCATCACTCAAACGGGGTTTTCACAATCACGTTTCGAAATCATTTAAAACACGGTCTCATATTTCCACTCCGAATATAATTACTATGCGAAGATAAATTACATTTATACAATTATCAGAGTACGCAATATAAATTCCCGACAATTCCGGGATCACATCTTCGCTCAATAATCATAGGGCGCATTAGCCCATACAACTCAAATAACAGGGATTACACAACTTATCCAAATACATTCTCAAGTATTGATCCATATAAACAAATACATAATCCCATTTACACAATGATAACCAACTAGTAAGCTCTCACCCAAAACGAGTCCTCTTCGTCCTTGAATGCTTGCTTATCCTCAATCTTCCTTCCCTGCCTAAAATGTTGATAGGGGAGGGTGAGATTCTGGGGAATCTCAGTAGGAAAACAAATACCACTATGCATGCAAGATAAGTATTTAATGCATGACATGCTTGCATCACAATAACTCATGTTCACAATATGATATACTCGCATGCTCAATGTTCACACAACATACTCATGGCCATAGTATAAACAGAAACAGAGCTTCGATCATTCTCATAGGTTTCACATAAACACGCAAGGCAATAACATGCATCAATACACAAATACAATTATCACTACATGCAGGAGAGGTAAGTTCCCTACACTCTTTTCCACGTAAGCTCCAGCTCCGGCTGCTCACGCTCCAGTAAATCATCAAATCCTATAACCATAATCAAGGACATAGGATTAATCCCTTTTCCAATTCCTTTACATTTAGACACTCAAGTTGGTTATCATTATTGCCCTTTAAGTGCCCTCAAACACCTCAATCCATAGCTCTAAAGGGTTGGAAGACTATCCCCAAAGATCCCCTTTTGAACACTTAAACTTGATATTTTTCACTGCCTCACTCGAGCACAGAAGCTCTCACTCGAGCACAAGTACGGACATCACTCGAGCACAGATGCTCTCACTCGAGCACGCGTACGGACAACACCCGAGCACAAGAGAAAGTGAGACCGCGAGCACTTGCCCGAGAGCACAAACCCACTCCAGAAGCACAAGCTCACTCGAAGCACAAGAGGCTCACTCGAGCACGCTGCCCATACCCGCGAGCACAAGAGAAAGTGAGACCGCGAGTGAGCACCCGAGAGCACCCAAAGCTCTCCAAGCACTGGATCACTCGAGCACAAAACCACACCCGCGAGCACACCTCACACCCGCGAGCACACTCCTACCTGAAGCACACCTCACCCGCGAGCACACCCGCGAGCACACACCCCTCACCCGCGAGCACACACCTCTCACCCGCGAGCACCCACGGCTCACTCGAGCAGATGCCCTCCACCCGCGAGTGAGAAGGCACACTTCTTGCACCTTGCCCGCGAGTATCCACCCGAGAGCAATCCTTCACTCTGGCTCCCACTATCACTCGAGCAGGCCATGCTCTTTCTCGAGCATGCTCTTCCCTCACTCGAGCACAAAGCGATGTGCTCGAGCAGAGCTCATAATTCCCAGGTGCACTCGAAGCCACACAAGGGAAAACTCACCTATCACTCGAGCAGGTTCTTCCTCACTCGAGCAACATTCATCCCTCACTCGAGCACACACCTGTCTGCTCGAGTGAATCTATCAGATTCCAGGAAAACGCAGCAAACATACCACATTTCCCCAACTCTTGCCCAATTGATCCTAAGGGACCAAAAACCTCTACCAAAGCTACTCCCACACAAAATCACTCACTGAATTCAATGGAATCCATAGAATTACCAAATTCTCATCCCATTAACTAGCTTTGGTTTAGGGCAACATAATCACCCATTTTCCAAATCATTATCCTTACACATTTCAATCCCCAATCCATTCTATCTATTCAAAACTCATACCAATATACCATTTCCAATGCCATATCATGCCAAACTACCCATTACCCATATTTTCACAATTAGGGCAATAATTCCAGAAATTCCAAACATAATCATTTGGCATGAAACATAGATAGAAGGAGTGGTTTCACATACCTTATCAACATTCTCAAAGACACTCTTTGATTCTCCAAACTCCATATTTTCGTGATCTTCAAATCACCACCAATGGAGAAGCTACAACCACCAAATTGAAGCTCTCAACTCAATGATCAACATTTATGAAAAGGATTTGAGCAAAGGAAGCCATTTACTCACCTTTTCCCAAGCTTTTCTTCTTCCTCTTCATCCTTCAACCATGCGCACAAGAGAGAAGGAGAGAGAGCACGAGAGAGAGAGAAGAGAGGAGATGAAATGGAGAGAGAATATGAGAGAAAAGTGGCTTTTGTCACTTAGTGCCACATCCAAGGGCTCACCTCATGCCACTTGTCACCATCCCTCTTCACCTCACATGGGCTCACATGCATGCACATACACATGATTATGCCTCTTGCCCAACTACACAATCAATCTTAGCCATTGATCATTTAATCATACATCTCATTTTCTCTTAGCTAGTAATTAATTTCTCTATTAATCACTAACTAATTCCCAACAATTTCACTATTTCAATTTCCAATAATTATGGCTTATTAATTAATGTCGCCATAAAACACATAATTATTCTCAATAATTATCATTAGTCCTTAGATCGAAAATCGGGATGTTACATTTCTCCCCCCGTTCAATAAATTTCGTCCTCGAAATTTGTTCCACCACTAAGGACATAAACTCCGGACGCCTCCTACGACGGCTTCCGTTTCACATTCATTTCTCATTGGATAGTCCCTTCTAGACCACCCACACAAACGGTACTCCACAATTTCGATTCTCGCAAGAATCTTACACAATAAATGCAACCCAGTTGCAAAAATTTGCAATCGGCCCATTTCACGATTGCTATCCGAACATAATCATCACACTATTCCCAAACAATTGCAATCGCCTCCACATACGATTGCCACACGACGACAGCACCCACGGCTGTATACACCATAATACGTAGCTTTCGCCACTTGCACACATATCACATTGCAAGTATACCTCGGCTTCCGCCGCTTGCACAAATACGACAACTTCCCGCTGTCTCACAAATACACTTTGCCCTTCCGGCATTCATATCACATCAACACATATCACATCATCAGGTCACTCCAGAATCTCAATCTCATCTATCCGAAGCACCCTACCACAATGGTCCACCTAGAATCTCAGTCTCATCTATCCAGGCGACCGGTTGAGAGTCTCAATCTCCCAATACCACCTTCATGCTCTTGCACCACACAAACAACTACAACGGCAGTCCAACGGCCGAGCTAGAGATGACCAACGTCAAACCCTAAACGGCTCACGCTGACCTGCACACGCTGCAATTTGTCACATAGTTTTCACCACAATCCGCATCGCAGACTCTAATTTTACGCACCGCCTTTCGGCCTGGGGTTAACACCGGTGCAACCAACGTGGTGGCTAGCTAGGTTGGCCATGCCGGGGTAATTGCCCTCACAACAAAATCCCCAAACATGTAGTCGAATTAGCCATCAGCTGAACTAGCTCTGCTCTGCTACAACACACCTCAATCCCAGCTTATTCACAACTGTCACCGATTCACAATCACACTCCACCCTCATCCCCTTTTACCGCCGAGAAGACACACAGTCTTTACCCGAACTGTTGTTAGCGACTCAGGGACTATTGGCATGGCAGTGCACACACATAGCCTTTCGGCTTCCACATCACACTCCACCCTCATCCCCTTTCTCCGCCGAGAAGACACACAGTCTTAACCCGAACCGTTGTTAGCTACTCAGGGACTATTGGCGTGGCAGTGCATACACATAGCCTTATAGCACATAGCTAACCGGCTTCACAAACGGCTCGTCAGCCTCACAAATAGCCCTACGGCTCACAATCAGCCTTTCGGCCTCATGTCACATAATCACACCTATCCCGCCGGCAGCCTCGATCGGCAACCCTACCAGACGGCTCCATTGGCAGCCTCAACCGGCAATCCGACCAACGGCACATAACTCCCTCGCAAAGGAGAACAGGTGGACTCATAATGCACAATTGCAACAAGCTGGAACCAGGCATGTCAACAACTTCACCTTCAACATCTCGAATTCTTTTCACATACTGAGATCCTTCAAGACCTCTTTTTACAACACTACTTGACCCGAAGTTTTACCTCCCGAAGTCATAGTTATCATATCATTCTCACAGCAACCCCGAGCTTCTGCTCAGCACGGTTCTCGCACATATTACATTCCCATGCTTCCGCTGCACACTCTGAGGTCATACTCCTCATCTGTGCATTCACAATGTCAAGTTGACTTAACAGGAGTCCCATAGAAATCTCCTACTACAACTGACAACATTCACAATCTGTACCAAATCTTGGCTTGATTCAACTCGAATCATTGGAAACCACAACCAGCACTTCGTTGAGATCCCATACTCCCAACGTTCCCAGAGCTCTATTCTACGATTCAACGTCACGGCTATTACTCTCCACGGTTCATTATCAAGGCGGCTGCACTCTAGGGTTCATCGTCATGGTGGCTCCACTCTAGGGTTCATTGTCATGGTGGCTCCACACTATGATACTGCACTCGGTGCTTCACTCAGTCCACTGACTGGTCAGCCCCTCCGGTCAGAACTATCCATAGGTAGCCCTTTCCAATCAGATCTCACCGTAGGTAGCCCTTTCCGATCGGATCTCACCGTAGGTAGCCCTTTCCTATCAAAAGTCCCCGTAGATAGCACTCTCCGATCCGAATCCTCCGTAGATGACTTTCTCCCTGTGCTGGATTAACAACCAACACTCTCAGAATAACTGATACCCATTTCAGTTCACTACTAGTACCATACCCTGGTACCACATACCATTGAGGTCAAATCCAATTCTTAAGAATCAACCCAACTATTGAGTCTAATCCTTAGATCACATCTCATCTTTCAAACTTTCAACCTCAGTTGAACCGGGAAATCACTTACCTCGAATCCACAGAGCCTCACAACTCCAACACAAATCCAAATATCATGCCAGCCTAAGGCACACCGGTCCCCTAGGTCTTAAGGCCTTTACACACACAAAATCAGTATAACATTACTACATGTAACATCATACTACATTGGGTTACATACCCAACATCTAGGTTGGAACCCTGATACCTAGAACATCAATATCAAGCACCTCGGAAACCATTTTCCTCGGTTCTCAAATCAGATGATGAGTTTGATTACAACCACCTCTGGGTTTACACCTCAAATTCTCGGACGAATCACCATATCTTTCGATTACACAATGATTCGCCACTCAAGAATAACCAACGATGTATACACATATTCCTCAAATCTCTTATGTCCACAATGACAAATCACACATGTGTATACACAATCACCATCACAAGACATCATCTACCACCAGGGTAGAGATCTCAGAGAGCTATCCTAGCAAATTCCCAAGTTTGCCAGGAACTGTAGCTCTGATACCAAAATGTAACCCCCTGCCGTAATTAATATCCGGATTATGCAATTAACGGGAAATAGAGACCAATAAGTCACAACAACAATTATAAACCCATCACTCAAACGGGGTTTTCACAATCACGTTTCGAAATCATTTAAAACACGGTCTCATATTTCCACTCCGAATATAATTACTATGCGAAGATAAATTACATTTATACAATTATCAGAGTACGCAATATAAATTCCCGACAATTCCGGGATCACATCTTCGCTCAATAATCATAGGGCGCATTAGCCCATACAACTCAAATAACAGGGATTACACAACTTATCCAAATACATTCTCAAGTATTGATCCATATAAACAAATACATAATCCCATTTACACAATGATAACCAACTAGTAAGCTCTCACCCAAAACGAGTCCTCTTCGTCCTTGAATGCTTGCTTATCCTCAATCTTCCTTCCCTGCCTAAAATGTTGATAGGGGAGGGTGAGATTCTGGGGAATCTCAGTAGGAAAACAAATACCACTATGCATGCAAGATAAGTATTTAATGCATGACATGCTTGCATCACAATAACTCATGTTCACAATATGATATACTCGCATGCTCAATGTTCACACAACATACTCATGGCCATAGTATAAACAGAAACAGAGCTTCGATCATTCTCATAGGTTTCACATAAACACGCAAGGCAATAACATGCATCAATACACAAATACAATTATCACTACATGCAGGAGAGGTAAGTTCCCTACACTCTTTTCCACGTAAGCTCCAGCTCCGGCTGCTCACGCTCCAGTAAATCATCAAATCCTATAACCATAATCAAGGACATAGGATTAATCCCTTTTCCAATTCCTTTACATTTAGACACTCAAGTTGGTTATCATTATTGCCCTTTAAGTGCCCTCAAACACCTCAATCCATAGCTCTAAAGGGTTGGAAGACTATCCCCAAAGATCCCCTTTTGAACACTTAAACTTGATATTTTTCACTGCCTCACTCGAGCACAGAAGCTCTCACTCGAGCACAAGTACGGACATCACTCGAGCACAGATGCTCTCACTCGAGCACGCGTACGGACAACACCCGAGCACAAGAGAAAGTGAGACCGCGAGCACTTGCCCGAGAGCACAAACCCACTCCAGAAGCACAAGCTCACTCGAAGCACAAGAGGCTCACTCGAGCACGCTGCCCATACCCGCGAGCACAAGAGAAAGTGAGACCGCGAGTGAGCACCCGAGAGCACCCAAAGCTCTCCAAGCACTGGATCACTCGAGCACAAAACCACACCCGCGAGCACACCTCACACCCGCGAGCACACTCCTACCTGAAGCACACCTCACCCGCGAGCACACCCGCGAGCACACACCCCTCACCCGCGAGCACACACCTCTCACCCGCGAGCACCCACGGCTCACTCGAGCAGATGCCCTCCACCCGCGAGTGAGAAGGCACACTTCTTGCACCTTGCCCGCGAGTATCCACCCGAGAGCAATCCTTCACTCTGGCTCCCACTATCACTCGAGCAGGCCATGCTCTTTCTCGAGCATGCTCTTCCCTCACTCGAGCACAAAGCGATGTGCTCGAGCAGAGCTCATAATTCCCAGGTGCACTCGAAGCCACACAAGGGAAAACTCACCTATCACTCGAGCAGGTTCTTCCTCACTCGAGCAACATTCATCCCTCACTCGAGCACACACCTGTCTGCTCGAGTGAATCTATCAGATTCCAGGAAAACGCAGCAAACATACCACATTTCCCCAACTCTTGCCCAATTGATCCTAAGGGACCAAAAACCTCTACCAAAGCTACTCCCACACAAAATCACTCACTGAATTCAATGGAATCCATAGAATTACCAAATTCTCATCCCATTAACTAGCTTTGGTTTAGGGCAACATAATCACCCATTTTCCAAATCATTATCCTTACACATTTCAATCCCCAATCCATTCTATCTATTCAAAACTCATACCAATATACCATTTCCAATGCCATATCATGCCAAACTACCCATTACCCATATTTTCACAATTAGGGCAATAATTCCAGAAATTCCAAACATAATCATTTGGCATGAAACATAGATAGAAGGAGTGGTTTCACATACCTTATCAACATTCTCAAAGACACTCTTTGATTCTCCAAACTCCATATTTTCGTGATCTTCAAATCACCACCAATGGAGAAGCTACAACCACCAAATTGAAGCTCTCAACTCAATGATCAACATTTATGAAAAGGATTTGAGCAAAGGAAGCCATTTACTCACCTTTTCCCAAGCTTTTCTTCTTCCTCTTCATCCTTCAACCATGCGCACAAGAGAGAAGGAGAGAGAGCACGAGAGAGAGAGAAGAGAGGAGATGAAATGGAGAGAGAATATGAGAGAAAAGTGGCTTTTGTCACTTAGTGCCACATCCAAGGGCTCACCTCATGCCACTTGTCACCATCCCTCTTCACCTCACATGGGCTCACATGCATGCACATACACATGATTATGCCTCTTGCCCAACTACACAATCAATCTTAGCCATTGATCATTTAATCATACATCTCATTTTCTCTTAGCTAGTAATTAATTTCTCTATTAATCACTAACTAATTCCCAACAATTTCACTATTTCAATTTCCAATAATTATGGCTTATTAATTAATGTCGCCATAAAACACATAATTATTCTCAATAATTATCATTAGTCCTTAGATCGAAAATCGGGATGTTACATCTCCCCCACTTAAATAAATTTTGTCCCCGAAATTTGCTACACCTATACAGCCACAAATTACGGGTAACGTTTCTTTATATTTTCCTTTGTTTCCCATGTAGCCTCTTTGGCCGATAACCCTTTCTAGATAGTTTTGATGAATGGAATGCTCTTATTCTTGAGCTGTTTATCCTACCGATCGATGATTCGGTCAGATGTGACTCTGTAAGTTAAATCATTGCGCATTTCCATATCTTCATATTCTATTACATGTTCTAAATCAGGTTGATATTTTTTTAATTAGGAAACATGGAAAACATCGTGTAGCCTGCTCAGATTCGGTGCCAAAGCGATGCGGTATGCTACTGGCCCAGTCTTCTCTAGGATCTCGAATGGACCAATATACCTTGGTTGCAGCTTCCTTACTTTCAACACTCTGCCAATACCCGTAACAGGGGATACTGTAATATCCTAGATTTGTGACCAAGGATTAGCAACTTCAAAGTAATGTAATTAATATTAATTGAGCATTTTTGAAGCATATATTGTGCATTGTGATAATCAAGGGCAAAACGGTAAATTTACCGATTGACTGGTTAGTTACCGATAAGAACACTCCTTAGTAATCAAGATCAATGGCTAGGATTAAAAGAACAAGAGGTGGAATCTTGTGCATGCAAATCTATGTGAAATCATGGTAGGAAGAGTAAGATTTTGCCAAGTGTCATCATAAGAACCCTTGGATCAAAGTCAAATATTCTTCCCTTTCTCTTTCCTTGTCAAGGTCGGCTATATGTGTGTATGTGTGAAGGAAAAAACTGCATCATCATCTTTCCTTTTCTCCCTCATTTAACTTCCATTTTCGTTGAGCTTGAGCAAGGAAGAGAAAGAGAAAAGCTTGAGTTGAGGTAAGTGAACATCTCCATATGCTCAAATGTTCTCTACTAATGTTATGCAAAAAGTTGAGAGCTTTAAACCTATGGTTTCAGAATTTTCATTGGTGGTGGTTGAGAGATTGAGAATTTTGGAAAGTTGAAGAATTGACTTTAGGAAAAAGAAGAGGTAAGAATTAGAAGCACTTTGGTATGGTTGCTTTGATCATTGGTTGACTCTTGAGGACTTTGGAATTTGCCCTGATTTTTGGTAAATTTTGAAAAGCATGACTTGGTTAGTGTTTAGTGTGGAAATTAGTGTCATAGAGTATCTTTGTGCATTTGGAATTGGCTTGGAATTTTGGGTTGGAATGGATTGCAATGTGTGTGTTGATTGGAGATGTTAAAGTGACATGTGGTGATTGTGGTAGAACATGCTCATGGATAATGAATATGGTCATTTTGATGGATCCAATGTGTTCCTTGAGCCAAATTGTGTGAAAATAGTATGTGATTTGAAATTAGGGACCATTGGAAGCCAATTGGCAAAATCTGGAAAATCTGTCCAATGTAAGTCTGTTCTGGACGGTCAGATGGTGTGGACGTTTTGACTAGGTAAATGATGTTGAAAAATTATGAAACTTTCCAGTCTTAAAGTTCACATCTCAGGCTTCAAAATAGACATCAATTTTGTGTCATTTTACTTTGTGAGCTAGGAGTTTGAACTGTCCAAAGTTTGGCATCAAAACTGGACCCTGTTTTGGTACAATGTTAGGTTTTTGGTAAATCTGGACTTTCGTGGCGATTTCCAGTAATGGCCAATATTTTTCCTTGAAAGAGGACTTAAATAGATTTCATTTGGCTTTGGAATCACCCCTTTTTTATTTTTGTGGAATTAGTTATGATATTTGGAAGTTCAGCCAAGAAACTGGATTCTCTGGGCCGCAGGCCGTAGATTGTGGGCCGCAGCCCAAATGTTTTTGAGCGTTTCTGGGCAGTTTTGGGCCGCAGCCCATGGATTGTGGGCCGCGTCCCACCCCCAAAAATCAGTATTTTACACTTTTCAAAGGTGGTTTTCGGTATAGCCTTTCCTAACCCTTTGGGCATATGTTTAGGCCTCTAATAGCCACCTAAAGAGTCTAAATGATAACCAACTTAAGTACTATGAAATTAAGAACTTGGAAAAGAGATTGATTTATTGTCCTTAATTTGGTTTATAGGATTCGACATTTGCCGTCCTCATGAGCCCACTGAGCCAGCAAACGTCAGGAAGGAACGAGGCAGTAACTTTTCTTTCGTACCATATGTGATGCATTGTATGTGTGTATTATCATTGATTTGTGATAAACTCGTATGCTGCGACATTGTGAATATGTGTAAACACCGTCATACCAATAGTCCCTGAGTAGCTAACAACAGATCGGGCAAGGGTTGTATGCCTTCCCGGCGGAGAAAGGGGATGAGGATGAGGTGTGATATATGTGATTATGTGGGCCGAAAGGCTATTTGTGAAGGCCGACGGGCCATTTGTGAAAGCCAGATAGCTATATGAGCTATAAGGCTATGTGTATGCACTGCCACGCCAATAGTCCCTGAGTAGCTAACAATGGTTCGGGTTAGGACAGTGTGCCTTCCCGGCGAAGAAAGGGGATGAGGGTGGAGTGTGATTTGTGCTGCTGCTGCTGTATGATGATTTGCTTACATGCTGTGTACTTATGTGTGGTATAAATGTTTTGTTACTACTGGGATTCTCTTGAATCTCATTCTTTCCTTTAACTAACCTTTCAGACAGGGCGAATGGCTCTAAGAAGAAGCGTACGACCCGGAGCAGTTAGAACCCTGTAGGGACATTTATTTTGGATGTGTTGGTTAAACCTGTTGAACAGGGATCTTGTAAATTATTTTTGGGCTGTAATTGGTAACAGAATATAGTTGTGTAATCCCCTATGTGGGAATTTTAAACCTTCTAGTAAATGAATGGAACCCGGGGGTTGCTGGGATTGCTATTAGATATTCTGATATGAATGAACGTAAATTAACTGCACAAGTTATTATATTCGATAATTGAATTTGAGACCGGAGTAGGAAAGAAGTTTTGAAAATTTTGTAAAGTCCCTACCATAAAAGGGAGTTTTAAACAAGTTTTGAACTATTCGACGGTCTCTAAACCAACTTAATTAAGTGATATCGAATTATAATTACGTGTTTATAAGCAGGGGGTTACAGATACTTTCATAAACATGTGGTCGCCGACTTCAAATTCCAGAGGTTTTCACCTCTTGTCCGCATAACTTTTCTGTCGACTCTGAGCAGTTAGCAACCTCCACTTAATTAATTTTATCTGCTCCGTTGTCTGGTCAACAAGATCTGGCCCCAGCAATTCCCTCTCATATAACTCAGTCCAACATAAGGGCGATTGACACTTCCTCCCATAGAGTGCCTCATATGGAGCCATTTGAATGCTCGAATGATAACTGTTGTTGTAGGCAAACTCTGCTAATAGAAGGAATTTGTCCCAATTACCTTTGTAATCAAGTACACACGCCCATAGCATATCCTCAAGGGTCTAAATCGTTCGCTCTGTCTGCCCATCAGTTTGAGGATGATATGCAGTGCTGAATCGGAGCTTGGTACCCAAAGCTTCATGTACCACCTTCCAAAACTTGGAAGTGAACCGTGGATCTCGATCAGAGATGATGTTTTTTGGAATACCATGTAACCTCACAATCTCCTTAATGTAGATTTCTGCCAATTTGTCAGGAGAATAGTGAATACTAATAGGTAGGACGTGGGCTATCTTTGTAAATCTATCAACTATTACCCATATAGCGTCATGTTTTTTACCTTAGGTAGTCCTGTCACGAAACCCATAGCAACACTTTCCCATTTCCACTCAGGAATCTCAAGGATTTTCAAAAGCCCCGATGGTCGCTGATATTCAACTTTTACTTTCTGACAAGTTAAGCAACAAGTAATAAACTCAGTCACCTCCTTTTTCATTCCTGGCCAATAGTATTGAACCTTCATGTCATGGTACATCTTTATAGCTCCTGGATGTAAAGTATACTTACACTTATGTGCCTCCTCCAGGATTTGTCATTTCAGTTCTAGTTGTGGTGGAACATAAATCCGCTTCTTATACCTGACTAGTCTGCTAGGTGACGAGTCGTAATCCTGAGTTTCACCCCTATTAATCATACCTCTGATAGATAGTGCTTCATCATCATGCAATTGGGCTTCTTCAATTGCTGCCTTCAGATCGTTGTATATTTGGCTAACACCATTGTTCAACAAAATCTGACTAGATAGAGTTAAATCCCTAAAATCCTTGATCAATTTCTACTCATAGATCATCATGGTTGCCACCTGCACTGATTTATGGCTTAATGCATCAACAACCATATTAGCCTTACCGGATGGTATTTGATTTCTAGATTGTAGTCTTTCGGCAACTCCATCCATCTGCGCTGTCTCATATTGAGCTCTTTATGATCATATAAATACTTCAAGCTCTTGTGTTGCAGTACAACTCTACAGTCTCACCATAGATATAATATCTCCAGATTTTTAAAGCAAACACAATTGCCACCAACTCAAGATCGTGAGTGGGATAGCTCAATTCATGAGATTTCAACTGACGATATGCATATGCCACCACTCAGCCATACTGCATCAATACGCATCACAATCCTTGCCTACTCGCATCTGTGAATACAACATACGTAAAATGTGGATATGGGATCGTCAGCACTAGTACTGTAGTTAACCTCTGCTTCAACTCTAGGAAGCTCTTTTCACAATTCTCATCCCACACAAAATGTTGAGCTTTCCGCGTCAATTTTGTCAATGGCAAAGCAATTTTGGAGAAATTCTATATAAATCTTCTGTAATAGCCAGCTAAACCCAAAAAACTGCACACTTCAAATATAGTCTTTGGCCTATTCCAGCTCAGTACTGCTTCCACCTTGCTAGGATCGACAGAGACTCCTTGCTGTGAGACAATGTGGCCCAGAAACTTTACTTCTGAAAGCCAAAATTTATACTTACTCAACTTAGCATAGGGTCGATTATCCCGTAATACGTTTAACACGATTCTCAAGTGCTGCTCGTGCTCGACTTTACTCTTTAAATACACCAATATATCATCGATAAAGACTACTACAAACTGGTCCAAGTATGGATGAAAGATTCGATTCATGTAGTCCATGAACACGGTAAGTGCATTAGTCGGCCCAAATGGCATTATAAGGAACTCGTAATGGCCATATCTGGTCCTAAAAGTAGTTTTTGATACATCTTCTGCTTTAACCTTTAACTGGTTGTATCCCGATCGTATATCAATCTTCGAGAATACACAGGAACCAGATAACTGATCAAACAAATCATCAATTCTAGGGAGTGGATACTTGTTCTTGATGGTCACCTTGTTCAACTCTTGATAATCAATACAGAGACGCAGACTTCTGTCTTTCTTCTTAACAAAAAGCACTGAAGCACCCCAAGGTGATACGCTGGGTCGTATGAACCCTTTCTCAAGTAGCTCCTCAATTTGCTTCTTTAGCTCTGCCATTTCACTTGGAGCCATACAGTATGGGGTTTTGGAGATTGGTCCCGCTCCAGGCCTCAAATCAATCGAGAACTCCACTTCCCTATCTGGAAGTAATCCACCGACATCCTTCAGAAAAATGTCAGGGAACTCATTTGCTACAGGGATACTCTTCAAGGCTACACCAGCCTCCGATTGCATAAAGAAGAATACCATGTACCCCTGACAACCCTTCTGCAAATATCTCTCAACCTTGGCCGCGAATAGAAGGTTAAGAGTGATTTCGGTGTTAGCTTGCGGTTGTGGATTCGGATATATAACTCTCTTCCATTTGCAATCCAGTAACACACCATTCACTGTCAACCAGTCAATATCCAGAATCACCTCTAACCCTTATAGTGGCAAATAGATCAGATCTATAATCGATTCGTGCCCCTCGGTGTTTACCACGCAATTCCAACAAATGTCAGCCATAACAATTTGCATGCCCGTAGGCGTAGATTCAACCAAATTATATGGGGATTTATGCATATGTAAATTCAATTGTCTCACGTAGTCATATACAATAAATAAATGGCTAGCACCAGAATCATACATAACATGCACTAAACTGCCATTGAGAGAAATCATACCTTGAATAAAATCCGGAGACTTTTTGGCTTCTTCTTGTGCAAGTGTGTAGACCCTACCTGAAACTCTAGGTCTAGTCTCTTCCTGTTGCTGCTTTTGTGGAAAATCCTTAGACATGTGTCCCGACTTACCACAATTAAAACAAGCAAATGGTTTATTGGGATCAGATTTCAGTGGTGTACTATTACAAGCCTTGCCAGAATGGAATGGTTTACGACAAAACCAACAGGTTTGACTTCCCAAGGATTGTTGGCCGGCACGACTTCCCGTCTAATTGGGTCTCTTTGTAGCTCCCCCAGACGGTCTACCCTGTTCTTTTCTCTTCTATGCTGAGCTATCACTCCCAGAAGCACCCTTGTTACTAGTTTGGGTTGCCAAACCCGACATACGCTTCTCAATGCAACGGCGTTCTTCCACTACTTTACTGAACTCGATGAAGTGATATGTAACTAGTTTCTCTTTCATCTCCAGTCCCAACCCCTTAATCATCATATCGGAACTCCACTCTTCATTATCATAAAGTTTGAAATAGGCTGAATACCGTGACAGTCGGATGTACCAGGATAAATAATCATCGAAGCTTTCTCGATCTTGCTGTTTGATACTCAAAAACTCTTTCTCTTTCTCATGCCTGATAGATGAGGGAAAATATTTCTCATTGAATTTCTCCTAGAATAATTTCCAAGTGATAGGAACATTTCTCCCCTTCAAGGTGAGCTCTATGTTCGTCCAGCATCGGTCTGCATCACCCTCCAATTTATAGATGGCTAGCAGAGCTTTCATCTCGTTTGGGCATCGCAACATGTTAAAAATCTTATTCAGCCGTTTCAGCCAATTCTCAACCAGTTGTGGGTCAAACTTTCTCCAGAAGATAGGTGGCTGTTGTTTATTGAATCTGCTTAACCAATTCTGGACTTCTACCGCAGGATCTAGTACGATATCCTCTGGTGGTATGTCTTCACCATAACCCCTCATGTATTCATCCAGGAGATCTTGCCTTTACTGTACTCCCTGAAGTTCCCCTCTTATCTCATTCATTGTATTTTGCTACTGTGTCAGCATATGGATCTAGTCTATAAAGCGGTATTTCCTCATGTTTACCATGTCTTCTTCTTCCCGTACCTCGAACTCGGCCTCTACCTCAGCCTCGACCACCTTCTCCTTGTTGTATCATTTCTATAGTTCACTCTACATGAAAATAGAGAAGCATTACTTTTCATATAAGAGCAAGGGCATTTTTTTATCATTTCATAAAAGTCAGGGTACATGGATATGTCATACATAGCATACAACAACTATTTACATTAGTTACAGAGAAACAGAAACATCAGATATCCTACAAACTACTGTACATGACATATTAGTTTTTTTATATTACATTTTCCAACATTCATGTTCCCTCCCAAAATACTGACTTTAGCTAATTCTTCTTCTGTCCGTCAGTTCTGCCTAACTACCCTTAACTCGTATACGTGCCGATCAGCTCTTGTCACCCAAAATATACGTCGTAGGCCCTACATCATAGCTCAGTGTACATGAAATCCCACACCAGCCGTCTGATATGCTTCTGGAAAACCTAGAAGTTCACCTTCAGGCCCCGCTCGGCGATGAGGTTCTTCTATCGATTCCAGAATGCTGTGTTCAGAAAGAAGTTTATCGTGAAAAGAACCCAACACTCATCGGTCACCATAAGCCCCAATGATATCTGAAGTCCATACAACATCCCTACACTGTCAAGGAATGCATCGTACCAACCTCTCGGGGTATCATGCTATAATACTTTGACATGAGAAGGTAGGACAACTCCATGTCTGGGTTCAGATTGTACGGCACCTGAACTGGCTCTGCCTGAGACTCAGTGTCACTCAGCTTGTCCTTGGACATCTCCTCCGGCTCGTAATCAGAATTGTACTCCTTTAACACCTCTCCGGTCTCGCCAACCTCTGTCAATCCCGGTGAAGCCGACCTCGGCTCTGGACCATAGACTGACCATGTGTTGAGGAGGATTTATGGATACCTCTCTAATATAAACAGTAGGGGTGTTCAAAGTTTTCCCATCTCGGTCGTCCAGTCCTGATCTTGAGCAATGGCGAACGGAAAATTCAAGATCTGGAAAAAAATTTTTAGAATCAAGAATGAGACTTCCCGATCCTGAATATATATATATATATATATATTAAAAAAATTACTTATCAATATCTTCACACATGTTAGATGAATAGCAAGCACTAACTAACAAATCAAATGGTGCTATTTTGATTTCATAAATTAATAACAACAATGATTAGTTTATTTGATTATATAAATGTATTGGACTAATCCAGAAGAAATGAATCACCTTGATTTGTCTCTCAAGATTTAGGCATATAGCTAGGCTTATTTGGATTATATAATGTATTGGATGGGGTTTGTCATTGAGTGACTTTAGAGTGAGTAAACAAGAATTTCAGACCATAATCATTATACTTATGTTGTAAATCAAGTGAGAAGTTGTTACAATTATTGAATTGATGATGGATAAATTTTGGGTTCATATAGATTCTGGAGCATTGCATACTTTGAGATTTTTTGAGAATTCCCGATCCCGACTCGGGAAATCCCAATCGCATTCAAGACGGGAATTTTTAAGGATTGGGAATGATTTTCCTTCTCGAGCCTTCTCCTAGACTAGATCAAGAATAGGGTTTCCTGATCTTGTGCCTTAACGAGAACACCCCTAATGAACAAAAAGGCCAATCTCATACCTGATGAGTATTGTAATCCCCTGTCTTAAAACAGTAATTATAATATGAGAGTATGTAATTAAATGGTTTGGAGACTGTCGGATAATTTAAAACACATTTTAAACTCCTACCATGTGGTAGGGTTTTCACAAATAGTTTCAAAACTTCATCCCTATCCTGGTCTCAAGTTCAAATATCAAATATAATTACCTATATAGTTAAATCACATTTATACATATCAGAGTGCATAGCCAAATTCCTGGCAACTCTCGGGTTGCATACATGTATAAACTAAGGGTTATAAGTTCCAACTAGAGGATTATATGATCAAAATCGAACATAATATTTACATCCCAAAAACAATTTACTGTAATCATTTTCCAAAAGAGATAACCAACAATCCAAAATAACATTCCTACAAAGTCCTAACCGCTCCTGGTTATTCGCTTCTCCTTGGAACCACTTGCACTGTCTGGAATGTTAGTTAATGGAAAGAATGAGATTCAAAAAAATCCCAGTGGTAACAAATCACTCATACAATATATAATCACATAGCATGTAAGTAAATCATCACATAGTAGCACAAATACAAATTACACCCCACCTCCATCCCCTTTTAGGCCGGGAAGGCTCGCAGTCCTTACCCGAACCGTTGTTAGCGACTCAGGGACTATTGGCGTGGTGGTGTATACATATAGCCTTGCGGCTCACAATTAGCCTTTCGGCTTCCACATTGCCGTGCAGCTTACATATAGCCTTTCGGCTTCCACATTGCTCTGTCCGCCATAACAAACCAATGACATACACACATACAACACATTTACACATAGTATAAGGGAAGATTCATTACCTTGTTCTTTCCTGACGTGCGCCAGCACAGGTTGCTTGCGATTAGGACAAATGTCGAACCCTATAAACCAAAGTCAAGGACGATAGGTTATTCTCTATTCCAAATTCTCACCTTCAGAACACTTAAAGTTGGTTATCACTTGGACTCTTTAGGTGGCTACTAGAAGCCTAGACACATGCCTAAAGCATTGGGGAGTACTATCTCAAAAACCACTTTTTAGTGTGCCTCGTAAAACGTGCCAATGACTGGGCTCACAACATGGTCCTACAATTCCAAAAATACAATCTAGACACTTTCATAGTGTTTTTTGGGGTTATATGAGCCTATTATGAAAATTTACTAAAATGCCCCCGGGGGCCTGACCTGGCCCTACCGTACCCGGTCCGACTGTACTTTTCCTGAAATTTTGACATGGGCTATTATGACATATTTTCATTCAAAGAACCTATTTCCAAACTCAAAATTATCAAATTCAATATCAAATTACAAGATTACCCTTGGCAACCCCACTTTAAAGGTTTAGGGGCGTTTTCGTAATTATGCTTTTTCGGCCTTTTCCGAAAAAGTGACCAACTGTAACCCAACCTAATTTTTGCTCCTGAACTCAATGGAACCATCAAATCATTGAAAATCCAACTCTAAGCCCTCCAAACTAGCCTTGGCTGAAATTCTCAGTTGCCCTGGAAAAATTGGGGTTTTTCGGTTTCGGCTGCGTAAATGCGTTCCTTTTTACTCCTAACCACTTTATTAACCATTACATTAGGTTACAACTAACATTAAGACCCAATTTGGGCAGCATAACCCCTAGACAACTCAATTTCCAAACTTTAAAACCAATGGCAATCCGGCGAAATTTCATCGATTAAATTGCCCACAACAGCCAGAAGCAATATACGAAAGTTTGGAAGTTACCTCAAGCTCCCACTAGCTCTCCCTTGGTATGGCTGAACCCTAGCCCTTCTTAACATGGAAATTTCAGCTTCAACAACCTTAAAAAACATGAGAGAGAAGCTTGGAAACAAGGTTATACGCATTATGTACGAATTCACTGAAGAAATCGATCAATCTTGCAAGTTCTCTTCTCTTTCTCTTTCTAAAAGCTCTCAAACTTTCTCTCTCTCTTGGTTTCTGGTTCACCACGAAAATGAGCTAAGGAGGAAGATGGAAAAATGATTTTATAATACTTTATGTCTTACTTTAATTATTCATTAAAGTAAAATTCCAAAAATCATACTTTATGTACATAAACATAATATTTTAAGCCCAAATAACATGTACATAATATTTTCTCTTCTTGGCCCATGCTAAAGACGTCCAAGAAGGTCCTTCCATCAGCCCAATTTGAATTTTCCATGTATCTCATAATTTCAAGGTTATTTCCTTCATTTTCGGATTAATTGGAAATTCTGGCAGATTTTCTGCCCCAATTTTGAAAAATCATAACTAATTCTAAAAAACTCTAATTGGAATGATTCCAAAGTCTATAGAACCCTTATTGAGTCTAGTGTCAAGGAAAAATATAGACTTTTACTAGATGGAATCAAAAAATTCCCAGAATTTCAATCTTTGAATACTATTTCAGAAATTTCATAGTTTTTCTGTGTTGACTTCAAAAATTCATAAATTTTTGTATATAGCTCTAATTGAGTCATATGACCTATCAAATTAAAGCTTAGGATGTCTATTTTCACCCTGTAAAATTTCATAATTTTATTTCATCATTTGATTATACAAAATATCATGACAAGCTCACTACCTCATAGGCGATTTCACCAAAAACATAATTACTTTCTCTAAAATTCACCATTTTACTTTTTTTAATACCCCAAAGATATAAGAATCATTAAGGAATAAATTTGAGCTCCTATTAAACTGGGGCTTAGTAGTCCACTCATTTTAGGCTCATTCTGTAGCCTCAAATCTCAAAATTAGGGGTATTACAAGTATGAGATTAGCCATTATACTAACAATGGTCGTAGCCATTCCTCTGGTGACAAGCAGCCCGGTGATCTCATCAGTTCATTAGGTTACTCACCACTATTCCTTTTTTTTCATTTTAAATTTTTTATAAAAAAATAATATATCCAATGTTTCTTACAGAACAACCATCATGAAATAAGAAAAATAACAGTTACTATTCTTTCTTAACGACCTTCGTGAATACAAAAATAAATAATGGTTCTATTGAGGCAACCATCCTGTAACTCACACGAGAAAAATGACAAATTAATAATAGTTATTTAAAACAAATATCACCATTTATAAAATATAATGGTTTGTAAATTAAATCTAAAAGATGTCATGACTCAATAATCCATGAAGTTCTCTCTATATAAACATCCAAAAACTAAACTTTACTTTTCCACTTTCATTTCAACTTGTCATAGCCAATTGCAAGCTTTTGTTCTTTTTCACCAAACTGATAGACAAACGCAAGAGAACTTTGGCCTTATCATCTTGGGAGAAACCAAAAGATGAACTCTCTCTACCAACAAGCAATGAAGGGCTCGTCCACGCAGCCTACGAGCTCTATCATATAATCCAAGTTTACTTATGAGACGACTAGTGCTTGAAGGAACTCACCACTCTTGTTTGCTCTTTGAACGAGAAGGTGGACAAGTTACTGGAGAAGGAAGAATATGATAATGCATTAGATTCTTAAAACATTTCCATAACTTGTTATTTTTAGTTTTTTATATACTTTATCTTTTTTTTTATTTTGTTTGTAAAATGGTGGTTGCATAATCAATTACCAAAATTAGAAAAATGAAATACATAACAGTTATTAACAAAAACTTGTGATAAATGTAAACAAATAAATAATAGTTCTTACACTTTACACTTAGTCTGTTAGAATGAAACCCCTCCAACATGTTAACCCTTCGACTCCTATTGTCTTCTTTGGTTGTCAGGAGTCATTTTCAGTCTAATCCTACCATAAAAAACCTTCGTCCGACTTCACAGTGACAGTTACACTAGTAAATACACTTGACCCTTGTCTTAGGGACTGTAATGTGAGTTGTTTTCATTTGTGAGCCCTAGGTAGGTATAGTTATGATTTTCCTCATCCATTTCACATTATCCTTCCCCACATTCACTTTTAACAGTTTCTCTCCTATTTCTTGCGATGTTCAACCCAGCCAATCGGGCTGCCTTTGTGAAGTCATGACGCGATAAAACATCCAAGTTAACCTTAAATTGCTCTTATTTTTTTGGAAAACCTAGTATTGCTCTGATCGAGGATTCTAAAATTGCTTTTGTAAAGGTATGTTTTTTTTGGAAAACCTAGTATTGCTTTGATTGAAGGTTCCTTACCTGTTATAAAAAGTTGTCAACCCATTCCTTTGATTCTCAATTCCAATTTTGTTGATCTTTTTTAAAGTGACTTTAGAAGTTGTGGATGCCTAAGCAAATACTCATTTCTTGGAAGTGTCCATATCTTTAGAAGTTACTTCAAAAAGATCAATAGAGATGTGATGAATAAAGAAGTTTAGTTGTACCTAGTGTTATACATAAACAAGTGAATATCTGCATCATTTTTTAAGTCATGATGCAATAAAGCATCCAAGCTGACATTAAATCACATTTGTGAAGTTATGTATTTTTTGGAAAACCTAGTATTACTTTGATCAGAGGTTCCTTAAATTGCTTTATGAAGTTATATTTTTTTGAAAAACATAATACTGTTCTAATTGAAGGTTTCTTTCCTGTTTTAGGAAGTTGTTAACTCATTGCTTTGATTCATGGTTTCTACTCTGTTGATCTTTTTTGAAGTGATTTCAAGAGATATGGATGCCTAAGAAGATACCTCATTTCTTGAAAGTATCTATATCTCCGAAAGTTACTTCGAAAAGATCAATAGGGATGTGATGAATAAATTAGTTCAATTGTATTGAGAGTCATACATGAACAAGCGAATACCTGTAGCATTTTTGAAGTCATGATACAATAAAGCATTTAAGGTGACATATTAAATTTTTTTTATGAAGTCATGTTTTTTTTTAGAAAACCCATTTTTTCTCTGATCAAAGGTTCATCTCCTATTTTTGTATTGAGCAGGTGGCGCCTAGTTAAAAGCTCTAACATTGTGATCAGTCTTAGACTTTTCAATGTGAGAGTTTCTGAGCTACTTAGTCTTGACTCTATCTAATATAGTAGTACTTCACACACCAAGTAGCTATGCAATTTGAGATGGACCAAGATTTTTCAGGCTTAGTGGTATGGATCAATCGTACTCCTGACCTATATATATCATAATGTAAGTGTTCATCACCTATACCTTATGGTTCTTCAGTAATTAAGCCAGGAAAGCAACTCATGGGTGAAAAAAATATGAATATCCGTATAGGAAAGGCTGCAAGGGGTAAATCAAACCCTTGAGCAACTCAAAGGTTTGCATATCCCTTGCTTTAATCAAAGGTTTGAATACCCCAAGCGTCTTTTCCTATATGCATATTCATTTATTTATTTTCCCTCGGCCTTAGCTTCCAGGGTTAATTCCTTTATAGAGACACAATTTATAGGTCAACATTTACATTATCACATATATATATATATATATATATATGTTAACGTTGCCATTGATCCTCCCTACAAAGTCTGGAATGTCTTAGTCCATCCCAAATTACATAGCAACTCGGTATGGGAGATACTATTCTATTATATACAGATGCGTCCAACTAGCTAAGAAACTCTCACTTGAAGAGACCCACATCCATACATCACGGTTATTATATAATAACCGTAATTTATTATAAAAGTTCACAGTTCATATTTAGAAACCGTTATTAATTTACTAAATAGATAATGGTTATCTACGTGACACCATTATTTATTTTTATTAAAAGTAACAATTCTTACATAAGAACTGTTATAAATGTTATAGAATAAATAACGGTTGTCAATATAAGGCTGTTATGTATCATGTAAGCATTACCATATATTATGACAGTTGTTTACATGTGCCCGTTAATTATTATCACAATAATGCATATATCATGGCCTCACCGAGACTTAATCCGTAATGGGTGTTATATTAGAACCGTTATATTATGCCCAAAATAAATAACGGTTTGGAACTGTGATTTATGGCCGATAATAATTGTTAACTCTTGAAAATTGATCACATTCTAGTATTTTTTTTCTTCTCTTTTTACCTATTTTTGGAATCAAAATTTGCATAGAAAGAAGTTTATAAAAGAAAATGTGCATATCAAAGTATCAAGCAAAAATTTAAAAAAAATCTTATTTATCCTATTTAGTTTATGATTTAATTGAAAATTTATAAATCCTCCTTATTTTGTAGGACAATGGAGATATGTTTTGAAGCCTCTAAGAACCAAGAAGCAAGTAAAGAACAAAGAAAGTGAAGCATTACAAAGTTAGAAGAAGGAACTTGTACAATTTGCCTCAGTAAGTTGTGAACATGCTGAACCAAGTAGGAGAAAAACAAGAAACAATTTTAGAGAAGGAAGTTTGAGCATTTGAGACCATTGCCCCTACGTTTTTGAAGCTTTTCTTCCTTCTTCCTTCAACAATGACGTCGAGCTCAAGAAAGAGAGAAGAGAAAGGTTGAGTGTGAAGGAGATGAAGAATGATGATGATACTCTCTTCCCCATGCTACACAGCCGAAATTAGAGGGAGGAGAAGAGAGAGAAAACCTTTTAAAAATATTTCTTTAACTTTTCCTCCACTCCTCATACCAAGGTATTAAAACTCGGACCAGGCATTGAACCGGTCGAGGTACTGGGTTAAGGGTCAGTGGATCAGACCGGGGCCAAACCGGAGCTAAATCGGGACCAAACCGGTGAGAAATTGAAAATTTTAGACTTATAGTATGAAATTCTAAAGGAAAAATTTAAAATTTTTTTTACAAATATGAACCCGGACCGGACAGGTTTACCAGCTAGTTTGCCGGTTTCCAGGCCGGACCGGCCTGTCCAGTTTGGGTTCAAGAACCTGGCCTCACACAACACCAACTTGCCACATGTCCTCTTCCTATTGGCTCTCACACAATAAGTCACCAATTAGCTTCTCTAATCCCTCCATTAGCCATTTAATTACACTTCTCTTTTTTTTTTCTTAGTTAGTAATTAATTTCCCCATTAATCAACAACTTAAAGCCAATAATTCCATTCTTTTAACTTCTCCTTTCTTTTTGGCATATTAATTAATATTGCCATAAAACACATAATAATCCACTCTAATTCACAATTATATTCTCAATAATTCTTATTAGCCCTTAATCAAAATTGGGGGTGTTACACTCCTATCAAAGCTTAGCAAGAGTTTCATGCTATGCTAGGATTCAAACTTGTAGTTGTGCTGCTTATTTGGTTTTTTGTTGCTCTTAATTTTATTTCCTTTCTTCTTGAAGTTGTACTGCTTATTTAGATTTATGTTGATGTTGAATTTATTTCCTTTCTTCTTGAAGTTGTACTGCTTATTTGGATTTATGTTGATGTTAAATTTATTTCATTTCATCAACCTTGCAGCAAATTGTTACTTTAAATAAAAACCAAATAACATAAATAATAGATAAAGCAATATGACTTTAAGAAGAACATGATTATTATGCTGTTAAAAGAACCTCTATTGAATGCATAAAAAAAAGAGAACTCCATGCTGATAAAAACATTGACTCAAAATAAAAATAAAAAAAGGCAAACATGTCTAATTAAAAACTTATACAATATTAAAGTTACTGAACAAGAAACGTAGTGAGGAGCTGTAACATCCCAAATTTTATTCACCAAGAATATATTATAATTATTATATAAATTCAATGAAATGGTGAATATTTAAGGCCAACAAAATTAAATATTGAAAATTGAAGGTGGAATAGTGGTTTCAGTGAAATCGCCTGCGAGGCAGTGAGTTTGTCATGTGGTTTTGGAATACCAAATGATGATCAAAAGTTATAAAATTTTACAAGGGAAAAGTATACATTCTAAGCTTTAATTTTATAGGTCATATGACTCAATTGAAGCTATGTACAAAAATATATGAATTTTTTAAATTCATCCAGAAAATGTGGAAAGTTTCTGGAGCAACGGTCAAAGATTAAAAATCTGGGAATAATATGATCCTATCAAGTAAAATTCCATATTTTTCCTTAAAACTAGACTTAATGAGGGTTCCATAGGCTTTGGAATCGCTTCGAAACAATGTCTACAAAATTAGTTATGATTTTTCAAAGTTAAGGCAGAAAATCTACCAGAATTGGCATTATTCCGAAAATTTAAGAAATAAAGTAATCTTCCTTTTTCTCTTAATTATTTTAGAAATTAAGGGATTAAGGAGGAGAAGACAAGTGTCAAAATCCAATGAGACGAAGTGTCAACACCACATGAAAGATGATGAAAATAATTGTTGTGTCATAAGTCCTTACTTATGTCATAAGGTTTGGTAGCCAACTCTTGTACCAATTGACTTGAGTAAATGGAAGGAACACTTGATTTAGTTGGAGCATAAGAGGGAGCACGTTTTTGGCCAACCAAGGAAGAAGGAAATGATAATCAAGGTTGAGTGCACACAAAAGGGAAGTATGGCAAGGTTGAGTGCACACAAAAGGGAAGTATGGTGGTTGGCATGTGTCACTATAACAACCTTAGATGAGATCAATGGTTTGGAATCAAGGGAGCATTTTTATGAAGGCTTTCTCTTCCCTTCCCTTCATGCATTTTCGTTCAACATAGAGAGGGAGAGAGTTTGGAGAAACTTTGAAGAGTTAGAGGGAAGAAGAAGAAGAAATCTTAAGGTAAGAGTTTATTCTTAAGCTTTCCTTGTAACATTTCCCTTATATCCTTCTCTAAACCATGTTTCTTCATGAATCTATGATCTTGAAGACTCATTCTTAGCTCAAGGAGAAGAGAGAGAGGACGTCCTAGAGAGAGAAACATCAATGATCAAGAGGTACTCTCCAAAATCTCAACTTCTTAGTGTATTGAAGTTGTTGTTGGTGATTGTTTTTTGGTTTTGTGATTTTTGGGTTGAGTTGTAAAATTAGAAAAGCCATGACCCTAAGGGGTTATACTGCCCAAAATCCTTTAAATCATGGTTAAGAAGTGTTTATATAATTTAACCAAAGATTAGAAGTGGAAAAGTACAAGTTTTGGAAGCTAAAACAAAAATGCTACATTTTTCTATTTTCCCTTCAATATTTCGGTCAGACCAGAAATGGTAGTAGGAGTTGTATTTTCATGAAATAAATGGTTCCATTGGACTCAGTGGGCAAAAATAGGTGGGGTTACAGTTGGGCACTTTTTCGGTAGAGGCCGAAAAAGCATAATTACGAAAATGCCACTGAAATCCCTAAATAAGAGCTGTCAAGGGTATTTTCGTAATTTTACAGTGAATTTGATAATTTTGAGCCCGGAAATGGATTCCTTGGCCAAAAATAAGTCAGAATAGCCTTAATCAAAATTTTGGAAAAACGTGCCGCCGGGCCGAGTACGGCGGGGCTGGGCTGGGCTGGGTTCTCGGGAACATTTTTGTAAATTTTCACCATAGACTAATATAACCACAATAAACACTATGGAAGAGTATAAAATGATACTTGGATAGGTTATGACCTATTTCTGGTACATTTAATATTTTAGGACCGAGTCGGACGCCGGAACAGCACGCTTTACGAGACACCATTAAAAAGAGGATTGTAAAGCATTGAGGTAGGGACATTATCCTTCATACACTATGCCATAGTTATATGATTGTGTGAATGCCAATGTTTGTAAATGTGCTTTATTAATCAATACGATTTGCCTAGAGAGGGGCCAGAAGTGTCAGAAGCACTTACGCTAGAGTTGGTGAAAACCCAACCGGTGCAGAATAGTGGGACTGGGCCCTACTTATGTATACATGCAGATGATATGTTTATAATGTTCATTAATTGGTGCATACATGGCATATATCATATTTACTTTTCGTATTTTCTATGAACGATAGCGTGTTTCTACTGGGGTTCTCCGGAATCTCACCCTATTTTCAATAAACACCTCAGCGGGTATTAGTGGGTCTAAGGGAAAAGACATAGACGCCGGAAAGTGAACGGCACGTGTTTCGAGGCAAGGACAAGAACGTGGTCATAATTAGTCTATTTTGTGATATTTTTGTGAAATTTGTAAATATTAAAACTTCCGCTGTATTTTCTGTTTTCGTTGATGAACAATATCAGAATTGTAAACGAATATTATTATCAGTATGATTGTACTTTTCTATATGCCCATTGAATTCCGTCTTTATTACTCTTCGATTATCGAAATAGAAACGGGTGTTGACAGGAGCAACATTGCTAAAAATAAAACAACATGAGATAAAGGCAGTCACTAAAATAAGTAGGTTCAATAGAATAAAGATGAGGCTTGGGTTCTGATATTGGCCACTTAGTCCAATGAACAACATGCACAGGCAAACATTTAACTCAAACTAAGCCAGCTTAGTTTGAGTCGTCTTCTACCTCACTAACGAACCCAAGCTTAATTCTTTTGGAGTAGTGTGTTATGTATTTATCCTTTGGTTAATGTCCTTTATTTAAATGCAGGGACATTCATTGAATAGGTAATCCTTTGTGGCCTTACACAAAAACGTCAAGGGTTTATTTATGACCATTTTCATGGTAAAGACCTATCACTGCAAGCATTTTGATAGGACTCTGAAAGGATGAATATTGTTCATACATTTTTTGCAATGTGAGTAATCAAGATTGCTTTAATATAAAAATATACCTTTTGATCTGACCAATGCTTTCAACTAGGTCTCATATGATGCAAAAAAGGCAGTATAAGACATCCCTTTCATCCAGAAAAGGTAGGAAGAGAAAAGGGAGCATTGCAATCATTTGAATCTACATGAGGTCAATATGTTTTGTAGCAGAGTTTTTGTTTTTTCCTGCCATGTAAAAAAGAAGTTTTAAAATTTTGATTTGAACAAGTCAGTTATGCAAGTTGTCTATGCACATACATGACTCTTTCATTCCTTACATGTGTAGGCCCTAAAAAATGAAATTAGTTAGCGCTGGTGTCATCAATATGTGTTGTCACTTTTTTTCTTGTGATATAAATGATGCTGATTTGTTTGTATTCTTGCTACTTGTTTGGACTCTCTCTTTTAAGGATAGCAGTTTCAGCTTCCTTAAACATGAAATTAGTCCATGCTGCTCTCATAAATATGTGATCAAACTTTTGTCCTTGTCATATAAATGCTGAAAATGTGTTTCACATATTTGATGCCTAAGTCTTTTTTAAGGACAGAAGTTGCAGTGCACTTAAACATGAAATAAGGGATGCTTCTGTCATTAGTCAAGGCTGAATATTGGTCATTTTTCAAGGAAATGGTGCATAAAAAAAACTGATATTTTGAAGGCATAGATAATAATTCCAAGGACAAAAGTTTAGCTCGAAGGGAAATTCCATTTAGTTAGCACTTGACCATAATAGGTCTCTCAACTGATTTAGTTAGCTCCAAGGGATATTCCATTTCATTATTTCATTAGGGCCATAATCTTAACATATAGAAATTAGTTCAATTTGTCACTAATGCCAATTACATTGTGGTAAATAGATGACATACTTATGGCCTTGTGAATTTCAATATGCTGATCAATTTGTATACATGCCATCTTTATATGGCACTCATGCACTTTATTAGTGGCTTGATTATCTGACTCACTTTATGAGTAAAGTTCCATTAATTCAAGCAACGTGGACAAACTTTTTTCATTTAAACATTTTATCAAGACATGATTATCTAACTCAAAAATTACGTCCCCCAACTGATTTTCTGTAGCATATACCACTGCCCCAAGCATTGCCATACATTCTCCCATAAAATATGAATCCACCATATTTGTTTTGCATTTCCATCTAATACTCAGCCATAAGAATGACAAACCATAAATGAGATTGTTGCTTTACCTTCATTTTGATCATAGGCACAATCCATATTGATTTTAAGATCATTCCCTTGAGGTTTTTGCTACTTCCAGGCTATGTGATGTTGTGGTCTTGGTTTAGAGGGGGGTTCTACATCTGTCATCAGCCACCCATAAGTTTCTATTTTATTCTCCTTATTTATTAAAAGTTTTCTGAATTTGATAGGTTTTAAGAACCTTTAGGAGTTCATATTAAAGAAGTTTAGAAAAGAGAATCAAGGGTAGAAAAAGAGAGAATGCTTAGAGCCAGAATCTGTACTCTAAACCCTAGGAAGACAATTTATGCATAATACTTCATTCATAATTGAAAAATGGTCACACCACATATTTATAGCCTAAGCACACCTTAAGATAACTGCTATGAAAGTAATTGCAAGACCACACCCTAATAACTTACTCTTAATTGATCCACTATCTAATAACTAACTCATAATTACTATAAGACAGAACAATAACCACATAAAACAAAGGACACAATTGATAACTAACCAACTCTAGAAAACACCACTTTCTAAGGCATGATACCACGTTTCCTTTTACTATAAACCAATAGGGGATATGGTGTGCTCCTATCAAAATTACTCTGTCTGTACATGCAAATTTTCAGCCTTGACTTCTTGTGCATGGCTAATGGCATGCCTAATTCTAAGTACTCTAGGACTTGGTGATATTTATTTGATCCATCAAGTTACGTTTTCCTACAATAGTTTTCTTTTTTTGTGTTTTAATACGGTCTACTTTAAAAAAAATATTGATGTCCTTTTGCCCATTTAAGGTTTCTCTTGCTTTGAATAGAAAAAACGGAAATGCCCATGCTTTTTAAATCCTTAACATTTGTATTATTATATTTAATAAATTATCAAATTTCAAGATATCCTGGGCAAACACTTTAGTGAATACGACTTTGCATACATACTCAAAAAATGAATATGCTGCATCTTTTGTCTTTGTTGGTAGGTACCTCGAAGTGACTACAACAACTCACATCCAACCATAGTTGCAAAGTTATACTTGTCATTTTGCTCCTTGTCTTCATTCACTAAATTTACTAGCCTTTTTTTGGGACCTTTGTAGGAGTCAAAGGACATGTTATGTCAATGAATGACTATTAATTTTATCAGTTTTGTGAAACTTCTTTCATTCTTTTGCATTTTTGCAGATTCAACCCTTTCCATTCAAATTAGAGTGGTGGCTACACTCTCCTATACTATTGTTTTTCAATAAGAGAGAGACAAGGTCATGGACTTCGTTAGTCAAAAAGGAGAAAAAGCACTGTATTATTTTCATTTGAGAATCCATAGCCATCCAATAATAATAAAGCAGATAGTAATCAGTCTCCTTCCCTCTTCTTGTCCTCCTTTTGGATTTTGAGAGGTTTGTCCAACTATACATGCAGATAAATGGCCTCTAGATTTTAAGATTTGGGAATGAGATGAGGTACAATAGGTTGGAGTTTTCTTGTCTTCATTTCGTGCTGTGGATGAGTTGGACAAACCAGAAAGGAAAAATATACTACTTATATATGGATGAGTCTTATTAATTATGTTGGTTTGTCCTACTACATTGGGAAAAATATGCTACTGATATGTGGATAATAAAACTCCCATTGATTTCCTTTCTGGTTTGTCCAACTACAATTATATTGAACTTATGCTACAATAATCTTAGTGTTTTCGTCTTAATCGTGTTGTGGATACGTTTTATTACTTAGATGGATGGTAGATAGACAAACCAGAAAGGAAAAATATGTTGTTGATACATTGTACAAACCAGAAAAGGCAATGTCATTTGAGACGACTTTATCAAATCTCAGCTGCAGCAATAGCCTTTAAAATTATATCAAGATGATTTGCCTATAGCGGACCTGTGCCTCAGCTTTGGCAAATCAAGAGAAATTTTAAGTTGTCTGGGCTACGAAAGAACTATGTCATCGTGAATTTATTGCATAGTAAAATATGTTTATATAAATAATTATGATGGAAAAAAGCTCAAATTGATCTTTCCGTGTAATATGAAATATACTATTAATTATACTCTTCAAAACACTGGGCTGCTTGGAGGAGGAACAGAGGGAAATAACATCTTGCCGTGTTTATTTATGGGTTTATTTGGTTCAACAGAGCGGAGGGGAGGGGAGGGGAGGGATTTTAATCATGGTTCTAAAGACCGGATCAGCTGGTCTGAGTTGAAAATTGGTCAACTAGTGATCCAACCGATCTGGTCCGGTACAATAATTGACTCTGGTTCGACTAGTTTTCACTTAGTTTGACCTTTTTTAAAAAAAAATTATTCATAATTTCATATAAATAATCCTAAAATCTTCCCTTCCTCGCCGGTCTAATTTCGATTTAGCCCCAGTTTGACTCTGATCTGATCCAGTGACTCTTGACTCAGTACCTCGACTGATTCAGTGCTCGGTCCAGGTTTCAAAACCTTAATTTTAATATTACCTTGTTTGGATTGATTAGAAGAAAGGGGAGAGAGGATAGATTTTAATGTCACCTTGTTTGGTTCAGGAGAGGAGGAGAGATAAATTATTTTCACATTGATAACTTTATCCTTATGTTAAAAGTAATTTTATTCAAACTCTATTAAATGTATAATAAAGTTTAAATATAAATAAATTTTTTTTTTCCTAAATTATGATCAACTGTGATCTAATGCCAACCACATGGCATCCCAAAAAATATGGAGCATGACAATGAATACTGTATGGAGTATAAATCTTGTGAATTTCAAAAATGAAGGTATTCTCTTAGGGTGGATAAAATCATGTGAATTATTATTCAATTTTGAAAATTTGAAATTTCACATGATATTCATCTCAACCAAAAATGAAGGTTTTGCTTGTGTTTGTTGCTATTGTATGGAGCATGACCGAATAAAAAAATATGGAGCATGGCCAAATAGAGTTTGGTGTTTATGAAGAATGAAAATGGGAGAGATAGTTATAGGTTATCATCAAAATTTGATGTTCATTTTTTGTCTGATCCAAAATTTTTTTATCTTCCACTCCAAATCCCCTCAATTTTGGTGGGGGGGCAGGTTTTGAGGGGGGGGAGGGGAAAATTTCAAAAAATCTCCCCTCCCTCCCTCTCCCCTCAACTCCCCTCCCCTCATACCAAACAGAGATTATGTGTCGGTAGGTTAGTAGTAAAGAACTCTTATAATTCTCCTTATATGTTGTAGAAGTAAGTTTTCCTTTTCTTTTCTTTTTTTTGGTTTCTAATTTTTTTTAAACAACAGCAAGCAACAACTTGTATGATACATTAGTCTAAAATCTAGATCGTACTAATAGTACCTTGTGTCATATCCACATTTGAAACAAAAAAGATCTAAACAACTCATCGAGGTTGATTCTAATCAACAAAATCCTGATTAATTATGTGAGCTATTTTGGCTAGATAATTTGCATAATGAAGTCCTTCCCCGTGCGAATGAGAAATTTCAAGATCTCAGTTTGAGAAGACAAGTACCCTTAAGTTTGTTATGTCTTCATATAATGGATGATCTTGCCCGCACTCTACCATAAGCAAGTGTAAAGCCTTTGATGAATACGTGAAGAGTTTAATCTTATCTAGACTCATCTGTTTGCTTATGCTTAGGCCACAATGGATTACATGACTAATTGCTCACTTCAAAACCAGTTTATATGCAACTCAATATTTTTATGATGTTCTCCCCGGCACATACCGGATTATCTTAGAATTTACCTAAATTAAAACAACATCTAAAATCTATAAATATTAGAAATCAACCTCTTTCTAGGCTTTTATTATTTTAGAAAATGTTTAAAAAAGTCACAAAAATCTTATAATATATTTTTTAAAAATATATGATTTTTAATGGGAAAAAAACTTAAACAGCATGCACCCTAGAAAGAATGTTATAAAAACGAAAAATACTAAAATTTAAAATTTTGAAACAATAAATTCATATATAAACTGTCATACCATAGGAATATCAATACAAAAATAAAAGTCAATCCAATTTAAGAAAATGCTTGAGGAGAGAATATTAATTGATAACTATACATCCAATAATTGAGAAGATGGGGTTAGAGAAGATGTAGGGAGTTTGGTTAAGGTGAATTTCGTAATTGAAGATTTATATTTTTATTTTTTATTTTTCAAAATAATTACAATTTTAATATCTTTATTAATAAATATTTTTTCCCTGATCATTCTCTTTAATTTTTCTTTTATTTTGCCCTTAAAGTTTGCTGCCCACGCAATACGGGGGGAATTCATGCTAGTTCTTGGTAATGTAAATCAAATGAGTGATTAGCGTGGTACAAAAATCGGGCTTGGACCGGACGGTTGAACCGGTAACCGGTCAGTGGTCTAGTCTGATTCACCCATTAGACAATGAACCTGTTAAAACTAGGAAGACCGGTGGTTTAACTGGTTAGACTAGTTTCATTTTTTTATTCTTCTAACTATTATCTCGTTATATTTTTTAGGGGAAAATGAAATATTGAAGACCAAGATGAAGAGAAAAGTAGATTAAAAAATTTTAAAAAAGAAGAAGAAGAAAATGATGAAAAAAATTATTTAAAAGAATATAATAATTATAGAAAAGAAGTTATTATTGTATAAATATAGGTATCATAACTAATACTAATAGATTTTAAGCATTTTTTCTGAAGATCTTTAGTTTTATCTATAAAAATTTAAAAATATATTAATATATATATATATTATCACTAATAAATTATAATATTTTAATAAGGTCAATCCAATTATCGATTAGATCCTTATTGACCTATTCACTGTGTGTTTGGATTAGTTTTTTTTTAATAGTTTTTACGACTTACTAGGTAAATGTGTGAGAGAAATTTTATCTCAAATTACGCAAACCAAAATTTAAAGGGAAAATCCCTGTAAAATACGCTGGAAATAGGGTATTCCCTATTTGGTACATTGAAAACCCAAATCCCTGATTAGTCTTCTTATAGAAATCCGGGATTTTAAAATTCAGTGGAAAAGACTCAACTAGCCCTGGAGAAAAGACTGAGGAGGTGCATGCGCGGGAAAGAAAAGAAGGCATATGGGGAGTCATAAATGATTTAAGTTTCAGTTCTAAATAACCTTGAGCATTTCGATCTTGTGGACCGTGTGGTAGGGCAGAATAAAGGGGGCGAAAACACTAAAGGCGGAGGGGACGAGGGAATTTCTGATCACGGTTGGTGGCAGAGTTCGGTCGCTGACGGTGGGGGGTTGTCGGCGAGCGAACGGTAGGTTCTTCGGTGGGGGGCGCTGTCGGCCAGGAACGGGAGGTTCTTCGGTGGTTTTTGGCTGCTGTTTTCAGAGTTGAGAGTGGTGGTTCGGTGACGTTCTGCGGTGGTTTTCAGAGTTGAGAGCGGTGGGTTCTGTGAGAGGCTTGCGGCGGTGTTGTACGGAGATCGAGCGTGGTCGAGAGTTGTGGGGTGCTTGGAGACGGTCGATGGTGGTAAGTTGGCATTTTGTTTCAAATTTTCGGTTCATATAATAATTGGAAAATGCAATATGAAGACGTGCTTATTTGTTGTCATGTGTTGCCTTTGATTATTTGTGATTGTCTCTGGTGGTGCTGGTTTGAATTGGTGAACAATAATGTGATGAACTTGTTTCCTGTCGTATATTGCCCTTTTCCTGCATTGAGAACATCTTGTATGTAGTGGGTGAAGGGATTGTAATGACCTGGGTTTTCTATCAAATTCTTGATATGTGTCTTTGTCTGATGTGTATATGGAGAGGGAAGTGGGAATGGTAAGTGTTTGACTCTTCGTTTGTTGTATAATAACTACACCTAGTTAAAAAATAACAACTATGGCATAAATTTAACAAGTGTTTCTTAACATTGAGAAAGACATGCCCAGGGGTAGTTGCGAGAGTACGAAGTTAGGGGGGCCATTAACAACTAAGGTTTCAACAATAACAACACAATATAAGAAAATAACAACTAATTATCCTTGTTTAACAACGACTGATGTGGAAAACGAAAACATGGCCAGTGGAACTTGGGAGACTAACAAGTAGGAGGAGGAGCACTAACTTAAGTTTCTACAGTAACATCTACATGTTTAAAAATAACAACCTTTCATTCATGTTTAACAACTGCTGTCTGCTAATTTGAAAAACCAAGGAATGGTAGGGAAACTTCTGACACTCACAAGTTGGGGGGCCTATTAACAACTTAAGATTCTATAGATACAACACAACGTTAAGAAATAACACCAATCCATTCTTGTTTAACAACTTATGACTGGAAAAACCAAAACATGGCCAGTGAAACTTATGAGAACAACAAGATGGGGGGAAATAACAAGTTCAGGCTCTACAGTAACGAAACAACTGTGAAAAATAACAACTTTTCGTTCTTGTTTGAGGTTGAAAAAACCAAAACATGGATATTTTTTTACCAATCAGTTATAGAGGTTGAAGTTTGTATAACTCTGTTTTGCAGAAGAAGATGGTGGTTGAACAAGGGGAGGAGGGGGCTAAAGAGGGGTAGAACAAAAGTGAAGAAGGGCATATGGTTGTTAAAGAAGGGGAAAAGGTGGTGGAAAAAGGGCAGAACTTAGACGAACAAGGGAAGAAGGTATTGCATAAGGGGGATACATGTAAGGCCTTAAACAATGGGTTGCAGTTGTTTAGAATTGAGTTTTTTAAGAAATTTAAGCCACAGAAATCTGAGAAATGTGTTGTGCACAATGATGAGGTCCTAAAAGTGGAGAGCATTGAGTGACCAAGAGAAGAAGGAATATTGTGAGAAGTCTAAATACATTGAGAAACTTAAGAAAGAAAGACGAGAAGAAGAGTGCAAAAAGGAAAGTAGCTTTTATCACTCATTGCTCAATTTGACAATTCAAGCAATTAGTTGACTTCATAAATAAAGATGAAAGTTTAAAGGAAAGGGTGAAGAGATTAGGATTCAGCAAGCTGCTAGAGGTTGGAGGTTGCAAGAAATTGCCAAAAGATCTGATTGTGTCAATGCTTCACTCATATGATCCAGCAACACACAAATTCCGAATCAGGGGCAAGACACGTGAAATTTCTGTATTAGATGTGAAGCAATTACTTGGGCTTCCCCACTGTGGGGATGTGGTGAGGACTAAGGTGGATGATAATGACCCGGTTTATACAAAGTTACAGAGTGAATATTCAAAACGCCTATACAGTAACATTGTAGAGGCTATTGTAAACGGCAGTGACAATGAAAATTTTGAGTTCCTTTTTATGTTGTACACACTTGGAACCTTTCTAGCTCCCACTGCAAGCCCAAAGGTTAGTGAGCGATTACTGAAGGTGATGAGGTTGACAATGAAAGGATTTCAGAAATTTGATTGGGCGACCTTTATCATTAAGGACTTGTAGAAAGAGATGGAAGACTATGTAAAGGATGTGAGAAACAACAAGAGGGGCAACTCCAATGTTGGTGGATGCATGTACTTTTTGTTGGTATGTACTTAAATTTACTTATGTTATGGTACGCTTTAAGTGGCAAGTATTTAAGTTATTGTTTTGCTATTTGTTTGGTAGATATTTTTTGGTGAGCACTTTGCAATGATGCCAACTGAGAAATATGAGTGTGTTGATGCTGTTAACTACTGGATTGAGGATCGATTAAAAACCATGGTTAAATTAGAGAGGGACAGCAACATGGGCATAATATTTGGAGCAAGGGCATCTAAATTGAATGTTGGTGTAAAGGGAAACGTTGGAATTGATCATTTGGACTAGGTATTTGTTAATTTGTAAATGTTTGTATGCATTAATACAAATGTGTGTGTAACAAGTTTTGATTTAATTTTTTGCTTCAGGACCTGAAGGATATGTATAGACGGTTGACGAGTGTAATTGCAGAGGAGTTGATAAAGGTTCAAGTGATGAGAAGGGAACATAAAAAGGTTGGAAGAGAAGGAGTAGACCAACAAGAGGATGTTATCAATGTTGAAGAAGAAGAGAATGATGGAAAAAATGAGCGGCACTCACATGAAAGTGACTCAGATAGTCAAAGACAAGGAGCAGACATTGTGGAGGAGGAAGAGGTTACCAAGGATAATGTGTTATGAAGATCAACTAGGGTTAGAAGAGAAAAGAAAATCGAGTCCCCCTTTGTCATGCCAAAGGCCATATCGCGAAAGAAGATGGTGGTTGATGACAAGGAAAGATTTTTCACACTAATTTCTCAATATCCTCGACCCATTGATGGCCAAAAGTGAGTGATTTATATATGTTTCATGATGTACTTGTAAGGAAGAGGACGTGCAATATTTTTCTTGCAACGTTGTATTGACTATTTATATAAAAAACTATTACAGGGAATTGGTTACATTGCAAGATGAATACGTCACTCGGGATAAGCTATATTCTTTAAGTGGAATCCATAAGGTTAACAATCGGGTCAGTATTACCATGGCTTCAGGACTTTGTATTTTAAGTTTATGGGGATCACTTCATTACGTACTTGTGCATTTCAGGTGGTGTCCGTTGTTTGCAAGGTATTGATGGCAGATCTGAAACTACATGGACCAGTGAAGAGGCATATTTTTTATGCTGACTTTATGGTAAGCAGGAAAAAAATTATGGGTATTCATATGTTAGCTTATTGGGTACTGATATAAATTTTGTTGCAGATGCAAATCATTGGCAAAGGAAAGAATTGGAGACCTTCAGATTACAAGGGCCAATTATTGCCTGATCGATTAGGGTACAATCTTGCAGATTGTGACTTGTTGTTAGGGCCTGTACTTGTCCGGGATCACTGGTTTTGTGTAGGCTTGGATCCAAAAACACGGAATTTCTATATTCTGGACTCTATGAAACCCATTGTTGACACTACCAAGAAAAGGAAGAAAAATAGTGCCTTAGAAGATCCTCAATCATTGGCAGCAGAGACATGTGTAATGAACTTTATGCTTTAACATCATGGATTTAAATTTCATTAGCAATTAAATTTCCCCAACTGAACCCAAATATTTGTGTTTTTTTTTTTTTGTAGAGGGACAGATTTATTGATATAGTGGATTTCGTCAGTAACAATCGACATGGGAAGAAGCAACAGATAGACATCATTCGTGCTCAAGTACCTCAGCAAAATAATCTGTAAGAATTGACTATTGTATTTTGTCTATATCACTATTGTATCCATTTCCTTATTTTTTTGCGTATATGACTGCTGTCTGGATTTCGTAGCCTTGATTGCGGTGTTCACGTCTTGATTTGGTTGTTCCAGTGGAGTCCATCTGTGGTACTTGATTACACAGAGGTATCCACAATAGTTCATATGTATGTTGACTTTTGTATGGTTTCGAAAGTACAATAAACTGAACTATTGCTGTTTGGGTCGTGTACAGGCTCAAGTCAAATAATATAGGAGGGATATTATCTGGTGGCTGGTGAATCACCATCAAAATTCATCAAGACTCGATGCTCTGGAGCTTCTATCCCGGCAGCCAATCAAACGTTAACGTTTGACCCAATAGTTATTTGCTTTATTTTAGACATCTTCAAGGAAACTTTATGCACTTGATGTTTTTTGACCTGGGATGTGTTCATTTGTAAGTTCCAATATTATCGTACTGCCCAGGGTACATGATTATAATGTAGAAGGTGTACATGCCATGAGACATGTGTAACAACCCACTGTTAGCAAGTTCATATTTAACAACTTCAAGTTCTTGTTTTACAACTCTTTGATCTTGTTTGCCAACTTACGCAGGTTAACAAGGAGCATTTCTATATTATCAACTATATGTAATTTTTTAACAACTAGGTTATCTTGTTTGACAACTTAGGAGATTGAAACACTATACATGTCGCTTGTAACGTGCTTCTCTTTTTGAACAACTTTCGCTTGTTGTAAACCAACTCAAAAAGTTTGAAAAGGGGCATGTTGAGGGTAGCTTCGAATAGAAAAAAGTAGGGTACCATTAGCAAATATGTGCACATTTTTGACAACTTTCTTATCTTCTTTGACAACTTTCGTATCTTCTTTGACAACTTTCGTATCTTGTTAAACAACTTCAAGAGTTCAGAAAAGTACATGGCATTGGTAGCGTGGGAGTTCAACAAGTGGGGGACCATTAACAACAGAAGGTTCATAGTTAACAACTACACTCTCATTTTTCACAACGTTTTTATCTTCTTTGACCTATAAAAAAAAGAGGTGAAATAACAACTTCAACTTCAGTATTAACAACTACGCTTCTATTATTAACAACTGTCTTATCTTTTTAAACAACTTCAAGTTCTTTACAACAGTACAGGTCCAGGGTAGCACAGATATGGACAAGGGAAATTCAGCCAAATTCTGTGTCACACAACACAGTGATAACATTAACATAATAGGATTATATGTGGCATAATTACATTAACCTTATATCATAATGTGCTGCATAATTACATAACTATATAAGATATACTCTTAAAGTTGTGACAGTGGATGTTTGATATAATGACAAGGGAACATTAATATTGCACTTCACCCTAATGTTTCCTTGTCACAACCAAAAAATGAAGACATATGCAGCAACCCCTTTCCCTAAAAAAGAACTATACATATTACTTCAATAGACTTGCTAACTATGAGCAGGATAAGTTCAGAAAATTTCTATTAGTATCAACTTGTTTACTTCAAAATATTGCAGCTCCTTATATCTGCAGAATGCTTACTTCAAAAGCTAATTTTTACCAACTTCAGTTTGGATTTGGATTTGTGCATTTCCGTATAGTATGCCCCGCTTCATGGCATCTTGTACAATGGTAAATCTTCTTATTCTGAAATTATGATTCACGCCTACTAGTTCTTGGACTTCTAGCAGGTCTAGTTGTCCTAGGTGGCAGCAACAATGTCTGAGCAAATAGATGACCCAGCATATAGTTGTTTGGGTCTGGCTTGTCGATTGTCACAACTGGAGTCATGGAACGCTTATAAATCATTTGTTGGGCTGTTATTTTGTAGCAACCTTCCACATAGTCATAGACATTGCCATGGACATGCTTGATGGCTGCACAAGCATGAGCACAAGGGATCCCCGACATTTGCCATACTTTACAGGTGCAACTACACAAACGAAGATCAACATTTAAGGATCCATATTTGGTATGGACACAAATCCTACCGCCTCCATAATTAACTGGTGACATATGTTCAGCATGACAAACATTTTCCTTCACTATGACCTCTATGTTGGGCCCAACACCATTTTTCCATTTCAGCATTGCCATACTCAATGCATACATCTTCTTGGCAACCTTCTCACGATGTTCATGGATAAGTAGTGCGACATTGTGCTTTCTTTCCTTTACCAGCCACGCATTAAATGATTCGGCTATGTTGGTTGTAATCTTATCCCACCTTCGGAACGGAAACTTTCTCAACGCCCACTTATCGATATCTCCATGGTGAATCAACCAATCAGCCATCTCTTTATAGGATTTGAGCATGTAATCCATTGCCTTCTCAAAATCTGCATCCAACCTTGCATATGCAACATTATCAAGCAACCATAGTGCATCTTCCTTTGAGCAGCCACTTGGCTTCCTCTTGCCTCTATTTAACTTAAGCAATTCTGAACTGAAATTCTCCTTCACATGTTTATAACAATAAGCATGCCGTTCACTACCAAAAATTATTTGCACTGACCCTTTAATTGCATTGTGACGGTCTGACACAATTGTGAGTTCGATTGACCCAACTATTTGTTTAATCTTCTGTAAGAACCATGACCAATCCTCTAATATCTCCCCCTTTACAATTGCTATTGCAAATGGCAAAATTTCATTGTCCGCATCATAACTAGAAGCTGAAAGCATTGTTCCCTTGTATGGTCCGGACAAGTGGGTTCCATCAATGTATAGCATATGTCTTGCACCAACCATGAATCCCTCAATACAACACCCATATGCAATAAATACTCTCTCAAACATGTTATTCCCACTTGCTTCCCAATCAGCAACAGTTTTGTCATCTGTTTCCTTCAATCACTTACAAATCCAAGGTATTAACATATAAGATTGTTCTGGTCTACCTTGTATGTCTTCCATCGCTTTTTCCTTCGCCTTGTATGCTTGCTTGTATGTAAGGGTGACACCATATTCTGTCTGCAACATCTTCCTTATTTCATTGGGACGTTTGTCAATGTGATTTCTCACCTCATCAACTATAATGGAAGATGTCAAATTAGATCTTCCACCATGGGTCACCTTAAGATTGTCTTGTGCACTATGATAATGTTCATCTTTGAATGTCGTCACACGTAGTATTGGAGTTGTCTTTCCAATAGCATTTGCTGCAACCCTCCAAGGACAACCTAAACTCCTACACTTTACTGAAATGCTATGCTTGCTATTTCTCACATATTCAAACTCAAACTTGTGTGCTATGCTGTACTTGTACAGAGCCTGCTTAAAAGCATCCGCGTGTGCAAATGTCTGCATCACTCCTGAAATTATCCCCCTCCATTTTGTGCAGTTCAACTCTGGGCTAGGTGTAGGTGCACTCTCTACTCCACAAAGTAGCTTATTAGATCCTCCAGCAATTTCATCCGTCGTACACGAAGCAACGCTTTCATAGTACCACGCTTCATCTTGGTTTTCCACACTGGTATGACAATCAACAGATCTTCCTTGTAAGAGTCCCAAGGAATTTACATACCTGCAGTAAATTATAATAAGAACTTTTGTTACTTAATAACCAACAACAGTTTCACAAATAACAACTATCATCCCTACAAAATTTGCACTTACGTTTGCGGGTCATCTGATATGTGGCATACATCATCATTTCCTTTTGCTTATATATACACATGGCCGCTCCTTTCATTATATTCAAACAAGTTTTCAACTTCACCATCATCATTTAAATCTATTAGTATGCTTTCATCAAACCTCACTGTATACTTCATCTCACACATGTTGCAATCAATACCAAGCCATGATGATATCATCAACCTCAAATCTCTAAGTGTTATCACCTCTTTCAGGCACTTCAACTTCACATAACCACCATTATATGTAATTTTACCTTCATCATTCCACACAAATTTTCCTCCAACATGAAAATAACAAAATAGTTCCTTCACAGATTTTGAGCCTTTGTTGCATGTCATTGTACATGCCTACAAGCAGAAAAACAAAAACAGATAATTAATTAAACAAAGCCGGTTATCATTATATAGTTAAGTAATTTTGTCAGCCATTCTTTATGAAACACAGTAACTGCTCATTTCATCATCAAACAGGGGCAATTAACAACAAATGCCTATGTTTTAGCACCGTCATATTCACCATTAACAACATCGGCCACATATCATCACCCTATATCTATTAACAGCAACACGTTATATTTTACAGTATGTTTTAACAACTCTGTATTCTCATTTAACATCACAATTTATTTCAACTTATCCATCTCCATTATTAACAACACACCCTATCATCTCCCTCCATGAACTATTAACAACAACACTATTCATTTTAACATCTCCACATTCAGTATTAACAACACCCCTCACAGCATTACCCTCCATGTACCATTAACAATAACACGGTATCTTTTCACATCTCCTTCTTCACTGAAAACAACACCATCCCCCAACCAAAATGCCTCAAGTTTATCACCGCTCGCAGTAACCATTACGGTTCACAACAAAAAACCCACAATCTTCACCATTCCTTCAGCCAAACTCAATGAAATCCACCGCACAACCATCAAGAATCTCCCATTACCTTCAAGCTGCAACCTTTCTCCATTTTCAACAAACGACCCCCTTACCCATAAAAGCAAGCATCCAAATCCATCACAACTATTCACAATCTCAGAAGACGAAGATGGAAGATTCACAATACAACATCATTTCTACACTAGAAGAATTACTTACAGTTGATTACCTCTGCTTTGTCTTCAGCTTTCAACCATTCCGAAACTTACGTCTTTCTCGCGCCACTGTCCTTCCTTTCCTCTCATGCTTTTTTTCCCTTCCTTTCTTTCCCACTCTTATGCATTTCGGTCAGCATTTTTTTCAGGACTAATTGAGTCTTTTCGACTGAATTTTAAAATCCCTGATTCCTACAAGAAGACTAATCAGGGATTTAGATTTTCAATGTACTAAATAGGGAATACCCTATTTTCAGCGTATTTTATAAAAATTTTCCCTAATTTAAAACCATTGTTTGGGATATTGCGAAACACAAACCTATACCGGAATCGATTCTTTGTCCGTTTCGTTTTATTGCTCAGTGGACTGATAAGAGAAAAAGAAATTTCATGGACATCCATTGCCCTTCAAAATTTAATGCTACATTTTACACCTTGCTCTCTCCCAATTCTTGCCCTCTACACGCTCTCTCTCTCTCTCACAGAACTTCGCTCACTGGCGCAACCCGATTCCTCGTTTCCTGGGTCTCCTTCGTAATGCCTCTTTCTTCCTTGTGCGAGAGTAATGGAACCTGCGAAGATCGACTGGAAGAGATTGGGGTGGCACTTTGTAGAAGACGAAAACTACGAACACATTAACGCGCCTAAAAGGGTCGATTTCTTGCCCCCAGACCAATCCGTCGACGATGAGGGCTGGTTGTGCAGATCCGGTTAGAATTTGCGTCTCTTCTTTGATTCATTCACAGTATTTTCACACCTGGTGTTTCTTCTTTAATCTTGGCTTTTCCTTAATGCTTCTCGGTAATGGTCTTTTCAGATTGCAAACAAGACAGTGGAAGATTTCCTCAGATCAACTCCTTCAAAGGTTCCATTCTTCTCTACTTTGTGTTGTTCTGATTCTTGAGTAAAGAAATTCAATAAGATTAAGATTTAACAATCTTGAGCTAGCTAGATAAGCTGAACTTTTATTTATGTTTTTAATGTCGTTTTGCCAAATTTCTTGGGTGTCAGTTATGATCTTTGGTCTATATAATGCTCTTTTTAATTTTCTTTCCTTAATCGCTTTCTTTTAATTTCTGGAAGATATTGAGCTCGGGTGATTCTCCAGGAAATCTTCCATTGGATGACCAAAATAGGAGGTACTTATGAAGCTCCTTTTTCACCCTTTTAATGCTGTTGTAAGTTCGTTTTTGTTATAGAATATAGAGATCAGAAGTTAAAGAGAAGGGTGCCCACCCTATCTTCGGCTTCTGCCTGATTGTAAACTCAAATTCAACCACCAAATAGTGAGAATCAAGATCCAAACCATCGATGAAGGCATCGATCAAGTCAAGCGAAGAGAAAAGGAAACTCATTGATGACACATGGCAGCACAACAAAGTTCCTTCTCTGAGATCCACACTCTCAGCGAAGAATTTATTTGCAGGGAGGTTTATTTTGAGCCAAATCACAGAATTCTGTAATGAACTGAAGAAATTGGCAACAAGAGCTAACGAGAGAGAAAATGTTGAAAATTAGTGTGAGGTGAAAAGTGAAGAGGGTGTGAGGAGAATCAAAAAGCAAAGACGGGGCCTCCAGCTGTTGTTCAGCCTTTGGAACAGTCAGTTGAGGAAGAGAATGAAAGGAAGCCGTTTCTTGAATTGAACAAAAAATCTGATGAAAGAATCAATAAACCGAAGCTGCAGAGAAAGAAGTAAGTTTAATCTTCTTTTGTACCCATATGCATTCGATTACTTAGTGTCTATGAAACATTGACACTAACACAGACATGTGGGCATTTGCATCACATATAAATCTCAACTTTTTCCATTTAGTGATCAGCTTCCATAAAAACCACTATGCATTTTATTTTTCTGATCTTTCCTTGGTGATCTACTTACAGAGAAAAACAATAGCCAGGATTGTCTATGCTCCATGGTTTAGCTTAGTACGGTGACTGCAAAATGCCGTGGTTTCATCTCCCTCTGTATCTATATCCTTAGGTTTACTCGGTCTTCTTTCCTGTCATAAGATTAAGTTGATTTTTTTAAAAGATTAAAAAAATTAATTAAATTATTTTAGAATATTTTTATTTTTATTTTTTTGCTTAAAACTAATTAGTTTGACTAATAAACTAATATATAATCTAAGGATACACAACATAAGATATAATTAAGTAACTTATTTAACTTTCTTAATCTCTCTAAAAAAAATTAACTTTGTCTTATATTTAGGATCGGAGTGAGTATCTATTAAATATTGACCCTTAACATGGATAAGCAACTTTAGTATCACTCAGTTAATCTCAAATTTTTTAACTTTTCATTTAGTGATCTCCTTCCATTGAAAACGTTGTTCAGGTTCGTGCCTGCTTTTTTAGCTTAGTACTTTGACTGCAAAGTTCTCTATTGTTCCCATACACAGTGATCTGATAAACGGAATAACAAATTAATTCTTCATTATCATATTGGTGATGAAAATTATCATAGATGGAGTTGAGAAATTCAAATACTTACCTTCAATTACTTTTTATGCCTGACTATAGCTTCTTTTACTATATAAACACGGGTGCACTGCAATAAGACAGTGAACCATACCGGTTATTATATTTGAGGGTTAAGGTGATTAAATAAATATGAATTATTTTTAGAAGTGCTAAAATAACTATTTTTTGAAATAAAAGTAATCATGAACTATGTGAAATGGAAGAAAACCATTAGCATCGTTAACGGTCATTATACACTCCAACATCATAATTAACGGTCAATGTTTCTTATTTTAAGAGTTTTAATGGTTTTGCTCCATTTTCCATAGTTTATGGTTACTTTTACTCCAAAAAATAGTTTATAGTTATTTTTGCACTTTTAAAAATAGTTCATGGTTATTTAAGCACCTTAATCTAGAGCCGAGAATATGGGCTGGCCCAGTCCTACAGGGCCGGCCTGTTTAGGTCCGCTTCCTAAAAAACCCTCAATTTTTAAAGCCTGCGGCCTTACAAGGCTGGCCCTTCACGGGTTCGAGCCTAAATGGGCTTAAACTCATTTTAATTAAAAAAAAAAATCTTTTTCAAATTTTACAATTTATTATTTTACAATTTATTTATTATTTTACATTAAATTGAGATGCATTATTTTTAAAACTCATAAATTTTTAGTTAAAATAATCATCTAAAGTCCAAATTAGCCTCTCTTTTAAAGTTTAAATGAATAAACCATTGAAGAAAATAAAATAAATCAAACTATTTAATAAGTGTTTACCTGTTATTAATATTTTATTAGATACTTAGGTGTCTCTCATATTAATAATTTGATATAATAGTATTATATATATTAATTTATTTTTAAAAAATATTAAACGGCCCTAAAAGGGCCCGCTTTACAAGACTGCAGTAGGGCCGGCCCTTTTAGACCCGCTTCCTGTTTTAGCCTATAAATCATAAACCCGGTCCTTAAAGGGCTCGGGCCTAAACGGACCGGCCCGATGAGCTCAATCCGAATTCCCGGCTCTACCTTAACCCTATATTCAAACTGATAATTTGTTTATTGTTCTATCCTGCAGGAGAGCGGATGAGAACGAAAATACACCTATTCTGCTGAACTTGGAGAATGTGAGACGCAAGAAAGATGAGAACTTGCCACAAATTCGCACAAACCCTCCCTCTCCTCAGTGCTTTTCTGAAATTCGTGGTCCAAATAAAACTACCCCTTCAAAGGCTTCCAAATCCAGATTAATGGTGTGTTGCTAGCTTCACTTTATTACTATATTGGGATTGATATTTACTCGGTCAAGATAGAAAATTTGAGGATAAAATTTGATAATTACACCGCCATTGACACCAGAACGTAAGTTTTTATTTAATATGGAATGTAAGTTCCAAAAAGTTTTGATAAAAGACTAGATTCCGAAGGCTAACTAGTTGAATAAATCATCTCCAGTTGACCTTAAAATTAGATGATAATATAAAATTTTGGTCCTGCATATGAGAGGATAATGAACAGTGACGCCATGGATCGTTAATAGTTTGAGGTTAGCCAACTACATGTTTAGTGGTTTGCTTTGAGGTAATTAAAATTAGTAAATTACAGTATCAATTTTGGAAGCTGTACATGTTAATTAACTTCGCTGCAAGATTCTTTAATGAGCATACTGTTCACTCCTTCACAAGATTCTTTCAGCACCACATGCTTTCTTTTTCCAGTTGCAGACTTGGAATTGCATTTGTTTTACTGTTCTATGGCTAAATATCATCTCTGATCTGAAAAAATAAAAATCTTGCAGGAGAGAGAAATTCTTCAAGAAGTTGTGCTAAATAAGGAGGAATTTGCAGAGAGCAATAGCCGAGACACGTCAATGGTTGATGTTGAAAAAGAAGCAAGAGCTTTGGACGTGTTCTGGTACTTGAGATTCTTTCATTCTTTATTATATATCTCTAAGAATACATATAGGATCATGCAAAGCCATACTAGATTTATTTAGGTTCATAGTGTCAGACTATTCTTTAAAATATTTGCCTCTTGTTCCTTCCATTCTTCTACAAAAGCTGATAAGAGGAATCTGAAAATTAAGGATTCATCAATACTTGTGTATTAAAACCCAAGATTTGTGAATAAAATGTTGTATCTGCTGCTTCGCTCTCATTGAGGAACAAATAAGATCAATTACGAACTATAACCTCTCTCTGCTGCTTTGCTCGTATTTATGACTTTGCGACCATGTAACTCTGTATACTTTATAGAATTTCGCTATATGATATTCCGAGTAAAAAACATGTTTATCCATTAAAATAAATAAATAAATTGAAATGTAAGAAAGCAAAAGAATTAAAAGGTAAGGAAGCAAAAGCTTAATCATGACATTGTTAACTTTCACTTTGAAATAATGCACATTATAAATATTAAGGAGTTATAGAAAGGGAAAATTATATTAAATCTGACTAAAATGCCATAATCTAATTTTAGATCTACACTTTTGACAAATTCTTAATCAAACTAAGAGGCCTAATTAGGAATTTTAGAATCTTGTTAGATGACCATAAAGCCCCTATGTAATTAATTAAAAAGGTAAATTGAAGGTAGAACATAACTTGGCACAATATGAATGGCATCAACCTTCAAATCGCTGACGAAATGCCCTTCTTTTCTTTTCAATTTAGATTGAAGAGAGGTGCATCAAAAGTTCACAACAATAAAGAAAGAAGTTGAATTTATTTAATGAACTAAAATATTGTACTTTCACTTAGATACTGTATAATAATCCTATATCAAATTCATGGTTTTAAGCCCTATTTGAGTTAGCATTACAGAAGTACGTTCACATAAATCGAAACAAAACTCATCTCATATATTGTAAATCATATTTAAAAAATAACTTCTATTGCTAATCCAAACAAACACTTAGTATAATAGTATTAGGCACAGTGAGAAAAGCATCAAACTTCAGCCAATAGTACAATTAAAAAAAAATTAAATACAAAGGCGATGAGTAAAAAAAATTTATATGATTTGAGAACTACATATTGAAAATCGGAAGAGGAAGCCTTTTTCCCCTTTTAATCCAGGAAAACGAATGAAAGGTGTCAACGAGGACAATCAATTTACAATCATGTAAATTGAGATAGTGTATAATAATCCTATTTCAAATTCATGGTTTTAGGGCTTATTTGAATTAGTATTATAGAAGTATAAGTATGTACGTGTAAGTTAAGACAAACCTCCTCTCATATACTTACCCCGTATATTGTAAATCACGTTGAAAAAACAGCTTCTATCACTAATCCAATCGGATACTTAATATAATAGCATTAGCCACGGTGAGAAAAGCATCAAACTTTAGCCAATAGTACAATAAAAAAAAATTAAATGCATAGGCGATGGGTAAAGAAAAAGTTTATATGATTTGAGAACTACATACTAAAAAGGGAAAATTCCAAAAAACTACATTGGAAATAGCAAAAGGACAATTCAGTACATTGAAATTGTAAAAGGACAGATCAGGCTGTGTCAGACGGGCAGAGGAATCTGGCATTTTGAAATTTCGGCCAAATAACGAAAATGCCCTTCAGCCCTCAGTCGGAATAACAACATAAGAGTTGTTAATGGCGAATCCGGAGTTGTTAATGACGAGATCGATGGTGTTATTGGCCCTGAAATTTGTTAAGTGCGAAAGAAGAAAATGGAGTTGTTAATATCGAATCCGGAGTTGTTAATGGCGAGATCGGTGGTGTTATTAGCCCTGAAACTTGTGAATTGTAAAAGAAGAATTGAAGTTGTTAATAACGAATCCGGAGATGTTAATTCCGAGGATCATGTTGTTATTCTGAAGTGGGCCTGAAGTGCTGAAGGGCATTTTCGTAATTTGGCCGAAATTTCAAAATGCCAGATTCCTCCTTTTTCTGACACCCGCCTGATTCGTCTTTTCTGAATTTCGATGTACTGATTTATCCTTTTTATATTTTGAGTGTAGTTTTTTGGAATTTTCCCTACTAAAAATTGGAAAAGAAAGCCTTTTTCCCCTTTCAATCCGGGAAAACGAATGAAAAGTGTGAACAAGGACAATCAATTTATAATCATGTTTGCCTTCTCTTTTCGTGTCAACTATAGAGGAGTATTTTGGTTATTTAATATGATTTTAAAATCTCTAATTAAACCTCTTGTCTTAATTAAGGAATTTGTTAAAAGTGTTGGTATAAATTTGGATTATGACATTTCAGTTGGATTTAAACAGGATTTTTCTTTATTGAAAAGGGGGCGCATATTAATAATAAGCTTAAGCAAGAAATGCATTTATTTATTATAATTAGTAAAAGTGCCCTTTCTACAAATATTCTTTTGACCTCACCCTTTCCACAACTTCTTGAATGCACGAGAAAGCATCACCTTACAAGATTTAACATTTTTATCAGATGTACCCGAAGGGAACCTTACAAGATTTAACATGGGTGTTATGTAGATGCCTCATTTTAATAATCAATTCCCGCATCAATATATAAATGAAAAAAATCATCATTAAGCTACCTATAATTTCTTTGAACTTTTTTTTGATAAGGTAATTTCTTTCAAATTTAAATTTGGTATATGTGTAGTTTTTTCTTCTTATTTAATCTTTTAATTTTATATCGTTAGCACAATTAACTTCTATACAAGGGCTAAGAATACAAACAAAGCATAGTTACAGGCGCTAACAGTATTGAAAGGGTAAAATTAAAAGATTTAATAAAAAAAGTATATAAGTACCAAATAAAAAAATTAAAAAAATTACCTGTATCTCAAAAGTAATTTTTAGTATATAATTTATCATAAATTAATCAGTTGACAAACAAGAAATTGACAGTAACACTAAATGATAATCCTAGCCCTTGATTCTTTCATACTCATAAACAAGATATTGAATTATTGATACATAGCAAGCCCTTGATTGTTGCTCATTCGTAAACATAGTGTGTTTGGATAAACATAATAAAATTGCATAGCGCAATTATATAACATTTTTATTTATAAGACGCTTTAACGTGTTTTAAAAAATCTTAAATATCAATAATACTAAGTGAAAATTTAGTAACTTTCTAACTTTACTCTAATGTGTGTGTGTATGCTTTAATGGGAAATCTAAAACATAATAGTACACAGGATAATAAATTAGGCGTAAAATTATACATTCAAATAATAAATTTAATGAGATAACTTAAATTAAAGAAAAAGCGCTTCCTCTGTTTTATAAACACTTTTTTTTTTTATTAAAGACAATCATGTTTAAGAAAATTGGTTAAAAAAAACATTTTTTTATGATTGATTATAAGTGTTTGTTTGTTATAGCTTATTTTTGACTTATAAATACTTATAATTCGTTATTTACGATATACAAGGTAAGTATACGAGAATGAGAATAGTTTTATTTTAACTTACATAATAAATATTTATTTTCTAAAAATAAAGTATTCTAAACATAACTTAATAAAGACAGCGTCAATGTGTGTGTTTGGGGGGAGCGTTTGAACCCCCCAAACGCCAAATTGCTCTTATAAGCTCAATGGACAATCTGAAAAAAAAAAATTTGAGTGTTTGTTTCTTAAAGTGAGCAATCGAGTTTAATTCTATCTTAATAGCTTTTGCCATAAACTTCATTTCTCAGCTTTTACTAATTTAGCTTTTAGGGAGAGTGAGAATAGTTAAAATATTTTTTCAGTTGTGTCCAGTGTACTATCAGACTTTTTGCAATTTTACCCTTAATGTACTTTTTTTGCTACAAAAATTAATTTCAACTATTATTTGGTGCTTTTAACCCTTAAAATATTTTTTCAACTATACCCAGTGTGTTATCAGACTGATTGCAATTTTATCTTTAATATACTTTTTCAGCTCCAAAAATTATTTTAAACTATTTTTTGGTGTTTTTAACCCTTTAAAATATTTTTTCACCCACTCTCTCTTACTATTATCACAAAAGTCACTTGTGCTTAAGTCAATCCAAACAAGTTTTACTTTTGCAAAAGTAATTTATACAATCGCTGTTCCAAACATAAATCACATTACACAATCGGGCTTTTACCAAAAATAAAAGTACCAAAAGTTAAATTGAGAAACTCCATTTTTTCTATCGTTGTTCCAAACACACTCAATATGAAGTGCTGATATAATACAATGAACAAACACCACATTCTGTGGGCATTTTGTCGTTTTGTGATCTTCTTCCACATAACACAAAACTGTGTTCTATCATTCTATGTTCGCAACACAAAACTGTGTTCTATAATTCTATGTTCGCCCATACTTTGTATATACCAAGACAGGCATATTTACAATTTACTCCACCATACGAATATTTTTTTTTAAATAAAAATTATGAATAATAGGGTTTAATTTTATAAAAAAAATATTAAAAAAGGACATGAAGTCCCAAAAATAGGCCCACCTCATCCACCCACCATAAAATTACTCCATAAGTACATTCTAAGTAACTTGTAGTTTTAATTTCTCAAAGTGTCATGGAACCCAAAAAAATTTCTTGATTGTCAATGATATTACTAATGAATAACTTTTAAAAAGAGATATATTTTTTCAAAAAATTGTCATAATGTCATATAATATAAACATTTTTTCTGAATAAAAGATTATCAAAAGAATGGTTGGGGTCAGTCACACTACCCTACCAGATAAGATAAACTGCCAAATATGACAGCCTAACCCTCTAAATATCCAAAAACCGACCTTTTTATTTTGTTTTGTGTGAATCCAGAGATAAGATCAACCAATTTTTTTATGTGTATCTAAGGATTGTTTTTATGTCGAAATTATTTTCATGTTGTAACATCATAATAAAGAATTATATTATAAAGAATACAATCGTGACAATATTATTTATAATTTTTCTGAAGAAAAAGAAAGAATATAGGTAAAAATATGGATTAAAATGCTTTTACTTAAAAATTAACTCAAATACACAAACACTTATTTTTGTCAATAGAACTTGGTTTTTAAATTTTATTTTTCTCATGTGAGTTTTAAATAAAGTAATATCCAAATTTACATCTAAATTAAAAATTAAAACAATCCTACATTTATTTTTAATAACCAAAATTATCACAATATGTTCTCAAAAAAATCATTTCACCCAGAATTCAACCGAGGTTACATACATTATAATTTTGAAAGTCATTTAACTTTATATTCTAACATCTGGCCCCTATTTCTATAAATTTTTAAAGTCATTTACTTTTTACTCATAAAGAGAAATTACATGGCGAGACAACAAGGCAAGCCCTCCTCTTGTCCTTAAAACCAACAACTTCATAAATACTCGATGGAGGTTGATAAAAAACGCATAAACCAACGGAAGTTGGCGCAGATGGGTAGGCATCTGCGCCACACCAATCCGTTCCTGGGTTCGATCCCAGGAAACGGAAGGTGTAGAGAATTTCCGTTGGGAGCTCTCTCTATAATATCCCAATTTTTGATGATGGGTTAATCATGATTATTATGGATAATTATGAATTTAATTGGAAGTATTATGTGTTTTATGGCAATATTAAATTAATATGTCATAATTACTGAAAAATTGGAATAATGGAAATATTGGCCATAAGTGGTAATTAATGGAGAAATTAATTACTAACTAAGAGAAAATGGGATGTGTGATTAAAATGGCTAATGGAGAGATTAAAGTAGCTAATTGGGTGCTTATTGTGTGAGAGCCAATGAGAAGAAGACATGTGGCAAGTTGGCTTGTGTGTGTGTAAGAGAGAAAAGTCAAAGTTTTTTTTTAGCATTTCTCTCTCCTCTCTTCCCCTTTCTTGCGCTGAAAAATCTGAATTGGGAAGGAGTGTGATTATTTTCCCTTCTTCATCACTCTTCCCTCTCATTTCTCTCATTCTTGCTTTCTCTCTCTCGTCAGCCATGGAAGGTGAAAAGGAAGAAGGAAAAGCTTGATCTTTGGGTAAGTAAATGCCCTTCATTGCTCAATCTCCCTTCATTAAAGTTAATCCTTGAGTTAAGAGCTACATTTCTATGGTTATAGTTTTCCATTTGGTGTTGGTTTGAGACTTCAAGAAATTGTGGAGGTTGGAGAATCAAGAAGCTACTTTGAGAAAGTTGTTAAGGTGAGTTTAAGAAACCTTTCTATATAAGTTTTGTGCTAAATAATTTAGCTTGGAAATTCTGGAAATTTGGCTTGGAATTTCGAAAATTAGGGTCTTGTGGTGTTTGAATTGTTGTTGTCATGGAATTAGTGCCTTGTTAAGTGTTTTGAATGAATGGTATTGAATTGAAGCTTAAAGATGAAGTTTGGGAACTTTATGTTGGTTTTGTGCATTGGGCAAAAACAGGGCATGTAATTGGGTTGTGATTTTGGTCATTTTGAAGTCACCATTGTGTTCCTTGAGTGATTTTGTGTGGGAGAAGTGTTGAATATGAATTTTGAACCATTGGGAACTTAGTGTTAAAAGTGGTAAGTTTTGGTTGTAAGAAACTCTGTTTTGGCAGTGATCTTACATGGACGTTTTAAAATAGCAAATGGTGTTGGAAAATTGTGAAACTTTCCAGTCTTAAAGTTCACATCTCAAGCTTCAAAATGGACATATGTTTTGTGTCATTTCGATTTTTGGGCTAGGAGTTATAACTGTCCAAAGTTTGATGTTAAATCTGGGTGCAATTCTGGAATAGTGTGGAATTTTCTTGAAATCTGTATTTTCGTGGTGATTTCCAGTGATGAGCCATATTTTTCCTTGAAAGAGGACTTAAATACCTTTCATTTGGCTTTGGGATCACCTCATTTCGATTTTTCTAGAATTAGTTAGGAATTTTCGAAGTTGCCTTGGCTGCAGCAGAAAATTCTTGGCTGCAGCGCAAAAGCTTCTGTGAACGTTCTGGCCGCAGCCAGAAAATTCTCGGCTGCAGCCAGAAACTTTCTGTGCTGCTTCTGGCCGCAGCCAGAAAATTCTTGGCTGCAGCCAGAAACTTTCTGTGCTGTTTCTGGCTGCAGCCAGAGGTTTTTTGGCTGCAGCCAGCCCCTGTTTTCAGCACCTTGTGATTTTGAAAAGTGGTTTCCAACCCGATGTTTCCCAACCTTTTAGGGCTTTTATTAGAGGCATTTGTGGCCTCTTAAGGGTCAATTATGATAACCAAAATTAAGTGTTTCAAGTTAATTAAGTCTTGGAATAGAGTATAACTCTTCGTCCCTAATTATAAATATAGGATTTGACATTTGCCCTCCTCGGGAGAGACCGGCGCTAGGACACGCCCGGAAGAACTCAGGTAGTGACTTTTCTCTCATATCTTGTATGATGTTTTGGCATGCATAACTTATCGTTGAATTTGTGAAATGTGTGTCATGGTACATTACGGCGTGAGCACTTCAATGGGAGCCGTATAGGGAGTGACAGTGGTCATCTCTAGGTCGGCCGTTGAACTGCCGTCGTAAATGTACATGGATCTTTGTGAATCCGACCCGTGGGGCGACGTTTGTGAAACCAGCCGTGGGCTGTGTGTGTGAATCTTGCCTATGTGGCTTGCGAATATGATATGCTTTATATGGATCCCAGCTGTGGTGAATTATACTGTGTTGATTGTTGTGATGCAATACAACGTGAGCAATTCAGCGTGAGCAATCGTCAGGGATGACATGTGTCATACTAACCATTGCCGTTGTAACTGCCGTTGTAGTTGCTTGTGTGGATAGTGATTTGATTACATGCATTATTATTGTACATTATATGATTGACTTGTTACTACGGGGATTCTTTAGAATCTCACTCTCCCAAAAACAATGTTTTAGACAGGGCTGAAGGATCGAGAGGCAAGCGGGCGACGAAGAGTAGTTAGAGCTCCTGTTTAGGAGTGTATTTTGGAATTAATGGTTATCATTGTAGATTTTGGAATTGTATATCTTTTGGGATAATTTTGGGAAACAATTGTGTATATTGGGATTGATAGTATAGTTTTGTGTAATCCCCAAGTTAAGGGTATTGAACCGTGGGCTTTGTGCCTTTGTAAATCCCTTATTTAATGAATGGAACCCGAGTGTGTCGGGAATTTGCTTTATACTCTGATATTTGTGAATGAAATCAACTTGTGCAGGCCATTTAGTATTGAAATGTGAATGTGAGACCATTGTTGAACAAATTTTGTAAAATTTTTGTAAGCCATGATTTTGGGGAGATTGACTTTGTTTAAGTCCCAAAATCTATTACGGTCTCTAATTCCACATTAATTACGTGTTTATGAACTAAATCTCGGCCTTAATCGTGAAGGGGGTTACACTCTCCCCTGGGGCGCCTCAAAGAGGTGAATTCCTGTCGGGCCTATCAGATTGGGGGCGCCAGGACTAGTCGGTTGTCGGAAGCCCATGTCGGTAAATCCGGCGTTGGCCTTCAGGTTAACGCCGGATACCTGGAAGGTGGGTGCACCGAAGGCCAAAAATGGTCCATTGCATAAACCATCAAAAAAAAAACGCATAAACTACCTACCATACTATTCCTCTTGTTCTTAATATAAGATATATTTAAAGAATTGATATTGATCCTAAATATAAGGCATATTTATCATATTTGTCAATCTTTTCCTAGTTTACCCCCATTGATGCTTCATCAACAATAACAAGGGAGGAGAGGAAATGGGGGAATTAAGGAAGATAATTTGAGTGTTTTAGAAAATACATATTATATTAATTAACTCAACTACCTTTCTTAATCTAATCAAATTAGATAAACATGTTTTATATTAAAAACCGGAGGAGTATATGATAACTTTGCAAGCTTATCAGTGGCCGTGGTCACGATGCCATCTCTTAATGCAATGCTCATAAGGACATGTCAGTCTCTACACAACAAAAGTCTGGCTTCCTGCACTATATCCATAAATAGACAACTACTCTCACAACCCTAATAACCAAATTAATAACCTCAACACAATTCGATAATTGTCAATTACCCTTTAGACCAACATAGATGCAAGCTAGCCTTGAATAATTCCATAATAGCTGGAGGAACTCTTATAAGTTTAGAGCTAAATCCCCACATCCATTGTCACTCTCCGTGATAACTCCTTCCCAACCACTTCTGTCATCATTTAGTATTAAGCCATCCACCTCTAACATGATGAATCCATAAGGAAGGCTTGAAATAGTTGTCGTTGATATGAATTTGTAGCTATAAAACTCATACTAACTCTGAAATTTTTGATCCGAACATATTCTGAAGAAACTATAATTGGCCTAGAAATTCTGTAGAGAAGAATATGCTCCAAATAACTTGTTGTATATAGACGTCCAAATGTCCCAACAAATGTAATAAAAACGAGTTTGCCACTAAATTTTTCTATATGATCTATTCCCGCTTGATATTCTAAATTCCATTTAACCCAAGTTACTCCCTGCAATGAAGAAAAAGTACCACTTTTTTTTTCCGCCTTAGTTTTTGTTACCGCTTCAAGTTTTTTCGGTTTCTCCATGATTATTATAAAAAGTACAAACACTATTATTTGTAATGACTTCCTCTTTTTTTTTACCTTGATTTGTCATGTGCCTGAAACCTTCTAGACTTTTCCAATTCATTGAGTAGCCCTGAACACTTATCTCATATCAATACATCTGTGTGTGTGTGTGTGAGTGTGTAATATTAAAATGGTTATGAATACACCTTCTCTTCTACCACAAGTCCCGTGAAAATTGCCGGGTCGATTAAAGTTCTTACAATCCTTCATGGCGGCTTTTTCATCGATATACACTACTACAAAAAAGTAAAGCTGTGGCGCTTATAATTGCATTAACTGTGGTGCTAGAGAAGTGCCACATATCTGGACGCCACTAAAAAAAGCTGTGACGCTTGGAAGCGCCACAACATTTTAAAAATTTTTTTTAAAAAAAATACCCTCCTGTGGCGCTTGTTTGAGGAAGTGCCACAGGAAGGGGGCCTCCTGTGGCGCTTGCTAGCAGGGGGTCCTACTGTGACGCTTGCTGACGCAAGCGTCACAGGAGGCCCCCCTCCTGTGGCACTTCCTCAAACAAGCGCCACAGGAGGGTCCATTTTTTTTTTCTTTTTTTTTTCTTTTTTCTTCTTCTTCTTCTTCTTCTTTTTTTTCCTGTGGCCCTTTTTTATGCTTCCTGATTGTGAAGCTTTATATAAAATTAGTGGCTTTCGTGTTTATCATCTCCACAAATTGTCAATCTTTCTATTTTATATTTCAACCTATTATATATATATATATATAATTTTCACATTTAAAATTCAAATTCCCCAACAATAATGTTCTTACATTAATACTCTCCAAAGCTAATATAAAAAATATCACAATACAAGAACTTGATATATGAACACAGTACATCAACAACTAATTAAGTAAATTAAAAGATTACTAAAACACGCAAGCTTGTCGGCAAAAAAATTTAAACAAAGCAAAAAGGCAAACGAAACAAGCTGGGTTTTCATTCTTTCCTATTAAATTAGGAACAAAAAGGAAAACGTTATATTACGGTTTATCTTGACTAAAAAAAAATTTAAACAAAGCAAGCTAGAATGAAACAGTCTTCTTCTTACAAATCTATTAATTGACCAGCGCAGGGAGTGGGAGACCACGTTGGTGATGCTAGCTTGAGTGACGAGTGAGCGTGTGGGTGTGTTTTTTAGTGTGAAGATGATAGGAAATGGAGGGAGGGGGCCGACGGATCCACTAAGAAGATGAGAAAGGGAAAGTAGTTTAATGGAGGAGAGAGTAGTTAAATAATTAAATTGGAGTAGTAGTCAAAAAGAGAAGGAATGGGGGGCGGACACAAGACCACTACGCGGGAAATGAAATAATTAAGAGATACACTATCCATTTGAATTTTTTTTTTTTAAAAAAAAGGGCAAGTGTGTCGCCTAAATAATTAGGCGCCACACATTGCCTCTCATCAGCTGTGGCGCATAATGCTTAGGCGCCACAGCTGATATAGAATTTATCATGTGTGGCGCCTATTTATTTAGGCGCCACACATGCCCATTTTTTAAAAAAAAAAAATTCAATGTTGCAGCTGTGGCATTTGGTGGGTTAGGCGCCACAGCTGCTTTCGTGGCCCCAAGTGTGGCGCCTGCGTAGGCAGGCGCCACACTAGGCCTCCTCAATTGTGGCACGTAATCTATTAGGCGCCACAGCTGGTACCCAAAATTAAAAAAAAAATTATAGAGGTAAAAAAAACAGAGAGAAGCTGTGGCACTTGTTTAAAGAAGTGCCACAAAATGTGCGCCACCTTTTACCCTTTTTGTAGTAGTGATACTGCACACAGTAAACATTTTTGGGAAAATCACTCCTAGGTCTCAAGGAAGCAAGATATTATCAGAAAAGTCCCTGGGAAAAGTCAAATATCAGAAAAATCCCTAGGGACCTTTCTGTGATTATTTCCCAAAGTCAAATGATAAAGTTACCCCCAATAATTTAAAACTTTCTATTATTTCTCTCTCTCCTTCGTTCTGTGTTTTCAGCTCTCATATCTGTCCTCTGTGTTTCCAGCACCCTGTGCTCTCCCTTTGCAGGCAATGGTTTGGTGGCAAATGGGGAAAGATTGCCGACGCTGGAGGTGTGAAGAAGGGAGGTGGTGAAAGATGAGACGTGAGAGAGGAAGGCCGAAGCTTGGTGTCAGAGGTCGCCTGTGGAAATGGTGGCGATGGTGAAGGCCGAAGCTTTGTGGGATGGGATGTAAGATAGAAAGAAGAAGAAGATGGAAGGAAGGTCGTGGGATTTTTTTGATACTCAAGCTTCCACCATTTTTAAAGAAGGAAGGGATGTAGGTAATGATGATGATGGATAGTCCAATCCATCCCCTTTTTCCAACCTCATTGAAACCCCATCTCAGTGGTAGGGTGCTGTGACAACGCTAATATGAAAAAAAATTAAATTGTTGTTAATTTGTGCAGTTGTTGTTGCTAATATAATTGTTGTAGTTATTAATACAGAAAATGAGGTTGGGTGTCATAGTGTTCTGTTTTTGGAGAACATAACAGAGAAAGTGGTATGTTTGAAGTGGGAATGGTTGATTCTCATAGTGGTGGGGTGCTATGAAAATGCTGATATGGAAAAAACAAATTGTTGTTAATTCGTGCAGTAGTAGTTGTTAATATAACAGTTGTAATTGTTACTACAGAAAATGAGGTTGGGTGTCATAGTGCTCTGTTTTTGGGAAAGGTAACAGAAGAAGTGGTATGTTTGAAGTGGAAATGTTTGATTCTCATAGTGGTGGGGTGATGTGAAAAGGCTGATACGAAAAAAACAAATTATTATTAATTCGTGCAATAGTAGTTGTTAATATAACAGTTGTAGTTGTTAATATAGAAAATGAGGTTGGGTGTCATATTGCTCTATTTTTGGGAAAGGTAACAGAGGAAGTGGTATGTTTGAAGTGGGAATAGTTGATTCTCATAGTGGTGGGGTGATGTGAAAAGGCTCATATGGAAAAAAACACATTGTTGTTAATTCATGTAGTAGTTGTTGTTAATATAACAGTTTTAGTTGTTAATACAGAAAATGAGGTTAAGTGTCATAGTGCTATGTTTTTGGGAAAGGTAACAGAGGAAGTGGTATGTTTGAAGTGGGAATGGTTGATTGCCATAGTGGTGGGGTGCTGTGAAAACACTTATATAGAAAAAAATGTGTTGTTAATTCATGCATAAGTAGTTATTAATATAACTTTTATAGTTGTTAATACAAAAGATGTGCTATGTTTTTAGGCAATGTAATAGAGAGAACTACTGATGTGAGCGGCATAATGGGAACTACAGTTGTGAACTGCCTAATGGGAACTACTGATGCAGTCACGAGAGGAGGTTGTAAAACACACTCAACATATTGTGAATACACGCTTTAAGAGTTGTAAACATACCATTTTCCATACTTAACATGAGAAAACAAGTTGTAAAGTAGAAACGTGTGGGAGGTTGTTAAACACACTGATCATGTTGTGAATACACACTTTAGGAGTTGTAAACATACCATTTGCCAAACTTAACATGAGAAAACATGTTGTAAAGCAGAAACGTGTGAGAGGTTGTTAAACACACTCATCATGTTGTTAATGCACGCTTTAAGTGTTGTAAAAAGGATATGAGGTGTTTTCGCTTTTGCTTCGTTGGGGCGTAGCAAAAGCGAACGCTGTCGAAAAGGCCTATTTTTTACGTGATTTCACTTTTGCTTCTCTGTGGGGAAACAAAAGCAACTAGGCACACCATCAAGTTGTAAAATGCACTTAACATGTTATTAATAAACGCTTTACGAGTTATAAACAACACATTTGTCGTACTTAACGTGAGCAAATATCATTTCAAGCTGAAACGTGTACGAAGTTGTAAAATGTACTCAACATGTTGTTACTAAACGCTTTAAGAGTTGTAAACAGCACATTTCTCATACGTAACGTAAGCAAACATCGTTTCAAGCTGAAAACATTATGGGAGGTTGTAAAAGACACAAAACCTGTTGTGAATACATGCTTTAAGAGTTGTAAACAGAACATTTTTCATAATTAACGTGAGAAAACAAGTTGCCCAGTAGAAACGTGTGGGAGGTTTTTAAACACACTCATCATGTTGTGAATACATGCTTTAGGAGTTGTAAAACGGATATGAGGTGTTTTCGCTGTTCTTTGCTGGGGCGTAGCAAAAGCGAACACGGTCAAAAGGGCCTTTTTTTTTTACGTGATTTTGCTATTGGGCACACCATCAAGTTGTAAAACGCACTGAACATGTTGTTAATAAATGTTTTATGAGTTGTAAACAACACATTTGTCATACTTAACGTGAGCCACTTGAGTTCTTCAAACTTGATGTTTTTTAATTCAGAGATGATTAGTTCTGTGCAAAGCAAAAGATTCAATCTTTCAGAACCAAATGGTGATGAGAAGGTTCGAGCTTCAACATCAGCAGAAAATAAGCAAATTTTCAACATAAAGGCGGAGATAGAGAGCAAGATATCATTTGAGACAAAGGTCGGTGCATTAAACTCTGTTTTAGATACTTCAGATTGTGTTGGAACTTCATCTTCTAGTAGACATACATCAAAATATGTTTATCCGGGGGACAAAAGATCGATGTCGGAAATCACTAGTGTGTCTAGATTTAGAGATTTCGGTATGAGAGATAGAGTATTTAAGGATTCTTTAGTGATTTCAACTGATGTTAAAGAAGAAAGAAGGAGGCAGCTATGGCTACCAATCGCTAGAAGAATTGTTCAATGGTTTGTGAATATAGAAAGATCTCAGCCATTAAATGTATAGTTTTTTCATCAATAATCTATATCACCTTCTTAAGGTAAGGTGTTATCTGTTTACCGACGGACCGTGACTAGAGGCGAACCAGCAATGATGGATGGCAATGGCGACTTCGATCGAAGCAGCGACGGATACTCTGAGCGAAGGATCGACGGACGCCATTGGGACCCGACCACCAATGAAGGAGAGGCAACCTACTGCGAGAGGAGCACTGAGGGATTTGGGAATTTGCTTTCAATAGAAAAGGGTTTAAATTACAAGATGGGCATGTGTGTCATTTTACTTTGGAAAATAATATCAGAAAAGTCCCTAGGGACTTTTACGATATTTGACTTTTCCTGGGACTTTTCTGATATTTGACTTTTTCCTGGGACTTTTCTATGAATATGTCTGTTCCTAGGGACCTGAGAGTGATTTTCCCAAAAATTTTTACATAAATGCTACACTTCAAAAAGTATTACCAATACGCTATACTCAAAATCGTTTACCACAACCACGATTTTAAATTTGTATAAACGTGGTTTATGTGAAGAACAATTTTCATTTTGTGTCGGATCAAATATATAGGGACTGTTTGAGTTAGCATTACAGAAGTATGTTTATATAAGTTGAGATAAAACTTTTCTCATATACAATAAATCTCATTAGAAAAGCAGCTTTATCCGCTAATCCAAACATACACATAATTTTTTAATAAAAAAGTGAAATAGTTCTTTGCATGAATAATTTTAATAGCATAATTGTTGATGTGAAAGGGAGAGAGAGTGCATGAGAGAGTGGAGAGAAAAAATAAAAAATCTTATATTTTCCCGTCCTCTCTTCTCTTTTAGCAAATACTAGGGGTGGAAATAAGCTAGGCTAAGTTAGGCTAGGCTTTACCTAAATAGGTCTGGGCATGCAACAAATATTCAAAGCCTGAGCCTGTATGTAGGCTTTCTTTTAGGCTTGAGCCTTGGTCTTCAAAAGGCCTGATAAGGCCTGAAGCCTGTTTAAAGTCCTACTTAAAATGTATGCCTTTAAATAGCCTTTAAAGTCTGTACATCCAAATTCATATATAACCTTTCATGCTTATTTATAACCTATATTATGTTTTAAAAGCTTAACATCCATTCTCATCATGATATTAGGGCTTGTTAAGAAAAAAAAAAAGAATGTCTAGTGACAACAATTATTCGAGCAAATAGGAATAAGAAAAACTAATTATTTATTGACTAATGAGATATATTTTTTAAAATCGATCAAGTATAACAAGCAACATATAAAACTAGAATTTACCTCTTTTACTTTTCCCATATAAATTGCACAAACTCCTCTTATTAATATTATAATATTTCATTTGGCATTAAAATAAACTCATAGCAATTGTTATGTTTTAGTAGACGACAAAGTTAGGGGAGAGTGAGTGAGTTATCGTTGTCATATCGAGTGATCCAAGAGAAGAGAGGTAAGGTGAATGATTGATGTGAAAGTAATGGTTGAGTGTAATGATGATGTGATGTGAAACTTATAATTAAGGTTAAGTTGGTAAATTTATATATAATTTATAAAATTATTTAGATGATATTGTATATACTTATATAATAGTATAAATTAAAAAAAGTTAAATAGGCCAGACCTATAGGCTAAGCCTTATGAAAATAGGCCTGACCTGTTCATCTAAGGGTCTGTTTGGCAAAGCGGTAAGGGAAAAAACGTGCGGTAAGGGGGGAAAGCCCAGTGAGTGTCAAATGGCCCTGTTTGGATTCACGCCAATATTACTGAGCTTTTATGTAAAAAGTGGGTTAAGATCAAAAGCTCAAAGCTCTTGCTTTTTCACATGGCACGGCAGAAATCCGTTATCATGGAGCAATTAATGCCCAACGAATTCGCTACATGTCTTCGTTAATGTTTGTTTTCTCTACACCATGCACTCTTCTCATTTTCTCCTCAACTCTCTTCTCATTTTATCCTCAACCATGCCTCTTCTCCCTGATATTGGTGTCCGTCGTGCTTGTGGTAGTGTAGTCGAAGTTTGGTGTCGGTGTGGTCGAAGGCTGTGAAGCTCATCGCCGTCTGTGACTGGTTGGCCGTTGGTCCATCGCCCTTCTCCGATCCGTCCCTTGTTCAGTTGCGTGGTGTTGCATGTTGCGATCTGCGGCCTATCCTTGCAGTTTGGTGGCCAGATCTATTGGTGGGTGTTCTGATTTGAGCTAGACGGACGCCGTGTGATCGCCGGAGCTTCTCTAGTGTAATAGGTTTTTTTACTTGTCTTGAGTTTTTTCCTCTTCTTTGTGGTTGCCGAATTTGGGTTCACGGTTTGAAGCCTTTTACTTTTCCTGATTTGGGTTCACGGTTTGAAGCTTCACAAGTAACCAGCTTCGGTGCTCGCTGTTGGTTTACTGCCATTTGTTTCTATGTCTCCCTTTGAGGTTAACTCTATGTTTTCTTCATCTCTGTATTTTAAATTACTAAGCTCGTGGCTTTGCTAGCATGGTTTATGGAAGAAAGGAGAAATATATATATATATATATATATATATATGCGTATGTATGCTGTGTTTTGATATTTTTCTGTCTTTCTTTAAGTTCCATTGATGTGATTTGCAGCATGAACTTGCTTGTCATTTACCAAAAGAATAGCAATCTCTATTTCCCTTCTTTTCCTCTTATTTCTTCATCTATGCATATGGGTGCTGTGCTATGGTTTCTTCATCTCTGTATTAAATTACTGCCATTTATGTCTCTTTTTTCGTGTATTATCTTGTATGCCTCGGCTTATATACATTTTCCATTTAGATGCTACTGTCCACATTGCTCTTCCGTTCTCTTTGACTCCACTAACGCTCTGCAAATTCAGCCTGCATGTTGTGGAGAGGCGAAGGTAACAGACCAACAATGCCTTTTGAATTTCTCATTCTCTGCTTTATTTTGTTTTTTTCCTCACCTTTTCTTTTAACACTATCTTCTGAAGAGCTGAGCATTAATTGTTCCTTATTAATTTTATGATGTTTATACGCAAAAATGAATCTCTGTTTGGTTAGCAAGAACAAGTGAGTAAAGTAAATGTAATGTAAGTGAAAATGTGATTTGTGGTTCTATTTTGCCTTTGATTTTTAAACTTTTGAATGATAAGTTTCTCATGCTCTGCTTTATTATTTTTGTTTTTCACTTTATATTGAACGCTAAGCATTACTGCTTCATCATTTTTTTTGTGTTTATATACAATAAGAGCTTGGTTGGTTAGCAACAACTAGTGAGTAAAAGAGAATGTGATTTCTATTCATTTGAACAGATTCTCAGGAAGGCAAGGTTCGTAGGAAGAAGATAGTTAACTAACTCAAGAATGTGATTTCTATTCTTTTAATCTCTACTCTTTCGATTCCTTTTATCATTTTCTATGAATATTTTCTTATGCGTACGAACTTAGGAACTTATGGTGATCGCTGTTTTCTTAACATGTTCTTTCATATGGTTTCATGGTTTAGTTTTCTGTTACTCTGCCTTTTCATATTTTCTTGTGCGATCTCTAGGAATTCTTGTTTTAAGTTCTTATGTTCTTCAAATCGATAAGGTTCCTAATCTCTGAACGCTCTTCCGTTAATGCTTCATCATTGATTTCTTGGTGTGTGTCATGCCCTTATTTCAATTTCAACCTTTTTCAGAATATTTGTGGAAAACAATATGTGGTTCGGTAGGCAACACAGGAATAGCATAACTATATTGATAATATGTGCATTATTACATAAATTCCCCATAGGGGTTTGTACATGATACTTACGATTAAGGTAGCCGCACAAGGCTACTAGGGTGTCTAAACTCATCCCAGTGAAACGGAGACTTCTTCCCGTCTTCGTTCCACTACTGTAATCCTCTCGTACGGTACTCTGCATTATTATTTATATATCTTCTGTCGTCTCCTGTCTAAGTTGTTGGTAGGGGAGGGTGAGATTCAAGAGAATCTCAATAGGAAACAGATATCATAATGCATGTATGATTGATGCTATGTGTATGACATGTTACCTTTATCTAGATGTATGCCCCATAACGACATTTCTGCATGCTCAATGTTTCACACAATAAGACTATGGTCACAGCGAAAACAGAAACAGAGCTTCATTTATTCAAATATGCTATACACAATCAAGTAAAGCAATCACATACATCATTACACAAGCAAAGATATCAAATACATGCAAGTAAGGTAAGTCCCATACCTTAACCCCTTTCCGCCTTGAAACGTGTGCCTCGATCTACGTGCAAATAGCTCGGGGCTCCATATTCGATCCTACAATGTCAAATGTACTATTTAGACACTTCCATAGTGTTTCTGGGGGTTATATGAGTCTATCTTGAAAAATTACTAAAATACCCCCAGGACCCCGGCCCCATCGTACCCGGTCCGACTGTACTTTTCTTGAAATTCTAACCTGGGCTATCCTGACATATTTTCGCCCAAAGAATCCATTTCCGGACTCGAAATTACCAAATTCACTGCCAAAAAACGAAATTGCCCTTGGCAACCCTTATTTCAGTGTTTCAAGGGCATTTTCATAATTATGCTTTCTCGGCATTTTCCAAAAGAGTGCCCAACTGTAACCCCACCTAATTTTCCCTCCTGAATCCAGTGGATCCATCAAATCATTGAAAATCCAATTCTAAGGTCCTCAAACATCCCTGGCCGAAATTATGGTGTTCTCCAGGAAAAATCGGGGTTTTGCGATTTTGGCTCTGTAAATGCGTTCCTTTCTACTCCTAACCACTTTATTAACTATTCTGTTAGGTTACAACTACCATTTAGTACCAATTTTGGTAGCATAACAGCCCCACAAACCCATTTTCCATTTTTAGAACCAAAGACAATTCGGCGAAATTTCACCGATTAAATTGTCTACAGCAGCTAGAATAGTCAATATACAAAGGTTTGGAAGTTACCTCAAGCATCCACTAGCTTTTCCTCTTCTTGGCTGAAACCCTAACCTTCCCAAGTGCTGAATTGAGCTTCCAAAACCTTAAAATATATGAAAGAGTAGCTTAGGAGCGGAGTTATACGCTTTAGATAAGGATTTACCGAAGAAATCAACTTACCGTACAAGATCTCTTCACTTTCTCTCTCGAGAAACATTTGCTCTTTCTCTCTCTATTTCAGGTATATTTCACACTGGAATGAGCTTGGAGAAAGAAGATGATATATTTTATAATATATCTAATGTTATTTTATTTATTTCCTTTATTTTCAGATTTCAGAAATTCTGGCAGATTTTTTGCCTTAACTTTAAAAAATCATAACTAATTCTAGAAAAATCGAATTGGAGTTATTACAAAGCCTATAGAACCCTTATTGAGTCTAATTTCAAGGAAAAATATATAATTTTGCTGAATGAAATCACAAAATTCCCAGAATTTCAATCTTTACATACTGTTCCAGAAATTTCACAATTTTTCTGTGCTGAATTCAAAAATTCATATCTTTTTGTATATAGCTCTAATTGATTCATATGACCTATCAAAGTAAAGTTTAGGATGTCTACTTTCATCCTATAAAATTTCATAATTTTCGCTCATTATTTGCTCATTCAAAATCACATGAAAATCTCACTACCTCATAGGCGATTTCACCGAAAACATAATTACTTTCTCCAAAATTCACCATTTTACTTTCTTAATACCCCAAAGATATAGAAATCATTAGGGGATAAATTTGGGCTCCTGCTAAATTGGGTCTTAGCAGTCCACTTAATTTAGGTTTATTCCCAAGCCTCCAATCCCAAATTTCGGGGTATTACAATGTGCCTAGTGTCAATTTTTCTCCCTTTGATTTTTAAGCTCTTGAACGGAATCTTAGGAAGGCAAGATAGTCTAATGCTAGTGGAAGAAGATGAGGAACTCAAGGTTGCAACAACAGTAGGTTCAATCTCTACTTCTGGTAATCCCAGTTTTTTTAATATCTTCTTTCATATCGCTTAATACGTGGTTGTGGAAAGGGAACAAATATAGTTGCTTTTTCTGAATGCTTTATTTAGTTGCTTTGTCTGCAATATGATCCACTGTTGGCTATGAGTTGCTAACAAATTTAGTTGCGGTGTCACATATATGTATAGGAATGTGATCCACTGTTGGCTATGAGTTCAAGGGTGTAATTTGTATGCCTTTTATCTTCTTTGTGATTATATTTATGTGCTTCATTATCCATCATCCCATAAAGTTTCACCTTTTATATGTGCTTCAACTATAATGAAATGGTTTAATATAAGTTAATCTTAACTTGTTCATAGTTGACATAGAAGTATGAACAAGGAGAAACATAGAATAACGTGGGATGTAAATACCACGGGGGTTTTCATACATGAATGCGTTGATCAAATTTACAAGAAAGAATGTCAAGGATCTTTATTCACGAAGGATGGGAGGAAGAACATTATATATGCATTCAATGAAAAAATAGGACAATCATATGACAAGAAGCAACTGAAAAATAGGTTTAATAGCTTGAGGAAAGAATGGAAGGTGTGGGATAAGTTATTCTCGAAAGAGAAGGGCATATCGTTTGACTCTACGAGGAATATGGTGATCGCTGAAGATGATTGGTGGGAGAGGAAAATTCAGGTGCACAAATGTTGTTGTTGTGATTGTTATTAGTCTTATTATGAAGAACAATATTATGATTACTATTTATATTATTTTATATAAGGCATTGATTTTGGAAGCTTGTATACATGCAGGAGAATGCGCAGTATGCCAAGTATAGGTACAAAGGCCTCATGTTTGCGAAAGAATTAGGGATACTATTCAAGGATGTTATGGCATCGGGCGCAAACATGTTCACACAGTCTGATACACAGCAGATGTCACTGGGTGCTGATGAAGACAATGTCTACCGACCCACAATGGACCTAGAAGAAGGATCAGGAGACAGTGAGGAAGATCTTGAAGGTCCTACTACTTGAGGTAGTGTGGGAGTGACAACTGAGTTCAAAGGAATAACGTTGACAATGAACACTACACCTAGTGCACCCAGTGGGAAGGAATGGGAAGAGAAAGAGGGTTGAAAGGTCTGAGAAAGCAAAAAGGAAAAAGAAGCCAAGTTCGAAAGTAATAGCATATGTGGTTAGTAGAATAGCTGAGGCATCTAAGGATAGAGTACAAGCGATAAAAATGATCTCCATGACTAATACACCAGAGTGTGACGTCGTAGCTAAATTACTAACTATTCCAGAAATTGTTGCAAATAGGGACTTCTGTCGTTGATGTTGTAATATGATTATGCACCAAATGCCTCGCGACATGTTTGTTGGCTTGAAAGGAAATAAAGAAGCCTTGCTAGAGTGGTTGCAGGAACATGCTTATAACAGCCCACATCTTCAGATTGCCCCGAAGCCCTGAACTCCACTTCATATTACTTTTAAAAACTTGGTCATATGTAGTTATATCGATATGTCTAACTTTATGTGTGTTACTTTTGAAAACTTGGTCATATGTAGTTATATCGATATGTCTGACTTTATGTATGTTTTGATAGTACTTATGTTAGATGACACAGCTATATTTTAAGCCAGTTATGAATGTTACTAACTTTTGCTGTATGATGTGAATTTACTTACACATTTTATAGTCATATTTGATTTCATACAATCTTCGCAAAAACACAGGTTACATCGTCAATGACAAGTTTGAGTGTTGAAGATATTTATGAGCAAACGGAGGAAGTACAATCGTCTCGTGCAGATAGAAGATCCCTGCTCATATCCCTTTTAGATGAAGAGTTGACAGAGTATGAACACGTAGGTGCCTTGATGGCTCAATATCTCGTGCCTTATATTTGTAAAGAGCCATGCAGAACTAGCAAGCAAATAGGTACACATGGGTGCAAGAGGTATTGGAAAGGCACGATGGAGTTTGTCATAAAAATTTCCGAGTAAAAAAAATGTCTTCTTTCTCTTATGTTCGAAATTGGTAGAACATGGGTTACAGCAAACTAGGTACATTGGAATTAAACAAATGGTTGCCATGTTCTTATATAAAATTGGACATGCACAAGGAAATAGAATCCTACAAGAACGATTTCAGCATTCTGGAGAAACCATTAGTAGGATCTTCTACATGGTTTTAAATGCTTGTGTCAATCTATCGACAGAAATTATCAAACCGCTTGATCCCGAGTTCCTTCATTGTCACAATGATCAGCGATATTACCCCTATTTTCAGGAGGCAATATGAGCAATTGATGGAACTCACATCAAGTGTGTGGTCAGTCAGTCTAAGCAGGAGAGATATATCAGGAGAAAGGGATATCCAACACAAAATATCATGGCCGTATGTGATTGGGATATGTGCTTCACTTTTGTGTTGGCAGGGTGGGAGGGAACTGCACATGATGCTCGCGTCTTCCAAACTGCTATCTCTACTCCATCTATGAATTTTCCCCATCTTCCTCAATGTATATCTCCAACACCTGCACCTACATTGTGTCTTCCCCCCCCCCCTCACATTTGCTATAATTTTACGGTGTAAATACAAATTCCATCTATTTATCAGGCAAATGTTATTTGGTCGATACTGGCTATCCAACACCAGTTGGATATCTTGGTCCATATAGACGAGAGCGTTATCATCTTCTAGACTTTAGGCGACGCGAAGGATTTGCAAATTCCAACGAGATGTTTAATTATTATCATTCAAGTTTACGGACTACTATGGAAAGGACCTTTGGAGTCTAGAAGAATATGTTTAAGCCCTTGGGGAAAATGAAGTCATATAGCTTTGAAACACAAATCTACATAATTTGTGAAACAATAGCTATAGATAATCTTATCCGGAGAAATTCTCAAACAGATATAAATTTTCAAGAAGCTGAACGAGGAAATATACCTAGTCAAGATACTAATGATCCGATTGATGTCGCATCCACATCAACTATCCGTAGATTATCTTCAACATAAATGAATCATGATCGTGACACAATCAGAGACCAACTTGTTAGGGGTAGATGATCCAATAATGAGACATTTCATGTATGCATTCTAATTTAGATATAAATTTATCCATTTTTAATTGAAGTGGCTTTAGTGTATTTTTCTTTTTTTTCAATAATAATTGAACTTTTATTATTTTATCAAATTTTATTTATATTTTTTCACTTCAACTATCACAATATATACAACTAATATATATATGAAGTATTCAATAAGATTCATGCCCTTTTTCATTCATTTTTCATCTAAACGGGCTTTTTAAACACCAATCCAAACAGGTTTAAGGTTAGAAAAAAAGTCACTTTTCTACCGTCAATCTAAACACAAATCACATCTACATTCTGACTTTTTTCTTATCTAACTTTTCTAAAAGTCAGATAGCTAAAAAAGCTACTTTTCTACCGCTAACCCAAGCAAGCACTAAATAGGCTTAGCAATAAGCCTAAGCCTGAGTCTAACTTATTTACTAAATAGGCTAGGTTAGATTTTATGTAAGCTAGGCCGTAAGCCCCTGTTAGAGGTTGACCTATTTCCATCCCTAATAAATACTCCCATCATCTCTCATTTTTTCTACCATTCTCTCCTTCTATCTCTCCATCTCTCACTACTCTCACGCATTTTCCTTTTTTTTTTAATGTATCATTTTCCTTTTTTCCCCCCTCACGAACAACTTCATCTAGAGGCAGTTATACAGAGAATGAAATTTTTAAAAATTTTCATATTTATTTACTTTTAAATTTGATTTAAAATTTTATAATTTATTTTTTAACTTAATTTTTTTATCTTACTTTTTTATCAAATCATTTTGATTCTTTTTTTTATCAAGGGTTTCTCCTTTGGAGAGCTAGAGTGTAAAGGGTTTTTGTCTCTCCTGACATGTGTGTTATCAATAAGATAAAAATTTGGGAAAATAAAAGAAAAAGAATTTTGAAATTACAAAATCTCAAATCAGGTTTGTCACCGAGAATTAATTAAGTAATAACGAGACTTGATAAACAATTCACAACTTATTTTATGGGAAATACCTCTCCATTGATTTCTCTCCCCATTTTCTCTCCATTGAATGTGTCTATCATTATATCAAATTTCAATTGTTAGGATTTAATATTATATAGAAAATTATTATAATGTTAAATATAATAAAAATCTACCTTAATAAATAGTATAAATCCCAACCATTAAAACTTTATCTATTGGTGGATGTGTTTAAAGGAGTGGAGATGAAGAGCACAAAAAAATGAGAGAGGTAATAGGAGTATTTCTTTCAATTTTAAATATAAGATAGAGTTAATTTTTTTAGAGATATTAATAAAGCTAATTAAATTATTTTAAAATATTTATATTTGTCATTTTTTCTCCAAACTATTTTGCCTAACTTACAAACTTATATATAATCTAAGGATACACAATATATGATATAATTAATTAGTTTATTTAATTTCCTTAATCTCTCTAAAAAAATACCAACAGGACCGGATAAAATATTTGTTAAAAGATGAGAGAGAACGTGGAAATGTAAAATTTTCGTTTATTTCCTCTAGCCTCTCTCCTATGGAATTGGTTTCCCTCCGCTACCATTCTTTTCTCAAAACTACACTGTTTTGGTGTAGTTTTGGGTGTAAAATGATGACGTTGAACTTTTTTTAAAATGATATCTAATATTTTAAATATTTTTTAGACATATCTAGTATCTTAAAATATTTTTTAAGTAGCATACAATATCCTAAAATAATTTTTAGTGTTTTTAACCCCTTAAACTATTTTTTTAGTTGTACCCATTATCTTGCCAGACTGGCTTACATACTGAAAAAATACATTAAGAGTAAAATTGCAATCAGTCTGCTAACATACTGGGTACAATTAAAAAAATATTTTAAGGGGTTAAAAAAATTATTTTAGGATACTGCATGCAACTTAAAAAATATTTTAAAATACTAGATACATCTTAAAAAATACTTTAAAATATTAGATACTCCCTCCCATAGTACAAAAAACCGGACCGGATCGGACCGGCCGGTTCGACCGGTCGAACCGGGAACCGGTCCCTGGTCCGATCCGGTTTGATCAGTAAACCGGTCAGACCGGTTGGACCGGTCAAAACCAGTGAAAACCGGTGGTCCAACCGGTTGACCCGGTTTCTTTCCTTTTTTTTAAAAAAAAAATTTTTCCAAATTTTTATTTTGTGTTTTTTTAGGGCAAAATGGAAAGTTGAAGACTAAAATGAAGAAAAAAATAGATAAAGAAAGAACAAATCTAAAAAAATGAAGAAAATAATGAAAAAAGTTATTTAAAAAGATATAATAATTATAGGAAATGAGATATCTTTGCATAAGTATAGGTATTATAACTAATACTAATAGATTTTAAAAAAAAAATTCTAAAAATCTTTATTTTTATCTATAGAATTTTAAAAATATATTAATATATATTATCACTAATAAATTATAATATTTTAATATGACCGGTTCAACTATCGGTTAGACCCCGGTTGACCCATTAACCCTTGAACCTGTGCTGTGACAGGTTCATTGCCCGGTCCGGTTTTTCGTTCCTTGTTCCCTCCGGTCTTAAATATAGGACATAGTTTATACTATAATTTACACTACAAACTATGTCCTATATTTAGGACCGGAGATAATAGCATTTTTTTCAAAAAAAATCAATCCTATCATTTTACACCTAAACTACACTAAAACGGTGAAGTTTTAAGAAAAGTATGGTAACGGATGGAAGGCAGTTCCCTGTCTTACACCCTCTCTCCATTTCACATCAATAATTATGAGACCAAAATCAACAATTAGAACACTGAAACCGTTCAGGCAAAAGAACGATTCCAATTTTTTATCTCTCCATTTCACATCAATAATTATGAGACCAAAATCAACAATTACAACACTAAAACGGTTTAGGCAAACAAAATGATTTCAATTTTTTTAGGGTTAAAGGGTAAAAATACATATGTGATTTGTCTCAAAGTGTACCCAACAGTAAAAGTTTTTTTTAGATGCAAAAATAACAATGTGGTTACATAATAGGTGCAAAAGTCACACTCTCAGTTAAAGAGGAAACGGTCAATGGTTAAAAAAAATTTGTTGACCAGGGTTGCTGACTTGGCAGTTTAAGATGCTGAACTCAACAAAAAACAAAAGCACAAGCACCATCCGCTCACGGAATAGGAGGACATGGTTTCCTGGTTTCCAAAATCTGAATTCAAAACCAGAAGTGAAACTAAAAATCCCACCCAGGCTTACTGTGACGATCTCTCGCTCTCCTCCCTCTCGGACTCGATCGCGCCTAAGTTTCAGGTGCTCTGTTGAACACTAATCTTCTTGGGTCACCTTTTCGCTAGCAAGGCCGGAGCTTTAGGTTCGTTCTTTACTTTTAGTCACCCGTTCGTCACTGGTCCAATAACATGTTGGCCGTTCATCATGGGAGCAACGAAGCTTTGGGTCACCGATACTTTGGGTCTTCAAGCTCAGTCTTTCTAGTTTTTTCCTTCAATTTTTTGGTTTTCTTTTTGTATTCCTTCATCTCTATTTCTATTTTGTGTTTTCATTTGTTTGATTGTGTTTGTTTTGCTTCAAAATGGTTGTGGTTTGTTGTTGCCCTGTTTTTTGCATTTAATTTATTAAATTTTTTTTAAAAAATATTAATATTTAGGAAGCTACAGCTCTTGGTACCTAAGGGCCCGTTTGGTTCGATCCCATCACACCCTGTAGTGCAGTGTAATGCGATGCAATGGTAATGCAATGCAATATTAATTATAAGGGTAGTGTTTAGTTCGATTTTTAAGTAAAGTGCAATGAGTTACTATTTTAACAAATATTTAAAATTAATATATTGCACAGAGTCTATTTTACCCTTAATATAATCTTTGTAGAAAAAATAGTTAAGAGCCAGTGGCGACGGGGAAGGAGGAGGAGGAGGTAGTAAAGGCGGCAACGATGGGGGTGGCGATACAGGAGGAGGCGGTGGTGGTGGTGGTGGGCGGTGGGCCGGTGGCACGGGTGAAGGTAGCGGCGGAGGAGGAGGTAATGGTGGTGGCGGTGGTGGTGATGGGCGGGTGACAGCGACGGCAGTGGCAGCGAAGGAGGAGGTAGTGGTGGCGGCGGTGGGCTAGTGGCAACAAAAGAGGAGGTGGTGGTGGGCGAGTGGCGGCGGTGAAGGAGGTAGTGCTGGTGGCGGTGGGCTGGCAGCAGTAGTGGTGGCGGCGATGGCGGCGGTGAAGGAGGAGGTGGTGGTGGGTGGTTGGCGGCAGCTGCGGCGGAGGAGGTAATGGTGGTGGCGGTGGGCTGGCAGCAGCAGTGGTGGCGGTGGCGAGCAGCGACGGCGGGTGTGGTAGTGGTGGCGGTAGCAGCGGGTGGAGGTGACGACGGTGGAGGAGGAGGAAGAGGTTGTGGCGGTGGTAGTTGTGGCGTGATGTGACAAGTGAAATGAGATAAGTGAAACAAAGACATGAGAAACTAAAGGGTAAATTGGACTTTTTAAACTATGCAATGGGATGGTAATGAGGATTCATAAGGGGGGAGGTATGAATAAGGATTACCAATTTTTTGATAATCATCATTACCACGGTAAAATCTATTACCAAGCTAAAGAGCAACCAAACACTCTTATCTTGATAATGCAATCACGATTACCATTGCAGGTATGCAATAGGGTTGAACCAAATGGGTTCTAAGTATATGTTTTCATGGTGGCAACTGGCATGAGACTCAAGCATGTTTATGCTTTGGTTTGCAACAGGTAAACTACCCCAATCTCCCAATTGGTATTGGTGATGCTGAGTCAGCCAGTGTTACCATCAATAGTTTGCCCCAGTTTACAAACTCCGATTTTCATGACATATCCCTATTTTGCTTCTTTTGTCCAACGGAGGAGAGTATTCATTTTTTTCAACTCAAGTGTTTTTTCTTTACACCTTCCGTTTCCTGGGATCAAACCCAGGAACGAATTGGTATGGCGCAGATGCCTACCCATCTGCGCCAACTTCCATTGGTAACTTAACCCATTTTTTTATAAAGAAGTGAAATCCTTCTTTGCGTGAACAATTTTAAATATAACATATTGATAAATACTTTTTAAAAAATTTAGGTCATTTTTTTCTACATAAAAAACGCCGCATAAATCAATATATATATATATATATATATATATGCTCCCAAATCCTATCCTAACTATTTTAAACAAAGTTAACTATTATTGGTATTTTTTTACCAAAATTATTATTAGCATTTGGCGTTCTTATATTTATAAAAATATAAACTGCTTTTATAAAACTTAAAGCACGTCAATCAATTCTTATAATAACGAGAACAACCATGAATGAAGAAGGGGCATGATTTAAAATAACATTTTTACTTTTTATTGAGCCTTGGACTAATCTGTTTATTTTTTAGTATCCAGGAAGAACCCACGTAGGCATCACACTATTCTCACAATCCAATACACAAGCGTTTAGTGCCTGGTAAGCCAAACGGCTGTGATCCGGATATATACTTCTTTGATCTTATTTAAAAATAACAACTTTGAACCTTATCACATTTTAATATAGAATAATGGTAAAATTACGTTCAAACAAATAATAATTTAATGGTATGAGATAAACATTCAATCCACCTTATAAACAGTGACACGGACTCTAACACAAAATTCACCGGAGAATCACATTAGAAATCTAAATTCTGTTTTGCCTAGGAAACGAAAATTCTCACTTGACAAGAGAAGGAGAAGAGAAAGAGGTAAATCAAACTGCAAATTCACAAAACAAAACCCAGATCCAATTCATCGATCAGTAGGGGGAAAAAAAAGATTCCATTGGATTATTTCGTTCTCGATGGCTCATATCATATGAACATTGAAGAGGAAAGAAACACTCACTCATCATAGATTAATCACTCGACAGAGCAAAGAAAAAATTGAAAGGAAAAAAAAACAGCAAAATCCCAGAACGATGATTAATAGACAGAGTAAACTATGTACAAGGAACCAAGATCTACATCAAAACCCTGTGTTGATGAAGAATCTACCTGGTGTTGGTACAGAGCATACAATCCATGATTCTGGACCAAGCTACACGGACACGTGGATACATCCTATTGGAGTAAACTCTTGATTCTCTCACAATCTCTTCCATGACTTCCACGAACAGAGTTAGGCTCCTCACTGGAGGAACATACAGAGTCAGAGGAACCGCAGAGAAAGCCACTGTGAAGAACAGCTGAAGCATTTTTTTGATATTTTTTTCTGATTCTGATATAGAAGCTAAGTACGCACCAACGAAAGTTCAGATCTTTCTGACTTCGATCCAAAAGGGTATTCGGATTTGAGAATCCCTTTATCGATTATGAAGTTCAGAGAGAGAGAGAGGGAAGTTCTGAATCGTGAGTTCTGGGTTTTGAGGTACCCAACAAGACAAGATGAAATTTTTCTTTGGGATCAAAATCGGAATTGGGAATTGGAATATGAATTTGTTTGTGGGTTTTGTCTGGAACGTATAAGTACAAGGTTGGTGAGGAGAGAAAATGGAAGGTCATGAAGAGGTAGAGGGAGAGGGAGAGAGGGAGAGGGAATTCTGGAAGGGCGAAGAAGATGGGGGAGAATTATGAAATTATCTCTTCGGACCAAAAAAAAATAGAATTTTTTTAGAGGAAAGAATTGAATTAAAGATTATTATTATTACGGGCAAATCCCTGGGAGAAAATTGGGTTATTAAACTAAATAAATTGTATATCAACTTATGTGCCATAATTAAAAATTTAAAATTTAGGTCAAATTATTTTTATATCTCTTAATTATTAAAATAATAAATTAAATTAAAAACATAATCTTATTATTTACTTTATAAATTAATTCTTCAGAAAGTATTATAGCGAGCAGAGCACCTGTTCTCTAACTTCTGTACAAACATTAATTATATTCTTTTTTATTTATTGGTATATTGGCCAAAAAAAATGAATATATTAAAAAGAATATAATTAATATTTGGAAAGAAATTGGAAAACAAACGGTGCTCCGTGTACTTCCTAAAGAATTAAGTGGCCGCTTGGTTCCCGAAATAGAAAGCAATGTAATGCAATACTCCCTTCGGTCCTAATTATAAGATAAAGTTGATTTTTTTGGAGAAATTAAGGAAGCCAATTAAATTACTTTAGAGTGTTTATATTTTTACTATCCTTAGACTATGTATTAGTTTATTAGTCAAATTAATTAGTTTGGAGAAAAAAATAAAAATATAAACACTCTAAAGTAATTAAATTGACTTCCTTAATTTCTCTAAAAAAGTCAACTTTATCTTATAATTAGGACCGGAGGGAGTATAATTTAACGATGATTATATGAATTTATTTGGTTTGTCATTAATAAAAGATGATGCATATGTATAAAATCATTAGATTAGATTATATTGAACATAAGAATATATAGAAATAATATAGTAAAAGACAAAATTATCACTTTCTACACGTATATGTATAATGTATACATTGAGTTAATGATAATTTTTTTCATTTTATGCGGTGTACGTATTAGATTCATAATAATTTTTTAATATTTAATAGTGAAAATATTATACAATGTATATATTGGATTCATGGTAATTTTTTAATATTTAATTATAAGAATATTATTTAATGGGATATTTTAATATTTTTTAATAGTGGAATATTTTTTTTTATTTTTTAATGGGGAATATGTCTTAAATTTTTATATTATTAATTAATTTTTTAATATTTAATGGTGGTAATTAAAATTATTTAATATTTAACAACATTTTATGGGTGGGCAATTTCATCAATTTAAAAAATTATAATGGCAATAATGTCATTTTCATTTGATTACAGGATACCTGCATCCCCATTCATCAGCCTTAACAATGTAATCCTGATTACATCGGACTACAAAATATAATCTTCTTTATATTATATAAACTCAATCAAACGTTGTAATCGGTCTGTTGCATCAGGATTACATATAATCCTCTCTTATAGAATCGAACCAAACATGCTATAATTGATTGAGCAAATAATAGGGTTATGTTTTTAATTTTTCCCTTTTAATAACTAAGGGATATGTAGGTATTTTGAACCAAATTTTAAATTCATAATTATGACACATAACCTTATATATAATTTGTTAAGTTCAATAATCTAAATTAAAATTTAAGTAATTCAACCATCTTTATATATTATTTCCCCTATTATTATTGTTATTTAGGAAAGTTAACAATGGACGCGATAGAAATTATTTTTTTAATATAATTTACCGTATATAAAATAAGTATATAAAAAAAAAACTTACCTCAACTTACATAAACATTGTTCATGGCCACTAACTCAGAGAGTGGGATGGTTAACTGAAAAAGGTGCGGCAAGTGTCGTCAACAGAGATGGACTCTCGTGGTTGAAGCTTAGAGGCGGGGCTTCCTTGATTATTTTCTTTCTTTCTTTCTTCTCTTTTCCCATTCCAATTCGCCGCAAGTCGGTCAACACCTTTTTTTAAATTTTTTTGTAATTTAAAATTAAAAGTTTTATCTTTTTGTAATTTAAAATTAGATATTTGAAATCATTTTCCTCTCCTTTTTTCCCTTTTTTTTATAAAAATTGTAGATAAGTTGGGTTTTGAATACATATAAAATCAATCCACAAAAAAAAAACGTATAAAATCAGGGCATGCTCATGATTCAAAGAAAAATTACATAAATATTTATAAGTTACCAACTAATAAGATTTTTCACGCTAATAAAGAGGCGTGAACCCAACTCTTTGTGAACATCGTCTATCTTAACTAACTAGATCAATATTTATTAGCATTTTTTCTGTCTTTCTAAATTGAGAAAAACTAGCACAAACACCCGCCAAGCCTTGACTCCATTGTTTGGAATCGTTCTAATTTAATCTATGGTCTTATATTCAACCCCTGAGTAATTCTAATTTAACCCGTGGTCTTATATTCAAACTCTAAATATGCAGCTGAGATAATTATTTGGAAGTAACAATATTCCCCTATTGTGATCTTATATATATTCCCATGAGCTTAATAGCGCCGGCGATACCCATGGAGAAACAAAAAAAGAAAACAAACACAAACATTAATCGTGTGGATCATCCCAATTCCTCTAGAAAGAAAATTATACAAATTAAGGTAAAAAAGGATATGAATTCTTTTAATCAAGTTAAATCTAAAAATTTTAATGGTTCAAATCTAAATATTATTTTTTTTCTTCATTAACAATTTAGACCGTTCAATTGAAAATTTATTTTCATTCTAATTAGATCTCATTTAAAAAGAATCATCAAAAGAAAGTGTGTTTGAAATTTTTTCGGCTTTAAAAACATTTGAAATTTAAATCGTTCAAATTAAATTCAAAGCATTAATTTTTTTTTTACACAATTTCATTCTCTAGATTCAGCGTGATAACCGTGGGACGTGTTTTGTCCCATTGTAATGGCATATGTAGCATACAAGACGTGATGGTTCAAGGTTCAAGGTTCAAGGTTCAAAGTTCAAACGTCAAACTTCAAAGGAGAGAAAAAAGTACAATAATCCAAAGCTTAAGTAATTATTAATGATTAGTTATTCAAGTTATTTTGACGAAAATACCATAATTATTTCTTGACTTAACCCTTAAGAACAAGGACATGCCATAACATCTTGATTTTGTTTCTTTTTGCCAATTGTTATTTTTTGTTACTTCAATATGGTGTGTGAAAATTGAAAACATGGTAAAAAAAAATGGTGTATATATGAAAACAAAACAATCCTATTTGACTCTTTTGAATTGAATTTTAATTTTGTTAAGGAATGGTAACTCAAAGAAGAAATGTCTAATATTCGTCTTTATCGAAATTGGTTGGATTCTAATAAATTGTAAAAATTTTAAATGCGTTAAGGTAAATGGAAATGCTTACCATTAAACTCGATCACTCTAAAAAACAAAAGATCCATTCACATGTTTGGCTCTTGGTTGGCATTATAAGTATGATTAAGAAAAAAATTTAAATGTAGGTGTAAAATATTTCTTGTGCTATAAACTAAAAAGGATTAAGGTACATTTTTATCCTTAAAATATATTTTAAGGAGCATTGGTTATCTTAAACTAATCGTTGGAGCAATGTCACCATTTAAGTATCAAAACTATAGTAATGTTTGCCTTTGAACCAACGATTAATGGCACTGATTAGCCAATGAGGTTTGGCACAGTTGGTTAAAGTCTTGCCACCCCGATCATAAGGGAGTATGTTCGAACCCTCTGACCGATGGAGAGACCTCATTGGTAGGCGATCTCGTAAGTCCCTTGTAAGCGCTCGAAGAGCCCTGGGGCCGTGCCCTGACCTTGGTAGGGGACTGGTGCCGAACCTACCTAAACTTTTTACTATCAAAAAAAAAAATGGCACTGATTAATAACTATGAAGAAAAAGTTGATTTTCAGACACGTGGTATTAGATGAACAAAAATATTTTAATTAATTAAAGAGCATTTTGCTCCTGAACTATTTGCAAAGGAGTAACCCTAAATTTCAATAACGCAGGGCAATTTGCAATTGGCACCCTTACTTTGTTTTTTTTTTAAAAAAAAATAAAAGATGTGAATTTATCTTTAAGGTAGTATATGGTGTTATTTTAATAAGATATTCATTAGTTAACACAATTGTCAACCAGACTAAATGTGAACTGATGATATTGTCATAAGTTATATAGGTAAATCATGACCATCTAGCTAATAAGCTTTATTTATAACTAACAAGATGCACATATATAATTTGTGATAGTGCTGTTAGTGCATATTGTTAGCGTGTACTAACAAATTTTTAAGCAATAAAAATTAAGTTGGGTACATATTATATTGGGAGAATCCCAGATAAATATCATACAAAATTTCAAAACCCCCAAAGGTCTATTAACATTTGTAACAAACATAAATGTGACAGGGATTAAATTGGGATTTTAAAATGTTGATGAATTTACCATTATGCCCTCAGTTTTTAAATTAAAAAAAAAGAAAGATGAGCCCCCCAGGTTCAGGTGTCCACGACGCTCCCCTGGTCTGAATTGTGGTTGGAAAAAATAGAGGTCCAGCGATAAAGACAGAGACAATGGTGGTTGAGGAAAGAAGAAGAGAGGGAGTGAGGATGAAGGTGGTCAATGGTGGTTGAGAAGCATTTGAAGGAGGAAGGAATTGGTTGGGTGTTGTGGGCTCTAAGAGATTGCGCTAGGAGAGAAGATTTATGCAGCTCGAGGAAGAGTTTGATTGAGGATATTGGAGAAAGCCAGGAGGCTGAGGAAGAAGAAGGTGAACAATAGAAGAAGGTGAACAGTAATGAGATTGACAAAATCCATAAGGCCCTGTTTGGTAAGTGGTACTAAATTTTGAAGGGTTGGGATTGAGATTGGGATTGGAACTAGGACTGGGAGTGGGATTGATGTTTTAAAAATATGTTTAGTACAAAGTAATAGTTGGAGGGAATAATTTTATTTATCTTATTTAATAAATATTCAATAATAATAAAAAGCCGAAATTCCCTGTGCGGAGAAACAGAAGTTGTATCATTGCCCCTCAAACTATCAATGTAATTCCTAACCTCCTCTACTATCACGCTCTTCATCATCCTCATCAGGTATGGTTCTTCCTCTTCATTTCGCTTCCCGTTCTCACTCCTTTCACCTTCGTGTTCCTCGTTCTCTTCTTTCACCTTGTTATCCACTCTCTCTCCTGGAGGTAACAAACTCAACGACATCGTCACAGGGCCAACCATTGGATCCTTGTAACTATTGTTTTCTGGAGAAATCCTCCTGAGGCACTGCCTCTTCAATCGCTACTCTGACTCGTTCATTCCTGATGAATTCGGGGCATCACAAGGCTTTGATCGCTTCTTCATTACCATGATAGATTCCGACTCCGATGATCCGGCGACAGCGCAGGGTAGAGTTCTAGACTTCTAGTGGTTCTTGATGGAGTTGTCTGTTCGGCCAGGCAAAAGACTGGAAATGGTGGCCCACTTATTTCCGTGGATGGCATGAGCCTGGATGATAACGTTGTCTTCGTCGAGAGTGAAAGGGCGGTGTTATACGCCGGGGCTAAGCTGATTGCACCATCGAAGCCTGCAAGAACATCCGTGGGAGAGATGATGAAAGATGAAATAAAGTTAAGAGTTATGATTTATGGCAAAATTAATAGAGGGTATTTTTGTCAAGAGAATATTATATATAGGGATATTTTTGTCTCTAAAATTTACAATCCTAGAATTGAAAACGCAATATCAAGGGGGAGGTGGCTTTGCAGGAATTCCACTTTCGTGGTACTCCCAATCCCTAAGCATCCATACTCCCTCAAATCAAACGATGTATTCTAGCACAATCCCTGATCTAATCCCATTCCCTACCCCCAAATACCTCCTACCAAACAAGGCCTAAGTACTGGCAATACGTGAAAAAGGATTGACACCAATTGAGTAATTATATTAACAAAATGAGTAATGAGATTGACACAAATATTGATGAATCTTGACTTGTGTGGTTTTGTCAGCAAACGCTTTTGTTAAAACTATTACAATTCTTGTCAAAATCATTACTAAACTTGTCAATCACATTACGAATTTTGGCGAAATGCCACAAATGTCGATGAATCCTAACTTACATGAGAGGCGAAGGTGGAGGAAGGTGAAGGAGTGGTTGTCGACTCTGAGCTCTTTCAAGCTTGTCCCGAGGCATGATAGCTCTATTCTAAGCTTATAAATTTTGATATGGTATTAACTAAATGTAAGACGACTTCACAAAATTCTTAATAAGATTGATAAGTTTAGTAATGATTTTAATAAGAATTATAATGGTTTTGACAAAAGCGTTTGCTGATGAAAACATGCAAGTCAGGATTCACCAACATTTGTGTTAATCTCATTATTCATTTTGTCAATCTCATTACTCAATTGGTGTCAATTCTTTTACACATATTGTCAGTACTTACGGATTTTGTCAATCTCATTTCTCATTTTGTCAATTTCATTATTGTTCACCATCTTCTACTATTCACCTTCTTCTTCCTCAGCCTCCTGGCTTTCTCTAATATCCTCAATCAAACTCATCCTCAAGCTGAATAAATCTTCTCTCCTAGCGCAACCTCTCAGAACCCACAACACCCAACCAATTCCTTCCTCCTTCAAATGCTTTTCAACCACCATCAACTACCTTTGTCCTTACTCCCTCTCTTCTTCTTTCCTCAACCACCATCGACCACCTCCACACCATCGTCTCTATCTTTATTGCTGGACCTCCATTTTTTCCTACAACAATTCAAACCAAGGGAGTGCCGCGGACACCTGAACCTAGGGGGCGCATCTTTCTTTCTTTTATTTAAAAACTGAGGGCATAATGATAAATTCATCAATATTTTAAAATCTTAATTTGATCACAGTCACTTTTATGTCATTTACAAATGTTAAAAATCTTTTGGGGGTTTTGAAATTTTATATGGTATTTATCTAGGATTCTCCCTATTATATTTCAATTATTAAACAATAAAAATTGGCCTTTTTATCAAATTACCTTGGTTTATGAAAATTATGTTAGGCTCTACTTAATCTAAATTAAGTTGGCATGGGTAGGAGATGATGTTGAAATCCTTCTAATGAATTGCTTGCATGTGCATATACAATCAGGACTTGCAATTAGCAATTGAAATGGGATCCACTAAACTTTTATTTTTCTTCAAGTTAATTAAGCGGAGTAATATTGGTTGTATGCAGCCTTCACCACGTGTTATTTATGTGTGTAATGAAATGTCATCAATTTTTAAGGAAAAAATAGATACCAAATGCGTAATCTACTCCAATGTTCGAGAATTTCATATTGATAGTGTTACTTATCTTTTTCTTTAATTAATACAAACAAACACTATAAAGATAGTATAGGACTAGGTTTTCAGAATCTGAGTTGCCAAAGCTTCAGTGGCTAGGTCTTACTCGTCGTCTTGGGTTATGCGACCTTCACCTCAATTGCATATTTGTGATGGAAAACTCATGTTCATCTGGCTTACTTTCTGGTATTGTTTCTATTTGCTTTTAGTGTTCTGTTTTGTTCTATTGGTCTAGTTTGATGTTTTTAGTGTTCTGTTTCAATTCTAGGATTAGTTTGCAGTTTCCCACTTTACTCTTAGTAGGCTTGTGTTTATTCATGTTATAATCATTGTATTTCGACTTTCCTTTTAATGAATTTCCTTGTTGGCAAAAAAAAGGACTAGGTTTTCAAAGCCAGACCGTCTAGTTGGACCGTCAGCTACTTGCCCAAATTTTGCCTTTAAGCCGCTTTGAGTCATTATTTACTCGTCATTGGGTTGGAAGCTGCTATTGAGCCGAAACCCGAAAAGATTTTATAAAAATTGGATGGGCCAATAAAAAAGGATTTGAAAATTAAAAAAACAAAAAAGAATGTATAAAATATTTTAGTTGTGCTTTTTTACTCAACTTTCACCGTTATAATTTGATTATAAATAAATTAATCTCCCACCACATCTTTTGAAAAGCAAAATATTTTAACATTACTCATTTTTTATATTACATATGTCATAATATAATTATATTTTTAACAATTTTAATTTTTTTTAATTTCAATAGTATTAACTAATATAATTCAAAATATATTTTTGGTATTTAAATTTTATTCATAATAAGAGATAAATAATTAAAATATATATTTTATTTCATCTTGTGGCTATATTTTGTGATTTGATTAGGTTTTTTATTAAATTGGATTAAATCCCTTCTATCTTTGCTTAATGATGTGGTTAATTTTTCTTTCTACTATAACTAGTACTTTGTAATGTTTCTATTTTATTATTAATATGGGTTTGCCTTATTATTACAAAAATATTAAATTAGATTAAGGAGTAATTATATTTTAATCATTATATATTAAATTAGATTAAGGAGTAATTAAAAAAATATTTCATTTTTTTTTTCAAAGTCCATTATTGTTCTTGAACTGATATTTCAAAAGGAGTGTTGGATATCCTAAGCTATTAGTTGGAATAACGTTGCCCTTCAAATTTTTAAATCGTTGCAATATTGTCCTTTAACTAACAAATAGTAATGTTGATAAGTTAACTCTATAGATATAAATAGGTTTTAGGTATTTTTTATCCCTAACGTATTTATAAACTAGCAATTTGCACCTTAAAATTCATTAATGCGTAATAATTAGCACCACCATTCCTTTTATCGAAATATATAGCATCTTATCCGAGGAAAAAAATTTGTCAACACAGACCAATGTTATGGAAGGAATCCTGTTCTCTTTCATATATAAACCATTTACAGAAAACTATTTACAGAGAATCCTCTTTTCGGTCTCATATATATATATATATATATATATATTTTTTTTGCATTGTCAACAAGTTATATATGCGTTTGTTAGTAAGATATAGAGCTTGCCGGTTCTATATCTTTTTTTTTTTTTTACTCAAAGGTCATATATCTAATTAACCAAGATAGACATATATACTCTATGAGAACACTAGTGCAAGTTAATATACCTTTTTTTTTTTACCTATGAGTGTTTATTTAGTAAGTGAATATATAGACATATATAGTATGTGACATCATTGTTATTAGTTATTTGTTAATTCAGGTTGAAAGATTTTTTTTTTTTTTTACAGATGAATACTTAACTAGCAAGCCATGTGACACCCTAAACATGGATTTGATTTCAGTGCTAAGTATTATGCCTGTCTCTCCCAATTCATCGGATCTTATTTTGGATGGTCAAGATTTGAGTTTTTTTTTTTAATAATGTTTTTTAAATCATTTTTTAAAAGAATAGTAGTTAAGAGGTTATTTTTATTTTATATTCTATACCCATTAAAATAATTTTTATTAAAAAATATAAATTTTTAGAAATTTAGATCTATACTGCTCAAATCAAATCTAACAATCCAAATCTTACAAAAACACAGGTGACAATCGTTCCGCATTAATAAATGTTGGGGTGTCAGTTTTTGCTTTTTGTTTTTTTTTTCCAACAGTGTGTCAGTTACTTCCATATAAGTCTTTTTTTTAACTAATTCTTACATAAGTTAAGTGATTAAATATGTTTAAAATTTTCAAGTTTACCCTTATTAATTTTTTTTTATATTTACAAATCATTCTCACATTTCTCTTCTCTTTTTCTCTTTACAACAATAGTTAAATAAGGATAAAATTTAAAAGCATTTATTAATAACATGTAAGTTGATTTATATTTAGGACCAAAATTTTCTTCTAAAAGTAAATTTATAATAAGGACTAGAATGATAAATGCTTTGTAAGCAAAAATGTTTTATACTTATTCTCTTTCCAAGTTAACTATCAAAAGGAAACATTACAATGATTTTAACATTTAAATTTAATAAAGTTAGGTCTAACATAGTTGATATACAAAGTTGAAAATTCTATTTTGTATGATTGAATATGGTTGTGTGATGATGTCTTGGTTAAGAGGAAAATCAAAGTGAAAGCCAATAATAAGGAGCTATCCAACTAGATGGAGTTATTAGTGATAATTTGATTATTAAAACATCTAAATTAGAAGATAAAAAAAATAGGCATGGTGATCTATGTTTGAAAGGAAAAATTTATTGAATTGGATTACCGAGTTATAATTGGCCATCCAGTTCAACAAATTTGTCCTTACAAGTGTAGATCATCATGCCAATGTTTTTCATCCTCCAATTTAAAGTTTTTAATCCTCACTTTGTCATTAGTATTTTCACCTAATCAATTACTTCCTTATTATTTGCCTTCAACTTGTTTTTCATCTCATCCAGAACATGATCATGATATCAAATTCACTCATGCAAAATCCAATTCTCATATTTGTATATGAACTCTATTATACTCATATTCATTAAATAAGAATCTTCTTCTTTATTATCTGAGACTGGAGTAGGGCAGAGCCATGTTTAGTATTTGAAGTCTATAATAATCAAAATGCATAAGTATAGGAACCTAACACCTAATCAATGGATAGTTGCATTCAATTTTAGGGATGCTCACAATATGAATCATGCATTAACAACATCCAAATGTTAGGCCTAAAATTGCCTCCACTATATCCAACATTCATAAATAATCTGACTCCTTTGGAGGTGGGGGAAAAAACAAACAAAAATAGTGAACATTGAAAAACAAATACCGAAATTAAGATTCAATTATATAATAATATTGGTAATTAATATTCATGGTTAATTATAATTATTATCCATATCAATTGTATTTGTATTTTTAGGGTTGTATGTTGAATTTATATTGCATAATATAGTTTTTAGATATAATAATCCAACAGGGCTTATGTTAAATAAAATAAAACATATTTTTTTTTAAACAAAAATTTACCCACTTTTTCGACCAAGTATGAAATTACATATTTAAAAAGTGAACATTTTTTATTATAAATTAAAACTTTGTAAGACAGACTGTTTTAAAAATTAGTCTAAAAAAGTAATTTTTAAAATTGATTTAATAAGAATAGATTTTTAAAACTAATCGATATAAGTCTGAAATTAAATTCTGTCTAAAAATCAATTTTAACTAGTTTAAAAGGTGATTTTTCTAATAACAAAAGGGCAACATTATTCACAGTTACTTAGCGGAAAAAATTGCTAAATAAATTTTTTTCCTCTCAGATCGAAATGGAATATTATTACAAGATAAGAAGTACACGTGTCGCTAGAGGATTGAGATCTGCGAGTGTTTTAGAGCCACCAATAGTATTTTTTGCTTGGCATTTCTTTGCCACCTCTTGACACGTGCCCCATATCTCCAACGAAAAGCATGTTTGGGATAGGTTTTAAGCAGATAAGTACTTTTTATGTAAATTAAGACAAATTACCTTTCACATATTTATCTTTTATACCATAAATTATGATTACAAAACTGGTTTTGAAGAAATTGGGATTCTCTTCATGACATTCTCATCCTTTACCTCTCTCATACTCAAAACAGTGTAGTTTTGAATGTAAATTGGGAGAGTGTTTCACCCTTTTTTTTTAATAACATTGGAGCCTCTCAAGTATTTTTTTTAGTAGTGCTCAATGTTCTAAATAGATTTTTGTCCATTATATAGTATAAAATAATTTTTCAGGAGCACCTAGTATCTGGCAAGCTGCACCCTGAAGTATTTTTCTAGTAGCATCCCATATTTTAATCTAAATTTTAGCTCATCCAACACTCAGTATCCCAAATTTATTGTGCTCATTGCCACTAGAAAAACATTTTAGAGACTTCTTGTTGCAACTAGAAAAATAATTTAGGGTGTTGAATGCAATAAAAATAAATTTAAGATACCAAATATTAGTGAAAAACTAGTTCATGTTGCATCTTGTCATATAGTGGATGCTCCTAAAAAAATTATTTTATGCCACATAATGGACAAAAAAAATATTTTAGAATATTAGGTACTATTAAAAAAATATTTGAGGGTTTCAATGTTATTTTAAATAAAATGGTGAAAAATCCTTTCAATTTACATCCAAAACTATACCATTATGCGTATGGGAGATGTAATGGATGGGAATGCCTGAGATAGAATCCAGATTCATTTTCTAAGACTTCAATTGCTGTTTCAGACAAACATTAAATTTATAGGGCGAACTTACTTTTTCATAATCATAAAATAATTTTATAATAATTGAAAATGGAATTGAAAGCTGGTGACAGACGGATAATGGGCCATCCAATATCCATCCCATGTCCATTTTTGCAGCTACTCCTTCAACTTGCTCGGCTTCACTCGACATATCAATATTAAGTGTTTGTTTGGGATATTTTATTTTTAAATAATAAGTACTTATAAATTATGATTCATGGTATACGAGGTAAGTATGTGAGAGGAGTTTTATCTCGGCTTACATAATAAAGACTTATTATCTAAAAATAAGCTCAGCCAAACACACACTAAACTGAACCCACCGCGTGAAAGGTTAAAAAAATATTTTCACTCTTTTTATAAAGAGAAAAAGATAGAAAAAGAATTTTAAAATTATAAAATCTTAAATCAGGTTTATTATTAAGAGTTGATAAAATAATAACGAAACTTGATAAGCAGTTCATAACACATATTTTAAAAAATACCTGATTTAGAATTTTACAAATACAAAATTATTTTTCTGTTTTTTCCCTTTGTAAAACTCTATTAACAACTTTTATAAAATATAGAAAAATAGTTAAAAATTAAAAATTTTAATTGCTTTATATACTATTTCCAGTCCTTTATATAAGAAACATTTATCTAATTTAATTAGATTAAGAAAAGGGAAAAGGACAGAAAAAGAACTTTGAAATTGTAAAATCCTAAATCAGATTTGTTGTCAAGAGTTGATAAGAGAATAAAGAAACTTCATTAGCAATTTACAACTCATTTTTTGGGAAATACTTGATTTAGAATTTTACAAATTTAAATTTCTTTTTCTATCTTTTTCCCTTAAGAAAATTAATTGAGTTAGTTAATATGAAGTGTATTTTTTAAAATACTCTAGTCATCTTCTTTAATTCTCTTATTCCTGTTCCTCTTTGGTTATTATTGGAGAAACATCAATAGGGGTAGATTAAGAAAGGATTGATAAATATAAAAATTATATTTTATATTTAAGATAAGATCAATTCCTCAAATATATTTTATATTAAGGATTGGAGGGAGTATAAAACAACAACCGGATGACTAATATAATTAGTTGGAGGGAGATGGAATCAATGAAACAATAATATTTTTTGAAAATGTGTTATCAATCATGAATCTTTCATTAAATTTTGTAAAATAATTAAAGATTAATAGGTAAGATTTTATATATAAGATTGGACTGGAGGGAGGAACTTTTTTTTTTGGTAATGCTAATTGATTTTAGAAAGTATATTCATTTTGACTAATCAAAATTGAGTCAAGTGACTCCTTTGATCGTAAAACTCTTCCAATTAACTATAATTTTCTTCATATACCAGACTTAAATTCAAATTTTTAATAAATCATACTCACCCAGATAGTTTTTTTTTTTTATAAGATACTATTCTTGAATATACCATATTCTATTTTATAAAATAATGTAGGGGATGCCTGTAAGGTTTCCTATAAACTCATCATTTTATCCTTACTTAATTATTAAAATTACTCATGTCATTACTGCATTTAATTTTCATATTTGACTAAAGAACTTAATATATTACATATTCTCTCTCTTTCACATGAATGAAGGCAATTTTTAATAAAAGTTTCATTTTATACATATCTATTGCACCTAACTATTTTTAACTATTTTATCGAACAACTCAATCCAGTTATTAGTATCTTACAAAAAGGAATTGAGGAAGTATTATTTGTATATTATTAAAAAGAGTAGCCTAAAATATTTTTATCCTAAACTGATTTTTTTTTGGCATATTCAGCACGAAATTGTTTTGTCAATATTACTAATTTTTTTATGTAACATTGCCCTTAAAATATATTTTTTCAATAATAACGAGCACATTAACTTCAGAATGTCGGGTGTTACTGGAAAAATATTTTAGGGTTTTGGATACATAAAAAATGCTTTTAGACACTTTGTGTTACTAAAAATTATTTTAGGGTGTTGAATGTAAAAAAAAAAAATTGAATATTACTGAAATATTCTTTAAGATTTTCGATGCTAGTTAACCCGATTATAGGACAATTTATTTTAACACTGCTTGTTATTCATCTTCTTCCATTCCTGTTGGAACTTACCATATTCTTTTTTCCATCTCATGTTAGCATAATTGTACAATCTACAAAAGAGATTAAAATTTAAAGGCATGCCTCTTGCATTAGCACAATTATTTTTTTTGGTCATAATGAAATTCAAATATTCATATGGGTGAACCAACTAACATTCCTCTAATCCTGCTCTTTTTTTTATCTCATGTCTGAGATTGATGCTTTGATTTATTCAAATTGCTCCAACATCCTCTGCATCCTTGAAGCATGTCAATTTGTCACATGCGAGATGAATTTGCTCAATAATCTTGATGTCGAAGAATAAGATTTATGGTTTAATTATTATAGTTTTGGGATATTTGAATTTAGGGAGAATTGCTAAAAAAGACCTCATTAAAAAATTATTTGCTAAATGGGACCTGGGAAAATATCTTGCACATGGAGGGAAGATATCTGCACACGGATGGAAGATTTCTGCACACGTAGGGAAGATTTCTGCACACGTATAGAGAAGAATTTTGCACATAGGGAAGATCATCTGCACACCAGGGAAGATATTCTGCACACATGGAAAATAATCTGCACGCGAAGATCCCATTTAACAAATAAGTTGCCAATGAGGGATTTTTTTCACAATTTTTCCTTGAATTTATCAGTATTTTATTATCTTTGGACTTTTATTTGGATTTGTTGTTGTTGGTTATTATGATTTTATTATTATTAGTATAATAAATAGCTTTAGTGCTTCATTTTACACGCAGACTTTGGATTATTGAAAGGGGAAGAGAGATGAGAAAGACGGAAGAGGAAAGGGAGGGACAGAAGAGGAAAGGGAGGGAGAGAAGCCCGAGAACGATAACCATAATCAATTCAATGATCCAAAGTCTATATAAAAATGAAACCCTAAAACTATTTATACTAATAATAATAAAATTCTAATAACAACAGCATCTAAACTTAATAAAATTCTAAAGATAATAAAATACTGATAAATTCAAATAAATCCAAATATCCTAAAACTATAATAATCAAACCATATTTATTCCCATATTTCATCAAATTTTCTTGTCCATTTTGTTTTTAGTGACACATGGGAAAAAGATGTCAATTTCCTGTTTAAATCTCTCTACTCGTTCCCTTTACAAAATTGATGTTTTATTAATTACTCATTTCCCTAAATATATACTAACATTAATTGTATAGTTTTCTTCATTTTATAACATTGATCTTTTAATACAAAAAAGGAACTTACTCCTCTAGTTTTTAATGTAGGACTTGATTGAAGAGTTGATCTTGATCTAAAAAACATATTTCCTATATTTATCAATCTTTTTCTAATTTATCCATATTGATACCCTTCAACAATAATCAAATAAGAGGGAGCAAGAGGAAATTATGGAAGAAGATTATGGTATTTTAGAAAAAAACATGTAATTTAAAATAACTTAACTAACTTTCTTAATATAATTAAATTAGATAAATAGGTCTTACATTAAGGACCTAAGGGAGTACTATACTTTCATTTCTCCAAGGTGGTTCGGGTGAAAGCAGGCGAAATTACTTTGGGAACAACAATTCAAAATATAAGCCATCTCCTAAAAGAAATTTTTGGTCTATAATATATATCACTTGAAAGTAATTAATGTTTGTTTCCCAGTTCTGACCCTATAATTAATGATTAAACATAACTTTGTGTATTTTTGTATTCATTCAAAACCTTATTTAATAAGAGTAAAGTTGAATTAATCCTTAATTTTATTAAGTGGATTAAAAGTGACTTGTATTTTGAATTCCCAAGAGTATTTAATTTTTGATTATTTTTAGTTTTATAGATTATAATTAATTATATTAGCCCGTATTAATGGCAGAAGAAACTGCACCAAATAAAAAACTTTGACCAATATCCATCCGTACGCGGCTTCTCTCCTCTACTCTTCCGGTCCGCTGCCCTCCTTTTCCCTTAACTTTTTTTTGCACCAACTTTTTTTTTTTTTTTGAAAAACATTATTTAATGTCCTGATGTATTTTTTTAGTACTAGTCAGTTTCCTAAAATATTTTTTCAAGATCCTAAAATAATTTTCAGTATTATCCAGCATTTTGAAAAATACTATTCATCCTGAAGTATTTTTTCAGTACCATTCAGTTCCCTAAAATAATTTTTCAGTATCATCCAGTATCCTGATGTATTTTTTTTAGTATTACTCAGTTCCATAAAATATTTTTTCAAGATCCTAAAATAATTTTTCAGTATTATCCAGCATTTTGAAAAATACTATTTAACATCCTGAAGTATTCTTTCAGTACCAATCAGTTCCCTAAAATATTTTTTCAAGATCGTAAAATAATTTTTCAATATTATAAGTATCATGGAGTATTTTTTTAGTGTCAGTCAGTACTTTGAAATATTTTTGGTGCATCTGAATTAATTTTTATTGCATCCAACATCCTAAAATATTGCACCAAAAATATTTCAAAGTACTGATTGGCACTAAAAAAATACATCAGGATACTGGATGATACTGAAAAATTATTTTAGGGAACTGAATGGTACTGAAAAAATACTTCAGGATGAATAGTATTTTTCAAAATGCTGGATAATACTGAAAATTAGTTTAGGATCTTGAAAAAATATTTTAGGAAACTGACTAGTACTAAAAAAATAAATCACATTAAATAATGTTTTTCAAAAAAAAAAAAAATACATCAGGACATTAAATAATGTTTTTCAAAAAAAAAAAAAAAGTTGGTGCACTGTTTTGCGCCAAAACGGCGCAGTTTGAGGGAAAAGGAGGGCAGCGGACCGGAAGAGTAGAGGGGAGAAGCCGCGTCCCATCCATTCAACAGTAAGTTCAAGTTGTCCTTAACTTTTTATACGAACATTATCTTTATATAAAAAAAACAAGCAAAAAATAGTAGTTAGATTTGAATCCCCTTATACAGACGGCACATATCTCTGTCAGATGGACCAATATTTTATTATTACGTTTTCTTTAATTAGATGATTTAACAAACTGATTTGCTTAACTTCGTAAAGTAAGCCAGGTTTATGCATCAATAACATGTTTAATTAGATGAATTCGCTTAACTTTTCTGGGGTGCCCAAAAAGGACTTTTGGCAACAACTTTATATTTTTTTCGACAAATTTAAAGCCATTTAATTTCTTTCCTAGGGTAACTAGCATCGTTGCATGTTGGTAAATAGTTTAAAAATTGGGTTAATATAATCTTTAGTTTTTTAAATTTTAAATTATAAGTTTTAGGCTTGTAGGAGCAAAATGAACCTGATTTTTATTGAGTTATAAAGATAAATATTTTAAATAAAATAAAATTTAAAGAATTAAAACCTGTTATTTCAAATTTGGGTGATTGGGATTAAAATCAAAATGAGAAAATATTTGAGCAAAATTATTATTGGCTATTATTAATTCACGTCACATCTTGAAATGTAGAAATGGGGCCTCTTTCTTGTGGTTGTGGGGAAAAAAGTAAAAATAATGTGAACTCTACTCTTGTAGAGGCTGAAATTTCAAACCCCGAAACTGAACTTTATTATTACAAGTGGCCCATCAAGCTTACGGCCTGAAACAAATACACGTGTACCAAAGAATTAAGATCTATGAGTCTTTTAGAGCCACCAAGAGTATTCGTTTCTTGGCATTTAATAATAGTAATAATAATAACAATCAATTGATAAATTAATTATATTATATATATAATAGGGAGAATTGTGAAAAAATACCTCAGTGGGAACTTAATTACTAAATGAGACCTCGATGTGCAAATGATCTTCCGGATATGCAAAAGATATTCCCTTATATGTAATATTCTTTCCCATACGTATGTAAAGCATTTTTCTCTATGTGTATAAGATCTTCCCTCATATGTATAATATTTTCCTATAATATGTAGACGATCTTTCCAAATCCTATTTAACAATTAATTTGTTAGGTATTTTTTCATAGGCCTCCCTGTGTAATAAATGAAAATAGGATATACGGCGTCGGCAAGCAAATAGAAGATATGGAACAGAAAGACCTGTGCTTTTCACGCCCATTAGTTTTTTGCTTCCTTTTCTTCGAATTGCTTTGGTGTCACTTGTCGTCCACACAAAACTGAACCTACCACCCTCTGAAAAGCCAAGTCCACCTAAATGCCTAATCCCTTGGGGTTTGTTTGGCACCAGGGAAGTGGGGAGGAAAAGTGAGCGAAGGAAAATTTTTTTTAAATCATATTAGAAAAAATGAGAGAAATGAGGTTAACAGTTTTTAATTCATTTTCTTACTCTTTGATCATATATATTATCTATATTAAAATTTAGTTACCCTACTTCAATTCTCTTAAATTTAACTCATAAAAACTTTCACTCCCCTCCCCTTCCTTCAAAATCCCTCATACCAAACATAACCTTGGTGTATACTGTATTTTCTTATAAAGAAAAAAAAATAATGCAAATATTAACCTTCAAAAACAAATTGTTATGTGGCCTTTGATAATAAATATAAGACAAACTTGATTCTTTTTTGAGAAAGATTAATAAAACTACATAAGTTACTTAATCACATTTATATTGTATATCCTTAGATTATATATCAGTTTATAAGTTAGGAAAAATATTTTGAAGAAAAAAATGACAAATATAAATTTTTAACAATAATTTATTTAATTTTCCTAATATTTCCAAACTGCTTTGGTGTCACTTGTCGTCAACACAAACTGAAGCCACCACGATCTGAAAATGCAAGTCCACCTAAATAATCACTTAATGTATACAGTATTTTCTTAAAAAGAAAAAAATTAATTCATATATTAACCTTTAAAAACAAATTGTTGTGTACCTCTCTTGTTATAAATATAAGACATAGTTGACTTTTTTTTAGGAGAGATTAATAAAACTAAATAAATTATTTAATTATATAATATATTATGTATCCTTAAATTATATATCAGTTTATAAGTTAGACAAAATAGTTTGGAAAAAAAATGATAAATAGAAATATTTTAAAGTAATTTATTTAATTTTCGTAATATTTTTAAAAAAGTTAACTCTATCATATATTTAGGGTCAAAGGCAGTAAATATATAATCAATGTTTACAAAGAGGGCGAGCCTACTTTTTTTTTTCCCCCAAAAAGTATTTTGATTGAAGTGATGGGCACATTAAAAAAAAAAAAGATATTACTCCCTCCGCTCCTAATTATAAGACAAAGTTGATTTTTTTGGAGAAATTAAGGAAGCCAATTAAATCACTTTAGAATATTTATATTTATATTTTTTTCTTCAAACTAATTAATTTGACTAATAAACTGATATATAATCTAAATATATTAAAAATATAAATACTCTAAAGTGATTTAATTGGTTTCTTTAATTTCTCTAAAAAAGTCAACTTTATCTTATAATTAGAACAGGAGGGAGTAATACACAGAGTCTTTCAAAATTAATACAACGTTTAACGTTATCTCTTGTCAACGGTCCACAATAATGGGGAAAGTGATTGCAGGGACCAAATGGGATGTGCTGGCCTTCCGTGTTTTTTTTTTTTTTTGACTTGATACTGAAGTACATTAATCCAACTAGGGATTAAAAACAAGAACAACTTTTAACATAGGCCCCACTAAAAATCTCTCATCAACTACCGCCTACCAAAAGAGCAGGAGGTGGGTGATTAAATATGACAAAATTCTCTCTACTACTATGAGCATTCCTAGCTAAAAGATCCGCCTCAACATTATGCTCTCTAGAGAAGTGGTTAATCAGAACGCACCAATCTCTGGATAACCAAAACCTAACCTCTTCGATAACTTCCTTAAAGGGATGGAGTACATCACAACCCCTCATGAGAAGATGAATGGCTTCAATACAATCAGTAAATAGATCAATATTCTTTAGATTTCTATTCCAGCAAATTTGAAGACCCTGGATGATTGCGATAATTTCAGCAACAACCGGAGGACCTTCCGTGTTTATAAAACTAGCGTGTGCTCCTGTGCAACTTATAATTCCAGAGTTGTTATGTCTTAATTGCAATTATATTATAAAACAATTCTTCCCTAATTGTAGTTAAGATCCTAAAATGGCCACACCTTTATATCAGGTTATTAAATATGCATACAATAAACCTTTCAACATAGCTATTGAGAGTAGAAAACGAAATTGCTATACACTGAAAAATTGTAGTTTATCTTTGAATTTATCAGTAGCTTACAATTCCTTATCTTTTAATGAACATATATCATTCTTAGGGATACATGAGTAAAATAAGTGACAAAGATAATTGAGAGATGAAGAAATTGTAGCTTTGTCTTCTTTTATTAAATAAAATAGACACTACAAAAAAAAATGAAAATTAGTGACGGAATTTAGCGACGGAATTTCATTCCGTTGCTAATCCGTCCCTAATCCCTCACAAATTCCGTCCCTAAAATTAGCGACGGAATTTAGAGATGGAATTTTTCCGTCACTAAATTAGCGACGGAATCACATTCCGTCGCTAAATTCTGTCCCTAATCCGTCTCTAATTCCTTCCCTAAAATTAGCGACGGGATTTTTCCGTCACTAAATTAGCGACGGAATAGAGACGGAATCACATTTCGTCACTAAATTCCGTCCCTAATCCGTCTCTAATTCCGTCATTAAAAATTAGTGACGGAATATTTCCGTCGCTAATTTAGAGACGGAATAGATAAAAATTAGCCACGGAAATTAGTGACGGAATTTTTCCGTCCCTAATTTCTGTCTCTAATTTCCGTCACAAATAATTAATTTTTTCAATAATTATATTTTTTTATAAATGAAAAAAAAATCATAAAATGAATAAAAAAGATATTAATAATAAAAATTTAGGTAGAAAAATTACATAAAATAAAATAAGAAAACTAAATTCAAATATTTAATAATAGATTAAATTTTGTATTTCTAATTTTGTTCACAAAGAAATATATATATATATATATATGATTTTGCATTTAAATTACACAGATTCTTCTTAGCTCAATTGGTAAAGGCACTGGCACATGCGTGGGAGGTCAAGGCTTTGAATCCCAACTTGGTCATAAAATGCAACCAATTTGTGACTTGGACACGTGGCGCGCGATGGAGGGTGACACGTGGCCCACGATGGAGGGTGACACGTGGTGCACGATGGAGGGTGACACGTGTCGGTAGACCTGGACACGTGGAGGGCGAAGGCGAGGCGACGGTGGCTGACGGTGACACGTGGCCGGTGGCGGGTACACGTGGCGGCCGCCGGTGAGGGACATGTGGAGGCTCATTGTGAGGACATGTGGCAATTTAAATTATATAAAAAAATATTTTGAGACGGAAATTCTGTCTCTAATTAGAGACGGAAAATTCCATCACTAAATTCTGTCTCTAATTAGAGACGGAATTTAGCGACAGAATTTTCCGTCGCTAATTTAGTAACGGAATTTCCGTCTCTAATTAGCGACGGAATTTCAAATTCCGTCCCTAATTAATTAGTAACGGTGTTTTTATCGACGGAACAAATTCCGTCTCTAATTTGGTTCCGTCGCTAATTTCTATCGCTAATCCGATATTTTTTTGTAGTGAGAATTATTTTCCGAAAAATGAACACGGATAGCTTAATAATGATTTCAACCTTTTCTAATTCTTTCCTGCAAGTGGCAAATGGGTGATCACACTCCACACTTAGTTAACCCTATGTTTTGCTTTTAGTTTTCCCCCATCTCCTATAAGACCACAATACTTGATTGAAAATAATTCAAACCCACGCTCATAGGTGAGGCAAGAACTTTGTTCCAAATTTTTCACCATTTAGTGCACTCGTTTTTGACATCTAATATGTTTCCACTTAAGAGTTTTGTCACATCAGTTAGTTTAATACAATCTTATTTATACATAGAACCAAACCAAACAAAACTTTGAATAAAAGTAAATATGAATCTACTTAAGAGTGTACAAATAAGACACATTGTTATTGGCATATTAATGTCCACAACGATGAAGTAGTACCCAACAATACACACACACACACACACACAAGATTTTGTTAAGCTTATGCTAGGATTTATCACGAATTCAAAGATGGTCAAATGCCTCCACGTACCACACAACAATACTCCATATATAGTCCATACAATTACTAACAACAAACATTTAAATTCCTATTACACGAAGAACCGTTTTAGGATCCATTTATTCAATACAACTGGAATTGGGTAATACCAAGTCGTATTGTGCTCCCATTATTTCCTCTCTCCCTGTTTGTCCACTTGATCCTTTGCATACATTTGAGAACGCAAATCACAAACAGCAATATTAAAAAAAGCGAAGAGTTGATGGCGAGGCTTTGTGTGCGGATGATGCTGGCTGCCATAATCTGTTTGATCTGGCGTCTTCTCATCACCTCAATATAGAAGCATTAATGCTTGGTTCCACTTTCATTTATGAGATCCTTGTAAATAGAAAAATATTTCGTTTATAAGATATGAGATCCTTGTAAATAGAAAAATATTTCCTTTTCCAAACAATGCTTGAATATAATATTGCAACCGACACATACATATATAGAATTCATAAAAAGGTGTCACAAGGGAGTCAAGTGATAGAGCCATAAAATGGTAACGTTAATTGTCAAAATCTTAAATGGGAAAGAGCTCCATGCCTATTAAATCCCACTGGCTTCCCAGTTTCCATTATGGTTGTTTTGTCCTCCCTGTCCATTCACTATCAAAGATAAAACATTTCATCCCCAACTAAGAACTAAAACAGGCAAATTAAACCGTTAACCAACAAAATAAAGAAATAACCAAAGATAAAAAACTAAATCCAACAATATAGGACTCATGAAATGACCCTGCAACAAAAATAGTAACAACAAAGGAGATAGAAATTTGAAAAAAGAAAGTAGAAAGAAATTTGTTTTGATAGAGAATAGCACAGACATTGTACTCACACAACCTACTCTTTGTTTTGTCTCATCTTTCTTTCATGATAAAAATGCATAAAGGCTTGTACATGATCTATCTTTAGCATATTTAAGATATGGCTCTTGCTTTGTTCGGTGGGTAAACAAAAGTAGACGAAGTTAACTTCCCCATCATTTAGTTTGATGCTGGCACTACCCATTGATACGTCTTTGTCAATAAGGGGTAAGTGAATCCTAACCTGATGCAGCAATTGCCAAAAAATGGTTAGATTCCAAAGTTATAAACATGAGTTAATGCAACATAATATATAAGATAGTGATAATCATTGTTTTAGTTATGCCGGATGTATATATGAGCAAAATCAAAATTTTAGTTACACCAAAGAAATTTATAATATTAATCTTCAAATGTTACTCATAAAGCAACATGAAATACCTTGGAAATCAATCAAGGAATAATTAAAATGTAAGAAAGGACTTTGAATAACACAAAACCTTGTAGAAAAATGAATCCAGGACCCTAGACCTTACTGTGCAAAGGGTTCAATTATAATATCTGTTTGTCATGAGGAAACGGCATAAAACCAATTACCATTATTTAAGACTTAGGGAAAGTTGCTGCATGATTAGGCTTGCTGACAAAAAGAAGCCACTCGCAACTTATATCATGGCTATCTCAGTTGCTAGAGCATGACCAAAAAATACTAATCTACGAAGCAACCAAAACTGACAGAAAGTTTATATATGTTTAACTTTTCTTGAAAAAATTAATATGTTGTCGCTTGCATGGCCTTTGAACTTGTTTGTTTGTTTGTTTGATAGCAAAAGAGTTTGTGACTTTTAGCTGACAGGTCAACTATCAATAGCTTGTGAGAGTATTTATATTTTGGTGCACAATTTAAAATCCTATTTTAATTTGTTGACAGTTGTGCCTCACCTAGGTATCTAGATAAGTCAAAGCTATGGTAAAAAAAGACAAGTCATAACTTATTTGGGAAAGTAGGAAACTTAATTTCATACAGTATAGACATGAGTCATGATTTATACTTCTAGGTGAAAGGAATTAACTTTGTTTTACTGCATTGATTAACAGAACTCATAGGAATGCGCAGCTAGCATGCATACCCTCCATTGAGAGGTGGGAAGCAATATGGAAAAAAATTTGGGGTCACATTTAAAATGACATTAAGATCTAAAATCATATTCCTTTTTCATGAAAAATAATAAATCCAAAATTACAACAGTGCTCACTTTATAAAAGTAGCAGCTCATTTGTCCTCTTTTAGCTTTATTTCAAAATTTAAAATTAGCATATAAAACGGCGTTCACTTTATCTAAAGGCTCATGTAGACTGCCTGGACTGTAGTTGAAACTGGTAACCTAGACATTTACAAAAGTTTGCATAGGTGAAAAGTAAGCATCATCTAAAGCCTTTTAACATCTTCACTCTCAATAGTTGGACTTTATAGATGGGACTTTATTAATATGCAGAATTCCTTTACAAAATTTCGATCACATTGTTTAAAGGTCTGCTATAGAAACCAATATTCATACCCAAGCACTAATAATCAACTAATGGTTATCACAGTCTAAATAATCTCATTCATAACTTAAAGAGTTTCGCACCCCCCACTCTTCTCATGTTTGATTAGTATTTACAATAAAAAGGCTCTAACATCACAATAACAATGCCGATAAGTTGCAAATAGAAGTTTATTGCAAATAGCAATATATCACTAGTTCAAACTTATAATTAACCATTCCATTAGCCCTTCTCTGTTTTGTTCATATTTGTTCACAAGTCCATAATTTTAACCCCTTTCTAGTTTCCTAATAACTGAAGAAAAGAGATAAAAGTCACATAATTCTTATTCCTTCCCAGTTTCCCTTCTTTCTTTTGTTTATAGTTGTTCTTAATGTTCCTACTCCCTGAAAACAAAATAACATATGGAGCATCATCCCATATTTTTTAACAAATACTTATATACAACTACTCCCAACACTACTGGACAGGAGAATGCACTCATAGTTGCCGATAACAAAAATCCCAAAAATCTTTCATACCTCATCACTAGACTTGCCACCACTAACAAAAACAGAGAATTATCAACAACCTTTTAAAGATTAAAAAAAGAAAAGTAACACCCAAGTGATTAACCCTTCCCCACCTCTTTCTCTTTTTACGGGGCGGTTGTTGATCAGGGATGATTGTTGTTTTGGTTGCTCCTCTAGGGAACAAGTTTCATTGTATCCTTTTCATAGGTTATTGTATTCCAGTGTTCATTAAAAAAAAAAAAACATATCCTTGCAACGCATAGGTTGAAAGTCTTGTTTCACACAAACACATATTTAAATGGTAAAGTTAGCCAATAAGTTTTTTTTTTTTCTTCTAAGCATAGATATTCTCCTATTGAAGGCAAATTATATTCAAGATATTATCAGACATTAAATGTGGGTATCTCTGCTAATAGGGATTTGAACCTTAATTCGCTACATTGTGAAGGACTAATTCCTTTTACTAGACCCAATCATCGTTAGTCATACGAACTGAAGATGGAGAGGAGAAAAGTAAAGTGAGTATAGGTGGGGTTTGTTGGCCCGGAAAAAAAATACAGTATGGCTGGGATTTCGAAGACAAGCCCAAATAGATTTTAGGAAAGCCTATGTCAGACTTATGGACCAAATCTAGTAACGAAGTTTCATTATCACTTATGGGCTAATGAGCAATTCTTGATCCATATTTTGAGGGTGCATTGAAATTTTTTAAAAGGGAAAATTAATAAAAATTAAAAATGAGCCTGTAAAATGGAACTAATGAGCCAATATGCTTTTTTTTGGGTCTTTGACATCTTTTCACCAATTTGATCAATTTTTATTTTTTAGTCCGAATTAACCAAGGGGCCAAGTTACACGTGTCCAAATTTAACTCCAGTTTGACGGAAAAACGGTGCACCGTTAGGGCCATCACATGCTTCCGGACGCCACTTGCTTCCTGTTCTCTGCTTTCGGAGTTCGTCGCAGACAAGCGTCCAGTGTGGTTTCTTGTTTTCCCCATAGAACGCAGAATCATCGGAAATTAGGGTTTCTGGGCGATGGCATTGTGTGGCCGATTCAGATCTGGCATCTCTCTCGCCAACAAATTGGCGTATCTTAGTTCCGATTCTGTCTGTGCTCAGAGATCCACACTTCATCGATCCCTGATTGCCCCCTTCCCTTCTCTGGTAACTGAGCTCAAACAACTTTTGAAAGCATTTTCCTTGCAATGGTTTTGATTGGATGCCTTATTCATATCTTCGATGTAGTTAAACGATATTTGGTTTCTCCTGAGTGCCTGCGTGGAACACATAATGTTTAAGGGCTGAAGTTTTTGTTTTTGTTTGATGTTGACGGAAAATGTTGCAATTATTCGAACGATTTGAAGTTAAAGGTTTTGTTTTGATCTCATTTTTGTTGGTCAGTGCGACAGGTTTTCTACCCCCGTTTCCTTGGTTTCCTTTAGCATTAGCTGCTGATTTTGGATCTGTTATAGAACGTTTCTTCCTTTTTTTCACACTGAGTAGTTTAATCTCCAATTCCTTTTCTCTTCAATTTTTCCCTTGTATTTTGAAACTGGGACAGAGAATTTATGGGACTGTTTTGTTATCCTCTATGAATGCATATAGCCATATATTTCAAGCGTTAAAAAATCTGTAATCTTCTGCCAATTGATAATTTCAACCGCGTCTTATTATCTTCCCATATGCTTGCAGGACTCTAAGAATTATTCCACTGCATCAGGGAAAAAGGAGGAAAAAGTAAAGGTACCTGAATATATTGGTCTTCAACACGTTCACTGACACACTTGCATTCTGTGAAGGGAATTTTATGGGTGTTGTTGATTATATATCTAGTTGTCTGCTTTCTTATGAGTATACATATACTGTGATTACGAAGAGAACTAGAGAAAAATAAAAAACAAGCTTGTTCTACCAACTGAAAATAAATGCAAAGAATTCAATATATCTTGTGTTGCCCTTCACATGTCAGTGTTATGGTATGGTATACCTGGTATTAATTTACTTCTTCTATGTTTTGTCGCTTCTTGACTGCTTTGTAGGTGCCACTGGCCTTGTTTGGAGGTACAGGAAATTATGCCTCTGCTTTGTATATTGCTGCAGTGAAAGCTAATGCACTGGAAAAGGTTGAGTCTGAGGTTCTTGACTTTGTTGAGGCAATAAAGAATAGTCCTAAATTTGCACAGTTTACGAAGGACTTATCTGTGCCTAAAGATACCAGAATTAAGGCCATCCAGGAAATTTCTAAGGAAGCTAAATTTTCAGATATTACGACAAACTTCCTTGGTATTATAAGCTTTCCTTTCTTTATTCCATTGACAAAGTTATTGCTCTGTTAACAATGCTAAAATGAATATTGAAATATCTTGTTTCTTGGTTTGAATGGCATGTAATTTAGATGTCCTAGCTTGTTGTGGATCTGTTATGGTATTCAGACCTGAATGAGAGAGAAAGAGATGAATAGAGAGAGAGATGAGAGGAATTCTGAATAATTCCTTTGTATTATTTAATTGAATCAGGTTCAAAACTGATTTACAAAAGAGGAGTGGGGTATTTATAATACTCATACCTCACTTATGTCCTCTTGACAGATTAGAGAGAGATGAGAGGAATTCTTGACAGATTATTTTGCTTGGTTCCCTTTTATTTTTGTTAACTATCCTGCTTTCATGGTATGCTAGCTGATCATCCAAGGAACTCCGTTGTACTTCAATATTTTTATCCTTTACTAATATTAATATGCGACCTGCCTTAGCATGTCAACCACTGGCATTATTTTGGCTTGATTTTTTTGCTAGCCAGAACTCTATACCATAGAAACATAGTGGGTGGTATTCCTTTATCTTCCACTGTGTCCTTAATTGCAGATTACATTCAATGCAATTGACCTTTCGGCTACTCAAATAAAAATTTGTAAAAAGAAATATAAATTGTGATGGAAAGTAACACTGAAATATTTTCCTTTCATACACAAGAAGCATACCCTGAGTAAGAGACAACTTTTAGTAGTGAAAACTCCAAGTAAAACAATAAATATGTAATGAAACCAGAATATTAAGTCAAAGCTAGCGTCTAAGAGGCTATATTAGCACTCTCCCTTGAAACAACCCAACCTTCATATAGCCTTCAAGGGTCAGCCTTGAAGCTTCTCAGCCCAGTTAATTAACTTTTTGAATTTCCCATTCTGCTTCACGACCTTCATCTCCTCTTTTATTTCCAAATTCCTTTAGCCTCCTATTTTTATTCTCTATCTGTCCATCTTAGGTACACAATCATCCTCATGGTGTATCTATCCCTGATTCCCATGCCTATACCATCTAGAATATACCAGGGATTTACCACTCTTTCTTTATAACACCCAATGAGCTTGAACATTTGATTATAATTATCCATTCTTCAATTTCAATATTTCTTGTATGTCGGTCATTCTTAATTTATGTTCCTTCTACACACCTCATTAACTGAAAACGGGGCTTAGATATTTTATATATTTTAGATGTGAGATTTGACTTGGTAAAAATCCTGAGCTAGTTTTACAACCACATATCATAATACTATAAATGAAACATTCATTTAGGGTAATCATCCTTATTCACAAATCTTTGAATATTAAGGTAAAGGCTCACTTACATTACAGGGTGTATTGTCAGTAAACAGTATTGTCAATGGTGGCTGCCATGATCTCCATGGTGGTCTGAACTCATCTGTCATAAAACCTCCAAAGTAAGGTGCCTTTGTGGAGCTTGCTTTGGTGTCCACCACTGGAAATGACTGATAGACTGCAATAATTTTTGGCTGCCTCCAGCATATGTGTTCCTCAGGGCGTAAGCTTTTCTTTCAGTGTGAAAGCACTCCAGAACAGCCCCTCATCTGTAATGCACAACCGTGCAGCTTGGGCTGTTAACCCTAGAGTCTCTGCCTCCCTGGGATAAAATTATCGCGGGCCTTTGTTCTTGTGCTGTTCCTGTCGATAGTTTGGAACCAGTTTTACTTTTTGTGTGCTTTAATGTGTTGGAAGAATCATTTGATACATGTATGAGATTTGACATACAAATATTTCATTGTAGGATGGTGTGCGTTGACCAAAATGATTGAGATGAATACCATCTTGATTTTTAATGCCTAATTAGGATAATCAAATAAAATTGAAGCTTTCAGTCAAATTGATGTTCCTTACATTTGAAAATTATATCGTGTTCTGAAATTTATATGATATTCAGTAAATATGAAATACATAAATGATGCTAGCTAACAACTGATTTTAAAATAGTAAGTTTTTATTGCATTATTTTTCTACTGATATTGATTTACTGGGTTTGTCTCTGAAAGCTATCGTGGCTGAGAATGGGAGGCTAAGAAACTTAAATAGCATAGCAAAGAAGTTTAAGGACCTGACAATGGCACATAAGGGAGAAGTGAAAGCCATTGTGACCACTGTTATTGTAAGTAACACTTGTTTGATTTTTTACTTGAGGAAAAAATTACTGCAACATATTTGTACTTTGTTTTGAATTCCATTCTTTTGTTAAAAGGATGACCAAAATTTTGTGATGCTCATGAACATTAGTAGACTTGGATATTTGCTGCTGATGTGCGCTATAAACAAAAACAAGGAGAGGAATTTTTCAGTTTTCATTTTCTTGGGGATCATAAATACCTCAAACATCTTTTGTCCCTTGTCTATTAATTTAAAAATTCAACATAGTAAAACTATGAACTGCACTACCCATATTGTTTGCACGGCCATTGTGTCACTGTTGTATTCTTTTAAAGAAAAGTATTTCACTAAATCAATATATTTGCAGTGTGTCCATCTGGTGTTTCTATATATTTGCATATGAAGGAAATTTTTTGAATTCTACTTCATGATTTATAGCCTTCCCTAAATGTGTTAACTTTTCAGTGCTTAGTTAGCCTCTGTATTTGATTCTGTTGTTTTAGAATGAGGTTATGTTGTGAAACAATTGGGAAGTAATTGCATGATCTAATTTTCGTGTGTTGGACCAGCCACTTCCCCCTCAAGAAGAGAAGCAACTGAAAGAGGTCATTCAGGAGATCATAGGTGCAGGGAAAAAGGTTCATATTGAACAAAAGGTAGTGTCATTATCTTTCTTCTTGTTATCTCTTCCTGTCATGCACACTCGCATACAAACAATGCCTTCTTAGGTCATTATCATGATTCTTGTTTTTGCTCTTTCAGATTGATCCCAGCATCCTTGGTGGTTTAGTGGTAGAATTTAACCAGAAGGTCCTGGATGTTTCGATTAAGACTAGGGCTAGCCAGATGGAGCGGTTCCTCCGAGAGCCCTTAACTCTCGGCGACATCTAGATGGAAACATTTTTCTGTGTGACATTTGCTTTCATCTGCAAATATTTCCCTGAACAGTTCAAGGAAGAGATGAAGTAATCTAAATTGCTTTTATATATTTCTCAGATCTTGTATTGGTGGGATGCAATGCAATCTTTTTGCAAATAAAAGCTACTTCCTCCAAACTTTCTCTTAAGGCCTCGTTGCCCTTTGTATGGGATTGAGAATATTTTTGACTTGGCCCTTTTGAGTTACTGATTTGTTCAAATTACTTCTGTAACATCATCCAAGTCGTAAGCACATCAGTTTTTAAATAAATATACGATGCCCCTTTTTCTAGTTCACTGTGCTTGTTTCATTTTTTTTTTTTGAATGCTTATTTTTGGTCCTGAAACAAAGTTAGCTTGTTTATTCCACAACTTGCTGTGTGAACGGATGGGATTTAAAGTAGTTCTCTGAACGCATCCTAGGCTACCATTTGATGAAAAAAGTGTAATCAGAAGTAATATTACAAGTGGGTTTGAGCTTTTGACTTGTCCCTTATAAGGAGTTCACATGTTACTAGACTATGAGGCTATTGGTTTGGAAGTAATTATATATACTGACATATGTTGGTCAAAATGAAAAGGATATTGATCGTATAAGTATGAGGTTTTGAGTTTAAGTTTGTGTGAATGTAATAAACTTGTATGAAAGAGTTATTTCTAAATGAATTAAACAACGTTCAAATTTGACATAATCAGATAATCATATCAATATATATTCCTTATAAAACAAGTTAAGCTGCATATTATGAGGAAAATGGCAGTAACAAAGTTTTTTTTTAATCATCAAATATCTATCTCAGTATTTCAATCTCAGCTACCTCCATTTTATGCTTATATTGTCTCTTTAAAACCATATGTTTATTACCTTATAACATTGCTTGTCTTATATCTTTATATATTTTATGATATATTCGGTCCTTAATATAAAATATCGTTATTTATAATGTAATTTTGCACTACAATCAACATCTTATATATATATTAAGCACCGTAATAGTAAACTATATTATTAAGGAAAATAGCAATAACCAAGCTTGATCACGGAGGTTGATGTGTGGTGAAGAATTCTTAATAACTGTATCATACTCTCGGAGTCAAAATGCTTCCATTTCACTCAATTTTGATGAAACGATGGACTTCATTTTCTTCTAGAACTCACTAACGGGGTTTGCCCTTGTCACCTTTGACATGATGTGGGTGACGACTGGCAATAATGTGGTTTGTAGATTTTCGTTTAATACCTAAAATAAAATAAAACAATGGCTTCATATGGGTTTTGAGTTTGAGTGCATGTTTGGGAATACTTATTTTTTAGATATAAGTGCTTATTACACAAGCCGAAATAAAACTTCTCTCACATACTTACCTCGTATACCATGAATCACGATTTATAAGCACTTATTACCTAAAAATAAGCTATTCCAAACAAGCACTGAGTCTATTGAAAGGAGAAGTCAAAACCCCCAAAAACTGAAGTAGTCCATTGCTCGGATACCTAGTAATAAGATCTAAAAAAAGCGCCGAATACCGGTTGAAAGTATTAAAAAATAAAACGATGGCTTCCACATGGAAATGTCATTTGCACATATAGATGAAAATAATAAAACAGTAAGAGGAGTATAATAATAATAATAATAATAATAATAATAATAATAAGAATTAGAATCCGAATCCGTTGGCATGGCACAGACTGTTTATTTGTCAATTATAAAATGGACGGATATTCTGAGAAATATTAGGTATAGAAAGGATTAATATTTCTATATTTATAAATTTTATTATAATGGACAAGATTATTATATACTACCTTTGGTTCTAGATGTAAGACCCAATTGGTTTTTCTAGGAAGATTAAGGAAGTTAATTAAATTACTTTAAAATATTTATATTTATCGTTTTTTCTTTAAACTAATTTAACTAATTTATAAACTGATGTATAATTTAATCATACACAACATATGACATGATTAAATAACTATTTAGCTTCCTTAATTTCTAAAAAAATTCAACTAGGTCTTATATTTAAGACCATAAATAGGATATGTTTTTTGAAAAATGGACTTCACAAAAACTTGGTACATAACTACATACTAGGCATTTTGCAGGAACAAAATTGGTGTACTTCAACCTGGACTCCCAAGTTTTCTTATTATCGAGCATTTTCACCTTTATAGGTCATGATGTTTTTGAAGTACAACTTTTGTGGTCTCCGCGTTTTATTAGTAGCACAAAGGACACAAGGTGTAACAATAATTACGTTAGTAGTTTAATTAGTCATATTTAATTTTTTAACTTCACACGAGGTTTTATTTTCTTTCTTTAATTTTATAAGGCGTCTTAATACCATTAGCAAAAAATGCCGGCCTTTACATTTTAAATATTAACCAAATATTCTTTAGTGCCGATATAATAGGTTTAATTTTTTAAATGACAATATTGTTTAAAAAATCATCATTTGAGATTAACAATGTTAGAGTCAAATTAAAGGACTCAAAAGATACCTTTTAAAATTAAGAGACAAAACTGAAACTTTATATAAAATTAGATGAAATAATATGTACTTTTGCCATTAAATAAGTATCAAATTAAAAGAAAAGAACCCAAAAAGCCTAAAATAATTTAACTTTTTTTTTTTGCAAGAAGTTTGGCAGACCCAAATAGACTATGCTTATTTGGGTTAGTTTATTTTATGTGATTTTGCACTGTACAAGAGTGTATTTAGATTAGCTCATAGATGATAGATTTTGTGAAAAATGGATTCTGCCAAAGGTTGCATCGGTATGCCTGTATGAAACCATGATTTAGATAAAAAAGTGCTTTTGGCCTTCAATGCGGATACACAAGGTAAATACATGACAAAATTTGTTTAATTCTTTTTTACATATTTACTCGGTACACTGTAAAATCACTTCTGAAATACTAATCCAATTAACCAATTGCAAACGGGAAAATCATGACTTGCACACCAGTATTGCTTATAGAATTAAGCCGATGTTTTTATTTGAACCCACAAATAGACTGGTTTAAGCAACTAATCAACTTTATATCGCCATACAATTAATGTTTTTTTCCCTTCTTAATTGTACAAAGTATTCTCAAGACAATATGTATGTGTACATGAGTTGTATTTTCTTGTCTTGATAACAAAGTAGAACAAGGGAACCTCTTCCTTACATCCCATGACACAAGTTGTTTGGGCAAACAATGCTTTAGAGAGAGAGAGAGAGAGAGAGAGAGATTTGAGTAGCTTCTCAGATATTTCTTCCCTCACTTTCCTTTATTTTATTTCCTTTTCTCTGAAAATTATCAAAGTCCCTATCAGAATAGAGAGATTTGAATGAAGTTGAGGATATATAATAACTATACTGCCCTTGGAGTATGTATGAGTTTGATTTTGGATTGGAAAGTGACTCACATTGTGGGAATTCGCTGATTTAGTGAGTATTTTCCGGGATTCATTCAAATTTTGTTTCCCGGAAAATAATATTATGGTATGTAAGAAAGTTGATTAATTAGGTAATGAAAGGGACATAACTTTACAGCTATAAAGAGAAGGATCGATGGATGTGTCCATTTTTTTTTATCTTCATATGCAACAACCAACAAAATTAGAAAAAGAAGAGAAGAAAACGTAGAAAAAATCTATAAGCATCAAGCCTCGATCTTTTGGGCATACTCTTTTCACATATTTATTTACGAAAAATGAATTTCGTTGTTTAAGACTTGGTAAATGTGTAGCTTATACTCTTCCATTCCTAAGAGGTTGGTCTTAGTCCTAAATATAGGACTTTATTCCATTTTTTTCTCTAATACTAGTCATTTTTCCTAAACTAATTTGGCTAACTTATAAATTGATATATAATCTAATGTCATTTATGTAAATTTTAGGGTGATCATTTCATATGTTTTTATAATTAAGTAATTTATCTGAATTCTTAATCTACCGAAATTAGTTAAGCAATTTTTATATTAAGTAACCAGAAAGTATTTGACTGACTAAATTATATAAGATTTTTCTAAATTTTTAACCTTTAAAAAGTTGATAAGAGATTGTCTCTAAATTTTCATGTCTGTGCAGATAATTCTCCTATTATTTATTTTGGTAATTTTTTAATTAATGGCTTATAATTAATATTATGTTATTTAAAAGCTTAAGAAAAATTTCTTGTTAAGTTTCAAGAATCAAGAAATTTATCTGTTCTTCAATAGGATACATGATATATAATTTAGCCTATTTTATTATTAACATGTTGATATATTGATTGATATTCATGATTGATGCATATTGGTTACAACTAATTAAATCTACAATGTACTTCAACTTAATGATTATAACAAATGAATAACAATAAATTATTTCCCTCCTAATTTGATTTACAAATTCGGTAGATTAAAGTGAAAGCTTTAGATTGTACCGGTGTTCCCAGACCCGGATCGGTCCGGCTGGTTCGGCCTGGGAACCGCTGAACCGGGCATCAGACCAGTTCGGTCCGGTGACCTGGTCCGGTCTGAGTTTTTTATTTTTTATTTTTTTAAAATCAATTTTTTTATTTTTCCTTTAGAATTGCATACTAATAAGTCTAAAATTTTCAATTTCTCACTTGTTTGGCCAGGGTTGAGCTCCGGTTTGGCCCTAGTATGATCCACTGACCCTTAACCCAGTACCCCGACCGGTTCAATACCCGGTCCGAGTTTTAATACCTTGAATTGTACTTTGATTTGATCTATGTTTGTCACACGTTGACAGAAAATATTGAACTGTAGTAATTAATATGCTTTGATTTATGGCAACCATAGATGAATATATAATTAAGATTTTGACATGATATAAAAAGAAATGAAAAAAAGATTGAAAAGGAGATTGCTTTGTTAGGAAGTGGACATCAATATGCTTTAGTTAAAATAAGTTGTTAGACCCTAATGAAAAACATGCAAATAATGTAAGCTATACACTACCTTAAATTACACATATCCCATCAACAAACAATTGTCAAGCATGAAACACTTTAACTACTTTTCTTTTTTTTTAATGCCAAGATAAAAAATACCATAAAACATACAAATTTAATATAGTGCAAGAGGGATTTTCCAAGTTATTAAAACCCGGACCGGGTATTGAACCGGTCGAAGTACTGGGTTGAGGGTCAGACCAGGGCCAAATCGGAGTTAAACCGGGACCAAACTAGTGAGAAATTGAAGATTTTAGGCTTATAATATGAAATTATAAAGGAAAAATTTAATTTTTTTTTAAAAAAAGATTGTAACCCGGACCGGACTGGTTTACCGGCCTGTTCGCCGGTTTCTGGGCCGGACAGGTCGGTCCGGTCCGGGTTACACAACACTGGGATTTTCAATACAAGATTTTAATTGTTGTATATCATTGCATTATATGAAATAACATTATTTTGAACCTTGATTCAAATATTATGGGGATGGCTCAAAATACATAATAAAAATCTCTCTCTCTATATATATGTTTTATATAAAAGAACACACGTGAGTTTGAAGTCTAAAACCTAGAGAGAGAGGATTATGTGAATTGGAAGCAAAAGGGCTTACGTTTGATAAAAAGAAAGATGATGATTACCTTGTGAGTGAAGCAAAATATATGGAAAGGGACAAGAATTGAGTCAAAAGACAAGAACACCAACCATCCCTCTCTCTATCTCTTATTACTTTCTTCTCTATGTATGATATAGTAACTAGTTTCTGTGCTCATTTAATAATGAGCATGGAGAGCTCTTCATTATTATAGATCGTTCATATCTAATTTGGTGGTTTAGATTGAATTTTTTTGTTTTTTTTCCTCAAAAAAAATTATTTTAATGTGTACAAAATCGAAAATAAAGATAATATCTTAATTGTCAGTTTTTCAATAGAATGATTTTTTGATTAAAAAAATCACTTGTTAAAAATCTTAAATCTAGATCATTGAGATTTTATTTAAATTGTGTAGATCTCACTATAGCGAATAGCTCTCAGTGCTCATCATTGCGATGAGCACTGAAATTGGTTCCGTATTATATATTAATGGCGAAAAAGTTTCTTAATTACAATCATTTTAATTATCAAATGATAAAATTTCATTAATTATAATAAGTTGATTATTCATAAATACGTAAAAAATGCTTTAAAAGCAAGTCATGTGTTTTCATTAGAAAAAAAATCTATGTGTGTGTATAACAATTTTTTATTAACTTTTAATTATTAATAGTAGCTTAAGAATAAATCTAAGATTATCTGCTATCATAAAAGTGTGTTTGTGTTTCACCCAAAAAAGAAAAGAAAAGAAAAGTGTGTATGTGTATGCATCTCTATATATTGAAGTCATATAATCTCTATTTTTTTATCAATGTATATGTAATCTCTATTTTTTTGATCAATGTATATATAATCTCTATTTGAACATTCTTTTGTTAAGGGGGGAAATGATACACACACAGCCGAAAAGCAGAAGTGTATATTCATGGTGATCTAATTTTATAGAAGTTTCAATTTCATCCTTTATATTTTCAAAACTTAAAGTATATTTTCAGTTTTCTAGCCCTAACACCATTAGTCTCAAGTGATTATTTTTTTGCTAATCATTATTATTTTTGAAAAGTAATATGTCAGCGCAATTGAACATTCTAGCCTTAATATGTGTCAGCAATTGAACTTTTAAAATTTAATTGTTAGTATTTTTTTGTTAATGATGTTAGGGTTAGAAGATTTAATGCCAAGGTCAAAAATACATAAAACATACAAATTTAATATAATACGAGAGGGATTTTCAATACAAGATTTTAATTGTTGTATATCATTGCATTATATGAAATAACATTATTTTGAAGGTTGATTCAAATATTATGGGGATGGCTGAAAATAGATAATAAAATTTTTTCTGAATATATATATAAAAAAAAAAAAATATATATATTATATAAAAGAACACACGTGAGTTTGAAGTCTAAAACCTAGAGAGGGAGGGTTATGTGAATTGGAAGCAAAGGGAAGAACTACAATTGAGGATTCATTTTGATCTCGATTCTTAAATATAAGAACTTAATGCACTTTATGTCTCAAATTTATAATTTTCTCCTAATATCTTTATTGATTATATATAATAAGGGAATTTTCATAAAGGGTAGTTACAATGCATATGGTTAAAAATTATAATTTAAAAAATCAACACACGTTTATTACAAATAACTAAATTAACTTTTAATATCTGTGAATTAATTATCAAACTCTTATATTAATGATGGGATGGAGTAATAACGGAAGAGGATTTTCTAAGAATCGTTTTTCTCCTTTTTTTGTTTCAGAATCCCATCTCCACTATTAGATAAAAAAAAGGTTTAGATTTAATATTATCTAAAACTATTATTATAGTATTTTATAATATAATTTTATAAAATTTTGTTTGTATTACAATTATGAATTGACCAAACTCATATGTATCAAGTTAGGACTGATTGGCCACGGAATAGTGAACCCCTCCTAGATAGTTGTATTTATTTATGTTTTAATAATTTAAATTTATTTATTTATGTTAAAAATGATAGTTTTATAAAATATGAAATCTGAATCATCTATTTTTTTAATGAAGTGAAGATGAGATTCTGAAAAGAAAAGAAGATAAAGAATTATGAGAGAGCCCAAACCTGGAGCATATAACACTATAGAATAATTGAAAGAAGGTCCCCCTCGAGTCCGTTTTGTACTCCACCCATGATCAACCAACAAACCCAAAAGGCTCAATACGTGAAGACATATTATAATATTCATTTAATTCATATTTGAAGCAAACCCCAAAATAGCCATCCGAATCATCATCACCATTCCCAGGAGAGGAGAGGGTGTCTCCATTGATTTCCCTTACTATTTATTCTTTATTGATAATATCTATCATTAAATCAACTTTCAATGGTTGAGATTTAATAATATATAAATAATATCATTATAATAAAAATCTACCATGATAAATCTCAATTATTGAAAGTTGATATAATGGTAGATACACTCAATGAAGAATAAATTGAGAGGGAAATCAATGGAGACACCCCTCTCTCCCCACCAATCCCACCCCATGAAGCTACCTTCTCTCTCATATTCTTCTCCATATATATATATATATAGTAATTTTCTCTTACATCATATATATAGACCACAAGGCCATAGATCACTAGTCAAAAACAAGAAACTTGGCTTATATATATATTAATGGTGGTTTAACTTGTTTGTGATGGGGAAGGAGCAAATGAACATGAAGAACAACAGTAGTAATAATAAGAGCAAGATGAGGAAAGGGCTATGGTCGCCGGAGGAAGATGAGAAACTGATAAGGTACATGCTGACGAATGGACAAGGTTGTTGGAGTGACATTGCCAGAAACGCCGGCCTCCTTCGCTGCGGCAAAAGTTGTCGCCTTCGTTGGATCAATTACCTCAGACCTGACCTCAAACGTGGTGCTTTTTCCCCTCATGAGGAACACCTCATCATTCAACTTCACTCTCTTCTTGGCAACAGGTATATGTGTACCTCATTTTCCATCTCCAACATTAATTGTATTATTCTCATTCATTGTACAGCACATGTCATTGTTTCGTTTCAAGAGGAAGTGAGTAGGAAAATTCTTGAAAAAAAAAACCCTAGATATCTAATTCCTAGTGGTATAAAAGTTATCCTATGAATGGGAGGTCGTGGATTTAACACTGCTTATAATCTTAAGTCGTTAGTTTTTGCCCCAATAAATTAAAAGAAAAAGATGCCTAATTCTAAGGCCATATCAGTTTAATCACAGTCCTGATTATACACATTATAAACTAAAGAGTTTGATATGATTTAGCAGAATTACATTAGAATGAACAAGTCTCTCATGAAAAAGCCAGCAGATATAGTACTGCATATGAATTTTCTGTCTCTGGGTCTCTGTCATTTGAGAATCCTTTTTGGGAAGCACATATACAGTTCATTTAACCAAAATAAACCTTAATTACCTTTATATCGCAAAAAGAGTCACCGCATTATTTTAATTCTCTTGGACAAATATGCCTTTTACATATAAAACCGCAGACTAATCTGCTAGCTCATGTATTAACTTAATTTAGACTGCATATTTTTAAATCGAAATTCTATAGGGTTTTGTAAGTTAAATTACATGTTTCAAGGTTGATATTCTGTTTAATTAATAATTAATTTTTTCCAAAAATATATATATGTACACTCAGATGGTCTCAGATTGCTGCACGTCTTCCTGGGAGAACAGACAATGAGATTAAGAATTTCTGGAACTCAACATTGAAGAAAAGGTTCAAAAATAACAACAACAACAACACTTCTTCATCTTCATCACCAAACAACTCATCATCTTCTACATCCTCATCTTCAGAACCTAAAAATCATGTCTTGATCAGTGGAAACTCAAGCATGATCGACCCATTAATGCCCACGTCATCATCGACCATGCAAGTCCCAATCATTTTCGGAGATCAATTGGTTTCTGGCGATACCTTTTTCACATTGAATCATCATCACCATCATAATAATATTGAAGGAGCTGGTAATTTTCCTTTATTACCTGCAACAGATCAAGTTGGGAATAGTACAGAAGAAGAAGGGCTTTATAATAATAATGGAGATTATGGGACAATATTACTAGAGCCAGCTAGCTGTAACAACATGGAAAGTGGTGATAGAGGCAAATATAATATTAGTGTCCCAAATTTTGATGATGATCTTATTAGTGTGAAAAGCCACTACAACAACCTCAATAATAGTTGCTTCAATTACACTAATGATCATCATCAAATAATTCAGAGCTCAATCAGTAAAGTAGAGGAATCAGAGGGCGTGTTTGGGTTTGGAAATAGCAGCAAGGTCATCAATAATAATAATAATAATAATAATATGATTATTAATGAGCACTTTGGAGAAAACCTAGTGGTGGGAGATCAATGGGATTTTGAAGGTCTGATGCAAGATATGGCTTCTTTTCCCTTCCATGATTTTCCCAAGTTAGTCGAATAATAAGCTATAAGCAGTGCCTATTACCAATTTTGGGCGAGAAAAAGAAGGATCATTTTAAATAAATTCTCATTAGTGAGAGAATTGAATCAGAGAGAACTCTTTTTATTAGGCATTACTTTTACAAACCCTCTTTTTTTTTTTTTTAATTTCCTTCATTGTTAGTGTCTGTGTCTGTATTAGGTGGCTTATGTATATGGGAAGCAATAATATTAATTTGCGGCAATAGAGCTAGGGTTGGTGCAATAATAATAATAATGATCTTGAGGGAGAGAAATGTGAATAGTGATGATTAAGGAAAGTGAAGAGCACAAGAATAATAGTGATATAGTGAAGTTTAGTTGTACTTGTTGAATTTTAAAATGTATAGTTTTATGTTGTGTATGGCTGAAGGAATAATATTGTTATTCAACTAGTGGTAGCTGATAATTTTGTCCCAATTGTCTATGATGTATCAGTCTAGCTATCAGATCATATATATGAATTGGTAAAAAATTTGCAATTCTTCCCTCCTCCACCTCTCTTGTATTGGAGTCCTCTGGAATTATAGCGTGTTTTTTAAGTGAGTGAGGAAAACATATGCATGCCGTTGGATGGCTTGTTTTTGATACAATTATCAACTAAATCATATACCACCTCTCCTTTTTAATATAAGCTAGATCTAGTTTATAGTATAAATTATACAACAAACTGGATCTTATATTAAGAACGGGATGTAGTGTATGTACGTATGAGAGTAAAAGAATAATATTAAGAACCAGAACTGTAAATTGTACAAAAATATTCAGAGGCTTTTGTTTCTTCTCTACATTAATACTTCAAATTCTAACAAGTCTCAATCCCAAATAACATGCAGCTCTTAGAAGGATTTCCAATGTGATTAATTTGCTTTGATTCATAATCATAAGGTTTGAAATCTTTACCGTACTTATGGGATATTCAATTTCTTCCACTTGGCTCAACATCGGTTTGTGAGGGTCACTTCCCCACAACCCCCCTCTATCTATCTAGCTTTTTGTGGTTTTTTCTTGAATATTTCTTATATACTCTCAGTTTTATGAAAATTAAGAAGAAAGATACAAAAATACCTCCCTCCCAAATCTGTAAATCTCAATTAAAGGTCTCATAATGATATGATCAATGTGAAGTCCACATAGGAACCAGTGTTGGATTAAAATTTGTAGTGAAATTACCTAAAAACCCTTAATTTAAAAATCTAAAAACCGAAAAAACGAAATGACAACAATGGTTTAACAAGTAACAAATTTAAGTTATCAAAAGACAATGACAACAATAACTAAGATAATGACAGTTAATTAACTTAACTTTTTTTTGCTTATGCATTAATTGGTAAGTGTAAGTAAGTTGCTGAATATGAATTATAACAATAATTTAAGAAGTAACAAACTTAACTTATCAAATGGTAACAATAATTAAAGGCATTAAGGTAATTTCATTACAAAATTCAATTCCATACAAATCTCTAAAGACTTCACGGTGGTTAGGTCATTTTAGAGTTCTGAAATAGAATTTGTAGGCTTGAGGCTTTTTGTGGTCTTTCTCCCTAAAAATTATTGTTTAATGGAACATTTGACAATTAAAGAAGCTTATAAACAGATTGGATTTCCCTCAAAACATGTTATTTTTCTTCCTTTGTTCTTTTTTTTGCTTGGGGGGGGGGGTCCGGCAGCCTAAGAAAACTTTGAAACAGTATAATAAACCGTTGTTGGATAAAAGGTTAATCAATGTGAAGTTATTGGGAATTGCTAAAACAAGCCCAGCGAATAAAGGCCCCTTACAATAAATTATTATACGTTTGGATAGGCCCATTGAAGTATCTTCAAAAGGAAGGCAAAAAAAAAAAAAAAAAAGGGAAGAAAGAAGTATATCTTCAAAAGTAAAACAAGAGATCGTGCAAAAGTTTAAATTGTGTACCAAAAAACATGTAAAATTTAATTCCTCTAACCATTGAATCATTAGCCACATATGCTCGGATTCTTTTATACACACACACACACATTATTTGACATATGGTATAATTGGATGAAATTTAAATATTATCGAATTCAAGTGTAAAATGGCATTCTGAAAGGTAATTTTTACATCTACATGAATTTAAATTTGCGACCCAATACTTAAATAGTAGGGAAAAGTTTACTGCAACCGCACTGTAGAGAATTTATATCCAATAGCTCTCAAAACATACTGAAATATCATTACACAGTAAGGATGAAAATGAAATTAGACAATGATACCCATAATTTTTTTTTTTTGAAAAAACAATGGGCCCATAGTCGCCGGAGCTCTGGCTGTCTTTTGGCCAAAGCACCAACCACCAAAATAGCGACGCTGACCGGCAAGAAAATCAGTTGTAAATTACTTTATCTTAGTTGTAAATCTCCATATTTCAGTTGTTAACTAATATATGGACACTTTCATGTATGGCACTTATTAATTCCCTTATGTTTCTTATAAATCACCATAGTTACATTGTAAATCTCAATATTCTAGTTGTTACTTCATATACGAGCATTTCCATATTTATAGGGCTTGTTACTTTTCTTATCTTTCTTGTAAATCGATATTTTCTTTGTAAATCTCCATATTCCAGTTTTTAATATAATTCATCTATGGACACTTCAATTCATGGGGCTTGTTAATTTTCTTCGTAAATGGAAGTGTTCATATATGAATTAACAACTGAAATATAGAGATTTTAGAATTATAACTAAAATAAAGCGATTTGCAACTAAATTTTTCAGCGACCAATTTTGGAGTTCTAGCCACTGGCGTCTCCACTCCAAGTTGATGATTAGACCAAATGGCCAATAGTGGCCAAAGCTTTGGAGTCGGGCCCTTGAAGCCCCACGACTATTCACCGTTTTAAAAAAAAAAAAAAACTAAGGGTATAATTGTCTTTTCACCAATAAATTTTAATTTATTTTGATCCTTGGGAGTGCAGTGAGATTTCAAAAAGTTTTGGGGACCATTATATATTAATTCTCTACAGTCGGTGCAGTAAAAGTTTCCCAAAATAGTAATAGTTGCTTTTACTGAAACCAATGTCTAATATTGATTCTTAGTTTCTATGGACTAAGGGTTTGTTTGGTATGACAAATTGGAGGGAATGAGAAATTTTTATGAGTTGGATTTAAAAAATTGGAGAAGTGGAGTTACAAAATCAATATATAATAAATTTCTTTTCCTTTTTGTAGACACTGAACATTATTGTTCATAAGCCGCAAAGCCGATCCACAGTTTCGGCTCCATTGTTGGCTTGCTGTTTGTTCTTTGTGTTTCAATTTTCCCCCCCAGCTTTTCACCTTCCCTTAGTAAGTCAGTGTCTTACTTTCTCTCTCCATATGTTTCACCCCGTTTGTTTTTAGTGTACTTTTTGGGAAAATGACAGCTAGGTCCCAAGGTACAAAAATATTCCCAAAAAACTCCCTTTGAAAAGTCAAAGATCAGAAAAGTCCCTAGGGACTTTTCTGACATGAATTCACCATGTCCAATTACAAAAATAACCCCTACTCAAATAACAAAAAAAAAAAAACGCACAGAGGAGAGGAGGGAAGCACGTTTTTGTGATCAAGCTATTAAGGAAAAAGAGAAAAATGCACGGACGAAGGGCGTAAGGGATACAACATTGAAGGTATACAAAGTGGTGTTAATGTGGCTGGGAACATCGTCTTCATCATCGTCTAGGTACGGGTAGCAACGTATAGAAGTGAACTAGAAAATTTTGTTTTTTTGTGTGAAAGTTGGTTAGATTGAGATTTAGGGGTTGGTGAAAGGTTGAATCTCGGGCTAAAAAATGGAGTAAGTGGTAGGTGGTAGACAAGAAATGCTAAGAATTTGGTAGACAAATGAGCTTGATCATTGAAGTTGGGGTTTCACCTTGGGTGGGTTGTGTTTATGTTAGAGTGCTCTGTTTTTGTGGCATGGTAATAGAGGAGCTACTGTGTTTAAAGTGAGAATGGTGAATGTAATTGGTATTCTTTGCTGGAAAAACGCTGAAATGAACACAAAAAATTATTGTAAATTTGTGCACATGAAGTTGTAAATATTGCTGTGGAAGTTGTTAATACGTACCGAACATGTGCTCTGTTTTTGGGGAAGCAAAAAGAGGTTTGGGCTTGTTTTTAGTGTGTTTGGTGTTATTAGAAAAAGCACATGTGTAGGAATAAAACGTGCAGTTAACGTGTTGTTAATATGTGCATATGAAGTTGTAAATATTGCTTTGGAAGTTATTAATATGTACCGAACCTGTGCTCTATTTTTGGGAAAGAAAACAGAGGTTTGGCCTTGTTTTAAGTGGGTATGGTTGAATGTTAGTGTGTTTTTGTTATTAGAAAAAACACATGTGTAGGAAAAAAACGTGTAGCTAACATGTTGTTAATATGTGCATATGAAGTTGTAAATATTGCTTTGGAAGTTGTTAATACAAAGTTTTGTGTTGCAGATTGTCATGAAAGATGGGAAGTTGTTCGGGGAAGAATCTATTTTGTTTCTTTCATTTGGGGGGAAGTTTTTAAATGGTGGAGAAGATAAAATGCAATATGTTGGTGGTTTAGTAAGAATAAGATGCTTAAGGGAAGGCACAATATATGAGGAGTTGCGAAGAATCATATCATCCATAACGGGAAAAGAAAGGAATGAAATGCAAATGAAGTTCAAAGTTGCCCTTGATACATCAACATTTATGGATCTTGTAGATGATGAAGGGGTGGATCTTTTAATAAAATTTAATAAACAATATGGTCACGTGTATACTGAAGAGGATGATGATAATGACAGTACATAACCAGCAATGAACGGTCAAATGGAAGAGCAAGAAGTGTAAGTTTATTTGTTCTAAGAAAAGTAATTTTTTCCAACGTTAATATGTGCAAGAGCACTCAAACTTGTAATTTCTTACAGGATTGATAATTTGTTTGGAGGTGAAGGAGGAATGTGTACATCCCTATATGGTTTGTTAAATGAAAGTAAAGTGATCCCATCATTGACTTGTGCTACCCAAATGGTGCCAACCCCAATACCAGAAATGAATTATGGAAAATGGAAGGATATGATTATTGGATTAGGACAGATTTTTTTCGAATGCTGTGAGCCTTCGTCAAACGTTATACAAATATAGCATTGCTCATAAGTTTTCATACCAATTTGTCAAGAACAATCAACACAAGATAATTGTGAAGTGCAAGGTTGATGGTTGTCCTTAGTACATGGGTGCATATTCATCAGGAGAACATTAAGATATAGAGTTTATAACCATTAGAACACTCAAAAGTGAACACATTCACCAAGCACAAGATAGCCTAATAGTTTGGCATCCACACAGGTCGAGCTTGACATCATTAATCGTAATGGATAGTTTAAGGTGCAATATTGACAAGACTGCTAATGTAATTCGATTAGACATGTACAAAGAGTATGGGGTGCGGCTGAACTACCGTCAAGCATATAGGGCAAAAGAAAGAGAGTTAAGGTAATTATATGGTCGAGACGAAGACTCTTACATGGTAATTCCTTGGATATGTGACAGACTAATCGAGAGTGATCCGGTCACAGTTGCAAAATGGGAAGCCTAATCTAACAATAGATTTCAGAGGGTATTTATTGCTTATGGTTGTTCGGTTAAAGGGTTTGAGGTTATCGACCCATACTTTATGTAGATGGTTGTCATCTAAGTAGCCCTTATAAGGGAACAATGTTGTCAGCTATTGCATACGATGTAGACAGCCAGATGTTTCCCCTAGCATATGCCATTGTTAGCGGTGAGACATATGAAGAATTGTCTTGGTTTCTATCGAACGTGAAAGACATCACAGGCTCAATGTTGATAACAATTGTCTCATATCATAATAATGCGATTATTGGTGCTGTAAAAGAAATATTTGGCAGCGAGAGACATGCTTTTTGCTACCGGCATTTGAAGGAAAATTATAGTACCGAGTTCTTGCGAATCAATAGAGGTCAGACACGAACATTGGGGAATAGCAAGGAGAATGCACTCCTTCTTCTTGATGCAATTGCATATGCAAGGTTGGATGAAGACTTCACTAGTGCAATGGGTAAATTAAGATTGTTCAATCCACAATTGGCAGATTGGGTGGAGAATCATGGGGATGTTGACAAATGGGCTCTAAGAAAGTTTCCTTTCAAAAGGTAGGATAACATAACCAGTAATCTTATAGAGTCGTTTAATGCATGGATGTTGACAGAAAGGAAGCACACCATGTTAGTTTTAATTCATGAACATCGAGAGAAATTGGCTCGAAAATTGATTGCAAGCAAGATAGCCATGGATAGTTGGAAAAATACAGTGGGACCCAATATTGAAGAAAAATTATTGTAACAAGTTAAACATGTTGGAAATATGGAAGCAGCATATTATGGAGACAATCAGTTCTCGGTTCGAAGTAGATGTGGAGATGCCATCATTTTTGTGAATGTAGATCTTGGTGAAAGAAAATACACGTGTCTAGTATGGAAAATGAGTGGAGTACCTTACACCTATGCATGTGCAGCTATTAAGATACTTAGTGATAATATGTACACATTTGTAGATGACTAGTTTAAACTGGAAGCATAGGGAAAAATATATGAAAGTTCCATGAGGCCAGTCGCAACTCATGATTGTCCATGGGTTAAGTCTCCGACGGTGACACATATGCTTACACAGACATTCTTAGACCTTCTAATAACTTCAAGGCCGCCAGGGAGACCCAAAAGGAAAAGAAGGGAATCTCAGTTTCAAAACAAGATGTATCATTGTGGGAGATGCAATGAGGCTGGGCATACAGCCAAAACTTGTGGAAATCCAAATCCATCCTAAAAACAAGGAGTACATAAATGTAGATACTTTTGATAGTAACTTTTTGGTGATGTATATATTAACCATGAACTATTCGCATTCCATAACCCCTTTTGTTTGTTGAATGTATCCCCAACTTGGTGTATCTATGTAATTAGCATATCATATTAAGTGGAATGAGTAAGTGAAGAAAGGTACTTACTCATAGTACTTAATATTTTATTGTCTTAGTATATATGAAAATGATAAGCTATTTAGTTGTGACAGTACATGTATTAGTTGTTTAAATTTATCCTATGTTGTTGTGACAGGGGCCACTTGAAATTGTACAACCATCAGAGGGTTGGCCAATGACCTAATGAAAACAACTTTTTTTGTTGTTGTGAAAACATACATAATGGCTTATGAACAAGGTCTCATGATGTTGCTAGTGTCGCCTCGGGAATTTTATGCACATTGAAGCATCACTGGGTTCAGCTGATGATAAGACCCTGTGAGAGTGTAAAAAATTAAACCGTTCAGAGGAAGTTGTTAATATCACTGATGATGTTGTAAACGTAGCAGAATATGTTATAAACATTGCACAAGCACTATTTTCCTAACATGTTGTAAACGTAAGTTAAAACATCATTAATATTACTTATGATGTTGTACATATAGCAAAACATGTTGTAAACAATGAGAAAAGTGTCGGAAAAGTGGTGTGTCTGTTGTAGCTTCTTGCACAAGCTATTGCTCTGGTGTCACTGGTGAAAATAGTTGTAAATATAGCTTAAAGACTTGTTAAAATGGCTTCAAGTGTTGTAAACGTATCAGAGTATGTTGTAAACATTGTACAAGCACGCTTTTTCCTTACATGTTGTAAACATAACTTAAAATGTTGTTAATATGACTTATGATGTTGTACATATAGCACAACATATTGTAAACGATGAGAGAAGTACCGGAAAAGTGGTGTGTAGTTGTAGCTTCTTGCACAAGCAATTGCCCTGGTGTCACTGGTGAAAATAGTTGTAAACATAGCTTAAAGACTTGTAAAAATAACTTGTTGTAAATGTTGCAACATGTGTTGTAAACATTGCACAAGCACGCTTTTTCCTTACATGTTGTAAACGTAACTTAAAACGTTGTTAATATGATTTATGATGTTGTAAATATAGCATAACATGTTGTAAACGATGAGGGAAGTGTTGGAAAAGTGGTGTATATGTTGTAGCTTCTTGCACAAGCTACTGCCCTGGTGTCACTAGTGAAAATAGTTGTAAACATAGCTTAAAGACTTGTAAGAATAACGTAACGTGTTGTAAACGTAGCAGTATGTGTTGTAAACATTACACAAGCATACATTCCTTTTACATGCTATAAAAGGTAACTGAATACATTGTTAATATGACTTATGATGTTGTAAATACAGCATACCACATTGTGAACAATGACATCATACCATGTTGTGTACATGTTGTAAAAGTAACTGAATATGTTATAAACGCTATTTGAGATTTTGAGAGTTGGTGGGACAAGCACGCATCCAATGACCTTTGTGAAAACAAAAAAACATCAAACATTTGTTAAATTGACATCAACTGTTGTGAAAACATGCATATCCACTGGTAAATCATAAATACAAAAAAACCCGTTTGGGGACCTTGTTGTCTAAATACGTTGGCCCCTTCACCTATCAAACAACCTGATTAAACCACCAAAAAACATGTTGTGAACATATGCATAATGTGTTGTCAATGTCCACACTTGGAAATTTTGCAAGTAAAGCATTCCATATATACATGTTGTAAAACTAACTGATTATGTTGCCAAAATAACTCATGATATTGTATACTAACTATACATTAGTTTCTTTTGCTGCAAGCAGGCATTCCTACAAAATATCAACACGAGTACACTAGAACTAGCCATATCCACAAAAGAATATGTCAAATGCTACACGTCTTTCTTCTTCTTCATTTGTTGACTTCTATTGAGAAGGGACAACACCTTTTGAGCGTGTTTGTTCTGCTCATGTGTGACTAGCCACCATAAACAATCCATCTTTACCTGCCAAATCTGATAATCAACAAGCTTAGCCATGGTGTACCCCGCTTTGTAATGTGTAAAGCCATCCTAGCTATGTAACCATGACAGAACATGAACACCACATGAATCACTGTAAAACAAATTGCCACATACATAGTTCCAGTGTTATAACAATCGAATGGTTAAAAAAAGCTACAGTTTAAAGACTTGGAGGAAAAAAATAGTACTAATGTATCAGCCTGGACATGCACTTTTGGCTAGTTAACTTCCTTTGCTATTTCTTGTCCTTTATCATATACTTCGAGTTTAACTCAACGAAGTATGTTAACGATGCAATCTCTCTGGAAGTTGTAAGAAAAAGAAGTTATGTCAAAAAACAACAATGACGAATGCACACAAACCATTTCAGAAAGAAGCACTTACACATTATTGTGCAATCCGTTCTTTGGCCTAAAAATCTTCTTTTTTCCTTTTGCTCAATCTCTTGGGTTTTTTTGGATGGTCAGCAGCTGAACGTGCATCTTCTTCTACCTTTTGTGCCCTTGCATATGTTAATTGGTCAACCAATGAGTCCAACACATAAAACCGCATTGTCTTCGTCTCCAAAACGTAACAAAACTAATGATCCAGGCGCAGGGTAGGAGCAAAAATCAAGTCGCAATCGCCAATGTTGTAACCAATATATTCAGGCAAGATCTCTGCAGCATGTGATTCCAATGACCAGTTGTTTGGATCTGCTGCCATTCTTTGCATCATTTCTGTGTAAAATATGTGTCTAGTCACCCGGTTGCTCTTGTGTACTTGATCCCCCACTAATGTCATTGCAGCCATGGTCATAAACTGTGCACCATTACAAAAAGGGTAAGCAATTCACAGATTCAATGAACATAGTATGAGTTTATTGTTCAAATATCTTACCCTGTTACTAATCCACCCCCTTGAACGAAGACAATATAGTTTACCGCGGGTCAAAAAATATCATACATATCCACAAACTCCCTAATAGAAAAACAAGTACACAAAGTCAGTTTTGGTGATTCAACTCAATTGAGATTGAAGAAGTGTGATTACTTACTCCTGCTCATCCTCTGCTGAATTAGATTGTGTAGTGCACATTTGATATAAACCTTCTTTATCCTTGTCATCTTTACTTCTCTTCTTACCCATTGTTGTGACCTAAAGAGAGGCAATAGCAGGTTTCTTAACCCTTATAGATTTCCTCAATTGTAGCTTTTTCTTTCTTTTCGATTCCACTTCCTCTTTATCTCCTATAGCATCTACACCTCCTACTTCTTCCTCTGACCCTTCGTCTTCACTTATAGACTGCACTTCATCGTCTTCTCCTTTTCTTGTGTTACCCCCTCATCTTCACTTAGTAATACATGTTCATCATCTTTACTTTCTGACCAAGATTTCATGTCTTGCACATTTTCATCCCCTTCATCGATGTTTACCTCACCCAACAGCCTCGCCTGAAGGGAAACGAGTTCCTCTTGCACCATTGACACCACCCTTGACATAATTCGATCATATGTTCTCTTGATTTCCTGTAAATTAGAAATGACAAAATTAATTCAATACTTTCGACTGAATGTGCGGCTGACATCAAATTTCACGTCTTACCGGGTGTGTTAGCATAGTTTGTTAAGGCAATTCAAAAGAGGGAGATCCAACTACATTACTGATTGAATGTAGCAACCCTTGGTATAGCCCTAGCCAATTTCATAGCATTTTCCATCACAGCCATAAAACTCTAATGTTTTTTCCAACACCTTTGCCTTCACCTCTGTCTTACCACTTGATTATAGCCTTAGCCATCCTCTTCATTGTCTTACCATCCTTTAGTTTATGTTTCCCGCCAAATCTCACCCCCATGCTCCCTTAAATTCACTCCAGTTCTATGTCCATTACAGAAACCCCATCTTCTGTGCCTACTCTCTCCTTCTCAACTACTTTTACATTAGTTTCTCCTTCCTCTCGTCAAACCTCAACATGTCTGACCACACTTCACTGTCTCAGATCCATGATGCATCTGACCTTTGGACAATTGCTGTTAGGGTGTTAAGGAAATAGAATTTGTACCAAAAAATGGCCCCGACTGAGCTATTCTGTGTTTCACTTTTGTTATGTGATGTTGAGGTTTGACGCTGTTGCCTATTCAACCACACTTTATCTTTGTTAAAACATATTAAGCACCATTTATTACTTATTTTCCATACTAATTGTGCACATCTTCTTGCAGGGGACAACGATTCAAGCAAGTGTTATTGTCAAGTCTCTTCATACAACTTTCTGCGGCTCCATCCAAGAAGGCAAAACATACGAATTCTCCAACTTCTTTGTGTCACAAAATCATTTCAAATATTGACCAACCACCCATAACTTAAAGCTTACTACTCATACATCTTACTCATCCATTGAAGCTAATATCCCAATCTCTTCTTACTCGTTCAAATCCATATCTCATATCCTCTCCCTTCCACATGAAGAGGATATTGACTATCTCTTTGGTAAGTCTGCAAACTTTTTACGTCCTTCACAAAACATTAACATTAACATTGTCATTGACCTATGTATTATACGTTAGTATGGATAAATTTTTTTAAATATTTCGTGTAATAGTCCACATAAATGTCTCTACGCAGATGTGGTTGGCTTTCTTACGTCCATTGGCTCTCTTGAGGAAGAACATAAAGATGATCATACCAAGCATTGGCTCAGGATGACGATATAGGACCTTGAGTAAAATTCATTTCTGTATTGGTCATTTCTGAATTTAAAATTCAAAGAGGCATGCTTCACATGTGGGTTATTAGATGATGATAAAGAATATGTTGATGCAATTAAAGAAGTATCCGTATGGGCTTCAGGACATTCAATTAGGAAGCTGTTTGTCACAATATTGCTTTGTGGTTCAGTACAACGGCTAGAATATGTGTGTAAAGAATCATCTAAACTCCTATATGAAGATATGTTGTACATTCCACACAGAGATGATAGTAATTCAGGTATGTTTGATTACTAAATTTTCCATTTCAATGTTTTTAATGTATTTCATACATAAGTACTGATGTCGTGTTGTTGCTATAACTACTGAGTTATACATTTCTTAGGTGTCCATATACCTCCATGTCAAAAGGAGGCAGCTACACTCAAAAAGATTGATTCCTTACTGCGTTCAAATGGAAAGAGTTTGCATGACTATAACACTCTTCCTCTTCCGTCAAAACTACCTACCATTGACGTCACCAACCACTTGATCCTACAAGAGTTATGTTATAATAGAGAATCACTACTATCATAAGCGGAATCATTATTGACAGTGCTTAATTTAGAGCAACGGAATGTGTATGATAAAGTTATGGCATCACTACAATTCCCTTACGGAGGCTTCTTTTTCATTTATGGGTTTGGTGGCACAGGCAAAGCATTCTTGTGGAATGCACTAGTCTCCAGCCTTTGTTCAAAGGGACGTATTGTGCTAACTGTTGCATCAAGTAGTATAGTAGTGACTTTACTATTATTAGGACAGACATCGCATTCGCTATTAGCAATTCCAATACAAATAACAGAATTTTCAGTTTGCTCCATATGGCAAAATTCACCATTAGCAAATTTGCTTAAGCAGACGAAGTTAATAATCTGGGACGAGGCACCTATGGTCCAACGGTATTGTGTTGAAGCGCTTGATAGGACTCTAAAGGATATAATTCAATGCAATATACCATTTGGAGGTAAATGCATGGTAATGGGTGGTGATTTCAGGCAAATACTTCTAGTCATTCCTAAAGGTACACGAGCGGCTATTGTTGATGCTTGCATAACTTCGTCTCACCTATGGCAACATTGCACTATTCTCCGCTTGACTAAAAACATGCGGTTGAATCAGTCTCATGATACCAATGCAAATAAAAGAATTGAATGGTTCTCACGATGGTTACTAGACATTGGTGATGGTAACTTAGGAGATCCTGTTGATGGTGTTACTGATATAAAAATCTCACAGGAAGTCTTGATTCAAGGCTTCAATAATGCAATGAATGCAATCATGCATGCAACATACGAAATGCTTTTAGACAATCTAACTTCCAATAACTACTTCAATGATAGAGTGATCCTTGTACCAACGATTGAAATGGTTGCCAAGATCAACAATCATATGTGTTCATTGCTCCCAGGGCAGGAATATGAGTTCTTAAGTTGCGACTCTGTGTGCAAGTCAACTGAGGATTTTGATTCCTTCGACAACTTATACACAACATAATTCCTCAACACCATTACTTCTTCTGGCTTGCAACCTCATAAACTTGTCTTGAAAGTTGGAGCATCAATAATGCTACTGAGAAATATTGATCAAGCATCTGGATTGTGCAATGGAACACGTCTTCGTGTCACGATGTTGGGCAACAAGGTCATTGAGGCAGTTACTCTGAATGGTTCTAAACCAAATACTAAGGTTCTCATCCATAGGATGAATCTTAATCCTTCTAAGTCTAGATGGCCATTTCGTATGCAAAAGAGACAGTTCCCAATTACACTTTCATTTGCGATGACAATCATATCTCAAGCGCAATCATTGCGTCATGTTGGATTATATTTGTCAAAACCCGTTTTCACTCATGGACAATTATATGTTGCACTTTCTAGAGTGCGAAGCATGAAAGGGCTTAAGATTGTTATGGTGGCTGATGAATCAACGGCAAATAACACTACAAAGAATGTTGTATACAAAGAAGCGTTTACAAACATAAATATGTAGGTATCCACTTGTGCCGTGCGAGAGTGAACATCCAACATGCTTTAATAGAAATCGAAGTCATCATCTCAATTTTCGTTGCTTCATTGTCGTTATGGACATTTCACTAAGGTGGAAGTAATGAGCATGTATATGGTAGGTGTTACTGTACTTAAGAAAATCCAATAGGAAAGAAATATTTCTGTGCAACGTACGGGAAGTAATGGCTCATTTTAATAAAAAGAATATCGAAGATAAAAGAGTAAGAAAAATTAATTAAAAACTTTTAACCCCACTTCTCTCCTTTTTTAAAATCCAACTTAACAAACTTTTGAAAAAATCCCTCATAAGGAACTTTAAAACTGCTAAAAGACAAAAATGTATTTTGAATATTCATAATTTCAGAAAGATGTTAGGTCCAAATTGTCTTTACTGAAGTTAAAAGGAAAAGACCATATTGTCCTTACATTTTTTTAATAGAAAAAAATAATTACCCCCATTGGCGGCCAGAGCTCCAATGGGAACCTCCCTCTTGGGAACATTCTCTTAGAATATTCCAGAGAATATTCCTTTAGGAATATTTATTCCCAAAGTAGTGGGGGTGGGATTCGAACCCCACCACTTTGGTTGCACAAAAAGAGCATTACCATTGGGCCACTAGTACTCTTTAACATAAATAATGCATATGTGTGTGTGTATTAACCTTTGATCTTTAACCAAGTCCACCAATAAGTTCAAATAAGGAATTGATAGTTTGAGATAAGAACTTCACAAGTTTAGATTAGAAATTCGCAACTTTCATTTTTTAAATAAAAAATTCACTAAGCTCAGATAAGGAATTGACAAATTAAGATAAGAAATTCACAAGTTTAGATAAAGAATTCGTAACTTTCATTTTTTAAGTAAAAAATTCACTTACTCTCTCAAGCCATTCACATGTTTAGATAAGAAATTCCCAAGCTCAGATAAAGAATTAACAAGTTGAGATAAGAAATTCACATGTTCAGATAAGAAATTCACAACTTTTGTTTAAGTAAATTTTTACTTAAACAAATGTTTCGAATTCCCAATCTGAGCTTATAAATTCCTTATCTTAACTTGTTGGTGGGCTTGATTAAAGATCAAAGGTTAATATATATATATATATATATATTGCATTATCTATGTTAAAGAGTATTGGTGGCCCAACAGTAATGCACTTTTTGTACAACCAAATTGGTGAGGGTTCGAACCCCACCCCCACTACCTTGGGAATAAATATTCCCAAGGGATTATTCCTTGGAATATTATGAGGGAATGTTCCCAAGAGGGAGGGAATATTGAGAGGAATATTCTTACCGAACCTCCGGCAGCCAGTGGGCGAGCCGCCACTACTACAAAATATATATTTAACGTCCCTAAAGGACGTCCCTTTTTAAAAAAGGGAGGTAAAAAATAAAGGCGGTGGCATTTTTGTAATTATAGATAAGAACTGAATAGCTTTAGACGTCCCCAATTTAAATAGGAACGTCTAAAATGTAACTTTACAAATTTTAGACGTCCCTATTGAAATTAGGGACGTCTAAAGTAAAAAAAAAAAAATTTCTTTTACTTTAGACGTCCCCAATTCAGATTAGGGACGTCTAAAGTCATACTTTAGACGTCCCCATATACATTGGGGACGTCTAAAGCATTTTAATTTTTTTTTTTTTTTTGTGAATGAGGGACGCCCAATATAGGGACGCCAAAGGATCAGGGACGCCATTTTGGCGTCCCTAATAATAGTATTAGGGACGCCAAAATGGCGTCCCTGTATATATATATATATATGAGGGACGTCCCTCATTAACACAAAAAAAAAAAAATTTAAATGCTTTAGACGTCCCTAATATATATGGGGACGTCTAAAGTCATAAAAAAAAAAATTAAAATGCTTTAGACGTCCCCAATGTATATGAGGACGTCTAAAGTCATACTTTAGACGTCCCTAATATGAATTGGGGACGTCTAAAGTAAAAAAAAATTAAAAAAAAAAAACTGAACAACTTTAGGCGTCCCTAAATTAAATTGGGAACGTAAAAAACAATTCAAATCTTTACTGACAGTCTTTATTTGTCAGTCTTTTACTACTTTTACACTCATCTTTCTTTTCCCATCGCCGTGAACATAAGAAAAGCCATTACCACCACGCGTTTTAATTCTTGCTTCTTCTTCTTTATATGCTCATTTTACTCTTGTTTCTTCCTTTCTCTCTCTTTTTTTTCACCTTCAGATCTGTTATGCTTTCTTACTATTGTTTATTATTTTATCCTCTTTCTCTTTTTTCTTTGGGTTTTCCTTCTAGTTTATTTTCTCACTCGTGTTGTTATGGTTTGTAGATCAGGACTCTGAAACATGCTTCATGGCTACGTTCCGCTGAGAAAACGAGGTTCATCTCTCCCTGTCGCTCTTCTCTATTCATTATTACAAGAAAATGAATTTCAATAATAGAAGGAGATAAGTTTTTTGCAACTGATTCCACTTATTGTTTTCATCTTCTCCCTATGAGATTTCAGTTTTGGAGTTATTATTGTGTAGATTTGGATTTTAGACACTAGATCTGTAATTTTATTGACGATGATCTGTAATTTCTGGCTTTAAATACTGTTCAGTTCAGATATGTAATATAAACGATTTTTTTTTAAAAAAAAAGCACTTTAGAAGTCCCCAATTTAAAATGGGGACGTCTAAAGTGCTACAGTGACACTTTAGACGTCCCCACTTTAAAATGGGGACGTCTAAAGTCCCCACTTTAGACGTCCCCATTTTAAAGTGGGGACGTCTAAAGTGTCACTGTAGCACTTTAGACGTCCATTCTTAAAATGGGGACGTCTAAAGTCCAGATTTTAGACGTCCTTTTATCTACGGACGTTATTGCCATTTTTTACTATGTTGCTCACATAGACGTCCCCTTATTTTCAGACGTTAAAAGGCCTAAAAAAGGGACGTTAAAAACGTTTTTTGTAGTAGTGCGCCGAGGTGCGGGCCAAAAGAGACAGTGGAGGTTATTATTATTTTTAATTAAAAAAATGTAAGGGCAATATGGTCTTTTCCTTTTAATTTCAGTGAAGACAATTTGGACCTAACATCTTTCTAGAATTCTGAATATTCAAAACATATTTTTGTCTTTAGCAACTTTAAAGTTCTTTACGAGGTATCCTCCCCTCATACAAAACAAGCCTTAAGACTTTTTCTCACATGATCATCTGTGTGTGTATTTTTCAACCACTTCAAACATCTCTATAAAGATTGGCCTACATCAGATATCAACTCTAAGTCCTTGTTACTTTAACCTAGTGGTGAACGTTCTAATTGAGTTTATCAAATATGAGATCTCTAACTGCATGTTTTTTGCTGATGATATTGTTTTGTTGACTGAATTAAGGGAGGAGACTAATTTTAAACTTAAGATATGGAGAAGGGCTTTGGAGTAAACTGCTCATTTTCATTTAAGTAGGAGTAAAATAGAATATATGCATTGCAATTTTGATAAAAGACAAGTGAAAAATATTGTGGAGGTTAAATTGGGAGAGCAAGTTATTCAACAAATGGCAAAACTTAGATATTTGGGATCAATTATATAACAAGATGGTAAGGAGGGTCAATCAATCAATATGAAGTCCTCTAAAAAGAGGCAAAAGAGGACCAAAGCGATCACTCAATGAGGTTATAGAACATGATATATTGGTTAATAATATGTCTAAAGAGCTAATTTTTGATAGAGCATAACGGTGTCGTGTCCATGTAGTCGATCTCACTTAGTGGGATAAGGTTTTGTTGTTGTTGTTGTTTATAAAACTAAATAATAATTTTAGATTTATATCTTTAATAATGATATTATTCATCAATCTAAATTTAAGAATTGTTAAACTACAAATGAGGGATATAATTAATTGTGTGGTTTAAAAACCTATTTTATACATAACAAATTTCATCTTTATATCCATGACATAATTACAATCATGCAATATGCTCCTTCATTTAAGTTTTGTTCTTTGTTTTTTTTGGAAGATAAGTATTGTTAATGACTAGATAAACTTGAATTAGACAACAAATATTTTTTTTCCAATATTATTGTGGATCAATATTATTCATGAATCAATTTATGGAGACTCATTTTAAACACATAATTGGGGTTCAATATTCAATCTTTTGTACGAAGCAAATCTAACTAAAAATATATACATTTTATCCCTTATTATCCAAAGAAAAGACTCCAATGCCAAATAGAGTTTTCATTGGTCTCTGTCGTACAATAATTTAGGGTGAGTACAACGTACAAGCACCCTCTTCTAACCACGAATAGATGAAGAGTAGGATCGAATTGCAGTTGAGGGACGGTGTCAGGTATTGATTTGACTAAAGTAAACATTTACATTTTTAATGCTATGATGATAATGGTAATATCAATAATATAATATTTTCATGTTGAAAAAAAAGGAGGATGGCATTTTTGTTTATTTAGAGTTAAGTTGGGAAACAATGTGAAATGTTGAAAGTTTAGCTGGAATTATTTTTTTTGGATAACTTAGTTGGAACAATTTTTCCCATGTACATACAAATTAATGTCTGAACCAACAATTTTGCATATTAAGTATCAAGTCATTTCTCTATGTAATCAAACAACCATTATTGGCATTAAAAGTTACCATTTAAAGGGAGCAGAGTCTAATTAAAAAAGGGTTAAAAAGAATTTTTGTTTTTAAACTATTTTTTTAGCGCCATTGAGTGTCATAAATTATCAAGTTGTGTGATGATGTTCCTAAAGTATTAGAAAGGACACAATGTTGCTCGTCGTTAAACATTTCTGTTTTTATTTTTAATTGATTGAGAAAATTAAAGAAAAAGCCTCGAAAAATTATAAATAAGTATGTACCCTGTAAAAATTAATACCAATTAAGTCCCAAAAATTTAAAATAAATGTCAAGAGAGACTAATATTATTTGCTCATCCTTATACCATTTTAACCAACCCATTTGACCAGCATTGTTGGCAACAACACTAGTAAGTAATTAAAAAATATTATATTTTTTGCAATAATATTTAATTAAAAATTTAATACTTTAATTTAAAATAAATTTAATACTATTATTGATAAATGTTCAAACACAATTTACAAGTCAACTTTTAAGATTTACAAATCCTCCAAAAATTTATACTTGACTGATGCATTTGTAATTTCTAAGTGAATGTCTATATATTAGTTGTAAATTTCTGCTTTAAAAATTTTGGGAGAAGACTTAAAAATTATCACACTATTTTAATTTATAACTCAACTAATGTAAACTGTCAACACCCGTTTCCATTTTGATATGCGCAGGGCAATAACGAACAAGTTCCATAGGCAAACAGAAAAGTACAGTTATACTGATAATAAGTATTTGTTTACAGACAGTCATTAACAGAGCAAAATTCGATAATAATGACAAATATGTACAGTATGTTCCCAAAACTATTTCACATACAGACTATACAACCACTGTATTCATCTTGGGAAACGTGTCCATCAGTTTCCCTTCTCTGCATCCTTGGCTTTCGAGCCACTGGCACCCACTGAGACATTTTGATTAGAAAAAAGGGGTGAGATTCCAAGGAATCTCAGTAGAAACATACGATCAATATATAAAATGCGAAAATTAAATATGCAATGCACCGTATCAAGTAAAATGAAAATTCATATCATCTGTGTGTGTACACAAAATTCAGGGCCAACTAACCCGTTGAAACCCCTGCATGTACCTCAGCCGAGTCCTTGACTACAGCTAGGTAAGACCAGTGTACCTCAGCTAGGTCCTAGACCACAGCTAGGTAATGTGCCTCTAGCACGTGTTCAGATCACAAAATACAGTAACATGCATCATACAAATAGTCACATAGTATATGAGAGATAGTAGTCCCTACCTTAACCTCTTTCCTGTCTCAAAGGGTTTGCCTCGTAAAACGTGTCAACTATAGGCGTCCAACTCGGTCCTAAAACGTCAAACATACAAGAAATAGGTCATAACCTATCCAAGTATCATTTTAGACACCTCCATAGTGTTTCTTGTGGTTATATTAGCCTATGGTGAAAATTTACCAAAATGCCCCCGGGACTCCGGCCCCGCCGTACCCGGCCCGATGGCACGTTTTTCCAAATTTTTGACTAGGGCTATGCTGACGTATTTCCATCCAAGGAATCCATTTCCGGACTCAAAATTACCAAATTCAATTTCAAATTACGAAATTGCCCTTGGCAGCCCTACTTTTAGGGTTTTAGGGGCGTTTCCGTAATTATGCTTTCTCAGCCTTTTCTGAAAAAGTGCCCAACTGTAACCCCACCTATTTTCGCCCACTGAATCCAATGGAACCATAAAATCATTGAAAATCCAACTCTAAGGCCCTCAAACATCCCTGGCCGAAATAATTGTGTTCTCCGGGAAAAATCGGGGTTTTACGATTTCGGCTCCGTAAACACGTTCCTTTCTACTCCTAACCACTTTATTAACAATCTAATTGAGTTATAACAACCATTTGAACTAAAATTGGGCAGCATAACCCTTAGATATACACTTTTCCAAAATTTAAAACCAATGGCAATCCGGCGAAATTTCACCGATTAAATTGCCCACAGCAGCCAGAATAGTTAATATACGAAGGTTTGGAAGTTACCTCAAGCTCCAACAAGCTTTTCCCAAAAATGGCTGAAAACCCTAACTTGTAAAACACCAAATTTGAGCTTTCCAAACCTTAAAGAACAAAGAGGAGTAGCTTAGGATCGGAGTTATACGCGTTAGGAGCGAAATCGTCGGAGAAATCGGCTTACCTTGTGAGATTTCTTCTTCTCTCTCTCTCTAAAACTTGAACCTCTCTCTCTCACGTTCAGGTCTGTGCTGTGCGTGCAAATGGGCTGAAGATGAAGATGCAACATATGTTTTAATATATATAACATCATGCTTTAATTGTTTAACATTTTTTTCCAAAATTCCAAAAATGAAGTTTTATGTACATAAACCTTATGTACATGTAACCATGCTCATTAAGCCCAACCAATATTTCCTTCTTTATGCCACATGTAGGAGACACCTAGAGGTCCCTCCCTATGGTCTCAATTGGCTTCACAACTTGTTCCGGTTACGTATACACGTAAAGTCTCAATTTTGGTCAAAATTGCACTTTTTGCTCAAATTTTCATAAATTCATATTAAATTGACCAAAATATTCTAAATATATTTTTAACCTTTATTTTCCTTAATTAATTGAAATTAACTTCAATTAATTGAAAAATAATTTATTTTGTGCTATTTTGGCAAAATTACGATTTTGCCATTACCTTTCTAATCCAATTTCTTTTCTTATTTTTCTTTGGCCAATTTCCATATATTTTTGGAACAAATATTTTCTCTAATATTCCTTCATTTTTGGACCTTAATATTGGGCTTTTTAAATTACCCAAATTAATTCCATAATTATTTGTGCCCAATTTCCCATGAAATCGAACATTTATGAAATTCATAAATTCCAAATTCATGAATATTCACCATTTTATTGAATTTCTCAAATAATTACAATATATTTGGTGAATATAAAATTTGGGGTGTTACAGTTCTCCCCCACTTAAATAAATTTCGTCCCCGAAATTTGCTACACCTGATCAGCCATAAATTCCGGGTAACGTTTCTTTACACTTTCTTCTGTTTCCCATGTAGCCTCTCTGAGTGATAACCCTTTCCAGACAATCTTGATGAATGGAATGCTCTTGTTTCTGAGCTGCTTTTCCTGCCGATCGATGATTCGGTCAGGTGTGACTTCGTAAGTCAAATCGTCGCGCATTTCCACATCTTCATACTCTATTACGTGTTCTGGATCAGGTTGATACTTTTTCATCTGGGAAACATGAAAAACATCATGTAGCCTGCTCAGATTCGGTGGCAAAGCGATATGATATGCTACAGGCCCAATCTTCTCTAAGATCTCAAACGGACCAATGTATCTTGATTGTAGCTTCTTTGCTTTCAATGCCCTGCCAATACCCGTAACAGGTGATACTTTCATGAATACGTGGTTACCGACTTCAAATTCCAGAGGTTTTCGCCTCTTATCTGCATAACTTTTCTGTCGGCTCTGAGCAGCTAGCAATCTCTGCTTGATCAATTTTATCTGCTCCGTTGTCTGATCAACAAGATCTGGCCCTAGCAATTCCCTCTCAGACAACTCAGTCCAGCATATTGGCGATTGACACTTCCTCCCGTAGAGTGCCTCGTATGGAGCCATTTGAATACTCGAATGATAACTATTGTTATAGGCGAATTCTGCTAATGGAAGGAATTTGTCCCAACTACCTTTGTAATCAAGTACACAAGCCCTTAGCATATCCCCAAGAGTTTGAATCGTTCGCTCTGTCTGCCCATCAGTTTGAGGATGATATGCCGTACTGAATCGGAGCTTGGTACCTAAAGCTTCATGAACCGCCTTCCAAAACTTGGAAGTGAATCGTGGATCTCGATCAGAGATGATGTTCTTCGGAATACCATGCAATCTCACAATCTCCTGAATGTAAATTTCTGCTAGTCTATCAGAAGAATAGTGAATGCTAATCGGTAGGAAGTGAGCTGTTTTTGTGAATCTATCAACTATCACCCATATAGCGTCATGGTTTCTAACCTTTGGAAATCCTGTCACGAAATCCATGGTAACGCTTTCCCACTTCCACTCAGGTATCTCAGGATTCGTCAAAAGCCCCGATGGTCGTTGATGTTCGATTTTTACTTTCTGACATGTCAAGCAACGAGCAACGAACTCAGTCACCTCTCTTTTCATTCCCGGCCAATAGTATTGAGCCTTCAAGTCATGGTACATCTTTGTAGCTCCTGGATGCAGAGTATACTTACTCTTATGTGCCTCCTCCAGGATTTGTCGTTTCAGTTCTTGTTGCGGTGGAATATAAATCCGCTTCTTGTACCTGACTAGCCCGCTGGGAGACAAGTCGTAATCCTGAGTTTCGCCCCTATCAATCATACCTCTGATATACAACGCTTCATCATCATGTTGTTGGGCTTCTTCAATTGCCGCCCTCAGATCATTGTATATTTGACTGACCCCACTGCCTAACAGAATTTGACTAGACAGATTTAGGTCTCTGAAATCCTCGATCAGTTTCTGCTCATAAATCATTATGGCTGCCACTTGCACTGATTTCCGGCTTAATGCATCAGCGACAACATTAGCCTTACCGGGATGATATTTTATTTCTAAGTTGTAGTCTTTCAGCAACTCCATCCATCTGCGTTGTCTCATGTTGAGCTCTTTCTGATCATACAAGTACTTCAAGCTCTTGTAGTCGTAGAACAACTCTACAGTCTCGCCATAGAGATAATGCCTCCAGATTTTCAAAGCAAACACAATTGCCGCTAGCTCAAGATCGTGGGTGGGATAGTTCAATTCATGAGGTTTCAGCTGTTTGGATGCATATGCCACCACTCGGCCATGCTGCATCAACACGCATCCCAATCCTTGCCCACTGGCATCTGTATAAACAACATACGTAAACTGTGGATCTGGGATCGTCAGCACTGGTGCTGTAGTTAACCTCTGCTTCAACTCTAGGAAGCTCTTCTCACAATTCTCATCCCACACAAAATGTTGAGCCTTCCGCGTCAATTTAGTCAATGGTAAAGCAATTCTGGAGAAATTCGGAATAAATCTTCGATAATAGCCAGCTAGACCCAGAAAACTGCGCACTTCAAATACAGTCTCTGGCCTCTTCCAGCTTAGTACTGCTTCCACTTTGCTAGGATCAACAGAGACCCCTTGCTGTGAGACAACGTGGCCCAGAAACTTTACCTCTGAAAGCCAGAATTCACACTTGCTCAGCTTGGCATAGAGTTGCCTATCTCGAAATATGTTCAACACCGTTTTCAGATGATGCTCGTGTTCAGCTTGACTCCGTGAATACACTAGTATATCATCAATAAAGACTACAACGAACTGGTCCAGATACGGACGGAAGATTCGATTCATGTAGTCCATGAACACGGCAGGTGCATTGGTCAGCCCAAATGGCATCACAAGAAACTCGTAATGCCCATATCTGGTCCTGAAAGCAGTCTTCGATACATCTTCTGCTTTGACTTTCAACTGATGGTATCCCGATCGCAAATCGATCTTCGAGAATACACAGGAACCAGACAATTGATCGAGCAAATCATCAATTCTAGGGAGTGGATACTTGTTCTTGACGGTCACTTTGTTCAGCTCTCGATAATCGATACAGAGACGCAGGCTTCCGTCTTTCTTCTTGACAAAGAGCACTGGAGCACCCCAGGGTGATACGCTGGGTCGTATGAACCCTTTCTCAAGTAGCTCCTCAATCTGCTTTTTCAGCTCTGCCATTTCGCTTGGAGCCATACGGTATGGGGTTTTAGAAATTGGACCCGCTCCAGGCTTCAAATCAATCGAGAACTCCACTTCCCTATCTGGAGGTAGACCACCGACATCCTTCGGAAAAACATCAGGGAATTCGTTTGCCACAGGGATACTTTCCAAGGCTACACCAGCCTCTGATTGCATAGAGCAAAATACCATGTATCCCTGACATCCCTTCTGTAAATACCTCTCAACCTTAGCCGCAGATAAAAGGTTAAGAGTAATTTCAGTGTCAGCTTGTGGCTGTGGATTCAGATATAAGACTCTCTTCTATTTACAATCCAACAACACACCATTTGCTGTTAGCCAGTCAATCCCTAAAATTACTTCCAACCCTTGCAGTGGCAAACAAATCAGATTTACAGTTGACTCATGCCCCTCAGCGTTTATCCCGCAATTCAAACAAACATCAGCCGTCACAATTCGTGTGCCCATAGGTGTAGATACAACCAAATCATATGGGGATTTATGCATATGTAAATTCAATCGTCTCACACAATCATATGCAATAAATGAATGGCTAGCACCAGAATCATACATAACATGCACTAGACTGCCATTGAGAGAAATCATACCTTGAATCAGCTCCGGAGATTTTCGAGCTTCTTCCTGTGTCAGTGTATAGACCCTTCCTGGAACCCTGGGTCTAGTCCCCTCCGGTTGCTGCTTCTGTGGACAATCTTTCGAAAAGTGCCCTGGCTTACCGCAGTTATAGCAAGTGAGTGGTTTGTTAGGATCCATTCTAAACGGAGCTCCACTACACGTCTTGCCTGGATGAAATGGCTTGCGGCAATACCAGCATGTTCCGCCTCTTGGGAAACCCTGGCCCCCACGGCCTCCAGCTTGATTCGGCCTCTTATTATCACCCCTAGAAGGTCCACCCTGTTCTTTTCTTTTCTGTGATGCACTTCCACTCCCAGAAGCACCTTTATTACCAGTCTGAGTTGCCAGGCTCGACATACGCTTCTCAATGTATCGGCACTCTTCTACCGCTTTACTGAAATCAGTAAAGTGTTGGGAGATCAGTCTGTCCTTGAACTCAGGTCTCAGCCCCTCTATCATCATATCTGAATTCTACTCATCATTGTCATTCAGCTTGGCATATGACGAGTAGCGTGACATTCGGATATACCGGGCCAGATAGTCGTCAAAACTCTCCCGGTCATACTGCTTGATGCTGAGGAACTCTTTCTCCTTCTCTCTTTTAACAGTCGGAGGAAAATACTTCTTGTTAAACTCCTCTTGAAATAATTCCCACGTGATAGGAACATTCTTCCCCTTTAGGATGAGGTCCATGCCTTTCCACCAGCTATCGGCATCACCTTCCAGCTTGTATATGGCTAACCGGGCTTTCATCTCATCTGGACATTGCAGCATATCAAAAATCTTTTCCAAACGAGCTAACCAGGTTTCTGCTTGTTGAGGATCAAACTTCCCCTTGAACATAGGTGGTTGTTGCTTACTGAATCTACTCAGCCAAGCTTGGATATCCACCTCAGGCTCTGGTGGTAAATCCTCTGGTTGGGGTTCCTCCGGTATTTCTTCATAATTTCCCCACATAAATTCATCCATGCGGTTCTCCAGGTGGTCCTGTCTCTGCTGTACTCCCTGGAGGTCAACTCTTATCTCATTCATTGTATTTTGCTGTTGTGCCAGCATATCTAGTATTTGCTGCTGAAATGGATCTAGTCCAGGAATCGGTATTTCCTCATGATTACCATGTCTTCCTCTTCCCCTACCTCGGCCTCGGCCTCTACCTCGGCCTCGGCCACCTTCTCCTTGTTGTATCGTTTCCATAGTTCACTCTACATGAACATAAAGAAGCATTACTTTTCATATAAGAGCAAAGGGCATTTTCGTCATTATATAAAAGTCAGGGTACACAGATATGTCATACATAGTATACACAACTATTTACATTAGCTACAGAGAAACAAAACATCAGACAACCTATAAACTACTGTACATAACATATTATTCCTTATTACATTACATTTTCCTATTTGTACCCTCCTCAAAATACCGACTCTGGCTAAATCATTTCTGTCTCTCGGTTCTGCCTATCTGCCCTTGTCTCATAATATGTGCCGGTAGCTCCGGTCACCCAAAATATACCACTAAGGTGTTCCTCGTCAGTCATCATACATATATTTCTCAACCAATTTATCCATACGCCAAAGAAACGCGTAGATGTTACTCTTTGGGCCCTGCTCAACAATAACATTCTTCTGCCAATTCCAAAAAGCAGAGTCTGGGAAGAAATCCAGTGTACTACGAACCCAGAACTCAATTGGTGCGCCAACCTGTAATTGCTCCCGGATAGCGTACAAAGACTGAACCCCGGACAGAAAGCAATAGTATCGATCCACAAGTGTTAACTGAGTTCGGCATGCCCTGATATATCTACCAAAGATATAATGCCACAGCTCGGAATCTGGCCTCAAGTTATGTCGTACCTCCACTAGCTCAGCTCTGGACTCGCGGTCACTCATCTCATCGTCTGAGTCCTCTTCCGGATCCTCCTCGGGATCCTCCTTAGGATCCTCGTCGGGGTCCTCATCTGGATAATCTACCGTTTCCCCAACTTGTGACTGTCCTGGTGATGCTGGTCTAGGCTCCGGGCCATACACAGGCAGCTGCGGCACACTCTTCCGTGCTGTCCTCATCATACGAACACCTCTAGGTCCATAGTACTCTATAAAAGGCTGTCCATCCTGAAGACGCTGCTCTGGGGGACTCTGGTTGACAGACACCTCTAACCCCTCCAATGGTACACTCGAACTGGTCATAGGCTCACTCGAACTGCTCATGATGTCCTGTCGCCATGCAAACAAAACTATATCAGTATACCATTCTGATAATGCCAGAACCGCTTATTAGCTCTGATACCAAAAATGTCAACACCCGTTTCCATTTTGATATGCGCAGGGCAATAACGAACAAGTTCCATAGGCAAACAGAAAAGTACAGTTATACTGATAATAAGTATTTGTTTACAGACAGTCATTAACAGAGCAAAATTCGATAATAATGACAAATATGTACAGTATGTTCCCAAAACTATTTCACATACAGACTATACAACCACTGTATTCATCTTGGGAAACGTGTCCATCAGTTTCCCTTCTCTGCATCCTTGGCTTTCGAGCCACTGGCACCCGCTGAGACATTTTGATTAGAAAAAAGGGGTGAGATTCCAAGGAATCTCAGTAGAAACATACGATCAATATATAAAATGCGAAAATTAAATATGCAATGCACCGTATCAAGTAAAATGAAAATTCATATCATCTGTGTGTGTACACAAAATTCAGGGCCAACTAACCCGTTGAAACCCCTGCATGTACCTCAGCCGAGTCCTTGACTACAGCTAGGTAAGACTAGTGTACCTCAGCTAGGTCCTAGACCACAGCTAGGTAATGTGCCTCCAGCACGTGTTCAGATCACAAAATACAGTAACATGCATCATACAAATAGTCACATAGTATATGAGAGATAGTAGTCCCTACCTTAACCTCTTACCTGTCTCAAAGGGTTTGCCTCGTAAAACGTGTCAACTATAGGCGTCCAACTCGGTCCTAAAACGTCAAACATACAAGAAATAGGTCATAACCTATCCAAGTATCATTTTAGACACCTCCATAATGTTTCTTGTGGTTATATTAGCCTATGGTGAAAATTTACCAAAATGCCCCCGGGACTCCGGCCCCGCCGTACCCGGCCCGATGGCACGTTTTTCCAAATTTTTGACTAGGGCTATCCTGACGTATTTCCATCCAAGGAATCCATTTCCGGACTCAATTACCAAATTCAATTTCAAATTACGAAATTGCCCTTGGCAGCCCTACTTTTAGGGTTTTAGGGGCGTTTCCGTAATTATGCTTTCTCAGCCTTTTCTGAAAAAGTGCCCAACTGTAACCCCACCTATTTTCGCCCACTGTATCCAATGGAACCATAAAATCATTGAAAATCCAACTCTAAGGCCCTCAAACATCCCTGGCCGAAATAATTGTGTTCTCCGGGAAAAATCGGGGTTTTACGATTTCGGCTCCGTAAACACGTTCCTTTCTACTCCTAACCACTTTATTAACAATCTAATTGAGTTATAACAACCATTTGAACTAAAATTGGGCAGCATAACCCTTAGATATACACTTTTCCAAAATTTAAAACCAATGGCAATCCGGCGAAATTTCACCGATTAAATTGCCCACAGCAGCCAGAATAGTTAATATACGAAGGTTTGGAAGTTACCTCAAGCTCCAACAAGCTTTTCCCAAAAATGGCTGAAAACCCTAACTTGTAAAACAACAAATTTGAGCTTTCCAAACCTTAAAGAACAAAGAGGAGTAGCTTAGGATTGGAGTTATACGCGTTAGGAGCGAAATCGTCGGAGAAATCGGCTTACCTTGTGAGATTTCTTCTTCTCTCTCTCTCTAAAACTTGAACCTCTCTCTCTCACTTTCAGGTCTGTGCTGTGCGTGCAAATGGGCTGAAGATGAAGATGCAACATATGTTTTAATATATATAACATCATGCTTTAATTGTTTAACATTTTTTTCCAAAATTCCAAAAATGAAGTTTTATGTACATAAACCTTATGTACATGTAACCATGCTCATTAAGCCCAACCAATATTTCCTTCTTTATGCCACATGTAGGAGACACCTAGAGGTCCCTCCCTATGGTCTCAATTGGCTTCACAACTTGTTCCGGTTACGTATACACGTAAAGTCTCAATTTTGGTCAAAATTGCACTTTTTGCTCAAATTTTCATAAATTCATATTAAATTGACCAAAATATTCTAAATATATTTTTAACCTTTATTTTCCTTAATTAATTGAAATTAACTTCAATTAATTGAAAAATAATTTATTTTGTGCTATTTTGACAAAATTACGATTTTGCCATTACCTTTCTAATCCAATTTCTTTTCTTATTTTTCTTTGGCCAATTTCCATATATTTTTGGACCAAATATTTTCTCTAATATTCCTTCATTTTTGGACCTTAATATTGGGCTTTTTAAATTACCCAAATTAATTCCATAATTATTTGTGCCCAATTTCCCATGAAATCGAACATTTATGAAATTCATAAATTCCAAATTCATGAATATTCACCATTTTATTGAATTTCTCAAATAATTACAATATATTTGGTGAATATAAAATTTGGGGTGTTACATAAACACAATACATTTATTCATAAAATCTTGAACACCACGTTTGAGTTGTAAATTTATGAAGAAGGAAACTTAATTATTATTCATCACACTATTTTAATTATAACAAGGTTAGCGTGAAAAATACATTTACTTATAAATATACATTCACCTAAAAATATATACAATCGCTTACTCTTAATGTCTATCAATTTCATATTAATAACTAATAAGCTCAGAATCTCTCCAAAATTTTGTTATAATATTTTGTTTGGGCTCACTACTTGGATAATGCGTATATATGTTTAATTTATACAAAACATATGTTATGTTAAGCCTGTATTGGCCCCACTCATTTTCTTAACTTTTTATTAGCTCAAACTTATATCCTAGCATATACGCACACACCAATGTTTTCTCGATCTTAACAACCGGAACTCGTCTTTTGATGCACCGCAGAAAACTACAACGTAACAAGTGATTGCTCGAGTCACGTGATTCACGTCCCTGCGTTTATTATATGAATCTTTAATCATCAATAAATATGAGATAAATTAAAATAGACATACGTAACAAATGTAAACCATCATGACAGATCCATATTTGATTATTTAATTTGTTCCTTGTCTCTATAGGTTTCTATTATTTATTTTATAATTTCTTATCATTGATTAATTTTTTTTAATTACAATCTCACAAAACATCTTTCCGTAAAACAATATTCGGTTCTTAGTATAAGAATTAGTTTAAATGTAAATTTAGGTCCTAAATAGTATAAAATCTTTTTTCATTTTATTTTTGATGACTCCCTATTTTTAATAGATATTGAGATATATTTTGATATATTTTGGGAGTCATCAATGCTAAATTAAAAAAAATTACTCAATATTTTGATAAGATATCAATTTGGTGCATGATTTGAGGATCTCATTATAAATATCATATTTCAAAATAAAAATAGATGTAGTTCCATAAAATTAATATTAATAGTTTAAAGATAAAAAAAATAAAAAGTTTTGGCTGTTGTTATTATTATTATAGTTCTTCTGCTTTTATGTTATTTTAGTTTTGTTTCTTTTCTTCTATTAATCAGCTAACACGTGGGAGATCGGAAGAGAGAATCAATTGAAGATGATGATTTAAGAGCTCGTTTGGTTCAACTCAATTGTATGTCTGTAATGATAATTATGATTATATTATCAAGAGCAGTGTGGTTGATTGCTCTTTAGAATGGTAATAGAGTTTATCATGGTAATGATGATTACCAAAAAATTGGTAATCTTCATTCATATCTCCCCCTATGAATCCTCATTATCATCCTATTGCATGGTTAAAAAAGTCAAATTTATCCTTTAGTTTCTTATGTCGTTGTTTCACTTATTGACAAATTCCTAATTTTATTATATATTTTCATGTTTTATTTAAGGATTTTTTTTATAATAACTGAGCTTAAAATGCCTTCTTTGAGATTAAGAGTAAATATATTACATTAGGATTAAAAAGGGAAAAATTGTCAAAAAAAATTATAATTACTCTTAATCATTTATTTTTTAGAAGATTTGATGTTGGGTAAATTATTTTTACTCGTAGGAACTTGGAAAATGGGATTAAATATGAAAATGGGAATTTGGGGTGTGAATGATAGGAATGGCATTTTGGTCCCTTGAATTTCAAAAATAACAATTTAGTCTCCTAATTTAAAAAATGACAGTTCAGTATCTCTTGAAACACAACGTTTTACTCATGAGCCTAAGGTCAGACGGAATGAGTTTGGAAGCTGAGGGAAAAGCAATTGCAGACCCGACACATTAACACAGGGAGCCGCGGCGAAATTGCGGAGCGAGGAGGAGAAGCTGAGAGGCATAGCTGAGAGGCATAGCTGAGAGTGGGAGGCGACGAACTCAGAACCTAGAGACCTCACCTTCGTCTTCTTCTTCCTCCCTCGCCGGCGACCTTAGCTAGACCGTCACCATATACTTTCGTTGCCGGCGTGCTCCGAACAGAGAGGACCCAAGAGCTGAAAGAAAAGTGGAGCTGGGAGGAGGGAGCTTAAATCGAGAGAGAGCTGCGGCGTGGACCAGGAGCTTTTCCTCTTCACCATAGCTACCGCTGGTAGCTCCTCGCTGTAATACCCTGAATTTTGAGACTTGAGGCTAGAGAATAAGCCTGAGATAAGTGGACTGCTAAACCCCAGTTTAGCAAGATCCCAAATTGTGATTAAGAGATAATGAGTCCAAAAGTGGATGTGGTTAGTGATGAATAAACCTTTTAGAGATTATGGTGTGATTTGGCACCCGATGTGATTCGTATGTGTTGTGAGCAGTACTGAAACCCTGTATTTAAGTTCAATTATGGATTAACATCTAAATTGGCTTAAAATAGAGGGGAGGGCGCATTGTGGAAGAAAAGGAATGATATGGTGTGTTTGGTGGTGATTCAAGAGGAATTGTCATAATCAGGGGCAAAACAGTAAAGTTACCACCAATTGGTTAGCTACCGAAGAGGGAACTCATTGGTAACTTCAAGATCAATGGTTGAGATTGATTTGTGTAGAGATTAAGTGGGTGGAATCCCATGTATGTGTGCCTTGGTGAGCTCATAGAGGTGTGACAAGATCTTGACACTTGGCACAATGTAAGCCCTTGGATTGGTCAAAAGTGTCAACACTTCTTCCCTCTTTCCTCTCCCTTTTAGGTCAGTTTTGGGGTCCTTTGAACTCCAAAATCTGATCCCTTTCTCTCTCATTTAGCAGTCATGGACGTCCAAGAGGAGGGAGGAAAGAGAAATCAAAAGGTGAGATTTTGGTTGGCTTCTTGCCCTCTAATGCTCAATTCATCTTCTATAAAGTTGTTCATAGTGATGAGAGCTTCATTGCTATGGTTTTAGATTTGTGAGAGAAGGTGTTTGAGAGCTTGAAGAATTTGGGAAGTGGAGGAATCAAAGAATTGGCATTGGGAAGAGGAAGATGTGAGTATTTGATGACTATTGACCTAACTATTGTGGTTATTGGTTGAGTATTGTGAATTGATAATTTTACCCTGATTTTATGGTATTTTCGTGTGGAATGTGAATGGTGGAAGTGGATGTTTTTTTGTGTTGAAAATGGTGTCATGTTGTGGTATTTAATTATTGGAATTGGTTTGAATTGGATTGGACACAATGGTTGCAAAACTGGAAATTCTGTCCAGTGAGAATTCTGTCTGGGCAGTCTGGTTGTGTAGACGTTTTGACTAGGCAAACAATGTTATAAAATTCTGAACCTTTCCAGTCTTGAAGTTCACATCCTAAGCTTCAAAATGGACACATAATTTGTGCCATTTGGTTTTGTCTTCTGGAGTTATGGCTGTCCAAAGTTTGAGGTCGAAAATGAACACTGTTTTGGGATAGTCTTGAGTTTTGGGGAATTCTGTATTTATGTGGTCATTTCTAGTATTGGCCAATATTTTTCTTGTGTAGAGGACTTGAATAGATCTCATTTGGCTTTTGGATCACCTTATTTCAATTTTTGTGGAATTAGTTATGATATTTGGAAGTTCAATCAAGAAACTGGATTTTCTTGGCCGCGGCCAGTGGATTCTGGGCCGCGGCCCAAATGTTTCTGGGTAGTTTTTGGCTGCGGCCAGTGGATTTGTGGGCCACGGACAACCCCCAAAAATCAGCATTTTGGACTTTTAAAAGGTGATATTTGGTCAAGTGTTTCCCAAGCCTTTAGGCATATGTTTGGGCTTTGATTAGCCACCTAAAGGTCGTGAATGATAACCAACTTAAGTGTTTGAGAGTTAAGGAATTGGAAAATGGATTAACCTTATGTCCTTGTTTGGTTATAGGGTTTGGTGTTCGCCCTGATCATGAGCAGCCATAGCTGGAGCTTACGTGGAAAGAGTGTAGGGAATATATCTCTTTTGCTTGTATTTGATATATGTGTTAGTGTGTTGGTGCATGTCTTAGATTTGCATAATTGTGAGTAATTTGAAGCTTTGTTTCAATTTATGCTATGGCCATAGGTATATTGTTCGAAGCATTGAGCTTGTAAATTGTCATTGTGTTATCATGAGTTGTGTGATGCAAGCATGCCATGTATTAAACATTTATCGTACATGCATATTGATATTGTTATCCTACTGAGATTCTCTCAAATCTCACCCTCCCCTACTAACCTTTCAGACAGGGTAGTAGATCGAGGATGGAGTAAGTGATCAAGGGCGGCAAGGACTTCCTTCGGGTTGAAGATTTGGTAGTTGGTTATCATAGTTGGGAGTATATAGATTTGGATGTGTATATAAGTATGTGGATGAGGATTTGATATGTATTTGAGATGGATTTGTGTAATCCCCATATGAGGGCTTGTAATGGGTGAATGTGCCTTATAAAGCTTGAGTTAATAAATGGAAACCGGGATTGCCGGGATTATAATATTGCGTACTCTGATATATTTAAATGTGATTTATCTTTGTGTAGTAATTGTATTCAGAATGTGAATGTGAGACTAGGTTATGAATGATTTCGAAAGGTCTTTATGAAAACCTCATCTGGTAGATAGGTTTATAAATGTTATTTGATTGTTATTGGTCTCTATTTCACTTTAATTGCGTAATCCGGATATAATTACGGAAGGGGGTTACACTCGCCACCACTGTCAATTTTAAGAAGAACCGAGAAGTAAAGTGGAATCAGATCTGCGTCTGAGCTATTTCCTCTCAACACCATCTCCGCCCTCATCACCTCACAACCACCACCGCACCACCACAGGAAACGCAGACAGTGACAGAGCTGAGCTTCAAAGGGGTCAGAGTCGGTTTTGGCAACTTGCAGAGGAGGCCGTGAAGTTTTGAACCAGATTTGAAGATATCTTGTGTTATTTATTTGTGGTTCAATCTGTTTCAATTTTGCTCTCCGGTGGTGTTTCAATTTATTTGGAACTAATTATATTAACTAATTCATAATCACACACTAAGAGTGCTTAATAGCATCTCTAGAGTAGGGGTTCCTCTCTTTTGATGTTAGACTCATCGGTTGATGGGGTTTGATATTTTATAAAACTTAGTGATTTCATAAATTACATATAAAGTGGTTTCTAATAGTATTTTAAGAAGTGATTATTTTCTAGGTCTAGGAATAATCATTGATTAATGCACTAGACTCAATAGTGTTTGAGATTTGGTATTTTGAGGGATTTTGATTGCAATTGCTTGTTTTTTGTATTGAGTTTCGGTTAGAAGAATTAAGTCTTGCCCGGTGTGGAAGATTTAATTCACATAATTCAAGCTAGTTTAAAGGGTTTTTTGAGCATTTTTGTCAAACTAGCACACTCTCATTATCTTTTGAAATAAATGATAGATGAAATTCATTGTTCTAGGAGGCTTTATCACACTCTTCAAAACCAATTTCCATTCCATTCCACTTTTATTCCAACAAAATCCAAAAATATTAGTTTTAAAGCATTTTAGTTTAATTGCAACTTCATTGTTAGATAAAAATGTGCAAAGATCATTTTTAACTTGCTTTATGCCAATCATCACACTTAGTTTCTAGGTAATTAATAAAAGGCTCTTCGAGAGACCATATGGGATTGCACCCTGTATTGCAATCCTTAGTTATTTTTGAAGAGGTTACCAAGGCACAAAGCTGACAATGCCTATCCTTCACTTATCTCATTTCATTTGCCACGTCACGCCACAACTGCCATTGCCACTACCTCCTCCTCCTCCTCCATTGCCGTCACCTCTACCCCTTGCCGCCACCACTATCTCCTCCTCCTCCACTCTTACAGCCGCTACCCCCACTGTTCCCATCGTCTCCACTACCTCCTCCACCCCGCTACCACCACTACCTCCTTCTCCACCACAGCCACCGCCACCTGCCACCACCACCACCACCACCACCACCTCCTCCTCCTCCTCCACCCCCGCCAACTGCCACCGCCGCCGCCACTACCTCCTTCTCTGTTGCCACCCCATCGTTGTCGCCGCCAGCTTTTAACTATTTTTGTTGCAAAGATTATATTAAGGGTAAAATAGACTTTGTACAATATTTTAATTTTAAATAATTGTTAAAATATTAACTCATTGCACATTGCTTAAAAATCAAACAAAACATTACCCCTGTAATTAATATTGAATTGCATTACCATTGCATCACATCGCACTGCACTGTGGGGTGTAATGAGATTGAACCAAACGGACCCTTAATGTCCAGAGATCAAGCTTGGAGTGACATTATTTTGACTAAGGGAAAGGAAGAAGCTGGGATTTTGAAAGAAAAGAGAAAGCGCAGTGTTTTGGGAGAAAAGTTAAGAATGGGAGACCTAAGCTAGAAAGGAATAGAGAAAAGCTAGGGGATTTTGGCAAAGAAAGGAAGAGAAGGAAGTGCGGCAGCTGACTGGGAAGGGAGAAGAAAAAAGTCATTGTTCATCGCACTGCTCGTCACTATAGCAGTCACTGTTCCCCATACTGTTCATCATCATTTTTCTTTGGGAAATCGGAACAAAGCAGTGAGACAAGAGTAGAGTGAGCTGAACTGGAGGAGGCAACCTGATCGATTTACTGTCCTTGGTTTCATCTTCAACCTTCCCTTTTGGATTGTATTTCTAAGTTTAATGTTGCTGGGATGAGTTTATTCAAACTCATACGTGGCTGAATTTTCTTTGAAACTAGAGAAGCTATGAACTGATATTTGGGTTAGAGCATGTTTGAACCATTTAATTGTGGTTAATATTATTTTTGTTTACTTAATCTTGTTATGTATTGTTTTTTTAGTGTTTGATCACCACTAAGTATGAATTTAGAGAATTTAGATTAACCTTGGGAAATGGATCTTAATTGGATCATATAATTAAGTAATGTGGGATTAGAATTTATTCTAATTTGTCAATAGGATAGGAATATACCCATTGGACCCATATAATCCTATTAGAGTAAATTTGAACATTTATTGCCTCCTGAATAAATTAGTTAAGAATAATAATTTTAACTTGAGAGAGGGGTATGAGTAATTGGAAGATACTTATATCCATTTAAATCCTAGATTAAAAATTTAACATTAAGTGCTTTTAATTGGATAATTACATGCTCTAAGACTTAAAGAAGGGATTAGCCATTGTAGATTATTTTTATCAATTTGAAATCTTATAAATATTAGATTTACTACTTTTGTATTTGTTTAAATTAATTTTAAAATTCATTCTTTGATTTGCTTAACTTAAATAAAAATGGGAAATTTAATGCCTAATCATTAATTTGATTGAATCTCTATGGGACGACCTTGATTTGCTATTATACTATTTTCACGTTCTGTACACTTGCAGTGCTTGCTTAAAATTTAGTAGCATCAAGTTTTTGGTGCCTTTACTAGGGTTCTCAAGGAAATTAGTGATTAGAATTAGAAATTCTTCAGTATTTTTAGCTTGAGCAATTTTATTTTATTTTTGTTAGTTTTTGTGTTAGTGTGATACTCTTGAGATCTATTTTTTTTTCAGGTACTTTGGTATTTGCCCCGCAAATCTAAAGCTACTAAGACACCACAAAAGATAAGGAGCATCTAAAAACTTTTGGAAGCTACAAAACCTTAGACTCGAGCAAAGAAAGGTGTAAAAACTGAGACTACAGTAATGGTTGAGGATTAAAATGATCGTTTGGGTGTTAATGATTTTATGGGAAGACGATCTCGTGGGTCTTAATTAGGAATCATAGTGCTTGAATTTCAAGCAAAAAACTTTGAGATCAAGCAAACTATGTTGAAGATGCTTGAAATACATGGTCAGTATGCCGGTAATGATTTAGAAGATCCAAATCGGTACTTGATTTAATTTCTTGATGTTTGTGACTCATTCAAGCAAAATGGAGTTCCTAATGATGTGATTTGCCTTGGGCTTTTTCCTTATTCTCTACAAGGAAAAGCCAAAGAGTGGCTCAACAATTTATAAGAGGGAAGTGTCATTTCTTGGGCCAAATTGGAGGAAAAGTTTAGATTAAGATTCTTTCCACATAACAAGATAGTGGATGCTAGAGTCTCTCTTACTAATTTTAACCAATAGTTTGAGGAACATCTATATGATACTTGGGAGAGATTCAAGTTACTTTTTAGGCAAAGTCCTAGCCATAATTTTGAGAAGTAGGTCTTACTTCAAATTTTCTGTGCCCGGTTAGCTCCTAAATCTATATTAGAATTGAATGCTATCACTAATGGGGGAATTACAAAGTAACCGGTGAACTATGTTTGGGGATGCCTAAATGACTTATTAGCCGATCTTATTCAGAACAACAATGAAAGAAGGATACTAAAGTCAAGTGCAAAAGTTACTGAGGATACATCTTTACCATTAGTGGCCATATTAAGTACTATGAACAAGAGGTTTAGTGATTTGGAAGCTTAAGTCATTCGATCCAATGGTGGACATATGGGAGTGCATGCTATTTATACTCCTTGTGATTGTTGTGGAGATATTCATGCTAATTGTAACGCCCCAAATTTCAATTAAGGGCTAATTATGATTATTAAGGATAATTATTGAATTAAAGTAGAATAATTATGTGTTTTGTGGCAATATTAATTAATATGCCATGATTAGTGGAAATTGAAAGAATGAAATTGTTGGGCCATAAGTTGGTGAGCATTAGGCTTCTACTTGAGTAATTGTGTTTGTACTCGAGTGCAACGAGCAACTCTGGGTTCTGTTGTTCCCTTGTGCTCTCGGGTTATCACTTTCGGTGTTTCACTCTCTAGTGCTCGAGTATTGACTGTACCATTACTCAAGTGAGGTCTCCTTCACTTGAGTATCCGTACAATAGCACTCGAGTGAGGCCATTTTCACTCGAGTGTCTCAGTGCAAAATCATGTCTTGTGCTTCCAAAAAGGGGATCTTTTGGGATAGTTCTTCCAACCCTTTAGGGCTCTTGTTAGAGGTATTTATTTGTGCTTAAAGAGAAATAATGATAACCAATTAAGTGTTAAGAAGTTATTGAGAATTGGAATAGAGAAATAACTCTTCGTCACTTATTATGAATTATAGGATACGACATTTGCCCTACTTGGAAGGGATCAGTGCCAGAGCGTGCACGAAAGGAACGAGCAGGTAGTGACTTTTCTCTCATGTTGTGTATGATTTCTGGTATGCATGATTGATCATTGTGTGATTGTGAAATGTGAATGAAAATGTGCTATGGTCCATTGCAGCGTGAGCACTTTAGCAGGAGTTGTCATAGGGGGTTGATGCTTATCATACCTACCCCGACCGTTGAACTACCATTGTAATAGACATGGATATTTGATAAACTGCTTTGTGAATCTGGCCAGTGTGGTTGTGTATTGTAAAATGTTTTATATAAATCCCAGCTATGGTGAAATATATTGTTGTGAACTGTGTTGTAGTGCAATACAGCATGAGCACTTCAATGTGAGCAAACATAAGGGTGACATGAGTTATACCCGCCCTTGCCGTTGCAACTACCGTTGTAGTTGCAATGTGTGTGTGATGATTGCTTTCATGCCTTATTATTATGCATACTCTGAATGATTTGTTACTATGGGGATTCTTTAGAATGTCACTCTCCTAAAATTACTTTTAGATAAGGTCGAAGGATCAAAAGGAAAGCGGGTGACGAATAGCGGTTAGAGTTCCAGTTTAGGATTTTATTTTGGTTAATGGTTACATATAAAATTCATTGGATATTTTATGGTGAATAGTTTTATATATCGGAAGTATAGTACAGTTTTGTATAATCCCCTAGTAAAGGGAAAGAGATTATGGGCATTGTTGTATCGTAAAACCCTTTACTGATTAATGGAATTCAAGCGTGTCAGGAATTTATGTTGTACTCTGATATTTGTAAATGGAATCGACCTGTATAGGCCATTTGTAATGATTGAAAATGTTAATAGGAGACCATGCAGAAGAGACTTTTGAAAAGTTTTGTAAACCCGGTTTTAGGCAAAAGTTTATTTTAATAAGTCCCAAATCGCAATATGGTCTTTAATTCCAACTTAATTACTTGTTTGAGAACTAATCCCGGCCTTAAGCGTTGAAGGGGGTTACACTAATAGTCAATGCCTAATATCTCCATAAAAAACTTTGTAGGAAATTACCATGGCAATAACCAAGGCAATCAATACTCAAACACCTATAATTCTGGGTGGCGTAAGAATCCTAATCTCTTTTGGAAACATGGTGCAACTCTTAATCAAGCAGCAACTTTTAATTGAAAGCAAGTGTCACCTCCTGGGTTCTATCAATTGAGAAAGGAAGCTATTCCTCTTCATGAGCCTAAACCTGATTTGGAGGCAATAATGTCTCAACTCATAAGTTTTCAATTAAAGAGTACTTAAGATCAATCTGCTACTAATGCAAGATTAGACTTTTCCATCAAGAATCTTAAGGTGCAATTGGGACAACTTGTAACTGCTGTGAATGCATTACAATAAAGAGAGTTACCAAGTAATATTGTGTGTAATGCCCTAAAATATGTGTAAGGGCCCAATGACTTCAAAAGTGAATGAAACGAATGTTAGATGAACCCTTTGGGGAATAAAACGTGAACTATGACTCGAATTAACAGCAAAAATTGCTCAAACCCTGTATTTAAGTTTAATTATATGGAAAAGTCTATATTAGACTAAATAATAAAGGGAGGGCTCATGGCATGAGAAAGGGGTCAAATAATGTGTTAAGTGGTAATTAAATTGGAATTGCCGTAGTTAGGGGAAAAATCGGAAGAAAGAAATTTATCGGCCAATTAGTCAGCTTCCGAAGAGGAAATTCACCATCAACTAAAAGTGTAAGTGGTGTGACTACATGGCTAGGGAATTAGTTAGAGTAATACAATAGTGCATGCTTTGGTGAGAAATCATGAGATGGTGACACTTGGCATCACTTGGCACTATTGGATTGAGTTTAACAAAGTCAAAAATTTCAACTCCCTTCCCTATCTCCTTTAATTCGGCCAAGAGGCTTGAGGGGCTAAAAAATCTGATCCATTATCATCTCATACTCTTTTTCTTCAGCTCCTATTTTTGTCTAAGTTGAAGGAGGAAAGTGAAGAAGTTCAAGGTTGAAGGTGAGTCATTTTGACCTTGAAGATGGTCTCTATTGCTCAAAACCTCTTCTTTAATCTTGATCATCTTGATGAGGGCTTCATTCCTATGTTTTTAGATTTTCAAGAGGAGGTGTTTTGTGAACTCAAAAAAAATTGGTGGTTGGAGAATCAAAGAACAAGCAAGAGGAAGGGGGTTACATTTTTTGTATTAAAGCTGAAGTTCCTGACAAGGGTAGGTTTTGCTAGGATAGTTGCCATAATTCCTTGTCTTAGTGATAATAGATGACCTATAATTGTTTGGTGCTATTTGTTGATATGTGAGTTTTAAGGAATAGGTGTATACATTCAATGTGGTATTGATGTAGTAAATCATTTGTAGAGTGAGCAGAAGCTATGGTTCAACTAAAGATTAGACAGGTAGAATCGGAGGTGGAAGAGATAAACCACAATCCACCCGATCCCATACAACAGATGATAGGAATGTTAATGGAGCAGCAATAGATGATCCATGAATTGAGGGATAAGCTCCGAGAGGTAAAAGAAAAACGGAACGAAGAAAGAGTTCAATCGACACAAGAGGAGACGACTCATAAAGAAATAGTAGAAGGGTCAACTCGACCAACGGAGTCACCACTGCACACCGAGCAAAACCAAGATTCCTATGGGGTGCCAGCCCAAAATGATAGAGATCTACAGTTTTCGGTCTCCAAATTCTACAAGCATCTGCCTCCAGTATTTAAGGGAAGATTTAATTCCCAAGCAGCAGAAGACTGGCTAGTCCGGCTTGAGAAAATTTTTGAAGTGTTAGATTGCCTGACCGAGGTGAGGCCGCGATTGGCCATCTGCAAGCTAGATGAAGATGCTGACAGGTGGTGGTAGAACATTACCATGACATTGTAGACCCAGAATGAGCCTTTGACCTGGGAGCTGTTCCAGGAGAAATTCAATGACAAATATTTTTTGAGATATGTGAGGATTGAGAAAGAATTAAAATTCTTGTCTATAAAGTAGGGGATGAGGAGATCTTTAATGATTACCTATCTCGCTTTATTCCACTAGCCAAATACTTCTCCTATCTGTGATGCATGGATGATGAGGAATGGAGTTCTGACATGTTGATCCGAGGCTTGAGGCGCGAGTTGAGGAAAAGGTTAACCACCCGACAATTTACTGTATTCAACAAAGTTGTGGGGGAGTGCCGAATCACAGAGAATAATCTAAGAGATTTGAACTTAACCAAGGGTGGTAGCAGCCGTGTTGTGCCCGGTAAGGACAATTCTTTCCAAAAGCGGAAGGGGCAAGAATCCTCATTTAAGGGCGGTGATAAGAAACCTTACCAACTTGAGGATCGTGAGTACCAAATGTAACGCCCCAAATTTTGATTAAGGGCTAATGACAATTATTAAGAATGATTTGTGAATTAAATCTGAATTATTATGTGTCTTGTGGCAAATTTTGATAATCGTGCCATAATCAGTGGGAAATTTGAAGAATGGAAAATTATCGGGTAATTAGTTAGTGATTAATGAAGAAATTAATTACTAACTAAGAAAGAATTAGATATGTAACTAAATGGCTAATGGAGTAGTTAGAGTAACTAATTAGTTACTTATTTAAGGAGAACCAATGGAAATGAGACATATGGCAGGCTTATGAAGAGAGAGGGTATGGGAAAAGACAAATAGCATTTTTTTAATGTTTTTCTCTCTCTTCCTCTCCCTTGGTTTTCACTGGGCATGGTATGGGGGTGGGAGGGAGTGTAATCATTTCCTATCATCTTCAACCTCTCTTCATCTCTCTCTTTTCTCTCATTTCAGGCGCCATTGTTGCTCAAGGAGGAAGAAGAAAAGCTTTAGAAAAAGGTAAGAAGATGAACCCCATTGCTCAAACTCTCTTCTATAAAGTTGTTCCTTGAGTTAAGAGCTTCATTTCCATGTTTATAGATTGTTCATTAGTGTTGATTTGAGCTCTTAAGGAAATTTAGAAGTTGAAGAATCAAGAACTCCTTTAGAAAAGTTGAAGAGGTAAGTAAAACCAATCTTTCTATCTATGTTTTGTGCCAAATGGTTTAGCTTTGAATTTCTGGAATTTTTGGCTCAATTTCGAAAATAAGGGTCATTGGGTATTTGGCATGTTGTTGGCATGGAATTGGTATGTTTGGAATGTATATGGATAGATAGAAAGGGATTTGGGATTGAATGATTAAGTTTGGTGATTTTGGAATTTTGGTTTTTAGTGTTGCCTAAAACCAAAGTATGATAATGGAGTAGGAACATGGTAGTTTTGACATTTCCATTGGATTCCTTGAGTAATTTTATGTGGGAGTAGCTTTGGTTGAGGTTTTATGTCCATTGGAATCACTTGGGAGAATTTTGGAAAATGCTGTCAGTTTTTTTGCATTTTCTGGGTTTTGATACCCATCACTCTAGTGAGGAGGGGTCTCACTCGAGTGAGGTAGTGTGATTTCTCGTTTCCTTTCAGTTTTCAACTACACTTTTGGCAAGAGTGTTGCCTCACTTGCGAGTGTAGTGGGTTTCCACTCGAGTGAGCCTCCTCTTACTCTAGTACGGGTGTATTTGACACCATAAACTTGCCTCTCGGTTTATCACAAGCGATTAGAGAGCAAGAGTGTGTTTTGGCACTTGCGGGTATTCAGCCTTCACTCGAGTGCAAAGATCTGTGCTCGAGTGCTTCCCTTATTTGAAAATTCTTATACTCTTGGGTTAACACCTACTGTGCTTCACTTTCTTGGACTAGGGTGAGCATTAGGCCAATACTCGAGTATTCCTTCTCATGCTCGAGTGTAGCAAGCATGTCTAGTTTCTGTCATTTCTTTCTGCTCTCAGGTGATTACTTTTTGCACCGTACTTCCTAGGACTTGAGTAAGCATTTGGCTATCACTCGAGTGTTGCTTCCAGGACTCGAGTGCAAGTCCATCGTCACTCGAGTGAGGCTTTCTTTACTCAAGTGAATAGCGGGAAAATCAGTTCTTTTGCTTACAAAAGGGGATCTTTGGAATAGTTCTTCCAACCCTTTAAGGCTTTTGTTAGAGGTATATATGGGTACTTAAAGGACAATAATGATAACTAATTTGAGTATTGTGAAGTTATTTGAGTATTGGAACAAGTGATAACGTATCAACCTTAATTATGACTTTAGGATTTGATATTTGCCCGGAGCATAGAAGGCCTGTGCCCGCTCTAGTACGGAAAGACTAAGGTAGTGACACTTTATTCTATATCATGTGTAATGCATTGCTTGTTTGTATTAATCATTGAATGAATGGGGGCACATGGCGAGAGCCCGGCCTTGAATATTGTTGAGGGGACGTGGCAAGAGCCCAGCTTTGAATATTGTTGAGGGGACGTGGTGGTTAGCCCAACCTTGAATATTGATATGCTACATTGTGATATATGCTTACTTGCTTTGTTTAGTTATGCATCATATACATAAACTGTTGCTACTGGGATTCTTTTGAATTTCACTCTTTCCATATAACATTTTTAGACAAGGCAAGTGGATTGAGAAGTAAACAAGTGAGCAAGGATGATTAGAACTACTGGTGGTAGTCTTAGCTAGATTCTTTTTGGTGATTTGGATTGGTTATCATTATTGAGGAATGTATATATAATTGACCATAGAATAGTAATGTTGTGTAATCCCTGGTATGGGAAACTGAGATGGGCAATGATGTCCCACAAACTCTTGGATTAATGTTAGTGTCCCGGGTGAATGTCAGGAATTTTGCTTATACTTTGATATTGTATATGTGACAAACCGGATAGGCCTATTTTTTTATGAATGAATGAATGGAGATCTTTTTGTATAGGTGTTGTAAAAGGTTTTTAATTACTTTCGATATCTCATTCCATCATTTAACTTTGTTTAAACACTAATCATCGGCCTTGATCGTGATGGGGGTTACACCAAAGGCCTCTAGTGACATGGTCATGTCCTTATTGTGGCAGGGCGTATAATGGCAGAACATGTTCGAGGCAAGCAATTTGCTTTAACTGCAAGTAGGTAGGACATATTGCTAGTGAGTGCAAGCAGTGGCCGGCAGAGCAAAGGCCTAAGAATCAGGGCAGGGTCTTTTCTATACACATGAAGAAGTGTGGAAGTCTCCCGACCTGATTCAAGATAAAATCCTTCTTAAAAGTAGTTTACTACAAGCTTTATTTGATTTGGGTGCCAGTCATTTCTTCATTGTTTATGATTGTGTGAAGCACCTGGGATTTTCTCATTCATAAACTGCCATTTGATTTGGTTGTGTTGACGCCGATAGGTGTCAAGATTATGACTGCTGATGCTTTCTTAAATTGTGTGATAACTGTTGAGGGGCATGATCCCGTGATTGACTGTTTTGATTTCCGCTTTATCAATTATAATTCATACTGGGTTTTGATTGGTTGATGAAAAATCATGTGTTGCTGGATTGCGGGAGTAAGAGAATAGTATTGAAAATCTTGTGTGTAAAGAAACTCTATGTCAATTGAGTAAATGCTATTTTTATCTTTCAAAAGTAAATTTCTGAGCCATGTTATCTCGCTAGAAGGGGTCTCAGTAGATCCCAGTAAAGTTGAAGCAGTATGGGACTGGAAGAGGCCATAAACTGTGGTTGAGATAAGCAGTTTTTTGGGTCTTACTGGTTATTATCATAGGTTCATTCAGAACTTCTCTCAGATTGTCTTGCTGATGACCAAGTTCACGTGTAAGGATCAACTGCTTACATGTGATGATCGATGTGAGAAGAACTCACTGAGCTGAAGGTAAGGTTGTTGACGGCATCGGTGTTAAGTATACCTGATCCTAGCTTGAATTATGTTGTGTATTGTGATGCGAATAAGCAAGGATTGGGGTATGTCCTATGCAGCAACGCAGAATTGGTTCAGCTGATGGTAAATTCAACTATATGATCGGGGGTTCTTACTGGATGATATGAGGAATGAAGTCTTGGCTTACCTCGATATGGCCTATATGGCTAGCCACCAAACTGGTTGCACCGGTGATAACCCTAGGCCAAGAGGCGGTGCGTAAAACTTGAGTCTGCAGCACCTTGAGTTGTTCCCGGAGGGGCTGATTAGATTGAGTAAAGTGGTGCCCTATAACTCCCGACAGCTGAAGTCTCATGAAATGAACTATCCCACCCATGATCTGGAGCTTGCAGCGATTGTGTTTATGTTAAAGATAAAGCAACATTACCTGTATGGTGTGACGGTAGAACTGTACCGCGACCACAAGAGTCTCAAGTATTTGTTGATTAGAAAGAGTTGAATATAAGATAGTGCCAGTGGATAGAGTTGTTAAAAGACCCTAACTTGGAGATCAAATATCATCCAGATAAAGCTAATGTCGTTGCTGATGTGCTTAGTCAATAGATGGCGCAAGTTGTAGCAATGATGATTCAAGAAGGGAAATTAGTAGAAGATTTATGGGATTCAAACTCATCGAACTGGAGCTTATGTGCTAAGTATAGTGTTTTCCCAAGGGGAAAGTAATTTGAGGTTTGATATTGAGGAGGCTTAAAGTCAGGATGAATGAGTGCAATCTATCTAAATCATGATCGAACAAGGTGAAGACCTCAAGAGTACAAAGTCAGAGATCACGTGTTCGTAAGAGTGTCTCCGGTTACGAGAATCTGTAGAATGATTAAGAGAATGAAGTTGAGGCCATGATACCTTGGTCCGTTTGAGATTCTTGCAAGAATCAAACCTGTAGCGTACCATTTGTGCAGGTGGTCTAGAAGGGACTGTCCTAGTGGAAGAAACCTGGGAAACGGAAACCGTCATGAAGAGGCGTCCAGAGTTTGTGTCCCAAGCTGTGTAACAAATTTCAGGGATGAAATTTATTGTATGGGGGGAGAATTGTAATGCCCTTAAATATGTGTAAGGGCTCAATGACTTCAAAAGTGAATGAAACAAATGTTAGATGATTCCTTTAGGGAATAAAACGTGAACTATTACCCGGAGCAGTAGCAGAAAGTGTCCAAACCCTGTATTTAAGTTTAATTATATGAAAAAGTCTATATTAGACTAAATGAGAAGGGGAGGATGCATGGCATGAGAAATAGGATCAAATAATGTGTTAGTGGTAATCAAACTGGAATTGCTGTAATCAGGGGCAAAATCAAAAGAAAGAAATTTATCATTCAATTTATTAGCTACCGAAGAGAAAATTCACCATCAACTAAAAGAGTAAGTGGTATGACTACATGGCTAGTGGAATTAGTTAGAGTAACACTAAAGTGCATGCTTTGGTGAGAAATCATGAGATGGTGACACTTGGCATCACTTGGCACCATTGGATTGAGTTTGACAAAGTCAAAAATTTCAACTCCTTTCCCTATCTCCTTTAAGTCGACCAGGAGGCTTGAGGGGCTAAAAAATCTGATCCATCATCATCTCAAACTCTCTTTCTTCAGCTCTTATTTTCGTCTAAGTTGAAGGAGGAAAGCGAAGAAGTTTAAGGTTGAGGTGAGCCATTTTGACCTTGAAGATGGTCTCTATTGCTCAAAACCTTTTCTTTAATCTTGATCATCATGATGAGGGCTTCATTCCTATGGTTTTAGATTTTCAAAAGGAGGTGTTTTGTGAATTCAAAGAAAATTGGTGGTTGAAGAATCAAAGAACAAGCAAGAGGAAGGGGGATAGACTGTGCATAACCCTCGTAGAGATGGAAAAGCAAAGTGTAAAGCCATTACCCTTAGAAATGGTAAAGAATTATCTGAGATACAATAGTCAACTGGGAAGCTTTCAAGTTTTGAGGGCGATAATTGTAACGCCCCAAATTTCAATTAAGGGTTAATGGCAATTATTTAAAATGATTTGGGAATTAAAGTTGATTTGAGACATGAATCAGTTATTGGAAATGCCCAACACCTTGTATTTTAGCATAATTATGTGACAAATAATTATTTGGGCTAAAATAGGGGTAAATGGTGTATAGAAGAAGGAATAGAATTTGATTATGTATTATATGGCAAATTTAATTAATATGCCATAATCAGTGAGAAATTGGAAGAATGGCCATAAGATAGTGATTAATGGAGAGATTAATTACTAACTAAGGAGAAATGAGACATGTAACTAAATGGCTAATGAAATGGGTAGAGTAACCAAGTGGTTACTTACTTTATGAGATTATATGAGATGAAGACATGTGGCACATTTGGATAAAGCAAGAGAGTGGTTGGTGGAAGAAAAGTCAAGCAAACAATATTTTGATCTTTTCTCTTCCCTCACCCTCTCTCATTTTCGTCTAGGCATGTGCTTGGGAGGCAAAAATCAGATCCCATCCTTTATCATCATCTCAAAAACATTTTCTCTCTCCAAGCTCCCTCCATTTTCACCATTGTTGAAGGAAGAAAGAGAAAAGGAAAGCTCAAGATTTAGGTAAGATCTTGACCTCAAATGCCAAAATCTCCTTCTTTAAAGTTGTTCCCTTTGTTGAGAGCTTCCTTTCTATGGTTTTAGAATCTCAAGGAGAGGTGTTTTTGTGCGTGAGAAAAGTTGGAGATTGAAGAATCAAGAAACAAGTTTGAGAAAGTGAAAGAGATGAGTGTTAGCTCCCTTTTGATATATATATATATATATATATTGTGGTTGTTGGTTGAGCATTGATTTTTTTGGAATTTTCAGCCCTATTTTCAAAAATTAGGGTCTTAGTGAGTTTGGCATGTTGTGATAATGGAAATGGTATATTGTGATGTCTTTTGGACAAATGGATTGGTTTGAATCATTGAAGGTTGAGTTTGGCAATTTATGTTTGGTTTTGTGTATTGGTCAAAACAAGACATGTTGATGGGTTGTGATTTTGGTCATTTTGAGGTTACCATTGTGTTCCTTATGGAAAATTGCATGGAAACAGGTTTGGTTAATGATTTTGGAGTCATTGGACACTTTGGTAGAAAAGTTGAAAATCTGTCTTGTGTGAACTCTGTTCTGGGAAGTCAGTTTACACGAAAGTTTTGAATAAACAAATGGTGTTGGAAAATTCTGAAACTTTTCAGTCTTAAATTGCACATCCCAAGCTTCAAAATGGACATATAATTTAAGTCATTTCGTTTTGTGAATTGGGAGATATTATTGTCCAAAGTTTGGGATGGAAACTGGACTCTGTTTTGGAGCAGTGTTGAGTTTTGTGTAATTCTGGAATTGTGTGGTGATTTATAGTAATGATCCATATTTGTTCTATGAAAAGGACTTAAATACCTTTCATTTGGCTTTGGAATCACCTCATTTCGATTTTTATAGAATTATTTATGATTTTTGGAAGTTCAGCCATGAAACAGGATTTTTATTGGCCGCAGCCAGTGGATTCTTGGGCTGCAGTCAACTCACAAAAATGACATTTTGGACTTCCGAAGATGGTTTTTGGTATAGTTGTTTTCCTAACCTTTTAGGCATATGTTTGAGCTTTTAGTAGCCACCTAAAGGACATAAATGATAACCAAATCTAAGTGTTGTGAAATCAATTGAGTCTTGGAATAGAGAATAACTCTTCATCCCTAATTGTGGATTATAGGATTCGATATTTGCCCAACTCGGGAGAGACCGGTGCCAGAGCATGCCCGGAAGGACCAAGATAGTGACTCTTCTCTCATGTTGTGTATGATACTTAGTATGCATGTTTATCATTGTGAATGTGTTATCGGCCATAGGGCATTACAACGCGAGTAGTTCAGCGTAAGCCGTCGTAGGGGGTAATGCTCATGATACCTACCCTGGCCATTGTATCTACCGTTGTAAGTACCGAGGCTGCGTTATGGAATCATGGATTCCTGTTTGAGTATCCAGCCCATGGGGCTGCATGTTGTGAAATGTTTTATATTGATCCCAGCTGTGGTGATATATGTGATATGTTCATGTGGATGTACAATACAGCAAGCAGTCAGCGTGAGCCGACGTAGGGGGTGATGCCCATAATACCTACCCCGGCCGTTGCAACTGTTGTTGAGATTGCTGTGTGTTGTATAGATTATTTACTTTTATGCTTCGATGTTGTGCATATTATGAGTGATTTGTTACTATAGGGATTCCTTAGAATCTTACTCTCCCAAAAACAAATTTTTAGACAGAGCCGAAGGATCTAAGGAAAAGCGAGCGACAAAGAGCGGTTAGAGCTCCAGTGTAGGAAATTATTTTGGATATTGATTATCATGTAAAATTATTTGGATGTTTTTGGGAAACAATTGTATATATTGGGATTCATAGTATAGGTTTGTGTAATCCCCAAGTAAAAGGGAAAAGGTTTATGGGCTTTGTGCCTTTATAGAACCCTTATTTATTGAATAAAACCCGAGTGTGTCGGGAATTTGCATTATACTCTGATATGTATGAATGGAATCAATACGTATAGGCCATTTACGTTTGAAATACGAGTATGAGACCATGGTGGAATAGGTGTTGTAAATTTTTTTTAAAACCCTGATTTTGGGAAATTTTATTTTGTCTAAGTCCCCAAATTATACATGGTCTCTAATTCAAACTTAATTATGTTTTTATGAACTAATCTCAGCTTTGATCATGATGGGGGTTACAATAACACTCTTGAAGTTGTTGTAGAGAATGATGAAGAGTCTCCACAGAAGGCTAAGGGAGTATATAAGGACAGTGATGCCAAAAAGATGTAAGTGAAGAAAAAGGCAACTCTTCTAGAGAAACCTATTGGACATCACCTTTACCATTCCCCAAAGATTCTAATAGAAGGCTTTTGATAAGCAATACAAGAAATTCTTGGATATATTCAAGCAATTGCACATTAATATCCCTTTGATAGAGGCTTTGGAGCAAATGCCCAAGTATGCTAAGTGCCTAAAAGAGATGTTGAGTAAGAAGAAGCACTTTACTGAGTTTGCAACTGTAGCGCTGACCAAGGAAATCACTAGTGTCATTAAGCCTAATGTGCCTTTAAAGTGTAAAGATCCTAGTTTTTTCACTATTCCATGTGTTATTAGTGACAAATTTGAAGGATATGCATTATGTGATTTGGGATCTACTGGGAATCTTATGCCTTTATCTCTTTTCAAGAAGCTTCAATTAGGGGTGGCTAATCCTACAACTCACACTTAAACTAGCTGATCAAAGTTTCTCTTATCCATATGGTATTATTAAGGATGTATTAGTAAAAGTTGGCTCTTTCATTTATCTTGCTGACTTCATTGTTCTTGACATTGAGAGGGATAAAGGGATTCTACTAATTATTGGGAGACAATTTCTAGCTATTGCAAGAGCATTAATGGATGTTGAAGAAGGAGAGATAGTTCTATGAGTTGGTGAAGAGCAAATCAAGTTCAAGAGGGATAAAGCAATGGACGTTCAAAATGAATCAAACTACTGTACAAGGGTTGTTGTGATAGATAACCTCCATCAAACTGAATTGGATTCATTTGCTATTAAAGAGCCTCGTAGGACTATTTTTGTTGAGAAAAGTGGTGTGGTGAATGCTTATAAGCATAGTGAGCAAGTTTTGAATACTTCTACATCATTTCTTGCGATACATTGGTACTGCTTGTTTCATCCACCCTGAATTTCTGACATAGTCTGACTGAGGACTATAAACCAAGCCATAATCAAGAGCATTCAAGAGCACAAGACAAGGATTGAGAGGGGAGTTTTCTTCTACTTCTACTTGTTTTGTTTTATTTGATAGTTGATAACATGTTCTAGATATGAGTGCTTGTTATAGTCTGCATTTGCATGTGCTAGGTGTTTGTTAATGACTATTGGTTTGATTGATAGCACTTGTTGGTTTTGCACAATTGGTGAAAATTTGAGATCTTAGAAATTTTTGCTATCTCTATACTCGGATGTGGTTATATCTTCATACTAATACAAAATTCCCTTTTTAGACCACCACATTTAGATTGGTTATAATGGATAAAGTCTTAAAAATTTGACTGGTGGCAGGTTTGTAATTATATAGAACTTCTAAGACCGGTTCTCCAAACAACCGGGCTTAAAAAAATTATTTAGACCGGTTATAAATAAAACCGGTCTAAAAATATCAAAATATTTAAAAAAAAAATTAAAATTTGACACTTTTAAAACCGGTTATTAATAATAACCGGTTTTAAAGATAAAAACTTTGAAAACTGGTCTTAAAGATGAAAAATTTAAAGATTATTTTTTTTCACCTATTTAAAACCGATTTTTATGGAAAATCGGTCTAAAAGGTGAGCATTTTGCCCGTATTTTTACTCCCGCGCCCAGATCCCACGCTCTGAACCCTTTCTTCTCTTGTCACCATTTCTTTTTGAGCTCTGTTCCTGCTTGTTCTGAACTCCTCCATCACTCCTCGTTTCTCATTTGTTCAACTCTCTTCCATCATTACCGCTGTCGTTGCTGTATTCCTTATCGTTGTTATTTGATCATCGTCAATCTCCTCCGCCACCACCTTTATTCTCTGTATTGACCATTCTCCTCTACTGTGACTTCCCTTTATCAGTGCCGTGAATTTGAGGACTTCATTTTAACCTTAGTCGACGCCATCGTGACTTTGGATAGAAGCTCACTTCTTGGTCTTTAATCGGGTTAGTGTTTTATTAAAATTAAAGCCCTCAACTTTCAGCTTGTATTTGCTTATTCTCAACAATATTAGCTCTGACAATATAGTTAGACATGAAATAATTGCAGAAAAAAGTAATTAAGGTGAAAGGGAAAACTGTGTGATGACTTTATTACTATATACGTTTTTCTTGTTTTGGACCAAAAGTAAATAAGATGCTCTGACTTGTGATATTTGGCTTGGAGTAATACCATTTTAAGTTCTGTTTTAATTTAGTGTGATTGTTTGATTGTCAGTGTTATTGGTTTGTTGAAACAATACTAGTTTCAAATGGTGCATGTTAAAATTCGTTGAAATCTCTAAAATTCTATGGTTGTTGTTTTTTTGTCTATCCTTTTGCTGTTGGATATAGGGTGCTACAAGTGTTGAGATATACATGGATCATAGTTGGATAAAAGCTAAATGAATGAGTGTTGAATATGATAATTGGGGTGAGGGGTGTTTTAGACTTCGCTAGAAGAAATGCTGATAATGGTAGTTGGAAGTTTTATTGCCCTTGTGTAGTATGTTTGAATAAGAAGCGACTAAGTGCTGTAGATATATATATACATATTTAATTTGTGAAGGATTTTGTAAGAGTTATACAGTATAAGTATGGCGTGGTGAAGAATTAGAAATGCCAAGTTCATCTCAATAGGGGGAGTGGCCTTTGATGATAATGACACGGATACAGATGATCGGATAGAGGATATTATTCTTGATATAGGAGAAGAGGCTTTTGAGCAATCACATGTATATGGTAATATGTGCAGTGATGCTAAGACGCCACTGTACCCGGGGTGTAAAAAATACCAATTATTTAAAGCAGCATTGAAATTGGTAAGCTTGAAAGCACGACATAGATGGAACGACAAGAGATTTTCATAAACGCTTGAGGCTTTTAAGGACATGCTTCCAGATGATAATGTGTTGCCTTCTCGAAACTATTATGCTAAGAAAATACTGTGTCCACTAGGGATGAAGTATAAAAAGATCCATGCATGCCCTAATAATTGTATATTGTATAGAAAAGAGTATGAAGAGGAACAACAGTGTTTGATATGTGAAACCTTGAGGTACAAATCAAATAATACCCCTATAAAAGTGTTGTGGTATGTTCCAATCATTCCAAGGTTCAAGCACTTGTTTTCTAATGAAAATGATGCAAAAAATTTGAGATGGCGTGTGGATAAGAGGATATCCGATGGAAAGCTTTAACATCCGGCTGATTCTTCTCAATGGAAGAAAATCGATAAATTATTTCCTACCTTCGGTGAAGAACCTAGGGACCTTAGGCTTGGGTTTAGCATAGATGTCATGAATCCTTTTGGTAGCCTGAGCAGTATACATCGTTTATGGCCTGTTCTGTTGGTAATTTACAACTTATCTCCTCGGTTCTGCATGAAACAAAAGTACATCATGTTGTCTATGTTGATTTTGAGACCAAAACAGCCCGAAAATGACAAAGATGTATACCTAGAACCCTTGATCGAAGACTTGAAAGAGTTGTGGGATGAAGGTGTTGATGTTTTTGACGCGAATAAGAATGAGATTTATAAAATATGAGCCATGATCTTTTGTACTATAAATGACTTCCCTGCATATGGAAACTTGTCAGGATATAGTGTTAAAGGCCATAAAACATGTCCGATTTGTGAAGAAGGAACATGCTACCATCAACTTTAAAATGGAAGAAAGACAGTTTATCTTGGTCATAGGAGATTTCTTAGATAGGCCCACCCATATCTTAGATTAAAGAAAGCTTTTTTTGGTGGACAAGAGTTTGAAGATGCTCCAAGGCATTGACGGGGGAGCAAGTTTATGAAAAGGTGAAAAATATCAATGTTATCTTTAGTAAGACTAAAAAGAATATTAATGAAAAAAATAAATTCAAAAAGAGGTCTGTCTTCTTCAATATTCCATATTGGCCCAATCTTGATGTGAGACACTGTATTGATTTCATGCATGTGGAGAAAAATGTATGTGATAGTATTGTTGGGACACTGCTTAACATACAAGGTAATTCTAAGGATGGCGTGAAGGCAAGATTAGATTTGCAAGAAATGGGGATACGAGAAGACTTACATCCAAAGCCATATGGTAAGAGAACTTTTTGTCCTCCAGCTGCTTACACTTTGTCTAAGGATGAGAAAAGAAGCTTTTGTGAGTGTTTACATGGCATCAAAGTTCCTTCAGGCTATTCTTCAAATTTTAGGAAGCTTGTGTCGATGAAAGACTTGAAGTTAGTAGGGTTAAAGTCTCATGATTGTCATGTCTTAATGCAACAACTACTCCCAGTAGCTATTCGAGGCATTGCCAAATATGATCTTTAACATATTTTGACTAGACTTTGTTTCTTCTTCAATGCTATTTGTAGTAAAGTCATTGAGACATAAAGATTGGATGAATTGGAAAATGAAGAATATATGATCTTGTGCCAGCTTGAGAAGCTTTTTCTTTCTTCTTTTTTTGACATCATGGTACATCTAATTGTTCATCTAGTGAGGGAGATAAAGTTGTGTGGCCCTATCTATTTACGATGGATGAACCAAATTGAAAGAACTATGAAAATCCTAAAAAGGTATGTGAAGAATGCAAATAGGCCTGAAGCATTTATTGTTCAGAAATATGATTCTGAAGAAGCCATAGAGTTTTGTCAAGATTACTTGTCAAATGTAAGACATATTGGGCTTCCTTAACGTCATGATGAAGAAGGGGGTAGACGCGGGGCTACAGTAAAGAGTGTTGATCCTGATGAATTGCAACAAGTCCACTTGTACATCTTGAATAATGTTGATGAAGTTCAACATTACATTAATGCCCATAAAAAAATTTTCCGAAAAGAAAATAGTCGAATGACCGAACAAAGGTTAATTAGGGAGCATAACAAAACTTTTACACATTAGTTCAAACAAAAGGTTGATGTCGAAGAATGTGTTTCTAATACAATTAAATGGTTAGCACGTGGTCCTGAGGTTGATATCATAACTTGGATTTCATTTGTGATCAATGGTTATACATTTTACATGAAGTCCCTTGATAATAGTAGCACCGTCTAGAACAGTAGGGTTATGTTATTGGTTGAATCTATGCACTTCTCTAGTTTGAAAGATAATAACCCTAGATTGGCAGCAATACCTTATTATTATTGAAGAGATTTGGGTGGTTGATTATGTTAAAATTAAATTTCCCATTTTCAAATGCAAGTGGGTTAATGTCAACAATGGTGTGATGATTGATCAGTTAGGATTTACATTGGTTGATTTGATTAGTAGAAGTTTTGGAGATAAACCTTTTATTATGGCATATCAAGTGAAACAAGTGTTCTATATTATCAATCAGGAAAATAAAATGTGGTCTGTAGCTCTCTAAGGAAAAAGGTCATTGACATTAATTAGGAAAGTCATTCAATGAATGATCTTCTTGAGACTCCTTTTTCTAGGGGTCTACCAGAATTGAACGAAGAAGATGAAGCAGATAATGAACACGGCACAAGAAAAGATCATCATGAAGGGATATGGGAGGATATCCCTTTATAAAACTACTTTAAAGGTTAGTTAGCTAAAATAATTATCATGAACTATATTTGAATTATGTATATTGTTATTGGTATATATAAAACTACTTTTTTTTAATGTCGTCACAGGAAAATGAAGGAAAATGAAGGTTCTATGAATGATTGTGATCAAGAGAGAGGAAAAGGTGGTACTCAGTGTGATTCAGATACTCGAGCTGCAGAAACACTGGCAATGATGATTAAATCAAAAAGTGTATCGACATCTGATGCATTAACTAAAGGTAATGACGATGTTGAGGAGGATGAAGATTCTGAAGCCAGTCAAGATAATAATAATCCGATAGATATAGATTCTGAAGCCACTCAAGATGATCCACTTGAACAATTTTTATAGGTGAAATCCTGGCAGTTGCATGTGATGATACAAGCTTTTGGTTGGCCTATAGAGCATCCATAAAGTGTTCCAGTTAGGCTGTGGATACTGAAGCTATCTGTTGTGAGCCTTCTTATCTGTCCTCTTCTATGGTTAAGGTATCATATTGTATATACTTAGTTGGCTTGTCAATATTTAGCTCTAGGTGGAATTGTATTTTTAGTCTGAGCTGCAAGTAACTTGATCATTGTAGTTTCTATTGGGATAGTTTTAGTCTTGTGATGTATTTGTTAGGGAAGTTTATTATTCTTATATTAATTTTTTCAATGTGGTTTTGCATGTAGTTAACAATGATGCTCTCCATTCGATTCATTACCAAATGTAACCAAACTTTTAGAGCCAAATAAGAAACCCAACCTATGATATGAACACATCTTCTAGACCCCTTTTACAACCATATCTTCAGGAAATGTGAAGTAAAAGTTGCTCCTTTCACCTTATTGTCTAAAGACTCTTTCTTACAAACCTAAATCCTCATTGTAGAAGTCGAACTTGGTGAATTCCTTGTGATTTGCTCGGTTGGAAACTGAAGGAAAATGTTGATCTGTATAAGATGTTTGTTATAATGTGTAAGAGAAGAATTTACTTGGATGTCGTTGAAATGGCTGCTTGCTGAGTGAAATGTTTTAACAGGGGAAATGGCTAGCTGGATAAATATTTTATATGGAATAATTTTTTTTTTTAAAAATCACCTTTTTAGACCAGTTATTTCCACAACCGGTCTAAAAAGTACATTTAAGACCAATTTTCTAAAAAACCGGTCTTAAAAGTATTACTTTAAGACTAGTTTTTTAGACAACCGGTCTAAATATTTAAACTTTTTAGACCGGTTGTTTGGAAAACCGGTATAAAAAGTTCAACTTTTAAGACCGGTTGTTCTGAAAACCGGTCTTAAAAGTTGAACTTTTTAGACCGGTTTCTTCGATAACCGATCTAAAAATAATTATTTTAAGACCGGTTTTACAAATAACTGGTCTTAAAACTTTTTTTTAACTCCGCTTCCTTAACCGGTCTAAAAGGTAGCAGACTCTTAAGACTGCTATATCAAGATCTTATCTAGAACCGGTCTAAAATGTCATTTTTAAGATTTTTCCACTAGTGTCACTTCCATTACTTAGTGTTAATTGTTCACATTGAGGACAATGTGACATTTAAGTGTGGGGTGAGGGTACCATTGATTTTGTGTGATCTGTCCTCAAGTTTTTTAGGAAATATTGAAAAATTTCTTTGGTTTTGCACATAACTAGAAATATTTTGACAAATTTTGAACAAAAATTTTTCTATTCATGGAAGTTTGGATTTTACTTGTGAACATTGGTAAAGTTGGGATGATTTGAATTTGAAAGGGATTGAGTTTAATTAGAATTCGATTCTATCTTCTTGGAATGTTAGTAGATAGGCAAAGAATTTGGCTTGGATAATTGACTTTAGGATGTCAAATGCCCGTGAGAAACTTAAGCCTGAATATTCATTCCTTTCCATAGGGAGTATATTTATTGTGATTTTATCTCTAGAACTTGTCTTGGATCTCTTTTGAAGCTTAAAATCTTTTTACATGCACAAAGATGATTTAGGCATTCATTTCATTGCTAGTTTGGCCAAATATCCATCCTTGTCACATGAAAATTCTTTGCTTTACCCCATTTGAGCCTTAATTTTTTTAAAAAGAAAATTGCATAGAATAAATAGCCCTTTGTTTTAGAAATGCAATTTTGATATCTTTTCATTTCCATTCATTTGTTACTTTAGTAAATGCTAAGTAAAACAATTTTAGAACAAGAGTGAAGGGATTAGAAAGTTAATGTTATGTGAGTTGGTGTGGATACTTGAAAAAAAAAAGTGAAATAGAAGGAAAAGAATGATAGAAAGAAATGTGTACATGAAAAAAAATTAAAACAATAAAAAGAAAAAAATAGAATGACAAAAAAATGGAAGAAAGAAAGAAACAGATTGTTGGGGTCAAATGAATAAGGGTTGTTTATAATGTGAGCGAGTTTGTTTTCTTCAAGTGGATATTCCTTCATTCTTCATGAATTTTATTTAAGTTACTTAGCATTAATTAAAATATGCCTCCATACCATTTGACTACTTTCATTTCATTATCCTACCCTATTCATTACAACTTTTAGAAAAGCCCTTTTGATTTGTGTGAGCAATGGGATAATGTAGTGGAGATGGAGATAATAAACAAGCTTATGGTAGATAGTTAGGCTACAATAAGTGGAAGAGAGTGAAACGCAAGCCCTTTTATTATCTTGAGAGAAGAATGCAAATACTTCACTAGTGAGGAATATTCCATTGTTTTTTATCTTTGCCAAGTTATTTGCATTTCTGCTTGCATTTTTAGAAGGTGGAAAGAGTTTAAAGAAAAAATTTATTCTTGAAAATTTGAATTAAATCCAATTTTGTAGTGTTTTATTTGAGAATCTTGCTTCCATGATTTTCTTTGGTTGTTGATATTTTGAAATCTTGAGGACAAGATTTGATAAAAGTGTGGGGGTGAAGATAATCACTTTTTCCACTTTTGGTAAATAGTATAAAATCTTTTTCCATTTTATTTTTCTTTTATTAATCATTTTTTTTCAAACTAATTTTCCTGATTTATAATTTAGAGAGATCATACAACAATTGATATGATTAAATAATTTATTTAGCTTTTTTACTCTCTTCAAATTAATCAACTAGCTAGCTCTTATATTAATGACGGGAGGTATGGTTATATATATATATATATATATATATATGTATGTATTCTGTAGTGTTTCTTATCGTTTAAGATATCGAAGGAAAGTGGAAGCTCCTAAGGAAGCTTCTGGTGCATGATATTCAAAATACACACACACACACACACACCAAATGGCTTTAGCCAAATGGCATTTATACACAAATGTGAAGGATCAATATAATTTTTAAAATGTATAATAACTTACATTATTTACAATTCATGAATAAAATAATTCATTCTAAAAAGTCTATATCAATATTTCATATTTAAATTCGGCATTGAACCAACAAAAATACTGATGCCTCAAAATTCAATAGTCGGACTATGATTGAACCATAGTCAAACTGATTTTAATTGAATTAATATAATTTAATGAATATGCATAAAAATAAAAATATCTTAACAATATTTGTCCGCCAACATTATAATAAAAGCATTTGCATTACAAATAACCAAAATTCTCAGATATGTCATATTAATTGTCCAACCAAACCAATATAAGCTTCCATGATTAACCAGAACCATCATCAATAAATCAACACACACACAAAGAAAAGCCAATTAAAAGACAAAAAACAAAAGAAATCATAGATTTGGGTTGTTAGGATGTTATAAAAAAATTTTAAAATTAAGATAGTTTTTCTAATGATTTTGACCGATTTCTTACCGGCTCTCTTTCTAGCCGGTTCCATAGGCGTTTTGAGCAAGACATATGACCGTTTCCTGGTTCAACATATCATATTGGTCGGTCCGATTCTAAATACACGAATCTATTTGTTGCATATGAATACTGTTTAATCTGAAGATGTTTACTTTTAACTTAGTTAATGATGATATTCAGCAACTAAGTATGCATGTTATTGACGTTTTTGCAAAACAAGTCGAATAAATTTATCATAAAATTTTAAATTACGAAAATGTCTAATATTGATTCTTTTTTCTGATATCAGTCTAATATTGATTCTTAGTTCCTATGAACTAAGACTTTTTCTCACACGAACGGGGACGCGAGCGCGTTTGTTTTGTTTTGTTTTTTTGTTTTTTAACAATCACTTGAACCTTGTAAAATCAGTGCAAATAACTGAATATGGTTCAACACCGAGGGCCTAGTAAGACTATTTAAAGAAATATTTTAGGAAAAAAAAAATTAGATTTGTATCTTTAATAACAACCTACATGATTTTATTCATGCATTTAAAATCAAGAATTGTTAAACTCCAAGTGATGGATAGTTGTGTGGTTTTTAAACCTAATTTTATACATAACAAATATCATCGTTATATCCATAACGTAATTCCATGCAAAGCAATATACTTCATTTTGGTTTTGTTCTTGACTAGATAAACTTGAATTTGACTACAATTTTTTTTTTAAAATACTACTGTGGATCAATTTATGGATTCTCATTTTTTAAACACATAGATGGGGTTCAATATTTAATAATAATCCAGTCTAATTAAAAATATCTAGTTTTTATCCCTTATTATCTCCAAAAACAAAAACTCCAATGCCCAATGCCATAGTTTGTTATTGGTCTCTCTCGTAAAATAATTAATGTGGGGTGAGTACAAGCACACTCTTCTGACCACGAATAAACAAAGAGTAATATTGATTTTTTTTTTTTTTGCTAATCAAAGAGTAATATTGAATTGCAATTGATGGATGATGTTAGGTATTGATTTGACTAAAGTAAACATTAATATTTTTAATGACATTTTAGTTTATCTAGAGTTAAGTTGGTAAACAATGTGAAATGTTGAAAGTTTAGTTGGAATTATTTTTCCCATATACATACAAAAGTCTAAACCAACAACTTTACATGTATACTACTCCCTCCCTTTCTTAATATAAGACATATATGAAAAATTGATCTTGATCCTAAATTAAATATAATACATAGTTTTCATGTTTGTCAATAATTTCTTAATTTATTTACCCCTAATGATACTCCCTCAACCATAATCAAAGAGGAGAGGGAATGAGGGAATTAAAGAGTATGAACTAACTTAACAACTTCTTTAATTTAATCAAATTAAGTAAATATGTCTTATATTAAGAACCGGAAGAGTATTAAGTGTCAAGTTCTTTTTCTATGTAATCCAAAGACCATTATTGGTATTAAGAGTTACCATTTTAAGGGAGCAGAGTCTAATTAAAAAAAGCGTTAAAATGTATTTTTGTCCTCAAACTATCTTCTTAGCCCCATTGATGAGCGTTATAAACTATCAAGTGGTGTAATATTATATTGTTCCTAAATTATTAAAAAGGATGCAATGTTAGCCTTCATTAATTGATTGAGAAAATTAAAGGAAAATGTCTCGAAAATTATAAATAAAGCTGCCTATAAAAATTAATAGCAAATAAGTCTCAAAAATTACAAATAAATGTCAATCGAGACTAATATATATATATTATTTCTTATCCTTATAAACTGCAAAAATATCATTTTAACCAACCTCGACCGGTTGTTAGGTGATTACTGAATCACCATTACTATCAACAACACTAATAAGTAATTGAAAAATATTATATTTTTTGTAATAATATTTAATTATTAAAATGTGAATACTTTAATATTAAATGGTTTTTAAATATTATTATTCACAAATATTCACACACAAATTATAAGTCAACTTTTAAGATTTACAAATCCTCCAAAAACTTAGACTTAATTAATTTTATTTGTAATTTATAAGTGAATGTATCTTGTTGGTAAAATTCTGAATGAGGACTTCAAAATATTGCGAGATAACTAAAAAATTATCACACTATTTTAATTTACAACTCATCCAATGTAAAAACAATACATTTATTCATAAAATCTTGAATACGATATTTGAATTGACTACTACAAAAAAACCTTTTATCACGGTTATTTTTTATCATACATCACGGTTCCAAACTGTCATATATGAAGGTGTTATATATGCTCGGCACTGATACATAACAGTTCCAAACCGTGTTGTATTCAATATCTATTATAATGGCTCTAATAGAATACCTATTATGTATTGAGGCTCGGTGAGGACAAGATGTACGTAATATTGTGATAATAAAGATGGGCTCATGAAAATAACCATTATATATTCAGTACTACTAATATAATACATAACACTCTCATATAAACAACTATTATTTATTTAGTAACATACATAATGGTTGTTAATTAAGTAAGAACCATGAAGTTTTATAATACATTATGGTTGTTATATAAAACCATCATGTATCAATGCTAGACTCTTAGTATGAGAGTTTTTGAACTTATAATAGAACAGTACCTCCCATGAGTTGCCATGCAATTTGGGATGGAGTAGGACATTCTAGGCTTTGTGGGAATAATTAATGGTCCTACTCCTTACCTATATCTATATTAATGTAGCTGTTAACCTATAGCTTGTGTCTCTTCACAGGAATTAGGCTAGGAACAAGAAGATGATGAAAAAGAATGAATATTCCTACCAGAAAGCAAACGTCAATATGATCCCTCTTGCTTTATCAAGTCTTACTCAAGGTTTGCATAACCCTTAAAACCTTTACGGTAGGGATATTCATTCTTTTTTACTCTCTTCTTGTTTGCCTGACTTAATTGTTGTGAAAAGACGCAAGTTATAGATCAATTGTTACATTATTATATATATAGGTCAGAAGTGTTATTGATTCTAGTCACAGAGTCTAAAAAATCTTAATCTATCCCGAACTGCATGGCTAATTTATGTGATGAGTACTACTCTATTAGATAGAGACAAGTCCAAGTAGCTTATAAATTCTCATATTAAAGAGTCTAGGACTGATCTTACATTGATGAATTTCAAAGATTTAACTTGGTGCTACCTGCTCAACACAAAAACAGGAGATGAACCTTCGATCAATGCAATGGGTTTTCCAAAAAAAATATGATTTCACAAAAGCAATTTAATGTCACCTTGAATGCTTTATATTGTCGTGACTTCACAAAAGGTGCCCAATTGTCTAGGTTGACAACTTTGTATAAGAGGAGAGGAATAGAGAAATGGGTTTTCCAAAAAAAAATGTGACTTCACAAAAGCAATTTAATGTCACTGACAAATCCCTATTTTGTTATATAATTTCATACTTTATTTGGGAATTTTGTCATAGTTATTGAGCCTAAAATGCCATTATTATGATTAAATGGGATTAAGAGTAAATTCATTGAATTAGAACTAAAAAGGGTAAAATTGTAATAATAATTCTAATTACTCTTAATCATTAATTTTTGAGAAAATTTGATGTTGGTTTAATTTTTTTTAATTGTAGGTGCTTGAAGAAATTGGATCAAATATAAAAATGGAAGTTTTGGGCTCAAACAACAGAAATTACATCTTAGCACTACAAAATTTCAAAAATTGCTCAGTCCCTGTGCAAAAGTGAGTGTTTTGAGCTAAGGTGAACTCAAATTTTGAATTGTGTGGGTTTGACACTTTCGAATTGAAACAGAAGCAACATTGTGAAACCAGATCAAGATTGGGACCTCCGCCATCACCTTTCACCTCCATCTTCACCATTGCATCACCTAATCCAATCTAGTTCAAATGGTCTTTTGGGCATTTTTGTTAAACTAGCACCCTCACATTATCTTTTTGAGCAAGGATAGATAAACTTCATTGTTCTAGGAGGTTTTCCTCATTATTTCTAAACTAATTTCTTTTTCATCCATTTTATCCCAGAAATCCAAAACTATTTGTTTTAAAGCATTTTAGTCTAATTGCAACCTAGTTGATAGATAAAGATCTTAAAATCTTTCACTTGTTTCATGCCAATCATCATATTTAGTTACTAGATAATTAATAAACGGCTCCTAAAGAGATAATTTGGGATTGCACCTTTATTGCAATCCTTGGTTATTTTTTTGAAGAGGTTACCAACGCACAAAGCATAGGTTTTTCAATCGCTTTGAATACTTTATTGCGTCATGACTTCACAAAAGCGGCCCAATCGGCCAGATTGACAACTTCTTATAATAGGAGAGGAACCTTTGATCCATGCAATGGGTTTTTTTTTAAAAAAAAAACATGACTTTACAAAAGCAATGTAATGTCACTTTGAATATTTTATGCATCGTGACTTCACAAAAGTAGCTTAATCAGCTGGGTTGGCAACTTCCTATAATAGGAGGGAAACCTTCAATCAAAGTAATGAGTTTCCCAAAATAACATGAGCACGACTAATGTCAAAACCTAAATAAACATCACGAAGTGAATAATGGAGAAACTAGAATGGATAAATGCGTAATGGAGAAGGGAAATCATATACCTACAAATAAGGAGAATAGAGAACCAAAGGAATATGAACTAACTAGGGCTCCCGAATGAAAATGTGAGTTAGGGCAAGCAAAAGCAACTCACGCAGCTATCATTGAGATAAATTTTAAGTGTATTCATTCGTGCGGCTGTCGCTAAGACGTTTGACCAACAGATGGTGTGGTTTGATTGAAAATGACTCTCGACGATTAAAAAGACAACTGGAGTAGTACGGTTTCGAGGTTGGTGGGTTACATTTGACTAGACAAGTAGTGTTAAGTGTATTCTGTTTTAGATGTTTAAATAGAGGTGGAACGGTAGGATTTTGTAGGTTATCGTAGCTAAAACTTTATATCACGATTCGTTCCTAATGATCGAGGTACGTTATTTTTTGAAAAGCCTATAGCTAATGGCTTTATTGTTAGAACTATTATTTATTTTATTCTATTTATCACAGATTTTTGTTAACAATAGTGAGGTATGTTATATTTTATTATATTAGTTTGGCGACTATCGTTGAAAGTGTGTTTTTGGTTTTCTTTGTGGTTTGTTAACGGAGGCCAGAATGAAGGAACTGATAATGCTTCTACCCCTAATATGAGTCTAGCAATCTTCCTAACAATAGTAAACCCCAACTGCAAGCATTATGGAGTGTAAAAAAATGGATCCTGCTTGGGAATATGTTTTTGTAAAGAAATAGGGCAAAGTAAATGTGTTTACATGTATTTTATATGCTTCAAGTTATAGGGGAAGTGGGATAAATAGGTTGAAGCAATATTTTGCTGATGTGAGTGGTCAAGTAAGTTCTTGTAAAAAAGTTTCACATGATATATGAGCTAGAATGAAAGAATCTTTAGTAGAAGGTTTAAAGAAAAAACCTATTAGTAATGATAATGTAAATGAAGCTAGAGAGGTTGAAGTTAGAGAAATTGAGTAACCAATTGCTTCAAAGAGGAAATCTCCTGAGGCTGGGAAGGTTAACAGTCATTTTGCACCTAGGACAACTTCTGGTGCCCAGCCAAGTATCAAGAGTGCATGGGCAAGTCAAGAAGCACAATATAATACAACAATGGCTTTTGCTCATTGGGCTTATGTGAATTGTGTTCCATTTAATGCAATGACTTATCCCTTATTTCCAAAGGCTATTGATGGTGCTACTACAATTGGTCATGGGTTTAAGATCCCTGGTTTTCATGAGTACAGAGTTAGCTTGTTGAGATATTGTAAAAAAGAATGTCAGCTACTGATTGACAGCCATTGAGCTAAATGGAAAGAAAATGGTTGCATACTTATGGCTGATGGTTGGACTGGTATTAGATAGCGAACTCTAATTAATTTCTTATTCTATTCAGTATATAACATGATATTTGTGAAATCAGTTGATGCTTAGGATTTAGTTAAAGATGCCAACACTTTATTCTCACTGTTCAGAGAAGTTATTCAGTGCTTGCTTTGGATTTAGTTAGTAGATTGATAAAAAATAAATATAAAACCATTTATTGATCACCTTGTACAGCTCACTATTTGAATCTTATTTTAAAAGACATTGCATCCATGCCTCATGTGTCAGACATTACAAAGAATGTATCTAAAACCACTGTATTTGCATATAATAATTTGGTCTTCTTGTCATGGTTAAGGAAAAGAAAGGGTTGGAAGGAACTTGTTCTTCCTGGTGCAACAAGATTTGCCATCCCATTCATCACCCTTTGTATCATATATTCACACAAACATGACTTACAGGCTTTGGTTGTTGATTAGCATTTTGTGCACCATAAATTAGCAACCACTGAAGCTAGGAAAACCTTTAGTGTGATCATTCTAGATCATCGGTTTTGGAGCAATTGCTTGAAGTTGTGAGACTTGTGTTTCCATTGATAAGATTGTTGAGGATTGTTGATTTGGATGAGAAAGCTTCAATGCCTTATGTCTATGAAGGCATGCAGAGAGCTAAAAATGCAATCAAGGACATGTTTTAGAGGAATAAGGAACTATACAAGCCCTACATGAATATTATTCAAAGTCGTTGGGATAAGCATTTGAAAAATGAACTCTATGCATCGACATAAATGTTGAATCTTGCATTCTTGTATAGTATTGACTTTGTTAGAAAACATAGACTAATGGATGCTGTGGTCAATTTGTTTAAGGCAAACTCACCTGATAATGTTGATTATTATGTTACAATGATGCAGCAAATTGTTATCTATGGTGAACATAAAGGATCCTTTGACAAGGTTTTATATGAAAAAATAACCCAAGAACTAGTCCCTCATGAGTATATTAAATTTCATATTTTAAAGCACATATTATGATTACTAATACATATTAAATGTCTTTTATTTTATTTTACAGATGAGTAGTGACTGTACGACGGGGGTTCAATATCAGAATTGCAACAAATTGCTATACATGGTCTTAGCCAAACTTCTTCTGCTGTGAAATAAATTGGAGCATATTTGAGCATATCCACAGTAAAAGAAGAAATAGATTGGACCATCAAAGGCTTGACGATTTGGTTTTCACAAACTACAATATGAGGTTAAAGTTTAGATGATCTTAAAAGTCATGACTTTTGAACGGCTGTTTTATAGTTTAATTAAATATAGTAATATACATTTCATTAATGTTGATCTTTTATCATGTTGGCATTATAAGAATCAATTGAAAAAGAACAAAGAGAATTATGATCCCATTGATTATGAACCAATTGTTAAACTAGACTTTTGTGTGCTCGAAGAAGATCTATAACACCCCAAATTTTATTCACCAAGAGTATATTGTGATTATTTTATATATTTAATAAAATGGTGAATATTTAAGGCCAACTATTCCGAAAATTGGAAAATAAAATGTGTTGGCAATTGTGTAAATCGTGAAAAAAAAATAGGGGGGAGAAATAATTATTTGGCTCATAATTATGCCAAGTGTCAACATCTTAGGGCAAAGGATTAAATTAGAAATGTTAAAGATGAGCACATGTGGAAATTGGATTAAAATATGATTCCTTGGCACTTGTAGTTTGATTAATGGAATGAAAGCCCAAATGGTGTGCATGAAGGGCCCTTAGGACATTTTTGGGCTAACCAAATGGAGGAGAATTGGTTCAATTGCAATTGGAGGCTTATGACACAAGTTGGAAGAGGATAAACTCAAGTACAAGGCATATGTCATATTTTATTATCCCATCATTCATTAATTAAGAGGAAAATGGGAGATATTTATGAAGCAAGGCTTCATCTTTCTCTTGCCTTCATTTTCATCACTTGCAACAAGAAAGAAGAGAGAGAAAAGCTTAAGGAAAGCTTCATGCTCTAGAGAGAAGGATTAAGGTAAGTGGAGATTTCCTAAGGTTTTTCCTTCTAATCTTCCATAAACTCTTCTCTAATCTCTTCTACTCCATGAAATACTTTTAGCAAGCAATCTCAAGGGAGAGAGAAAGAGGGTGGTAGGCTTTAAAGAGAGAAAGTGAAGAAAACCAAGGTAACTTCAAGAACATCAACTTTTGTGGTTTATTGTTGTTGCTATTGTTGTTCTTGGCTTGGTTTGGTATTGGTTGGTTGATTTTGTAAATTTGGAAAGTCCTAACCCTAAGGGGTTATGCTGCTCAAATTTCTTTGAATTATGGTTAAGAAATGTTTAAATGAGTTAATAAAGGATTAGAAGTGAAAAAGTACAAGTTTTGGAAGCTAGAACACAAAACTATATTTTACCATTTTTCTTGAATATTTAGGTCAGCACTGTTTCAGGGGGTTGGAGCTGGATTTTCATGAAATAAATGGTTCTATTGGATTCAGTGGGCAAAAATAGGTTGGGTTATAGTTGGGCACTTTTTCGGTAGAGGCCGAAAAAACATAATTACGAAAACGCCACTGAAATCCCTAAATAAAGGCTGTTAAGGGTATTTTTGTAATTTTACAGTGAACTTGGTAATTTTGAGCCCGGAAATGGATTCCTTAGGTGAAAATATGTCAAAATAGCCTTCGTCAAAATTTTGGGAAAATGTGCCATTGAGCAAGGTACGGCGGGGCCGGGCTGGGGTCTTGGGGGCATTTTTGTAAGTTTTCACCATAGACTAATATAACCACACAAAACATTATGGAAGAGTCTACAATGATACTTGGATAGGTTATGACCTATTTCTGGTACATTTAATATTTTAGGACCGAATCGAAAGCCGGAACGACACGCAATACGAGACACGCCGGAAAAAGGGATTATAAAGCGTTGAGGTAGGGACATTATCCTTCATACATTATGCCATAGTTATATGATTGTGTGGATGCCATTGTTTGTAAATGCACTTTATTAATTAACATGAATTGCCTAGAGAAAGGCTGTTAGTGCCAGTGTGCACTTACACTGGGAGTTGGTGGATGACTAACCGGTGTAGGTGGTGGGCCTGGGCCCTACTCATGTATACATGATGATAATGTGTTTATATTGTTCATTAATTTGTGCATACCTTGGCGCATGTCATATTTACTTTTCACATTCTCTATGAATGATATCATGTCTCTACGGGGATTCTTCGGAATTTCATCCTATTTTTAAAAAAAATACCTCAGTAGGTACTAGTGGGGCAAAGGGAAAAAACGTTGATGCCGGAAAGTGAGTGGCACGTGTCTCGAGGTGAGGTCAAGAAAGTGGTTATAATTTAGTCTATGTTTTGATATTTTGAAGAAATTTGTAAATATTAAGTTTTTGCTGTATTTTTCTGTTTTCCGTCAATGAACGATAATGGAATTGTAAACGAATATTTTTATCAGTATAATTGTACTTTTTTGTATGCCCATGGAATTCCGTTTTTATTATTCTCCGATTATCGAAATGGAAATGGGTATTGACAAGATCCAACTCCCAAATCCACAAATATTCAACTTGAACAAATGGCGAGGGATTTTGGAGGTTTCTGACTATCTCTTCTATTATTTAAAATTATATTCGTACGCACAAGAATATAACTATGTTTTTTACATAGCTATTAATAATTCTATTCATTTCATATATTAGTGACGATGATGTTGTTGGGGCTCCATCTTTAAATGATAATTATGTTGCTCCTAGTTCTTTTACTTTTTCTCCTACAGCACCACCTCCTGATGTTTCAACACCTAGGGAGTTGAATGATGTTAATGATGATTTTCATGATGATGATTATTAGTTTAGTGATTGAAGGTGGAAATATTTTGTTATGATGTAGGTGGTAATATGTTAATCATATAGGTGTGAATATTTTGTTATCATATACCTGTTTTTGATATTTTGTTATAATAAATATTTTGTGATTACTGATTACAAATTCAGGTGTCAATGGGTGGTATATGATACTATGATGTCAATTTGTAAAGAAAATTGTAAAGAATATTTGACAAGTATATGATTATTTTGCTAGTGATTCAAGGTATTGAAATGATATGTAGTATTTAGAATTATGGATAGCATGATAAGAAATTAAATTATTTCTCAATTTTTTATTCCTCACTGGTGTGGTCTCGGGTTGACTCCGGTCTGACCTACTGACCTTTGATCCAGTACCCTGACCGGTTCAGTGGCTGGGTCAGGTTTGATAACCTTGCATAATACCATATCATTAGTGCGGGGAGAGAAAAAGTTTTGAATGTTTAGATGATGGCTATTAACAAAAACAGTTATCTCATTTAAATTGTCATTTATATCATTAATACTTTATGGTTATTTGTTATAACTATTATGTTTTTGTTATGGCTGATATAAAGTTGAAAGACATATCATTTGTTAATGTTATATAATGATTGTTTCGTAAGAACTATTATTTTTGTGAGACAATATACATGATGGTTAATAATTACAATCATTATGTTTATGTTTTTGTGAATTCCACTTTTTAATACATGACGGTACACATATTTAACCATTAAGTTTTAGCATTATATATTTTTGCGTGAGCTCTACCTTGACATACATAATATTTATTCGCTCCATTATTTATTAAGCGTCATATATGTAAGATTTTGTAGAAGTGTGTAAATCTATACTAAGAATGAAATTTATTGCTTATCACACTAATTCAATTTACAACATAGCTAGTTTGAAAATACATTCACCTAAAAATATATTCAATCACTGAGGTATCAGTCAATTTCGTCATCGTAATAAATGCAAAATCCCTCAAAAACTTTGTTATGATATTTCGTTTGGGCACACGGCTTGAAGAATAGGTATATATGCTCAATCTACAGGCAATATATGCTATATTAAGCTTGTATTGGCCTGGAACTCTATGCATGGGCTCACTCATTCTCTTAACTTTTTTATTAGCTAAAACTCATATCTTAGTATATATACACTAATTAATGTTTTCTCAATCTTAGGCAATGGAACTTTTCTTTTGATGCAGCACACAAAACTACAAGTAATTACTCCACTCACAGAATCCACATCCTGAGTTTATGTGAATCATTACTTATCAATAAATATGAGATAAATATTTACTTTACCAGAGAAAATATGAGATAAATTAAATTAGACATACGTACGTAGCAAGTGTAAACCACCATGACAGATCGATATTTGATTATATAATCTGTTTCTTGTCTCTCTTGGTTTCTATTTTTATTTTATAATTTCTTATAATTGATCCCTTTTTTTTTTTTATTACAATCTCACAATTATTTAATACATGGTTTTTATATATGCATCCAAGACTAGATTAGTGAAAAACACACACACACACACACATTTGAATAATCTGCAGTGTTTCTTATCGTTTAAGATATCGAAGGAAAGTGGAAGCTTCGGGTGCTTGATATTGAAAATACACACACGCCAAAGAGCTTTAGCCAAATGTCATTGTATACACAAATGTGAAGTATTAATATAATTTTTAATATGACTTACATTATTTACAAGTCATGAATAAAATAATTTATTTTTAAGGATCTATATCAATATTCAAATTGGGCATTGAGCCAACTAAAATACTGATGGCTCAAAATTCAAAGTCGGCCGGACTATGATTGAACCATATTGTCAAACTGATTTTGATTGAATTAATATAATAAATTAGTGAATATGTATAAAAAACAAAAATATCTTAAACAATATTTGTCCACCAACATTATAATAAAAGCATTTACATTACATATAAGGAAAATAGTGAAAAAATCACTTATTGGCAACTTATTTGTCAAATGGGACATTCGCATGTAGATTGTCTTCCGGTGTACAAAATATCTTCCCTAGTATGCAAACAATTTTTCCTGTGTGCAATATTCTTCCCTATACGTGTGCAAAAATCTTCCCTTGTGTGCACAAAATCTTCCCTCTATGTGCATATATCTTCCCTCCGTATGCAGATATCTTCTTAGGTTCCATTTGACAATTAAGTTGCCAATGAGATCTTTTTTCACAATTCTCCCTTAGATATAACCAAAATTCTCAAATATGTCAGATTAATTGTCCAACCAAACCGATAAATCATCGTACATATACAAATATAAACCATCAATCATATGTTTACTTTTAATTTAGTTAATGATGATATTCTGCAACTAAGTTCGCATGTTATTGAAGTTATGTGCAGAACAAGTTGTATAAATTTATCTTAAAATTTTAAATTACGCAAAATTTTTTATTCAAGAAAATATGCATGTAATTTAATTTAAAATTTTCCAATTAAACACATTTATTAATTATAGGTAAACTATGTAAACAATTATACCTGTAACATCCGAACATGCGCAAAATATTAATTTTAAATATGTATAAAATTAAAAAACGAAGACTTCATTTACATTAACTTAAATATTGTATTAATCTATCTTAATAAAATAGATTTTAGTAAAATAAAAATTATAATTATGCTAAGAAAATTCTTGATCCAACATTTTTACAAGGAAAAAGGCGGTCCAAAACCTGACACGCATGTTCATGTGAACGGAATAATTTTCTTTTGACTGTTTTATTTGTTTATATATGCCAAACAAAAAAGTAATGCCTTTTAGTCAAAAGTTAAAAGGGAAAGTGACATTTGAAGACCCTCCAAAACTATTTATTACATTCAAGGATCTTAAATTATTGAAATCCCTTTCCAAAATCATGATCCTTGATTGCGAGTGAAAAAAATAGGGGAAATTTTCTAAAAGAAATTCCCTATTTCAAAATTTACTGTCTAAAGATACATGAAGTTTTTTTGGTTAAAAAAAAAATATACATGAAACTTGTTTAAGTATCTAGCTAAATGCAACCCTTCGTTTTTCTACCATGTGCAACATATTACTCCCTCCGGTCCTAATTATAAGATAAAATTGACTTTTTTGGAGAAATTAAGGAAGCCAATTAAATTACTTTAGAGTATTTTTATTTTTTTCTCCAAACTAATTAATTTGACTAATAAACTAATATATAATATAAGGATACTAAAAATATAAACACTCTAAAGTAATTTAATTGGCTTCCTTAATTTTTCCAAACAAGTCAACTTTGTCTTATAATTAGGACCGGAGGGAGTATAAACTATGATAAAGTTGAAGATATGTTGCATCTAGTTAAAGTAGAGTTGCACCTGTGGACCTTAGTCGTTAATTACATTTGGACAATAAAATTTAAAATGGGAGATTTTTCAACAATTTTCTAAGAAAAAGAAAAAGACATGTTGATATATAGAAATGGCTTTTTGCCGATTAAATATTGCGGGCTTGTGGCATCCACACGAAAGTTACGATAATATATATGTCTCAATTTGGTACAATCATTCACCCCACTTTAGCTTTTTATTCCAATATATAGAAATGTCAGATGGCAGTGGCAACACGGCTCTTTTTTTTTTTTTTTTTTTTAAAAGTCTTTGATTATTTTTCAGTGTTTCTTCCATTATAGCCATTTTATTTCTATATATGTGTGTAAAATTATTTTATATGTTTTAGCTGGTTTAATATTTTATTAATATAATTTAATCAGCAATCAGTCATGGATCAATATACTAGCTCCATTGCTTTTTATAAACCGCCTTCTAGACAGTTCTAATGTTCCTATTTATATATAATTTTCTTTTTCAAAATCTTGAAAGTAACTAAAAAGCTTCTTTTTTTAAAAAATAAAAATCTTATAAAAATTGCTTCCAATTAATTAAGAGAACAGGAAGTATTCAATAAAGAATATTTATGAAAAGAAACGGTAATTTTAAAAGCATAAACTGGATAGATTTATCTTTGAAGTTATGCAAAATAAGTTGTATAGATTTATTTGTCATGGTTTTTTTTTTTAATTTACACCAATTTTTTTATTCTAGAAAATTTTCATTTAATTTAATTTTAAATTTTCCAACTAAATACATCCATTAAAGTATATTATATATTTATATGTAGAAATTCTATAGGTTAGATCCAAACAGAACTATATGACACGCACGCACATGGTAATGTGAACGGAATCAAACCAAAAGTAATGGCTCAGAATCAAAAGTTAAAAGGGAAAATGACATTTGAAGACCTTCCTAAACTATTTATTATTGAAATTCATTTCAAATTCATGATCCTTAATTTTTTTTTATCATAACTCGCACCTTCATTATCATATTCATAGGAGATTGAACTCGCAACTCTATATTTAAGGGAGGAGTTTAGTCTCATTAGACTACGACCCCCGATAAATCCATAATCCTTCAAAAAAAAAAAAAAAAACAGAGAGAGAGAGAGAGAGAGAGAGAGAGATGTTGATAGGAATGCCTTTTGCCAATTTGTTGTATATGAGCCGGCCATCGGTGGAAATGTTAATGGAAATACCTTTTGCTGATTAAATATTGAAGGCTCGTGGCATCCACACGAAAGTTACAATATTATTATATGACTCATTTTGGCACAATCATTCACCCTACTTTTGCTTTTTATACCAATACAAATATATGACAACTAACAGGAAATGCGCCTAGCTAAAGAAATTAATTCCTTATCATCTAACAAACTAAAGTTGAATATGATTATCTTCAATAGGAGAATATCTGAATGAAGTAAAAAATATATATATATATATATATATATGATGACAGGTATCAAGGGGAAAAAAAAAAGAAATATAGGATGACAATGGCAATATGCCTCTTACACCAACAAATGTCTTTACAAACAGGTGTTAACCCTAGTGGATAGGGCTTCACCGCTTAACCACGAGATCTCCAATTTGAGTATGCTTAAAAAAAAAAAAAAAAAAAAAAACCTTGAATCTGACCCTGCTCGATTGCCATATAAAAAAATATCTTAAAAAATTCATAAAAAATGTCTTATGATATATATTTTTTTCAAGTGGTGTTTTCACTTGTTATTTGTAATATCCCGAATTTTGGGATTGGAGTATTGGGATTAAGCCTAAATTAAGTGGACTGCTAAGCCCTGGTTTAACAAGTGTCCAAAATTTATCCCCTAATGATTCTAATATCTTTGGGGTATTAAGAAAGTAAAATGATGAATTTTGGAGAAAGTAATTATGTTTTTGGTGAAATTGCCTATGAGGTAGTAAGCTTGTAATGTTCATTTGAATGATCAAATGATGAGAAATAATTATGAGATTTTACAGGATAAAGGTAGACATCCTAAGCTTTAATTTGATAGGTCATATGAATCAATTAAAGCTATATACAAAAAGATATGAATTTTTGAAGTCAGCACATAAAAACTGTGAAATTTCTGGAACAGTATGCAAAGATTGAAATTCTGAGAATTTTTTGAATCCATTCAGAAAAATTCTATATTTTTCCTTGAAACTAGACTCAATAAGGGTTCTATAGGCTTTGGAATCACTCTAAGTCAATTTTTCTAGAATTAGTTATGATTTTTCAAAGTTTGGGCAGAAATCTGCCAAAATTTTGTAAAAATCCGAAAATTTGGAAAATTAAAGTAAATTATGATATAATAATATATCATCATCCTCTTCCTCTTGAGCTCATTTATGGCGTGAAACAGCAGCTGAAGAGAGAGAGAACGTTCAGATTTTAGAGAGAGAAAAGGTGGAGGAAAAACTTACAAAGGTAAGTAATTTCTTCGGTAAATCGGTTCTTAATGCGTATAACTCCGTTTCTAAGCTTCCTTTTCATATGATTTAAGGTTTGGAAGCTCAAATTTGAATCTTGAGCACTTAGGGTTCAGCCGTATCAAGGGAGAGCCAGAGGGAGCTTGAGGTAACTTCCAAACTCTTGTATATTGACTATTCTGGCTGTTGTGGACAATTTAATCAGTGAAATTTCGCCGGATTGTCTTTGGTTCTAAAAATGGAAAATGGGTTTGTGGGGCTGTTATGCTGCCAAAATTGATACTAAATAGTAGTTGTAACCTAATGAAATAGTCAATAAAGTGGTTAGGAGTAGAAAGGAACGCGTTTACGCAGCCGAAACAAAAAAACCCCGATTTTTCCCTTAAAACCCATATATTTCGGCCAGCAATGTAAATGGGTCTTAGAGTTGGATTTTCAATAATTTGATGATTCCATTGATTTCAGGAGGGAAAATTAGGTGGGGTTACAGTTGGGCACTTTTTCGAAAAAGGCCGAGAAAGCATAATTACGGAAACGCCCCTAAAACCCTAAAAGTAGGGCTGCCAAGGGCAATTTTGTAATTTGAAATTGAATTTGATAATTCCGAGTACAGAAATGGATTCCTTGGATGAAAATATGTAAGAATAGCCCATGTCAAAATTTTGGGAAAGGTACAGCTGGACCCGGTACAGCGGGACCGGGCCGGGTCCCTGGGGGTATTTTAGTAATTTTTTAAGATAGACTCATATAACCCCCAGAAATACTATGGAAGTGTCTAAATAGTACATTTGACATTGTAGGATCAAATATGGAGCCTCGAGCTGTTTGCACGTAGATCGAGGCACGCGTTTCGAGGCGAAAACGGGTTAAGGTAGGGGACTTACCTTACTTGCATGTATTTGCTATCTTTGCTTGTGTAATGATGTATGTGATTGCTTTACTTGATTGTGTAGAACATATTTGAATAAATGAAGCTCTGTTTCTATTTTCGCTGTGGCCATAGTCTTGTTGTATGAAGCATTGAGCATGCAGAAATGTCATTATGGGGCATACGTCTAGATAAAGCTAACATGTCATACGCATAGCATCAATCATACATGCATTATGGTATCTGTTTCCTACTGAGATTCTCTCGAATCTCACCCTCCCCTACCAACAATTTAGACAGGAGACGACAAAAGATATGCAAACAACAATGCAGAGTACTGTATGAGGGGATTACAGTAGTGGAACGAAGACGGGAAGAAGTTTTCGTTTCATTGGGATGAGTTTAGACACCCCAGTAGCCTTATGCGGCTACCTTAATCGTAAGTATCATGTACAAACCCCTATGGGGAATTTATGTAATCATGCACATATTATCAGTATAGTTATGCTATTTTTGTGTTGCCTACCAAACCGCATATTGTTTTCTGTGAATACTCTGGTAAAGGTGAAATTAAAATAAGGGCGTGACATTTTGGTATTAAAGCAAGGATTCTGGCCACAAAATTGTCTGCTCAGAGTAAGTGTGGTGGTTCTGGCAACAGGATAGTATACTGATATGCTTGATTACACAGTGGTAGGAACAACGAAGTAAATTACTTCGGTTAGTTCACAAGCCCCTGAAAGGTACAGACACGCTTAAAGGAAACAGTGGAATACCTGGAAGGTAGTACATGTTACCATACCAATGAGAGGATGGTACAAGGATGACATAGACACCAAGACAACATATCCAAGTAATGAGTGTAGAGCCTTATCCTAAAACTGAATCACCAGTTGGCTTAACAGTAACCAGCCACAGTTGTGGGTAGTTAAGTGACAGGCAGATATACCACAAACAGACAAGACAGAGACAGATCCGGGTTTCATTACTGATCCTAGAGTTAGAGCGGTATATGTGATGCATGGTTTACAACTGGATTGAGGATCAGGGGAGTAGGGATATCCTTGTGAGTTCACCCTCGACCTCGAGGCAGGTGCCTCCAGGCCAGGTGATCTGGTATCAGTAAGTGGGGTCCAGTCAAAGATTGGGGGTGTGACACTAGCTCAATGGTAGCAAGGTTTGCCACGTCGCTCATCTTAACCCCTAGGGTGAGTGTTCAAATCCTGTGAAAGTAGAAAGAAAGTCATCAGAAAGGGGGAATGCCGATATCTTTGTGAGTCCATCCCTGACCCTGATGACTAGGTCGTCCAGTCATCAGATTGGGGTCCAGTCAGAAAGAATAGGGATACGACAATAAAAAAAACTAGTGAGGATATTTGATTGAGTCCAGGTACCCAGTTACCTAGCTTACTCCGGAAGGGTGAGATGCTGGTGTGATTGTGATAATAAAAAGGCGAAATTGATGAATCCAAAATCATGTCCCTTGGGCCTGAATTGGGCTTACTGATAGGGGGTAGACTTACAGAAACTGATGAATAGTGCCTATATGATTTAAGGTTTAGAAGCTCAAATTTGAATCTTGAGCACCTAGGGTTCAGCCGTATCAAGGAAGAGCCAGTGGGAGCTTGAGGTAACTTCCAAACTCTTGTATATTGACTATTCTGGCTGTTGTGGACAATTTAATCGGTGAAATTTTGCCGAATTGTCTTTGGTTCTAAAAATGGAAAATGGGTTTGTGGGGCTGTTATGCTGCCAAAATTGATACTAAATGGTAGTTTTAACCTAATGGAATAGTCAATAAAGTGGTTAGGAGTAGAAAGGAACGCGTTTACGTAGCCGAAACCGAAAAACCCCAATTTGCCCCTTAAAACCCATATATTTCGGCCAGCAATGTAAATGGGTCTTAGAGTTGGATTTTCAATGATTTGATGATTCCATTGATTTCAGGAGGGAAAATTAGGTGGGGTTACAGTTGGGTACTTTTTTGAAAAAGGCCGAGAAAGCATAATTACGGAAACGCCCCTAAAACCATAAAAGTAGGGCTGCCAAGGGCAATTTTGTAGTTTGAAATTGAATTTGATAATTCCGAGTACGGAAATGGATTCCTTGGATGAAAATATGTAAGAATAGCCCATGTCAAAATTTCGGGAAAAGTACAGCTGGACCCGGTACAGCGGGACCGGGCCGGGTCCCCGGGGGTATTTTAGTAATTTTTCAAGATAGACTCATATAACCCCTAGAAATACTATGGAAGTGTCTAAATAGTACATTTGACATTGTAGGATCAAATATGGAGCCTCGAGTTGTTTGCACGTAGATCGAGGCACGCGTTTCAAGGCGAAAACGGGTTAAGGTAGAGGACTTACCTTACTTGCATGTATTTGCTATCTTTGCTTGTGTAATGATGTATGTGATTGCTTTACTTGATTGTGTAGAACATATTTGAATAAATGAAGCTCTGTTTCTATTTTCGCTGTGGCCATAGTCTTGTTGTATGAAGCATTGAGCATGCAGAAATATCATTATGGGGCATACATCTAGATAAAGCTAGCATGTCATACACATAGCATCAAGCATACATGTATTATGGTATCTGTTTCCTACTGAGATTCTCTTGAATCTCACCCTCCCCTACCAACAATTTAGACATGAGACGACAAAAGATATGTAAAAAACAATGCAGAGTACCGTACGAGGGGATTACAGTAGTAAAACGAAGACGGGAAGAAGTTTCCGTTTCACTGGGATGAGTTTAGACACCCTAATAGCCTAATGCGGCTACCTTAATCATAAGTATCATGTACAAACCCCTATGGGGAATTTATGTAATCATGCACATATTATCAGAATAGTTATGCTATTTTTGTGTTGCCTACCAAACCGCATATTGTTTTCTGTGAATACTCTGGTAAAGGTAAAATTAAAATAAGGGCGTGACATTATTTTCTTTCTATATGTGTGTGGAAGTTTATTGCTTGCTTTTATTGGTTTAAAATTATAGTATTATAAATTAGTATGTAATCAACAATCAGTTATTATGCTAGCTCATTCCTTTTCATAAACGGCCTTCTATACGGTTCTATTAATGGAAAAATAGGGATAAATCCCCATTTGAGAAATTAATTGGGGAATCAGACCTAGAAAAAAGTAAAGTCTTAAGGTCTTTTGAGAGAAATAAGTGACCATATGAAATGACCATTCTACCCATGATGAAAGAAAGATCTACCCTTTTACCTTTTCCACCCATCAGTTCTCTCATTACCACCCACTCCCTCATCGTCTTCCTCATCTCTTCAACTTCACCCTTCCTAAACTCCATATACCCCTCAAGCAAACTCCAATAACGAATAATGGTAACTCAAGCAACCAATAACAGCGACATCCATCTTACAACACCACATCAGATCCAGCGACTTCATCTTCCAACACTGCACCTGCCTTCTTCACTGCCCCCATTTCTTCAATCTTCGTTGCCGCTCCCTCCCTCCTCCCCCTTCTTAACTTGGTTGAGAACAAAAATCAAATTTCAAAAAGAGAAATAATAGATCTTGTGTAGTGGAAAGCCATGACTGATTTGGTGATGGAAGGAGACAAAGAAGGGAATAAAGGTGAACCATGACAGATTAGTAGAATAAAAGGTGAACCATGAATTGCAATTGACCTTCCATGAATTGTGAATGACCTTCCGCGAACTACAACTGAGCTTCCAAGAACTGCAACTGAGCTTCCGTGCTATGCACATTAAGCTAAAATGCAAGTGAGGACCTTCCCTCAAATGCAAGTGCAAGTGACCTTCTAGAAATTACAAATGATCTTCTATGGTGTGAAAAATAAGTTAGAGTGCAAATACAAGTGTCCTTCCATGAATTGCAAATGACCTTCTACGAATTGCAAACTGAGCTTCCATGGTATGCAAATTAAGTTGAAATGCAATTGACCTTTCATGAATTGCAAATATCCTTCCATGAATTGCAAATGACCTTTCGTGGTGTGAAAATTAAGTTAGAGTGCAAATGCAAATTACCTTCCACTAATTACAATTGAACTTCTGTGGTGTGCAATTTCATCATTTTCTCTACATATTTATTTCTCCTAAAGGACCACTGATTGCACCAATGACCAATTAATTTTCCAATTAGGGACTTTTACCCAATTTTCCCTTTTATTAATGTTCCAAATATATATATATATATATGATAATTTTAAAGACAAATTGATTTATTTAATTTATGTAAAAAAATTAAATTAAGAGAATAAAGGTGAACAGTCCTACCATTGCCACCCAAACATTGCTTACTAATTAAGGAATTAAAAGATATTTCCTCTTCTTTTGACTTATTTCTTATAATTAGAAGGGACATATATATAGCTGTCCTCCTCCACATTGATACAATTACGTTTTAATTTTGGTGTCTATTAAAATGTATAAAATTTGTATTTATTTAAGTGTGTTTATTTAAAATTAGGTATTAGGTAAAGCGAGGAAAAGTACATTTTGATTTTATAAATGGGAAAACGAAGCAAGCTCGTGGCAGGCACACGAAAGTGTAAATATATAATAGCGGACCAATGGCACATCATCATGTCCTACAAAGTGATTTCTACTTTTTAATTTCTATAATAAAAGACAAGTCAGATGATAATGACCACATATCTTAACACCTCCCCGTTTTTTTTCTAAGTATAGGTTTCTTCCTATTAGAGATAATCCTATTCGAGGCACTGAAGTCAGGCATTAAATGTGGACCCCTCTCCCAATGGGGATTCGAATCTTAGTTCATCACATGTAACGGACTAGCCCCTTATGCTAGACCCAGCTCCCATTAGTCATATCTTACCTTCTTTTAATAAAAAGAGAGACACACAAAAGCACGCCTACATAGAGAGAATATAAAATAAACTCAAGTCCACGCGTAGAGTAGAAAGATCATAAACAAGGTGCTGGTTAGTGTAGTGTAATGCCCATTGATAGTGAGGTTTATATATCATTACCAAAAATATAATTTGGTTTATGTATCATAATTAAAACCACAAAAATTAGGTCAGATTGGTTCTGAAGAATTTCCAAGTTTTGGGTGTGGTGGCTCATATTGGAATTCTTACGAAGCCCACAGGACCACAGACTTTAATTTCAACTCCCATTAAGCACTACTTCCCCTCATATTAATAAACAATATTCTCTCGTATATGATTGGTGCTTTATATAAACAATAATTTGACATCATCTAAAAATTTAATTAATGCACTTTTTTTATTTTTATCCTCAACTAATTACTTGTCTCTCATCTTTTTTTCTTATTCATTCTCTCCCATTTTTTTCTCACTCATTCTCTCTCAGACTCATCATCTTCATAAATAAGGGAGTATTTAGAAAAAAAAGTTACATCTGTTACACATTTATTACTTTAAACTAATTTTAATCAATAATTCATTTTGTATAGTTTAAATAGTTGTTGCTTATAAAAAGAACCGAAGGAGCATATGCTTGTTGGACAACATCGAATCTACCAGATCAGAAAAATCTTTAGATTCTTAAATCTCTGTTGAGGCACATCAGACATTTATATACACGCACTTACTTGTCTTGTCTTAATATATCGTTTCAAATAATTATTACTAGTCCCTCATCAATTTTCAATTATATACAATGTTCATCTTGAACTAATTAATTAACTCGCATGGCAGAAGAACCTTCCGTCCCCAACTTACAGGCTTTAAATACTGTTTGTGGTGTGTGGTGTGCTTGTGTGAGTGTAGAAAGCAAAATAAGGGAACTTATGTTCAAAGGAGACTGAGTTTAAGTTTCAAACTCTCTGAGAGCATTATTATCAAAACACAAATATATTGTGACTAGAGGTATGCAAGCTAGTTCCATCTATGTGTGTTTATGTTTTCATGTTTAATTTGGGTATTCTATCTGTGTGTTTGCGTGTGTCTGCGTACACATGGACATGGAAAATGAATGGCCAAATTAGCTTTTATAATATGTGCATCTCTCTTAATTCTTCTTACTCCCTCTAGTCCTATATATAAAAGTAACATTTTCTCATGCATGGTTGGTTATGTATACAAGTAACATTTTTGCTCCCAGGTAATTACATGTCTCTCATATCTTTTCCCACCTACTCTCTTCCTCACGGTTATTGTCTTCATAAATAATGGTATATTAAAATATTACAACTCTTACATATTTATCTGTTTTAACTGATTTTAACCAATATTTTGATCTACGTGATTGGGGTAGTTGTTACTTATACATAGGATCAAGTGGAGCATTGATTAGCATGTGGCATACATGAAGATGGCCTATGTTCAGCTATAAGTACTTTATTGTACATTGTTTTAACTCTAGTAATGCATTTTTATCTTTTATTAAAAAAAAGTTTAAAAATGTTTCCTCCAACTTCATCCATATATTTTTAGGTTAAATTTTATAATTAAATTAATCACTGCGGTAAGTGGCATGCAATAAAGGTGGATTAAGATAGCGAGTCCCCACCAATAACCCACTTGAGTTGAGTTGATAAATACAAGAAATGGGTGGGCATAGCCCGCCCATTGTTTTCATAATCCATGGCCATCGCAAATGGGGCATGATTTAATCCCTTTATATGTATATACACACATTGTTAAGAGATATATATACATATATATGGAACAAGTGGAAGAGAGGAATTTGAATTCTGGGTGTTTTGGAATATTAATTTGGCTCTTCTTTTTATAGAATCTTATGGCAGACAATCACGGAAGTACTGTGCATGAGTCCAATAATAACCAGTGGAAGATGCCTCTCTTTGTTTTCTTCAAAGATGCAAGGTATATGTATATACCGTCAACACATTACCTCCTATATTATATAGATTATTTTAGAAAAAAATTGCTACTATGAGGTCCCAAAGAAAAATATAATCACAAAAAAAGTCCCCCGAGTAGTATGTAATGATAAGTTTTAATACAATAAATGACAATAGGTCCATGCTGTTCATTTATTATAGAACTTTTGAGTGATTATGTTAATCCTTACTTAGACCCTCATATTTCTCTAGATAATTATATCATTATCCACTGTTCAATATAATCTCGAATTGTGTTCTCATTTCCAACTCATATACCGTCTACTCTTTTGGCTTGATATATATAAATATATATCCTATTTATAACGTGTGTGTATATATATAGAGAAGGAATATTTTTGTTATATTGATAATTCACATTATTGAAGTTGGAAAGTAATTGAATTTTAAGGCAGAATTAATTAATGAGGTTCAATGCTTATTTATATATATATTAGATATTGTTAATACGTAATTTTCCTCAATTTGAATGAAATGAGGAATATTAATTATGATGTGTTTTTGTGGGTGTAGAAAAGTGTTGAAGCTGGATTCAATTGGTAGGGAATTACTGGGAATAGCGTTTCCAGCTGCTTTGGCTGTGGCCGCTGATCCCATTGCTTCTCTCATCGACACTGCCTTCATTGGTCACTTAGGTACGTATAAGCTTCACAATCAAATGCTTCTGAATAAGTATATAGAAATTAAACTAATCGTGAATATATATATATATATATTGTGCATATAAATATATTGGTATATAACAATACATTTTAGGTATTCAGGATTAACTTGTTTCTCATTTGTTGATGATTCTGAAATATATAGGAACTGTGGAATTAGCTGCTGCTGGAATTTCCATAACACTGTTCAACCAAGCTTCGAGGATCACCATTTTCCCTCTGGTCAGTATCACTACTTCTTTTGTGGCAGAGGAAGACACTCTTCAGAAAATTTCAGACATTGAAAAAGGTTTATCCAACAAATTAGAGAATAATGATGAGAGTCATTTGAGAAACTCTGCGTCTGAAAACACTGAAATGAATGGTTATTTGTCCAAAGCCTCTGTGCGTGACAATGTGGAGAAGAATAGTGATAAGAGTAAGACTCTAGTGCCATGTCAATAAATAGATACTAGTATATATACGGTAGTGTATATATATATATTTATCTATTCAGTGAAGTTTGTATATAAAAAACTTTATTTGTGAGCTCATCAAGCTGAAATTTGCTGTATTATCAGATATCAACACAAATACGTCCAAGCCTTCTTCTTCCTTGGCTGCAAATAGTAGTAATAATAAGAGTAAGATGACGAAGAAGAAACAAATAGCATCAGCATCAACAGCATTAATATTTGGGACAATTCTTGGCCTTCTTCAAGCATCAATCCTTATATTCGCAGCAAAACCTCTATTACTTGCCATGGGTGCCAAACAAGTAAGTATCTATTTTCCTCTATAATTATAACAAGACACTTTTTTTTTGTACTACACACATACTCCTATGGTCCTATTTATAAGGGGGGGGGGGGGGAGGATTTTTTTTCCCTTAATATAAGTCATCTCATTAAATTTATTATATGTATACAATTTTACACTTAATTTATTGTTATTGGACTCCTTAGTTCTTACTCTCTATTTCTTGTTAAATAAGGATAAAATTGGAAAAATGGTAAAATTTTAATTAATATAGGTTTAATAAGGTTTAAAGTTTTTTTTTGGTTTCAATAAAATATATTAGAAATGCCTTATAAATAAGATGAAAGAAGTATGTAATCATATCACGGATAAATCAGAATTTTGTATGGCAAAGTAATATAATGATTTGAATTTGATGAATTAATTAATTAGGGCTCAGCTATGCTGATTCTTGGGGAGAAGTACTTGAAGTTGAGGGCACTAGGGGCTCCAGCTGTTCTTCTGGCTTTGGCTATGCAAGCAATCTTCCGAGGTTTCAAGGACACCAAAACTCCCTTATATGTTATTGGTAGGATCAATTAATTTCTTATAAATTAATTACGTTTTATAATATTGGGCCTCAAGTAGTAAATTAAAGTGAACGTATTTAATTAATTTCTGGATTGTCTGATTTGATATTTGTTCAGTGCTAGGGTATGCACTAAATGTGGGTTTGGATCCAATACTTATGTTTTACTGCAAGTTAGGCCTCAAAGGTGCAGCTATTGCACATGTCATCTCACAGTAAGTCCTAATGAATCATCCTTTTATCCTAATAATTAATCTTGACCATTACGATTAATTGTAAGAATATAATATTAATATCATGTTAAATAATTCAGGTACTTGATGGCACTGGCTCTGTTGCTGATATTGATGAAAAGAGTTGATCTGTTACCTCCTAGTATTAAGGATCTGCAAATCTTTCGCTTCCTTAAAAACGGTGAGGATCTTAAATCATTATGAGGGAATTACTTTAATTATTAATTATAAAAACTGACACTTAGAATTATTATGTACGTTTGCATGCAGGAGGGCTGTTGTTGGTAAGAGTAATAGCAGTAACATTCTGTGTGACATTTGCAGCTTCATTAGCCGCAAGATTGGGTCCCATCACAATGGCTGCTTTCCAAACCTGTCAACAAGTTTGGATGACTTCTTCTCTTCTTTCTGACGGTTTAGCTGTTGCTATTCAGGTAAATAACTCATACTATTTTCATCGCTTTCATCTAACAAGTCATGAGTCGCCAACAAATTGGTCTGGTCAGTAAGAAGTTGGCTCATAACACATACATAAGGTCATAAGTTCAAATCCCGATGCTGGTGTCAGGACTTTATTGGTGGGTAATATGTAAGTACTTCTCTAAGTGCTCTTTGAGCCTGAAAGCATGTTCTGCCCCTGGTGATGATCCATTGAAACCCAACTAACCTAAACTTTTTCTGTATCGAAAAATAGAGTCACACTATTGACAACTTACAAATATATACAGTACATCTTAAAATTCGAGGTTGGAGTATGATCTTACACTTAGATTTTGTGCGATGGCAGGCAATTCTAGCATGTTCTTTTGCTGAGAAAGATTATAAAAGGGCCAAAGCAGCAGCAGTGAGGGTTCTCCAAGTAATATAATGAAACTTTGAATATAATTATGATATTTAATAATTCATTACTAAAGTTTATTTGTATCAACATATGGTAAATATTTTTGATATTTTTTTAATAATTATGTTGTTGAATATATGATTGTGCAGATGTCTTTTGTGATGGGAGTAGGGCTATCTCTTGTTGTTGGAATAGGATTGTACTTTGGAGCTGGCGTCTTCTCCAAAACTGCTGCTGTTCTCCAACTCATCAGAATAGGTCTCCCTGTAAGTTTCTTTGTTCTGGAAGTCCCACATAAATAATTTAATCACTAAAATGTCTCTTTAGTTTTCAATATGCCATAATCTGTTATCATTTGCTGCACCTTTTGTTATCGCATGTTGCTCACTTGTGAGAATTTTTAGTGGTTAGATTAATTATGTGGGACTACACAACAATTCTCTCTTCTTTAATTTACACACACACACGCACATTTATACGAATACTGGAAACTAAATGTTGTTGTGTTAACTGATGAATGGAACAGTTTGTGGCAGCAACACAACCAATCAATGCATTAGCGTTTGTGTTTGACGGAGTCAACTATGGAGCATCTGATTTTACATATGCTGCTACTTCTTTGGCAAGTTTCTCATGCATACATACATATAAATGATATCCAACTTATATACTACTTTTGGTTCTTAATATTGAACCAGATGACTAATTTGGATAAATAAAGGAAGTTAAATAAATTTCTTTAAAGTATTTATATTTATCATTATTTTTATCCAAATAAATTTTTCTAACTGATATATAATTTAGTGATACTCTTCAATGTTTCAAAGAGATCATATAACATAGCTATAATTATTTAATTTATTTAGTTTTATTAATCTTCCTAACTTAGTCAACTATATCTTATGTTAAGGATCGAATGTAATAATTAATAATAAGAAATATATGTATGTATGTATGTATATATATATATATATATATTAATGAATTAAGTAGGATATTGTTTGTTGATATGGTCAGGTGTTGGTTTCAATTGTGAGCGTTGGAATAGAATTTGTGATGTATAAGATGAAACGGTTCGTGGGGATATGGATTGCTTTGACTATATATATGGCCCTTCGAATGCTTGCTGGTTTTTGGAGGTATATAATGGTTTTTTTACCATATTATTATTAATTCCTTCATTGTTAATTATCGAATAACATTATTATTTGTTGAAAATATTACCAATTTGCCAAGATATTTAATTAATTTTAGTGCTTTCATTTGTTTAAATTGAAATTGCAGGATGGGAACAGGAACAGGACCTTGGCATTTTCTTAAAGAATAAGCTCCATAATATAGATGTGGAAGCAGGATACAGTTATAAATATAATTATAATCTCTTGTTACAGATTGTGATTATATTGATAATTTTTTATTGTGGAATATTATTGCACCATTTAAACATTATCATTTTTGCAATAGTTTTGTGACTTTTGAGGATTCTCATTCCTCTCATATCTATTATGTGTCTGTGTGTTAGATAATAATATATGAGTTCTGACCGGCCACTTCCTTAATATCATCTTTATGAATTGTCGGGAGAATGACATTTAAGTCATAAAAGATCAAATTAATGAAAATTAGGTCTAAAAAAGTATTCTAAAAAATAAGTTATAAATATAAATTCAGACAATGCAAGCAAATAGGAATTCTAATTATAAATTAAGCAGTTGCATTATTTGAAACTAAAATATTTTATTTGCAATCACGACTCTTAAATTTACAATTATTTGAATCAATAATTGTAATATATTTTTTGGAAAAATAAATGTATCGGGTACCTAAAACCTTATTACTTTCATTAAACATCGTAAGATGTACTATTAGTGACTTCAGGTTAAAAAAAAAAAAAGCACTGTTAGTGACTTATGCTAGAGATATATATGCACAAACTTTTTGACCATGATTTAGTTATTGGGCGTGCTATTTAATTAATGATTTATTGCTTCAAAATATTCTCATGGGAGTAATTTCAGGCATGGCTTTTTATGCACCGCACTATCTCTATCAACCATTGATGATTCGTACTTGGATACATTGTTTAATGAATCGAAATGCACTTTATCATGTATCATTATATCATACCATATAATTTATTTCAGGATCAGATATTATTATTAATTTTTTATCTTCTTATAAGAAAAGAAATGTCAGATGATAATGCCAATATAAATTAGTTTGTAATGATCAATTATGTGTGAGTATTAGGATCAAATAAATTTATCAAAAGCACACACTAATAATTGTGAGAAGTGTTAATGGTTCGACCAATTAATAGGCAATCTTGTTTCGTCAACTAGTAGTAACATTAATGATGTGTGTGTGTGTGTGTGTGTGTGTGATGAAGCAAATGTTTTTTCAATAATAACAAGCCATCCTCAAGATATACTAATCTTCTTTTTATTTCTTTATTATTTATTTATAGCTCGGAATAAGGATTCAGCTTTTGGATTAATTAATTCAATCTATTGATCAACGGTCATCACCACTATATATGGAAATGAACAAGCCGGGCCGGGTATTCTTGATCAACCACCTATTAGGTATGAGATGGAGTGTGTTGAAGGAAGATCGACCTAGCTAGTTGTTCTTGTTTCATTATATGAATAGTACAAATTCAGTTTTTACTCTTGTAAAAAAATAAAAAGTTGAATAAGCTGGGATATGATTTTTCTTGTGTTTTCTTAAAAAGCTCATAACTTGTGTATATATAATGAACTCACTCGTAGAGAGGAAAACAAAAACTAAATGGAAAATTTCCTTAAACCTCATGAAAGGGACTTAATTTCAGTCAACGGTAAAAGATTCTAAAACTTTATTGTACCCTTTGGGTCAAAATGAAATTAAAGTTTGTAGGTGGAAAGACAATCATGCCCTTACTTTATTTTTTTTATAAGAGCATTTACAAGATAGATAAAGGCATTCATGAGACAAATAAATAGATTCAGAAGAAACTAGAGAGTTAACAAGAACACTTTGGCTATTCACAAAACAAATAAGGGCATTTATAAGACAAATAAAGATATTTTTACAAGAAAAATAAAAGGATTCAAAAGAATCTATAGAGTTAAAAATATTTTGGATATTTACAAGACAAATGAGGGAATTCACAAGAAAAATAAAGAGATTCACAAAATTAAGTATAAGGGTATCATTGTCTTTTCATTCACAAAACTTAATTTTATTTTGACTCAAGAGAATATAGTGAAGTTTTATAATCTTTTAGGGATTGACTAAAATTAAGCCTCTTCCATAGGGACCGGATGAAATTTTCCCAAAACTAAACTACGCTTGAGTTGCATAATAGACAAGTGATGAACAAGTGATGCAAGTGTAAGTGGCAAATCCGAGTCAAGGATAAATTTCCTCCAAATACTATATTATTAATGTAACACCCCAAATTTTATTCACCAAATATATTGTAATTATTGAAAATAGTCAATGAAATGAAATGGTGAGTTTTGAAAAATATAATTATGTTTTCGGTGAAATCGGCTATGAGGCAGTGAGCTTGTCATATGATTTTGTATGATCAAATGATGAGAAAAAATTATGAAATTTTATAAGGTGAAAGTAGACATCTTGAGCTTTAATTTAATAAATTATATGAATCATTTGAAACTATATGCAAAAAGATATGAATTTTTGAAATTTATCCAGCGAAACTAGAAATTTTCTATGGCAGCATCTAAAGATGAAATTTCTAGGAATGATATGCTTCCAATTAGCTAGAAAATATATTTTTTCTTGAAACTAGACTCAATGATGGTTTCATAACCTTTGGAATCACTCTAATTAGATTTTTTAAAAATTAGTTATGATTTTTTAAAGTTGGGTAAAAAATCTGCCAGAAATTACTTAAAATCCGAAAATGGGAAAATTGGACAAATATGACATCATTAAGATATTAGATGACATCATCATGATATTATAAAGCAAATCTTCATCTTCCTCATACCATTCCTGACGGGTTTTTTTTTGAAACAAGAGAGAGAGAGAGAGAGTTGAAATCTTTTAGAGAGAGAAATGAAAGAAAACTCGTAAGGTAGGTCGATTTCTTCAGTGAATTCGTAACGTGTATAGTTCTACTCCTAAGCTACTCTTTCATGTATTTGAAGATTGTTGAAGCTCAATTTTCTTGTTGGAAAAGGGCTAGGGTTTTGACCACTTCAAGTGGAGCCAGAGGAAGTGAAAGGTAACTTCCAAATCTTCATATATTAACTATTCTGGCTACTGTGGACAATTTAATCGGTGAAATTTTGCCGGATTGTCATTGGTTTTAATTTTTGAAAATGGGTTGGCCTAGGGGTTATAATACCAAAATTGGGTCCAAATGGTAGTTGTAACCTAATGTAATAGTTAATAAAGTGGTTAGGAGTAGTAAGGAACACGTTTGCGGAGTCAGATTTTGAAAACCCCAATTTTTCCAAGGAATTGTATATTTTGGCCAGAGCATGAAATAGGCCTTAGAGTTGGATTTTAAATGATTTGATGATTCTATTGATATTTGTGTTGGTGTATTGATGCATACTATTGCTTTGCTTGATTATATGAAACATATATGAATGATTGAAGCTTTGTTTCCGTTTATACTGTGGCCATAGTTTTGTTGCATGAAACATTGAGTATGCAAATATGTCATTGTGTGAACATGAGTTATATAATGCAAGCATGTCATGCATTAAGCACTTATCTTGCATGTATATTGGTACTATTTTCCTACTGAGATTCTCTCGAATCTCTCCCTCCCCTACCAACAATCTAGACATGTGAAGTTAGAAGGTATACGGAGATCATAGAAGAGAACTGTATGAGAGGATTGAAGTGGTGGAACGAAGACGGAAAGATGTCTCTGTTTCACTGAGACGGGTTTAGAGACCCAATAGCCCTGTTCGGCTACATTGATGGTAATTATTATGTACGAGCCCCTATGGAGAGTTTCTGTAATCATATACTTATTATCAGTATAATTATATTATTCTTGTGCTGCCAACCGAACTGCAAATCATTTTCCTCGGATACTCTAATAAAGATGAATTTAAAATAAGGGTGTGACAATTAACTCATACAACAGTTGGGTTTTGAACTCCCCAACTACTTACTTAAGTAGTTAAGTGATGAAAATTTCTTAGCAAAGAGTATATGAAAACAACGGCAAACATATTTAGTGTATATATTAATAAACATATGCTCCCTCCATCCCTATTTATAAAATATTATTCTTAAATTGATCTATTGCCCTGTTTTATAGGGTCCTCTTTGATGTTGTCTGAGCATGAAATGCATTTTTATTAATATTACCCCCTAATTAATTTTCCCTATGCTTTCTTTCCTAATTTTTCTTACACTTATCCTCTCTCATTTACCCACTTATAAACAAGGTCGTCATATTTTTAAAAAACAAGTTTATTTTCTTAAATAACGCAATTGGGTAAATAGAAGCGAAGCTTATAAGGAGGAAGTAGATATCTAAGACACAAAAATTGAAGTACACGTTGAGTTGTTAGATAGTAAACAACTGAGGCAAATATATAATGCTAATAAAGACGTGAAATTTCACATTGAAACCACAAAAGTTAGGTAAGGTTGCACCAGAGGAGAAATTTTCATAAATATATCATGATCTTTTGAAATAACTTTACGTAAATCAAACAAAGAGCTAGCTAGAAAGACACAATTCATATATATAAATATATAGATATATATAGGATTCAATTTTATTGTGTGGATCTTACTCTCTGTCTCTCTCTCTCACACAAGTGAGTCTCAACTTTTTCTTGGCCTCTTTAATTTATTTCTATTACTTCACTTCAAATAACTTGAGGCGAGAGTACTCCTAACTAATATTGTAACGTGGGGTCTTCTCTATATATATAATGGAATTCTTACGTAGTCCACAGCACCACAAAAGCTTTTGAACTCGCAAAGAAATGTTATTAAAAAATATATACGAGTATTATTTATAATACACACACACTCTTCAATTTGTTGAGGTTTACAGCTAGCTAGCTTGTCACTACTCTTTTTTGGTGGTGGACATACCAATCTTTCTCAGAAAGTAGTTTCACTAAATTACAACATCTAAAAGAGATTTTTTTTAATAAAAAAAGGAAAGCTTTTGATGAATGCCATTTATATTATTAAAGTTCTACACAGACCAGTAAAGATATACAAGACCATAACTATACACATGTTTTATCCAATACTCGTACGTACTATAAATTTATCGATTAATCTAACTACTTGTCCACCATCTTAATTTTCTCTGCAATTATATATATACTTCTCTCTCTCTCTCTCTCTCTCTCTGTGAGAACATGCTTTAATATTTAAGCACGCAGAAAGAGAAGGGAGAGTTGGGCAGGGCCAAAAGAAGAAGAGGGAAGTGTTTCTCTGGTTGTGTGTGTAAATATTGTGAGAATGTGTGTGTTGAAGGAACTGAGGAAGAGAGTTCAAGTTAATCAGATTCTGATGAGATCCCTATCATAACTCGTATACTGTGGAAACAAGGTATGCAAGTTAATCTCTCTCTCTCTCTCTCTCTCTCTCTCTCTCTCTGTCTCTGTGTCGGTGCGCGCGCGCGTGGAAGATTAATCAAAATGGCCAAATTTGCTTTGATTAATTATGCGTTCTGGTCTCTTAATTAATCATTCTTAGATCAGCAGTATATGTGTGCATGCATGGAAAATGACTATATGATATGTGAGCTGGCTAGTTTAATTTATGTTGTTAACTACTTAATTAGGGGATTTTTAATCAACAAATATATAGCTTCCTCGACTTATAGCTATTTCTTTCATGCTAATAATACAAAATTTCTGGCCAAATTGATCGCCATGCTTGCATATATATGACGGAAATATGGAGATGTCTTAGCTTCGAGTTAGTGTCAGTGTATTTATGGTACACGTACACATACTTCAATAAATTATTGTACCCATCTTTTAAACATTTAAATTCTATAAAAATATTTGGCGAATTATCAATGAAGAGTTTAATTAAACAAAGTTATAAAAAACTCGATGATTTATACAAAACTATAATTTTTTTATTTTATATTAAATATTGATATTGATATGATATTGGCCCAAAAAATAAAAGAATTGATATTGATGATTGTAGTAAGGAAGAGATTCCAAATGTGAATTGTTCCTTCATACTTTCTCGTTTTCCCCCTACAAGTAATGATCATATATATGAATTTGAATGATAACTCAACGATTAGTGACGTTTTATCATAATTTTATATGTTATTTTTGGTTAGCTAAATGAATATAATTAGAAAAATATATCTGATAGAAAGTGACTTTTGAGGCCACCATTTAAAAGTTTTAGCACAAAGTACTTTTTATTTTATCATCAAAGGAATAGGTTATAAAAAGTCTTGTAAGCCATCTCAAGATATATTTGTCATTAATGATAACTTTTGTTTGATCCACTTAAAATGTTTCGATATATAGTAGAAGAATTACATTTATAATAACAACTTTATGTGGTGAGTAGTGACACATAATTCATAAAAATATATTTTGGATAATGATTTTTATAGTTTCTAGAAGTTTTTTTTTTTTGGCCGGAATATAGTTTCTATAAGTTTATAGTCCAATAGAAATTTAAAAATCTAATTATATTGAATGGTTATTACATGACAATTAAAATTTACAGTACTCTAATTCTAAAGCTCATATATTTCGTAAATTTCTTTTAATTTATTGGTTTTTGGATGCATTTGGCTATTTTCGTTTTGTATTGCAAAATAAGTGATGGTTTTTTCTCCTTGATTTTTAAAGAATATTCTATGAAAAAAGTTCTTCATATTAACTAACTTATCTCGTGATTAAAAAAAACTTCCTTACAAAAGGCACCAACCAAATGGGTAGTATATTATTGACAATGTAAGACTAGATAAGTGTAACAACAATATCAATTAAAACAAATAATAGGATATAAAAAAAGTAAATATACACTTTTAGTCCTCTAAATTTATTATTTATACAAGATTTAGTTAGTCTCCAAATTATAAAAAAGTATATTTTTAATCTTCTAACCATACCATCATTAGTTTTTAAGGAAAATTGAAATAAAAGGATCTAGAGAAAATAATATTTATTGTAAAGGACCATAAAAATTATAATCATTTAGAAGGATGGGAGAATTGCTAAAAAAGACTTAATGGACAACTTATTTGTTAAATGGGACATGAAAAGATATCTTGCATATGGAGGGAAGATATATGCATACGGAGGGAAGATTTCTGCACACGTAGGGAAGATATTCTGCACACGTGGAATATCATCTGCACGCGAAGGTCCCATTTGGTAAATAAGTTGTCAATGAGGGATTTGTTTACAATTTTCCCTAGAAGGATTGAATACCATAATATAAATTTAAAATTACTAAATTGCCACTACCGAAACCTCCTACATTATCTCTTGGATTCATAATTATAAAAAACTAAAATTAAACCTAAAACCACCCACCATCATGATCGTAACTTTTTTTTTTTAAATTTTCAATATATTATTTAATTAACAATGGTTAAACTCATATTTTTTTAAATTTTTTTTTTCAACAATATATATCATCAAGTTGCCCCTATTTATGTTATCAATGTTTATATCAATTAAGCTCTATTTATAAAAATAAAAACTAAACTCATTACATATTTTTCAGGATATAAAAGATTATTTAGATTTTTAAGTTTTATTAACATTAAATTAGTTTCTTAACTGACATAAATTTCTTATAAAACAAAAATAAATCATACTATTTCCAATCCTAAATATAAGATCCAATTGACTTTTTTTTTAGAGATTAAGGATGCTGAATGAGCTATTTAATCATATTATATATTATATATTATTAGACTATATATTAATTTATAAGTAAGAAAAATTAGTTTTGAATAAAAATGATGAGTATAAATACTTTAAAATAATGTATTTAACTTTTTTAATCTCTCTAAAAAAGTAAATTGAGTCTTATATTAAGGATTAGGAAGAGTATAAACTATCTTGGTTTAATGTATATAATAAATTATAAAAGACCTTAAGTTTTATTAGGATTATATAATCTTATTTTTAATTAAATTTTTTGTTGATTTTTTTAAAAATAATAATTTTTACAAAATTGAAGAATGCGAAATTTTTTTCCATAGATATCTGTGTAAGTTGTGGAAAATAAAAATTTAAAAAGCTGTTTTTTAATTTTATATTAGTTTTAAAAATAAAATGTGTGAGAGAATGTAGGAGGGAATGCAAAATATTTTGTTGGGGGACATTTTAATATTTTTAATTTTATATTTTCGTATTTACCCTTCTAAATAATTACAATTTTTTTTGTTCTTCTCAATAAATATTTTTTTCTCTAGGTCCTCCATTCTAATATTCCCTAGTTTTTAAATGATTATTTTATTGTAACAATCAATGTTATTTTAAAAAGTAAACTTAATTTGTCGATGGCTAAATTGTTCTGGCCATTTGTTATGCGAAAGTTATTTGCTTAGCTATTCTTATCATTCATATGCAATTCTCTACTTAAACTTATCAATGCAAAATACACAAAAATAACTTATCGTTGGCTAAGTTGTCCTTATCATGCGTTATGCAAAAGTTGTTATTCGCCAAATTGTTCTCACCATTTCTTATATTTTAAAGCTTAATAGTTATCTTATACTATCTCTTGTCTTTAATATAAAATATATTTTCTAATACAAATTATACTACAAATTATATATTATATTCAGGATTTTTTTTTTTGTCCGATATATATTATATTAAGGATTTGAGGTTGTATATTTTGCACTATATTAATAGGAAGATTTAGTTGCCCAATGGTTATTTATATTTATTGGGAACCAAAAAGGTGATGGAATTAAATCTTACGTCGATTAATCTTTAACTTTCCCAAAAATTCTCTAGCCTCTAGCAACTAGAGCTCTAACGCCAGTAGTGATTAGGAGTTTTTTTTTTTTTTTTTTTGTATGTGATAGAAATTAGGCAATTTCACAAAATACTTAATTCCAGTATGGTTTCTAGAGATTTCAAAAGAATTAAGACACCTCAAGAGACATTTTGAGATTCACATTTTTAGAGGTCGTTATATGTCTTTCTTCCCTTTTTTTTTTTAAGAAGAAATATTTATACCGGTACTACCATCAACAATTGAGTCGGAAGGGATTTGATATCCTTAAGTTTATAAATTGAACCTGTAATAGAAAAAAAAAATCAAAGTTAAAATAGATATTTCGAATTTGTATTTGCCGTTAGTATTATTGAAACATGTAGCTGTCATCAACGAAAAATATTATTTATTTTCATTCACCTCTATGATCATTTTGTCCTTTGACGTCTCTCTCACACCGTACCCATCATAACCCTTCAGAAACCAGGGAGCCAAAATAGAAATAAATAAAAGCTTTTCAAGAATAACCCTAGCTTATTAGATAGCCAAAATAAAACACATAAATTAAAAAAAATAGTAACATATTTTGAGTTGCTGTAAAAAATGTTTTACACTGCAGAAGCTGTTGTCTACAAAGACAAATTGAATCTTTCAGGAGATGGAGTTCTAAATGCAAGAGGATATATTCTTGCACAATCTTTTTCCTTCCGGTATGCTTCTAATGAATTTTCTTTTTTGCTCTCAAAGCCATTTTCTTCGATTCACATTACTACGTATACACACACACACACATTAATTATATGCATGTGGAGATCGATGTGGTATTTAAACTAGGATACTTTATTATTGTTGCTGTTGTTGTTGTTGGTCCTTCCTTCGTATATATTTATACATTTAGACTATGATTGTGATTCAGAATTTTTCTCTTGATCTTAATTTGTAAAATCACTCTTTGTTCAAAGATTATTAAACAATCTCGATTGTTTTCTTAAAAATGGTTAGCAGTTAGCACCCCTATCTTGCTTACATGAAATATTTGGTATATATATTTAAATTTATTTATTAAATTTATAATTTTTGTGAATGTTGGTGATTTGACATAGCCTTAACAGCCTCAAGGTCAAATTACAAATTGCCACGAATTAAATACAATATAGTGCATATAACTCGGCATTGTTCTCTTATCAAGGAGCCTTTTATTTTGATTCCCTAGATTAGACTAAATGCTAATAACATGGTTAGAATTAGAGTTTTGAAATTGGTTTTCTTTAAATCAAAATTCATGAAAATAAATTACTAATATTTTTGGTATTTTTGGAAAAATAACAAACAAATGATTTGGATTAAAAAGGGATTAAATGATAAAATGAGTTTTGGTAGCTTTCCTAGTTTCTTAAAATACTATGGGAGTTAATTTTGCATCAAGTCAAATCAAGAATTCTAAGCAATCGTATTAGATCCAATCTACCTAATTAATAACTGATCTTACTATTACATTCATAGTCATCTCTTAGATAAATTGTTAAAACACACTTGATGTGTGTTGAAAATTACTTAATGCAGTAACTTCCTCTTAATTGAAAGCATAATCGCGACACTCAAATCAAAATAAATCCATCATATACATTAGTCATCACATATAATATATAACTTCATTAATTCAAAAGTAAATAAGTTCAATAAAATTCAAATGCACCAATACAAAAATTCATCACAAAAGCAATCCATCATAGACAAATAAACACTCATTTAAGTCTCAAAAATACACATCTACCAATGCAAAATTAATCCAACCAAAACATTATACAAAAATTGAGCTAATGGAAATTATTGAACTCCCCTTTATAGTTCATTGGAGCTTTAGTCACCTCCTCGACCACCAAGACCCAATGAATTTAGCCACTCATATCTCTAGCTTCAGCTGCAACACGATTAAATCCCCTGCCAACTATAGACAAGAACAAATGGAATGGATTCAAGAAGTTGAATGGGCAGTAACAATGGTGTAGGTGCTAGGCTAGGTAGTTTCTGATGATAAGGATGACGAAATCACTACTACAAAAAGGGATTTTAACGTCCAAATTTTGGCCCTTTTAACGACAAAAAACGAGGGGACGTCTATGTGGGACGTCTAAAGTGAGACTTTAGACGTCCCAAATGACAATTTGGGATGTCTAAAGTCCTCTGAAGGGGACTTTAGACGTCCCAATTCTTAATTTGGGACGTTAAAATGTTTGATTTTTTTTTTAAACGATCATTTACATTTTGCATTACCCAGTGAATTCAAACTGCAGAAACAGAATAGAAAATAGATACATAAATCACAATGTCCGTTACAAAATGGTAAGGACATCCAGCACTACAATCTTTACTATATATACATACAATAACAACTCATATAATCTACTACTATATATATCAACAATAACAATCAGAAAGTGTCAAAATGATGTTATCACACAACTACAAACTGATATAAATAAAAAGTTTACTGCTCTATATGTTGAAGAAGATGTCCAGCCAAAAGGTCTCTGATCAAATCAAGGTCTTCACGTAGGTAGGCATCTTCATTATAAAAAATCTGAAAATTAGAAAATAAGCTTTGATGAAATGAATCAAGCAAATAAATTAATTAGCATTTCTATTAGAACACAAAAAATATTATCATTTGAGAATGAAGAAGCGATTACCTTTTCAAAATCGCTAGTAATTCCACTTTGAATGATGTTATACATATAAAGTATAACATAATATCCGCATTCAGTATTGTCAGGTTGTCGAGGGCACTTTAAATCAAAGGCATGCAATTGGTTGTTAAAATCAATACAGGTATGTTTAAAATGACCGTCAATGAAACAATTAGAATCGAAACTACTTATTATCGGATAAAACCACTTTGGCTTTTTAACAACTATACCCTCGCGTGACCTGCCTAGGACCCTATATGTTGGTTGGGAAAATATGAGAACGAAAATGGAATGGATGATGATGATGGTCCTAACAGGGGAAGAAGAGGATGTTAACGGTGGCCGTTGAGTAAGAGAGATAGAGAGACGATGGTGGTGATAGTTGGAGAAGCAGAAAAGGTCATTGGTACTGGTGGTGACGAGTTGAAGGAGACGCTGAGATAATGATGAACAGAGAAAGGGAAAATGACGGTGGGATGAAGATGTCGGTGTAAGAGGAAGGAACCTAGTGGTGGCAAGAGAGACGGAGAACGCCGGCGCTGAAGAACAGAGAAGCGTCGACGGTGGTGAAGTGCAGCTCCGACGGTGGTAGGAACGGCGCTGATCAATATTCTCTGAATCTGAAATGATGGAAGTTGCCGATGGTGGTGTGAGTGGAAGGTGACGGTGGTGCCGGCGCTCGGTGGTGAAGACAGAGGGACGGTGGTCTCTAGCTCCCTCTTCCCGTTCTCCAGATTTCAACTCTCTCTCCTCTGGTTCTCAGGTCTCTCTCCCCTCAGCTCTCTAATCTCCGCCGCTCTCAACTCCCAGCTTAACTCTCTCGGTATTAACAGAGCTTCGCCGGCAATGGAAGCCACCGGAAATGGTGGTGTGGTGTGTGAGAGAAGGCGGTGAAGGTAGAAGGAGTTCCAAGAGGCTCTCTACTCTCCTCTTCCCCGTGGCGCTCTCCAAAACTCCAGCTCCCCTCCCCAATCTCAATCTCGGTTCCCCGTTCTTTCCTCAATCTCTCGGAAACAAAAAAAGAAGCAACAGTTCGTTTTGACCAGGGACCTAAACAAAATATTTTGAATTTGGGGACCTTAACTATAATTTCCTGAAAAGGGTTGTCGTAAGCCCCTCTTCTGTGTAAATATGTAATTTTCAGAATTTCGGGGGTCCTGTTCTGTAATTTTTCCAAATCCTCAAAATTAGTAATTCTGAACCTCTAAAAATCTCCAATTTCTTCTAAAATACTTACAATACAAAATTAAACATTGGGTAACATCAAAAATCTAAGAAACAATTGCATAAAAATAATTAACATAGTATGACCATTTTACCCCTAATGACAAATAATTCAATATAATTGTCTCTAACTAAAATTAATACTTAATCATACAATAATGTCTCAAAATATGCATCAAAATTCCAATTTAATTATGAAAATTATATATAAAAATATGATTCAATCAATTGATTGTTAATGATGTACCATAACTTAATTAAATAAAAACAATGCAATGAATCATGTGTGTATATATTTATTACACAATTTAAATCTGTATATTAACTAAGCTTTTGTGGGACCATGCCTTGAAACTTGTGAGTGTTCTTGTTGGACAAGCGATCTACATCAGAAAAGTTGTAATGCATTCATCCAAAACTTTTTAGTTTATATAATGTTTTAATTCTTTCCCGAATTTTATAAAATATATTTTCATTCTTAACATTATTAGTCTCAAATATTATTTTTTTATTAATTATTGTTATTTTAAAAAATTAAATTAATATTAAAATTTAAAATATTTTCTCAACATTTAAAATTTTGATGTCGGCATTTTTTTTAATGAAATTAACGTTGTAAAAGTTAGAGAATCAAAAATATATTTTTATAAAACTAAAGGGCCAAAATAAAATTTTATATAAAATTAAAGCAATAACGATTTGCTTTTTCTAATTCCTTAATTTTATCATTCGGCTTTCATTTTGATTCTAGAGGTTTTGGATCAAGACGTGCAAACTTTTTGATTTAGATCTGATTCAGATTGATTGTCCAAAACAACCTTTTAGAACTTTGATAGCACTACTACAAATAATGTCTTTTATGACAGTTATTATTTGCCATATATAATGATTCCAAATCGTTATCTATGCGGGTGCTATATATTCTCCGTGCAAATGAATTGAGGTTTCAAACCATTATTTATTTTGAACCTATTATAATAATTATAATATAACACAAGTTATGTATTAAAGCTTGATGATTTGATCATTGTAAATGGGTTTGAAGGGAAAACCTTGTCAGCGAACTTTTTAGAGGAACTTCCAAGCATATTGACCAACATGCTTATTATGTGAGAATAATTTCTTCCCGAATTGATCATTGTGGGGTGGGTTGCTTCCTTCTCTTGGATTGAATGGGGGTCTTGGACTGATTGGCAGTCTAGAACTTAGTGGGAAGCTTTTTTTGAGCAGTGGACTTCTTGATCAGCTTGCATGCTTAATTAAAGTAAACGGTGAGGCTACGCAATGTAGCTATCCATAGCCCCTCCTACTTTATCTGCGTCTTTGGTGGCCTATAGAGTGGATAGCTGGGGTTGATGTTGGTATTAATTTATATCTTCACATGCTTAGAAGGGATATGCTTGTTATGAATCATGTTATCTTCCGTGTTGTAGAAGATATGGCCTATTGCCACTGTATAGTGTCCAGGGCTTTCGGTAAAACATTCAACTTTCACCAATCCCTCAAGCGAATCATGGCTTGGAGATATGCAGCTTCCTCTAGTACTTGGGCCACTATTTTCCCCTTGCTGCTTCGTGCAACTCTCCTTTATCAACTCTTGTGTGAGAAACATTATTTGTTTACACACACTAGTAGAAAAATGACTTTTTAGACCGGTTAAAAATGATTTTTTAGACCGGTTTTATATCAGGTCTTGATACAGCCGGTCTAAAAAGTCTGTTATTTTTTAGACCGGTTAAGAAACCGGTCTTAAAAATAATTTTTTAGACAGGTTGTTTAAAAATCAGGTCTAAAAGGTCATTACTTTTTAGACCGATTATTCTGAAAATTGGTCTGAAAAGTGTTTATTAGACCTCATATTTTAAAATCCGATCTTAAAAATTATACTTTTTAGACCGGTTATTCTGAAAAACCGGTCTAAAAACTATTTTTTACACCTCACTACACCGTTTGACCGTTTCCGCAGTATGGTCTAAAAATTGCATTGATAGATTTGGATGCCTGACAAGGTTCAGGCCTAGGTGAGTCTATGTAATTCAAGGTATGGCCTCCCTTCTTTCCCTCTTTAGCCCCATTTTTCACTGTTAGTCCGTGAGCTTCTCTATGCTTTGAGTCTTTTTTTTTGGACAAACTATGCTTTGAGTCTTTGACATTAGCTCGCGAATCATGAGATTGATGGCTAAGGGTTTCATGTTGCTTTGGTGCTGCTTCTGAAGTTGGGATTCCTGGAATTTTTACATGAGGGATTGGTGGTATGCTTCTACCTGAATTGCTATTCTAAAATCAAAAGACGACATGCCAGACAAACAAGACGAAGTAGATTGAGAAGTGATAGATGATTCTGTGGAGAATTGTTGCTTCTCTTTGCTAGCCTTGAGATTTTTAGCCTGCAATCATATGCGAGCGAGTTCTTATACTATTCTCTACTAGACTTGTCTCAAGAATTAAGAATATTGTTGTCTTACCTTTGCTTTTGGCATTGTAGTACCAAGCTCTTTGATTTGATCATTGCTTCCACCTAATCATGGAAAGAAGGACTTGTTGAGCTTCGATTTAATATCATAAACCGCATGAAATTTTAATCTTATCTCTCCCTTAAGCCTTTTTATGAGTGAAGATTGGCGTCAATCGGAGGTTGAGATCGACATCCAAGACTACAAGCTCTGGCATCGGCTTCAATGTGCCACCGCACAGCACCGTCTCCACCGCAACTTGGCACAAGTGCCAGGTTCCCGTCAACAGAAGCCCAACAGCTCCGTTCACAAGGTTCACCATTCAGCCGCATGCTTCGAAGAACAAGGACTGAAACAGAGCTATACACATACAGTAAACAAGGAAGCAATGGTCAAATTCACAGAGAGCAAAAATTAGGCGCCATAAAGGAGAGATTGAAAAATTTAAAGTCAATTTTTTAGACCGGTTATAAATAAAACCGGTCTTAAAATGGTGAAAAAATATAATTTTTAAATTTTTCATATTTAAGACCGGTTTTTATTAAAACCGGTCTTAAATGTTTGATATTTAAGTAAAGTGACATTTCAATGCATTGTTTCTGGAGCTTTTCATATTGTTCATCCCTATTATTTGTTTGAGGTTGCAGTGACCATAATATTTTTTCTTGGTCAATCCAAAACTGGCACCCTTAAGAAAACCAAGATGGTCAGGCCCTAATGTCTTGGCCAATACGTCCTCATCTACAGAAAGGCAACCCTGTGAACTAACTTCCTGGGACATGGCTTGTTGTGCATTTAACAATAATGTTAATATTGATAGTTAATTGAAGACATTACTTCCATACATCGAGGACTAATATTACTACTTATCATTTTATCGACGACCTCCTTCACCTAAGGATCGTCATAAGAACCATCTTTATTTTGCCTCGTCACCACCTAAAGTTTATGACAAGGAGGTCTACTATTGTCCCCACTCTTAGTGGAAAACTGTTGAGTAATGTGAGCATACCCCGTTCGCCTTGTCATGTAGGGATACTTATTGTTCTTCACCCTTTCCTTATTTGCCTGGCTTATTTCCTACAAAAATGCACAACGCTTTAATTAATATTAAACAGATACATGCAAGTCTTATGAATTATGAATAACTATTACCTGGAATGATGGTTGGCGATGTGAGATAACAAATTCTCTCCACTCATTCAGTTTGATTGTGGATCAAAGATCCTGAGAAACTTCTATCCCATTGACCTCTTCAGGATTCTACAAATACGCCTTCATCAATACATGATAGAATGTGCGTAGTGCTTCCCTAACCTTCTTGAGGATGTAAGATCCCACCTTGCATAGCACTTATTATCGATATTAATCAGAGTAGCAATGCCCAGTTCGGTGGCCAACACAGGAATAACATAAAAATACTGATAATATGTGTATGATTATAGAAATTTTTCTTTCACGGTTCGTGCATAATAATTACAATCAATGTAGCGTACAAGACTACTTGGGTGTCTAAACCCATCCCAGTGAAATGGAGACATCTTCCCGTCTTCGTTTCACCACTGCAATTCTCTCTCATGCAGTTTTCTTCTCTGATCTCCATGTACCTTCTGTATTCACCTGTCTAAATTGTTGGTAGGGGAGGGTGAGATTCGAGAGAATCTCAGTATGAAACAAGTACCATAATATATGCATGATAGATGCTATGTGCATGACATATTAGCTTTAACTAGATGTATGCCTCATAATGACATTTCTGGTGCTCAATGTTTCATGCAACAAAACTATGGCCACAATGAAAGCAGAAACAGAGCTTCGTTTATTCAAATATGCTCTACACAATCAAGTACAGCAATCACATACATCACTACACAAGCAAAGATATCAAATATATGCAAATAAGGTAAGTCTCCTATCTTAAGTCTTTTCTCCTCGATTTGCGTGCCTCGTAATATGTGCCAACCCCTCGAGCTCTTGATTCGGTCCTAAAATGTCAAATGTACAATTTAGACACTGTCATAGTATTTCTGGTGGTTATATGAGTATATTGAAAATTACCAAAATGCAACTAGGGACTCGGCCTGGCCCCGCCGTACCCGGTCCGACCGTACTTTTTATGAAATTTTTACCTAGGCTATTTTGACATATTTTCACCCAAGGAATCCATTTCCAGACTCAGAATTACCAAATTCACTTTCAAAAGACCAGAATGCCCTTGACAACCCTTATTTCAGGGTTTAGGGGGCGTTTTCATAATTATGCTTTTTCGGGCTTTTCTGAAAAAAGTTATCAACTGTAACCCCACCTAATTTTTCCTCCTGAACTCAATGGAATCATCAAATCACCAAAAATCCAAATCTAACCCCTCCAATTGGTCCTAGCCGAAATCCTAGGGTTCTCGGGGAAAATTGGGGTTTTCGAAATCTGACTCTGCAGACTTGCTCCTTTCTACTCCTAACCACTTTATCAACTATTTAATTACATTATAACTACCAATCAGACCCAATCTTGGTAGCATAACGTTTAGGACACCACATTTCCCAAATTCACAATCAGAGCAAATCTAACAAAATTTCACCTATTAAGTTACTCATAGCAGCCAGAACAATCAATATTTGAAGTTTCAGAAGTTACCTTAACTTCTGTCTGGCTTTTCCCCTTGATAACCGAACCCTAACTCCTCTCAACTTCAAATTTGTGCTTCAAACACCTTAAATCATGTAGAATAAAAGCTTAGGAGAAGGATTATACACGTTAGGTATGAATTCACCGAAGAAATCAACCTACCTTATGAGATTTTCCTCCTTCTCTCTCTAAAACTCAACAAGCTCTTCTCTCTCCTTTTGCTCTCTAATGGCAACGGAAATGGCTGATGGAAGGAGGAGGAATTTCTTTTTATCATATATTATATTATATTCTAATTATTTACGTAATTTCCAAAATTTCAGATTTAAGCAAATTCTAGCAGATTTTCTGTCCAAACTTTAAAAAATCATAACTAAATTTGTAGACATTGAATTGGAGTGATTCCAAAGACTATAGAACCTTTATTGAGTCTAGTTTGAAGAAAAAATATAGCCCTTTGCCAATTAGAATGATAAAATTCTCATAATTAAATTCTTTTAATGCTGTTCCAGAAAATCAAGAGTTTTTCTGGGCTAACTTCAAAAATTCATAAATCCTTGTATATAGCTTCAAATGATTCATACCACCTATAAAATTAAAGTTTATGATGTCTACTTTCACCCTGTAAAATTTCATAAGTTTCAATCTTCATTTGGTCATCCAAAACCGAACGACAAACTTACTTCCTCACAGGAAATCTCACTGGTAGCACTATTCACCTTCTCTAAAACTCACCATTTTATTGAATATTTTCAAATAATTACAATACATCTTGGAGAATAAAATTTGGGGTGTTACAGAGGACAAATTTCTTGTAAGTTTCGTCTATATCATGTGCGGATTGCAAAGCACACAATTCATGTTAACATTTTTTACAAGTACATAGCAAGTAATTAGCAAGTATATATACCTTACCTGATATTGTCCCAAATAACATATGTGTACTAGCTGTTAAGCCGATGTAGCTGATGAAGTGTGATGGCTCAAAAGTTTGAATCTTATTGGTCCATATCACATCAAACTTTCTCTCTAAAGACTTTGCTTCATTCACAAAAGTCAAGGTACAACGACCCCTTCTTATAATATCCCTCACTTCTTCTAATGCCTGTTCCTAGGTCAAGTTTCTAGTTTGACTAGAGGAAATATTAGTACTAGGGGGAATACCAATAATAGGGGCACTATCAGTGCCGAGGGAACTAGAACTAACCATTTTAATTGAAAAATAAAACTCATTTAGTCAGCCATAAGGAATAGAGCAATGAGTTTTCTAAAAGAACATGATGCATGAATAAGGTTAAAACCTAGCTAGGGAAGATGAAGCGAAAAATAAGGAGAATGTGGAATGCAGAATGGAGAATGCGGAATGAAGAGAAATCATCCCTAAAACTAAGGAGAATAGAGCACGTGAAGGAATACGACCTAGCTAGGGCTCTGAAATGAAAAATTCAGTTAGGGCAATTAAAACAACTCTCACGACTGTCAGACCAAAGTTCAAAGAAAGTAATAGAGGATGTGGTTTGCCTAAAAGCATTTATAGACGGCCGAAAAGTCAACTAGAGTTGAGAGTTTCAAGGATGGTGGGTAACGTTCAACCAAAGATAAGTGTAATAACTTGGGAATGTGAAGAGGCGCAAGATAGCGGGTGTTTTAAAAGACTTGGCAAAACTTGCTCACAGTTATAAGTTTAGAACTGTTATGAAAGGTGTCTTTTTCTTATGATTCTTAATTTACAACCATAATAAACCTTTGAACGTAAGTATACAGTTTTACATTACAATCGTTAGGTTTTGTAAACAACAACAGATTTTTTTCTTAATAATCGTTAGGTATTTGACAAAGTAATATAAAGAGTGATGAGTTTGACTTAATAACTATTATTTATTTGACTTTTTTATAAATCTTTTTGAAGTTAATTATTCAACCCCATAGTAAAAACAAAAAATTAAAAAAGAAAAACGAGAGTGTGAGTAAACAAAAAAAGGTTATAAAGATGAAGGATTTGCCACATCATCAAAGTTATCCTTCTCCAATAATTTTTCCACCTTCTCGATCAGAGAGTGCACAAGAGAGGTTAGTTCCTTCATGAACTTGTTCCTGTGTCCTTACTCTTCTATGTAATCATTAACCGTATGTTAGAGGTCATAGTTCACGTGGATTAGCCATTCCATACTTGTTGATTGATGGTAGTCATCTTTTGGTTTTATCCCAAGGAGATCAAAAGATGATGAACCAGAAGATCTCTTGCGTTTGTCTATGATATCAATGAAGAACAAATTAAAAGTTAGAAGTTAGATATGAGAAATTGAAATAAAAGTAGATAAGTCGAGTTCATTTTTCGAACATTTAAATAGAAAGGGTTTCATAGATTATCTTACTTCCGAATGTGTCCTTTAGTATTAAAGATCATTTCTTGTTAATTACATAGAAGTGGAATGGAAAGGTTTTATGGGTTATCTAATAGAACATGTCATTTTGAATGGAAAGGGTTACGTTATAAAGTCGAACGTGTCTTTATAAATTGTCACAGACCATGAATGTCCCTTGTAAAATGCCTAACTTTAGTAACAATTGTTTACTAATAACGGTGAAGTGTTAATTGTTTTTTAAATATTTTTGGGCTACTTTGCCCTAATGATTAATTTTTTAATATTCAAAAAAGAAAAAAAACAGTGGTGGTTTTCAGTCATCACCACTACTATTGTCCTCCTCCTCCTGCCCCTCCCTCTTGTTTGGCATATCATTAATGTCTGAGGAAGGAGATAAAGGGTCTGACTGGAAGTGATCATGTACAACATGATTGTGATGGAGAATGAGGTTCAACTTCCTGTTCAGATTGTGAGTGTGTGTAGCGAGACGCCTTGTAGAGTGGTCAAGGCTAGCCAATGTCTGCAGCAGAGCCTTTGTCAAACCCCTTAACATTTTGATATTTGCAGAGTATTAAGAGTATAGTTCCGTAAGACATACAGAAATAGCAGAAACATACTGACATTAAGTACTTGTTTACAATATAAGAATTCCTCGTAGGGTTTGAAAAATATATACAAATATATAGACTGCTTAAAAGAACAAAAGTACAAATATAGATAACTACAGCAGCTTTGGTATGCACCGAGACTCTATTCACCGGTAGCCACTACCTTGCCCTTCGAGCCTCTAGCTGTAATGTTTGTGTTGTTGAAAAAGGGTGAGATTCGAGCCAATCTCAATAGCAACATGCTTTTCAGATATATAAAATGTGAAAATAAATATTAATACACCACGTCATGTAAGATGATAGAATGTTGTGTGCACACTGTCCAAGGCCAAATGACATGTTTGCACCAGGCTAATATGCGTGTCCAAGAGACTATGCTCATGTTACAAAGAATGGCATACCCAAACATATAATAATCACATAGTATATGTAAGAAAAAGTTACTACCTGACTCCTTTTTCGGTTCCTTAGTCTATCCTAAACTTTGGTTCCGGCTCGGGAAATTCCCAATTCCTATCAAAATTAAATTTACAAGTAACTAATTATTACTTGTACCATTACTGCCTTTAAATCAACTTCTACCTGTTATTTAATGTAGTTACAACAGTTTCTGTACAATACAATTTTGCACAGTGCAGTTTCACTGTTTCTAGAAACTGGCAGATTTTTAGTCAACTTTAGAAATTCATAATTAATTATAGGAAAATCCAATTTGACTTATTCCAAAACCCATGTGAAGCTTGTTAAGTGTATTTTCATGAAAAAATACCCAAAGCTAGTCACTGTTATCACAAATTTCCTAGAAATTTGCAAAACTTGCATTGTTCTAGATTTCGTTCCAGAAATAGGGCACAACTTTAAAAATTCATATATTCTAATGTACTTATCCAAAAATCATGATTAACCGATCAAATTAAAGCTCCAGATGTCTACTTTAATCCTATCAAGTTTCATAATTTTTGGGCCAGGCTTGACCAACAAATTTCATTGCACAAAGACACTGCCTTGCTGGAGGCAAATCAAACAGCATGTTCCTTTAACTTTAAAAATATCCAGATTTGCATACTAACATCCAAAAATCATGAACACCTATATTCCAACACAATTTTCCCTTCTAAATCCAATGGAACCATCAAAATTATAAAATTCCAGTTCCTCCCTCTTGTTCTGCTTCTGGCCAAAAGTTAGGGTTTTAGGAGGGAAAGTGTGTTTTCTTGCTTTCTCTTGTTTAATCACTTCCTTTCCACTTCTAATCACATGATTAACTACTTAAACACTAAATGAACATGATTTAGGGAAATTTTGGGCAATATAACATTTTAGGTTTCATTATCCTAAAATTCCAAAACAACCAAGACAAAGCCAAAATCAACAACCACCACAATAACAACATCATACTACATGAAGAGATCAGAAGTCTTAGATATTATCCTCTTCATCTCTCTTAATTTACTATATTCTATTGCCAATTTCCAATGTGCTTTGCTCTGTGACTTATTATTTAATTACTCGGCTCTAATTCATTCCACATGGCATCATCTTTATTCAAATGATTATTTTTCTCCAATATTTCCCAATTCAGCCAAAATTCATCAAGGAATAAGGGAATTAAAATTGCTTCATGAATTCTCATATTCTCTTCTTTCAATTAATTCATTAATTCACCTTTTTACTTTTTGACTTTTCAAACTCAATTTACTTGACTCTTGTTTTTCCTCTTCTTAAATTAATATTAACCAAGAATATATATATATATATATATATATTCCCCTTTATTTCCCTATTTAACCGAAATTATAGAGAGAAAATGGAAAAATAAATTGCTTCTTGCTTTGTTTGCAAATTATCATTTTGCCATTATATTTTTACAAAAATATTCATGTCTTGCTCTTCTTCCTTGTTTTTGGCCAAATTTTAACACGTTTATTGGGCCATTGTTTTGTGCTCCTTTCATGCTCCAATTTAGGTTACATTGCTAGGCTTTTAAGTGGACATTAGTTGCTCCTTTGTGTCCTAGCTTAGCTAAATTGTGTGTAACCATTGATTGGAGTGCTTCTATCATTTCATGTATATCACAATTCATTATTTTATTTCATTAAATGTCACAAATAATTACAAGGCATATTGGTGAATAAAAATAGGACGTTACATCCTTCATTTGAGGATGAGGCAAAATAGGAGGACGAGAAGAGGGAGGAGCTAGTGGAGGATGCACTACTACAAAATATTGATTTTACGACCCTAAAGGACGTCCCTTTTTAAAAAAGGGACATAAAAAATAAAGGCGGTGGCATTTTTGTAATTCTGAGTGAGATTTGAATAGTTTTAGACGTCTCCAATTCAAATAGGGACGTCTAAAGTCACTTTAGACATCCCCAATTTAATTTGGGACGTCTAAAGTTAAATTTTTTTTTAATTAGAGAAGCCTTTTGGTCACTTTAGACATTCCCAATTTAATTGGGGACGTCTAAAGTTAAATTTTTTTTTAATCAGGGACGCCTTAAATATCAGGGACGCCACTTTTGGCGTCCCTGATATTACATATATCAGGGACGCCTAAAGGCGTCCGTGATTATATAAAAAATTAACTTTAGACGTCCCTAATTAAATTGGGGACGTCTAAAGTGTGACTTTAGACGTCCTTTTTTGAATTGGCAACGTCTAAAGTAAAAGAAATTAACTAAACAACTTTAGGCGTCCCTAAATTAAATTGGGGACTCCAAAAACAATTCAAATCTGTACTGACAGTCTTTATTTGTCAATTTTATAAACCCACACTCATCTTTCTCATCAACGCAACCACAACAAGAACCACTACCACCACACATTTAACTTTTGCTTCTTCTTCTTTATATGCTGTTTTTAAACTTGTTTCTTCTTTTCTCTCTCTTTTTTTTACCAGATCTGTTATGCTTACCACCATGCATTTAACTCTTGCTTCTTCTTCTTTATATACTGTTTTTAAACTTGCTTCTTCTTTTCTCTCTCTCTTTTTCACCAGATCTGTTATGTTTCTTACTATTTTTTATTATTTTATCTTCTTTCTCTTTTTTCTTTGGATTTCCCTTCTATTTTATCTTCTAACTTGTGTTGTTATGGTTTGTAGAACGAGACTCCAAAACATGCTTCATGGCCACGTTCCCATTGAGAAAATGAGGTTCATCTCTTCCTGTTGCTCTTCTCTATTCATTATTACGAGAAAATGAATTTTAATAATAGAAGGAGATAAGTTTTTTGCAACTGATTCATCTTATTGTTATCATCTTCTGTTTATGAGATTTCAGCTCTAGAGTTATTATTGTGTAGATTTTGGATTTGGAGTTCAGATACTAGATCTGTAATTTTATTAACGATGATATGTAATTTCTAGTTTTAAATATTGTTTAATTCAGATCTGTAATATAAATAATTTTTTTTTTAAAAAAGTACTTTAGACATCCCCATTTTAAAATGGGGACGTCTAAAGTGTCATGTAGCACTTTAGACGTCCCCATTTTAAACTGGGGACGTCTAAAGTCTAGACTTTAGACGTCCTTTTATTTACGGATGTTATTGCCATTTTTTACTACTTCGCTCACATAGACGTCCCCTTATTTTCAGACGTTAAAAGGCCTAAATAAGGGACGTTAAAAACGTTTTTTAGTAGTGATGATGGTGAAGATGATGAGGAGGAGGGACATGTAACATCCCAACGCCTCACTCTCAATATTGTCCACTTTGGGGCTTGCCACTCCTCACGGTTTTAAAACGCGTCAAATGGGGAGGTATCTTGAACCTTATAAGGCATCTTTTATCCCCTCCCTAACTGACGTGGGACATAACACTTCACTCACTTTTGGTCTCAGCGTCTTCGTTGGCACATTTACTAGAACCTGGATTTGATATCATTTGTAACAACCCAACGCCTCACTCTTAATATTATCTACTTTGAGGCCTACCACCCCTCACGATTTTAAATTGTGTTGAGAGTATCTAAACCCTAAGAAGGCGTCTTTTGTTCCCCTTTCCAGCTGATGTGGGACATAACAGTCTACCCACCTTTTAGCCTAGTGTAACACCCTTTATTTATACCCGTTTAGTATGTATACAGAAGCGCTAATGTTCTTATTATGGCTTAGAAAAAACATTAATTAAAACTTTCAGCCAAAACTTACACAATTATTTTCTTAGGGCATTGTGCATTTGGTACTAATTTCTCTTTCAATTCTCAACTTCATTTTATAATTATTAGACTTGTATTTTTGTTTGTAAATCCGAATGTTGTTTTTTAGCTAGTGTACCCTAACTGATACTGATACTGATATTGATATTGATACTGGTACTTACACTGATATTGTATATTCTGATACCACTGCTCTTTAATACCATCATCATGTGCACTGATATCAATACTACATGTATTGATATCACTACCAAGTGCACAGGAATCATGAAATTCCCCGATGTTTTGATATCTCCGAATACTGTTATTGCTACCGGGTTTATGTATTCACATGTACATCATTCATGGTATGCTTATACAGTTAATAGTGAAATGTGATAATTTACACATGACAGATTATCACATATAAATCTTCAATTCACCGCCACATTTTCCATTGGCTTATCTTCATGCATTCCTTTTTCATATTCATCATACCTATATAGTTGGGTAAGGGAGGGTAAGATTCAGGGGAATCTCAATGGCAAATAATACCAATTATACATGCAAGATAAATGCTTAGTGCATGACATGCTTGCCTTACATAAATTCATGTTCCCATAATGACATATTTGCATGCTCAATGTTTCATACATTACATCTATGGCCATCGCATGAACAGAAACAGAGCTTCAATCATTCATATACATTCCATATAATCAAGCAAAACAATCATATACATCAATACACAAGCATACATATTAAGTAGAAGCAATTTAGGAAAGTTTACTAGCACCTCACTACAAAAAAACACTGAATTTCCGATGAAATTAGAGTTTCCGACAGAATTTGCGATGGAATTGATTTCTGACAGAATGGATTCCATCGGTAATAATAGCATCACAAAAAAATTTCCAACGAAATTCAGATTCCGACGAAAATTCCCAACAGAATTTATTTCCGTTGCAATTTATGACGGAATTGATTTCGTCAAAAATTCCCTCATAATTTCCGATGGAATATTCTGTCAGAAATTCTCTCGCAACTTCCAACGGAATTCAATTCCTTCGGAAATTCCCTAGCAACTTCCGACGGAATTCATTTCTGTCGAAAATTTCGTCACAATTTTTTTTTTTAATTTTTAAAATCCACTTGGCAACTACAGCAACCGCCCCCTCATCACCGGTGGCAGCGCATAGTAGTTCTGGTGGCGTCCACCTTGTCGTCGGCCCCCAGATCCGCCACGTATCGCAACCTCATATTTCTTGGAAATGTAACTCAACTTGCCCCTCCTTTGGTTAGAACCCATGACCTCGTCCGTACGCGCGCGATGCTTTATCGGATGAGCTCGACTGCTTTGGTGTTATATCATTACACACAATTATATATATAATCTTATGAGTATATTTTTTTAATTTCTAAAATTAAATTTTTATTAACATTAATTAATAAATAAAAAATAATTATTAACTAATATTAATTAATAACTAATAAATTTTATTTTTTATATGACTATTTTGCCCCTACAATACCAAAACCTATTATTGAAAATTAAAAATATTTTAGAAATTAGAAAATAATAATAATTAAATTAAAAATATTAATTAAAAATAATAAATTTTATAAAAATAATTTTTTAAAATTAAATTAAATTTTTAAATATTAAATAATTAAAACATAATTTTTAAATTTTTCCATGATTCCATCGAAAATTGCGAGGGAATTTGAATTCCGCCGGTAATTGTAACGGAATTCAATTCTGTCAGAAATTCCCTCTCAATTTCCATTCCGTTGGAAATTCCGTCAGAAATTCTGTTGCAAAAGTCAGAATTTCCAACAGAATATTTTCTGTGATTTGCCACAGAAAAAATTCTATTGGAAAATTTTCCGAGGGTTTTACAACGGAATTTTTTACTGAATTAAATTTCGTCAGAAATTCCATGTTTTTTTGTAGTGCCTTTCCCCATTTATGTCCTCCTCTTGTTTCCTTTTCCCCCAACCATTGTAGTGTCTTGAAAAATCTTCCATTGCCCATGTGTTAGAGCCGTGTCAAGTGAATACCCAATATGGTTACATTAGCCACAAGGACATGTCTCTATTTCTTATGGTCTTACTTATCTCAATTCCCTCCAAATGCTACAATTCACAAGTCTTCCCTAATCTGCTAGATTTCATTGATCAATTTTGAAACTTCATTACTTAATCTACAAAATTCCAAACAGGATGCTTCAAAGTCCTATATAAAGCTTTCTAAGTCCTCTACAAGGGAAAAATATTACTCACGGTGAAATTATAGGCAAAAAGGTCCAAAAATCCTCAAGCAACAACACTGTCTCAGGATTCATTCCAGATTCAATACCTAAAATTTAACAAATAATAACTTACAATCTACTAACCCAAATAATGCATTTTATACCTCATTTTAAAGCTTAGGATGTCTACTAATAGCCTGTAAAATATCACATCCATTGAACCAGATTTAGCCATTCAAAATCATCTCATAAGCAACCTGATTCGAATCTAGCAGTACTAACCTTATACAACCTTAAGTTCCAATTCTAGGGTTTTCAATCCAACCCTTCTAAAATAATCTCCATAAGCTATTCCCATACAAAATTGTGTGTAGAATCCATTGGGAACCTTTAAATCATCAAAATCACATTCCTTCTCTATATTCCAGGTCTGGCAAAAAATTCAAGGGTATCATAACCTCATGAAAACTCGTTAAAACCTCAGGATACTAGCATCAAATTAGAGCCTATGCTTACCTCTATCTGGTGTTGTAGCCCATTCTTGATTTCGGAAGTACCTTAAATTTAGAGGCAACACAAAATCCTCTAATAAAGAATCCAAAACCATAGAAACGTAGCCCTTAACGAATAGAAGATTTGTGAAGGATCGATCGGTCAAAAATACCGATCCGAGCTTGAATCTGGCAAGATTACTTTCTCTTTCCTCAATAACACTCTTCTCCTCTCCTCTCTCTTTTTCTCTTGATTTTCTCTATTTTCTCTCTTCTTTTAATGCCTTGGCTGAATTCTTAAAGGCTTGGGAAATGTTGGATTGATCTTATGGTAACACGTGTCAAGTGTTAAAATCTCAGGGTGCTCGGCGTTCTTTCTTAAAACTGGCCTCTTCTCTCTTTCCTACACCTGGGCATCCTCCTGCTCCTTCTCACTTATGCCTTGGGTGCCCTCAAGGCCAGGGGAAGAGAGGGCCTGACAATTTCATCCGACTTTCATAAGCATTTTTAGGGAAAGTCTGACATGTGGTGGAACTGGAGACCAGGGATCGATGAGTTCTCCTGGCTAATTGGACATATGTTACATGGGGTCGCTAGGTGGCGTCTTTGCATTATGCCAACCCAAAAGCTAATATTAGGTGGAAACTTCTTATTGGTCCACCTCAAAAGCTACTTTTCAAAAGCTATTTTATGAATATCTACTCAAATTGCACCACATGTGTACTTGTGTTTCCAAAATGCGCCAAGTGTCCTTGTAAGCCCTCAGATGGTGTCACATGGCCTATGACTCAGGAATTACCAAGCAGATATCGATGTATCTTGGAAAATGTCAGATGTAGGCTTGTGGGCCCCACATAGCACCATATATACCTTTAGTGTGCCATCAAAATGGCACCTAAGTGTGCCAATGTACACTTGCACCAGTATATTTTATCCGACTAATTTCACACACCAATCCGTCATACAGTCTATAGAACTATTCTCTACCCGGAGGGCCAAAACATAGAGTCCCTAAAAAGCATTCTATTTCTTAGACATTCTTAGGACTATTGTTAAACCGGGCTTAGTAGTCTTCTTGACTGAGTCTTATTCTCTAGGTTCTAGGACCAAAATGTGGGATATTGCACCTAATGTCCTTGCTGGCACATCAATCCACATTGACCCAAACCTAGCTCTAATACCATTTAATTTGTAACATCCCAATGCCTTGCTTTCAATATTGTCTGCTTTAAAAGGCATCAAGAGGGGGAGGTACCTAAACTCTTATAAGGCATCTTTCGTTCCCCTCCCTTGCCAATATAGGACATAACAGGGGAGGAGGAGGAATGCAAATGGAAAGAGCTCTCTAGCGTCTGACCATGATAAAGGAGAGAAGGATGAGGTTATGAAAATGTGCTTTTTAGAAAAGTACTAAGAACAAAAGGAATAGGTCAATATAAATAGAGTTGAATATTTCACTCTAAAGTATTTAACTTAGGATCACTGGTACTTGGTGTCAAACCGAACAGGGTTATGAAAATGTGCTTTTTAGATTTGTTCTTTACATGATGATTGTTTATTATGAAAGGTCCTTTTTGTCATTCATACTTTAGATTCAATTGATATAACCTTTATGCTTTTGTTTTCACTGATGTTGGAAGATGAACTGTTTGTAAGTGTTAAATAACGGTTTCTCTTAAGAACTGTCATTTTTGTAACTAAATAAATGACAGTTATTAACACAACCATTACTTGTGTTTTTGTGAATTCTACTTCGCAATACATGACGGTGCACGTAAATGATTGTTACTTTTAAGCATTATATATCCTTGCGTGACCTTTGCCTCTACATACATGACATTTATTCGATTTAACCGTTATATATGCCCGAATCTATAGCAGTATAGCCAAAATAAAACAAAATAAAATTTAATGGTCCAATAATTGCTTCTGCTATAATGTAACATCGCATATAAAGAAGTCGTCCGTTGTTCAAAAAAGACAAATTAGGATTTCTCAGGTGCTGAAGTTGTAAATATGAGAGAATCATATTATTCGGTTTCTAATTCTTTTTAAAAAAAAATTAATTTGCAAGTCCATATAGCATCACTAGATTTTTAATCAGGTGCCATTAGTTTCATAGAAGGAAAAAATGACAAGAACCTAGTTAAAAATCAGGTAAAAATATAATGATCTACTAAAAAGAAAAAATATACAGGGACCTCATTAAAAACAAATGAAATTATAAAGACTTGGTAAAAAGAAAACAGTACAAAGGCTTGATTAAAAATTTGATAAAACTATATATAGAAACTTGCAGGTTAATTTCCCCTTCTTTTTCTAAGCCCTCAGATTAATTCTTTGCTCTCATTGACTCTATATATTTGATTCAAATCACCATATATTATTTGCATGTATAGATCGTGATAGGTGTTCAAATTAATTAGGTTAATTGCTTCATAATTTAATTAGTGACACACACACACCCACACACTCTCTCTCTCTCTCTCTATATATATATATATCTCACACACACAACTTCAATTATTTTGCATTATGATCGATATATATAAGTTGGAAGTTCAAGAAAAAGATAACTTTGAATTTAGCCCTGTACTTAAACAGATTCATCTGTTTGTTTGCCTAAAAAGTGGAGAAATTAGCGAACGAAAATGTGTGTAGGAGGAAAAGTTGGTCAGAAAATGTAGGAGGGGAGAAGAAAAGGACTTGTGTGTGTCCAAAAAGTTACAAATTCTTGAAGTATGCCACCTGCACCAGAAAACTCTCAAATTATGAAATTAGAGACCGACCAGTTTAACGTTTTGTGGTCAAACATATTCAAATGAAAATAATTAAGTTGTATATGGAATTGTGGAATATTATTGGTTTTATCTGCATGGCTCCATATGTAGTTGTTGGATATCACAGTTCATCAATCGAATAACCCTTCTTTCTCAATGCCAGTATGCAACTGGGGAAGATTTATTTGTATTCGATCTGTGTGTGTGTACACACACAACACACGCAGAGAGAGAGAGAGAGAGAGACAGAGAGACAGAGACGTGCATTACTTAAACTGTTTCCATTCTTTTGGAGTTTTATTTAATTTCAGACGTGTGTGTTTGTTTTTGGGTCTGGTCATTATATTTTAAAATATTTCGATTTTGCTGAGATGATATGAGTTTCCCAATGTCCAGTCGGGTGGTCTGTTCATGGATCCTTCCACGAAGAATCCTTGAATTATGTCGCTATCAAAGCGTGTGTGTGTGTGTGTGTGTGTGTAATAAATTCGACGTGTCTAATGTATAATAAATGTTTTTCAATTACATAATTTTATCAAAACTCGCATTTGCAGTGGAAACATCAAAATTTGAACTCGAGATTCAACTTGGGAAAACACCAAAAACATGATTTTTTTGTCTCCTTGCTTCATGCATGAACAAGCCGGATTTTCCTGATATCAGGAGATAGCTAGTGAATTAGAGACTTAAGAAAATATAACCTAAATTGTCTTTTTTCTTTCTTTTTATGTGTGTGTATTCAAAATTGATCCATGGGTACAGCTATTACATATGATGTGTTACACAATCATAGAATTAATTAAGTTTCCAAATCAATTGACAAAAAATTAGTGGGATATTGTGAGAAAATATAATAATTTTCTTTTTTTTTTCTATATATGCAAAAATTTTAGATAAGTTAGGTCCTGGAAGCTCATCGGGGTCAAGGCATGTCTCCAGATTAAAAGAACGCTTACGAAAATACTTATAGATCGTCCACCAACATGGTCTTCACTCCTTACATCACATCAGCAGCATATTTGAACTAGATCATGAGTTAATTCATTGCCAACTAGATCAACCTTATTGGTAAGGGAAATGTAATAATTCTCATTATGTTTTTCAACATATAAATTTAAATGTGGGCAAAGTTGAAAATCATTTTTATTTTTGGACAGAGTTAATGGTTTAACAATCTCTCCTTGATTTTAGTGAGAAGCAAATTATAAGTGCCTTGTAAGAAGAACCGTTCCTTTTTATTAGATACTAATAACCAAATTACATAGATAAAAAAGTTAGTTAAAATTGGTTAAAGACAATAAATACATAAAAAATGCATCTCATTTTCTAAAAACACCCTTATTTATAATTGAGGGGGGAAATGGGGAAAATGCATGAAATGTTTATACATCTCCAAATAATATCTTATAAAAAAAACATACTCATTTAAACAATGGTATTTTATAAAAAAGAACGGAGGATGTAATAGATTTGCTGAGCCCCAAAGTGGCATTACATGTTGGGGGAGATCCCACAGAGACCTTCTACTCCGCTAATACTATTTATAAGACACTTTTAACATGTTTCATATAAACCAAGAAAAACCTAAAATTTTATTAACTTTGCCTTAATTAAAAGTCAAAAAAAAAAAATTCAAATTTACCCCTATTTAACTTTGCACTTTTCAAAAAAATAACAATCTACACCATAATAAGTGAAAGGTAAAATTGTACACTCAAATAAAAAATTTAATGATGTGTCTTATAAATGGGACCAAAAATACACTCTCATTGCCCTATAGATAGGATAGAGGAGTCCTTCATTAGTTTCATACACATACCTCTATTTTAAGACCACCTAATAATTTTTCATATTAATACACATCTGCCTCCAAATAAAATAAAATCTAAATCTAAAATATATACATATAATAATTCCTTTTTAAATTTTTACTTGACTATGAAGCGACTTACTATTCTATGTGGCCATCAGGGCTTTTCATAGCTGAGGAAGGTTTTAACTAGTTAATTAATTTATTATTAATTAATTAATCAACTAAAGCATGACTGAGACAATTCCTGACCATTTGACTACATATCTTCTGTTATTATTGTCTGTCTCTAGCCAGTGATAATAACCAAACTGATACAAGTATATGGCCCTTCGATCTCTGCAATTTTATTAATTATGTACTCCATCAAAAGCATTCATCACCTCTTAAAAAAATATATATATTTTTTGTACTCTCATCATGATGATGAGATGCGTGAAACCTCTCATTTTCTAAACCCTTATAAAAGCTCGAAACTTTCTGCAGATTTCTTACCCCCTTGTCTTTGTTGTCTCCTTCACCACCTGATATATCTGAATCCAAAGTTTCTACTTTCCACACTTGGATTTGATTGAGGGGTGTGTTTGGGATTTAGCTCTTTTTGACAAATCCAATGGCAGACAATAATCATGAAAGTACTGCTGTGCATGAACCGTCCGCAGATGATAATAACAACAACAAATGGAAGATGCCTCTCTTTGTTTTCTTCAACGATGCAAGGTACTACAGAATATTAACACCGACCAAATACATACATACATACATACATACATACATATATATATATGTATATTATCTTCTACTTTTTGATCTGAAGCACTTTTCTTGTTTAAACACAGACAACTCATCACCGTGTCCACATCTTTCTTAATTTCCTTTCAGTTTATCCATTGATTGATGGATTCATCTCTTTCTGTCACCTACATTATATTCTATCTGTTTATATCTATATATATATATATGGAGCTTGTATAAGGAGAACGATGAGGATGATGATATAGTAGCAGAAGTAGTAGTAATCTAATTCTAGTACCACCTCCTTTGATCGTTAATATATAAGATATAGTTTGTACTATATTTTGCACTACAAACTAGATCTTATATTAAAGACTAGAGTAAATATATATATTGGTCGGGCAATGTTTTTGATGTTTTAAGGATGAGTGTTGTTGTGGTGGGTGTAGAAATGTGTTCAAGATGGATTCAATTGGTAAGGAACTACTGGGAATTGCTTTTCCTGCTGCTTTGGCTGTGGCTGCTGATCCCATTGCTTCTCTCATCGACACTGCTTTCATTGGTCACTTAGGTACGTAATTAAGCTTCACAATCTAATGTTGTATGCTTCTAGAATTTGTTCCCATTAATATTAGTATGTACGTATGTATACAATTTATATCCCACGTAGATTGAATTTCAATTCTAAGGATTTTGTTGGCAGACGATATATATATAAGATATATATAAGCACCCCGGTATTTATCTTGGAAGCCATAAGTTTAGAATGTCCGTTATGGAATCTGGCTTGCATCCTTTTCCCTTCCCATCATTTTCTCAATCTGGACTGTTGGATTAAGATTTCAACGGTCCAGATTTAATATTTTATAAAATATTATTATTAATCTTTTATAATAATATTATTATTTTTATAATAAAGGAAAAGTTTGGATCGTTGAGGTCTTAATCCAATGGTCTAGATTGAGAAAATAATGCAAAAGGATGGGAAGGGAAAATGATGCAAGCTGAATCCATCTAACTCACCTCCTCACACATTTTGTTTGAAAGAAAATGATTATGCCTTGGAATCCAATAATGCTTTCATCCATCCCCTCTTATTAAGTCTTCTCCTATCACTTCACATCAGAATAAGAGAGATAGTTAAGTTATTAAACTTTTTTAACAATAAAAACAATTTCCAAATTTACCTTTATTTAAAACTGTGAATTACTCCTTAAGAAAGAAAAAAGGGAAATTATATATTGCATCAAACTTTAAATTGGGACAATCCTGGAAATGACTTATAAATTTATAATAGGGAGCAGAGTGATAATTTCAAATTAGTGTAATTTCTTAACTATATCCTTGAGTCTTAATTTCTGAAGAGATCTGTATCTAACTTGATATATTTGTTGGTGTTGCTTAATTAAATAATTAATTAATTATTATTAGGGCCTGTGGAACTTGCTGCTGCTGGAGTATCCATAACACTGTTCAACCAAGCTTCAAGGATCACCATCTTCCCTCTGGTCAGTATCACTACTTCGTTTGTAGCTGAAGAAGACACTCTCAAGAATATTACAGCAACTAAAGTAGCCCAAGACGACGACCAATCCGACCACGACATTGAAAAAGGTTTTCCCAAAAAGAATCTTCCTTCTCTGGGAAACTCTTCGTCTGCTAGTGTTGATGTCAAAGATTCTTTTAAGAAATCGTCTGATGATATGAGTGAGAATCATAATGCTGATACTGATGCTTCTCTCAAAAACGACAACCACCTCACCCATGGTACGTTAATCTCTATGTTCTTTCCCTTAGTTTATATAATGTGCATATGAATATGTCCCTATCTATGTGAGCTTTTTCTATACAAGAGAATCTTAAAGAAGCCTTTGATCTCGGACTCCTCAATTCCCACTCATGCCTTTATTTTTAAGACATAGTAGTTAATGAGGTTTTAAAGTTTTTCTTGATTCGGGTAAAACATGATATAGAGGTGCCTTATAAATAGAATCAGGTCAATAGGTCAAAAAATACTCAATTATCTAGTGAAATTTTATGAATAATATTATTTGATCTGTTTAAGTTTATACTTGATGATTATCAGATACTAAGACAAACGCATCCTCAACTGACAAGAATGGTACTAAGAGCAACAAGAAGAAGAGGAAACAAATAGCTTCAGCATCAACAGCATTAATATTTGGGACAATTCTTGGCCTCATCCAAGCAGCACTCCTTATATTTGCTGCAAAACCTCTTTTACTTCTTATGGGTGCCAAACCAGTAAGTGTGCTACTTTTCATCATTAGCTATATACTTCTCTGGTTCTATATATAAGGCTGAGAGAAGAAAATTTTTTGTCCTATTTATAAAGCAGAGAGATAAACTTTGGATAAAACTTATATCCAGTTCCTTATATCAAGTTCAACTAGTTTGCTAATCAATAAGTGCCAGGTGGATTCATTAAACAAATCCTCACTTAACCCCGTTACTCTTTTTCTCCATCTTCATCTCCAGTCACGACCCAAACCCTAAGATTACCATGGCCTCTTGAATTTTTTTAAGTACCAAACAACGTTGCTCCACTTGACAGAACTACATCCCCAAAACACTTTGCTCTGACATGGGGGATGGCAAGTTTAGAGTTCTTGATGTTTCTTCAGTACTCGAGAAACTCAAGCGGGACGGTGAGTGTTCGACATGGGAAGGTATGCATCACAGATATAGAAGTAATAATGGTGGAGAGTCATGTGAATCTGAAAATAAAATCCAAGAAGACGCCGAAAGAGCTATTAAAGACGATTTATGATCCTAAATCTCAATGTGGCAGCCAATGTCGATCACAGAATAGGGATGAAGGGGATTTTCAATTTTGTAACTGCAAATGAGAATGTTCTCGCATGCCTCATCATCATGGACCATGAGATAGTTGGAGAGGAGAAGGCCATATGATTGGAAAAATAGAAACCCGAGAATCATGGGAAAGTTGGAAACAGGGGCTTTGAGAACAAGAGAACCCAAGTCAGCTTTGTGGAAAGGCACAAGTTGGGTGACGTGAGGTTTAGACGGAGAAGAGTAATGACGTTAAGTGGGGACTTTTTTAATGGATCCACATGGCACTTGTTGATTGAGAACTGATTTAACTTGATATAAGAAACTAGAGATAAGTTTTGTCCATAGACTTTTCATATAAATTTACAATTTTACCTTTCATTTATTATTATACTGACTTTGATTTCATAAGGTATAATATAAATTAAATAGGAATAAAATTGGAAAGTTTTTAAATTTTACGGTAGAGTTAAAGTTTTTCTCAGTATGTGTGAAATATGTTGGAGTGCCTTATAAATAGGATAAGAGGAGTACATATACAAACATACATGCATATACAGACACACAAGCTCACACACACATACATATACATATACATATGCATATACATATACATATAGTCGGTGCATTATTAATTAAGCAATGAAAATTGAATCACACTTTTTATAATTTTTGAATTAGCAGTGGTATCACTTGCTATAACTTTTTAGAAAAAAATTTCTAAAAAAGTGCCTATTTGCAAAGTTTTTTATGGACTTATATCTTCAGCGAATACAACTCTCTCTAGCTGTATGTAACATATTTTCAGCTATGTACAAAAATGTCTTATGTTTTGTCCATAGTTGAACCTAAATCTTTGAACAAATTCCAAGTACCCTTGGACACAATAAATATTTCAAATAGATGCTTTTCATCAATTTTCATAATTTTTTGTCATATATAGTGAGATATATATATATATATATATATATTAAACGAGTAGCAAAGAAGTATAATGATTTGTATTTTGTTAATCAATTAGGGTTCTCCTATGCTGATTCTGGCGCAAAAGTATTTGAAACTGAGAGCACTGGGTTCTCCTGCTGTCCTTCTTGCTTTGTCTATGCAAGGAATCTTCCGAGGTTTCAAGGACACCAAAACTCCCTTGTATGTTATTGGTAGGTTCAATTTTTTAATTAATCAATTATCTTCTCCCTCTGATCGTAGGTTAGTTGAATTAAGCTTGATTTAACCGATCAATATCATAATTTCAATGGATTAGCTTGATTTGTTGTTACTTTTTCAAAGATGTGCACATTTTTTGTTTGAAATTTTTATATCTGCTGATTTGGATGGTCTGTTTATTAATATTTTATTTAATTTTAAATTATGTAAATTATATGCTAATTTTAAATAAAAGGTTAAATATTAATTAAAAGAAAGTGAACTTTTTTCCTCTAACTAATCAGTTTCATTTGATTTGATTTTTATTTAGTGTTGGGGTATTCCTTAAATGTGGCCTTGGATCCACTGCTTATATTTCACTTCAAGTTAGGTCTCACAGGGGCAGCCATTGCACATGTCGTCTCACAGTAAGCCTTACTTAATTACTCTTCTAATAATATATTATTTTCATTAATTAGTACGAGAATATTGAGATTGGATTGCTTAATTTAATTAATAATATATTATTATTAATTATGGTGGAACTTTGCTTCAGGTACTTGATGGCACTGGCTCTGTTCTTGATATTACTGAGAAGAGTTGATCTGAAACCTCCTAGTATTAAGGATTTGCAGATTTTCCGGTTCCTTAAAAACGGTGAGAGAATCTTTCTTAAATTGAGCAAATAATGTTATTAATTGTTTAATGTTAATTATTAAATGTTTGTGTGCATGATGTATGATGATCAGGAGGGTTGTTGATGTTAAAAGTGATAGCAGTAACTTTCTGTGTGACATTTGCGGCATCATTAGCAACAAGGTTGGGTCCCATTTCCATGGCTGCTTTCCAAACGTGTCAACAAGTTTGGATCACTACTTCCCTTCTTGCTGATGGCTTAGCTGTTGCTATTCAGGTATATATGCCTACAAGCAGAGTTTAAATATGATGAAAATTATTATGTTATTTCAAGGAATGAATGTACTCATCTAAAAAACCTACAACAAATGAGTAATATGGATCTGCTGTTATTTCCTGAACTGGAACATGCCACTGCATGTTCCTCACTTGTTATGAACCCAAGTCAGGAGCACATTTTACGCTCATCACCAATATAGACCATCTACATTAATTTTGGACGCTTTAAATTTAATTTTACCTTTTAAAATATTTTTTGATATATTTAAAATTTAAAATAGATAATCTTATTAATATCAGTTCTTAGAAAATATGAATTTATTATTTAAAAATTTACATATTAAAATTTTTTAGTTTAGATTAAATTTGAATGGGTTAGATCTCATGACAGCAATGAGTACTCCATGCTTATCACTGTGATGAGCACTGAATGAGAACCTATACAAGTAAGGGAACATTAAATCCCCTCATTCAATGTTCACTGTAGTGATAAGCATCATGTGCCCATTCCTGTGATGAAATATGGATCATATCCAGAATCTGATATAGACCGTCTAAATTTAGAAGTTTTGATATGCAATTTTATTATTAATAAAAATATGTTTGAAAACAAAATTGTGAATTATAATATTGTCTTTATTTTAAATTTTGATCATTTGACATAAAAAATTAATTAAAACATTAAAAAATTAAATTGAATATGGACCGTCCAAAATCAATCTAGACAGTGAAAATTAATATGAGCACAAGATGAGAATGAGATTGCTCCTTGAAATTATAAGACAAACTTCATTTTTGAGACTTCCCTGCCCTGATATTTGCATTGATTTATTTATTTATCGGTGACAGGCAGTTCTAGCATGTTCGTTTGCTGAGAAAGACTATGTGAAGACCAAAGCAGCAGCGGCAAGAGTACTTCAAGTAATAATAATAATAATGCTTTTCTGAATAACACTTAATAATTAAGAGCTAATTATTAATTAATTAATCATAGTTGGATATTAACACACACACACACACATGCAGATGACTTTTGTAATGGGAGTAGGGCTGGCTCTGGTGGTAGGCATTGGTTTGTACTTTGGAGCAGTCGTCTTCTCTAAAACCGCTACTGTTCTCCAACTCGTCAGAATTGGCCTCCCTGTATGTTCCTTTATACATATATATATATATATATATATAGCCACTATATTATATTATATATATGCATATATAATGTTCATATATTCATAATTAACTAATTAAATGTTGTGTTGAATTGATGAATGGAACAGTTTGTAGCAGCAACACAACCAATCAATGCGTTAGCGTTTGTGTTTGACGGAGTCAACTATGGAGCATCTGATTTTACATATGCTGCTACTTCTCTGGCAAGTTTAAGTTCACATATATAATTAATGAAATATATATATATATATATATTAAAATTTAATGAATTAAATGTTTGTTGATCTATGTGATCAGATGTTGGTTTCAATTGTGAGCGTTGGAATAGAATATGCAATGTATAAGATGAAAGGCTTCGTTGGCCTCTGGATTGCCTTAAGTATCTATATGGCTCTTCGCATGCTTGCTGGTATTTGGAGGTATTTATTATTTCCCCTTTCCCAATTCAGCCACGTTAATTATTACTCCCTCTAATAATGAATATAAGAGTTGATAAATTAATTTATAAATATTAAAATATAAGTTAAATTAGTTACTCAGTAAAAGAATATACTTCATTCTGTTCATGTTACAAGTCTAAATGTAATTTAGGGCATCTTTGATGCGTGGGATTTGGAGAGGAGGGGAGCGGAGATTTTTATGAGTTGGATATAAAAAATTGAAAAAGTTTGGTTACAAAATTTTAATAAAAAAGTAAAAAAATTTGATTATAAACTTTTAACCCCATTTCATTAATGTTTTAAATCCAACTCAGAAAATCCCCCTACTTTTCCTCCCCTCCCTTTATATCAAACAACTCTAAGGAGAGATAGTTGACTCATTATCTTTATCTAAAAATGAAAGATTTTTTAATAGTATGGAGAAAACTACATTGGACTTCAAGTCTTCTCTTGGCTACTAAATTGAAATAGGGGATAATATTGGGGAAAAGTTCATACATTGTTCATCAAATGATTTATATTGAGATGGTAAGCAATCTTACTCACTTAAGGAGGATAATATAAATTTGAATTCCAGGAAATACACTTTTTAAAAGAGGCGAAAACATTTTACACTATAAGCCTCGAAAGGGTAAACACAGTACAATAACAAGTCATTTTATACCTTTAATAGGGACATATATATAATATTAAATACTCTTATAATTTTATAATTTATCTCATAAATAAAAAAAATGTTACTCTCCAAAATTTTGTTCTATATTTGTTTATCCTTTGTAAATGTGAATCAATTAATACAAATTAAGATATTTGGTGGAGTTTAATTAATTAGCTAAAGTAACTGTAAATTGAAATTGCAGGATGGGAACAGGAACAGGACCTTGGCGTTTCCTTAGACAATAATTGTATCTTCATGTTCATGGATACAAAAACGGTGTCGTTGAATCGCCTCACATCACGTGCCACGCACCCACTCACTATATATATACAGTAGTTAATTAGATTCATTTCCACCACTATACTGTGTACTCCATTTACATGAGAGGTTCAGTCTTTTGAGATTGTAGAATATTTATATTATTTTGCGCCATTGACACGTCATTTTATACACATAATTATTCTGATCATTTTACCAATTTTGTGGGTTTTAGAGGATTTTTTCCCTAGCCACATGTATTATTGCATATATGTATTTATATAAGTATATAATGATTCCATTATATATTAATTCATCTCCATATTTTATTCTATTACAATATATTTCATCGTGTTCTTATTATACGGCACTTCTAATCATCTTGATACAACCAAATGCGGTTAAGTTATTGAATACATTTTAAATGAAAGAAGTTCAAATTTACTCATATATATTGAAAATAATAAATACATTTTGAGAAGCAAAAACGAAAAATTGCATCAAATTTTAAAGGGTTATTATCTGCATAGATTTGAAAGTTTAAGAGTGTTTATTATTTCAGGTAAAAAAATAGTGTTTATTATTAAGTTCTAAAGGTTAAAAAAATTATTTGTATATGATTCTAAGTTTAGCTAGGGATATTCTATGTAATTTCACCTAAGAGTGTTTATAATTATAATGCGTATAAACCACAAAAATGTAGCAAAAAAGCAAATAAAAACAAAAGTCTTGTAATAATAATGGTTAGAGCCAACCTTTCAAATTTTTTTTTTTTTGGGGCCAATACCAACCTTTCAATTTTAAAGTTTAAACAAAAGGACCACAATAAGCTAGCCTCTAATTTGTGTTTAGGGGTCAAAAAACGCGTGCGAATAGTCGTCCGAAAGCTCTGGTCGTCGAAACTGTGTGAGTGACCGTTGCAGCTGCAACGGTCTCTTTGTTCCGACGCCGATCTGCCCCTTCCGGTGATTCTGTTATGCTTTTCCGTTGATCTGCTTCGTTGGCGTCTTGCTGCTGATCTTCGTTGGCGTCTTGCTACTGATCTGGTTCTGTGGTGGTTCTATGGATCGATGAGTTTGCTTTCCTTCAGGTGTTCTGGTCTGCTTTTCCGTTGATCTGCTTCGTTGGAATCGTGGTGCTGATCTGGAGCTGCGGTGAAGTTGCTTCAGTCCGCCTGATTCCGTCGTGCTTCTGATCTGCGGTGAGCTGATTCTGTCGTGGCTTATAATCTGTTTCTGCTTATCTGTAATATGCCGATGTTGCCGACAGAAAAAAGTTTAATTCATTCTCACTGATTTAGTTGGCAATCTTATATTCCGGTGCTTCTGTAGTCTGTTTGTCCTGTGGTTCTGGGAATTTTATGTAACTCGGTTTTCTGTTGGCTTGCTGCTCTTCTGTCGTTGCTATAAGTCTGTTGTTCTGTGGTTCTGTTGTTCTGGATTTGAAAAGGATAAAGGAGGACTTTGTTATAGTGTTCTCTCGCCGCAGCCTCCGTTTTGACGGCTTGGGGCTGCGGCTGGGGAAAGTGTCAGTGGTCTACTATATTTTACGCTTAAGTTTCTTTAAACAGAGTGTAAGTGATGAGTGAAAGGGAGAGAGATCGAAGCCGAGAGAGAATGAATTCATCTCAAAGAGTAGAGAAGATTGAGATCTTGGATCGGAATACGAAGAAAATTCATGATGATGATGTAGAATTCACAAATAAACAATCTTTAGCCCCACTGGTAGAGGATTGGATGAGTGATGATATTATTGGAGAGGACTCCAATACACCAGAGATGCCTAAAAGGTCATACAAGGATGCATGCACTGAGGATCAAACATTAGAGGATGTTTTAGATGAAGAAGATGATTGGTGGAAAGGGGATGGTTGGAAGTCACGAATTGAGGTAGAAATGACGCAAAAGGGACCAAATATTATTATGTCTTCAGAATTTAAGAAGAAACTAGCGAGGAAATGGTCGACATCGTTGATCGTTAGACTTCTTGGAAGGATGGTGCGGGAGGATCAACTGGGTCGCAAGCTACAACAACTGTGGGGACGTAGAGGGGAAGTCGAAACTATTGAGATCGGTTCTGGGTATTTTCTGGTACGTATGACTAATAAGGAGGATTATGATTTTGTGTTGACAGGTGGCCCTTGGTTATACATGGATCATTATCTAGCTGTACAACCATGGAAATCAGAGTTCGATCCTGATGCTGGCGAGGTCGCTAAGATTGCAGCATGGGTAAGAATTCTTAAGTTTCCTATTAATTTTTATGACAAAGGTATTTTATATGTGGTGGGTAACCAAATTGGACAGGTTTTGAAAGTGGATACAAATACTCTTCAGCAAACCAAAGGGTGTTTTGCTCGTATATGTGTTGAGATCGATTTAAATGCGCCTTTACTCCCGTCTTTGTTAATAAATGGGAAAGAAAAGAAGATTGTTTATGAGGGTTTGCATTTGATTTGCTTCTCATGTGGGAGATATGGTCATGATACTGAACATTGCCCTAATAATCAAACGAAAAGCACATCAAAGTCGTCATGTATGGTGAACCCGTCGGTTTCTACAGATACAACACCGGAGCATATTGATGGAATGTATGCTGAGTGGATGGTGGCACCGCGTAAGAGAAGGGGTCAATGGATCTCGAATGCAGGGAACAATAATAACGGGCGAGAGTCCAGGCGTGATTTACGTTCTCGAAATATGGGAGGAGGATCACGTTTTGAGGCTCTTACTGCTGAAGATATGGGAACCAATGATGGAGGTCATGGTGACAGCATAAATCAAGAGAAGTTTCATGCTAATTCAAAGATAGGAGATAGATCGCGTGAATCAAAGGTTAAATCTGGTCAATTATCTGAATCGAATAAAGGGAGTAAAGGGAATAATAGATCGGATATTTTAAATGTAGGGAGAAATGGTAGAATTTCTGATGCTGTGAATAATGTTGGCCTCTTAAAAAAGTTGAATAAACCATAGGTGATCCAGGCAGATAAGAAGAAGGGGATTGAAGAAGGAGCTTCCCAGAGATCTCATTTGTTGAATTCTCATCTGTCAACTCAAGAATCTGGACCGTCGAGTATTTTGAGTGGGGAGGTGGGGTCAAAAACAAAAAATAATGCTATAAAAATTAATGCCTTTACCCCCACTATCCGTATACAAGCATCCAATCCTCTTGACCCAGGAGCAGGAGGAGGAGAATCTATTGAAACTCGAATTAATCTGCTTGGAGGCATTGATGACGTGATGATGCATGGTGTTGATTCAGTGCAGGAGGGTCATATGCCTCAATAATGCCTGGTTTGGTTGAGTTCTTATTCTTTTCTATTAAGTTTTTAATGATTATTATGACTTGGAATACCCGGGGTGCCGGTGGTACCTCTTTTTGCAGGTTAATTAGCGATGTTGTGGTTAGGCATATTGTTAATTTTTTTGCTTTGCTAGAACCTAGACAGGTTGGGATGAAAGCGAAGCTCATTGCTAGGAAGCTGGGTTGGACGAATATGCACATTGTTGAAGCACGAGGATTTAGTGGAGGTATATGGCTGTTCTGGGACTCTACTTTATCTTTCTCTGTGACTTCGTCAGGTAATCAATTTATTCATGGAATAGTAAATAAAGGCTCAACCGATGAGTGGTCGCTTACAGTGGTTTATGGCCATCCAAATATGGTTATTAGACGCCAGCTTTGGCAATCTCTTGAGGATATTCAACAGTTGGTTGTTAGAGGATGGGTAGTAATTGGAGACTTTAATGCTGTTTCCTGTCCTGAAGAACGCTGGAATAAAAATCATAGGGTTAATACTGGTATTGATAAGTCATACCGAAATTGGCTTTTGGATAGTAATTTAATTGATATTGGTTTTACTGGTCCTCAATTTACTTGGGGCAATTTGACTAGCCAGAGCAGAATAGACAGAGCATAGGTGAATAACAGCTGGTTTATAAATAACCCTAATGCCACTGTTACACATCTGCCAAAATATAAATCCGATCATTGTCCGGTGTTGCTTGATACTGAATCCCATGTTCTTATGGCTAAGAATCGGAGGCCTTTTAGATTTTTTGCCCCTTGGGTTATGCATGATGAATTCAAGAAATTTGTAGAATCTCATTGGGGGGTGGAAGATGATTGGTGCGGATCTGTTAAACAGTTTACTGAGGATTTGAGGCTTTAGAACAAGGAGGTCTTCGGTAACATCTCTTATATGAAAGACAGATTATATAAAAGATTAGATGGGATTAATGCAAAGACGGCTTCGGGAGGTATCTCACAGCATCTTGAGAAGTTACGAGGGGAGCTATGGGGTGAGCTTGAGAAGCTCTTGGCAAAGGAAGAAGTCATGTGGATTCAATACTCTCGGGCTAACTGGTGTGTGGATGGGGATAGAAACACTAGATATTTCCATTCTGTGGCTAATGGGAGACGGAGAAGGAATAAAATAGAGGCCTTGAGACTTGACTTTGGGGAGTGGACATATGATGCAGCGGAAATTATGCGAATGGGAAGCCAATTTCTTGAAAATTTGTATAAAGAGACCTACATATATAATGGATCATTGGTATTCAGATGCTCTTATCCTGATATTGACGATGTGAATTTGTGTAGCCTGGGGAGATCGGTTGCAGATCACGAGATTAAACGAGCTTTGTTTGATATGGGTCCCCTTAAAGCGCCAGGACCTGACGGTTTCAATCCGTTATTTTACCACAGCCAATGGGAAACCGTGGGAACATCTGTTATTAGCTTAGTGAAAAAAAGAGTTTTTGATGATCCTATGTGGATTCGGCATATCAATAGTACTCAAATAGTACTCATACCTAAAGTGGACCATCGAGAGACAATTCGTGATTTTCGACCCATAAGTCTTTGCAATGTTGTGTACAAGATAATTACGAAAATTATATCAAATAGACTAAAGGCTGTCATGCCTTTAGTAATAGCCCCGAACCAGTGCAGTTTTGTTAAAGGGCGTCAGAGCTCGGACAATATTATCCTAGCTCAGGAGATCATTCACTCTATGAAGTCTTTAAAAAGGAAGAAGGGATTCATGGCAATTAAAATTGATCTGGAGAAGGCTTATGATTGTGTTAGATGGGGTTTTATAACCGACTGTTTAAGGGAACTCAAGATTCCTGAATATCTCCTTAAAGTTATCAATGCTTGTATGTCGACATCTAAAATGCAACTGCTTTGGAATGGAGAGGCTACTAATATGTTTTGTCCTTCCCGTGGTGTTCGACAGGGTGAACCAATATCACCATACCTTTTTGTTATTATGATGGAAAGGTTGGAGCATCTTGTCCAAACGGCAGTGGAAGAGGGTGACTGGCAGCCGTTTAGGCTATCCAAACGAGGTACTCCTATCTCTCTCTCTTTTTTGCTGATGATCTATTTTTGTTTGCAGAAGCAGATCTAGATCACGCAGGGATTGTGAAGGCCATTCTGGATGATTTTTGCGACATTTCAGGACAGAAAGTGAATGCTGGAAAGTCAAGAATTTATTTCTCAAGGAATGTTAACCACATCAGGTGCAAAGAAATCAGTGATTTCTTGAATTTTACTTCGATGTCGGATCTAGGGAAATATTTGAGAATGCCTTTATTACATAAAAGGACCTCAAAGGAAACGTATAATTTTCTCCTGAATAAAATGGATGCTTGTCTGGCTAATTGGAAATCCAACATGTTATCCATGGCCGCCAGACATACCCTAGTATCTTCTGTAATGTCGGCTATGCCATCTTATGCTATGCAGACAGTGCCTCTTCCTTTGGGGACTTGTGATCAAATTGATAAACGATGTCGTAACTTTCTCTGGGGGAGTAGCTCGGCCAACAGAAAGCCTCATCTAGTTTCCTGGGATTTGGTGTGTGCTCGAAAAGAGGATGGAGGCTTGGGTCTCAGGAAGGCTCGTTACCAAAACCAGGCTTTCATGATGAAGCTTGGATGGAGTATGATTAATAAACATGACTCGTTATGGGTCAGGTTTTTGCGAGAAAAGTATAAAGCTGGAGATGATATTATTCCCAAAGTTCAGAAATGTCGGTCGGAGTCTAGTACGTGGAAGGGTATTTGTAAAAGTTGGGAGAAGATCACAGATAGCATAGCATGGAGAGTCACCGATGGCAGGAACATTTCTTTCTGGAAGGATGTTTGGGTGCCACATTTGGATAAGCTTAACAGTTTAGCAACCCGAGCATTACCACGAGATGTTACTGAGTGGAGAGTAGCTGATTGTATCACTCCCTTCGGACAATGGCATATGAGCAAGTTTGATTATCTACTTCCAGGATATGTATGCACAGCTATCAGACGTGTCAATATCTGTCAGTTAAATGGGCAAGATTTCCCTGTATGGAGATGGTCTTCTGATGGAATATTTTCCATAAGCTCTGCTTATAAATATCTAATGGGTACACCGGGGCCTCACGCTAAATACCGGTGGAGATGTCTTTAGAAGATGAAGGTCCCTCAAAGGTATCATACTTTTTTGTGGCTATGTCTTCACGGGCGTTTAATGACAAACATGGTACGGTTCCAGGGTGGTTGTCATCCCACGGGTAATTGTGAAATTTGTCATAATTCACGTGAGTCAATTCTTCAAGTTCTTCGAGATTGCCCGGTAGCTTATGAGTTCTGGTATGGTTTTTTACCGCTGACTTGGCATGAGCTGTTTTTTGGCATGTTGGATACGAATAATTGGTTTGCATCATGTATAGGGAGAAAAGACATATTTCAGGGATTTGAGTTTAGTCTTTGGTTTACCGTTCTATGCCGATATATCTGGTTGGCTCGTAATGAACGTTGTTTTAACAACATATCTTGGAGTAGTACGGCCATTTTAGCCCGTGCTCGTGCTTGTTTAGCATGGGGAAATATAAACCTAATTCGAAATTATAATGAGGAAGGAGGTCGTCTTTATTGGAAGCCACCACCTATTGGATGGGTCAAGATTAATACTGATGGATCCAGGAGTGAAAACTTAGGGAAGTGTACTTGTGGAGGTGTGTTGCGGGATCACAATGGTGATTTTTTGCTAGGATTTATGTATCGGATTGGCCATGGGACGGTGGTCTCCGCGGAGACTTGGGGTGTATTGTGGGGACTCAAGCTTGCATGGGATAGAGGATACAGAAAAATTCTTATTGAGAGTGATTGTAGTGAAATCATAGAACTTATTCAAGCCAAGGTGTCTCAGGAACATCCAGATTTTAACCTTTTCATGGAAGTTCGCACGTTGATGGATAGAGATTGGGAAGTGGAGATGCTTCATTGTAATCGAGATGTTAACACAGTTGCTGATGCTATAGCAAAGGAAGCTTGGAATATGGCGATGGATCTCCATATCACCGACTCGCCCCCTACAGCTATTATGAGCTTGTTATTGAATGATAATAATAGTTTTAGACTGTTTGTTGACTCAGGAGGATAATTCCTGAGGTTATTGTTGTTTTCCATGTACTATAAAAAAAAAGGACCACAATATGCGTGTGGAACATAGTTGCATAAATAGTAAGGTTCAGTTGGTAATTTCTGTAGTATGTTGTAAACAATTGTAATCTGGTATTGTTGGGCTTGAATCTGTAAATATAGGTCTTAGAGTTAGTTAGGATAGTTGGGCCTTAAACCCATTATGACCCATTAGGTGTGTAAAAATATGAGGGCCTAATTGTTTTGTATGTATGAAATGTTACCCAATCGTTTCAGATCAAAAAATTTAAACCGTTATTTTGGGCCACATGTGAAAGTTCACATGGCATCAGAGCAGGTTCTTGGATAGCCTTGTCATCATGTTCTGTATTGGATTCTTGCAAAACGACTGTGCAAGATTGTATGCCCATTAAGATATCAAGCTCTGTCATTTTCTCAACTTCCCCAAAATCACGATGCAAGGTTGCAATCCACGGTTGTTCTTGAAGGTCCGAGACACGTGGGTTAATCTTGGAGGATTTCAACTTCAACGCATAGGATAATTCATCCACTTGAAGTCACTTTTTGAGACACAAGTACTTTTGAGACACACGTTCTTCTTCTTCTTCGACAAATGCATGGTTTATTTCTGATTGAATAAGCAGCCTTCGAACCCTAGACGAGCGATTGGGAATTCCAACACTAGAAATTTGACTTCCTCGACGGCTATGACGATTTCCGTGGCAGTAGGTCTTGATTTTACTTATCCCCTTTTCTTGCAGCCTTTGGAGACATAGGGTGTGACAATTCTTTTTCAAGTATTATCTAGTTCTTAAAATTATACTGGGTGGAGCAAAGCAATGATTGTAATATCCCGATTTGTGATTAGGGCTAATGGCTTTGATAATTGTTGTAATTAATGAAATTAAGCACTATTGGGATTAATGTAATGTGAATTTTGGTATAGATATATGTGGTATTTAAGATCAAGGGTTGTGATTCATTTTTGATGGGTCGGAATCCTATGCTTTGTGTCTATGAGAGCTTAAAGTGGAAGTGTGGAGATGGTGACATGTGGCATAGTGGAGGCCAATGGATGAGGCACTAGAGGACAAAATATCACTTTTCTCCTCTTCTCCTCCATATCTCACCATTTTCTCTCTCTTCTCTCCCATTCCTCCATTTTCGCTGAATCAAGCTAGGAAAGAGGAAGTGAAAGCTTTGATTTTGAGTAAGTAATGATCCTCCTTTGCTCAAATTCTCTCTTCTAATGTGATGCATCTCATTGAGAGCTTCATTGTGGTAATTTCAGAATCTTGAAATAGTGTTGATTTGTGAGTTGGTCGAATTTGGAAGTTGAAGAATCAAGATTTTGGATTGGGCAAAGAGAAGAGGTAGGCATTTAGTGCATTTTTGAAGTATTGTTTGTGATTTTTGATTAAGTTGGAAAATCTGGGAAATTTGCCCTAATTATGCCAAATAATGAATATACGAAGTTCATTATGATTGATGATTAGAAATGATTTATTGTGGAGATATATGAACATTTGATTTAGTTTGGAATGTTAGAAATGTGTTAAGGGAAATTAGATGTTTGTTGTGATAGAGACCTAAGAGCATGATTGTGGTCAAATTGGTTTTGGAGTGTTTTGAAGTTGCCAATGTGTTCCCTAGTTAGTGCCAAGTGTGTGTGTGAGCTTTTGGTAAGATTTGGGAACCCTTTGGGAGTGAAATTGACCATCTGGTGTTTGCTGAGATGATCTGCGTTTTTGGTCTCTGATGCACAGTACTCGAGCACGGGATGAACATGCTCGAGTGATGTGAGTATTTTCCCTTTTCTGCTTCGAGTTTCGGTTGGGTGCTATGCATAATGCTCGAGTGCATCTTCTTCGTGCTCGAGTGAGGGAAGAACATGCTCGAGTGAGCATGGGTCTGCTCGAGTGATGTGAGTATTTTCCCTTTTCTGCTTCGAGTTTCGGTGGGGTGCTATGCATAATGATCGAGTGCATCTTCTTCGTGCTCGAGTGAGGGAAGAACATGCTCGAGTGAGCATGGGTCTGCTCGAGTGATGGTGTAAGCCCAGAGTAGGGGGTTGCTCTCGGGTTGTCACTCGCGGGTAAGGTGCACGAGTGTGCCTTCTCACTCGCGGGTATGGGGTGTTCACTCGAGTGCATATAGCTGTGCTCGAGTGATCCTGATCCAAGAGAGCTTGTGTGCTCTCGGGTCCTCACTTCCTGGACTTCACTCGCTGGTGCTCGAGTGAGGCATTTGTCCTTCACTCGAGTGAGGTTCAGTGTGCTCGAGTGAGCCAGTTCCTAAAAGCTTCTTAGTGCTCTCGGGTGTTCACTCGCTGTCTCACTTTCTCTTGTGCTCGAGTGATGTCCGTACCATGCTCGAGTGAGACTGTCAAAAATTAGTGTTTTGCCTTCGAAAAAGGGGACTTTGGGGTAGTGTCTTCCAACCCTTTAGGCTTATGTTTAGGCCTCTAGTGGTCACCTAAAGAGTCCTAAATGATAACCAACTTAGAGTATTATTGAAATATACATATGGAAAAGAGATTGATTGGTTGTCCCTAAATTGGTATAGGATTTGACATCTGTCGCCCTCATGTGGCCACGGTGCCGGAGCCAGTCAGGAAAGATTCAGGTAGTGACTCTCTCTTTATACCTTATGTGATACATTGTATGTGTGCTATGTCATTATTTTGAAGTGGATTCGTATGCTGCAAGTTTTGTGATAACTGTGTAAGCACCGCTATACCAATAGTCCCTGAGTCGCTAGCAACGGTTCAGGTCAGGGCTGTGTGCCTTCCCGGCGGTAAAAGGGGATGAGGTTAGGGTGTGTTATATGTGATTATGTGGGCCGAAAGGCTAATTGTGAGCCGAAAGGCTATTTGTGAAGGCCGACGGGCCATTTGTGAAAGCCGAAAGGCTATGTGAGCCGCAAGGCTATTCGTATGCACTGCCACGCCAACAGTCCCTGAGTCGCTAACAATAGTTCGGGTTAGGACGGTGTGCCTTCCCGGCGGTAAAAAGGGATGAGGGTGGAGTGTGATTTGTGTTGCTGTTATGAGATGATTTGTTTGCATATTATGTGATTGCATGTGGTATGAAAAAGTTGTTACTACTGGGATTCTTTAGAATCTCACTCCTTCCAAATGACTAACCTTTTCAGACAGGGCGAGTGGCTCGAAAGGGAAGCGGCCAACCAGGAGTGGTTAGGGCTTAGGGACATTTTATATTTGGATGTTGGTTATCTTCATTTTGGTTTTTGGGATTACTAAGTGTATATGAGGTGTAAATACATATTTTGGATATGTAATCCCCGTTGTTGGGAATTCTTAAACCCATGTTATATATGTAATTAACCCGGGGTTTTGCCGGGATTTTAGTTTCCGCACTCTGATATTTGTCATGTGATTTGATTTCTCAAGTAGTTATATTCGCCCGTGAATGTGAGACCAGCAATAAGTATGTTTTTGAATTAATTTTCGAAATACCTCATCCCTTGGATGTGGGATTATAAATTGTTATTTCTTCTTATTGGTCTTTATTTCACTTAAATTTCAAAATCCGGATGTAATTACGGTGAGGGGGTTACAATGATCATAGCACTCTGCGGTAAGAACAAGCTTGGGTTTGTGGATGGTACCTGCACCAAAGATTCTCAAGAAGAAGGTCTTAAGGAGCATTGGTTATATTCTTTTTTTCTTTTTACAAAAATTTAAGAAGAAAACATAATAAAAAAGAATAGTAGCAAGTAGCCTGATGAACTGATGAGATCACCAGGCTACCCATCACCAGAGGAGTGGCTAGAATCATTGTTAGGATCATGACTTATCCCATACTCATCAAGTAAGAGATTGGTCTTCCTATTCATAGTGGAGAGGTATCTAGAAAACCTCATCACAGCATGGTTAGTCTATTGTGCATGCCGTAACAGTGTATCCAGTCAAGGAAGCATAGGATGTTGAGGTAGAGCAAGTGGTGGCATAGGCGGAGGTGGCGGTGGCAAAGGTGGAGGCGGATGTTGGGGAAGAGAAGCGGGAGGTGGAGGTTGGGGAGGAGGAGAAGGAGGTGGTGGAGGATGACACCGAGAGTTTTTTGGTATGTCTTCCACACAGCGTTTCATCTTGGTGATTAAGCTAGAGAAAAAAGAGGAGGAAGATGTAGAAAACGTAAGGAAAACAAATAAAAATGTGGAGTTTAAATAATGTAATAGACATCTGGAAGGGGCATAAAAAAAACCATCATTGCACATATTGGAAGTTAAACAAGGCATAATGAAAGGGTACCTGCGTTCTCCTCACGATCATCAGATAACAAGGAGGCACCACAGTCAGCACGAGGAAGAGGAAAGGTTTTGAAAGCTTTAGTTAACGTTTATTAAGTTAGAACCGTTAAGTATGTTTGTATCAAAGCTTCATGATTCTTAATCAATAACAATGAATTATTAAGTTATTTTTTTACCTTATTATTATCTTAACATTTATTAAACTAGAACCCTTAAGTATATTTGCATCAGAGCCTCCATTTCAGGAGGAGGAGGTGGTGGTGGTGGAGGAGGGGGTGGAGGTGGCGGCGAAGTAGGAGCTCCCTAAGAACTTAACATGATGAAGGAGAGAAGGAGGAGGTCAATAAAGAAAAGTAGTAAGAATCATAAGGAATAAATGAATTTAAATAGAGGTCTAATAGATTACGAAGGATTATGACTTATGACTTATGAAAGTCCGACGATGTTATGAAGGGTTATGAAAGTGTTAGATGATGGTTGGTTCTGAAGACCGCTATGTTTTTTTTCACTGATATAAGAGATTGGAAGATGAATCGTTTGTAAGTGTTACATGACAATTGTTTCATAAGAACCGTCATATTTGTCACTAGATAAATTATGGTTATTAACTACAATCGTTATTTTTGTGTTTTTGCAGATTCTGCCTCTCAATATATGATGGTACGCATATTTAACCATTTGGTTTTAGCCTTATATATTATTGCTCAATCTTTGCCTCTACATACATAACGTTTATTAGTTATAACCATTATTTATTAAACGTTATATATGCCTGAATCTGTAGTAGTACACCTCTAAAAGAACAAGTCTACAAAAGTATTCGGAGGCACTTGTGATCAACTCGGAACAATTGCCCACAGATGTATATTCCATCTCATGGAAGGATTGGACAATGATTGATTCCATCATCACATACTATAGATAGCTGACATATTAGAAGCAAAATGGTGTCCCCCAAAACCAAGATTTTCATGTGTGGATGTGGATGGTTTTCACTAGGATAGAGGCTGGGCAACTTGTGGAAGAGTGATTAGAGATCATTAGGGCAACTGGATATGTGGATTTCAACAAAAGTTAGGGCACACTACCTCAACTGCTATAGAAATCCATGCTATCTATAGGGGCCTTTCTACTCTGCAAGCAATTGGGTTTATTAAATTAGGTTAAACGTTATGTTGATTCTTTAGAAGCTATGCATTTACTCTTGATGGATTGTGGACAGCTCATCCTCTAAAAGATGAGATACCAGAATTAAGATCTCTTATCCTTTCATATGGGGATCTAGAGATTATTCATGCTTATAGGGAAGGAAGGAGATGTGTTGACTATTTTAGCCCGAATGCCTCAAGAGATTAATCAGGATTTTGAAGTCTTATTAACACAACCTATTGCATGTTTGGATTTGTGTAAACTTGAATGTGGAAAAGTGCCTATGACTTCCAATAGTGTAGTCTAATTTACAAACTTTGTAAACCACAAGCTACTTGCTTGCCATTGTATCCACACAAAAAACAAAGAAAGAAATAAAGATCCTGACGTGGAGAATTTTGGAAGAAAAGCACCTAACCTCAATACCAAGCATCGATGTTCTTTTAATCTATATTGAAAGAGATGATGAAATTTGGTTAGAAAATTGCTCTTCAAAGCAACAACACTAGCTGATCATTTTTTTTGTTTGTTTTTGGGGAAGGATAGGCCTCCAAATTTAATTATTTCACGTTTTAGATTGTATTTGTGTGTATGTATACTCCTCTGGTCATATTTATAGGGGGAGAGAAGCAATTCTTTTGTTCTATTTACAGGGCCAAAAAGAGATATTTTTCATATGATTGTATAATTTTACCCTTCATTTAATATTATACTGACTTTGTTCCCATGGGATACAATGTATATTAAATACGGGTGAACTATGAAAGTTGTTGAATTGCAAAAGAAAAGTTAATGAAGTTTAAAGTTTTTTGTTGTTTGTTTGAAACATGTTGAAAATGACTAAGAAATATAACCATAAGAGAGTATATTGTTGGAAATTGTGCCTTAGGAGCCAATAATTATACTTTGAACATTATTAATTTAATGATTTTTCTCCACTATGTTATCATATTATTCGCATGTTCACTGTGATGACTGTATCCTTGGATAAATCATAAAGATTGTCCTAAATGTCCCTGGTCGGTCATCTATGCGAGAGTAGAGATGAAACAAGACCAGTATGACTTTAATAAGATATGGAGATATGAATCAAAGTTTTAGGCACTTGTAAGAGTACAAGGTGCTGGAACGACTCGCTATGAGAAAACTTGGATCAAGTCATAAGCTTATCTCATGTATAACCACGTCACAATGCCCTTCGACCTGGGGTCAACATGGATTCCTACATGAAAGTTACTAAGCTTTGAACTAGTCAAAAGTCACATTTGACCGGGTGATGATAAAGGATACGTTCGGGCTTGGTGGTTTTTCATGCAGAGGAATATGAATGATCAAGATGGAATTTGTCCCTCACATTAGTAGAGAGATATTACTGGGTCACTCGATGAATGAGTCTGAGAAATGTATGGCTATACTATGATGGAAAGGAGTTTCTATTTCTATTGTCAGACTACTCAGGAATCGGAAAAGTAATGGTCAAGAACAAGAGGATGACATCATCCATGCCTCATCCTTGACCGAAATATCGTGTGACAAAAGAGACGTGACATTCTTGTATGACATGTTGCATCGTGTTAAAGATCCTCATATGAATTTAGTAGTCGTAATGACTTGCTAGAGGTCGCTTGCGACTTGTGGGTTAGTACAGCTATTAGCCCACTGCCAACTTAGTATGGGCCTACAGGGTCGCACACAAGAATGACCCAACATGAGACAATGTTTAATCAAGGGTAGAGGAATTTATATTTATATATATAATATAAAATTCGTGGAAAAAGAAAATTAATAATATTATATATATATATGATAATATTATTATATATTATGTTATTTTTAAATTTAATTTTATTAGATAAATTAAATTTAATAACTAACATGATAGAGATATAATATCTCAGATTTAATTTATAAGGATAAATTAAATATATTAGCTCTTTATTTGGATTAAATAAATATGTTAAATTAAAACTGTGTGACAGATTTAATTAAACCAGATTTATTTAATTAGCTCATCAAGATAATTAAAAGTTAATTAATTTCAAAATTGATCAAGATTAATTTTAAAATTCGAATATAGCCCTCATGGGTTATAAAAATGATAGAGCAGAAAACTCATGTACGAATGAGAATTCAGAGCCATGAGAAAACCCGAGAAGACGTTGGAGGCGCTAGCACGCAGTCCGTGTTAGAGTAACATTCGTGTGGATACCGGTAGAGGGAGCCGATCAGAGGTGTTGGTTCCTAGAGATCGAAAACCCTAAATTTGAAAAGGTACGATTCTTCCTAACTCTATTTAAAAGCTATTGATAGATCCTCGATTGAGATTGGTAACAATTTTAAAATTATTCCATTGTGCTTGCCAATCCCAACATACATAAAAAAAAAGGTATTTTGTAGCGGTTATAATTAACCGCTACAAATGTTAAGATTTGTAGCGGTTAAAGCCTCAACAGCTACAAATTTGTAGCAGCGAGCTATGCGCCAAGTGGCGCAACAGATTGGCAACATTTTTTTTGTAGCGGTTAAGTATAAATAACTGCTACAAATATGGCGTGTAATTCCCGCCAAAAGTTGTAGCGGTACTTTTGTAGCGGTTACTAAATTATAACCGCTACAAAGTTGGCGCCACTTGGTGCGAACAAAATGCGCCAACAGTGTAGCGTTTATTTGTACCGGTTTAATCAATTAAACCGCTACAAAATGCAAAAGGTCTCGTATTTGTAGCGGTTATAGATTTATAACCGCTACAGAATTTGAGAGGTCTCTAAATTTGTAGTGGTTTTGTACCATAATCACTACAGAACTTCAAATGTTTTTGTAATTTATAGCAATTATTCTAGAACCACCCGCCCAAAGTTATTTGTAGCGATTAAAGTAGCAATTATTTTAGGAACCACTACAAAGGCCGCCCCTATTTAAGGCCACCTCCCCCCTTCACTCTTTTGTTTAGCCATTTTGTTTCTTGAGATTCCTTTAAGTGTTTTCTTTTAGATTTGAGCGTTCAGGTGTCTGTAGAAGAGTTTTTACTACAGTATTTCTCATTATTTGCACTTAAGGTACAGAGACAATACATATTTTATATGTATTTTTATTTTTATTATATTTTTGCATAATAATGTGAATAAAATGTTTTTTTTTTGAAATTTTGTAGTTGATATGGCTTCTAGACAGGATAAGATGAAGGACCCCGAGGTCCCCAGACTGATTTTGCGGGGTGACAGTAGTAGATCTAGGGGCAGTGTGGAGGGAGGGTGACGGCGGCATTTCAGCCCATCTCCCCACAGGAGTCGGCCCAACCATAGGCACCGCAAATGATCCCATAGGAGACGACCGCACCAGTGGTGCCTGATTTGGGGGAGGCAGATATCAACATCAAGGACTATGGCGTAAACGAGGACTTCGACATCCTGATTGGGATCAGAGAGATGGAGTAATTCCTCGATGAGGAGGAGGCGCGGGAGCAGAATAACCCACTAGGGTCGTCTTCGCGGTCTACTGGATTTGAGGTGCAGGTCCAAGGTAAATAAATTTTTTCATTTAATAAATTATTTATTTAAATTCAAAATGTTAAATTTGAATTACAATTTATCAAACGTGCGGTAAATTGTGCAGATGAGCAAGGGAACGTGTCCACGAGGAGGCTGGACATGGCCGGTCTGAACAGCATGGACCGGACCCTACGAGTTGTAATGTCATGGAATGAGGCCACGAACCAGCCGACCAATAATGGGGGTCACCTGTTCAACCACTTTCTGAACGAGCTGGGCTCAAACTGGATTCAGTTCTCCCTTGACTTCAGGACGTGGAAGTACGTTCCAAAGGGGCCGAAGGACCTGGCTTGGGAGGAGGTGGTTCAGGTAATTAAGAGTATTTAATTAATATTTTTTGTAATTAATTCTATTTAATTAATATTTTTTAATAATATTTTTGTAATTATTGATATTTAAATAACTTTTTTGCAGCTACGGTTTGCCGTCCGGGCCAACCGGAAGAGGTACACCCTGGTGAAGATGGGTGACGACTGAAGGAACAGGAGGAACTGTCTCTTTCATAGTGTGGAGAAGGATGGGACGATGCCTTTGGAGCAGCTGATCGAGAGCGTCCCGGACGGCGTCCTGCCGAACGACTGGGCGAGTTTCGTCCTGTTTAGGAGGAGCCCTGAGGGGCAAGTAATGTATTTATTATATTATTTATATATAATTTTGTAATTGTTAAGTATTAAATTATAATTTAAAGTTAATTAATTTTAACTTGAACTTTATTAATTTTAAATGTTTTATATTGTTTTAATACATTTAATATTGTTTTTTTTTCAAGCGCTTTCTTAGAGGAACACTAGGTGCCGTGGGCAGCAGACGATCCACTACATAGCAGGATCGAAGACATTTGCTGTCACTTACAGCGAGATGGTAACTTTTCATAATATCACTGACTTTTAACTGGTTATTTCATAATACTAATTGAATTTTGTAATTGTTTTAAGAGAGGAAGGCACAGCAGGAGAACCGTCAGACGGACTATAGGGAGTTGTACGCTATCACACATAGACACCGTGACAGGACTCTGACCTCTCAGCAGGCAGAGGCGGCCATTGTAAGTAATTTCATTATTATAACTTTTATATAACAACTTAATAATTAAAAATTCTAATAAGTAATTGTTTCATAAAATGGCAGGAGTAGATGCAGCAGTCGTAGGCTGAGTTGCGAGAGACCTAGGCCAAGAAGTCACAAGGGTCAGTGGACCTGATGGCTCCTTTGAAGGTGGGTCTGGGTCAGGCTGAGCACCCCGAACGAGTGCGGAGGATGGGGATAGGCGCCAGACCTAGCATGGTCTACGGCAGGAGCGCCGCCTATGAGGTTGGCAGCTTTAGAGGGGTTAGACGTCCAAGGGACGAGTCTGTTGTGCAGCTGTAGTCAAATTTGGAGCGGACACAGGCTGTAGTGGCACAGCAGCAGTAGCAGATACAGCTACAGGCTGATTTAATCTACGCTCAACAGATGCAGTGGTGTGAAATCACGAACAACATGCTTGAGCAATCATGGAGTAGCCTGTTCCTGGACGAGCAGCATCCACAGGTTCCCCCTGTCCCTCGGTACGTCGTCCAGACTACTACTCCTCCTCCTGTTGATGATGATAGTGCGATTAACTCTGCCCAGCACCCCGATCTAGCAGCACCTGAGGGATCCCCACCTGATGGAGCACCAGATGATCAGCCCCCAGCTACTTAGTTTAGGACATATTTATTTTTTTTGTTGAAACATTTGTAAATAAATATATATAATTTTACATTTCAGAAATTATATTCTTATTGTGTTTACCATAGTTATATTTATATTTTTAGACCGCGTTGTTGAATTTGTAAATTAATTACAACAGTTATATTTATATTCTTAGACCGCGTTTACCATAGTTATAGTTATATTTATATGGGAGAATTACACTTAGGTCCCATGGAAGAAAAAAAATGAAGAAATGGTCCCTGTAGATTGTAAAATGAAAAAATGGTCCCATTAACAACTCCATGAGCCTGTATTGACAACTCGTTAACAACTCCAAGAGCCTGTATTGACAACTCCATGGGACCATTTTTTCATTTTGCAATCTATAGGGACCATTTCTTCATTTCTCCTCTTCCTTGGGACCTGAATGTAATTCTCCCTATTTATATTTCTAAAACTTAAAAAAAATAAATTATATATAGTTGTAGCGGTTATATTATAAAACCGCTACAAATATATATATTAGTAGCGGTTAATAAAATAACCGCTACAAATTCAATTTTATTATATTTGTAGCAGTTTTATTATAAAATCGTTATAAATATATATAATTTATATTTTTTTAAAATTTTAAGAAATATTGTTCCATATTTGTAGCGGTTAATGCTGAAATCGCTACAAATTGAAAGACATGAGCGCGGCAAAATTCAAGATTGAATTTTTGACTATTTGTAGCGGTTATATAAATAACCGCTACAAATACTCAACTTTTCAATTTTGAATTTCCCCCCACTTTTTATAAAGTTGTAGCGGTTAATTATGTATAACCGCTACAAAGTTATATTAGTAGCGGTTTTTCTTATAACCGCTACAAGGTCAAAACAAATTCTTCAATTAGCTTCCCAACGGCTTGATAATTAGTAGCAGTTTTATACATATAACTGCTATAAATGTTTATCACAGTAGCGGTTACTATAGCAGTTATGAACTGCTACAAAATATTAAACGTTAAAAATTCAGAATATAAGATTTCAAGCACTCGTCATTCTCTATTCACTCATCTTATTCACTATACTTTCTTCTCTCTCACTAATAGCTTGGATAAGTCATGGATCAGGTTGACACGCAATTCTCCAGAATATTTGTACAGATTAAACAATTTCTTGGATTTCGCATTCACTCATGGCAGCTGTAACAACAAGATTGTCTATCCGTGTCGGAGATGTAAGTTCAAGAAGTGGCATGCACGAAATGTTGTTAAGGAACATTTGCTCCTGAAGCCTTTCCCGGAGGACTATACATTCTAGGCAGTTCATGGTGAGAAGGCCGGCCTTAGATATGATGATGCTCTTCCTCAAAGTTCTCAAGTAAGTGTTTAACTAGACGAAGATAATCCAGTGAATGATTCTATGAGTGATGCATTTGGATTTCAAGGCGACAACTTCAACGAAGATGTGTATGGTTCTAAGCCGGTGTTCGTGAGGAATGAAGCAGCTCGGGATTTTTTTAGCTTGATGGATAAAACAGATCATCCTTTATATCAAGGTTGTCGAAAATATTCTAAATTATCTTTCTTGATCAAATTGTATCATATCAAGTCTTGTGTGGAATCACAGATAAGGGAATGTCGATGTTGCTCAAATTATTACAAGATGCATTCCCCGATGCTGAGATTTCCATAATATTCTATGAGGCAAAGAAGATTATCAACAGGTTAGGGTTAAACTATAAAAAGATTGATGCATGCCCCAACGATTATTTGCTATATTGGGGAGACGATTCCAGTATGGAGACTTGTAAGAGATGCCACACATCGAGGTACAAGACAATTCAGAAGGGGAAAAAGCAGAATAAGAAACCTGTAAAGATTCTCAGGTACTTCCCTTTGAAACCTCACCTACAAAGATTATTTATGTCATCTAAAATTGCGGAGCATATGAGGTGGCATGCCGTTGATAAGAATGAAGACGGTAAATTAAGACATCCCTAGGATGCAGATGCTTGAAAAACGTTTAACAACGAATTTCCAGATTTCGTGACTAACCCCAGAAATGTTCGGCTTGCGTTGGTGACCGACGGTTTCAATCCTTTCAGGAATCTTAGCACAAGTTACAGTATTTGGCCGGTAGTCTTAGTTCCCTACAACTTACCCCCTGGATGTGTATGAAACAAAGCTCTTTCATTATGTCTATGATCATTCCAGGAAAAAAGGCACCGGGTAATGACATCGATGTGTATCACCAACCGCTTATTATGGAATTTCTTGACCTGTGGAATGTCGGCATCGAGACGTACGATGCTTACGGGAAGACTTTGTTCAACCTGCGTGCAGCCTTGATATGGAAGATTAGTGACTTTCCTGGCTTTGGCATATTATCTGGTTAGAATGTGCATACTGGGTCGACGTGTCCAGCTTGCAATTTTGACTCTGACACAATGCGCCTTCCCCACAGCCAAAAGTGGTGCTTTATGGGGTGTCGGAGGTTTCTCGATGGAAGGCATAAGTTCATATTGCAACGGAATCGCTTCAATGGGAAACCAGAAAATAGAGGACTACCTCAGACTTTATCCAGTATAGATATCTTACAGTAGCTTGAGCATGTTGACTTCGAGTTTGGAAAAAGCGACGATTCAGCCCAAACTCGCCAAAAGACGTGCAGGACTTCGGCGCCTCAGCAGTGGAAGAATATAAGTATTTTATTCACTCTTCCATATTGGAGATCTAATTTACTTTGTCACAGTCTTGATGTCATGCACATTGAAAAGAATGTTTGCGATAATGTGCTATATACACTGCTTAACAAACCCGGTAAGACAAAAGATCACCTTCAATCGAGGAAAGATTTACGTGCTATGGGAGTTCGTGAAGACACTTGGCCAGATAAGCATGACAAATTTCAGCCTGCAAAGTTTACCCTCACAAAACCAAACAAGGAAGTCTTCCTCACGACGTTGAAGAAATTAAAAGTTCCTGATAGGTATTCAAGCAACATTTTTCGATGTGTTGACTTGCAGGCTCGAATGGTTGCTGGCCTGAAGAGTCATGACTCGCATGTTCTTATGCAACAGTTACTGCCTCTAGCTATAAGGAATGCACTTCCTCCCGATGTTTCCATCATTTTAGTGGAACTTTGTTCTTTCTTTCGGAAGTTGTGTTCTAAGGTTTTGATCGTTGAGGAGCTCGATCAGCTACAGTCCAAAATCATTCTTACGCTTTGTCACTTGGAGATAATCTTTCCTCCGTCATTTTTTACTGTGATGGTTCACCTCATAGTCCACCTCATTCATGAAACAAAGCTCGCTGGCCCAATACAATATCGATGGATGTATCCGATTGAGAGGTACTCATTTTAAATATGTGTTTCATTGTTAGTTCTTATGTTTGCTAGTTGTCCTTTTCATCATTTAGTATCAATTCTCTTCTTTACTTCGTAGGTTCCTTGGGAAATTAAAATCTTACGTAAGGAATAAGGCATGGTAATAAGGTTCTATAGCTGAAGGCTATATAGGGGATGAGGTGCTGTATTTTTGTTCAAGGTACTTTGATGACCTTGAGACCCTTTCAACCACCCACCTCGTATTGACGATTGTCCTGAACCTACGCCAACATCAGGAGAATTTATCCCTCGTGTTAGTAAACCAGTTGGAGGAACTGAGAACTTCAAACTAATGGCAACTGAGAAGTTGCAAGCACATAGACATGTCTTAATTAATTGCACTCAAGTTGAACCTTTCATACAGTAAGATTTGTACACTCACATGTTATTTTATATCTTTCGTAACTTTTGTCACTTTCATTTCACTATTGTCTTTCCATGATTAATTGCAGGGAATTTAGAAGTCATGTTAAGCGTCAACTCAGGATCCGTACACAAACATCCTCAGAAGTTGACAAAAAGGTCCACAGAGAATTCTCGACCTGGTTTGTGCGCAGAATACTAAATGACCACAACCCACACTCACCAGATTTTAGAGCTCTCACAATCGGCCCTATTGATCATGCAAAAAGGTTTACATCATACAGTGTCAATAGTTTTAAGTTTTGCACAGTTTCACGGGATCAAGGATTGCAAACTCAAAATTCGGGTGTTTATGGCACATTTAGGACAAGGGGTTATGAGAGTAGCAGTGACGCCAACATGCAGCTTCTTGATGTGGTCGAACTTAATTATCAAGGTTGTTTCACCGTGACGCTGTTCAAGTGTTTGTGGGTAAATACCATTACTTCTCGGGGACTGACGACTAACGACTTAGGGATCACATCAGTCAATTTCTCATGGCCAATTCATACTGGTACTTCTCAAGATGATGAGCCGTATATTCTTGCTTTAGAGGCACATCAGGTTTATTATGTCGAAGACGAGAGGCACAGGGATTGGCACATGGTCGTTCATTTAAAGCCACGAGACCTTTACGACATGGGTGAAGGCGATAACATCACCTACGAGAGTGAGCCATTTCAACCAGCCGATTTTGAAAACTACTTCCCTGAAGGCGATAACAATTTACCTCTACCGCAGTGCGTTTTTTTAAGTCCACATCATTTAAATTAAATTTTTTAAATTTAATAATACATCACTAACAATAATTTTTCTACATAATTTTTGTAGGGATGGCGAGGATGAGTGATCAAATTCAAATTATATTTTTGTCTTTAAAAAAACTGGAAAAAAACATATTTAAAAATAAAATAAAAATAATATTTGTAGCGGTTTTTGAACCGCTACAAAAATAAAAATAACCGCTACTAATTCAAAACCGGTACAAAATGCGGACATTAACCGCTACAAATGCTACGTGGATTCTTATAAATACCCCTACCACATCTCATTTCAAACACTCCCCCATTTCTTTTCACCTTATCCTTCTTCCATTTTCTCTCATTTACAAATTTTTTTGTATGCGTTGAGGAGCTTAACAATACGATCAAATTTGGTAACAAGTTTTTTATTTCAATACTTCTTTCCTTCGCATAAAAATTATTCTCACCATTTTCTTTTTCCAGATATTTCAGAGCTTTATCTCATTTTCATCTATTATTCATACACAATTACATTGTAGTAGACAACATAATAGTTCATTATTACCTACATATCCTTAATAATATTATCAATGCAATTTTTATACTTATCCAACTAAATTAAATTATTCCTTTTATTTTATAAATGAGCTAAATTATTGAATAATAAGCTAATTAAATTAGCTAAACTACTAAAAAAAATAAACTATTTAATTTAATATCAAAATAACAGAAACAAATGATTGTATTTTTTTAAAATTTTCTTAATTTTTGTAGCGGTTATTAAACCGCTACTAATTAATGCACCTGGTTCAAACTAAAATTAATTTTTTGGTGAGAATTTTGAATTTTGATGAAATTAGTAGCGGTTCTAGAACCCCTACTAATTTTAGAAATTTCCTATTAGTAGCGGTTCTTAAACTCTACAAATGAGCAAACAATTTTCATTTTTCTTTTCCCGCCTTGAAAATTTGCTTTTTGATATTTGTAGTGGTTATATAACCGCTACAAATATTCCAGAAAAAGCTTACGGTTTGTGGCGATGTTGTAATGGTAGGATTGAACCGCTACAAATAAAGTAACGGTTATTTTGCTTGAGTAGCGATTTTTTATAACTGTTACAAATGCGCTTTCAACATGCGATTTAGTAGCGATTTTATAAACCGCTACTAATGTTTCTTGTAGCGGTTAAAACCGCTACTAATGACCATTTTTAACAGCTACTAAATCATGTTTTTTATAGTGATATATATACTACTAAATGGACATGGAAGATTAATTAATGGCCAAATTAGCTTTAATTAATTATACGATCAGCATATGCATGCATACATGGGAATGACCTTAAGCTAGTTTTTTTATTGATGATTGCTTGTATTGGGGTTTGTAAGTAAAACCTTTGAGTCACCCAATGTCTGACATTTTTCCTAAATTCTATTGCCAGTTATAAGAGCAACTGGATGGCTAATTCGAATCAAGGCTTTATGACTAGGGGTGGGAATAGGTCAGGCCAGGCCAGGCTTTTGCCTTAACAGGCCAGGCTTGTTTTGTCTCAGGATGGCCTAATCTTGGCCTGTGGCCTGTAAAAGGCCATTTTTTCGGCCTAAGCCTGACCTGTATAAAGGTATAACCTGACCTGTGGCCTGTTAAGAGGCCTAGAAATTTAAAACATTTTAAACAAGCCACAGGCCTCACAATAGGTCTCTTGAGAAACAGGCTGAAAACAGGCCCTATTACACCAATAATTGAATATACATCATAAAATATGAAACCAAATACAAAGTCTCTAGACCTTCTCATCTTCACATCAAATCTTCAATATAATTTCCTCTTCTCCTTCAAAGACCTTCAAAAAAAATAATCAGTATTAGAGTATAAAACAATTTAACAAATAATCTGTTTCATCACTCACCGAAAGCAAGCACTCACAGCATAAGCACTCATCACCTTTGACCTTTGTCACTTTGTAGTTTGTGCTACTCCCTTGGCCCCACAAGCACTCACAACTCACAAGCACATTAATGGCATTCATTATGGTCTAGACACAAAGAGTGTCACCTTTTTTTTTCTTAAATTGTCTTTCGTGACTTGGCTAACGCAAAGAGTTTCATCTTTGTCTTCTTCCATCCTTGTTCGTCTGTTGTGTTTCTGATACTCCGTCAGCCTTCTCCATCTGTTATCCAAACTTCATCCTCAAAAAAATAATCAAATGTTCCTTCTCTCTGATCGGTTTAAATAGCCAAGAACAAAATGTTTAAACAAAGTTTAACAGCCAAGAACAGAGTTTCTGCAACTTATCGAATACAGTTTAACAGCCAATAACAAAATCAAGAACAGAGTTTAACAACCAAGAACAAAACAATAAATCAGAAAAGAATTCAAACCATACCGAATTCCACTAAAAAAACCATACTGAATTACGAACGGAGAAGGGATGACGGACGATGATGATGGAGCATCAACCACATAACCGAATCAAATCCTACAACGTCGGAGCAGGGATCACGGACAGCGATGGTGATGGCGATGTAAGGACAGATCTGTCGGTGTGAGGGTTAAGATAAGAGTTGACAGGACGATGACTACATGAGATTGAGACTTGAGAGCTAAGGACTGGAGAAGGGAGGAGGAGGAGTGGAGATTGAGAACTGAGAGCTGAGAATTTTTTTTGGTCGAAACTCGAAAGAAAGATGTGAGAAACTGAGAATTAAGACTTGAGAGTGAGATGAGCTTGAGAGTTGAGACATGAAACGGAGTGGTACTAGTGTCCGACTGTCGGTTTAAGCTGAGTGCCTTGTGAGCTGCGAGCTGAGTGCTTTGTGAGTTGTTGCCTGTCGGTTTGATTGTGTGAAGAATGTGGGCCGATAACTTTAAGTCAAATTTTTGTTATTGTTACCAGGCTGGCCTGATAGGCTTAAAAGGCCTAGGCCTAGTCTATTAAATAAAACAAGTTCTGCACAAGGCCTAGGCCTGGCCTTTTAGCCTGATAGGTCAGGCCTGGCTAGGCCTAGAACAAACCAGGCGACAGGCCCCTGACAAGCCGCCTAGCCTGTTCCCACCCCTATTTGTGACTAGGAGCCTTTCCCCATGGTCATTTTAAATAAGTTGTTCGTTCACTTTGTAGTTTAGCTTGTCCACGATTAAACCAAAGATCTTTAGCTACCAAATTGATTTATTACTATGCATGGAAATGATCTTTAATTTTCTTTTTTTAGCAAAAAGAAGTCCATTTTATTATAATAACGAAATGACCTTAATTAAGCTAGTCTCATTATCAAGGAACAAAAAATTGGACCAGGCAATGAACCGGTTGTGACACAGGTTCAAGGGTCAATGGATCAACCAGGGTCTAACCGGGGGTCGAAATGGCCATATTAAAATATTACAATTTAATTGACAATAATAAAATAACAATATTAAACATCATTCATAAGTCATCACTAACCCATAGCTAACATCAAAATATAGTTGAAACCAAGGAACAAAAAATAATATAATTTAATTCAAATGTAAAAATTAATATTTTTGATAACTAATAAAAAAAATCATTTTAGAACCAAAAAATGTAACCCAGTCCAACCAGCCAAACAACCGGTTTTATACTGGTTCAAATTGGTTCAACACCCCTCACGATCCAATGGCTAAACCAAACCGAACAACTAACCAGTTCACCGGTTTTTTAGTTGAACCGATCGATCCGGTTCGGTTTTTTGTACTATGTTGGATATGATGTTATAGTGCATTTAATGTATTCAATTTTTCTAATTAATCCATGTCCCTAATTTGTTAAGAAACCCGCCAATTGATTGGATGTACCGATGTACACGTACGGGATGGGGCCCATTTTCCCAATAGTACCCCCAACGTCCCTTTCTTATGATATATATATATATATATATTGATTCAGATGATAACTATAATTAATCAAATTTGCTTGAAATTCGTGAAATAATTTTATGGGTGTGGTATGTGGGAATTGAAATAGGAATGAGGAAGAATAAGGTTAATAGGGTGAGGGATATTTAATAGGGTTAATATAATCATTTTTTCTTAAAATTTACCCTCATTTTAATTTTTAATCCATCAAGAGTTTCAATATGTTTAAAACATTAGTCTTTATTAATTACTCTCCACACTGACACTTTAAAGGCCATTAATTTACTTTTAAAAGGGGGAAAGTCCCTATAAAATGCGTTGGAAATAGGGAAATGCCTATTCAGTACATTCAAATTCAAAAATCCGGATCAGTCCACTGTCAGTACGGATGAACAGTGCCGGTGCCCGCAAAAGATCATTTTGCCCTTCAGCCCTCATTCTCGCCACTTTAGAAATAACAACACCCGGTTCTTAATTAACAACTCTGGATTCTTGATTAATAACTCTATATTCTTGATTAACAACTCCAATTTCATCTTTTTTCTTTCACAATAACAACACCGGTCTTGTTACAAAGTTGTGAAACAAGAAATGAGAGTTGTTAATGTAGAATATGGTGTTGTTAAGAACAAAACCGGTGTTGTTATTGTTAAAATAAAAAGATGAAACTAGAGTTGTTAATCAAGAATGAGGAGTTGTTAATTAAGAGCGCGTGTTGTTAATAAAAAAAGAGGTGTTGTTATTGGCCTTGAAACTTAAATTCGGAAGTTGTGAAACAAGAAAGGAGAGTTGTTAATCAAGAATCCAGAGTTGTTAATTAAGAACCGGGTGTTGTTATTTCCGAAGTGGCGAGAATGAGGGCTGAAGGGCAAAATCGTCTTTTGGGGGCGCGGCACTGTTCATCCGTACTGACAGTGGACTGATCCGGATTTTTCAATTTGAATGTACTGAATAGAGATTTTCCTATTTCCAACGCATTTTATAGGGATTTTCCCTTTAAAAGGTTCTAATTCTAATAATCCATTTAGTGATATTGGGGAGGATGCTAGAATGTTTTTTCACAGTCTGACAGATTTCAATTAGGCAAAGTCTTGGGGAAAATCATGTAATGACAAACTTTTTAGTAAAGATGTCTTTTAATTAGGAAAATTATTTTTGTATCTTTGATCAACCACCACCTTTATCAAGAGAGGTGGTGATTGATGAAGGAAGTTTAGGTTTTGATGTACCTTCATCTTGAGTAGTTAATGAATGTATCCAATATTATTAAAAAAAACATTAGTCCTTATAATTTAATAAAAATCTGAATCATTTTATCATAAATGGTGGTCAATTTTTTTGCAGTTAAATGTTAATATTGCTTAAAATTACACGATAAGTAGCAATTGAGGAAAATGATACACATAAAATTACACAAATATATGCATGCATGCATAAGCGCACGCATAAGTCATTACTTAATTGTTTATACAATAAATAGTAATATTTGGTAAAAAAGACAAAAAATAATGATAAATAATTAAAATGCATATTTAAATATTAACATAAATTATAGATTTATAGTTATTAATGATACAACATGTGCAATTAGGTATAATGCCTCCCGACTAATTAGGTGTAGGAGTTTTATTGTATGTAGGGAAATTTGATATAATTTTGCCCCAATAAAACTTAATTTCAGAATGGTTTCTACAGACTTTTAAAAAAAGAGAGAATCCTAATTCAACCTAGCTGAAATATTAAAATTGAAAATGAGGCCTACATTTTTAACAAACTAGATTGCTCTCCCGTCCGTTGCACGGGGTGCTTGTGCTTCTTGAACAATTGTTTGCTTAAACCAAATATTTTTCTCTTAAATAAATGAGTTCCATATATTAAAACATATACTTAATAATTCTAAGAAACAAAAGCTGAAATAACATTAACATATTAATAGTTAATAGTCTTACTTTCACTAATTAACATTCCTACACACTTCTAGCTGTACAACATTCCTTGTAGTTCTTTTATTGGCATTGTCATTATCACCCACAACTATTTTTAAGCCCTCAATGTATTTAACTCTAGACAATGCTACATATAACTGCCACGATTCCTTTAGTGAAGTATGGCGCCTCATCATACTCCCTCCGGTACTAAATATAAGATAAAGTTGATATTTTTGCAGTTGATCCATTAATGCAGTAGAAGCAACACCATCAAAGAGCACACAAACCACTTCATTCTCTCTAAAAAACAAAATTCAACATGGGAAGATCAAGTATGTAAATTTTAAAATAGTGTGGAATATGATTGCATGATCATAACATCATGACAATTACGCATCATCAGTCAGCAGCATTCAAAGCTTCATCTTTGTTTCATTATCCCTACGAAATTCTTCCAATGTACCAATACTTCTAACAAATGCAAGTATATCTACGTCACAATTGAGAAGTTCAAAAAATGGTTGAAGTTGTAATGCTCAGAAAGAAAAAGAAGATTTATAAGGAATATAATAAGGGAGAAAAAAGTCACCAATTAGATGATTCACTTGATGATCCTGATCTACCTTCAAAATTTCAGTAATAGGTATAAATGAGTAAGAGTAGGAGGGTATAGAAGCATGTTGCTCCATAATATATGTTTGTGGAGTGAAAGTTAGCTTAAAATCATTCGTTGTTGCTCTATATTGACCGACATTTTAAGTGACTATAAAGTTAGTAAACTTAAAATTTTTTCCTTTAGTGATGAAGTTTCTGAATTTCTCATGCAATCTTTGTTTAGAACACTTGCTTGTATCTTGCACCCTTAATAGAGTTTAATTAAAAAAAAAACTTAGTAATAATTTGGTTATTGGAAGACGTTAATGTAATGAGAAATAAACATATGAAAGTTAAGACAATAATAGAAGAATAACAAATAAAAATATATAGACCTCTTCATCAAGCAAAACCATTGAAATGCAAAAAAGCTCTTAAGAGAAGAAATCACAATATATTTTCATTTAATTCCTTGTAGAATATTTTATGTCAATTGTGACAATCAAGAGTAAAGATTATGCCTTAGCAGCTAGATTGCGTGAGGAAATTTCCAAACTTGAAGCACATTCTCTCTGGTCATCAGCTGAAGCTCGGTATCCTTCCTCAGCTAAATCCCCAACGTGAACATTGATATGTTAATTGCTCTGGCTCCGTTTCCTTTCTTAGCTGTCTTCTGAAAAGCATAGCTTGGGAAGGGATCTGCAAAAAACTTCAAAAGAGTACGTAAGATATCAAAAAAAGGTGTGAAGGACAAAATACTTTACTGAAAAAAAAAACATATTATCACATGTCAAACTTTCGTGCATTGGATTAAAGGTGGTGCATAAAGGGTCTACATCTTTGCATAGTCTACTAAGTGTTGAATCAAAAAAAATACAAACATGCATAAACTTTTTGAAACAACAAAACTGAACAATTAAAGTGCATGAAATAGGAATGAAAGAACAAAAAAACATTAAAAAAATGACGCACTTAAATCAAAAGGAACAAAACCCTTCCCGAGCTGCCCTTCATCACGAGGCACTTCAATATCACTTTTAATCAAAACCCTATATTCAAGTTTCACCGATTTCTCATCCTCTACCTTCTTCAGCCGATTTAGCACTCAAAAAAATTGTTACCTTTGGGCTTCCCAATCATCAACAGGAATGGAGAAGTCGTCTGGGCCAAAAAGCCTGAGGCTGCGAAAAATCAATTCGAATTCATCGTCGACGCCCTGAACACGAATGCTGGTTTATTTCTCGAGGGAAGGGGATAGATCGAAGGATGCGGTAGATTGAAAATTCGGCGAGAAGGAACAGCCGAAAGAGGAAGCTAAGGAATCAGGAACTTGATAATCGATGTTCTTCCTGGGGTTTCGGCGCTCGAGCCAACCGTCCTCATACTTCTTGGATGCCAAACTCATATAAGATATATCAATTTTATTAAAACTTTTGGTGCAATAGGGAGCAGAGAGAGAGATCAGAGAAGCTTCAACCCAGAGCATTGTTTGGCCGTCGGTATCACCACCGTCCTTTCCCTCTTCCTCTCATCGACCACCACCGTCACCACCAGATTTCTCAGCCGCCTCCTCTGTTCTTTCTCTCCACCATTTCCTCCTTCTCTGTCTTCTCTCCAACCACCATCGCCTTCTTCTTCATTCTCCTTACCACCATCAATCATTGTTGTCGTTCCTTCTCTGTGATTCTCCGGCGAGCTCCTGCCTCCATTCTTTCTTCCGTCAGCCACCACCTCTGTTTTCACAGCACTGGCACACACACTCTCTCTCCCCACCATCTTCATCAACCATTTTCCACACCCAATCACCTTCGCCTTGCTGGCCATTTATTCAGAACTGAGCACAAAGGAGGAGGTGTTTTGGTGAGAGAAGATGTCGGGGAAGATAAATGGAAACATGGGTCAAAAAGTTTTTTTATTTGATGCCAATACCCCATGATGTGGCGCATAGATCAAGGAAGGGATGATTCATTTGAATTTCAAATAGGGGCGGGGAATTGTAAAATGGGAAATAGCTTATACTTGGCTTGAGAAATTTTAATCTGACTTGTGAACACTAAAATATGAGAGGAGCCATAGACAAGTTGTTTTTGTGTATGGCTTGGGGGAATAGATTCTATATATATTGATATTGATATTGATGATTTGAAGTCAGGACAAGAGACCTAATTAGAAAATTTTAAATATTATTAAAAGACTAAAATATTCCTCTAATAGAGGAAAAAAAAGGGAAAATGACAGCTAGGTCTCAAGGTTCACAAAAAATCCTAAAAAACTTCCTTTGAAAAGTTAAAGGTCAGAAAAGTCCCTAGGGACTTTTCTGACATGAATTCCCTATAAGCAAATACAAAAATAACTCCTAAGGAATTTAAAAATTGGAGCCTTCATTTTTTAAAGAAAACGATCGAGGGTTTGAATTTGGTCGCCACTCGCACACTCTGCTTCTCGGTCCTTGGTGCTCTGGTTCTGCGTCTCGCGTCGCTGCCGTTTGACTCGGCGTCATTGGATATGTTAGGGTAAATAGTTGTATATTTTGGAAGTATAATGTAGTTTTGTGTAATCCCCAGATAAGGGAAAAAATTATTGGCTTTGTGCCTTTGTATAATCCCTTTACTGATTAATAGAACCCGAGTGTGTCGGGAATTTATGCTGTACTCTGATATGTATGAATGGAATCAACTTGTACAGGCCATTTGTGTATTTAAAATGTTAATATGAGACCGTTGTGAACAGGTTTTGTAAATTTTTTGTAAACCATGATTTTGGCAAGTTTAATTTGAATAAGTCCTAAATCATCTTATGGTCTCTAATTCAAACTTAATTACGTTTTGTACAAACTAATCTCGGCCTTGATGGAGAAGGGGGTTACACATATAGCCTTCTGGCTTTCACATATAGCCTTTTGGCCTACAAATAGCCTTTCAGCTTTCACCAATAGCCTTTCAGCCCATAAATAGCCTTTCGGCCCATAAATAGCCTTTTGGCTCACGTATACGCAGGCTTTGCAGCATCCGAAATCATCTCAAAACAATGATAAACATGCATACAATGCATTACATATAGTATAAGGTAAAGAGTCACTACCTTGTCCCTTCCTGACGTGCACCGGCACCAATAGCTCGCGATCAGGGAAAATGTCGAACCCTATACATATAATCAAGGACGATGGATCAATCTCTTTTCCAAGTTTTAAATTTCATAACTCTTAAAGTTTGTTATCATTTGAACTTTTTAGGTGGCTACTAGAAGCCTAGACACATGCCTAAAGGGTTGGAAAAACTATACCAAAGATCCTCTTTCCAGAAAGAAAATACTGATTTTTGGCTGGCTTACTCTAGTGAAGAAGGCCTCACTCGAGTGATAGATGACTTGCACTCGAGCAACAACGGCTCACTCGTGCGAGTTCTTGGCAAAGAACAATGATAGAGATAGAAAGTGTTTGCTATACTCTAGCACACGGGACAACACTCGAGTGTTAGCCTCATTCTCACTCTAGTCCCACAAAGTATGGCACAAAAAGTGACTACCCGAAAGCAACTAAAGAACCCTAAAGTGACAAGTTCACTCAAGTACTACCTTTGGCACTTGAGCAAGGTATTAAAAAGAACCGGTTGAGACAGTGGGTCAAGGGTCAGTGGGTCAGCCCGGAGTCGACCCGGGGTTCAGACCGGAGTCAACCCGGGAGTCAAACAATTTGAGGAATAAAAAAAATCCATGGAGGTTAATGAGCATCATAGTATCATATTGCAATCCAATAACATCAAAAGCAATAACCAAAATAAACTCACAATAATAGAGGTTTCTTCCACCCACAATTCTTTAAGCACTTAACTAATCATCAATTAACACCATAATATTCATTAACAACATTCAAATCTGCAGGTATTGCAACATCAGGAGGTGTAGCTGAGGAAGGAAAACCAAAAGTACTAGGACCAACATCATCATCAGCATTCAAACATGGAGGTTCAGGAATGGCCACATATTCATCACCTACATATAAAATATTGAAATGAATTAAATTCTTCATATTCATAGTTTTATGAAGAAGAAAACATAGTTATGTACTATTTTATAAGAATATAATCTTAATAAACCTTCATAATTCCTTGTAATTTCTTCAAGTTCAAAATATGCTACATCTAAATTATCAAACTCAGGAGTTGGATCATCTTCAACAACCCAAAAGTCCACTTTATCTATTGATTCAAAATCAATCGGATCGTAACTTTCCTTCTTCTTTGCTAATGTATCCCTTTAATGACAAAATGAAAGAAGTTCAACATTAGTAAAAGGTATATTAAATAAGTTCTATAAAAGCAAATTCAGTCATAAGTTTTATGATTACCTATACTTTAACTTTAGATTGTAATTTGTGAAAACCAAGTCATTGAGCCTTTGATGCTCCAATCGGTTTCTTCTTTTTGTGTGGATGCGCTCGAATAAACTCCAGTTTCTTTCACAACCAGAAGAAGAAGTTTGGCTAAGTAGACGAATAGCAATCTGTTGCAACTCCGGAATTGAACCACCATAGTAGATCCACCACTCATCTGCATTAAATAAAAGACATTCAGTTAAACACAGTATGAAATATCGAATATGTATTAATATGTCCATTAAAATTAAAAAATTAAATTTTCTTACAAGGATTTAGTTTTTGGGCAGCTTTTTCACATGAAACTTTATTAAAGGATTCTTTACGATCACGGTAGACACTCATTTGCTACATCAGTGTGACATAACGATCCATATCATCATGTGAATGAGCCTCCAACACATCTATCAAAGATTGCATTAATTTGTTCCTTGTAGCAAGTTCTGCATTGTAGAAGAAGGCAGGATTCAAAAGATAAGCTGCTGCATGAAGCTCACTCTTTAAATGTTTATCCCATTGAGCCTGAATAAAGCTAGTGTATGGCTTGTACAGCTCCTCCTTATTCTGAAACATCTCCTTGATTGCTGTTTTAGCCCTTTGCATGCCTTCATAGACATAAGGCATCGAAGGCATGCCATCAGAATCAACAATTCTCAATAGTTTAATAATCGGAGAAAAAATCTTGACAATTTGAAAACATTCGTTCCAAAACCGATTATCAAGGATGATTGCACATAATGTATTCCCAGGCTCAGTGTTAGCCAATTTGTGTTGCACAAAATGCTGATCAACAACTAGAGCTTGTAATTCATGTTTGTGCAAAAATATGCTATGCAAGGTGTAATATCCCAAAAAGTGATTAAGGGCTAATGACTTCAAAAGTGGATGTAATTATTGTTGAATAAACACTTTTGGAGAATGTGTGATGGGAATTTGGATATTTTAATGATTCCAATGGCTTCCTTGTGAAAATTCATGTGGGGAGAGTGTTTATTGTGAAATTGGAACCATTGGGAACAATCGTGCTAAAGTTGAAAACTCTGTCCATTGAAACTCTGTACAGGGCAGCCAATTTGTATGGACGTTTTAAATAGGAAAATGGTGTCTAAAAATTCTGAAATTTTCCAGTATTAAATTTCACATGTCAAGCTTCAAAATGAACATATAATTTGTATCATTTTGATTTGTGACCTAAGAGTTTTGGATTTTTGAAGTTTTCCCAGTGAAATTAATTATTTTCTGGAACAGTATGCAAAGATTGAAATTCTGGGAATTTTGTGGTGATTTTCAGTAATGGCCAATATTTGTCCTATTAAGAGGACTTAAATATCTTTCATTTGGCTTTGGAATCACCTCATTTCGATTTTTCTAGAATTAGTTATGATTTTTCAAAGTTTGGGCAGAAAATCTGTCAGAAAATCCGAAAATGGGAATTATGACATCATCTCATTAAAAGATGATGTCAGCATGGATTATTAATCAAATTGCTCATCTTCTTCAGCCATTTCACGCCATTTCCAGCTGAAGATAGTGAGAGAAAGTTGAGAGCTCTTAGAGAGAGAAAGAGGAGAAATCTCGCAAGGTAAGCCGATTTCTCCGACGATCTAGCTCCTAACGCGTATAACCTTGTTCCTAAGCTTCTCTTCTATGTTATTTAAGGTGTTTGAGAAGACAATTTGGTGTTCAAGGGGCTAGGGTTTTCAGCCACTCTTGAGAAAAGCTAGAAGGAGCTTGAGGTAACTTCCAAACTTTCGTATATTGCTTATTCTGGCTGCTGTGGGCAATTTAATCGGTGAAATTTCGCCGGATTGCCATTGGTTTTAAAGTTTGGAAATGATGTGGCCTAGGGGTTATGCTGCCCAAATTGGGTCTTAATGTTAGTTGTAACCTAATGTAATGGTTAATAAAGTGGTTAGGAGTAGAAAGGAACGCGTTTACGGAGTCGAAATCGTAAAACCCCAATTTTTCCCGGAGAACATGTATATTTCGGCCAAGGCTGTAAATGGGTCTTAGAGTTGGATTTTCAATGATTTGATGATTCCATTGGATTCAGTGGGCGAAAATAGGTGGGGTTACAGTTGGGCACTTTTTCAAAAAAAGCCGAGAAAGCATAATTACGGAAACACCCCTAAAACCCTAAAAATAGGGCTGCCAAGGGCAATTTCGTAATTTGACATTGAATTTGATAATTCTGAGTACGGAAATGGATTCCTTGGGCGGAAATATGTTAGGATAGCCCAGATTAGAATTTCGAGAAAAGTGCAATTGGTCCGGGTATGGCGGGCCCAGGCCGGGTCCCCGGGGGTATTTTTGTAAATTTTCATTATAGACTCATATAACCCTAAGTAACACTATGGAAGTGTCTAAATAGTGCATTTGGAATTGTATGATTCGATATTTGCCGCCCTCGTGAGCCAACTGCGCTGAAGGACGTCAGGAAAGGATCAGGTAGTGACTCTCTCTCTTATACTATGTGTAATGCTCTGTATGTGTGTGTTATCACTGTTCTGCGATGAATCTTTGATGCTGCTGCGGTTACAGCTGGTGATAACTGTCGTTTACAGCGCAAGCTGTCGTTTACAGCGTAAGCTGTCGTTTACAGCGCAAGCTGTCGTTATTGTGATTACAGCGTAAGCTGTCGTGATGGTGATTACAACGTAAGCTGTCGTATTGTCTATACAGCCGTGAGTGCTGTCGTTTGTGGTGAAAACCATGTATCTTTGAGATTGATGTTGCTGTTGTTGCTGGTTGTGATTTATATACATGCTTGGTATTTATACATTGTATGAGTGGTTTGTTACTACTGAGATTCTCTCGAATCTCATTCCTTCCTATGACTAACCTTTCAGACAGGGCATGTGGCTCAAAGGAGAAGAGGCCGACCCGGAGCACTTAGGACCCTTAGGGGTATAGTTGATTTTGGAATGTTGGTTATATCTTTTGAATTCGGGATTACTGTATAATCTGAAATATGAATAGTATATTCAATTTTGGATGTAATCCCCTAGTGGATACTTAAACCTCAGGTTATATATGTATAGAATCCGGGAGTTGCCGGGGAATTGGTTTTACACTCTGTCATACGTGAATGTAGATAAACTGCACAGGTGATTATATTCGAATTTTGAAATTGAGACCAGGAACAGGAAAGAGATTTTGAATGATTTTGTGAAAACCCTACCACAAAGTAGGAGATTGAAGCGAGTTTAAGTTATCCGAAGGTCTCTAATCTACTTTAATTATTTAATATCGAATTATAATTACATGATTAAAGGTAAGGTGTTACATTTTGGTATCAGAGCTGTAGTTCCTGGCAAGGGTAGAGTTTGCTAGGATAGCTCCCTTAGTTGATCTTAGTGATAGTAGATGATTGGTGAATGGTTGTGGTATATACACATAGATTCTCTGCTATTGTGGATGCATAGGAGATTGGTGGACTATGTGTATACATTATCTGTGGTATTGACGTGGAGAGGATGGGTTGGTTAAGGACCAGAGGGGTAGGATTAATGAATTAAGAGAGAATGAAGCGGAATAAAGACCAAGCTCAATCCACTCAGGAAGAGACTCGAAATGAAGAGACTGCTGAAGAGTCATGTGGGGTACCAGCTCGAAATGAAGAGACTGCTGAAGAGTCATGTGGGGTACTAGCTAGAAAAGAAAGAGATCTCTAATACTGGGTTTCGTTGTTTTGCAAGCACCTACCTCCAGTATTCAGAGGGAGATTTGATCCCCAAGCAACTGAAGACTGACTGAATCGGCTGGAAAAGATATTTGAAGTACTTAAATGCTCGACGGAGGTAAAATTATAGTTGGCTGTGTGTGAGTTAGGGGGGATGCAAATCGATGGTAGCGGAATATCACCCCAAAGTTGTGAAGCAAAAATATACCATTGACTTGGGAATTGTTTCAACAAGAATTCAACGAGAAGTATTTTCCCAAATCAGTGCGACTCGAGAAAGAGACTGAGTTCTTATCAATCAAGCAGGGTGTCACGGAGATCTTTGATGATTGATAGTCTCATTTTATCCGGCTAGCTAGGTATTCCTTTTATCTATGGCAAAGAGATGATAAGGAATGGAGTTTGGATATGCTAATTCGTGGGTGCGGCGTGAATTGAGGAAGTAGTTAGTCACCTATTAATTCATGGGGTTTAACAAAACGATAGAAAAGTATATAAGCATTGAGAATCATTTAAAAGATTCATATCCTGCCAAGGGTACCAGTAGCCGCAGTGAACCCAGTAAGCGTAATGCTTCTCATAAGTTGAAGAATCAGGGGTTCTCATCCAAAGGTGATGGTATGAAGCCCTATCAGCCTAGGAATTGTGAACCATAGAAAGCCTTCACGGGGTGGATATGTCTTTGTTGCAACCAGGTACATCAAGGCCGAACGTGCGAGGGGCGAGTGATATGTTATAATTGTCAACAACCTGGACGCATTGCTAGTGAATGCAACCGGTCACCGGTTGAGCGAAGGTCTAGGACTCAGAGCAGAGTGTTTGCTATGATACACGAAGAAGCTCAGAGGTTCCCCGACCAGATCCAAAATAAACTCTTTCTCGATGATAGGTTATTAGAAATTTTGTTTAATTCGGGTGCAAGTTATTTTTTTTTCATTGTGATGATTGTGTGAAGCGCCCGGAACTGTGTGTATAAACTGCTAGTTGAACTAGTTGTGACGATGTTAATGATTGTTAAGGCTACGATTCCTGATGCTTGTGGGAAGTGTGTGAGAATTATGGAAAGGCATGTGCCTATAGTTGATTTGCTGTGTTTGCGAGGTTACCAATTGGAAGTCCTATGGGATCTTAATTGGTTGACGGCAAGAAATGTACTTGCTGTGCATATGAATTCGATAAACCACATCCGCTGACTGTAGTTAGGTTGGTTCATGATGATTTTCGTTGGTGACATTTGGATATACTGTATAAGTAGCCATAGATTGTGGTCTCATGGTTGGGACAGGAAGTAGAATGTATGAGTAGTTTCTAGACTCTCGTTATAACAATATTTCTAATTAGATATGAGTAATGGAAAGAGCTATCTATGGAGGATTCAGATCGGAAAGGGCTATCTGCGGAAAGTTCTGATAGGAGAGGGCTACCTATGGGGAAATCTTATCGGAGAGGGCTACCTATGGGGAAATCTGATCGCAAAGGGCTACCTACGGAGAGTATAGTACCGTAGTGTGGAGCCACCGTGACGACAAACCCTAGCGTGAAGCCGCCGTGACGACAACCCTTGGAGTGCAGCCGCCTTGATGACGAACCGTGGAATGCAGCCGCCGTGATGTTGAATTGTAGATTAGCACTATGGAAGCATTGGTTCTCCATGATGTGGTATTGTAATGACTCCCACAGGGAATGGGTTTTCCTGAGATAAGAAGTCATATGGCTCTGTATGATTCAAGTTGAAACGGGCCAAAGTCAGGCATAGATAAATCTGGATTGTCAGGCCTGTCAAGTGTAGTGGGAGGTTTCTGTGGGACTCCTACTAAATTAATCTAACAGTGTTAAGGCATAGATGAGGGAAAAGACCTCAGAGTGTGCAGCGGAAGCATGGTGAATGTAATGCGCTTGAGAATTATGTTAAGCAGAAGCTTGAACTTGCAGTAAGAATGATGTGTCAATCATGGCTTCGGGAAGTAAAACTTCGATGCCAATTTATCTTGTAAAGGGGTCTTGAAGGATCCTAGTTTGGTGAAAAGAATTTGTGGTGGTTGGAATTATTAAAATGCCTGGTTCCAGCTTGTTGCAATTGTGCATTGTGAGTCTCTCACCTGCGGCCGCATAGGGTGATTCCTATGGCGGAGGACCGTTCCGCTGGGGCGGTAGTTACGGGGGATTGACTATTTGTGAGCCGCGAGGCTATGTATATGCACTGCCACGCCAATAGTCCCTGAGTCGCTAGCAACGGTTAGGGTAAAGACTGTGTGTCTTCCCGGCGGTAAAAGGGGATGAGGGTGGAGTGTGATTGTGAATCTGTGATAATTGTGAACAAGCTGGGATTAGGGTGTGGTCGTATGGCAGAGCAGAGCTAGTTCAGCTGATGGTGAATTCGACTACATGATCGGGGGTTCTCACTTGTGGGGGCGCTTACCCCGGCATGGCCAGCATGGCTAGTCACCAGGCTGGTTGCACCGGTGTTGACCCTAGGCAAGGCGGTGCGTAAAATTAGAATCTGCGATGCATATTGGATATGGGAGTTGCGTGAATGCTGGAAGGGCCATGTGTATTTGTGCAAGCGGTGAGAGCTGAGATATTCTTGTAAATAGTGGTAAGTTGTGTGATTGTGAATCTTGTGATGTTAGTTATGCATCAATGTGAAATCTGCTGCGAATGTTGTGGGATACCCAAAAGTCCTGGTTGGATTAGGGTAATGCTGTGAAAGTTAATACAGCAAAAGATGAAGTGTATATGAGTACAGCTAAGGCTGTCGGTTTTGTGTAATGAATTTGTGATGCTTGAGTTATTCCTGCAAGAAGGGTGACTAGATTGGGTAGGGTGGTGGCATATGCCTCCTAACTGCTATGGTTGTATGAGATGTGCTAGTTCACTTATTAACTGAGGGTTTGCAGTAGTTATATTACGTAACGATAATGTTTTGTTGCAATCAACGTGAGGCGATTGCATTTGTTAACCATTGTATGGTGATTATGAGAATTTCGAGTGTTTTTGTGGGAAATTGAGCACTGCACAATAAGTTCGTTTGAGATTCTTGTGAGAATCAAAGTGTGGAGTATTGTGTTGATTTGTTAACCATTGTATGGTGATTATGAGAATTCCGAGTGTTTTTGTGGGAAATTGAGCACTGCACAATAAGTTCGTTTGAGATTCTTGTGAGAATCAAAGTGTGGAGTATTGTTTGTGTGGGTGGTCTAAAAGAGACTGTCCCAATAAGAAATGAATTGTAAAACGAAGCCATCGTGAAGGGGCATCCAAAGTTGTGGTTTAAGTTGTGTAGCAATTTCGAGGACGAAATTTAATTTACGGGGGGAGAAATGTAATATCCCAAAAAGTGATTAAGGGCTAATGACTTCAAAAGTGGATGTAATTATTGTTGAATAAACACTTTTGGAGAATGTGTGATGGGAATTTGGATATTTTAATGATTCCAATGGCTTCCTTGTGAAAATTCATGTGGGGAGAGTGTTTATTGTGAAATTGGAACCATTGGGAACAATCGTGCTAAAGTTGAAAACTCTGTCCATTGAAACTCTGTACAGGGCAGCCAATTTGTATGGACGTTTTAAATAGGAAAATGGTGTCTAAAAATTCTGAAATTTTCCAGTATTAAATTTCACATGTCAAGCTTCAAAATGAACATATAATTTGTATCATTTTGATTTGTGACCTAAGAGTTTTGGATTTTTGAAGTTTTCCCAGTGAAATTAATTATTTTCTGGAACAGTATGCAAAGATTGAAATTCTGGGAATTTTGTGGTGATTTTCAGTAATGGCCAATATTTGTCCTATTAAGAGGACTTAAATATCTTTCATTTGGCTTTGGAATCACCTCATTTTGATTTTTCTAGAATTAGTTATGATTTTTCAAAGTTTGGGCAGAAAATCTGTCAGAAAATCCGAAAATGGGAATTATGACATCATCTCATTAAAAGATGATGTCAGCATGGATTATTAATCAAATTGCTCATCTTCTTCAGCCATTTCACGCCATTTCCAGCTGAAGATAGTGAGAGAAAGTTGAGAGCTCTTAGAGAGAGAAAGAGGAGAAATCTCGCAAGGTAAGCCGATTTCTCCGACGATCTAGCTCCTAACGCGTATAACCTTGTTCCTAAGCTTCTCTTCTATGTTATTTAAGGTGTTTGAGAAGACAATTTGGTGTTCAAGGGGCTAGGGTTTTCAGCCACTCTTGAGAAAAGCTAGAAGGAGCTTGAGGTAACTTCCAAACTTTCGTATATTGCTTATTCTGGCTGCTGTGGGCAATTTAATCGGTTGAAATTTCGCCGGATTGCCATTGGTTTTAAAGTTTGGAAATGATGTGGCCTAGGGGTTATGCTGCCCAAATTGGGTCTTAATGTTAGTTGTAACCTAATGTAATGGTTAATAAAGTGGTTAGGAGTAGAAAGGAACGCGTTTACGGAGCCGAAATCGTAAAACCCCAATTTTTCCCGGAGAACATGTATATTTCGGCCAAGGCTGTAAATGGGTCTTAGAGTTGGATTTTCAATGATTTGATGATTCCATTGGATTCAGTGGGCGAAAATAGGTGGGGTTACAGTTGGGCACTTTTTCAAAAAAAGCCGAGAAAGCATAATTACGGAAACACCCCTAAAACCCTAAAAATAGGGCTGCCAAGGGCAATTTCGTAATTTGACATTGAATTTGATAATTCTGAGTACGGAAATGGATTCCTTGGGCGGAAATATGTTAGGATAGCCCAGATTAGAATTTCGAGAAAAGTGCAACTGGTCCGGGTATGGCGGGCCCAGGCCGAGTCCCCGGGGGTATTTTTGTAAATTTTCATTATAGACTCATATAACCCTAAGTAACACTATGGAAGTGTCTAAATAGTGCATTTGGAATTGTAGGATTCGATATTTGCCGCCCTCGTGAGCCAACTGCGCTGAAGGACGTCAGGAAAGGATCAGGTAGTGACTCTCTCTCTTATACTATGTGTAATGCTCTGTATGTGTGTGTTATCACTGTTCTGCGATGAATCTTTGATGCTGCTGCGGTTACAGCTGGTGATAGCTGTCGTTTACAGCGCAAGCTGTCGTTTACAGCGTAAGCTGTCGTTTACAGCGCAAGCTGTCGTTATTGTGATTACAGCGTAAGCTGTCGTGATGGTGATTACAACGTAAGCTGTCGTATTGTCTATACAGCCGTGAGTGCTGTCGTTTGTGGTGAAAACCATGTATCTTTGAGATTGATGTTGCTGTTGTTGCTGGTTGTGATTTATATACATGCTTGGTATTTATACATTGTATGAGTGGTTTGTTACTACTGAGATTCTCTCGAATCTCATTCCTTCCTATGACTAACCTTTCAGACAGGGCATGTGGCTCAAAGGAGAAGAGGCCGACCCGGAGCACTTAGGACCCTTAGGGGTATAGTTGATTTTGGAATGTTGGTTATATCTTTTGAATTCGGGATTACTGTATAATCTGAAATATGAATAGTATATTCAATTTTGGATGTTAATCCCCTAGTGGATACTTAAACCTCAGGTTATATATGTAGTATAGAATCCGGGAGTTGCCGGGGAATTGGTTTTACACTCTGTCATACGTGAATGTAGATAAACTGCACAGGTGATTATATTCAAATTTTGAAATTGAGACCAGGAACAAGAAAGAGATTTTGAATGATTTTGTGAAAACCCTACCACAAAGTAGGAGATTGAAGCGAGTTTAAGTTATCCGAAGGTCTCTAATCTACTTTAATTATTTAATATCGAATTATAATTACATGATTAAAGGCAGGGTGTTACACAAGGTAATAAATGTGGTGGCAAACCTTGTAGCACCAGGACGTACAATTTCCTTCCAACCAGGTCTTTTTTGTAACCATGATAAGAAGACCATATGATTATAAGCAAAGATAGAGATTTTGGATGCCTTTTTTGCAAGATCACACACATGAGGCATGGAAGCAATATCTGTCAAAACAAGATTCAAACAGTAAGCTACACAGGGAGACCAATAAATGGTTTTATACTTTTCTTTAATAAGTCTGTCACATGCTACATAGTTAGCGGTATTGTCAGTCACCACATGGACTATATTCTCAGGGCCAACCCACTCAATAACTTCATTGAACAAAGAAAATAAAGTTTTTGCATCTTTAACTACATCTGAGGCATCAACTGATATCACAAACATCATGCCTTGCACTGAATCTCCTAAAAAATTAATCAAAGTACGCTGTCGAACATCAGTCCAGCCATAACCCATTAGTGTACAACCATTTTCTTTCACTTAGCTCGATAACTATCAATCAATAACTGACATTCTTTTTTGCGGTCATTCAACAAGGTAATTCTATACTCATGAGCACTAGGGGCCTTAAACCCAGGACCAATGGTAGCAATAGCATCAACAGCTTTTTGAAACAAAGGACAATTCAATGCATTAAATGGGAATGCAATTCACATAAGCCCAATCATCAATAACAACCTTAGCAGCTATTGTGCTTCTTGACTTGCCCAAGCACTCTTGATGCTTGGTTGAGCACCCGGGGTTGTTCTAGATGCAAAATACTTATCAACCCTCCTAACCCCAACTGCTTTCCTCTTTGTGCCACTACTCTCATTAGATGTCCTAAGTAGATGTGAAACAATTGGCTCCTCAATTTCCATATCATCAATGTCTTCAACATTATCATTAGCAATAGGTTTTTTCTTTGCACCCTCTATCAATGATTCTTTCATTTTAGCACGTATATCATGAGATACTTTCTTACAAGAAGACACTTGACCACTTACACCAGCTAGATGTTGCTTTAACCTATTAATTCCACCTCCCCTGTAACTTGATGCACATAACAGGAAAGTAAAAACATTAATTTTCCCCTCTTTTTTGACAGACACATATTGCTAAGCAGGATCAGTTTTTTTGACACTTCCTGTTGACTCTATGGGATTAGAGACATTTGGGTTAAGGGGGTCGCTAGACTCTTCTATAGGGGGCAGTGGTGGTGGGGGGATCAGCACTTCCTTCACCACTTCTGACCTCCATGAGAAAATAAGGAAGCAAATCCAAAACAGGGTCTTTTCAATCAACAAAGGAAAGCAAACAAGAAACACCCAGTTTGATCACAAGCAAGCTACAATCAAGAAAACAATCTAATTGTAATGAGCATACAATATAAAAATCAAATAGAGGTAAAGGAAATAAAGAAAGCAAACTAAAATTAATCTCATGGATTAAAGCTTCCCAAGGGGAAATAAATGTAAAAGCTGATATGTTTAAAAGGAAAATGCTATAGTTACCGAAGAGGGGGGTATGCTAAAAAAGTAAAAATTTATTTAGAACAGTAACAATTAACAATATGAAGAGCAGGAACTTGGTTGAAGCTCAGATAGAAAGATTTAAGATTTAAAAAAGCCATCCTAAGATGCATAAAATTTCAATACCGTCACAGAGGTCCTTTATTATCAGAATCTCAATGAGATTGAATGCACATATGATCAAGGCAATAACAGTAGCCAAAAATCAGCAGAATAAGCTTGGATCAGATATTGAATGCACAATTGCAGGCATTATGCGTACTGGATCAGATATTCTGAAGTTGAACTAAACTTGGAAATGATTTGTTCTAAAGAGTTTAAGCACTCATCTCAAAAAAAATTCAGCAGAATAAACGAACGAGGGAAGTGGAATATGATGAATTAGCCAAAATACACACCAAGAATTCCATTATACCCTACCAACCAGCAGCATCGACTTCAGGTTGAGCATTATCAAATTGAACAATGTTGAGAATAAACTGAATATGAAAGCCAAATTTCCTAGAAGCTTAACTTCTTGACTGTATTTTAAAAAAACAGTAAAAAAAATTCATCTTCTCCAAAAAATAAGCATAACGTCTAAAAACTACATAATTGAAAAACCAAATCACCCACAGTATGGAACAGAACATGCTCAGTTGACACATATTTTTCCTTCTTTTCAATGAAAAACACAGATTATGCTCAGTTGACACAGATTATCTTCAAGGAAACCAAACATTTACATTGCTTTTTCATCTGCAGAACAAAATTGGTATTGCAGAAACAATTAGATAACAAGACAATGCAATACCTCTTTTCCTACTAGACGTTGTACATTATCAACACCTATCCTATGGACCTAAACATTCTATTTCTTCAGAGTGAGTAGAACCATGGTTAAGGTCTTGGAGATGGAGAGGGACGAATGGACAAACCTGGAACAAAAAGGAAGAAGCTTGGAAAGAGAGG